>OZ010791.1:450657605-451940105 GCA_963932465.1 Maratus speciosus
GAATTTTCCGTAAAGTTCGATTCACAAATAGACTTAATTTGTCACGCTAACAGAATTTTACGTTTTCGCTAGGGCTTCATTTATTTTAAACTCCAAATTGTTTCGTTAGCGTGCTTCTACATACGCATCATAGCATTAAAGAAAGCTCAAATTTTTATGATTCCGTGATAAGGTAAGTGTAGACGTCAGCTGTTTATAATTTCATTACTATTTTTGAGATATTCATATGCATTTAGGAAAATATAAATAAAAATGAACGTCAAAAAATATTGACAGAAGTGGTAATGGCGTCTACAAATACTTAAAAAAGTTTGCTGCATGTAATCTCAAAAAAGTCATTTATCTTTTCGTACAGCAATCACGGTGTCAGAAACACTGGTGTGAATTCACTGCATGTAACAATTGTCATGTTGTTGCAATCTCATAAAACGATATAAATGTTACTTTGACACCTGTGAACAGTTCTAATGACATAGCGCTTGAGGTCTAAATCTGAACAAAAAATACCAGGTGCCCCAAAAATGACTGTTCTATTTGAAAATTTATTTTATTTTATTTATATTATTCTTACATTAAATTCATCTGTATAATAATAGTCTAAGTCTTGTGACTATCATCAACAGTTCCGGGTTGACCGCTTCGCTTTTGTATGCCAGGCGGCCAATTTGACAATTTAATGTTAGACGGGCACAGGTGATAAATCGCCAAATATTGTTCCATCGCCATCATGTCATCAGTATTATAATAGTCCATTTCATGCGACCGTCATAAACAATTTTTCACGTGTTAAACCAAAGATTTGATGTTGAAATTAAATCTCGTGGTTTATGGTATTATTTATTACTTTTATTTTTTCTTTCTTTTCCTTTTCTTTTTTTTTAAAGAAATAATTGAGAGTCATAAATTTTAAATAGTTCAGTTTTAAATTAAAGCTTTGCATTTTAAATAAAATGAGCGAAAGTAATATATTTTAAATGAAATTAATGAAATATGAAAAAATACGACGGGAACAATGTTTGGCGATTTATCACCTGCGCCCGGCTGATATAAAAATGCCAAGTTCATGATTTCTGTATCGGAATCTTCCGATCTGACGAAGGATTGAGCAAGTAAATTAAATTAGGAATAAAAGTAACATGATGCAATGTTTAGCATACGTTTATTAGAGACCAAACTGGTCGTCAAGGGCGGCTAGTATTAAATAATATTCTCTGTTTCAAAATTTTCTGTTCATTCAAATACATTGTAGCAAACGATGCATATCTATCACTTGCCGTAAAAAAACATTTTCTAAACAAGCCCGTTATTTTTGGGCCAGCTGGTATATAATTACAACATTAATCTTTTATTCTGATTTAAACTAGCTCAATTTTTTTTCTACCAAGATAAATATTATATGTTGTTGTCGTTTCTACTCTGCTAAAAACTTGGTTCATCATTTTACTAAAACATGTGGTGAAAAAAGTTGTCAATACAACATGACAAAACTTTGTTTCAAAATTTAGTTCTCAAACTGAATAAGTAGTAAAATAATGATTCATAAAATGGCTATGTTTATCCTTTGCAAATAAGAGCTATTTAGACAGGGAATTTTGTTTAAAGTGGAATTCATCACACTACGAACATCTAAAGGCAAATCAGGATTAGGACCCGACACTTCTTGACTTTTAACCAGCGTTTTAAACACAAGATAAGAAGGCGGACACCTAAAATCTCTAAATGTCCCATACATGCATGTACTGTATGAAATAAGAGACCCTGATGCAACTTCTTCAGTGCAGCGTCCTTTGAAACCTCACCTGTTCACGGTCTTTACGCATTTTTTCTTGTAAATGTCATATTTTATTAAATTACAGTTCAAACTTGTCAATTCTTTCAAAATCAAAACAAATAAAATTACAATTTTTTATTAGAATTCAATTGAAAATTAATATATTTTATAAGTACAGTACTATAAACTAGTATGCTGTGGCCACTACAAAACTTTCTTTTATGCCATTCTAATATATTAATTTATAATAGAACCAATGAATATGAGTATAAAGCACATTGCATTTTTTTCGACTTTAACAAAGATTTATTATGGTGATCAAGGAATTCAAAGAAGAACAGAACAACAGCGGACCCTGATGGGTATTAAATTTAAAAATTAGATCAACATATACATTTTTAATCACTATAAAATTTAGTGCATTTCTACAGAACAGAAAATAATGTATTGCTACAATGTCCATTGCAAAGAGTATATGTCTACTATTCCGCAATCTGGTGTACAGCCAAAAGTTGTAGTCAAAATGGGCGATTCTGCCAACAATGTGGATAAAAATGTATGAGAGTTACAAGAATGGTGTAATAATAATGCAAACCATGCTCTCTAAATGGCATCGATTAATTGTGGACCCGATTAAGATTCTTTCCCCAAGCATGATTGCAGCGCTTCCTGTTGTTTGATCAAAATCAAAATTTAATCAGCATTAATCCAAGTTAAGGTCTAAAGTCATTCTCCAAAACTTGGACAATTTCATCATGAAAAAAATTATATAAAAAAAGTTCTTCAAGAATTATGAAAAAAATTATGAAAATTACTTCAGACAAGTTAAATATAAAAATAATATCAGCAGAGATGATCATGCTGTTTTTGTCGAATAAATAAATTAATGTATAAACATAAAAAAGGGGGGTGGGGAGGATTGTAATTTGTGTTAATATATATAAAATATATAGAATATATAGAATAAATATATAGAATATATAAAATAAATTAATGTCCATGGAGTTGATAATACTTCAAATTTCATTCTAACTTTACCATTTACAGTAAAAAATAATATTGCATTGAAAGAAAATCACTTTATTCTTTTTCAATTACAAAATCATAACAAATCTACAAATGTGAACCGCCACATACAATAAAGGGTCATTTTTAAATGGCTGCCTCCTTTACCTTTCTGCTTCTCCTTTTTGTAGACGTCCCATTTCAATTTGTTCCTTACTTTCCATACTTTCTTTGTACTTGAAATAAAGAAATATATAAAAATTATTCACAATTATTTCCAAATCTCAATAAATAATTTGTACTTTTATTCATAACAAATCACTATTTTTAATATTATAAATTTAAAACAAAATTGCAATTTTCTTTTACTAAAATAAAGATTTTTTCTTATTATAAAATTCTCCAAAAACACAAAACCCCAGTAAATATATAGGTAAACAACATAATAAAAATTAATAGCTTTGTAAGCGGCTTATGTTATAAAGAAAGTAGTTTTATTCTAAAAATACACAGCTTATTTTAAATAGAAAGCTTATAGGCTTATAATTGTACTGTGTTATATATAATATTATTTTATAATATATGAAATAATAAAAAAAAAACTAAAGAACAATTTGAAGCTATTAAGGGGTAGGATACCTTTAAACCTACAAAATTTTCGAATTTTTTCTAAATGCATATTTGGATTCGGTAATCATTTCTGAACAATATGCAAAAAACCGCATTAAAAAATTCCCATTAGTTTACTAATTATGGAAGTTTTATTAAGACTACATAGGATAATTAAACTTTGAGTTGCGTTTATTCAAAATGAGGAATTTTGAAACTGCGTGCGGTGTTACTAAAAAACTATGCATGGCAATCAAAAGAAATTTTCAAAATATACTCATTTCTGTATTATCTACAACTTAAAACCAGAAAAATGTAATATTTTATTTTTTCCTGTTTTTTTTTACTATGAAAATATTTTTTAAAAAGTGAAAAATTTTAATTTTCTGTTAATTTTTTAATTTAATCAATATATTTTTTTTTCAAATATTCTGGTTTTAGTATAAAGGTAACACTATTATGTATTTATTTTCACCAAAATTTCCTCTTTATTTATATGCATATTTTCAGATTTTATCAAGCGCGCAAGATTTTTTCCTCTTATTATCATATATTTTTAAACATCATTTCAAAATTTATTTATGAATTTATAAGCATATATATATATATATATTTAAATATAAATTTAAATATGAGCTTTATATTTAAATGAAGTTTGATTTTTAATTTCGACTTATTACACAAGTTTTGAAGCTTGGAACATAGTGATATTTTTTACTTTTTCGACGTGTTCAAAGGTATCCTAGCCCCTTAATATAATTTGAAGTAAATTCACTGAACTCCATGGGTAGTGATATCAACTCACTGGTCATCTTATGACATAGAGTTGATGTCCATGTCCATGGAGTTGAAAATATCCACTTTATGCCAGTCTAATCCCAATTATTTTATTTTAATAAGCACATGGTTTAAAAAGTACTTATGGGTACATCTAAGAAGTATATTAAGATATGTACTTTATTTTTAATTATATTCTTTAAATAGTGGAGTGGACATGGAGTTGATGTTATAAAAACATTACCTTTAATTAGTAAAAGCTGCTTTATGAAAATACAGCCGCAGCTATCCATCCAGTTTTTGAAACAATAGCAGTATGACACCTTTTTTTTTTTTCAACTAAACAGCAAACAAATGCTACAGTGCTACCACTTATAGGTTTTTATGTTGCTTAAAACATAGGCATGGAGTTAATACAATAGCCTGGTAACAGATGTTCAGACATAGATTTGACTTTTAAAAAACTGACACACACAATTTATTTTTCTCTCCGTATAAGAAGCTCATCGTCTCTCTCATGCAAAGTAAAAATAATTTTTTTTAAGGCTAAGTGCGGAAAATAATGTATTTTATTTATGTACCTGCGTATAGATCATATTTAATTATTTCAAAATTAAATAAAAAAAATAATGAGTCATTAAAATACTGATTTTATGCATGGAAGCAATACCTCTAACAATACTTCTGCTGTTGCATGTAAAAATATTACAAAAATTTACATTTTTGTATACAATGAACACTGGTTACAACAATTGTCCTAGTTTTGGAGAATGATCCTCTAAAAGAATTGCAGTTTGATGAAAGTCCCTGCATTAGTTCTTGTTCTTGATATATAGCTATCGCGGAAATTATGAAAAACCCGGTCTAGCAGTACCGCCTCTTTGGCGATATACACCCAAAGTAAATAAACATCTGTTTATGGCACGGTCTAACAGGATATAAAGTTCGATGAAATTTCGTGCATTAGTTCTTGAGATATAGCTGTCAGGGAAATAATAAAAGATGCAGCATAGTAGCAACATCTGTTGGGCGATCAAACCTAATCAGCACCATTTAATGTCAGGTGATTAACTGAATCTGAAGCTTGATTAAATACTGTGCTCTTGAGATATCACACGGAATTAGTTAGCATTAGTTCTTGAGAAAGAGCCGCCAAAAAATTTGTGTCACATACAGACTAACAAACTGACAGACAGACATTTTCAAAGAAATAGTAGAATCGTGTTACGAACACCCAAAAACGTGTAAATCCATCAAAAAATGGAAGTCGAAAATGTTCACGATTCAAATATCTTTTTCTTATGTAAAAGAAGTATGAAGAAAGTAAAAAGCTACGGATAGGGATCATGTATATAATGGAAAAATATAATTTGTAATACGTTTAATCAGATCAAAATTAAAATAAGAATTAAAGACGTAGTATTACATTTTCAAAGAAGCTAAATGTCAACCTTGACTAGTTAACTCAGTATTTTAAAGATAAAAAAATGATAACTACACATTCAAATAGCATTTTAAAATAACTAAATAAAGATTCACTCGGGAAGCGTTTGACCTTTATTCCGAGAGATCTTAAAATTACCTGTTTTAGGCTATTAAAAAAAATATAACTTTAGATAAAACTTGTTGAAACTGCACTGGGCGATGTTTTATGTGTTCAAAAAACTAGCTGACCTGGTAGATAAGTCAGTGAGACCCAGAGGCACCATTTAGGGAGATTTCAGGTCATGCTTCAAGAGAATTTAATTGAAGTTTCAAAGCATTAATTGAATTGTTGATGTTTTTTTCCCATCAAAAAGATGTGTTTTATGTTTTTGCTGTCATGGGCGTCCACAGAACCAAATTTACGGTGGGGCAAGATTTGAAACAGATGTGCATGTGATTCGCTGCGAAGTACGAATTTTTTAAAATGGAGAATCTGAGCATAAAATAAGCTAAATTAAGATATTTTTTCTCAGAAAATACCGTGCAAAACAACTTTTTAAACATATTAACATACAAAGAAGTACAGAAATTTAACAATTAAGAAATATGAAGCGTTCAAAAATAGGTTTCGACAAGCATTTTTCAAAATGGAGAATTGAAACATTTTTTTTTAGTTGTTAGCAGAGTTCTGCCACTCTGAACACGGTTAAGATTTTTTATTTAAGATATTTTTTTTTATTTATAAGAGTGGGAAGGATAGGATGGCAGAGACCCCTTGCGAAATTATTTTAGATCCTTTCTATCTTCGTTTTTAATTATTTTAACTCTTTTGGGAGGAATAAATTTTCTATTTCTTTTCAAAATCATCAAAAAAAAAAAAAAAAAAGGAAAACTTGGTTAATTAAACTTCTAAATCCAGACAGGGATAGTGGTCCTCTTAAAAATTTTAAAGGTATATTATACACACACATATGTATTTTTTTCAATAATTCTGCACTAATTAGATGAAAACTCGAATTTAAAAGTTAAAATACAATGAACTATTAAACTTATACAAAACTGAACCTCAAACAATCACATACAAAGAAAGACTGTAACTTCAACAGTTAACACTAACTATAAACGCAACAATATGAACAAGGATCTTGCATATAAATGGGAAATTTAAATTGGAGACACGCACATGGATTGTCACATGCATGCTGGGTTAAACATATTTTATGCTGACAACACTCCCTAGACCTGTCATATCCATTAAAAGAAACAAATAAACTTCCAGCTTTAATAAACAGTGAAAAGTAAAAAAATCAGTCACTTTGTTCTCAATCCCTCGATGGAATAAACTCGATTAAAAAATGTTTTCAGTTCTATTCAGTAATTGTTTTCATAAAATCACGGAGAAAATTATTCAAATGCCTGTTATTTTATCCGATGTATCTGAACTTAGTCTATCAATATGTTTAATACCATTCAAAAATCTATTTCTGAAAATTGAAACATGAATGAATATTAGAACTAAAATGTAAAATTTTTATATTTTAACAAAATTAAAATTATCTCTTTTATGATAAACTCTAGTAACCAATTATCTATTTTAATTTCCATATTAACATCCACATAATCAACCTTTAATATTAATCGATCTGCATAATAACTGAAGTTAAAATTAGCACCTGAACTGTAAAGTTGTACCAACAATAAATCGCATATATATATATAACATATAATAATATAGTAATATAAATATTGTTTCTCTCCATACATATATAAATAAATATCTACCAAAATTTAACTGCAACCCCCCTCCCCACCAATAGAATTTCAGGTATCTGTTTATATATTTTCTACTTTCACTCAAGTAATTTCCTTGTAGTACAAAATGGAACAAATTGATTGAAAACCTTTCTTTGTCAGTGTCTTGTGTATTTAACTTGTTTGATGTATAAAACCATTAAATACACTGGAAAAAATGGGTTCTCAAAATTGAGAAAAAAGTACTCATTTTTAAATACTCCACATACTCAAAATAGCTCCGATCCAAATGTTCTCAAAACTGAGAAATACATGTACTCATTTTTGATTCCATGGTTGTGTTAAAATAAGAATCGTTATGTACTACCCCACTGAAACTTCAAACTAAAGTAAAAATGTTACTGACATTTATTTTCCGCTCAAAGTTATTAATAAGCAAGCTAAACTGATTATTTATTAAGAAAAATAACAAAATTATTATCAAGATACCCTAATCGAATATTTTTATGATGCAAGCACTTTTAAATTATTTTAAAATATTGTGCATAATTTAATATTTACATTAATAAATATCTTTTATGTTGCCACGAATGAAATAAACCATTTCAGAGTACAAAATTATCGTTTGGGTTTGATAACATGTGATGTTTCAAGATTGAGAAAGCATAGGTTTATTTTTGGTCCAAACATACTCAATTCGATATGAGTACATCGATTTACTCAATTTTGAGTACTTCATTTTTTTTTCAGTGTAAATATCCTTTATATAGTAAAACCTGCTAAAAAAATCCCAAGAGAAAGGTAAAATTTACCAATTTAAATAGATTTTTTTTGAGCAGATGTTCATTTTTTAGGTTTCACAAGGAATAGAAATTTTTTTCTTTTTATATAGGATTGTTACAAAAGTTACTTTTTATATAAGATTGTTACTTAAAGCAGTAACAAAAAAGTAGAACTATTATTATTTTACAAAAGCTATCTACTTTTACAATATGCATTTCAATATAATATTATTAGAAGAAAGTTTTTAATTTTTTATGATTGATTTCAAATTAAATTTCAAAGGAAAAATTTGATTTGGGATTCATTTCATCATACTTATCAGAAATTTTCTACTGCGCGCTTTTTTCTCTGGAGCCTGTAAGAACAAAATCTTCTTTCATACCGGATATGTCCAGTCATCGAAAACTTGACATTGTTGAAACAAAATTGGCACTCCTAATAGCATATATTAATGACAAAACTGAAAAGCAAAGTGGTAATTATGCGAAACAGGTAATTCATATGAAAAACAAAAGCAAAATATACCCCACACCCATTTCCCCCTTTGCCATCAATTTCTTTTCCTTTCTTCTTTACCCTCAGGCTGCATAAAGTTATCAGCTGATGCCACACAAAAAGTGTCCCACGCTGAAGACACGAAAGAGAAGTCGCCTACAAATTGAACTGGTTTCGTGAACTAGAAATCATGGTTTTAAGTGTTTGATTCACAAAACCACATGCAGGTCTCCGTGAAGTTAACAAGGTAAGAAATTCCTTTTTTATGAATGAAAATCTATTACATTCAGGCCGTTAGCCGGCAAAGTCAGAGGGGGCTTCGAAATTTTTTCGGTGGGTAAATCCTAGCTTGTCTTTTGATTATCAGGGTCAGAGTAAGTGCCCTCTGTCATAAAATTTTTGATTATAAAGTTTTAAAAATTTTAAATGTAATATAGATGATATTAATATGTAAAATTATGAAGCCTAGAGGGGACTCAATAAGTTGCTACGGGGAGAGGGGGGTGCTCCTCCGTCAGGTTACAGCCTTGATATTTAAATAATGATTGATTTGACATCGTTTCTTTTATTGGCATTGAAGATCTATCATAAATACTTAAAAAGCGACAACAAGTTGATTTTACCCATTATAATTAAACTAGGGGGCTCTGCCCCCTGCAAGCTACGCTCGCCAACCCCCGTTCAGACACCGCAGAATCTAAAAACACGCTAATCCGATCGGTTTAAAAAATATTATAGAAGATTGAATTATACTGAAAAAAGCTGTGCAGATCTCCCTGTAAACGGGTTTCCATTCAATTTCCTTTGATTTCAAAAATTTAAGGCCGAATCAGTTGCTGTTAAGACATACAATGGTTGTTTTCGGGTTTGATTAAAGAGGATCACTTAAACGTTTGAAAAGAAGCTAAAAATAAAAGGAATTAAGTGTACAGAGTCTTTGTCTCCCGGTATTTTAAAACAATTTCTATAACAATAGCCTAAGTCACGTGACTATCATCAAGAGTTCCGGGCGAACCACTTCGCTTTTTATATTCTTGGTGCCATTTTGGTACTTTAATATTAGCCAGGTACAGGTGATAAGTCGCCAAATATTATTCTATCGCCATCATTTCATCTATATTATAATAGTCCAAGTCATGTAACTGCCATAAATAAATACGCTCTGATCCCTTCGCTTTTCATATGAAAGTTTGGCCCAGATATCATATACGGCCCCATATTGGCGCGATTTTTTTCCGACGCTAATTTGGGGAAAAGATCAACAGCATAAACAACAACATCCGGCTTATCAAATCAAGCAAAATAACGATACTATGGCGCCAGTTAAGTACCCGTTGCGTATATGACATTGGCGTCAGAAAAAAATACCGCCAATATGGGACCGTATGTGGCATCTGTGCCGAAAGTTTTCCATTTCGATTTTAAAAAAATCAATTTTTTTTTTCGAATATTACTACATCTTGGTACTGTTACGCTAGCCGGGTGCAAATCTCACAAATAACTATTTTTCAACTCGCCAGTTAGCATTTTTTTTTTTATTTTTCGAGTGGTAAATTATAACATTGCTTTGAAATTGGAATCAAATGTCATCGTTTGTTACATCATTTAATATTTGGCCAGATGCCATATACGCACCCGGTTTGGCGTGATTTTTTTTACGAAAATTTGGCGAAATCCTCGTTTTCGAATACCAGTTACATATGTATTTTTGGTACTACTTAGTTATCCCGTCGACCAAAAATCTATCACCAAACTATAAGATTAAATGCCAATAATGGTTGATAAATATCACATTCACTTGACTTTAAGCAAGTTACACGTCTTTACGTCATCAAGTGATTTTTATTTCGACGTTTTATTTGTATATTTATTAATGTTATACTATTTTCTTTGTTCTTTCGTTATTTAAAATAAAAATTATGTCAATTTGTATAATTTGGCGAAAGGGTCGATGGAATTTTTTAATTATTTTCTATTATTTTTTTATTTTTAAAGGAAAATAACCAAAAAAATAATTATCTATAGAACAAAACAATTTATGTAATTTAAAAAAAAGAAAATAAACATTTATTATTAAATAAACAACAATAGCCGGGTTACCATGTCAGCCAAAAGAATACCATTTTGGTGCCAATTAGGTACCCCGGTGCGTATATGACATCTGTGCCTAATATTTTTCTTTTCATTTCGTTTAAAAAAAATAAAGAAGTGAAAGCCATTTATTTTAAATGTTTCTGCTTGCATTAAATAAAATGATAATGAAATACAAATTGAATTATGAATAAAAGTAACATGATACATTTCTTAGCATACATTTAAGGGAGGCCAGACTTCTCGCCAAATTAGTTTATAATAGTAACATTTTCTAAAATCTGAAAAAAAATATCTGTTTGATTAAAATTTGAGTTGCCATAATTAGAAAAAGTATATAAAATTAGAAAAAAATTAATATTTCGAAAACTAATTCGAATTTAAAAATTCTAATACCAGTTTTGAAATCTGCGGATCAATATTGATTTTTGGTGTTAATTTCATCGCAAAGTACTCATTTTTTTAGGAGAAATCACCGTGAAACATAATCAGTTGTTTAATCAGTCGATTCAAAGAATCGTTACATTTCAGGCGTTTCATAAATTCGTTTCATTAGGATTTTATATATATAGGGTAGATATGTATTTTAAATAGGTATTTATTTGTCTGATGAAAGCCTGTTAAGTAAATAAATCAAAGTTGTTTATAATTGGTATTTTCTTTCTTTTGTCATTATATTAACCGATAAAAAGTACTGAGAGTATTTATGTTGGAAACATTTTAAAACAAAGAGAAAGTATAGTTTTAATTACAGTGCATATAGTATTTATTTAGAAGCTGGGAAATGTTTACTTCAATATATATATATTTTTTTTCAATCTCTGTTTAGAATTTTTGTCAACATTTCCACCATTCAGGTTTGACATCCACCCCCCTTTTCCTCTCTCTCTTTTACAATTTATGAATACTGTATATATATATAAACTTGCGTACTGTATTTGATTTCCAAAGGTATATATATAATTAAAATGAAATCACAGTGTATGAAAAAAAGTTAATAAAATGCTGAAGACGAACAAAATATGAACAGTGAAAACTGGAAATGTATAATAAGAAACTATGAATAATCTACAGAATCATCAGAGAAGCTTGCAGGTTTAATTCATAGTGAAAATATGTTGTTTCATCCAATTTTCTCGGCAATAAGCCTAAGATGACAAAATTTAGCTCCTTATAAAGATATCATCTTATATCATCATATATATATAGATATACAGGGTGTCCAGCGAATAAGACCCTGATTTCAAAATTAAATATCTCAAAAACAAAGATCAATAGAATTATGCGGTAAACGGTTTGTTTATTAGCTAAGCTGGAAAAATGTTTTACAGAAGTTGCAAAAATTAGTTGCAAAAACCGCTAACAGATGTCGCTGTAATCGCAATGCCTATAAATTGTGTTTTGAAGTCGAGAGCCCTAGCGTCTCATTCCTAGATGGCTTCCTATGGAAGAACGAAAATTGGGAAAGACCGCTTTTTCGTTGGGGTGATGTGCAGAAGTGGGGGCATCTGGTCACAGAATTATTGCATCAGCTTCAAATTTAGAGAATTTCAATTAATAGAATTTTCAATAAAAAGTTTAGCAATCATTATATAAGAACTTGAAAAATATTTTATTTGGGTAATGTGCAGAAGCGGAGCCATGTGTTGACAGAATTGAGATTTGTTTCAAATTTTGTTATAAGCTACTTCGGTCCAGACACCAATATCTCTGTGGTATGTCTTTTCTCTCCTAATTGGTAGATCGTGGAATCGAATCCAAGTAGAGGAGGATTTGAAAAAAAATGGAAATCTTTACTTTTTAATATTTATTTAAATTGTAAAAAAAGTTTGAATAAAAAAATCCAAAGTCTCTAGTTTTAAAATTTAATTAAGCTAAAAGAAACCCCTTTTTAAAAAATCATTGAGCATTTATAATAATGGTTCATAAATCATTTTTTTTTAATTGTAGAGAATAGTTTGAAAGAAAAAATACAAAGTTTCTATTTTTTAAAACTTAATTAAGTTAAAAAAATAATTTTAATTTTAAAAACTCGTTTTCATTTTTTTTATCATTGAGCATAGAAATATGGTGCAGCTTCTAGCGATAGGATCCGAAGTATTCGAAAGGAATGCAGCATCCAAAATACTTTTGCTTTGACGTTGATGATATGACTTATCATCAATTCCTTTTAAAAGAGAAATAATTTAATGCATAATTTCTGTCTCTAAGACTTTGTTTACAAAGAAAAGAAATATACGTGTTGTGCTAAAACCAAAGTATTATGCCGTGATTTAAAAATATAAAAAATAAATAAAAAGTACAAAATTATTTTTCTAAATATATGCATTTTTATTTAAATAATTATATGGCATTAAAGATTGAACTTAATAAAATATTTAAAAAATTCTTATAATGATTTCTAAACTTTTTATTGAACATTCTATTAATTGAAATTCTCTAAAATTAAAGTTGATGCAATAATTCTGTGACCAGATGTCTCCACTTCTGCACATCACCACAATGAAAAAACAGACTTTCCCAATATTCGTTTTTACGTAGGGAGCCATCTAGGAATGAGACGCTAGTGCTCTCGACTTCGAAGCAGTTTACAAGTATTGCGAATACAGCGCCATCTGTTAACGGTTTTTGCAACTAAATTTTGAAACTTCTGTACAACATTTTTACAGCTTAGCTAATAAACAAACCGTTTACCGCAATATTCTATTGATCTTTGTTTTTGAGCTATTTAATTTTGAAATCAGGGTCTTATTCGCTCGACACCCTGTATATCAAGACATTTCCAAAATAAACCAAAAATGACACATAACATATGAAAAGATAAATAGATGGAGAGAAGAAAACACTTCAATGATTATATATATGATTATAAAATGATTATATATATATATATATATTCCATCATTCCATTTCTGTAATTCAATTTCTGTTGTTTTTTACTATGTTTTTGGAATCTATGTTAAGTGTGTTGAGGGGACTGTATTTGTTAATATCATTTTATTCATAATTTCACAGTTTTTGTTGGTGGTCGGTAATGTTTATTTAATGATTATAACACATATAAAGAAATCACTTTAAAATAATTAAAAACAAAAAAAAATCTCTGAGTAGAAATAAAGTTAAATAAATTGTATTGTATTCTGTGACGGTTTTTGTAGTTCTGTACTGTTCTCGTATATAATGCGAACCTTCCGCCTTAGAATTTTAAGTCTGAAACATAGGATGCGTATTATATGCCGAACACGTCCGACATCTATATTAAAACATGTATACTTTCACTAGTTACTGAATACAACACGTGAATATTGCAATAAAATTATGAGAAAACAGATGTAGCATGTGGAATAAGTGGAATAATTGTCCTTACTTGCTTTTGTTTGTGTATTATGCACAAAATTGGGTATTGGTTGCAATCAGCCGTGAAATAATACATGAGCGGATATGGTAATTTAAGTTCGAGAAGAAAATAATGCATTTTGGAATTTATACTGATTATAACATTATGTATGAAAATCACTTAAAGTCACAAAAACTAAGCTAAAAATTGCTAATAGTGATAAAAAATACATTTAAAAAGCATATAAATACCTTTATTCAGATCGATATATGTTTCATCGCTCAAATGGCGACATTCTCAAGATATTTGTTGATACAAATATTTTCGCTTTTTTTTAAAACAAAAAATTGATTTATTTACCACTGTCTTGTTTTAAAAAAAATTGCGAAAATATTTGTATCAACAAAGATTTTGAGAATGTCGCCGTTTGAGCGATCAATTTTTAGATCAATTTATGGGCATTCTCACAATCTTTTGACTTTTAAGTCCCGGAATAATAATTTTTATTTTAGTACATATTCTTTTTTTTTTCTTTTTTTAATAGTTGATATAGTGGGAAATATCCCATTGCATGATTGCATAACAATATTAACGAGATAAATAAGTTTTGGACGATGTTGGGGGGTCCAAATATCAGGAAAACTCCTATACCGTCCCGTGTCCCTGATGCTGATTTTTAAGTTTGGAGCTGTCTCTATAAAATTGTTTTAATAAAAGTAATTCGATGTAATTTTTTTCCGAAACTTGGATAATTGTTTTATATAAATATGCAGCAAAAATTTAACCTGCACACATTTTTACGGTTGATATTATTTTTTGAACTCTGTCCTTGAGTTTTAGATTCCATGCCATCCCTCTTGCTAAACTTATACAGATAATCACTTCAGATGCGGCCACAGAATTTTTTTCAAGTTTTTTCTCATGCAGAAGTATGCTAGAGAAAGAATGTTTAAAATTCTTTGACAGGAAATTTACTGCAGAATTTAAATCAGATTTAAATATCAATTTTAAGCATCGTGGCTTTATTGGTAGTCTTACCGTCCCCAAGGTTTATTCCTGCACTTTTCGAGGTAAATTAATTTTTTTTTTAAATGTAATCCGATGTAAATAACTGCTTCTAAAAATCAATGAACACTGTGGCTATCACTTAGTCTTAACATGATTTGACTAAAAATAGCGGTAATTTCCCTTACCATCCCATCCATACCATCCTTTTTTTTCCATTACCGTCCCTTTTTTCCTATACCATCCCCTTTTTGTTTCCTTCTTTAACACCCCTTTAACACAATGTTATAGCAAAATTTTGTACTAAAAATACTACATTGTTATTATTTGTTATTTTAATGTCCTGCGGGTACTATGCAAATTCATTATAAGTAAAAATTTAGAAGAAAGTAGAAAGTTATAGTAAAATGGTAAGGAAAATAAAAACTCGCAAGATTAACTTAAACCTCAGTTAAATAAAAAAATTTTCGCTGCTGAGCATTTTTTTTTTTTTGAATCATTAAGGCATTCGTCTATCAGATTAAAATGTTATTTTAGCAAGTTTAATTTCGCCAAATTTTTATTCCTGAAAGTCAAAAGATTGTGAGAATGCCCCTTATACAGATTGTTTATAAAATTCCGGAATTTTCTGCTATGTTTCAAAAAGCATGGTGAGCATCTACAAGATATATATACTTTTTTTTTCCTTTTCTACCATCAAAAACATGGTGCGCATTATACATGAGTGAATGAGTAGACATAACTCATGTAAGCAATGGGTAAACATTGTAAGCAATATAAGATATGTAAGCAATCCATAATGATTAATGTCAGCAGAGTTTTTTAATGCCAAAGTTATATCTTCCAGGATGTTTCAAACTATTACTAAATTTTCAAATATCTTCAGCTATTCGTCATATCTCATAAATAACGACACCGTGACTGGAATATTAACTAAACGTTATTACTAGAAGTGATAAATTTTACCACAGGTGAGTAGAGCCAGACAGTCTGTGCAAAGCATATCACTGATATCTTTTACAGCTATGCTATTACGTAAATACTTTGTTTTAAAATCACATTATAGATCTGATGTATGAAAATTCGAAAACAAAATGAAGTAACTAGCTGTAAGCTAAGTGGAAAATTGTGTTAATTGTGAATGAACGAGTTGTTTTATTAACACTTTCCAACAAAGTTGAAAAGTGTTTATGCATTCGGTTTGTTTGTCTGTCAGTCCGTCTGTCCACGCTCTAACTCCCGTGAATATACTCGGATTTTCATGAAATTGATAAACGTTATCTAGAGTCACCAAAGCATGTTTGGTATTGTATATGAAGTATGTAGGATTAATCGTACAGGGGCACTCAAAAGTATTCCATTACATTATGGTATATGGGAAAAAATCGTTTGCAGAGTATTTTAATGACATTACGCTATTTCAAATGTATTCAAACTGATATAAATCACTGAATTTCACTACAATCACGTTAGAACAGGGCATTCATAGCATTTTTTAGTCATTTATAGGGACACAAAAGAAATCGGTTGCAGTTCAGTACTATCTTTGAGTAATAATTGCTGGAGAGTACGGTTTAAAATTTGGTATGCGCTGTTAAATTTAATTATATTTTTGCATCTTACTCGTTATATATAAATTCTATACCTCAAATACAGGGCTGCACAAAAGTATTCACGTACCATTCTCCTCACTAGAGGAAATTGCTGAAGGTAAATTTTCAACTGAAGTATATGTATCTCTTAAGTGAACTAAATTTTGGCATGCATGTAGTTAATAGATTCAAATCTATGTATCATATACAGGGCTGCTGAAAGAATTCGCATAATTTTCCGATTGTGGATGGAAACAGCTGAAATTGGGTTTTGAAATGTATTATGCGGTTGAATTAAAACGTAATATTTTAATTTTTTAAACGGTGCAGTTTTGTTACATTTTTGTGAATGTGTTGGAAAATGTTTCATAATCAATGCTTGACACATGATTTTTTCTTACTTGATTTTAAGTTGCTCTAACAAATTTTAGTTTCAGTTATTCTCTCCTATTAACATTTTAATTTTCTGGAATCGCTGTAAGTGACTGACATGAATGATTAAAGTATAGCCAGTGATGAGTTTTATTTTTCTTATTTATTTATTATTTTTAGTATAGTTGATTACAGGATGCTCCATGTCTATTCGCATTTCAAAAATCCCCCCCCCCCCCCCCGCACACACAGAAAAGGTTGTAACGGAGTGCGGTTTGCACCATTAAGACGTCAAAAAGTCGTAATTGTTGTGGCAATAAAAAAAGATAGCTCAAAAAAGGTCAAAAAGTAAGTTCAGCCTAAAAAAAAAAAATCATAAAAATTCAACAATTGTTGTAGCGTTGAACGCTTTAGAACATGACTTTAGTAAAGGTGGAATTGTACGCGACAAAGAAAAAAAAAAGAATAAATGCTTCATTAATAAGTTTCAAACTATTCTTTATTGAACTACTTTAGAAATAACGAAACAAGCAGTTTTATATGAAGTAAAACCTTTTTTCAAATACCGGTTGCAATAATTTCGGGCATAGAATGTCCATTCTGTTCAAAGCATATAAAGAGGGCAATAATAATTAATAAATCACTAGAGAACAGGAATTCTGCTTTTTCAGAATTTAGTGTCGCCCCCGGCATTTCCATTACTTCATTTTCTTCTGATGGACTGATGGCTTCTATTATTATGAAACAGCCATTATAAATGAAGCGTTAGGTGAAGATGAAAGAGCAGCTGTAAAAAGTTAGAACTCTGATTTTCTGGTCAGAATGGGAAAAAAAAATGGCCATAATTTTTAATGGCCATTTTTTTTTCCCATTTTGACCAGAAAATCAGAGTTCTAACTTTTAACAGCTGCTCTTTCATCTTCACCTAACACTTCATTTATAATGGCTGTTTCTTAATAATAGAAGCCACCAGTCCATCAGAACAAAATAACTCGGTTAAGTGGGACTCGGATAATCCGGACTCTACTGCAAAACATATTTGAATTTTAAGACTTAAAGCACACGCTTTTATTTTATGTAAAATGACGTCATTTGCATTAATATAGATACCTAAAATTAAATATAGTTTATAATAGCTCCATATTTTATCATAAATCCTTCATTTATATTTTTCTCAAAATAGCACGCATTTTAATTAATTTTTTTTTTCAATTTTTATGAGAAAATTGCAACAAAAAGATATAACTGCTATTTTTCAACAATTTTTCCTTTACTTTCTACAGAAATGGAGTACTTGAGTTGCCAAAATGAAACAAATGTCGCTAAAAACTACCAAAAAATTAATATTTCAAAAATAAATGGAGATGCAGTTTTCAAACAAATTGCATTAAAAAGTACATTTTTTCCCTAATACGACGATATAAACATTGAAAATGTGCGATGCTTAGAAGTTTTAAAAAATGCTGTAGAGTATTTAATCACACATTGAAACATCGGCTTTTGTTTTACGGCTGGCGTATACAAGGTAACGTTATTTATTGGAGACAAAATAAGCTGGGAGAAAGAAGTAGCATACCGGGAGCTAAAAAATGCAATTTCACAAATTACAACGATCATTTGGAAAACGATTTTTTCAAAGACTAAAATTTAAGACATAAAAAGTCGCACGGGGTTGATCATACATTACGTACGCCATGGATTATATTTTTCGGTACTGTAAATTTTTAAACTTCTACGGAGCTGGTCATTCATTACGTACGCCATGGATTAAACATTAATATTCCTGGACCAATTTTAAATGAAATTTCATTCTTAAACTTCTAAACATCCCACAATATTACTTTTTACACCGTCGTATAGAGAAAAAAATGTACTTTTAAATGAAATTTGTTTGAAAGCTGTATCTCAATTTGTTTCTGAGTTAATTTTTTTTTGTAGTTATTATTACTTTTTTGTCATAGTGGCAACAGAAGTATCCATCTCTGTTGAAAATAAAGGGAAAATACAGATTACTGTATATACCAATCAGAAAACGAATAAAATGCGAGTTCAACAAATAAAACGCTTCAGATATGTTTTTGATTTCCTACCCTGATAGAGGACAATAACCATTTTCCCAAATGGTTAAAAAATAGTTCAAAAAGATCCAAAAATAAGTTCAGATTTCATACATTCATAAACTTATACTATAAGACTTCTCAAAAGGTGGAAAGTTTTACGACAAAAGTAAAAAAAATAGATAATTTAATGATAAAAAAGTAATTTCAGATTTCAAAAATACAACAAATTGTCATAAAGCAAAGCGTTTTATACCATAAGACTTCTCAAAAATTAGGATTTTTCGTGGCAAAAGAAAAAAAAATAATTCAAAGAGAACAAAAAATAAGTTCAAATTTCAAAAATTCATAAAAATTCATAAAATTACGTACTGAAGAGAGTTTTACAGCACAAGACTTCTCATAAAGATGGTTTTTTTGTGGCAAAAGAAAAAAAAATAATTCAAAGAGAACAAACAGTAAGTTCAAATTTCAAAAATTCATAAAAAAATCATCAGATTGTCGTAACGGAGAGAGATTTACAGCACTAGACTTCTCAAAAAGAGGGATTTTTCGGGGCAAAGGAAAAAAAATGTAATTCAAAGAGAACAAACAGTAAGTTCAAATTTCAAAAATTCATAAAAAATCCTCGGATTATCGTAACGGAGAGAGATTTACAACATAAGACATCTCAAAAAGAGGGAATTTTCGTGGCAAAAGAAAAAAAAAATAATTCAAAGAGAACAAACAGTAAGTTCAAATTTGAAAAATTCATAAAAAATCATCAGATTGTCGTAACGGAAAGAGATTTACAGCACAAGACTTAAAAAAAAAAAGATTTTTTTGTGGCAAAAGGAAAAAAATAATTCAAAGAGAACAAACAGTAAATTCAAATTTCAAACGTTCTTATAAATTCATCCGGTCTACACCAGACTTCTCAAAAAGTGGATGTTTTCTCGGCAAAAGAAAAAACAAATAGTTCAAAGAGATGCAAAAGCAAGCTCAGATTAAACAATTAAAATACATAAATAATTTGTCGAAACGGAGTGCGGTTTGCGCAATAAAACTTTTCTAAGTGGAATGTTTCGTGGCAAAAGAAAAAAAAATTCCAAAAGTCTCATAAGTCTGTTCATATTTCGAAAACTCATAAAAATTAAACAAATTGTCGTATCTGTGTGCAGATTTTATGATAAGAATTTGGAAAATGATGAGAAATTTTATAGCATGAAATAGTTTTATTATTATTTTAAAAATAACTATTATTTTTCTTCTGCCACAAGTCTTATGGTGCAAACGACACTCAGGTATTGCAATTTTTAAAAACTTTTTATGCGTTTTTGAAATGTGAACGGATTAGAACACACATTACATTTAAAAATATTTCTGAATTGAAAAAAAATTAAAGAATTTTATGTTTTAATCATACTAATTATTGTTTTTACTTTCTTCTATTTTTACAAGAATATAGTATTGGATTCGTGAAAATTTTCGTCTTCCTATTTTCAACGGATTTATACGTTTTAGAAGGTCCTGAACACGATTTGGCTATTTTTAGAAAATGTCTGTCTGTATGTGACACAGATTTTTCTCAAGAACTAATGCACGGAATTTAATAAAATTTTATATTCAGTTACTCCCTGATTGATGCTCATTAGCTTTTGGTGCAAATTGCCTACAGGTGGCGCTGCTATGCTGCATTTTTCACGATTTCCGCAATAACTATATCTCAAGAGCTAATGCACGGATTTTCGTAAAACTTCAGACTCAGTTAGTCCTTGGTGTAAGTTGGTGTTTATTAGTTTTTATTGTAAATCTCTAGTCAGGTGTCATCGCTGCTATGCTGCATTTTTCACGATTTCTGAAAAAACTATATCTCAAAAACTGATGCACGGATTTTGATCAAACTTCAGATACAGATAAACCTTGATATGGGTAGGTGCTGATTAAGATTTGGTGTAAATCGCCCAGCAGATGGCGCTGCTATGCTGCATTTTTCACGATTTTTGCGTTAGCTGTGTCTCAAAAACTAATGCACAGATTTTAATTAATCTTCATAGTATGTTACACTTTCACATAAATGGATCCTTATTAGGCTTGTCTGGATACAACGCGGCTGGTGTCACTTTTATGTTCTTTGGGTTGGTAATTTTGGTTGCAGACATCTAAAAGGGGGGTGCCGAAATTCAATTATTTGTTTGACAGATGCGATGCTTGTATCTTCTTTTTAATTGTACACAATTCAATGAACCTATGCCTTTAGAATCCTCATGATGGGCATAGATTGTCATTTAATTTTGGTAGTGTGATGGCGAAATTTCAATACTATGTATGAAATAGAAGAATGTTTTGTGATTGGCACATCCGACTAGTTATGTTTTGCAATACTTTATTGTTTAAAAATAATTTTCGATTAGAACTATCTAAATGACTTTTTTTTTTTTTGATAATAACAACAATTATGTTTTAATTATAATGTTTATTTTTTTGCAATAGATTATGAGTTAAAAATAATTCTCGATTAAAACTCTTTTTTTTTTAAATTGAGGCTTTTAAAGCTTTAATTATTATTATTTTTAATTTTTGTAACAGTTTATTACTTAAAGTTAATTCATGAAAAGATCTATTTAAAAAAAAATATTTTAATGATTTTAATTATTGTTTATATTTTTGTGATAATTTATTATTTAAGTATAATTTTCGAACCGAACTATTTAAATAATTTTATGTTTTAATAATTTTCATTATTATTTGTAAATATTGCTTTTTCTTTCTTTGTAAAATAACCTAATGTACTATTAATTAATAATAACTCCTGATTTGAACTATTGAAGGAACTTTGTAGTCTAATAATATTAATTATTGTTTGTAATTACTTTTTTGGCATTAATTTATTACAAAAAAAAAATTCCCGAAATGAACTGTTCAAATAATTTTAATAATTTCAGTTATCAACCTAACTTCGTTTATCTATCTACGTATAATACAAATTTTGTTATTATTACATCGCCGCTCTCTTATTATTACTCTTAACTAAGGAAGAAAGCATAACTATAAGATTAATTATAGTTTATTTTTACATATTTACAAAAGCCGCTCAAGAGCAGCTATCAGAACAAATCACATCTTACAACTGCGCAGAATATTTCTCGGCTACGTGCAAAGCCTTACAATTCCAGATTGTGTAATGCTGCCATCTATTAACATAGATCGCTACTATTTCGGATTCTTGGTTAAGGATATCACACCCCTCCCCTCATAGTTCAAACGAACTACAGGCAATCTTGTTCTTTGACTTCTTCGAACTGGAGCACTTTTCTTACAGTCCTCGTCATTGTTTTTAGTCAAATTGTCTTTTACAGTTTTATCTGTCCTAACATCATTTTTATTACTCACAACTGTACCTGCCACAATATCATGCGAAGGCTGAGATTGGCTTGGTTCTATAGTATCATCATTATTAAGCTGTTCTTTTATTTTCCCATTAATTCCAGAAAAACGGTTTTGGTTAACCCTTTCATACCTATCATAATCACTGTAATTTTTACCACTATGTCCCATATTTTCAACTTTGTCTGACATTAGTTTATCATTTCGATTCATCTCTACAACTCTCTCTGGTATTTCATAACTTATCTCTTTATTACGTTTCAACTGATCAACGTGACGTTTACACATTACTCCATCACATCTATTTACTAAAACCCATCTACTCCCCAATAATTTCATAATTTTTCCTTTTACCCATTTCTCCCCTTTTCCAAAAATTTTAACAAAAACTAAATCATGAAGTTTATATTTGTGCAGGGGTTGCTGTATTTTAGGTTTTGATGGTAATACCAAGTGAAGGGCTGTTCAAACTGGCCTTCCAAACATTAATTCAGCAGGAGTTTTACCAGTCACCGAATGAGAAGTGGAATGATTTTCTAACAAAAATCGTGAAATTGACAATGTTATGTCACTTTTATCTAGCTTTTTAAGACAATTTTTCGCAGTTTGCACATATCTTTCCGCTTGTCCGTTCGAAGATGGATGATAAGGTGGAGCAGGCGTATGCTTAATTCCATTATTTTTAAGAAATTCCTCAAATTCATCCCTTGTGAACGCGGGACCGTTATCACTGACCAATTCAACAGGTAATCCAAATGTGGCAAAAAATCTCCTTAATACCTTAATTGTAGTTTTACTATCAGACCTGGGTACTACTTCTACCTCCAACCACTTAGTATAAGAATCGACTACTATTAAAAACATTTTACCTTCAAAAGGACCGGCATGATCTATATGGATCCTTTCCCAGGGTAGTTCAGATTTCCATTTCAAGGGTTCCATTTTAGGACAATCCCTCGCAAACATCTGACATCTATTACAAGAATTTACCATTTGTTCAATTTCTTTATCCATATTTGGTCACCAAACTACCCCCCTAGCTTTCGCTTTCATGCTCGATATACCTTGGTGAACAGAATGCAGTAATTTTAATATATATCCACGGCCTTCCTCTGGAATGATCACTCTATGCCCCCACAATAGACAATTTTCTAGACAGGAAATTTCCTCCCTTCTATGAAAATATGGTTGACATTCTTCTTGTTTAACCTTCCGCGGCCACCCATGTAACACCCACTCTAAAATTTGTTTAGTTACAGGATTTTCGGTTGTCCACTTTGCAATAGTTTTAGAAGTAATAGGCTAATTATCCTTATTTGAAATAAACATTATTTCCGCAGGATTACTTACTATATTTACAGTTTCTGGGAGAGGTAATCTACATAGTGCGTCAGCATTTTTATTATTTTTACCTTCGCGACACTCAATTGTATAATCATAAACAGCTAACATTAACGACCATCTCAGCATTCTAGGTGATAATGTATCAGGTACCTTTTTAACAGGATCAAACAATCTAATTAAAGGTTTATGATCTGTTATAATTTTAAATTTTTTTCCAGCTAAATATTGGTGAAATTTAGTGACACCAAACATTACAAATAAAGCTTCTTTATCAATCATTGCAAAATTTCTTTCAGTTTTATTTAAAGTTCTCGAAGCATAAGCAATAGGTTTCTCTTTACCCTCAACAATGTGGCTTAAAACTGACCCTATACCATATTCAGAAGCATCACAGTTTAAAACTATATCTTTGTTTACATCATATAATTCTAAAACAGGAGATGTACATAATAATTTTTTCACTCTTTGAAACGCTTTTTCATACTTTTCTGACCATGTCCACTTTACATTATTATCTAATAATCTATGTAAAGGTTCTGAAACATCTGAAATATTAGGCAGGAAGTTTCTATAATAAGAAATTAAGCCTAAAAATGAACGCAATTGTGACACATTATTTGGAATGGGAGCATTCAAAATAGCATTAACTTTTTCTGGAATAGGTCTAATTCCTTCCTGAGATATTTTATGACCTAAATAAGAAACTTCCGAAACCATAAATTTAAATTTTTCCCTATTTAATCTTATACCATGCTCAGAAAAGCATTTCAGAACACTTTCAACTCTTTCAGAATGTTCTGATTCATTACTAGCACTAATGATAACATCATCTAAAAACACACCAACATATTCAAATTTTTTTAAAATATGTTCAATTTTTCTTTGGAACATATCAGGAGCACATTTTACCCCAAATGCTAATCGTAACACATTGAATAAACCTTTATGTGTATTTATAGTAAAAATTTCACTACTTTCGTTATCTACAGGTTGTTGTAAATAGGCATCTTTTAAATCAAAAACAGTAAAAAATTTACCACCTGATAATTTAGAAAATAATTCTTCCATTCTAGGAAGAGGATAATTATCATTTTCAGTATTAGCATTAACTGTTGCTCTGTAATCACCACATATTCTAACAGAACCATTAGCCTTAGGAACAATTACTATAGGACTAGCCCATTCTGAATGACCAACAGGATTTAAAATACCCTCATTAGTTAATCGTTCCAATTCAACATCAGTAGCTTTCCTTAAAGCAAAAGGAACAGGTCGAAACTTAAGAAAAACTGGTTTTACATCTTTTTTCAATTTTATTGACGCGGGAGGACCCTTGATTGTTCCGATCCCGTCAGCAAAAACATTAGGAAAATTTCTAATTAAATCATCTTTCGAAATGCTATTAATCATATTTACATTAGGCCAAAATAATTTTGATGCTTTTAACCAAGTTTTTCCGATTAGACTCGAAGCTTCCTTTTTAATAACTAATATTCTTAAATTAGGAATACAATATTCATTAACAACAGCATTTACTTTTAATTCCCCCAAAACAGTTAAAGAGTCTTTAGCATAAGTTTGTAATTTATTATTAGATTTAATTAAAGGCAGCTTACCTGAGAACAATTTATGAGCAACACTTTTACTTACAATAGTATGAGCCGCACCACTATCAATTTCAAATTGTATATTTACACCATTTATTTTAACAGATTTTATCCATGACACTTTATTGGAGTTGTCGTCCATAAAATTTAAACAATATTCTTCCTGAACAGTTTTAATTTTTCTGTTCTTAAAAGTTTTCTCACTTTTCATTCCAAATTTTCTATTACGACAACAAATTTTTAAATGCCCCAATCGATGGCAGAAATGACATTCTGCAGATTTAAAAGGGCAAAACTTGGGATTATGATTTTTAGAACATCTGTAACACGGTTTCTCAGGCGCGAATTTATCTTCTTTAGGCTTAGGTGCATGAGCATACTTCTCCACTTTCGATTTCTCTCCTGTCGAAACACGCACTTGATTGACAGTTGTACTATCTCCGATGTGTAGGGATTTCACTCCAGCCTCAGCTATCTCAAATGACTCAGCTATTTCCACCGCTGTTTGGAACGTTAAATCTTTAGAATCCAGTAATTTTTGCTGTATCTTCTCATCTTGGATCCCAAATACCAACTGATCACGGAGGCGGTCATTAAGCGTATTCCCGAAGTTGCAATGTTCGGATAAACGACGTAACTTTCGTACGAAATCGGCTATATTCTCTCCTTGCTTCCTTAGTCGTTTCTGGAACTTAAATCGTTCCACAATTTCACTAGGGCGTGGTGAAAAATGATCCTTAGCTTTCTTTAAAAGATCCTCGTAACTGATTTCTTTCAGCGTATTCGGAACAATAATATCTCCTAAAATAGCAAAAGTTGTTGTTCCAACCGAACTTAATAATATATTCTTCTTCATATCATTTTTTTTATGCTATTCGCTGAGAAATAAAAAACAATTTTCTCGACGTAAATAGTCCAAGGAACATTCGCATTATATTCTTCTAAGCGTCCCAGAGAAATTATTTCTTTATAGGTCATTTTTCCGTTCGCTTTTTCTTTTTCGAAAAAAAAAAAATATTTTTTTCACAACATTTCAGTTTGGGTTAAATTCTCATTTTCGTCGCCACTATTACATCGCCGCTCTCTTATTATTACTCTTAACCAAGGAAGAAAGCATAACTATAAGATTACTTATAGTTTATTTTACATATTTACAAAAGCCGCTCAACAGCAGCTATCAGAACAAATCACATCTTACAACTGCGCAGAATATTTCTCGGCTACGTGCAAAGCCTTACAATTCCAGATTGTGTAGTGCTGCCCTCTATTAACATAGATCGCTACTATTTCGGAATCTTGGTTAAGGATATAACAGTTATGACTATAACGTGCGAAATAATGAACCAAATACACCCCAATTGGGGCAATGTATGATATTTCAATGATCGTTCATGAGTTTGTTAGTTTGTTAACAAGTATGCAACTCTGATAGTTTATTTACAAGAGCACACAAAAGCAAAAAACATGCATAATTCGTCATCACGATATAGTCCATAATTCTAAACTAATTCAAACCTAATGAAAATTGTGTATTTATTTTGCCAGTATCTTGAATGAGTTCGTTAACCAAGTATGTAGCTGTTATAGTTTGTGTCCTGCAATTATCTTTGAGCGTGCTAATAAAATTTTATAACTCTTATAATTTGTTTACAGGAACACTCAAAAGCAAAATAATGTAAAATTTGTCTTCACACTAACGTCCGAAATCTGAAGCAACTCGAATCTAATTGGGGCAGTGTACTGATATTATAAGTATCTAGTACATAGTCCGTTTACAGCAATGCTTTCCAACCTTTTCTTGGCCACGTCCCATATGTGAAGTCACTATGTCCCTACCCCCTCACTTTGCAAATTATGTCTCCTTTTTATTTAAAAAGTGAACTCTATTTCACACGGTGAAAACGTAATAGAGCCTAATCAATAACTATTCATTTCAACTTTTTTAACATATCAAAGATATCATATATCATACAAAAAATTTTCTGTTATAAATGTGTTTTTGATATAATTCTATATATACAATGTGGTATACATCTTAGCATTTGTGCCAAAAAGAGTTTTATATTACATTTCCAACGTATCTCAATATTAAAGAAAAGTGATGTACGGTTTGCATTTTTATCTTCACAAACTGTCTTGAACAGAGACATTTAGCGTTGAAATTGATAACGTTCACACATTTTATTATTCATTTTTGTAACTTATTAAGAGTTGGTAGAAAAATGTTTGATATTAGATTTTCTTTCTATGGGTAACAAAATACACAGGAAGCATTTAAAGATGATCCTTTTTATCAGTTTTAAGTATCCATTATTCCCCCTCATAACACATTCTGTTTTCCCTTTCCTAATATCATTAATTGTCTTCCACGAATTATCTGATTTTAAAATTTGTGTATGACATTATATAAATTTATTTACAGTGTAGGATGCCTGTACTAGAGCCATAAATATGTACTATCTACCAATTTGCTTTTCTAATACTATTTAAGCTTTATAATTTTTATAAAGTTGGTAGTACCAATTTCAGATTTTTTTAGGTTAAATATGTTCAAGAAAGCCAGATTCATAAATACTTTTGAGTAGTTTCACTCTTAAAAGATTTTTTGTGTGTCATATAGTAGAGCGAATAGAAGTAGAAAGCTCATTAAATAAATAATTGGAAGCATAACGAAAAATTCTAAAATATAATAATAACCTGAAAAATTAAAGAAAAAATTTAAGATTCTGAAAAGATATCAAAATACTTTAAAAGATTATTCATATAATTATTCTGGTCTTTGTTCTATTTTAAACTTTTGAGTGGAAACATCTTTAAATTCAATAAAAACGCTGATTTTTAAAATTTTGCACATATTCCATTCATTAAAAAAATAATAATAAAAAAAGCAATTTAACAAATTACAACGACCATTTGGAAAATGAGTTTTTCGAAGACTAAAATTTAAGACATAAAAAATCGCACGGAGTTGATCATACATTACGTACGCCATGGATTAAACATTAATAGTGTTATTACACATAAAAATTGCAAGCGACAAAAATCGCCTGCGACCCATCAGATTTCTTAAAACTTACGTATTATCCACCTGAAACTTACGTATTATCCAAGTATTTCATTGGCTGTTCGGGAAAAGGCTTTTCCATCGTCAGATTTCTTGGAAATCTGACGACCAATTTTAAATGAAATTTCATTCTTAAACTTCTAAACATCCGACACTATTACTTTTTATACCGTTGTATGGAGAAAAAAATGTACTTTTAAATGCAATTTGTTTGAAAGCTGCATCTCAATTTGTTTCTGAGTTATTATTTTTTTTTTTGTAGTTTTTATTACTTTTTTGTCATAGTGGCAACAGAAGTATCCATCTCTGTTGAAAGTAAAGGGAAATACAGATTACTGTATAGACCAATCAGAAAACGAATAAAATGCGGATTAAACCAATAAAAAGCCTCAGATATGCTTTTGATTTCCTACCCTGACGAGGACAATAACCATTTTTCCAAATGGTTAATAAATAAATAAATAATTAATAAAAATAAAAATAAATAACTGATAGCAAATGAGTGAGTAACAAATTTGGAATTGTCCCCCTAAATATCCAAATTACCCCCCAGTGGGGCGAACGTCCCACGTTGGGAATCACTTGGTTTACAGGGACACACAAGATCAAAACACGCAAAAAACTTGTCATCACTATAACGTCAGAAATACTGAACAAGTTTAAAGATAATTCAAATGTGTATTCACTTTGAAAGTATCCTGGATTAATTCCTTAATCAAATATTTTGCTCTTTCAGGGACACATAAAAGATTTCGATGATACTGATTAAAAAGGTTTGAGTTTCATTACAGCCTACTGTCGATTGATAAGCCTAATTTGAAATTGCCCTGTAAATTACCTTTGTCGCAAAATTATTGAACTTGGAAGAAATTACACCAATTTGTTTAATTTATATTAAATCTGATGCACGTACTTTAAAATTAAATTAATAAAGAAATTAACCCAGGGTCGTACTGGCATGACAAAAAGGGCGGTGGCAACTTGGATAAAAAGGCCGCCAACTTCTAATCAAAAGGGCGCCGACTACAATTTAAAAGAATTTTAAACAATTTTTTTGAAAAGTTAAGATAACAGCTACAAGATTATTTTATATATTTTGAATGAGATAATTCCTTTTCTTCAAATGGAGTATCCTTTATTTGGAGGCTAAATGCATTAGAAATTTAACTTAAACGGAATCGGACTTACGAAATTGTCAGTTTCGTCCTGAAACTCCTTTTTACCCCCCCCCCCTCTCATGTGTAATTTGCTCCCAAGAAGGTTGGCCTATTGGCCATAAACTTGTCTTGCTATTGCTATAAACTTGCGATATGCATGAACCCTAAACAATTAGAGTCAATCCAACGCGCAACGAAAAAAATATTGCCTATCCGAACCGATCAGATCTAAATCGCGGGTGTAGTCGGGTAAACGGACCTAATGCAGGATTGTAATCCCAAGGGCGGATCCAGCTCACCATTTACAGGGGGGGGGGGGGGTCATGGATTACCTTTTATTGGGTGGGAGAGGATCACATCTCTTTATGAGAATTTTTTATATTGAAAGCTATTCCCAAATCCAAACTAACTGCTTTTCTGATACTTTCGCGAAGTCATTTCCATTCGTAAATACAAAAAATTTGCATTACTATTCGTAAAAATATAAAATTTACCGATTTTGTTCAGATACCAAGAAATTCAAGAGTTTCCCATTTTCTTATAAATGCAAAGATTTATTTAGAAAATGTTGTCAAAGTTAGCGTATTTAGACAATTTTTACGAGTTGACAGTCACAGAAATGTCGTCACAAGGGAACAAATGGCTGTACTTCCGGAAATTCTGTTTAAAAAGCCTAACAAATATGAACGATTAAATATGTCAAAAATATGTATTAAATTTTAGTAGTAGCAAAACCAATCAAATATTTAATCAAATTAGCAGCTATGTGATTCTATTAGTGTCATGAAAATTGCAGGTGCAGCCTCTTCTTTCTTCTCAAAGTATTAAATAGGTTTTTCGATCGAACTTATACCTTTGGAATGGATCATTTTCTTCTGATGGACTGAATGGCTAATATTATTATGAGACAGCCATCATAAATGAAGTGTTAGGTGAAGATGAAAGAGCAGCCGTAAAAAGTTAGAACTCTGATTCTCTTGTCAGAATGGGGAAAAAAAATCAAGGCTATTTTTTTTTCCCATTCAGACCAGAAAATTAGAGTTCTAACTTTTTACGGCTGCTCTTTCATCTTCACCTAACACTTCATTTATAATGGCTATTTCATAATAATAGAAGCCTTCAATCCATCAGAAGAAAATAATTCGGTTAAAGCAGAAACTCGGTTAAGCGGGTCTCAGATAATCGGGACTCTACTGTTTATTTCATTTTAAAAATGATCTTTAGAATATTTTTGTTGGTGTTCAGAGGGGGGTCATGACCACCGTGACCTCCCCTCTTGGATCCGCATTAATTGTAAATCTCGTGGTTTAATATCAATATCGCTTATTATGATATGAAGTAGACGATGACACAAATAAACTTTCTGAGGTGTACCTGTATACATATATAATCAAACTTTTTGTAATTGTATATATATATATATATATATATATATAGATGAAACGACGAGTATTTTATAACCATAAAATGGTACTGTGTGCCTTAATTTTGTTTTTAAATCCAAACTGAATATTTTTTTTACTTTTTTTTTAAAATTATTATTCATTTTTGTTACCAAACGCATGAAATTGACAGGTGGTCTTATTTAGAACCATGTAAGTAAGAATTTTTTCGTTTCTTGATAAAAGTAGGAAATTTTTCAGAAAATGTGTTAAAGTGGGAGTTTTGAACCGAATTTCCGTATGCAACAGCGCGGGAAAAGACAAAAATCTGCCACCACGAGAGAACAATCACTTATAACTCAGGATGACATTTATATATCGGAAAAATGAAAGAAAAAAAATCGATTACAAATCATTTTGATATTCATGGCTCCGGGAATGTGTCAAAAAGATTCGCATTGTTGAACGAGGAAAAATATTTTTTCGAGAATTGCCTTAACAGCATATTAATATTTCGTGAAAATTGGTCAATTTTTATATAAATTAAAGCCTAGAATGTAAAAAAAAATAAAAAGAAAAGAAAAGAAAGAGAGAGAGAGAAGTGAAAACAGACAACTTAATGATATTAAAAGATGTCCATTTATAAAGACAGAACGTCCCTCACCCCCAGAAAAAAAGTCTAAAAATCAAACCATCTGCTCAAGAGTTTCGTGTCTATAGTGTACTTGTTTTCGGTGTCCATTTTATAATGTATGGATATATACAATGTTGTAGACCCTGGAAAAAAAAAAAAAAAAAAAAAAAAAAAAAAATCGCAAAAGTCACTTGTATCAATTTAAAAAGCTATTTCAAATAATTACTTTATGCTGAGACTGAGAATAATAATACAATTAGATTATTTTGTGTGTCCCTGTAAATAAACGATAAAAATTATTCAATTCGTATTCCATGTAGTGTATCAAATTGATAAATTTCAATTTAACTATGTTTGAAGTACTGTAACATCATTAAAATACACTGCTAACAATTTTTCCCATAGGACATAATGCAACGGAATATTTTTGTGTGCTTCTGTAAACGAACTATAAGTGCTACAGACTCCATTTTCATTAAGGAACCTCCTATAGTAAATCATACACATAAGTGGCGTGGCAATGTGAGTTTATTTATGTTTACGGACAGACTAACCGAAGCCATACATACTTTTCAACTATTTTGGAAAGTGTTAATATGTTGAATTTTAAATTTGTAATTTTTTATTTATGTTGGAGCAAATTTTATAAAAATTAAACACATATTTAAACAATATTGCCGTTATTCAGTGAAATAAGTATCTTAACTAGAGGGGAAAGAAAAATATCCCGAAAAACTCGTATAAATTTAGTTTCATCCCATGGGCACCCACAGAACAAAATCCAAGGAGGGGAAGATTTTGGAACAGATATGTGCTTGTACTACACTGCCAAAACTTACTTTTTTTTTTCTTTGGCAAGAACCCTACTTAAAACAATTTCGAAACATACTACCATTAAAAGAAGACAGAAATGTAACAAGATGTAAATCAAAAATCAAACTTCTACCGTCTTCTTTATAAATGAAAAATTGAAATAGTTTATTATTCTTTTTCCCCCCAATTTATATATTTTTTCCTGAACCGCAATTTGAAATAATTTTTAATGCATAAACGCAGAAGAAAAACAGAACTAAAATTGGTCTTTTATGGGGGCTTCAAGGGGACAGACTATTAACATCTGACGATTAATCCTTGGTTAATTTTTTTTCTTAATATTCATTTATTATAAATCATTTGAGAGGAACAATCTATTACTTTTTCAAAATCATGAGAGAAAAAGATTTAGTCAAATTCGAAAATTCAGAGAGGGACAATTGCCCTCTTCTTATTTCCCTCCCTCGCCCATTGCTGGCGACCATGTTTCATCCCTTTCTACAAAAGGCACTGTTTTATATTCGAAGCATATTGATATTTGGAAAATATCGAACACTCATTATTAAAAATTCATGACATACCATACCATATAATTAATTAACAGCATATTATTTGTCAAAACTTAATAATTTAAAATTAATTACAAGTCTCTTGAATCGGACGTTTGATCTCCAAACCTGGTAGTATATGTTTTAATATTGTTATTTTTTTTAGTCTTCAAAAAATAAAAAATCAGAATTCAATAAAGAGATACTCCAGAGTAAAATATACTTGTTCGAATTCAGTCTAAAATACTTGTGGTTTTTTTGTCCTCTGAACTAATCCGGAAATAATTGTCCATGTGAATGATAAACGATATTCTTGGGTAGTGGAAGCCTCAGAGTAAAGATGGAAGCTGTGATAATAGGAAGATTCTTGCACGGCAAGCAGTTATGGGTTTCGATTGATATTGATGGTCCCTCTTGTTTACTTCAAATGTGTTTAAAAGCGGACCCTTTTAAATCACTAATGACTAACTGCTGTTGTTCCATGTGGTATACAAAGATCTTTTCGGGAAGTCGGTCTTTCAGCTGGTCGTAGGAAGGGTAATAACAGTTTTCGATAAGAGATTTCCAAGTAAAACTAATGCATGCATCTGAAGAAACTAATGGTACAGCTGTATCTCATTAGTGGGGATTAAGAAGAAACAGCAAGTAAACATCACTTTTTCTGCAGTTCTTTTCAATTTGTTTTTAAATGCTTTTAAAGCCTAAAATACTTTAAAAATCAGTGCCTTACTTCATAAAATTGAATTTATTAATGTGCTTGTTCTTTTAAACATTTAATAAACTAGAAAGGTCTGCGTCCCTTCGAGCCCCTCTTGCAAATAAAAAGCGAGAGGGGGGGATTTCACGAACTCTTTCGTTGGAAGTCGGTAAAAAAATATAGACAATACATTTAAAAAATTGACAGCAGTAAGAAAATTATTCAATTTTAGTAAATAATTCGTAAAACTAATATTTTTAAAGATATACATAAAACTCAATAAATGACAGAAACGTCAAATAAGATTTAGGTGTACGAATAAATAATATATATATATATATATATGTATCAAAATTTATAAATTTCGACTACATACAAACAAGCTATAAAGAAATTTCGAATCTAAAAACATTGCACTTAAGGCTGTTCTCAAATCCAAAAGGGCAATTTTATGACATAAGTTTTAATTCATTTTTGTTCGGACGCAATAGATGTTTCAGAAAATATTGTCAAAGTGGTCGTTTTGAACCGAATTTCCGCGCGAAAGAAGTATAACCACTCAATGAAGGGTGAAAAACGTCTTTGTCACGTGATCAAAATCGCTTATAACTCAACAGGTAATTTATTTATCAAAAATGGAAAACACAGTTCGATTCCAAATCGCTTCCATAGTCAGGACTTCCAATTTTATATCTTTCCGTTAAAAAATGAATTTGTAAATGCGTCAAAACGTTTTGCACTTGTTGAGCAGAGCAGTTGAGAACAGCTTTAAAAGATTAAAGCCACCATTAGCACTTTTTAATTAAAAAAATTACTAGTATTTTCGCCTTATCTAATGACAAATTAAATAAAGCTGAATATTACTATTTGGAAATAAAGATGGAATTTTTAATTAATAATTTTTTACACCACCAGTGGATCCAATGAAAAAGTCTTTCTTAGAGTGCCGTGTACAAAAGCCAGCACTGTACTTAAGAATAATTAAAATGAAAATCCGTTTTTTTCCTTTTTTAATTGAAACTCCATCTCCTTCTTAGTTTGCACTTGCACAAAAATTATAAATGTCAAAATACTGTGTAACCACCGTGGCCCCAAATTCTCAAAAGTAGAAAATACAAGAAATACTTAACACTGAATTTTTGTTTCGAGTCATCATTTGTATTAGATGCTGTAAAAAATATGCCTATGGGCACCATGATTACGAACGCCATCTCTGCCAATGTGACCATTTAAAATTAAAATATTCTTTTCTTAAACTGACCTTCAATCTTTTTTTACCGTTTGTATTTACACAAAATGCAGAAATGCCAAAATATCCGGAAGTTGCACAGGTCGCAAAATACGTAAAATGGGATTAATACTGGAGGCTCCTGTCCCTGCAGACGAATACCACTTCTGTCAATAGGTCGAATTAAAATGATTTTTAAAGCATTCAATCCTGTCTCATTGTTCGCATTAGCTCAGTAGGTAGAAATTTCAAAATACCGGGCAGTCATACGAGGCGCCAAATACTTAAAAGCAGAAAATTAGCTAAATGCGTGATTAATTCTTAATATGAGTTTCCTTACAAGATATCATTCGTAGAGGTGCTGAAAAAAAAATTGGCACGGGCGCCATGACTACCAAAGCCACTTCTTTCAATAAGTTGAATTAAAACGATTTTTAAGGCATTGAATCCTGTTTCATCGTTTGCATTAGCACAATAGGTAGAAATTCCAAAATACCGGGCAACCATACGAGGCGCCAAATACTTAAATGCGGAAAATATGCTAAATACATGATTAATTCTTAATATCAGTTTCCTTAAAAGACATTATTCGTAGAGGCGCTGAAGAAAAAAATTAGCACGGGGCGCCATGACTGTCAAAACCACTTCTGTCAATAGGTCGAATTAAAACGATTTTTAAAACATTCAATCCTGTCTCATTGTTCGCATTAGCTCAGTAGGTAGAAATTTCAAAATACCGGGCAGTCATACGAGACGCCAAATATTTAAAGGCAGAAAATTAGCTAAATGCGTGATTAATTCTTATCCTGACAAGATATCATTCGTAGAGGCGCTAAAAAAAATTGGCACGGGCGCCATGACTACCAAAGCCACTTCTGTCAATAAGTTGAATTAAAACGATTTTTAAGGCATTCAATCCTGTTTCATCGTTTGCATTAGCTCAATAGGTAGAAATTCCAAAATACCGGGCAACCATACGAGGCGCCAAATACTTAAATGCGGAAAATATGCTAAATACGTGATTAATTCTTAATATCAGTTTCCTTAAAAGACATTATTCGTAGAGGCACTCAAGAAAAAAAATTAGCACTCGGCGCCATGACTGCCAAAACCACTTCTGTCAATAAGTCGAATTAAAATGAGTTTTAAAGCAATCAATCCTGTCTCATTGTTCGCATTAGCTCAGTAGGTAGAAATTTCAAAATACCGGGCAGTCATACGAGACGCCAAATGCTTAAAGGCAGAAAATTAGCTAAATGCGTGATTAATTCTTATCCTGACAAGATATCATTCATAGAGGCGCTAAAAAAAAAATTGGCACGGGCGCCATGACTACAAAAGCCACTTCTGTTAATAAGTTGAATTAAAACGATTTTTAAGGCATTCAATCCTGTTTCATCGTTTGCATTAGCACAATAGGTAGAAATTCCAAAATACCGGGCAACCATACGAGGCGCCAAATACTTAAATGCGGAAAATATGCTAAATGCGTGATTAATTCTTAATATCAGTTTCCGTACAAGACATCATTCGTAGAGGCGCTGAAAAAAAAATCGGTCCCAGGGCGTCATGACGTATGACTGCAAAAAGACGCCTCGTGTCAAAATGGGTCCAATAAAAATGAAAATTTGTTTTTCTTGCGATCACATTCTACCTCTTTCTTCGTTGACTTACCCAATGTGTAGAAATACCTTAATAGCGGGCAACCGTTCGAGACGCAAATTCTTAAAGAATCACATACTGTAAATATAACATATAAAACGTGTTTAATACTTATTAGTTTCCTTAGAAAGTATCATTCGTAGATACGTTTTTAAAAACGTCAAATAATTTTCTTTTTGCCGCTCAGAAAAAAAAAAAAAATCTGACGAGGGGCGCACCGGGCATTTGCCTCGTTGCCCGGTGGGCCAGTACGACCCTGAATTAACCTACTCTCCAGAGTAAACTGGAAGAACTTTTTTGTAAATTTTTATTAAAAATAATTTCTGAATTTATGTATTAAAAGAATTTTAGTTTTTATTAAATTTAATTTTTGTTTCTGTATTTACTGCTTCTTTTTTGTAATAATTTATCATAAAAAAATCCCGAGTAGATTTATTTAAAGAATTTTACGTTTTAATAACTTAATTATTTAATAATAATTTTATAATTAATAACTGTGACTATTGTTTTATTTTTTGCAATAGTTTGCTATATAAAAAAAAAATCCCGAACATAATTATTTACAGAATTTTATATTTTAATGAGACAGTTCTCCTCAAAGAAAGTACGTGTTCTCAATTCTTGCACAAGAAAAATCGTCGTTTCTAACTGGTTTTTTTTCTGTTAGTTTATTATTTAAAAATATTTTTCGTATAAATTTAGAATTAGAGAATTTTATTTTTTAATAATTTTAATCATTATTTGTAATAATTATTTTTTGCAATTTTTTTAAAAGAGGTCCTGCTTTTTTATGAACATATTGTATTTTTTAAGGGGACAAGGGACCTTAAAATCCTTAAAAATAATTTTTTTTATTTTTTGTAAATTTCACCTAATTATTATTCAAGGGTACTTTATATGCATTATAGCATGCATTTATCACAAAAAAAATTAAAAAAAAATTTATTTTTATGAAAAAAATATAATTTTACGCTTCGTCTTAGAAATATTCGAAATGTCGCTTGCGCATTCCATATCAATGAAAATCCCTAATATTTTTTATAAAAGTCTGTATATATAAATAAAATAGAGCATCCAATTTTATATATTTGAATTTAAAGGTAAAAAAAAAAAAAAATTAAAAATTTTGAAATTTTTTCGAAAAAATTTCAAAATTTTTCATTTTTTTTCTTTTTTTTAACCTTTAAATTCAAATATATAAAATTCGATGCTCTATTTTATTTATATATATAAACGAAACTTTTATTAAAAATATTGGGGATTTTCATTGATATGGAACACGCAGGGGGCATTTCGAAGATTTCTAAGACGACGCGTAAAATTCCATTTTTTTCATAAAAATAAATTTTTTTACAAATTTTTTTGTGATAAATGCATGCCATAATGCATATAATGTACCTTTGAGTAATATTTAAGATAAAATTTACAAAAAAAAAAAAAAAAAAAAAAAAAAAAAAAAAAAAAAAAATTGAAAAATTTTGAAATTTTTTCGAAAAAATTTCAAAATTTGTAATTTTTTTTTTTTAACCATTAAATTCAAATATATAAAATTCGATGCTCTATTTTATTTATATATATAAATCAAATTAAAAAAAAAAATATTGGGGATTTTCATTGATATGGAATGCCTAGGGGGCATTTCGAAGATTTCTAAGACGACGCGTAAAATTCCATTTTTTTCACAAAAATAAATTTTTTTAAAAATTTTTTTGTGATAAATGCATGCCATAATACATATAATGTCCCCTTGAATAACATTTAAGATAAAATTTACAAAAAATAAAAAACAAATTGAAAAATTTGGAAATTTGGAAATTTTTTTTAAATTTTTCATTTTTTTTTTACCTTTAAATTCAAATATTTAAAATTCGATGCTCTATTTTATTTATATATATAAAACAGACTTTTATAAAAAATATTGGGGATTTTCATTGATATGGAATGCGCAAGCGACATTTCGAAGATTTCTAAGACGACACGTAAAATTCCATTTTTTTCTCAAAAATAATTTTTTTTTTAATTTTTTTTGGGGATTAATGCATGCTATAATGCATATAATGTACCCTTGAATAATATTTAAGGTGAAATTTACAAAAAATAAAAAAATTTATTTTAAGGTCCCTTGTCCCCTTAAGAATCTTATTTCATATTTATCAATAATCGAAATATTATTTTATAATGTGTAAACATGAACATACATACATAGATTGTCAATTCTCTTTGGCGATCTGAAATCAGCGAAAGGGAGAAAAAACAGTTAGTTTAAAAAAAAAATATCTAGAACGCTACTCCTTTTTACTTTTAAAAACACTTCTAAAACGGATTTTCCTCTTGCGTATTTTTACGTTTGTGCAGGTGAAAGTAAACAACTGTTATATAAAGTTAAATTACTAAAGCAGGAAAATAATGTGTTATTAATTAAGGAACGAATGTTTTCGATGAAGACGTTGACTTCAAAAATCACATATTTTTATTCGAAAGTTCTCCAAAAGGGATATGGGGAATTTTAGGCTTCAAAAATATGTGTTTAGGAAAAAAGAAGGCAGAAATATGTAGCAATAACTGGTGTGATACACAAATGAAGACTAAAAATTTCCTAATATGGAGTTGCAGTTTACATAAAGGGGATCTAGAATGTTTATTTTAGATGGGTAAGCAAGAATTGTAGTGAGACTAGGTGGAACTCATAAACGTCTGGTCAAAAAAAAAAAAAAAAAAAAACATAACCTGTATTTAGACAAGAATTTGATCACCATTCCTGAACTAAATTAAACAATTAAGAAAGTAAGAAATCTTCTAAAATAAGGTTACGTACATTTAATTTGTGATTGAACCCTAAAAAAAGACGTAAACGCAAACATACAGTTTAGCCATGTAGCAGGGAACTGGAAGTAGCATATCGAGTCGATTGTGCGTGTATTACAAAAAATGAACACACTTACATTTTTACGCCCCTCCATCTTTTTCTCACGAAACTTTACAACTGTTTGGCACTTATATATTTTGTTTATGAATATTTTAGATGATTTTTAACTAAGAAAGAACATGAAGTCGGATACCGAAAAATAAATTTGGTGTGTTATTTTTGTAAAGCTGATATTTTTAGTCTATTTTGGCTTTGTGCTCATTATAATCACTATTTAGTACTTTAAGAGTCGGATAAGATTATTTTTTTTAAAAAATCTGAATGTATATTTATATATTGATATCCATCTTAAAGCATGGAAAATGTAAAGTTTTTTGTGACAGTATAGGAATTGGGCCCCGTATGAATACCAGGTTCGTTACCTCTTTTTAGCTTTGTTGGGCCCTGCACACTTACGAGGGTATTCTAAATAATGTCTACAAAATGAACGGCATAATCAAGTACAGTAAAATCCCGCTTATCCAAAAAGAATGGGACCAAATCATTTTCAGTCAACCGGGGTTCCATAGGAATTTTTGGATAACCGGGGTTCCATAGGAATTTTCGAATAACCGGAGTTTCATAGGAATTTTCGAATAACCGGGTTTCCATAAGAATTTTAGAATAACCGGGAAGCTTATACTGAAGAAGAAGAGCCTGAAGAGATTGATAATGTCAGGATTACACACAGTGAGGCTTCTAAAATCTTAGATGCGGCACTTCGATATATTGAAGTACAAGAAGATGCAACAGCATCAAATGTGTTGTTGTTTAAAAGGGGCCGTAATAAAGCAGCATTGAAACGATGCAAAGTTAAAAAATAAAAGAAAATCACAACATATTTTGTAAAAAAAATGAAGTGTCGTATGTGGCCATCGAATAAAAGTGTCCGAAATTACGCAATGGACCAAACAAGTAAGTTTACTCTGTTTATTTATTTCATAAAGAACATGCTTTTTTAAGACTATTTCTACCAGTGTCTAATAACACCTTTCAAAGTTTTGATTTTTAATTATTTTGCTTCTATTTTTTAAAGCTAATAAGTATTAAAACAACTCTTCAATGTATTAAAAAGATTCGGAATTGTATCACAATATTAAAATATTTATTTGCTTAAAAGACGTTATAAAAACATTAAAAGTAAATTAAAAATCTATATTTACATGTTTCAACTCATTGTCTGAATCGTCGTCAAAATGAATAACAGAAAATTACAAATGCACATGAAAAATGGAAAAAAATAATCGAAAATAAACAAGTAATCAAATAACGCGCCCTACATTTCATACATACATTCATATGCATTTGTAATTTTCTGTTATACATTCTGACGACGACTCAGAAAATGAGTTGAAACATGTAAATATAGATTTTTAATTTACTTTTAATGTTTTTATAACGTCTTTTAAGCAAATAAATATTTTAATATTGTGATATGATTAGTAGTGGACGTAATTTTGACTTACTACTCGCACTTATTTACATTTGTATCATTCATCTATGATTCGGAATGGTTTTGATCTAAAACTGACAAATAAAATAGTAATTATAAATCAAAACATGTTGAAAGGTGTCATTTGACATCGGTAAAAATAGTGTTGACAATACAATTTTCACATTTAAAAAGGACTTTAAAGAATTTTAAGGTCTTTTGTTAAGCCGATTTTCGGATAACCGGGGTTCTACTGTATAAAAAACAAACAAAAATATCTCAGAAACATACAGGGTCACAATTAACTTACTCAGTGAAAATTGCAGGCGGTTCATCCCGAGTACTTATTCGCAGCTTTAGCCACTTGCTGTAAAATGATGAGTGTAGCTTGTCATGAATTTTTTGACGCCAAAGAATAAAATGACAGCCTACACTCGTTATCCAACTAAAAGTACTTAAAATGTTTATACTACTACAAAATTTATGTATTTTTAATTTAAAATATTTTAATTACAATTCTGTCTAAAATCAAAAATATAATTTTGATGAAAAAAAAAATGTGTGAATCACAAATTAAAACGTGTCGTTCGCTTTAATGAACAAAATACTTTTTTTTACCAGAATCTTTTACGATCATATCGTATCTGAAAGGAGGATCTGAACGGGATCTGATCCCATTTCATCATTAACATTGGTGAAACGGACTTGATATTTCATTACATCTTTTTGATACTCTAAGCATTGTTTTTATGGTGGATTCTGCGATTATTTTTTCTTAAATAAACATATCTGCTAAGCACTGCCCATTTTTAATAGCATGTGAAATGTACAGTGGTAGAAAAAAAAAAGTAAACAACCCCTTACTAACTCTGTAAAAAATTATCGTAGAAGAAAGTTACTGGTACCGCACGATTGGTAATAAAGCTTACTTTTAAATTATGTGCATAAAATTTGCTTAGGGGGTCATCTACATATTAAAACGAACCATAAGTTTGTTTTTTTCAATAGCAATACACAATTCTGTCAGCATAAATGAACTCTACACTTTTCAATTAGCCTAAAAACAAATTTTTATGGAATTCGTATGATAAGTTTCCGAGAAATTAATTATTTTAAAACAAACGTATTTTAGGGGCTGTATCCCAATTGAAGTTCGTTACTCGATTGTCGACCGAGAGAGCCCCCTTCTTGATCAAGGCATCTTAAGCGCCACTCAATTAGTCATTGAAGACTGCTAGATTACAAGATAGCATCAGAAATTTCAAAATACAGTAAAACCTATGTAAGTTGACTACTTGCGGTGCCACACTTCAGTGGTCAACTTATAAAGGGTGATGAAAAATTTACTTTTTTGTTTACGTAATATTCATACAATATCATTTTTCCTACATAAATTTTATTTGTTGACAGGGCTTTAAAATAATATTGTATTGCCATACATATTTCTAACACACTATAAAAGAAAAGATTAACTACAAGAATGAATTAATAGTTTTGTATCAGTTTTAAATTAGTATTACTATTGTTTATTTAAAAAAAGACAGTCAATCAATATACCGCCAATTAATAATTCTTCAAACTATACTAGTTATTACACATAATTTATAAAAAATATTACAAAAAACTTTCTCCTTTTCTAATTAAATTTAATATTTTTTATCATTTGAAAGTTCAACTAATTTTCTTTTTAGAGTCATTTTAGGTTAACAGAATCTTCCTTGTTAAAGATGAATTACAAAATATAAATGTATTGTATACTACCTCTACACCAAGTTTACTGGATGAAAATAATAATTCTTCTGTACTACAACACAGTTCTAGTTTAACTCATCATTGTCACAAATAATTTTCTTAAATGTGTTGTTACAATTGCCACAAACTATTGCAACTAGTGGAAATATTCTTGCTTACCAACTAGCATCTGAGGTTATTAAAAGAAGGGAAGGAATGATAAGAGAATGGGAAATAGAAGAAAGAAATCTGGAATCAAAGAATGGAGGGGGGGGGGGTAAAAAGCCAAATCCACAAGAGCAACAATGTAAGAATAGATAAACCTTGAATTATTTACTTACATCTATCACTACTAAAAGCATTTCCCAGGTTATTAACTATTTCACTCTTTTAGAAATTCTAGTTGAAAAGAAAAAAAAAAAAATAGAAAATTTCGTGGAGAGTTACTTTTTTTTAAATTCATGATTTGTTAGCTTTTTGGATGGTCAAATTATAAAGGGTTTTTATGGGCATTTTATAATATTTCTAGTGAAATTTGAATAATTTCAGTGGGCAAGATACAAAATAGACAGATGGTCAGGTTACAAAGGGTTGTCTTATAGATTTGTATAGGATAAATTAGGTTCCTGACAACAGAGGTCAACATAGACAGGTGGTCAACTTTACAGGTTTTACTGTATTTAGTCACTTCTGTCATTATAGACGGCGATATAGACGGTACCCTTAAACCATCATTTTGTTGCTTTTTAAGCATAATTTGAAAACTACTTGGAAGAAAAATGTGAAATTTTGGATTTCCATAAAGCAGGACTTAATAAATCTAAATCCATCAAAAAATTGTAGGTTGCAATTCATAATTTTTCCGAATATTAATTTCATAATCCATAATTCATATCATAAAATTATAAAAATTGCAAATTCAACGTATTTATATTTGGGTATTTTAGTATTATTGCTACAAAAAAAAATTAGCACATTAGGAGTATAATTTCAGGAGATATTAATGAAAATATGAAAATGTAATTTAACATTAGAGGCATTAAATTTTGAATATTTATAATTCAGAAACTTATCATTCAAATGACTTGAAATTTGGTGTCTAGGAATAGTTTGAACCGAAGATTTGAAATATTTTGTTAAAATTGGGTCTTGCCATTGAAAAAAAATGAAGTTTGGGTTCGTTTTAATATGCAGATGGCCACCTAAGCAAATTTTACATACATCATTTAAAGGTAGACCTTATTTTTAATCTTTTGGTACCAGTAACTTTCTTCTACGATAATTTATTGAGGAGTTAGTAGGGGGTGTTTACTTTTTTTTTCCACGACTGTATGTCTCAAATGAAAGAATCTGTAACAGAACGCAGAGCTCTAAGAGTTCTTGTTTTTCTTTACTAAATGGGAGTTAATTTGAAAACATTCACTGTCTGCTATTTTAGAATTGGTTTAAACTATAAACATATAAAATTAATGATTGGATATTTGTAAATGGAATCCCTAATAAAAGTTCCGAGATTGTTATTGGATATATCCAAATCTATTAGACAGTATTTCGATAATTTTTTGTTCTGTTTCATTGTAAGTTTAAAAATCTTTATCTTTCCTTGTAGACGTTAATGCAATAAATTCCTATTAATATATTTCCATTTATATTCGAAAAGAAATCATATTGCTTTTTATAACATAGTCCCAAAGATATTACGATATATATTAAGACATTCAGAGTTTTATCATAATGTGTTTTGGGACAAATAAAAGAACTTTAGATTGAGATATAAGTTAAAGGGTTAAAATCAAATTACTTTAAAAAATAATTACTTTTGCTATTTAAGATGCAGTATTCTAATCTCTCCGTTTTCACTAAATATAAGAAGCACCTAATTATTTTCTTCAAAATGGATACGAAAATTGATAGCGAAGACATTACAAAGAGTTAGTATGTCAAATTGGAAATGATTAATTTATTATCTAATTCTCTTAGCAGAATGAATTGGAAAAACAATTATTAATTACTTTGTTATAGGTGAACGTTTCAGGAAGATTACATTTCACTGAAACTGTTAGTTGTCTGTAGTATTTATTACCTGTCATTTTATATGATCGTTTGTTGCTATGCGATAGAGGGTTTTTTTTTGTGCGGCACTTCTGCCTTATTAAATCTGAACGGCACTGATTTCACCTGATTCAATTATATTCCCCGTGTGTAACAGGTAGTTCCTGTGACGAAAATCTGACGTCATGACCTTGAAGAACTGTGTTTATTGGTGACAACCGTGTCTAACTTCCCTGAGGCAGCATGCTTGTTTACTGGGACAGTGTGAGCACCATGGACCGCTGGACTTTGTCGGAATACTTGCTGGTAAGCCACATCTCTTTTTCAGTTCTTATCGTTTAATTAATGCTCCGTTATTAATGATCTTGTCAAAGAAGGGTTTTGAACAATATTATGTATATCGCTTGTTAGTATATTAGAAAAGCTTTGGACGTATGAATAAAATATTAAAATATTTATATTTTTATATAAATATATTGGAAGGAAAAAATATAGGGATAAGTATAAAAACTTATATAACTTGAATGATTTTGTAGCTAAGGACATGGAACTTCCAAAAGATATTTATTTCTTCATACTTGACATATCGTCAAAATGCAGAATATACTTCTGGAAAAAAATTAATTTAAATAAGATTATAGGAAATGTGATATAAATTGGATTATGAAAATATAGTTTTACAGTATTCAACCTTTTCAAAGTACAAATAAGTTCCCGACAATTGCATGATCTAACAGAAAACGGTATGTAGATTTTCATATCTTTTTGAAGTTTTTATTCATCCCTGTTAGTTCAAAAAATATCCACGATTTTATAAATCTGTTGAATTTTGTAAAAACGTGCAAAATCGCAGGTTTTGACCACTTTAATTAGAAATATTTTGACGATAGAAATTTTTTTTGTATATGGTTTTTAACTTCTTTTCTGTACCTACATAAATAATTTGAAAAAAAAATAAACAAGTTGGAAATTGTACGTCAAACGTGTAAAATGAGGTGCGTTCGTACTATAACTAGTTTTATAAATATTCAGATCTTGGTGTACAATAGCTGTTGCGCTCTTATGCAAAAATGCATGAATACAAAATTTATTATGATTACATATATATATATACCGGGTGTCCCAAAATGGACTGACTGATTTTAAAATTCAATATCTTGCAAACGGTGACAGATATTTAAAAAATTCTTGCAGGAGGGTTATGCATAAGGTCAAAAGTTTTATTACAGTGATTTTCAATTTTAGTTCGATTTACAAACAATAGATGGCGTTGTAAGCAATAGTCGCTAAATTCAAGCTCGATTTTTGGTACATCGTGGCCCGGATAATACATTTCCATCTCCTTTTTCTGCATGGAACAAGATAAAGGACCAAAAATCGAGCCTGTATTTAGCGATTATTGCTTACAGCGCCATCTATTGTTTGAAAATCGAACTAAAATTGAAAATCACTGTAATAAAACTTTTGACCTTATGCACGACCCTCCTGCAAGAATTTTTTAAATATCTGTCACCGTTTGCAAGATATTGAATTTTAAAATCAGTCAGTCCTTTTTGGGACACCCGGTATATACATATTAAATTCAGTAAAACAGAAATAATGTGACTCCATCTTAAATAGGACGTAATCATCATGGCAACCTAGAATCATTACCTATCAAGAGATATCACTGAATTAATTACGTATGATAGGATTTAATAGAATGAAGAAAACTTTTATGAATAACTTTTTAAGTTTTAATTCGATTTTCATAAAATTTGAAAAGACTCGCCAAAATTCTGCAACGATTATATATATTATACTTCAAAACATTCGGTCGAGTAGTTTTTGCGCTGTTGTATGCAGATAGACGGACAGACAGATGGACGGATCAGACGACGACCATAGGTGCTACGTATTTATATAATTACAAATGCACCTAAAAATGGAGTGGCAACGAAAAAGTAAAAAAGGAATTTGCGAAAATCCCGTGGAATGACTTTTAGTTGCTGCTTCAATTTTTCCCGCCACTGTATATGTACATACAGAGTATTTCAGAACTAAGATTACAAACTTTAAGAAATGGTACTGCAATACACTGCAACAAACAATTTTTGAACAAGTAACCAGGGTTATAATTCACTTATTCAGTCACAAAAATAGGATATTTCACTCCAATTCAAAAATCCTTGATGTTTGTTCACACTTCAACAAAGATGAACATATTTTAACGAAACTTTTATCAGACTTACCTACCTCTGTGTGAAACGCGATGACATCACGAAAATTGCTGAAAACGCAAATTATTCGGTAACCGTATGAAATATTAAGTACAGTCGAGGGAAAAAAAAGTAAACACCCCCTACTATCTCTGCAACCAATTATAATAAAAGCAATTTACTGGTACAAAACGGTTGGAAATAAAGTCTACTTTTAAATGATGTATATAAAATTTGCTTAAAGGGCCATCTACATATCAAAATCAGACCAAACTTTGTTTTTTCAATGGCAATACCTAATTTTGACAATATACTTTAAATCTTCGGTTCAAACTATGCCTAGAAATGAAATGTCAAGTCATTTGGATGATAAGTTTTTCAAACATAATCATTCAAAATTTAGATATTCTAATGTTAAATTACATATTTTTACAATAAAATTACGTAATTTTCATATTTTTATTAATATCTCTTGACATTATAATACAAATGTTCTAATCTTTTTTGTGGTTATAATACTAAAAATTCCAAACATAAATACATTGAATTTGTAATTTTAAGAATTTTATAACATGAATTATGAAGTTAACATTGAAAACATATGAATTGTAACCTACAATGTTTTTTATATATTTATATTTATTAAGTCCTACTTTATGCGAATTCTGAATTTCAAATATTTCTTTTAAGTAGTTATCGAATTATGCTTAAAAACGTCAAAATGAGGATCTAAGGGGCCGTCTACGAAAAGAAGAAAAACATGATTTGAAAAATATATATATATATATATATATATATATATATATTACTCATAGTTTTAAAAGTCGAAATTATTAATAGTCGAAACATATTAAACCATTGAAATGGTTATACTGGTAAAAAATAATGTATTAAGAGAAGTGGCATAGTCATTCTGTAGCATTTCATCTACCGAGTACCAAACTTCAATTTGGATACAGCCCCTAAAATATGCTCATTTTAAAATAATTAATTTCATGAAAATTTAGATTTAGGCTAATTGAAGGGTCTAGAATCTATTTATGGTGTCGAACGGGGACACTGCTATTGAAAACAAACAAAATTTTGGTTCTGATATGTGGGTGGGCCCCTAAGTAAATTTTATATATATAATTTAAAAGTAGACTTTATTTCCAATCGTTTGGAACTAGTAACTTTCTTCTACAATAATTTGTTGCAGAGTTAGTAGGGGGTGTTTACTTTTTTTCCCCCACGACAATCCCTTTCAAATTATTAAGATCTAGCTCAGCATTGTTTGAATGATTATGGTAGCCACTTTAACTTTTTATTTTGATGTCGTTACGTTTATCATAAATCAAGACAAGTCTGTTGCAAATTTAGTTAAAATATCTTTATTATTTTTAAAGTTATGAACAAAACTTTCGGGTTCAGACTGAAGCTGCACTGTAAAAAAAAAAAAAAAAAAACCCTCTGTAGATTTGCCAGAACAAACTCGGTCACAGTGAATGTGCTGTATCTTTCTTTGGTTTCCTGACTATATTAACATGGAAAATACAGTAGTTGTGTAAAATTAACAGCACAATGTGCTGGCAATTTTACGCATCTACTGTATTTTCCATGTTAATATAGTCAGGAAACCAAAGAAAGATACAGCACATTCACTGTGATCGAGTTTGTGAGCGAGGTGAACAGTACTTTGTACTGTAAAAATGTCGTTTTTTTACAGTGTGACACATTGTATTTTTGACCGAATAAATAAATTTTGATCCCAGTTTCCTGTATAAAAATTGCTTATTTTAGTATTGACTATCACACATAAAAATTGAAGCCTTAATAGTGAAACATCTGTAAAGAGGTCAATAAAGTATTTTTTGCATCAAAGGCAAGTTAAAATTTTTTTTTTTATAAATAATTGTGTGAAAATTTTATTTGCCTAATGTATAATATATATATAACTTTATAATATATATATAACTTTATATAGAAATAATATAAAGTTTTAGATGATAACCAGCAGCATATTTTTGTTTTGTTTGTTACTTAGACCATTTATAACTTCATTAATGTCTATTCTGTCTCCTATGATGCTGATTCCAGAAATACTTGTTTTGTCTCCTACATAATAGGTCTCATAGACCGAGCAAACATGGAATATTCTAAATTACTTAACTGTACTACAGAACTATTCAGAAATTTGTGCATTTTAAAAATTCAATTAAAAAATAAATCAACCACCAATTTTATTTTTACTTCTTTCATTATTATTTTTTTAAGTTTTGCTAATTTTCAGAGTCTACCGTAGCTTTTAAGCTCATCTTTGTAGTGTTGGCTTGCAAACCAACACACACACACACACATATATATGTTACGGCCAAAACCCGGAGCTCGGCCAATTCATGAACTGGCTGAGATTCCTGGCCAAAACCCGAAATATATGAAATGAACAGCGTATTCCGGGTCTTGGCCGGCCAATTCGCGAACTAGGCGGGAAGCATTGGCCAGTATACGAAGTGTTCGGCAATGGATATCCACAGCCGGTAATGTGTTTCTTTTAGCTTTCATGCAGCCCTGCATATGATCTACAAACCTGGTAATACACTACAAATAAATTAAATTTTAAAAGCCTATCACAGCTGAAAACGCATATAAAGCAATAATGGCCCATAGCCAATTCAATAACCAAATTATTTGAGTGACTGTAAATAAACGACAAATTCTACCTTAGTCAATAATCTAAAGTAAACATTTTGTAGAGAATATTAGTAATGTATATCAGTGTCATTATGTTTGAAGTAGTGTAACGTCATTAAAATACACTAAAAACGATTTTTTCATATATATCCTAATTCTTTATCGGAATTTTTTTGGGCGTCCCTATAAATGAACTATAATGATACTTAATCAATACGAAAAAAAAAAAAAAAAAGAAAAAAAAAGAAAGAAAAAAAATGCTTTTGACATGTGTGAAGCATGTGAATTTTATTATCTTTGAAATAGAGTGACATCATTTAAGTGCACTAAAAATGATCCTTCACCATTCACTGCAATGTAACGAAATACTTTTGAGCGTTTCTGTAAACTATAATTGCTACTTATTTCATGTATATTAGATAACAGTATAACAGCTTGTTGTCCATCTTAATGATACATACCAATTTTATTATAATTGAGATAATATAACAACATTAAAATACACCGGGAAAACTTTTCTCATTTATGATATTGTAACAAAATACTTTTGTGTGTCACTGTAAATTAACCAAAAATAGTACACACTTCACTTTCAATACGGAAATTAATTTATAAACCTAAATAATATAACAATTACAAGTCAATCCGAGTCTTTACTCGAGTTAGAGCACGAGGCCAGACAAATTGAATTCATAAACACTTTCAACTATGTTAGAAAGGGATAAAAAGTATAGACCCATTTCGCGAACTGGCCGATCACATCTGGCCAGTTCGAGAATTGGTCGAACGCATCTGGCCAATTCAGGAATTGGTCGGCCAATTCCCGAATTGGCCAGTCAATTTAAAGCGTGGTTGGCCAGTTCGAGTTTTGGCCGTAACATATATAACCTGCAAATATTTACAAAAAACGTTATTTTTTCAGCACACGGTATCTAATTTTTAATAGACTATTTTTGGAAAAAAATATAAAATAGAAATTATTTTTAAATTTTCTACTGCTAAAGTACAGTAGCGCTCAAAAGTATTTTGACAACCTTATATTCTCTCTTATTTTATTTAATATAAAAATGTAAAAGAAAATATATTCCCTATAATTGAGAACACTATGACTGCAGTTATTCAAATGTATCAAGTTTCAACTTGTTTGTTTACATTCGGCTCCACCGAAGAAATATGACTCCTCCTTAGCTCAAAAGTATTTTGACAATTAGTTTGCATTTAATTTTTGAAGGTGTCAGTGGCGCTATAGCTTCGATTAGTGTTTATATTGACCTATTGTGATTAATTTTAAGGATCAGGAATGCCGAAATGTAAAAAAATATTGAAGTGATTCCAGAAAAGCCGCTGTAAATGCACTTATGAAAGGTAGACTTCAAGCAGAATTAGCTCGTTCTTTTAACGTGTCTCGGCAACTTGTTATTACATGGAATAAAATTTTTAATAAACAGAAATACATCGAAAATAAGTCTCAAAGTGGCCATCTAAAAAAAAAACAACTTGCGATGTTGATTGTATTATAAAAATGATATCTACAAGTGATTGTCGTAAGTCCGCTGTAATAATAAAAAATGAATTGAAAGAAAATTACGGCATAGACATACACGTTTCATCAGTCAAACGACGCCTAAACCTCTATGGTTTACATGGCAGAAGACCAGCAAAAACACGTTTCTAATCTTCTAAGAATAGGAAGGCTAGAGTTGCATTTGTAAAACTGCATAACCCTTTCAGATGCAAAGCAATGCTATTGCTGAAGTGTTGAAATTAATGACTGACACCAGAATTTTGGTTAAAAAATTCGGTTGATTATGTGTGTGAAATATAGCCTTTTTTTTTTTTTTTTTTTAAATAAACTTGTTTTCAAATTCCGGTGTCAATCATTAATTTCAACACTTTAGTAATGGAATTGCTTTGCCCCTGAAAGGGTTATGCCGTTTTACAAATGCAACTCTAGCCTTCCTATTCTTAGTAGATAACAAACGTATTTTTGCTGGTCTTCTACCATGTAAACCATAGAGGTTTAGGCGTCGTTTGACTGATGAAACGTGTATGTCTATGCCGTAATTTTCTTTCAATTAATTTTTTTATTATTACAGCGGACTTACGACAATCACTTGTAGATATCATTTTTATAATATAGTCAACATTTCAAGTTGTTTTTTTCGGATGGCCACTTTGGGGCTTATTTTCGATGTATTTCTGTTTATTAAAAACTTTATTCCATGTAATAACAAGTTGCCGAGACACGTTAAAAGAACGAGCTAGTTCTGCTTGCAGTCTACCTTTCTTAAGGGCATTTACAGCGGCTTTTCTAGAATCACTTCAATATTTTTTACTTTTCGGCATTTCTGATCCTTAAAAATAATCACAATAAGTCAATATAAACACTAATCGAAGCTATAGCACCACTGAGACCTTCAACAATTAAATGCAAACTAATTGTCAAAATACTTTTGAGCTAAGGAGGAGTCATATTTCTTCGGTGGCGCCGATTGTAAACAAACAAGTTGAAACTTGATACATTTGAATAACTGCAGTCATAGTGTTCTCATTTATAGGGAATATATTTTCTTTTACATTTTTATATTAAATAAAATAAGAGAGAATATAAGGTTGTCAAAATACTTTTGAGCGCTACTGTATATAAATTAATATTTTATCTAATCTTAGAATAACTAAAAACTACAATTAATGGATTTAAAATAGATTTATTACATTTTTTGATGAGAAACAGGAGTAGGAGAAAAAAATAGCTGATTGATCCATGGTTAACCCTTATTCATTCAGTCGTTCCTCTTTAATTTGAATTCCAAGAGGAAATATAAAATGTTCGAATTCACCAAAGTGTATACTTTAAACAAAGTCTAAAAAGTATTATACTATGACAATGAACCTTATGAAAATACAGCAATAATAACTTAATACTATACAGGCCGCTCACGCATTTATGCGTCATTTACAATACTATCGTTTAGAAATTCTAAATTCTCTCCAGAAAGTTTGAATAGTTATTTTGATTATTATAGTGATAGTGCTTAAAAATGTAGACACTCTGGGGGACTTCCGAATTGACATCAACTTTATGCCCAGTCTATAGATAATTGACAATATTTAGTGAATAAAATTAAATTAAAATTAGTATTAAAAGTTTTCTGGTGTGAACTCGAAATTTCTGAATAAGAAAACCCCTTAGATTTGGCAACAGTATTTGCGGCCTTTACAGTATTAATATTACAGAATATCATGTTCTATGTATTTGAGAATGAAAAAAATTAAGGAATATTTCATAAAGCAAAATTACATACTCACAATATTCACTTTCAAAAGCTCATGACTTAGCATTAATTTGTTTTTACAGAGTTAAAAAAAGTGCATTCCTTTTAAAATAAAAAATATATTTAGTCTGTGTTTTGTACCCATAAAAAGTCTTAAATAAATTATTATTTTTTAATTTTATTCCCAATGATGGATTTTTGAATCTATCCAACAAAAGTATATAAATATATGTTTTATTCTTTGTGGGAAATAAATTTAATGGAATTGTGAAATAAGTTATCATGGCTAAGAATTCCAGGAAGAAAATTAAAAAATATAACTATCCCCAAACTCAACACAGCTAATGATACATTACCACCCAGTATTAAGATGTGATAAATAGAAGAATAAATAACTAAAAATGTATTTGCAGAATGATGTTATTTTTAAGACTTTCCAACAAAGTTGAAAAGTGTTATTGATTTCGGTTTGCCTGGCCGCCTGTCCGTCTGTCCGCGCTCTAATTCTCGTAAATATACTCGGATTGCCCTGAAATTTTTGGATGTTATTGACGTCTACCCTAGCACGAACCCTATTTCAAATGAAGTTTGTAGCATGTTTAGTTCATTTACAGAGACAATCAAAAGTATTCCGTTGCATTACGGCCAATGGGAAAAACTCGATTCAAATGATTTTTAATGACATACGCTTTCAGACATAATAAAACTGATATGCATTTATGAAGTGCACTAAAATATGCATTTTGTATAATATGCGGTGCAAAGAATAGTTATTATTCATTTACAGGTCCACACAAAAGAATTCCGTTACATAATGATATAGAGGTGGAGGGCTTTGTTTGCGGCGTATGTTAATTATGTTAAACTAGTTCATATATAATGAAATTGATATACGTCGCTGAGGTTTACTATAACTTATTTCATGTATAATAAGTGTGTATTATACATGATAAGTATATAAGTATATATTGTATATATATAAGTATGATTGTATATAAGTATTTCATGTATCGAAGTGCATAGCATTTACAGGGACACACAAAAACCTTCAGATATTATATTGCATGAGAAGTAATGTACATTAGCGATGATTGCTGGAAATGCATTTTTAATTATGATATGCGCTTTTATGTTTCACTATATTTCTGCATACTATATGGTGTGTATAAATGCTATAGTTCACATACATGGCTACACAAAAGAATTCGTAAGGGTTACTGGGTACGAGCGCAAATTGCTTAAAGGTGGTTTTTAAAGGAGTTATGCATTTTTATGCTGAACTGCATTTAGTTTTCTAAGAAAAGTTTGTAGAATATAGATAAATGATATACAGGGTCACGCAAAGAATTGGATACATGGCCGTCTATAAATGATAATTTCTGGAAATGTGATTTCAGTAGTTTTAAGAGTGTTTTAGTTTGAATTAAATTTTAGCTAACTAGTGGCGTGTAATAAGGGTTATACAAAAGTATCCAAGTATGTTTCCATCTATTAGTATAAATTGCTGAAAGAGAAATTTCAACCTGTTATGCGTTTTCTTGGTAAACTAAAATTTCCCATTATATAGTATATATATCAACCTACAGATCAAATACAGGGCTGTTCAAAAGAATTGGAATTCATATTTGGCTATGGACGGTATCTGCTGAAATCAGTTTTTCAAACGCTTTATGCATTTTCTAAAATGTATACTTAATTATCTTATTTACCTTATTTCCCTAAATAACGAAGTTTTTTTAAAGCACTCAGAAGGTGTTGGAAAGTGTTTCATAATCTATGCTTAACGCATGATTTTTCTTTCTTGTTTCAATTATAATTTATAATAAATTATTTTATTTCGATATTTGGTCTTCAATCAGCATTTCTTTGTATTTAAAGTATACTCTTTAATTATACTTATTTTCTATCATGTTAAAGTGTGACGTGCAACAAAGAAAGTTGAAAAAATGCATGTTCAACTTAAACGCATCAAGCGAATATTTTGTAATTCACCGATTTTTAAACATGCAGCCAGCAAAAAACTATCTACAAGAAAACTTGACTTTTTCGTTATACAGTAGTGAAGTTTTGACGTAAATATTTAATGATTTGGTGTTTTTACATAATATAATGCATTTAAAATATATACTCTTTCATGAAAACTGATGATTTGTGTTTTTTTTTCTTTTTTTTTTTTAATGAGCGGATCATGTATACCTCCGTTATGTTTTACACTTAATATTGTCATTAAAAAAATTTCATTTATTTTGTGAGTGTGATAAATGTAATGTATTTTTTTCCTTCAAAAATTCCTTTATGAAATAAAATTTTACTTTGAAAAAGAAAAAGCATAGTTTTTTTTCTTCAAAAATTACGTTTGAATTACTGTTACAAGCCTTTCGTGACCCTCAGTTGCAATAAAATTCTGTAAAATATTTTCTAAAATGTAATAGCATTTGCAATCTAATAAAAACTTCAGAGGCGGGAGGTATCCTACGTCCCCAACTGAAAAGAAGGGTTATGTATTTCACGCGTATCTGTGTATGTGGATTTCTTTATACCCTCGAAACATCCCAACGGCTGGATGGATTTTAATGAATGAGGTCCCCATTGATCTGTCTTAACGGCCCGATGGTTATAGGCTAGGTTTTGTTTTTATAAATTCAAAATGGCGGCCGTAAAACACAAAAGGGTGGTAGAAACGAAAAAAAAATTTACGCACCTTATTGAGTGGCATATCATTGGATAGGTCTTTCAAAATGAAGAAAATGTTTCTGTTATAATTAAAGCAGAGTTATAAATACGCAGGTTTTAAGGTCATTTGGTGTGGCGTTAAAGTATAAATCACAGTCGACGAAACAGTTCATTTCAAAATAACAGTTCATTTATTAAATTCAACTTGAATTTTAAAATCTTAAATAATAAAGATATATACATACACCTCCAACTTTTGCTGGGAATCATATTGACATATTATAGCTATAGCAAGGAGTAAGCTTAAACTCCATCTCCATGGTCCTTCCATTACATTACTTCCATCACTACACATCATACTCCATGGAGTTGTTTCACACTAAATATACTTACTGAGTACATCAAAAATGGAATAAAAATATGCATACAGTTACAGTTAAAAGAGAGTGCCTTTACGACCGAAATGGAAAAATAAAAACTGGTTCGGAACGATATAACTTCCGAACAAACCAGACGACAAATTTTGGGGGACAAGACTTTGTCCAGATTTCCAACATGCGGCCCCATCGGTCGTAAATACCTCCTTTTTCTTTTTATAATCAAAATCAAAAATATTACAAATAGCTCTTTGAAACTTTACATACAGAAGAGGTTTTGTCAGAAAGTCTGCCTTATTATCTTTAGAACTTACATGTTTTAACTCAAAAACATTTTCATTAATTAACTGACGAATAAATTGACATCTTATGTCAATGTGTTTCGTTTTAAAATTCTCTTGGCTATTTTTAGAAAAATAAATGGCAGATTCATTATCACTGTACTGAATTGGTTTTATTCTATCGTATAAATTAAGTTCATTTAAAACTCTTGAATACCAAGTTAGTTCCTTTGCGCTTTCAGTTAATGAGATAAAGTCAGATTCCATAGAACTGAGTGCAATACATTTTTGCTTCGATGATTTCCAAGCAAACGGAACGTTACTGAAGTAAATTATATAACCACTACTTGAATGTCTTTTAGCAAGTTGACATCCCCAATTAGCATCAGAATATGCACACAAACTTAGTGATTTTACATTAGACAGATTTATTTTAAAACTTTTAGTAGCAAAAACATAATTCATAATATCTACTACTATTAACCAGTGTTTATATGTATACCCATTACAAAACTGTGACATTACATTTACAGAAAAACTAATATCGGGTCTTGATCTATTTGACAAAAATGACAGACACCCGATTAAAGATCGGTATGGAAATTTTTTCATTAATTCATTTTCGATAATTTCATTTTCGTTAACTTTATCTGGTAAAACAGAGCCAATTTTAAAAGGTAATTTAACATAACTTTTAGGTAAATCTTTATATTTTAATTCTAATCTTTCAATATAAGTTCTTTGATGAACGAATAATGAATCTTTAATCTGTTCAAAGTTAACGCCTAGCAAATACTTTGTTAATCCTATTTTAGTAATTTCCAAGCTATTTTTTAACATATTAGTTACAGATTGCAATACATTTTCATCTTTAGCAAACAAAACTAAATCATCTACATAGACAACTAAAATTGCGTTACTATTCAGTTTATACACACAGTTACACCATTTTAATTTACAAAATCCAAGATTATGTAATATATTATCTAATTCAGAATTCCATTCGCGGCCACTTTGCCTTAATCCATAAATTGATTTATTTAACAAACAAACTTTATTTTCAGCACCCTTCATTTCAAATCCCGGAGGTTGTTTCATAAACACGGTTTCTTTTAAAGAACCATATAAATATGCTGATTTTACATCCAATTGAATATGATACCAATTTAACATAGAAACTAATAAAATAAACATTAGTTTTATAATTGAAAAATTTACAACAGGTGAAAATATATCATTAAAATCAATACCTGGTTTCTGTTTAAAACCTTGAGCTACGAGACGTGCCTTGTACTTTTTACCATTTTTCTCCGTGTTTTTTATATTATAAACCCATTTACTTCCTACTATTGTGGAATTTTTCGGTGGATCAACCAACCGCCAAACTTTTCTTTTACTCATCATCTCAAGTTCTTCCCTCATCGCGGCATTCCATTTCCCCCTTTCTGGATTTATTTGTGCATCCTCAAATGATTTAAGGATTTCGGTATTGTAAAATTCATGTTGAAATAATTCAGTTAAATATGGATCGTCCGAATCACTAGTTGAGGGTTCACTTAAAGTTTCAGCATTAGGATGAGTGGTTTTAGGTTTAAAGTCAAACTTATCTGGCTCAAACGGGATTTTATTTTCCTTACAATATTTTTTAACATCATTTAAAGATCTCAGTCTCGTATTTGTTATTGGGGTATAATAATATACGTCAATTCTCTTACATTTCGTTCTCGGTCTTTCAATCCTTTTCCACTCTGAAATATTTATAGAACTTACAGTTACCTTACCCCCCTTTTTCTCTTCATATTCGTTTAAGCTATCTCCTGGTAGTTCATGATTAAGATCTAAAGTTGCATTACTTAAACCGTTTGTTTTAATTTGAGATTCATTAAAATTCAATATCAAATCCTTATATTTGTTTTCTCCCCCAAATAATGTTTCTACACCCTTTTTGGATTCATCTATACGCACATGAATAGTCTCTAGAATTCGCCTTTCTTTTGGAATGTAAATTCTATATCCTTTGGTTTTCATGGCATAACCAACTAAGATACCTAGTAAAGCTTTCGGTTGAAGTTTATTTCGCTTAACTTTAGGAACATGAACAAATGCTAAAGAACAAAAATTCTTAAATGTCTTACCGAAGGTTTGAATCCCGTCCATAATTCTTGCGGTGTAAGACCTTGGGTTAAACTGTGTTCAGTCCTATTTTTTGTATGAACGAACGCCAAACGAGCTTCCCCCCAGAATGACGGTTTTAACCTGCGATCGTGTAGCATTGCTCTAACTGCATTCATTGCTACTTTATTAAAATTTTCAGCAACACCTACCTGCTCTGGAGTATAAATGGAGGATCTTTCGATTCTTATACCTAAATCGGTTAACAATTTCTCAAATAATTTATGGGTAAATTCCAGCCCATTATCAGTTCGTACACATTTTAACTTTTTACCAGTTTGTCTCTCAGCTTTAACTAAAAACTTTTTAAAGCATTCAAACACTTCCGTTTTATCCTTAATTATATAAACCTCAGTCTTTCTAGAATAATCGTCAATTACTGACAAAAAGTATTTCCCCCCTCCTAACGAGTTAACAGGGCTAGGACCCCACAAATCCATATACACCCTATCGAGGATTTGATTAGAAATGCGTTTATACAAATAATTTCTTTTAAACGATTTTCTATTAGATTTTGCAGTTACACAAGTTTCACACATCTTATTTTTGTTTTTACAGTTAATATTTTCAATACCTTTAACACAATTATTTTTACTCATTTTTTCAAGTAAAGGTAAGTTTGTATGACAAAATCTACGATGTACAATCTCTGAATTTAAACTAGTAGAATAAGCAAAATTTTCACATTTTGAAGCATAACCTTTAACAATATACAATTTATCAACTCGAGGTACAGTAAAACAATATCTATTAAATTTATCATACACAATCATTTTATTATTTCCCCATTTAATTTGGTTTCCTGCAATGTCTATATTAGACCCACCAATTAAATTTCTTCTCATGTTAGGAGCATATAACACATTTTTTAAAGTTATTTCTACATTACCTGTTACATCTAGGATGGTAAAGTCAATATCACCAATACCCAGTATTTCCGACGAACAGTCCTTGTCTCCTATCAGCACTTGTTGAGGGGGGAGGTTCCTATATGTTACAAATAGACTCCTGTCATTCGTAAAATGAGAAGTAGCCGCTGAGTCCAGAAGAAATTCCACGAACTTTCCACCATTTGAAGATATTAGGGCGAATTCAGATTGCTTTGTAGGTTCACTGTAGAAAACTTGCTTTTTCCCTCTAGAATTCTTTTTGAAACACCTTGTATCTGTGTGACCAGGTTTCTTGCAGTAACTGCATATTAAACTCGGCCCCATACGATTAGCTGGTGAAGTATACGATCGTCTGGTGGTGTCCAGGTCACTTCCACTACGTGAAACCCATGGCTTTTTACTGCTTCCAAAATTCTCCGCTGGAATGGTTGGTTTAACGGTAGGGTTTTTAAACTTAGTTGCATAAGCATCACCTACAGCGACAACCTCTTTACTTTCATCTTTTCGTTTTAAACAAATTCTGCCATATTCAGTTATTAACTGCTTAGATACATTTTCTAATTTAAATTCTTTATCTTCTAATCTATATAACACTTGAACTAGAACTAGATTATCATATTCCTCAGATAATCGACGGATTAGTTGAAAACATACTAACAGTTCTGGCATCTCAAATCCAGCATCTTTAATCTGAACCTTCTTTTCTTCAAATTTTTTACAAAATAAACCTATAGTTTCTTCTTGCGAGTTTAACTTCATCTCGAAAAATTCATCGACTAATCCCGCTAAGCGTTCTCGTGAAGTTGGTTCGAAGTTTAACTTTAAAATATCCCAGACATCTTTGCCGCTTTCTGTCTGAGCAATTAGTATCTGCAATTTCCGTTCGATGGATTGGTAAATTGTTGTATAAGCTCTTCGTTTACGCCATTCAAAATCGCTTTTCTCACGATCAGAGGCATCCGATTTACATGCGATATCTGGCTTTGTAATAAACTCCCAGCATCTTCGGTCAATCAATACACATTTGACGTCGAGCTTCCAGGAAGGATAGTTATAATCCGATAGTTTCGGAAAGGAATAAGTTAACTCTGGAACTTGTGCCATTATGCAGTATATATTTCATCTAAATCACACCATATTTTATCTATTTGACCTTTAAATAGCATGACATGGCCCATAACCATGTTATAATTAAAGCAGAGTTATAAATACGCAGGTTTTAAGGTCATTTAGTGTGGCGTTAAAGTATAAATCACAGTCGACGAAACAGTTCATTTCAAAATAACAGTTCATTTATTAAATTCAACTTGAATTTTAAAATCTTAAATAATAAAGATATATACATACACCTCCAGCTTTTGCTGGGAATCATATTGACATATTATAGCTATAGCAAGGAGTAAGCTTAAACTCCATCTCCATGGTCCTTCCATTACATTACTTCCATCACTGCACATCATACTCCATGGAGTTGTTTCACACTAAATATACTTACTGAGTACATCAAAACTGGAATAAAAATATGCATACAGTTACAGTTAAAAGAGCGTGCCTTTACGACCGAAATGGAAAAATAAAAACTGGTTCGGAACGATATAACTTCCGAACAAACCAGACGACAAATTTTGGGGGACAAGACTTTGTCCAGATTTCCAACAGTTTCATTGACTATGTTGCAGTCAGAAGCTCCGTTAAAATATTATACAACTTGGAAGTTTTGTATGTATTGTGGACCTCTAGCTTTACTACAACTCTAACCATCATAGACATCTATAGACCTCATCAAAACAGTGTTTATAGATAGGAACTAACAATTAAACACAACTTAAAAGTCATCAATACAAGTAAATAAAAAAATAGGTAAGGTAAAATAGGTATAAACAAGTAATATAAGAAAAATATTTTAAGTCAATTCCTACTTAGGTCAATAAGAGAATTTTTTATTTCTCATATTCTTCTTTCTTCTTGAGTAGCGCTTAAAATGCCTTGATCAAGAAGGGGGCTCTCTCGGTCTCAAAATACCTTGATCAAGAAGAGGGCTCTCTCGATTATTGAAAATTAATTAATTAAATTTAATTAATGAATTAATATTTGAAAAAAACTAGATTAACATCAAGTGTCATCCACTACAAGTTTAACAAAAATATTTGAGCTTGATTGGATGAATAATAAGTATTTTATTAACGATTGAATATTTGAACAAGATATATATAGCGAGAGTGTGAGCTAATAGTAGAAAATGAAAAAAAAAATAGTTTCGCATTGATGAGAAATAATTAATTAGTTAGCTTTTTACGCAGTCGGGTTTTTTGATATTTAAATTTAATAGTTTATTAATTTCAGTTTTTAGCCGCGGATGTGTACGTTGTTTTTTGTCATTAATTTCGAAGTTTCCAGGCTGAACTAGAAAAGGTCGTGCATTTTGTGTCTCCTCCGATTAAATGGAAAGCAGTATCGTATTTCGTATCTAAGTCAATTAAAAGTCAAAATATTAAAGAAATTGTTTCGTTTTACAGACCGGAAGTGATCATTAAAAAGTCGGAAGTGAGTCTGTAAATCTGTCAAACGAAATTGAAATACCATGTTTTTTCGCAAATATATTTTTCAAGAGTTTTTCTTAATATTTAAAATAACTAACATTGTATGAGAGTATCTGACACCGAACAATTTAATTTAAATCTGGCAACACATGTTTTGTCATCTTAATTTAAAAAGTGTTTTTCTGAAAATTATTTTTTCATACGTCTCGCTTTTATCAAAAATGATAAGTGAAAACGTTATCATGCAATTGTTTTCATACTTGACATTTTTTTCTTTATATTGTTTCCTAGCACATAAAATCAAAAAAATAATTACAATACGAATCTTTTTATCTTTTATTTTTTAAAAATATTGGAAAAATGATGTGAAATATGCCAAATATCTTAATTGATTCTTCAACTATCTCTAAAATGTTCATTTATAAAAGGAGCTTAAACGTTTTAGTTCATTCTTTAGATAAGTGCATTCGGTTTATTTTGATACTAAATTTATTTGAATTGGATGATTAAATTTGCTTGTAGCACTTTTGAAATTTTCTAAAATATCTACCAAATTTTCTACATATTTATCAATTTTTAAAATAATTTAAAAGTAATGTAATTTAATAGAGATATAAAGTTAGCATAGTTAATCCTTACCTAAACTAAAACTAAATAAAAAGAAAAGTGCCCAGTTAAACTGATGGCACTGAGCTCACAGGCTATTCACACTAATTGCTTATTATACTTTTATTTCAAAGAATAATGCCCCTCGAAAAATAAATTAAGAGGGGAAGGTTATTTCCTGCCTTTATACTTAACCAATGTTCCGGCTAATCGTATCAGGGAAGGGCCTTATCAAAACAAACCTGATACTAAATTTGAAGCAAATCGGATAATTCTGTATGAAAAACCCATTTACCTAAATTAAGGGGGAGGGTATAGCTCCCTAATTTCTTCCATTTACATTTAACCAATGAACCTCTAAATCCAATCAGGGAAGAGTCCTATCAGAATAAACCGGTACGGCAAATTTGAAGCAAATCGGATAATTCTGCTTGAAAAAACCATTTATCTAAATTAAGGGAGATTAGCTCCCCCCCTATTCCCCTTTTATGCTTACCCAATGAACCTCCAAATCTAATCAGGGAAGCGCTTTATCAGAATAAACCGGTATACCAAATTTGAAGCAAGCCGGATAATTCTGCATGAAAAATCCATTTATCCGAATTAAGTTCGGGGATTAGACCCCGTTACCCCTTTTACACTTAACCAACGAACCCCTAAAACTAATCCGGGAAGCGCCTTATCAGAATGAACCTATACACAAAATTTGAAGCAAATCGGATATTTCTATCAAGAGTTATCTCGTTACGTAAATACATACGTACATAATACATATCAGGCACACACAATCAGGCTTTGGTAGCCTGTGAGCTAAAAATTGGTTAATATGAGTCCATATTTATTTTTTCTAAGTGCTCCGACCATATCCGGATACTTCAAGTAAAAAAGCACAATTTCGAAGACGACAGAAAAGCCAATAATAAAAGGAATATGATTTGGTCGTTAAAAATCAATTTGCCCCCATGCGTATCCGTTAAATAGTATACACTATGGCTTTTTTCTGTATGATGCTTGAAAGTTTTACAATTTTTCTCTACTACTTTGTTCGTAAAAATTTCTTGTTTCACAATAACATTGTTCTACAGAAATTGAAATGAGCTGCACGTGTACATTCGACTTCAGTTCTAAAATAATCATTTTAACCAAACGTATGAATATCAAATTTCCCTGCCATTGTCTAAAGCACAATCTAAGAGAACGTAACATATAATAATAAAATCACGAATGACAAATCCTTTTTAGCACACCTTTGGGTGAAAAACATTGGCATAATATATGACCAATTTATTCAATACTACACGTATATTGAAAAATACTTGCATTTTAGGAGTACATTTTCATTATTACTGTATTTGATTTCATTATGCAAAATTATAATGAAGATAAACAATTAAATTTAAAAAATCAAAAAACCCGACTGCGTAAAAAGTGAACTAATTAATTATTTCTCATCAATGTGAAACTATTTTATTTTTTTCAGTTCCTACTATTAACTCACACTCTCGCTATATATATCTTGTTCAAAGTTTCAATTGTTAATAAAATACTTATTATTCATCCAATCAAGCTCAAATATTTTTTTTAAAACTTGTAGTGGATGACACTTGATGTTAATCCAGTTTTTTTTTCAATATTAATTCATTAATTAAATTAAATTAATTGATTTTCAATAATCGAGAGATCCCTCTTCTTGATCAAGGTATTTTAAGACGGAGAGAGACCTCTTCTTGATCAAGGCATTTTAAGCGCCACTCAAGAGGAAAGAAGAATGGGAGAAAAAAAATTATCTTATTGACCTAAATAGGAACTGAATTAAAATATTTTTTTTTATAATATTTGTTTATATTACTTACCTATTTTTTTTTTATTTACTTGTATTGATGACTTTTAAGTTGTGTTTAATTGTTAGTTCCTATCTATAAACACTGTTTTGATGAGGTCTATAGATGTCTATGATGGTTAGAATTGCAGTAAAGCTAGAGATCTTACATACACAACTTCTAGGTTGTATAATATTTTAACGGAGCTTCTGACTGTAAAATAGTCAATGAAACATCGTCTTCATTTTGAAAGACCTATCCAATGATATGCCACTCAATAGGGTGAGTAAATTTTTTCGTCTCTATAGCCATTTTGTATTTTACGGCCGCCATTTTGAATTTATAAAAACAAAACCTAGCCTATACTCATCGGGTCGTTAAGACGAATTGATAGAGACCTCATTCATTAAAATCCATCAAGCCGTTGGGATGTTTCGAGGGTATAAAGAAATCCACATACACAGATACGCGTGAAACACATAACCCTTCTTTTCAGTCTGGTAAAAAAATTGATTTTACTGAAAAAAAAAATTATCGCATAAAATATAATATTCATATTTTAGATATAGCAATCTACATAAAAATATTTACAATTAATGTTTTTATCCTATTTTAATACAAAAATAGTAAAACTCCATCCACAATCTCATTAACGACGAAATCTTCCCGAAATTAACTTCAAAATTCAGAGCTTTAAAAAAAAATTAATCAATCCATTCTCATCTGAGGCAAACATATTTACTTCAAGCTGTTTCAGTACTGTACAACCAGCTAGCTGAGTGGTTAGAGTACTGCTCTCGCAACGCTAAGGTAACTGGTTCGATCTCAAGGTCAGCGACTTTTAATTTATCCCATTTTCTACAATTGACGTATATTTTACTTCTTGTAAGGAGCTGTGCATATATAACGTTATCACTTTAGGGGGGCGGGGCTCTGGCAATTGATATCGCAAGATATCTCTGGGGGTAGGGGGGTTTGCGATTTGATATCGCTATCATTTTTTATCCAACCAAACTTTTCTTTTTCAATAACTTTTCTTTACATCGAAATAGTCTGTTACCTGTTTTTTTTTATTGTTATTTTTATGTTTTTGTGAAAATACAAAGCTATTATTAAAGCCATTAAATGTTTATAAAATCATTTCATTCCAAAATTTGGAATACCCCGAAGTTTAGCACTCCTGTAGTTCTGCCATATACTCATATAATTCTTTTTGTTGGAGAAATCAGGAGCATAATATGTAGGAAATGATACTTGCGTTTACCAGTAAAGGAAGACAAAGAATGTTGCCCACAGTTTCGTTGATAAGTTCTGCTTTTAACCTCCCCGGGCAAGGAGCAAGTGCAAGAAGACAATGTTACTTTTGAATGCGATATGTTACAATAAGCTATTATTAAATACTTTTAAATAGTAACTAACTCTTTTAGATGTTATTTGAAGTAAATTTATTTCACGAATTGATATTTTATTGATTCTTGAATCCGTAAAGTATGCGGCTAATGAACCTATAATCAGGGTTCTCGCTGCCGCTCGCCATTGCGCCAAATGACGACAAAATGTTTCATTTGGCGAGTAAACGGATGATTAGACTCGCCAAATTGCGAGCGCTCAATTTTTGCTTTTGTGTGTGTGTGTGTGTGTGTGTGTGTGTGTATCAGTACAGGGGATACTCTTATTTACATTACTGAACGATTGATGTCACTTATGTTCAATCGTACCGTACCATTTACTTTATTTTTAGAGATACTAACTAACCCAACACAATTCAATTTAACGTCAGCCAAAGCCACAGTAAGCAAAAATATCATTTCAATATGTGTTAATGTGCCCAATAGACAACAATATTATTTTGAAATTGCCTTTGAAGTACGGGCTTCGAAAAGTCGAAGAATTCTAGAAAAATAAAGTTTGACACATTTTGTTGTGTATATTTTGAATGTTTCAGAATTTATTGAATGTAACATCTTAAAATCCTGAGTTAACTGGGTTTCAATGTTTTATTTCATAACATCTTATTGAGTTAAATCGGATTAAAAATTTTTCTTCTTGATTGCGCAAGTCATTTAGAATATAGTTAATTTTTTTAGTTTCTGTAGCGGATAATAAAATTTAGATGAATAACTGGTCCATAAGCAGTTACAAAAACTTAGGTTATTTTAGAACATTTTGAAGAAAAGGGGATTCATTAAGGGGTTAAAGATCAAATTTTGAATATTTCACAATTAATTTATTTTGCTAATATTTTTTTCATTTGGCGAATGTTTTTTATTTCTTAGTAGCCAAATTGCTAACAATTGTAAAAAGGTCTGCGAGAACCCTGTCTATAATTATACGTGTATATCACTGTGAGCGTATAAAAAGAAAGAAAAAAAATTAAACATAAAAGAATTTTTAGACATTGATAACGATATCGTCAGGCGTGTGCTGTTGGTGGAGGGGGGGGGGGGGTTGTTCGACGAATGATAACGTATGATATCATAAGTTGGGGGAGGGGGTCCAAAATTAGCGAAATGTTGATAACGTTATGTATGCATATCCCCTAAGGCAGAAAATAAAAAACGGATATTCGTCTATTAACGGAAAAATCCAGAAAGAACTGCTGCCAGGAAAATTTTCGTGAATGAAAGAAAGTATTTCTGAGAGTGTATATGAAAGGGGAATGTTTCTTGATCTAGTAAGAAGATTTACGAAAATATAATATAACCTCTTCCGTGTTACCCACGTTTCCGAAAAGCGTTCCTTTATTTTCGGAAATCCAAGAAATTAATAGATTTTCGATATTTAAAGAAGCATTTTTGAAACAAATGATTCTTTGGCTGCCCGTTATTTTTGGAAATGTTTGCGTGTAGTTTTGTTAGTCTATTAATCAGTTTTCCCAAACCGGTATCAACACAAAATTGTTTTTTCAATGCTATCAATTCACAATTAAACATTTTGAACTGCCTAACAGAATTTATACATTTAAGAGTAGCAAAATAATGTCTTTTATGCTGTTAATTTAGTATATTTGTCTGTTGAACATGAAAATGTTTACTTGCGAATTCATAGCATCCGAAAAAACGATATTTCGTGTTGTTGCCGGGCTGGGAATATTGATTAATATATTGTCAAAACTATTTGGAAACACGTCTCCTAAAATTATGGGCAGCAAAAGAAATTTTTGTTTCATAAATACTGTTTTAAATCTCAAAAATCTACTGATTTCCGAGCTTGCTAAGGAAAGCTTGAAAAAATTGTGGGTAATTCTGAAGAGGTTATTTTATAATTTTGTAAATTTTCTTTCTAGATGAAAAAACATTTTTTTTTCCTGTGCGCAGCCTATTTTTTTGGATACTTGTTGGACGTACTCAAAACGAGTTTTCGAATAATAAAAATTTCGTAACCTTTATGAAGTTTGCTGAACATAAATGGGGCAGCATTAATTTTTCACAAGGAGCTTGTTAGGATATTTGTAAAAATATACAAAAAAAAAAAAAAAAAAAAAAAAACAGTCTCACGATGGAATTACCTATTGAGTGATATCTTACACTATTTCATCGAGGAAGGTGGAGGAGTATTGACGACCAAGTCGGCGATTAGTTTCTGCCATCTAATCTCTAAAATACAGCTGTCCGTACGAAAAATCTCCACCATTGCTTTGAAGCGAATCCGAAATGTATGTAGGTGAATTTGACCTTATATCTTGAAACTTTATATAGACTTTACCTGGAATGTCCTTTCATGTTGCTGAAATCTGGAATGTCCTTTTGCGATGCGAACGTCATTGCGCTATCATATTTTCTAATCTATTGGACTAAATTTGGATAAAAGGACCAACAACACTTTTAGATGATCATTTACTGTAGGATTTGTTAGGGAAATGAAGCTGTTATGATAGCAGTAATTAAAGTGTCCTCTAGTCCCCTCACTACTGAAACGGGGAGCATTACAATGGTTGCAGAGATTCCTCATTGCACATAAATAATGTTCAGGTGATTCATTCTAGTTCCTGAACCCCGGGCATCTCAGCTCCATACCACGTGTGGTTCTGATAGATTAAATTCAATTTCACTGAACGTTCCATTATGGTACATGTCTTCTTCTGGCAGGTCTAAGACGGTTTTACATCTTTAAATTCAAGCAGAGCGAATGCATTAAAAAATGCAATAACAGTAAGTTAGACAGTAGTCACAGAAAACATGAAGTAGCCGCAAAAGAAAATTAAGAAGCAACAACGGAAAACATTATAGACCGAGAGCCGGCAGCACAGAGAACCACCTCATCAAGTTCGATGTTGAAATTCCAGAATTAGTTAAAGCTCGATTCCCATATTAAAGCGCAATCGGTCTGCCAAGTCATATCTTGGTGGAAAACTCCTAAAAACCCGATTTTAGTAGTCGACTCGTATGTTTACCAGTGCATTTTTCTGCACCCAAAGGTATGAAAACATGTCGGACTGGAAGCAGGAAAACACAATGGTAAACCTACGAGTCAACCGGTAAAATCGGTTTTTTAGGTGTTTTCCACCAATATATGATTTGTCAGACCAATTGCGTTTTAATATGGGAATCGAGGTTTAACTAATTATGGAATTTCAGCTTAAAACTCGATGAGGTGGTTGTCTCATGGTTCGTACGCCTCCTTAAATTTTGCAGACCAGAAAATTTTTCGGCACCAGTATTATGTGATAGAAAATCTCTTCTTAAAAGAAGGCGAAATTTTGCGCGTTTAACCTAGAATTCTTTTTCTATAAAAAAAGAAATATATATATATTGGTAGTTTTCCTGGAGAAATAACGGTAGCCGTACGAACCACGTGTCTGTGCTGCCGGCTCCCGGTCTATTATGTTTTCCAAACAATTTTAATTTCTGCTGGCATCCATAAGTTGAAGCAAACTACGCCTTTTTAATATGTCAAGAAAGATTCGTCCAAAGAAAAAGAAAAGTAAATGAAAAAAAAAAAAACCCTCTCTCATTTTTACTCATAACATTTTACGACGATAATATCCGAAATTGCTTTGCTTTTTCACGTGTATAACGAAAAAAAAACCCCATTTAACATGCCCATACCCATAATTTTGCATTGAAAATGAACCCTATAAAAAATTGAAAGAGTCAGGGGTGAACATTTATATTTTTTCAAGCCCGGGGTTCAAGCCTGTTCTATTAAGCTATAAAACGTGAAGTTCGGTCTAGTAGCTTATTCGTATTTTTTAAATATTATTTTTCCTGACGAATTATATATATACAGAAATTAGTTTTCCTTGCGATATATTTACTTTTGACACTTACCAGCATAGTTGAAAAGTATTTATGACTTTAATTCGTCTGCCTGTCTGCGTGTCCGTCCGTCTGTTCCAAATACACTTTAATTTCTAAGTAATTGATATAGTATGTTATTAAGATTTACATGGAATATTCTCTAGTTAAAATGAAGTATACAGCGTTTATAGTTCGGTTACAGAAGCACTCAAAAGAAATCCGTTACATTATGATATGTAGGAGAAAATCGATTGCAGCGTATTTTAATAATATAACACTATTTCAAACATAATGAAATTAATATGCATTTATGAGGTGCAGTAAAACAGACTTCCTGTAGAATATGGGGTGCAAAGCATTTATCATTCATTTATACGGCCACACAAAAGAATTAAATTATATAATAGTCTAAAGGGCAAATTCGTTTAGAGCGTATTTTAAGGACGCTTCACTTTTACAAACATTCGAAAATTTACAAATATTTCTGAGGTGCATTGAAAGAGGCTTAAGGTAGACTACAGAGTGCGTAGCGTTTATCATTCATTTACAGGACATACAAAATAGTCCGGTTACAGTACTGTCTATGATAGCAATAACTATTGAAAGTACGTTTTAGGTAGATTTCGTATGCAATACTAACTGTTGGGATCTCTCCTACGTAGGAATTTCGGAAATTTTTTTGCAGAACTACACCGATCATGACTTTGAGAACCCAAAATCACCCTCAGTAAAAAACTTTATCTATCTATCTATCTATATCACTTTTTTAATTGACACGATAACTTCCGTAATTCTGCACCAACCTCTTCCGAACTGATACATAAAATCAAGGAGTAGAAAATCTCGGTCAAGCTCGTTAATGGGAAAAATCGGACCAAGGCAATAGAAAAAACGTTTCCATGTTTTTATTTGGGAAAACCCCAGATTTCTTCATACGCCTTTTTTCACCACTCACGCGGCATAATCTGCCTTGTCTTCATCATGAATAAATAAGAGTTTGATTGGACTCTACCAATATTATCATCGCTCTACAGCTGCTAAATTTTCACACAGTTGACACCTCCACTAGCGATGCTTGTGCTAAGTGGTATGCCTGCTATACAACCTCACCAACGGCTGATTAAAAGGTGGTACGAATCAAGTAATATGTCGTAAAAAGCACGACGTGATTGTTCGACTAAACCCATTAAATTGTTTCGTAATATATATATATATGTAGGGAGAGTGTAAACTAATAGTAGGAATTGAAAAAATGAGTCTGAAAATGTGTCAGGAAATTTCGAGCGGGGTAAAATATTTTTTTTAATACCGACTTTTTTTTATTTTGAAAAAAAGGAGCTCTTACAGAAAAATGAAATTAAAAATTCGTCAAAAGCGGCCAGATAAAATTGTTAAGCTGGGTTTATCTCTAATCTTGATTTAGTTTTTGTTGTTGAAGTTAGTACTTAGCTTCGAAATCTACCTGCGCCTGTAGGCCGAGCCGGCAGGGATTTTACAACTTTTGTTTTTATTTTTAAATTTAACTAAATTTTTTAATTCGGCTCATATTCAGAACTTGGCAAGAGAATTCGAAACCATGTGGTCGTAAATTGCTTAAGAATGGTTTTTAATTGTGTAAGCATTTTCCAGTTGAATGAGAGTACGATAAAATACTTTTAGTACGTTAAAATCAGAGTTGGTCAAATTTGCAATCTCAATTATACCCATTAAAATTACAAGTTAATTGCACATGTAATTGATTATAGTTAAACACATTCAAACGCAGAAATTTCGCACACATAATGGAATGGGGGCAGTTACGACAACAGTGCTGCAAAAATTTTTTACGGCATGTAATTTTCACTATAATTATTCACACGTAATTAAATTGCAATTACATTGAAGATAATTGTAATTACGAATTTGCCCAACTCTGGTTAAAATAGGTTTGTAGCTTACAAATAATTTAAAATAACTATGTAGCATAAATACAAATATATAGATCATATACAGGGCTTCATAAAAGAATTCGAGTAGTGTCGACTATAGACGGTAATTACTGAAATTGGGCTTTTAACGGTGTTACGAGTTTTCAAAATTGTTTATTTCAGATATCTCTATTTAGTTTACTAAACGGTGAGATTTCCTGATAGTATTCTGGAAGTACGGGGAAGTGTTTCATAATATATGCTTGACGAATGATCTTTCTTCTTTATTTTTATTTGATCCAAAATCGTGCAGGTTCCTTGCTTGTATATCTATATTATAAAGGATAAACGTGTCTGTGCGTAACGCTGACGTCATTTTGACGGTGGCAACAGCAGACGATTAAATTTAACTTTTATTAACTTTTATTGCAAATTTTTAAATTTCTAAATACCGTAAATGTTCAATTTTTACACCATCGAATAGTTCGAAAAAACGTACTTTCAGGTGCAATTTGTTTGAAAACTGCAGGGTGGTTCAAAAGGTCATGTCCAAATGGCACTTGTGGGTGTGTCAGGTCCTGGAGAGCAAGATTTAATTACACAGGAACTGGGTGTCGGAAACACGATCGTGATGTGAAATTGCATCTTGACAGTAACGCAAAGAAAATATAACAAACATTGTAAAAAGACGCTTATTTTACAAAAAACTTAATCGAAGTACGAAATACAAATGGAAAATGTTACAACTGACCTGACACGTCCACACGTGCCGTTTGGACATGACCTTTTGAACCACCTTGTATATCGCAATTTGTTTGAAAACTGTATCGCAATTTACTCAATCTTTATTGTTTTTAAAATAATTTTCAAGCATGAATTTTTTTAAAAATCTATCTCTATCGTTTACAAACGATTACGAAAGAAAAATACATTTGCACTTAAATTAATATAACTATCTCATCACTTGTTTCCATCTTGTATTCCATTACAAAATAAAACCGTTCATTAATCAATAAATAAAACAATAAAATGTAAATTAAACACAAATTTAAACCACGTAATGGAATTTAGCGACTGAAATGAACAGAATCAAAATGGCTGATTGTAAATAGAGAATTTTTGGCGCTTTTTCCGGCTGTTAACTCATGACGCTCGGCCATTATGAAAGTATCGCTTGTAATAAATTTCAAGACTTTATTTCAACGAATTATTGCTATTTATCATATACATATCATTTTTAGTTTGATAGTGGACATTCTAAAAAATATGTATATTAAATGTAAACAATGTACACCGTTGTTTTCTTTTTGCGTCACGGTCACGGTGCAATTGCACTGTCACGATCGCCCGCCGTTTCTGACCCCCAGTTCCTATGTAATTCTTGCTCCTCATGACCTGACATGTCCACACGTGTCGTTTGGACATGACCTTTTGAACCACCCTGTATATCGCAATTTGTTTGAAAACTGTATCGCAATTTACTCAATCATTATTGTTTTTAAAATAATTTTCAAGCATGAATTTTTTTTAAAATCTATCTCTATCGTTTACAGACGATTACGAAAGAAAAATACATTTGCACTTAAATTAATATAACTATCTCATCACTTGTTTCCATCTTATATTCCATTACAAAATAAAACCGTTCATTAATCAATAAATAAAACAATAAAATGTAAATTAAATACATATTTAAATCACGGAATCGAATTGAGCGACTGAAATGAACAGAATCAAATGATTGTAAAAAGAGAATTTTTGGCGATTTCTCCGACTGTTAACTCCTCACGCGCGGCCAATATGAAAGTATCGCTTTTAATAAATTTAAAAATTTTATTTCAACGCATTATTGCTATTTATCATATAAATATGATTTTTGTTTTGATAGTGGGCATTCTGGAAAATATATATTAAATGTAAGCAGTGTATTGGAGTTATCAATAAAAAAATAATAATAATAATAATTAAACCTATGTGAGGCTTTCTTGCCGCAATCTTTGAGATTGTTTGCTGATGCGTTTTTTTATTAATTTTTGACTAACTGCATTTTTTTTTTTTTTTTTAATCATACAACCTGTTAACGAAATATAAGTATACTACGTCAGAAACTGCTGGCAGAACCTTTCCAAAAATACATCCTTCCTCGTTATGTCTTTAGTATGTGCAGAGAACAGTGAATGTTAAAATATTAGATATAATATACATGATCGTTTTCACCTATATTCTGTTAACCGGGAAGCCCAGGTTTATCTCCTTGTATTTTTAATTTAAATAACATTGTTTTGCGAATTAAAATTGTCACACACACACACAATATATATATATATAACCATTAATTAAACATTACCGACCATCTTCAAAAACCGCAATATTGTGAATGAAATGACAATAAAAATGGATACCACAAACCTATAATATACAACTGTATGTATAAAATAAAGTGCCTTATACTTAATTACAAGAATTAATATGGAAGAAAAAAAGGAAGAATATGGATACCGAAAAAAAATAATTGAAAAACTTATATATTGAATTACGTTTTCAAGAGTACAGAATTCAATGATATAAGCAAATCGGTTGTTTTCTGTGAGAAAAAAGCTAAAAGCTGAAAATTTTGTTTCTCCTGTACTCAAACAATCAATATGACCAAGAGAATAGTTTCAAGATGAAAACAGAATAATATCAAATGACATGAAATGGAAATATATATATATATATATGTAGAAAAGCAGTTATTTTGATATAAACTTTTATGTTATTTCTTATTGCGTTGCATAATCGTGGAAAGAAAAAAGTAAACACCCCCTACTAACTCTGCAACTAATTAAAATAAAAGAAAGTTACTGGTACCAATGGATTGAAAATAAAGTCTACTTTTAAATGAGATATGTAAAATTTGCTTAGGGGGCCATCTACAAATCAAAATATGACAAAATTTTGTTTTTTTCAATAGCAATATCCAATTTTGACAATATATTTTAAATCTTCGGCTCAAACTATGCCTAGAAACGAAATTTCTAGTCATTTGAATGATAAGTTTTTGAATTATGAACATTCAAAATTTAGAGCTTCTAATGCTAATTATATTTTCATATTTTTATTAATATCTCCTGAAATTATGATCCTAATGTGATAATTTTTTTGTGTGGTTATAATACTAAAAAGCCCAAATATAAATACATTGAATTTGTAATTTTAAAAATTTTATAATATGAATTATTAATTATGAAATTAATATTAGAAAAAAAAATATGAATTGCAATTTACAATTTTTTTGATAGATTTATATTTATTATGTCCTGCTTTATACGAATTCCCAATTTCAAAATTTTCTTCCAAGTAGTTTTCGAATTATGATTAAAAAATGTTAAAATGATGGCTGTCTATGATGTGCAGAAAAGCATAATTTGCAAATACATATATATTTTACTCATTTTATTGAAATATTTGGGCTGACAATAGTCTTTTCATATTAATAAAATAGTCATATTGAAAAGAAATAATGCATTAATGGAATTGACATAGTCATTCTATAGCACTTCAGCAGTCGAGTACCGAACTTCAATTTGGATACAGCTCATAAAATAGGTTCATTTTAAAATAATTTCTCTGAAACTAATCGTACGAATTTCATGAAAATTTGTTTTTAGGCTAATTGAAGGGTGTAGAATTTTACGAATTGAATATTCCCAACTGAGCGAAAAAATGCCCAGGCCGGGAATCGAACCCAGATCCTTGGCTTGCAAGGCCAATGCTTTTCCATTTAAGCTAACTGGGCCGACAACCAGCCAGCATATTTCGCTCAGATAACCTTATTGGTAGGAACATCTGGTCTGTCATGTAGACAGCTCAACAGAATAAACCGCAGGTTAAGGACCTCCATATTAACGATGGATACGTAGATGAACTATTATTTTAACACAGTCAAACTGACTGGTAAAGTTATCATACGAATTGAATATTCCCAACTGAGCGAAAAAATGCCCAGGCCGGGAATCGAACCCAGATCCTTGGCTTGCAAGGCCAATGATATGTAGAATTTATTTATGGTGTCTCATTGAGCACTGGGTCTCCACATAAAACAAAGTGAAATATTCCCATGCGAAGAAGAAACGTTCAAAGAAAAAAAAACTTCTGGCACCCACCATTCTCAAGGGAAACGGGAAGTATCAGCCATGTAAAATATCCAAACATGATCTAACCACCGATTCTGATGACGAAAGTCACTCTTCTGTTGGCATTAATTACGAGGATAATAGAAGCTATAATGATGGCGACAATGATGCAGAGTGCCCTCTCTGCTTGAAGCGTTTTTCTGATGACAAACATGGAGAACAATGTGTTCAGTCCCTTCAATGCTGCAATTGGTCACACGAAATATGCTCAGGAGCCCAAAACAATACCAAATTTATATATTACTCATGTTTGGATGGTTAATGTTTCGTTATGTTATTCTTTCACTGATAATTAGTAAATTTTTTTGTGCCTTAATTTAATGTAAATTAAATTACTTACTCATTTAGAAATAAATTTTGATTTAATTATAAGTTAAGCCTCGGCGTATTGGATTTTTTGAGGGGGACGAAATTGGGACCATTTTTTTTTCTTTTGCTATACATAGATACTTTTAAAAAACAAATTTTCGCATTCTTAAAAATTTTTTGTACGATATTTGCCTCTGTTTCTATGTGCGTGGGGAGTTAGTCTATGTAAAATCTAAATTTGAAGGGTGTTCACTGAAAATTAAAACTTCCAAGGGCGTAAAAGTGACTGGAGGACGAAAATAGGGCACCTTATCCTGTTAAATTCAGTAATATGGAAATAAAATGACTCTACCTTAAATAGGACGTAACCACCATGGCAACCTAGTATCATTGCCTATCATGGGATATCACTGAATTAATTATGCAGGATAGGATGTAATATAATAAAGAAAACTTTTATTAATATCTTTTTAAGTTTTCATTCGATTTTCCTAAAATTTGAAATGACTCGACAAAATTCTGCAACAATTATAAATATTTCAAAGCAATCGGCTGGATAGTTTTGCACTGTTATATGCGGACAGACGGACGGACCAGATAGCGACTATGGATGCTGCACTGATAATTATTTATATAATTACGACATTTTCCCATAGAACATAATGTAATGGAGTACTTTTGAGTGTCTCTGTAAATAAATTATGGACGCTATATACTTTATTTTCAATACGGATCATGGCATAATAAATCTAAATAACGTATATCAATTACAGAGCAATCCAACTATATTAACGCAAGTTAGTATTCGGACAGACAGACGGACAGACAAACCGAATTCATAAACACTTTCAGCTATCTTGGAAAGTTTTAAAAACGAATAATAGGTTGAAATTTGACATTTAGAAATCTATATCAATAAACGGAAGCATATTTTAATACTTTTGTACAGCCCTGTATTTTACCTACTATCTTATATACATGCCACTATTTAGCTAAAAATTAATGAAACTAAAATATGCTTAAAACTAGTGAAATCACACTTCCAGAGATTATGATCCATAGACGGCCATGTATCTAATTCTTTGCGTGGCCCTGTATATAATTTTATACTATATTCTACAAACATATCTTAGTATACTAAATGTAGTTCAGCGTAAAAATGCATAACTCATTTAAAAACCACCTTTGAGGGTGTATTCAAATCCAAATTGCTTATTTTCTGATTCATTTTTTAAATTAATTTTTGTTCTGAAACGCATCAAATTGGCAGATTCTCTTATTCAGAAATTATATACACTGAAAAAAAACCACTGTAGATTTGCCAGAACAAACTCGATCACAGTGAATGTGCTGTATCTTTCTTTGGTTTCCTGACTATATTAACGTGGAAAATACAGTAGTTGCGTAAAATTAACAGCACAATGTGCTGGCAATTTGGACGCATTTTTTTACAGCACAAACTGCTGGCGTCCAAATTGCCAGCACATTGTGCTGTTAATTTTACGCAACTACTGTATTTTCTATGTTAATATAGTCAGGAAACCAAAGAAAGATACAGCACATTCACTGTGATCGAGTTTGTGCGCGAGATGAGCAGTTCTTTGTACTGTAAAAATGTCGTTTTTTTTTACAGTGTAATGTGCCGTGCTTGTCAATTTTTTGATAAAGGCAGAATATATTGCAAAAAATGCTGTCAAAGTGGCCGTTTTGAACCGAATTTTCCGAAGCAAGAGAGCTGGGAACAAAAACAAAAACAAAACAAAAATAAATAAATAAACGGTCATACTGAAAAAATAATTGTTTATAAATAGTGTTCTAATTAATTGAGCGGAAAATGAAAACACACGGCCTCTTCAAAAATCACGTCAGCAAGTTTCATGTTTTTACTTTTAAAAATGAGTCTGGAAATGTGTCTGAAAATTTCGAGCTGTTGAGGGTGGAAAAATATTTTTTTGAGTACACCCTTAAGCTATTTTTACCGACTTCAAAAAAAGGAGGAGGTTATCAATTCGACGCGTATGTATGTTTTTTTTTTTTTTTAAGTATGTTCACCGATTGCTCCGGAACTTTTTGTCCGATTTATGTGATTTTTGTTTTAATTGAAAGAGGATACTCTCAAATTGGTACCAGTTCCGTTTCATCAAAATTGGTTCAGTAGTTTTTTAATAATTCAACAAAAACCAATAAAATGAAGGATTTCACCCAGATTATCTTTCATTGTTGCAACCAGTTTCTCAATCATAAGCATAAAACTATGTATTCATATACGTTAGCGCCAAGTTGTCGCCAAACATGGCGAAGTTAGGTGAATTATCGCCAAATTTGGCGGCCAAAATAAGTTGCCATAAATGAAGCCAACTTGGCTGTAACTGACTAATTTGGCGATATACCCATTCAAATTCAGTAATGCATCTTCCCCAATCAGTTTCTTCGCATTTTCTAATCGACAGTCCTATTTAAAATTCTCAATTGGTAACTTCCGCTAGATAACATTAATGATAACTTTCCTGTATAGGGGCTTTGGAGAGAAAATGAAAATTTCACACATATTTTCTAACAACCTATTAACTGTCTCGGTACTACTTGGTTATCCCGTCGACCAATTTCGCCAAATTATATAAATCGCCAAACTACTCGCCAAATTATACAAATTGACATAATTTTTATTTTAAATAACTAAAGAACAAATAAATTAGTATAACATTAATAAAAATACAAATAAAACGTTGAAATAAAAATCACTTGATGACGTAAACACGTGTAACTTGCTTAAAGCCAAGTGAATGTGACATTTACGATCAACCATTATTGGCATTTAATCTTATAGTTTGGCAATAGATTTTTGGTCGACGCGATAACTAAGTAGTACCACTGTCTCATATACACAAGCAAGTTTTTCAATATTTATAAATTTATTTATTCTAAACAACCATTTGTCTACTTTTATATGTAAACACAAGTTGAGCCAAGATCCCTTATGCTGTTAAAGTACAGGATTAACAACAAACAAAGAAAAAAAAGGAGTTACTCTAATTAGTATTATAGGCGGCATTGTTATGGTGCGGTGTATTTACATGGCACAGAACTTAAACATCAGTAGGCAAAGGCATAATTGCGAAAGCAAGTCAGTGAGTTACGCAGTCATGAAAACATTTGAATTGTATCAAGAAATGAGAGCAAGTAAATTTGAATCAGATTGCCCGATAAAAGCAAAAGGTGCGCGAAACTAACAGCAAACATGGTGTAAAGGAAATGCGAATATCATAAGTTGCTTCCGAAAGTTCTATATATTTTGCAGTACTATATTCACTAAAATACGTCAGTTACTATGCAGACCGATGACACTTTAACCAAAACTATTAAATGGGCATGACGATGTATTTCTAATCTTCCGTAATCGAGCCCACAGTTAAGGCTAGCGTGAAACAAAAAAATTATAAGCAGCAATGTGGTTTAATGTAAATGTGGGTATCATAAAATATTTAATTCGCAAAACGCTTGAATGCACCAAATCATATTAGCTCAGAAACAACAATTGGCAGTGGACTCAATAACGGTAGATCACTTAATAGTTTTAAAATCTCCACTGCCCAACGTATTGCAAATGATGATGCAATAAGAAGCATAAATGCCTAAGTGAGTTAAGCTGATTTTGTCAAGAAAGATTAAATACATAACAACCAAAAATAAACAAAATGCCGTCATGATGCAATGAGTTCTGAATTTCTCTATCAGAATCTTTAGATTTGGCGAAAGATTAAGCAAATAATTTAAATTATGAATAAAAGTACCATGCTGAAATGCTTAGCATACATTCGTTTAAGCACATTGGCATTCCGTATACATTATACATTACATATTGGCACTTGCATAATATCTCCATATAAGAAAACATTAATGCCACCAAAAAATAATTTGTTTTTAAATTCTTGAAGCCACAAATGAATTATATATAAATTCTCTTTTGATACTATAAAAATTTCATCAATGACCAGCCATTTGAGGGAACACCATTTAAGACTTTCCCGCTGTAGTCTTTTCACGATCATTTTTTGATAAGTTATTCGGTTTTCATGTACCCTAATGGCTCATGGTGCATGTAAACTCCGTCGCGGGTGCGAAGACCTCAAAGTTACCTATGAATTATACCTCTGAGGTGCCTTGCCAGGTAAAGGTCTCGTCATCTGATTAAGCTTCTAAATTACGAGATTAACATGAGTAGCAATGCACAGGTGCTAAACAACAAGATATAAATGTTAACTAACTGGCATAAAAAAGTTCATAATTAAGAAATAGGCACTGCCGATAGAAAAACGAACTAGGCGCACATCAGGTTTATTGCCGCTACGTGGCGATTATGTGGTCTCCTACGCCGATGACAGGTATAAAAAACCCGTTCATCTAGAGCAACCCGGAAGATAAGGGCCTGGTCATTGGTTAGAAAGTATGAAAAATGAGTCATTGGGTCTCTCATCTCTATTTCATAGAGCATTTTCAGTAAGCCGAAGAACTTTTTACTGTCGGTTTCCAAAGTTCGATATTTTTTCAGGCGAGCAGCATCTCCTGTCGTTCTACCCATGTCCAAATAGAGAAACAAAAATATTCAATTTAAAAATAAAGCTATTAAATCTGAAGAAGAATAAATGTAACATATATATCTATAAAGAATTTTCACAGAAAACCTGTGTTATTAATGTACACACAGATCTGGACAAAAGTATTTACTTATCAAAATAACATCTTTAAAAGTCCGTAATTTCCTCCAAAAGAATCATGCAAAAATTGTAATGCGAAAAAACTAAAAAGTGAAAAATAAACTTTTTTACCAAAAATAAAACCGACTTCAAAAACTACTACAAAGTAAAAAATAATTTTTTTACATAATAGTTAATAAGAAATTAAATTAAGAGCATTGTATTTATCATGCGTATTATTATATTTATGTACATTAATTTGATTTTTTGGAGTCGGTGCCAGCCAAGCCAAGTTCAAAATTAAAATTGTTCATCCAATACACATCGTAACAAGATTCAGCAGAGCCGTTTAGGAAAAAAATTCCATTCTCAATCAACTTTGACACCATCCTGCATTTGAAAATCTGTCTTTGGCTATGATTTTTTTACATAATAGCCTGTATAAACGCACTAATTTTATAATAACCCTTAATCTAGCACACATAATTACAGCTAATCTCACTTGAAAATACACGTTTATAAAATCAGATGAAATGTTTCAAAAATGGTAAAATTAAAATTTTTTAACTAAATAACAAATCGTAAAAAATCTCGTAGATATTTGGATGTGTGTCTGTTGGATATTTATACTTAACTTCGTTTGGCTGGCACCGACTCCAAAAAATCAAATTAATGTACATAAATATAATAATACGCATGATAAATACAATGCTCTTCATTTAATTTCTTATTAACTATTATGTAAAAAAATTATTTTTTACTTTGTAGTAGTTTTTGAAGTCGGTTTTATTTTTGGTAAAAAAGTTTATCGTTTATACACAGTAACCCTTACGAATTCTTTTGTGTAGCCCTGTATATGATCGACAGAATTTATACACAACGTAATATGCAAAAATTTAGTTTAATTTAAAAACACATATCACAACCACAACTAAAAATGCACTTCTTGCAATACTAGCTAATATACAGATTTTCGTTACAGTCTACTATTCGAAATCTTTTGTGTGCCCCTGTAAATACTATGAAGTTTCTATTATACAGGAAGTAACTAGTAGTAAACTTCTACAACGTATATCAATTTCATTATATGTGAAATAGTTTAATATAATTAAAACATGTCGCAAACAATGTTTCATACTATACCATTATGTAACGGAATTCTTTTGTGTGGCCCTGTAAATGAATAATAAATATTCTTTGCCCCGCATAGTCTACAGAATGTATATTTTAGTGCACTTCATAAATGCATATCAATTTCATTATGTTCAAAAGGGTGTAGGTGTAACATCAATCAAATGCACTTGAAACATTTTCCCCCCTATTGGCCTTAATGTAACGGAATACTTTTGACTGTCACTGTAATTGAACTATATACATCCGATTTTCCAAAAATTTGAAGTGACTCGGCAAAATTCTGCAGCAATTAAAGATTTAAAATTTCAAATCATTCGATTCGTTAGTTTTTGCGCTGTTATATGCGGACAGAGAGACAGACAGACCAGACGACGACTATAGGTGCTACGTGTTTATATAATTACGAACGCACCTAAAAACAGCAATGTTTTCTTTCGTTCTTGCATTTCAACATATAATCGATTAAATTTCTGTAATTAGGTAAATTACAAACATTGTCATAGTAACTGCCACGGCTTTTAAAGTAAATGCAAATGCCATTAAAGGCTTTAAAAAACATTTCCCCCTTCAAATCCCATTTACTCAAATACGTCATTTGGGTATGGACCTGATTATAAAAAAATACTGATAAAATGCCGTCTTCTTTTTCTTTTTTAAAGAAATAGCTAAAATCTAAGTTTTACACTAGTCTAATATAAACTACAGCTCCAAGTCAAAAAATTAGAATAATAGAAAAAAAGGAATTGTGAAAAAAGGTTTATTTATGTATCGCTTATGCAAAAAGTACTACAGGATAAAACTGAATATTGTTAGAATCTACATAGCTTGTAGAATCTTTTAGCATAAAAATTAAAGGAAATAATACAAAAATTATAATAATTTTTCACGCTTGGAAAAAATCAAAATATTAGAATAATCATTTACCTGGCTCAAAATATTATAATAATGCATTGTAAATAATACGTGTTAAAAAAAAAAGAGAGAAAATAGTTATTCTTTAATATTTTGTAGCATCACCTTTACATTTTATAACAGCACGAACTAGATACAAGTGGTTCACAACGTTTTCTGCCCAGACATGGCCATGTCGACTTTATGCTGGAAAAAGTTCAACTATTTTTTCTGGCGCAATATATTGCAGACTTTTCTTCATTATTCCCCAAAAATTCTCTACTGGATTTAAATCCGGCGAATTAGCCGGCCAGGTGAGTACATTAATTTGGTGTTGGCTAAGCCAGTTCTTAGTGGACACTGATCTGTGTGAAGGTACTAAATCGTGTTGGAAGATAAAATCGTCACCACACAGATCTTCCGACGAGGTATCATAAAATGCTCAAGGATTTCTTAATATATCTCAGAATTAATCCTTTCATTAACGGTATATAGCCTTCCAGGATCATTTGCAGTTATGCAAGCCCATACGATTACACTGGCTGCAAATTTCACTGATCGTTTCATGCAGTCCTTGTCATATGCTTCTTGCTTCATTCGCCATACACGAACACGTTGATCACCGTATTCTACGCAAGACACACTTTCATCACTAAAAAATATATTTTTCCAATCATCCAGACCCCATAAAAGGCTTTTTTTTGCACTATTTCACTCTCTCTCTTTTCTGTTTAATAGTCATGAGGGGCTTTATCTTTGGTACACGATATTGAAATCTAAATTTATGGAGACGTCTTATTGTGTAGATTTACTCACATCAAAACCGTGTTCTTTCCACTTTCGATGCAAATGTCTTACACTTCTAAAATTTTTTTAGCAATTCTCTTTAGCTCTCTATCCTGAGTAGTTTTTAGCTTTCGGCCGCTAATCAGACGGTTGTTTTCAAAATGTTCGTTGTCAAAATACTGCTTTATTGCTCTACTAACACTTGGTTGAGAACATTTTAAGTAATTGGCTATTTGCTGATTATGATTTTCTTTATGCAAATCAATAATACGATGCTTTGTAAACTACATTATGTCGGACGAATGCCCATGTTTCACACAAAACGGAAACAATGATGATGCTAAGCGCTTTTATAACTTAAGACGTAGTCCGGCAGAAGCTAATTTTATGCTTAATTTATGCAACCTTCTGAACCAATCAGAAAAATTCATAAGTATTCTAATTTTTTGAACCACTTATTTTAGTATTCTAATATTTTGAATAATGAAAATAATTTTACAAAAATACAATATTCACTCAAAATTTAATCTTTCACTGTTTTAATTTTTTTTAATAACATGCAAATTTATTAAAACATCAACCATTGTTCTTTTTCAATTGTACTACACTGAAATAAAGCTAAATGTAATTCCAAATACAAATGAAATGAATTATTCCAGTTTTCTGACTTGGAGCTGTACGTGTTTTTTCCATCCTTATTTTAATATAATCTGAAAATTAGAAATGTAAATCATTCTAGATATATGAGAACTCAATGTGAGAACTTGTATTGTTGAGTGACTTGAAAAAAAGAAACTATATTATAAAGCTTTTTTAAAAAAGCATATATTGGAACTTCACTTCGTTTAGAATTCATATTGGATTGAATTTAAATTTCTTTTCCTAAATTTTAGGACTAATTTTTAACAATTGGAAACCACTCCAACACTGTTTCAAATCTACAGCAAATTGTACAGTTATTCAACCGTTTTTACAGATAATGGTTACTTGACCATACTATGAAAAGTTCTCTTTGGCTACACACTGTTAAACATTTGCAGCATTCTGGCCGGTCATTTGACCGTTTTTTTCCGAAAACGGTTACACAACCGTAATTTTAACGCTATTCTGATCATATTATTGGCCATTTTATGGTCAGAATATAGTTAAATTATGGTTATGAAACCGTTTTTTCAAAAAACGGTCGAATGACCTGCCAGAATGCAGCAAAATTTTTAACAGTGTAGGATACAGATAAATTAAGGTTATGTAATCGTTTTCTATAAAAACGATTGAATGACCAGACAGTTTGCTGCAGATTTTTAAAAATGAAGGGTTAGTATCAACCAAGCGATTTCAACTGGAATGGAATTTAAAGTTATAACGATACATATTGCACTACAACGAGTAGAAACAAATCAATTTGCACGAAAGCATTAATGTTAAAGTCGCGTAAGTTTTAACGTGGACTCAGATTAATAAAGACAGTGTTGAATTCAAGGGGTGTCCTGGGGGGAACATTTCCCCCGGTGCAATGATATATCCCCCCCCCCGGAAGATTTGGGATTTTGTGTTTTCAATGTTCAAAAAGGGCATTCCCCCCAGAACTCTATAATGAACTCCCCCCCCCCCCTCCCCCAGAGTCATAGAAATTCCTCCCGGAAAAAGTGTCTCAATTCAACACGGAATAAAGATTCTCAGCGTTAGTCAATATTGGAAGAATTAAAGAAAATAAATAAAAAATTAGTGCCAAATTGGCCTTGTTTATGACGATTTATTATGGGCGCCAAATTTGCCAATGGTAGTTAAACTTGGAGATAATTTGGAGCGCGCGTGCGCGTATATCTAAGTCTATGCATATATCTTTACACATTACTGTATTAATTTACGTTAGAATGTCCCTCAAAGAAATATTATATTTAACATATTTCCATGTCCTTCCAATGTATTCAAAATTAGTTGTGTAGTACCGTTATGACGTTATAATAGAAGTGTGAGCAACACTTTCGCTTTGTTAGTAATTTATTTTAATAGGTAGCTTCTTTTTATGCAAATATTCTTAAAAAACTAAAGTTTTTCAGAGTTTTTCAGAGATTGAACTGTTAGTTTTCCCAGGTTCATAGTTAGATTCTTGCAAAGAGGTCGTTAAAAGTCATCGGACACAAATATTAATTAGAGTCATTAATTATAGGGAGAAGCTATCCTTTGGCCAGAAGATTGGTCAGTAGAAAAGCGACTTAGATCGAATTTTCAATCCTCTTTCCGACGATGATCGAAACAGAGGAAATATTTAAAGGCTAATTTAGATTTCCAATTGTGGGTGCTGCAATGTCACCCAACCAATTAGATTATATTACATTTTTTAAAACGTTACTTAACGATGAATGTGTTTAATTTTCCTTTATCAACAACACAAAGGAAACATGCTAACTTTCTTATATTAAGATAAGATTGTGTATATTTTTTATGAAGTCGTTAAACGTCACCGGATACAAATATTAGAGTTATTAATTACTAGGGGATCGTACCCGGGCTTCCCGGGCTAAAGAATATAGGTGAAAATATTGTTTTTTATTGAAAACTTGTAATTTTTTTATATGCAATAATTTTTTTAGATTGCCCACTTACATTAAAAAAGCATTTTTCATATGGAAAATACGAATTATACAATCAAATAAATTTTTGAAGTTTATCAAAAGCGATATTTTCTTATTAGCCGCATGCTAGAATTATTTGACAAAGATTTTGCTACTTACGGCATCCTTTTATATTCTGATAATTTCAGAGCTTATACATGCTTGTTAAATTTGTGCTTTATTTATATTATTTTATTTATTTATTCATTGGGAAGTTTTTTTTTATGGATATTAGCCGTAAGAAAATGATGAACTCTTTATTTTGTTTTAAGGGCAAACTGCTTAATCTTTCGTAATCGAGATCCGCGCGATATAGATAAATTAAAAAATATTTCACGCTTTAAAATTGTTTTTAAAACCACAGAGAATCAGTAAAATGAGATGAACTTTGCAAAGAAATTCCATTTGAAAAGAAAAAAATCCGATTTGGTGATCTAAAAATTTAAATTGTACGATTACAAATATGTTAGATTTGTGTTTTTTCAATATTATTCTTTTATTTGTTTATAAAAGAAGTATTAATTTCGTTAATTTGTCTTTCACAAATATGTTAGATTTGTGTTGTTTTTTAAATATTATTCTTTTATTTGTTTATAAAGGAAGTATTAATTTCATTATGCAAAAATAATCAGGAACAAATGTTGAAAAATGTTTGTTGCTTTATGTGCAAAATGTTTATTATTATTATGTATTGAAACCGATAAGATAAACTTAAAAAAAAAATCATGCTTAAAAATTATTTTAGAAAATATAATACATCAGTCAATTAAGATACAGTTTTTAAACAAATTGCATTTGAAAGTAAAATTTTTCCCTATGCGACGAAAATTGAAAATGTACGATGGTCAGAAGATAAAAAAATTGCAGTAGCGAAAATTTCAAGACCGAAATTTTATCGTGAAGTGTTGTCATTCGCAAAATGACGTCAGCGTTACGCACAGATACGCTTGTTCTTTATAATATAGATACTTAAATCAGTAAAATATAATGATCAGTTATTAGGATGTGGTTATCAACTGAGGCTCTTATGCTTGGTATTCCGGAATGAAAAACAGCAATTTTCATCTTCTCAAAATTTGCATACGCACTTTTTATATCCATATTCATCATTTAAAAAAAAAAAAAATGTATTTTGTTTGATCATTTAAAAATCATTTTAACTCAAAACTTGAAGTCACGATTGTCAGTAACATCTTTTATGTGAACAGAAGCACTCTTTACTTGAGATTCTAATCTCAATTCCGGAGAGTAAAAATTTCCGTAATTTATGTTTTTTAGACGCATTTGTGTTAAAATGTTTAGTTTTATCTAAGAAAATGATCGTTTTCTTTTAAAAATGACTTCATTTTCACTTAAATAAGCATTTACCCTAGTGCCTGAATCTTAGTATCAGTACACATGCAGGGAAAAACAATATAGAAAATTTATGAGGAAAAATGCGTGTTTTCAAAAGCAGTAAGTCATTTTCCGTTATTATGCCCTAATATAATATTTTGCTCCTAATGGAATTTTGCACCACTAAATCCTATACAAAAATTTTTATCAACAATTTTGAATTTTTATCAGAAAATTGCATGAATAAAGATAAAAATACCTCATTATTTCTCTCTTGTCTGCAATAATGAAATCTGTCTAATTTTCAGCATTTTGAAGAAATTTCATAAAATGCTTTTTAAATTAAAATATAAAAGTGGAGACATTAAAAAAAAAAAAAAAAAAAAAAAAAAACAGAAAGTGCATTTACAAATGAAGAGATTTTAGTTAAAAAAAATATTAGTAAAATTGGTTTAGCAGAAAGATCAGGGCAGATGACTAAAAAACACACTTGTGTTTTAAATATATAGATTATATAAAATTATGAAAAATTGAATCAAGCAAATTATGTTATTTTGATAAAATTATAGTAGAATGTACTAAAGAATAGCATTTTATTATTCGAGAGAATTTTGGACAAAAACTTCAAGAACATGATACTATTTTAAACCACGAATTATTTGTTTGCTTGTCTAACTCGGCGAAGAAAATCCATCCAGGCGAGAATCATCAATTTCTGTAATATAAATCGCTATTATTTTCATGTCCCCTCTCTTTTATAAAAACACTCTAAATTTTTGAAAAACATTGCGTTTTATCAGTGCGTGATTTCGATTACATTATTCTCAAAAGTGAAGCATTTTCACCTGTGAAGAATTTCAAAGCAGCTGGGCTGTGAAAATGACGCACTTCAACAAAACATAATTCAGGTTTAAGAATTAAAATGCACGCTTTTTTTATAAAATGATGTCATTTGCATCCGCTAAAGCAATCCAATTTTACAATACAGTCGTAAACTTCGCCTATAGAAAAGTATGCATATGACGTCATTATCACGGAAAAACAGAAAATGGCAACAAAAAGATAGAGTATCTCCTATTTTCAACTATTTTCCGTTTACTTTCAATAGAAATGGGGGTACTTTTGTTGCCACAATAAGAAAAATGGTATTAAAAACTACAAAAAAATTAATATCTCAAAAATAAATTAAGATACAGCTTTCAAACAAATTGCATTTTAAAGAGCATTTTTTTCCTTATACGACGATGTAAAAATTTAAAATGTGCGATGTTTAGAAGTTTAACAATTTGCAGTAGAGAAAATTGCAAAACCAAAATTTTATTTCAAATTTCAAAGTGTTGCCATTCGCAAAATGACGTATGCGTTACGCACAGATATGTTTGTCCTTTATAATATAGATAGGAAGAAGCTATCCTTTAGCCAGAAGATTGGTCAGCAGAAAAGTGACATAGCTTTCATATCTTAACACAAGATTGTGTATATTTTTTATGAAGTTATCCAACAATTATATGACAGCCAAAAGCATATGATTTTATTATTTTGCTGAGAAAGATAAAATTATCTGTTTTTTTTTATATAGGATATGAAATCATCATGAATTAAAAATTTGTTTTTTCATTTTTAGAGAACTAAACTAAGCCTTTTCTAAAATTTATTCCCCAACAATGTTGTTTCCCTTTTATCATCTCTTATTATTCATATCCGTTTTATATCCTCATCTATCAGCACTTCCTTTTCCTACAAAAAGTTATTTCATTTCCTAATTCGTAGTTTATAAATGAAAGTAGCTTTTTTCTTGTACATAAAAAAATTAAATCACAGAAGTATTAATGCTTTAAGCTTTAGTTAAGCTTTTTGTGTTTGTTTTTAACTATTTTACATTACACAAAATTATCTTTGCTTTGTTATTTTTAATTTGATGCATTCCAATAAAAAAAGTTCTTCATAAATGTAATTAACCGCTCCAAACCCATACTACAAAATGAACGAGATAAAAATCTGAGACGATTTCACAATTATGATTGTAATTAGAATTAAAATATTATGGTCTAAAAATTAAGGTTCTAAATGAAAAGAGAATTGAGTTTTAACCTTTTATGCCTCGAGGGTACTTTAAAGTACCACAGTTTTCAATCCCAATTAAAACACCATTAATTGAATGCATTTGCAATGGTACTTTTAGGAAACAATAGTAAATACTTCCCTTGACCCTTACTGGATAGCAATAGCAGTTCCAGTAAGCTGAAAATTGTTCAGGAAGCTATTTTGGTGTGTGTGAGTGTTAATTTTGCTTCCATTTTCTTGTCTGACATGGTATCCTTAACTTTTGCTTGGAAACATCTTAAATTATAAAGGTAAGGCTGTCATATTTTTTTTTCTTGTTTTAAATACATCACTATTACGCTGACAAAAATTAATTTTCAGTGTGTTTGCTTTACGAGGCACTTTTCAAAGCAGTAGGTACTTTGAGTACCATCGGGATTACGTTGAACAGGATTTTTACTTAGATTTTTATCGTTTGAATACATATGGTGCATAAAACGTATATATTTACTAGGGATACGTGGGTGCTAGGCAGGTGGATTTTCATACAATGTGGGGAAAGATATTGCATAATTTATGTTTGACATTGATGAATAATAAAGCAAAAAGTATATTATTTTTATCTTTTGAAAAAATATTGTATTTTTATAAAACAAAATGAAAAAAAATTACAAATTAGAAAAAAGAAATCTAAAAACATCATTTAGCATTTTATGAATCCTTTTAAGTTTTCTACTACTACAACTGAAAATTTCAGATATGCTTTCCATCGTTACAAATGTAGAATATTCTTTTGCTGGCGAAATGCTCACTCATGATGCACAAACTGCATCCTAATCTAGTCATATATACATCATACCACATATATGCAGGATAAGTCACATTAAAATAATAAGAAAAAATTGGATATAGTTATTTTTTTGTCTAAGTCTCGATTTTTGTCCAAGCGGTATTACCCAAAACGGTACTTTGAAATACCACATCAAGTAATTAGCAGTAATTAACAAGAAATAATTAAATCTTTTATTTTTAGTGCATATATTTTCTAATGTATCATAGTAATACTAGGAAAAAAGTTTTGAGGACAGTGCTCAAAACAATTAGGGGAGCACATGGTTTTAACAAAATTACGCAAATATTTAGACCGATAAGTAACGTAAAATAAAACATCCATCATTTAAAGCGTAGTAGAAAGGAGATTAAAAAAACTTCACATGCAAATTAAAGTTTATGACGTCAAAAAGTAGAAAAAGTAGATAAGTTTAGAGATCGGGATTTTGCAAAAACATTTGTTTCACTGTCTCAGTTGTAAAATTCAATTGCTCAGCTTGTGTTTTGAGAAAAGATGACTTGAAAATGTCACAACAATGTGATTTAACGAAATCCATGGCTTGGCGTGTTATAGGAACAGTTGAATCTGGGAAAATACAACGAAGTGTAGCGGACACTGTTGGAGTCGCAAGAAGTGTCAATGCAAGGCTGTGGAATCGATTTCAAGACGCATGGAACGGTAGACATCGACAAGGGCAAGGTCGGCCATGTGCTATCACAGAAACGGATGACCGATATATCATGTTAACAGCTCGTCCAGACGGAACGGGAAATGCTACTCTGCTGCAAACACATTTGTTCTTGGCCACAGGACGAAGGGTATCCAGCTAAACAGTCCAAAATAGGCTTCCTCAGGGTGGCCTCTATCCACGTAAGCTAATGGTCTGTATTCCGTTGATCTCAAGCAACTGTGCGGTCCAAAGAAGGTGGGCAACTGAACATCGAGTTTGGAGGCAACGTTGTTGGAGTCAAATTCTATTTACAGACGAGTCCCGATTCAGTCTGGATGTGACATCTGATGTGTTTTGGCATGGAGAAAAAGAAGCACTCAAAATAATCCCACATTCGTTCGTGAAAGATCACATTACATACGAGGTGGGTTCATGCTATGGGCTGGAAACAGCATAGGTGGACGTGCGGGCCTGCATATCATTTGGAATGGCACTTTGCTGGTCCGAAGTTATACAGACCAGATACTGAGACATCATGTCGTATTTTATGTTGAAGCAATTAGTGATTTCTTTATTTCCATGCATGATAATGCCAGGCCTCATACAGTTCGTCTTGTGGAAAACATGCTTGAAGCTAAAACAGTATAACGTATGGAATGACCAGCATGTTCTCCTGATCTAAATCCAATCGAGCATGTTTGGGACATACTCAGACGACGCATTGCTGCAAGACCAAGGCCTCCTTTTACTGTCCGGGACTTGGAGATTGCAATTCTTGAGCAGTGGAACAGTATTCCCCAAAGTGTTATCGATAGCCTCATCGCATCCATGGAAAACAAGTGTGCAGCAGTCTTAGCTGTTCGAGGAGATCACACGCAATATTAAAAATCTTGCCTCGTTTCTAAACAATACTTTTTTTTTAATCATTTACATGATACCAAATTGTTGCCCTAAACCATCTTTTTATGTTCTTTCCATCTTTTCAAAAAATAAAAGTTCCCTTACAATTTTTTGCGTCTTTTTTTCTGTATTGCGCATTGATACACGTGTACTATCCATTTTATGCTCATACATGGCTGTCTTGCACTGTTTTCTTCACTTTTTTACTTGCTCCCCTAATTTTTTTGAGCAGTGTAGATTTTTTAAATTCCTAATTTTCAGAGTTAGAAAAGTGGTACGCTCAGATTTTTTAAAAACTTTAGAGGATAGAAGAAATGTTAAAAAGTCTCATATTAAAATTGGATCTATATGCTTAAACAAACGATTCGTAGCTAATAGAATTTTTCAGTGTTTTTTGGCTTTAATAAGCAAGCCGTACCTTTTTTTTATCGAATTATTTTCTCTCTTTTATTGTAATGTGTCACAAAACTTTGACCGAGATTTAGATAGATTCTTTGCTGTTAGCGAAACGAGATTGACCAATCAGAAGCCTGCAATTTTGCAAACTTTTCGCTGCAAAAATGCAGGTTCTTGATTGGTCGAACTTGTTTCGCTAACAGTGAAAAATCTATCTGGAGCCCGGCCTTTATGTCGATCTTCTTCGTAGCATGCACATATCACAGATTTAAATTTGTAACAAATATTATGGTTAATATTTAAAATAGAATAAACGCAAAACCATTCTTAACGCGAATGATCGTGAGCGAGAGTTACCAAAATGTACATGTCGATACTAGTTGCATGTATAGGTGTTTGATTGTTTTGAATAAAGTTAAAAACTAGGCAATAAAACATATTAACAATGCAGTACCATTGACAACGCATTAGTAAAGTTAATATTTTAATAGATATTAAAATCCTGAAATACAGTAGATATTGTAAAGATTTTTATTTCCATCTCCTTATATTTTCTTGATCGAATTTCATGTGTGTAATGAATATATATACAGCGTAAAAAGTTTAGAAACGTTATTAATAAAAAAAAAAGCGTAAAATAGGGGAGCATCAAAGTTAAGAGACATGTTATAGCAAAAGCGAGAAGATGATTTCAATGAAAAAGGTACAGCTTATTTATGAAAGTCCAAAAACACTGAAAAATTCAATCAGCTATAAAGTTTTATTTATATAAAAGGCCAAATTTAATGTGGGAATTTTATACGTAGGTAAAGCTTTTAAACCACCAAAAAAAAAAAAAAATCGAAATGTAGCATTTTAACAATTTTCTTTGTCACTCAGTTATTATCGCCCTGTGCCATTCATTAGTTGTGCATGCATACAAATCTACCCTCTAAAACAGGGACGGCGAACCTATGGCACGCGTGCCACTTTTGGCACGCGAAAGAGTAATTTTGGCACAACCTTGCTTGTGACTCTAAATCAAAATAAAGAGAAATTGCACAAAATCGCGACTGATCTTTTCTAAATTCGATTAAATGGAAATTGGAAAAAAAATAATTGCAGCATATTATATTACAATCTTATTAATTATGATCTCAATTTTTTTTCAAACAAAGACGATATTTGAAAATTATAGGAAAGTACTGGTTATTAGACACTACTAAATTCCGATGGTAAAGTTATGGCAACTTTGCGATTTATTTCAGAGCTATTCAAAGAAACTGACTTTTGTCATTTTAATAGTTTTTCTGCCTATTTATGCTTTCGAATCACTGTTTTCACAAATGAATAATATCAAAATTCGAACTGAAAGCACTTATTAGACAAATGCGGTTCAGTTTGCATTAAAATTAACTTGATATTAAGATGCAACAACAGAAATAACAACAGAATTTTTTTTTATAAATTTCTAACATATATTTGTTTCCATAATTTTTATAACGTATAATACCTACATATATGTTCTTCCTATTTTTTAAATCATAATAGAAAATTTTAAGTTATTTTAAGCCATTATTTTTCCACCTGCTAAATCTGTTTTTCAGTTGGCCCGTCATGGTCACGTAAAATATTTTTTGATCAAATTTGGCACGCGACAACAAAATGGTTCGCCAACTGCTCTAGAAAGAAAGTAAGAACTATAGAAACATAGATTTCCTCCCAATTCGGTGATTATCAAAATTATGAGATTTGACATTAAAAATAACGCTGTTTAAAATTGGGAAGTCATTTTGGTTACATTTAATATAAAAATGTTATTCTTAAAAGACGCAGTGACCGAATGCAAAATGCCTTGAACGCATAATAGGAAGTTTTTAGGTTCGAGAACTCCAGCTTTGGCCTAAGCTTTATCCAACATGTATGTGTACTGTAAATCCTCTCTTATTCAATTACTCGTTTTTACTGTTTCTTTAAAATTGTTTGCCACTCACCTACTGGGTGGAACTAGTAGAGCTTTAGCCCTTAAGTAGGCCTCTTCACCTAGTTGAACCTGTCATTCGCCTAGCAGATACAATGTCATCGTACACTAATTGATGACGTAGACTTAATTTAGTGTACTTATAATGCAGTTTACAGCAAAATAAAGAAAAAGAAATATTATAATTTTGCAACAATATTTTTATACACAATACTTAAATTATTTGGTAAACAACTGCCTATACTATAGTAGGTACCGAATTATTAATATTTGAATGAATAATGAATTTTTTTTGGTGCATAAGTAAACAGATCATAAATACTACAACGACTATTTTCAATACATAACCTATTGTAACCAACCTCAGTAGCATATTTAAATGTATTGTCTATACGAACATTATTACAAAAAGCAGAGTAAGGAGAGACGGATGGAAACACGGACAGGCAGACGGTGAAATTGAGATCTAATGAATTTTTCATGTTACACAATAAAATTTAATTGATTTAAAAATATATATCATTAAAATTTGTTTCAGATAGTAACAATATGCATATTGCAACGGCAAAACAGTAATATATTAAATATATTTTCGGCGGTTCTGTAAACTGTCTTAAAATTTAATAGGATGACCATTTTCAATAATGAGCATGCTGCAGTTAACTTCAGTATTACATCTAAATTTCGAATCTATACAAGAATTTTTATTAAAGACAAAAGTAGACAGACATAGGCAGACAGATAATCTGAAACGAAATACTGAGTGAACTATGTTAGAAAAAAATAAAAAATCGGAAATTTCATACCACAAGTGACATCATTTTTGTTTAGAAAAATTCACAGATTAGTTTTTTTAAACTCCTATACAATGCGTAAAGAATGCAAAATTTGACGGATCTGTCAAAGTTTATTTATGTGTAATGAATGAAAAAAAATCATTTGAAATACCGGCATTCTTTAAACTATTTTTATAATGTTTATTCACAGAGAATTTCATGATAAAATAAGCAACAAATTATTTTAATTTTTTGTAGAAATTTTTATAAAGTTAATGGAATTTAAAATGCACAAAATACTTCCGCCTGATTTAAATTTCATCTCTAGAATCAAGCATTATTATCAAAACATGACGAGATACCTATCATTACGTAAATACCTTACACTTTATTTTAAAAAGTAAATTATGAAATAACTTCTTTTTCTTATTTATATAACTCGTTTTCCAATGAGTGACCTTTAGATGATTAAACACGTGTTAGACATTAACGTAAGTGGATTCATTAAAAAATATTTTTTCATCTGATGATGATTAAATTGATAATTGATATTGTCTATTACCGATATTGATACCGTTTATAGGTATAATGTATCATAAAAAGACTAAAATGTGTTACAATGAATAATATGTTCAAGGAATGCAAATTATTCTTCATGTTTTGGAAAATAATGAATTTTTTCACTTCATATTTTTCTTTATTTATTCGAGATTAACACCTTGACTTACGGCAATGCACTCTTCACACAATGTCAGAAAACATTGTCACATCGTCTTTATACACTTAATTATTCGTCATTTTTAAACAAATACTTTCCGTACTCCTAGAAAACATACTTCTTCCGTTAATTCTTCCGGAAGTCTAAAAAAAGGGGGGGGGGGATTCCGTTTAGTCCTTGCACGCAGGCGTATTGGCTGTATTAATACAAAAGTTCGAATTTATTTTTAATTTGAAAAACCGGAAATTCAATAAATTAAAATTTCTAATATAAATAAAATCAAACAAACAAAAATAATGCTTTCGAATTTAATAAAGTAGCAATTTTCTCATTCATTTAAACTTATTCGCAATTTATTTTTTTTAAAGCACAAAATAAAATATTCGCATGTAAAATACATATATTCTAAACGAACACATTTAAAAATATATATAATAGTTCAATCAAGTTAAAAAAATCGATTTTATTTAAAAAAAAAAAAACATTTCTTTTCGAATTTAATTCAAAATATAATATTCCTATTTTACATCTAACAATCAAATTATGTCTTATTAAAAATATGCCTAATATGTAATAATTTTTATCCTCTATTATTCTATAAGTGTTAAAACGCCAACCATTATTTCATAACGACGAAATGCCCCTATAATTAAGTTTAAATTTCCGAGCTTACTGAACCAGAAATTTAACAAGCCTTACCAATCCTCAAGTTGGAGAAACCCATATCTTTATTTTAAACTCGCCTTCTACCAAGTATTCGCTGGCCAAGTGGTTAAGGTGCTCGATTTGAAACACGCGGTCCCAGGTTCAAAACCAAATCGATCCACGGAAGAACAAGAGACGGATTTTTTAAAAAAAACTCTTTTTTTTTTTTTTTTTTTCAGATTACGGAAATTTTCTGTCCTAGAACGGAAATTTATTCAATTCTCGGATACATACCGGTAGCAGTCCTCCCAAGAATATTTCCGTGAATTGTAGGAAATTTTTCCAATTTTTAAAGCATAAAATAAAATAGTCGCATGTAAAATATATTCTAAACGAACACATTTTGAAAATTAGCACGTTGTTGAAAGTATGCAGGTTTTATACGGTCTTTTAATTTGAACATCGTTATTTCTGTGTAGTAATATTTGAGTTATTTTGATTATGGTTTTTGTTCAATTTATGTTTTGCTTATTAACTTGACTATTGTACGTGGTTGAAAGAACGCAATATTTATGTTTTTTTTTTTTTTTTTTTTTTTAAACACCTCTATCTCTATAAAGTAATATTTGATTTTCTTAAGGATATAATTTCTGGGATTAAAAAACACAAAGATCATTAAACGGAATTACTGGTATTAAAATGTAAAAATTAAACGAAACCTGCTATACGAGTTTCGACGTCGACACAGACAAGAAGTGAAGTTTGAGATCTGATAATGATAATTCTTTGTTTCTATAGTAGGAATTCTCATTTTTATTGAAATCTGTCTGCAACTGAATAAAAGTTGTAATATTGTAAAAATAAATTTCACTAAGGGGAGTTTGTATTTGCAGATTTTATTAAACATATAATTCAGTAATTAATCACTTTTTGACACTTTTCAACAAAGTTGAAAAGTGTTTATGAACTCGGTTTGTCTGACCGTCTGTCCACGCTCTAACTCTCGTAAATATAGTTAGATTGCCCTGAAAATTTTAAATGTTATTGACGTTTATGCTAGCACGATCCCTATTTTAAATGAAGTTTGTAGCATGTTTAGTTCATTTACAGGGACAGTCAAAAGTATTCTGCTACATTACGCCCAATAAGAAAAATCGTTTCTAATTATTTTAAATGTTGTTAAACGCTTTCAAACATAATAAAATTTATATGCATATCTGACGTGCACTAAAATATGCATTATGTAGAATATGCAGTGCAAAGAATAATTATTGTTCATTTACAGGGAACACATAAAAGAATTCCGATACATAATGATATGGGGGGGGGGGGATGAGAAATTGTTTGCGGCGTATTTTAATTATGTCAAACACTTTCAAAAATAATGAAATTGATATACGTCGCTGGGGCTTACTATAAGTTATTTCATGTATAATGCGAAGTGCATAGCATTTACAGGAACACACATAAGATTTCAGATACTATATTGTATCCGAAATATTGTACATTAGCGATGATTGCTGGAAATGCATTTTTAATTATGATATGCGCTTTTATGTTTCACCATATTTATGCATACAATATATTGTGTATATAAATACTATAGTTTATATCAGGGCTACACAAAAGAATTCGTAAGGGTTACTGAGTATGAGCGTAAATTGTTTAAAGGTGGTTTTTAAATGAATTATGAAATTTTACGTTGAAATGCGTTTAGTTTACTAAGAAATGTTTGCAGAATATAGATAAAATGATATACAGGGTCACGCAAAGAATTAGATACATAGCCGTCTATGGATGATAATTTCTCGAAATGTGATTTCAATAGTTAGTTTGAATAAAATTTTAGCTAAATAGGGGCATGTAATAAATATACTAGGTAAACTACAGGGCTGTAAAACAGTATTCAAGTATGTTTCCATCTGTTAGTATAAATTACTGAAAGAGAAATTTCAACCCGTTATGTGTTTTCTTGCTAAACTAAATTTTCCCATTATATAGTATATATATCAACCTACAAAACAAATACAGAGCTGTTCAAAAGAATTGGAAGGCTATATTTGGCTATGGTCGGTAACTGCTGAAATGAGTTTTTTAAATGTTTTATGCGTTTTCTAAAATGTTTACTTAGTTATCTTATTTACCTTATTTCCCTAAATAACGAAGTTTTGTTAAAGATTTCAGGAAGTCTTGGAAAGTGTTTGATAATCTATGCTTAACGCACAATTTTCTTTCTTGTTTTCTTTTTAAAAGTGTATCTCAATAAATACTAATATTTTACTGTAGACAAATATCATAACACTGAATATGAGTTAATATTCATATATACAGGGTGCAAAGGAACGTCCCTTTAACCTGAAAATACAGTAAACTCTCTATAAGGCGGACCCTGTGTAAGACAGAAATCTGTCTAATTCGGAAAGATTTTCAAGTCCCTTCGAATCCATAGATATAGAGTAAAATTTGTTTAAGGCGGAATATTGTGTACTACGGAAACTTTTCTCGGTCCCGATCGATTCCGCCTTAGACAGAGTTTACTGTACTTGCGAACGGAGAGAGCTACAGCTATGCAAGTCAGGTAACGGTATAGTAAAGCGAATATGTCCGACCTAATACAAACGACAGCAGCGCCCCTAGTGGCGAAATTTGGAAAATACATTGCAAATCGAAAACTAAAAGGGATAGATCAAAATTTCCAATTAGAAAGTGTTAGAGCATCAATTAATTAGTAGGAAACGACATTTGGTTCATACGGATAAGATAAATCGTCGGCTGTATAGCTAAAAATGTCCGAAATGGATGAGCGACGATTCTACTTTGCATATTCACATTCCCGAAATGTAGCAGTGCAGAATTGCAGATTGTGACGTTGAACTGTGCTGTAATGTCTGTGAAAACTTAATTTCCAATGCATTTAAAATTTTAGATTAACCCTTTCAGGGCAGAAGAATTCTGTTGGTAAACTGATGAAATAATTGACTGACACCAGAATATTCAAACGAATTTCTCAGAAAACAAAAACCCGCTAATTTGTACTTTCATTACAAAAGCAAATTTTTATTAAAATATTCTTTGTGCCATTTGTCAGTTTTGGAATTAGAATTAGTTGTCTAGAAAGTCTACACCGGCTTTGAAAGTGTTAAATCTATGTCGTCGATTGAAACGGCTTGCAATAGACGTTCCATGCTGAGAAATGTGCATACAGAATTACTCTCACGAATACAAACGTGTATCGTGAGCAATTGCAAACTTTTCGAACGTAATGAATATTAACTTTTTATCACTGTGAGACAGTTTGTCTTTTTTGGTTTTTTTTATGTGTGATGTTATCAACATGTATTGAGATAAGTACGTATTTATACCATAAATTGTGCGTATTTCTTCATACTTCTGGCTATTCCATTCAAACGTTCACACAAAATGGAGTGCATCGATTTCGGACATTTTTGGGTATACAGGTGAAGATTTATGTTATCCATGTAAACCCAAATATCGTTTCGTACTAATTAATTGATGCTCTAAAACTCTCTAATTGGAAATTTTGCTCTCTCTCTTTTCGTTTTCGATTTGCAATGGCTATCTTCCAAATTTCGCCACTAGGGGCGCTGATGTAGTTTTCATTAAATCGGGCGTAGTCGCCTTACTATACCATAACCTCACTTGCATAACTGTAATTCTCTTCGTTTGCAAGTATTTTCTGGTTAAAGGGACTTTCCTTTGCACCCTGTATATATATATTATACGCTATTCAATCGTTATTGAATATTAAAAAGCAGTACACCAACGTTTAAAATGCACAAATAATGCGTGAAAAGCAGCAAACAGCTGTTTGGAATCTACAGCGAGATTCTTCTTCAGTGCAAGATAGGGAAAAAAGAACAGCGTGCTAGAAAAAGCAAGGCTGAGCAAAATCATAGACAGAGACGCGCTGCCTTATATGCCCTATGCGGGTAGCGAAAGCGCCAGAAACAACCAATGAGAGAGAAGCAGTGGAAACGAATGGGTGGACAAGTAGCGACATCCACACTTCTGGGAACAATACATTAACTTGTATCTTTTCTATTGTTAATACTGTTTGTTAATAATCCAGCAATGAAATTCATCTGACCGAGGCCAAGCAATTCATTTTATCCAAAAATTTATGACTAATTCCACCCTTTCTAAAGATTTTTTTAAACACAATACATTTATCTATAGACCTTAAAAACAAATATCGATTAAATAACTTTTAATATTGTTATCATATTATAAGAAAATATGATAGTCTTTCGCAAACTGATCTTTATATAAAAGGAAAAAGATGAAATTTGACTTTGAACGGAGATAATCCAATAACATTTTTATATTCTTTGTTATTTTCTTAACGTACTTTTATGCAACAAATCTTCTTAGAGTCATTTCTTGAAACGTTTTTTGATGTAAACCTCTTGTATTATTTCCTATTATTTCAGTAAGCCTTCCTATATAGATAAAAAATTAAAGAATCTGAGTTTTCTCTATGTAGTTTTTAAAATTTGCTCAATATTACTACTTTTTCTTATTTATCAGGAAAGTCTTTATATTACTATTATTTATATTTATATTACTAACATAATTTTTTTCATCGTTTTAAGTTCACCGATAAAGTTTTAAAAAATCACAAAATTCTGAAATTTAAATCTAATTGAATTAGTTAAATTTGAATTTAATTAAAAAAATCGGAATAAGAAACTTTTTAACCCTTATAAATAAACTATACTAAATTCCACGTCGCTACAACTTATGTAAGATCCAGACCTTAGGTGCCTAATTACGCTTCCCTAATTATGAGCATGGGGTTCTACATGGCACATGTCCCGTTCAAGTGATCAGCCTGATGTGAGGACCTCCAGAGTTTAGTTTCCCAAGTATGCTTGATACTAATTTTATCGACCCCGAAGGGATGAAGTGTTTTGAGTAAGACTTGTCCAAATCCAGAGGCGAACCTCAGGTCTGTAATTTGTAACGCAGTTCACGAACTATTGAGCTACCAAGCTTCATTCCCTTTAAGGGGACCGAGTAAGCACTATCTCCGCAATGTTAAAATATACCAACTTTATGTACCTTTTTCTCAGAAATGGTGAAATATAGAGTAGTTTGAGTAACATGCTTTACGTATTTACAAACCATTCTCTTTCTAAGTGAGCCTGAAAATTAATTATTTATTGAAAGGCATTTTTAAATTAGCATTTTTGGTAAGATTTCACTGCATAAAATAAATAATTCTCAACAAATTATTAAATCCCTGTGTTAAAGTATACAATATAACATAATAAAAGTATTAAAAAAATTGAGTTCTTAAGTTTAATAGATATTGAAAAAAAGGAACACAAACATGAAAAATCCAAGTTTTGAGAAAAAGTCAATTAAAGATTTAAATGGCCATTAAGCTGTGAAGTACTCTTAAAAAGAATGAATAATTCCAACACTTCTTTTTTTAATATATAAACATGTGTGACACATCGTTGGAAAGATAAAAGTTTAAACTATTTAATGATATAAAAAAGTAAAAATAAATTTTTTTCCCCAAATTTCGCTTACCTGTCCCCTTAAAAATGTATAAAAATACCTAGATGTTTTAAACTATTTCAGTGAAAGTATATTTCTATCATGAGGTGTTAAGAGATAATCGTTATAACTTCTACTTTTGAAATTCCCAGTATATATGATGTTTAGAGCGAAAGTGTAAAAAAAAATTAAAAGTATAAGGTTTCATATAAGTTGTCCATTTCCCACTGGTCGAAAAATGTCCGGACCAGGATTCAAACCACGGATGTGTTGGCTGAAGCTGCCAATGCTTTGGCAACTGATCTATCCCGGACGAATCTGGATGACCTAATTCCCCCATCAAACTTATTCATCGTAGCATCTGGTGTGATACATGAATCGGCTCAACAGAATAAATCTCAGGTTATGGAACTGCAGTAAAAATACGCAATTACGCTATTCATGGAATAAGGTTAGCTGGATGAATTAGATCCTCCATATTCATCCGGGTTAGCTGAGTTTCCAGAGCATTGGCAGCTTCAGTCCAGACATTCGTGGTCCGAATCATGGCCCGGACATTTTTTGCACAGTTGGAAATTTACAACTTATATGAATTATAAGGTTTTATGTTGTGCGATATATTTTTAATTGGAGATAAATCGACTTTTATTAATAATTTAAAGTTATTATTATCGTTATTTAATATGCTCTTTGAAAACAACATTTTAGTAAGTAATTGTAATAAATAATAAAATAGACTTTGAGGGATTGTTTCTAAACTTCGTATTTTTGTGACAATCCTGTACTGCTATCTACATTAGAGTCCTACACGGGTCTGTTTATACTGACCCCAAACCGAAAATTCTATTTAAAATCAACCTGAAACCCGGCCCTAGCCCATCGCACTTCGAACTTTAATGTATTAATTCATATTTTAATGGAATTATGAAAGAGTACTCTGTAATTATATCGTTACTATCAATTTTATTTTTTATGTTTAAAAATACCCCCCCCCCCCCACACACACACACACATTTATGTTCAAATATATAGTTTTTTCAACTTAAACAATATTGTGGAAATTCTTTTGAAAAAATGGTTTACCAAAACCCAACCCGAGTCCAATCAATTAGAATCAACCTCACCCGTAACGAAAAATATTATTGTCAATCAGATTTAACCAAACTGCAGGTCGGGCTGGGATCGGATAAAATTGAGTTACCCCATCTGATTCAGGACTGTAATCCACATTTATCTTGAATCTCATTGTTGTCGATATCGCTTAATTTGTAGCGCAGTAGATGAATGTATATTAAACTTGGGGAAGTGTCCCTGTACGAAAAAAGTTATACAGGAAGTTCGGATATTCTGAAATGGTCGGACAATATGGAATATTTCAATATCTGGCGCATACAGTGTTGTAGCCAAGCGTGTGTCTACCATAGGAATTCCTAGTACCCATGAGGCACCATGCTCAGTTCTTTTTGGATACCTGCTGTTGAAGCGACACGGTGAAATAAAATCTTATTCTCAATTTTTGCAGGTAAATTTTATAAAATTAGTATTAATTATAAAATCTCGTTGTCAGTCATGTTAACCATGTTCAGTATAAAGTTGAACAGTTATAATTAATGCTGTACTAGTCCATTTTCCTCTATGCTGACTTGCTGGCGAGTGAAGAGGTAATGTTTTTCAAGATGGCGATACGTAATATAGAAAATAATATGGGTAATATGGAATATTAGCTAGAAAACTATTTCAAGACGAGTCTAAAAATTAAAACAAATTTTTAAAGAATCTGATGATTTATAGGTGATGAACTAAGGTAAACGCATTGCATAATTTTGGTTATTCCTTTAAATCGTGGCTTTTCTTGCAATTTTAATACTCCTTATAACCGTATTCCATATTAACCAACTGGTTGCTATTACACGAAAAGTGTAACTTAAAAAATTTTAATATTTTTTTTTCTTCCACTTTAAACGCATTAAAAGTGTGTTAAGAAATATTCAAAGTTTGTTCTTTACTATCTTTTAACGTATCTGAATTTTTTTTCTGTCGACTTAAAAATGTAAGTGATATTCCATAATACCCGAACTTCCTCTCTCTATATGTATAAAGAAAACAAAGATGCAAACGAATTATATATCCTCCTCTGTTGAAAGTCACTTATAAAAGTTGGTATTTATTTTGTTTAAAGTATAATCATATTTCAAAATTTTCTGATTTTTCTCATAGAAACACAGATGCTTGTTTAGTTGTTAGGGCGCAAGCTGCTAGCCAGTTAAAAGCTGAAAAGCTGAATCCCGAGTCAGGTATTCATGCTTGTAGCAGTTTGTATTCAACTTTTAACCGAAGCCTTTATACTGTAGACCATGATCTGTAGCAAAAACATTTTATAAAATTATTGCATTTTTAAGATAATCATTTTTCTGTAACTCCAGGTTCGTAGGTCCTTGAATAATTAAAGACAGGCACAAAATAAGAACTCTGCAAATTTGAAGACAGTATGAGTTTATTGGATATGGACATGAAATATGCAATTGCCAGAGAGGGACCCTTTCAGTTAGCTTTTGACAGTAGGATGTACAGAGAAGGAATTGATTAATTTGTCAGAAATTGTTGCCAATGTGTCGAGCCAAAATCTTGGTACCCTGGACCATTATAACCCCAAAGATATATTACTTAATGCAACTTTGAATTAAAAAATAGCCTAAAGGACCGTTGATTGGCGTTTTAATATTTCAACGTACAAATATGAATGCCAAAGCTAAATGATGGGAAATATGCATTTAGAAGCAGCAACGGAGATGCAGGGCGCCGATTTTAATATAAACAGAGTATATGTTTGCGGCGGAAAATGCATCTGTATTGGCTATCCAAGTGAGAATGAACAATGCAAGATTACTGCTGCAACAGGGGCATATGGTCAAAGAATATCTTTTTTTTATATATTTGTTAACCGAAGGAAAATATGCTCGAACAGTTAATGATTTTAGGATGAGGAAAAGATTTATTTTTGATTTATTTTATTAACGGCTTTGGCTGAACTTGGGAAAGTTAAGTAACTGAAAAATAAAGCGCAAGAGAAGAAGAAATAGATATATTCTTTTTAGAAAGGAAAGGAAGTTTTGATTCAATTTATAATTATGAAAGGAGAAATTAAATTTTAAAATGGGGAATTTAATTTTAAAAAGAAGATAAATAATCATATGTGATGATATGTTATATTCAACATCACAGCCTTCGTCTGTTCAATGCACCTGAGCAAAAAATATCCGTGTTTCACCAAATCCTAATCATAAATTACAGAAAAAAGTTTTAATTTTATGATAACTGATGCAGATAAATGTATAAAAGATACATTTGTACTTTCTTTACAACGATGACCAAATTAATGTTTTTTCTATAATTTGGCAACAGTTTGGACCATTGTTTCTGTTGTCACCACTACTGCCGTAAATGAATTTTTTGTGACCGGAGGTCTTTCTTCGCTAATAGTAAGAAAACTACTGCATACAAAAGTATGAAAGTTGGTAGTATTACAGAGAAATGTTTGATAAACACACTGAAGTAGACAGTTTTTAAATCGAAGAATTATTTTAAGAGCTATTAATTGTTAAAGTTGGTCAAAATCCATCCATTAAAAAAGATTTTTAGAAGCAAAAGCTATACATAGGAATTTAATACTTTTTTCTAAGGATATACATTACAAACTTGTGATGTGCAGACTGATTTTTTTTTTAGGTTTTTTTTTTTCAAAATTTTTCTGAATTTTTTATCATTTTAGAAGATATTCTTTCCATTTTTTAGAAAAAAAAATATTATTTTAAATAGTTGCCGATTGTAAAAACAGCGCAAAGAATAATATTTCCTTTTAATGAAATATTTATTTACGCGTGAGTACTAAAATTTAGAATTAAATGAGTACGTGTTAAAAGCTGGAAAATAATAAAAATTACGTCATAAAAATTATATTTACACATGTATATTAAAAGAGAAAGAAAACTTTAAAATAATAAATTCATTAATATGAATTAAAATCAGTAAATGGGGGAAATTACTTTATATTTAAAATGGCCAAATAATAATATTGCCCAACAGTTTAAATTAAAAAATGTATTTATACGAGACATTTATTTCATATTTTGAGATGATCTTTTAAACATTTAAACTATTGTTGTAAATTCTAAGACAGCGCAAATAATAATATTCCCTTTCTAACAGCAAAAATATTTTCACGTAGATATTAAAAGTGAAAAAAAACTTTGATCAAAATTATGCTAGATTTAAAACGATGCATTTAAAATGTGATATATAAAACTATATTCTTATAGCGCTGTTAAAAATACTGGGAAGCAAATATTCTGTTTACTTAGTTATTTTTATATTAGCTTATTTTCAAATGTTTAACTGTCTTATTTAATCAAACACGAAAACAATCATTACACGATGTGTCGTAAAAGCAACTGATTCGGCCTTAAAATTACCCAATTAGAGGAAAATGAATGGAAACCGGTTTACAGAGAGATCGCCACTGGTTTTTTTAATCATAATTCAATCTTCTGCAATCTTTTTAAATTCGATAAAATTAGCGTAATTTTAGATTCTGTGTTATCAAAACGGGAGTTGGCGAGCATATCTCGTAGGGGACAGAGCCCCCTAGAGATAATAATTATTTCAATTAAAATTTGAAGAGGTTTAATTATATTCGATAATTCTTTATCTTTCCTCTGCTGTTCTGAAAGAACAATAATTTATTTTATGTCTCAAACAACATAAAATATTTACTAAATTAATCACCAATGATAAATTAATCATCAGTAATAAAGTTAAAACAAGCTGTTATTTTCAAGGAAATTCATATGTAAAATACTACAAAATACTTATTCGTTATACAACAGTTAAAAAAAAAAAATAATAGCATCTCTTTTTCTTCACATTAGAAATTATTATTATTATTATTATTTAAGAAATGGTTAACAAATGCCATGATTATTTATCTGTGTAAAACATATGCAGTGATAAAGATATAAATATCAAAATGAGATTTGAATTAATATTTCAGTGGTAATAATGAAAAATGAAATATGAGAAATCGAGGAAAATATGCAAAGGCACTTTTAGTAGGCCCAAATATTCAGCGAATGAAATTGAAAACTAAAATAACTTGATAGAAAATTTGGTAAAACAATCACAAATTATTTAACTCCTTCAGGACTGATGTTACGTATTCATGGCATAGAAGGTTGCGAACGGTTTTTATTTATTTGTACCAGAATATTTTAGTCTTTTGTCTAATTATAGAATTTTTGGAATAAATAAAGCCAGAAATACTACATGAAGTTATTGGTATTGAAAATTTAAATGTTGTTAAATGACGTGGTTAAAGGAGGAAAGTGTAGTTAAAGTCATATAGCTAAAATCTAACTTTAAAATTGGTCATAAAATTTATATTTCGCATGAAATTATTTTTATGATTTTTAAAAATTTACTTAACCTTAATGATTTTTTTAATCTTATTGAATTTCAAGCATTCCGCATTCTTTTCAAGCTTGGTTTGCATCTTTGCAGAAGTTTTTTTCTTCCGCTTTTTTATTCATTTCTAACCCAAAATTCAAATTATTCCATGGTTTAAAATTTTGATGATTTTTCTCAATTTTACACAAATTTAATTTAAATCTTTATAAAAATCCGAACATAATTTCAAACTAAAATTTTACTCTTTATAAACATTTTCCTTCTAATCAGAAATTTAGAATATTTCATTCGAACTAAAATTTCGGAAAAATGTTGACGACTAATAAAAACAAATAAATAAATAAATAAATAAAAATAACCTCTACATTCATTTTAAAAATATGTATCAATTATGAAACGCACAAAATAGTAAAAGCTATTATACCTTGTCGTAACTCTTTGATAATTTGAATAATTAAAAATGGACATTCAAATCCATGCATTTATATAAACAAGGACGAAAACTGGGGCTTCCCGGGTTACAGAATATAGGTGAAAACCATCATATATATTATTTCTGATGTTAGCATCTCATTTTCTTTGCACACACTAAAGGCTCAGCGATGAATGAGGTATTTTTCGAAAGGTTCTGAGAGCGACTTTTGACGTAGTATACTTATACAGGGTGTACAATGGCTAATTCATAAACCATTAGGCATAGGCATATAGTTCCAGTTACAAAAATGTTTTAAATGAGGTAAAGAAGTATTTAAAAAGCGATTTGGGTCAGTAAAATCTTTTCTTAAATAATTACGAAATTAAAATTTTTGTACGGTCCTCCGGTCTTATAAGTTATATTACATATTACACTAAGAAGTAGGGTGAAAAAAGTTCCATTCATGTGCAATTAAAACTGACCGAGTAATAGCTGTTTAAAGTTGAAGCATTTTTTTTTTTTTTCTGCGAAATAGGGGTCATTCACAAATTTATTAGAAATATGACTAATCGTCAGATAGAAAAACAAATAGTTGAGAGTAAAATTAACATTGCAATATAAACTTGAAATCTATTTTCATTCTGACATATTAAAAAAATATGTACTACTTGTACGCTTAAAAATAACATAATTTTAGCTAAGGCTGTTCTCAAATCCAAAGGGTCAGCTTTCTAACATAACTTTAAATTCATTTTTGTTCGGAAACGCATGAAACTAGAAGGTGCTGTTATTCAGAAACTATGTCATCGAACTGTTTTTCCGTTTTCTTGTAAACGCAATAAATCTTTCATAAAATACTGTCAAAGTTGGCATTTTGAACCGAACTTCCGAACGAAAGAAGAAAATCCAGTCAGTAAGGGGAGAAAAATGCCGTGTCATGTGATCAAAATCGCTTATAACTCAATAGATAATTTAGTGATCAAAAAATGGAAAACAGAGTTCGATTCCAAATCGCTTCCATCGTCAGGCTTTTCAATTTTATATCTTTCCGTTAAAAAATGAATTTGTAAATGTATCAAAACGTTTTGCGATTGGTGAGCAGAGCAGTTGAGAACAGCCTTAAATGAAATGATGGAAATTAACAGTTACAAATCTTTAAAAAAAAAGATACATTGTTAAAAATACTATTACATTATCTAATCTAAAACTTAATAAAAATTAAAGTTATCTTGCTCGACCTGACTCCCTTTGGTTGTAATGCAGAAATGTGCATGAGAAATAAATCCTTCTAATACTCTAAGCACTTTGTGTACGATTTCTCGAAGCATGGCCCAACATATCTGTGTTCAGATGCAGAAAATTGGTATAAGTCATGCAATTCAAATTTTCATAACTCGGTCAATTTTAGTATTAGATGAATGAGACTTTTTTTTGTCTTGCTTGTTAGCGTAATAGGTAATTTTGACTAAATATCAATTACAGTGCTTATCATCAGTACAACATAAAATTTTAAAATAAAATTTTATTATTGACTGAAAGTTACTTTCCTTTTCTCATGACCTACAAATTGTAATATAAAAGAGATATTTAACAGATTTATGCTTTAAAATTTTTCTCAAATAATAGAATTTATCAAAAGCACAAAAATGAATGTGTCAAAAGTTTAAGCACAGTCGTTCTTTAGTCTTTAGTAGAACAAGAATAAAAAAATTAATACTCGATTATTCCTCCATTCTGATGAATTACTTTAATATACGGTCTTCCATCGATTAAATGTGGTTCTGTATTGTTTCTGTTTCAATTTAAAACCACACATTCTCAATGGCATTTTTCAAATCGTTAACTGAAGAATACTGCTTTCCTTTAGGATAAACTGCATGAGTGAGAATACCCCATATATTTTTATAGGGTTTAAATCAGGGCTAATTTCCGGCCATTTCAAAACAGATACTTTTTTCGACTTAAGCCACGGTAAAGTTGAGTTTGAGGTACAAATCGAACCATTATCATGTTGAAATAACCATTTTTCTCCCCCCAAAACCTCGACAACTGAGAGCAAATGATTGGAAAGGGTCTCTTGATAGTTTTTAGAGTTTTCTCGACCACTGATGAATGCTAGAGATGTCTGACCATTGAAAGAAATAGCTCTTATACCATTACAAAACCACCACCACCATATTGCAGGTTAAATATACGTCTAGAATCATGGCAGTAGTACTTAAACCCACGAGGGCCATCGATATTCCATTTTCCTTTTCATCACTGAATATGACATTCAGCCACTTATCACGAAATGACATATGCTCTTTTGCCCACTGTAATCTAGCTTCTTTATGATGTCGTTTCAGACATGGTAACCAAACCATTTTACGATTTTTGATGTAATCCGATTTCCAAACTCTTCTATGAACAGGCTTTCTCGATATTCAACCTCCAACTGCATGTTGCATTTGTGAAAGAGGGTTAATTAACAGTTGAACCCAAGTTTCTGATCTGGCGGTCTTCACTTAAAGTAGTCTCTCGTGGCCTTTCTGGAGGGAAATTTCGTTTGAAATCATTACCACGAGCCAAAACTTGATGAATATCTCGTTTTGATCTTTTTAATCCACTTGCAATTTCAGAAACAGACATATTTTGCTCTCATACTCCAGATATTTATCACCTCCTCCTCTGAATATTCTTTCGACTTTAGGTATTTTGTATTAACTCAAAAACAACAACTGACTGCTTCTTATACACCCAGAAATCGTTTGCGTGCACAACAGCTCACATCAGTTTGTAAAATTTGCATAAAAACGATTTTGTGCTTAAACTTTTGACACGGTTATTTCTGTTCTATTCTTAAACTCCATGGTTTGCAATAGAATTTAAAAGATAATTTTATTGAATATGTTGTTAAAACTACTATTATTAACATATACAAGACAGATACTGAAATAAAGTGAATATTTAAAGTTTTATTTTAAAATTGTTATTGAGCTTAAACTATTGACCCCCACTGTATAAACGTATAAAAATTTAAATTTCGTAACTTTTTAAGAAATGTTTCTTTAATCAAAACGACTTTTAAAATAATTTTTTACTTAATTTAAAACATTATTGCAATTGGAACTATATGTATATGACTAACGGTTTAGAAATTAGCCATTGGGCACTGTTGAGAGTGCCCATAAAATTATTTTAAAACAATAAAATTTTAGTAAATTGCGAAGCAGTTTTCAAGCAAATTGCGATAGTAGTTTTGAAACAAATTGCATTTCAAAGCACATTTTTTTTCAATGCGACGGGGAAAATATTGAAAATATGCGGTATTTAGAAATTTAAAAAACTGCAATAAAAGTTAATGAAAGTTAAATTTAATCATCTGCTGTTGTCAACGTTACGCACGGACACGTTTGTCCTTTATAATATATATGTAATTTAATCGTAAATTTTGAAAAGTTACGTGAAAAAATAATTCTCTATTGCACGTTAAGTATACTGAAATGTAACTTTATTGTGCATTGTTTTTAAAAAAGTCAAAGTTTTTATTACTTTAAAAAGACTTGGGTAAGTATTTTACTTTTGCGTTTTGGTATAGTTAACGGAAATGTAAAATGAAAATTGCGAACTTTTTTTTTAAAGAATTTTGGTTTTATTTGAAATGTAAATTAGGTTGTTAATATTACACAGAATTTGTTTTTCCTTTTTATTTTTTCCCTTGACATACGAGCTCTTTTTTTTTGTTTGTTTGTTTATGTAAAGGAATAATAACATGTGAGATATTTTTTCTTCAAGAAAGCCTAAATAAGATTTTCTTTCCTTCATTAAATTAAAACTTCAGTGTGTGTGGATTTACAGCATAATTTTCGAATAAATATATACGACATTTTTATTAAATTACTGGAAATTTGATTAAAAATAAAAGATTATAAAATAATGTGAATTCTATGCATTAAGTTTATTCCATTACATTTTAATATGCATTTACTGTTCCTTTTAAACTTAACTTGATGGTTTAAAGGGAGATTCGCATATATGTGAACAAAGAGAAGTTTGTTTTTCTCTCAAAGACCTAAATGAGATTTTTTTCTTCAACAAAATAAGATAAAAAATTAACTCTTGTGGTTTTTTTAGTACAATTTTGTGTAGGTGAGAATGTTTTAAGTAGGATGGTATACTAACTTTCTTTCCTTTTTTTCACCTTTTTCTTTTCTCCCAAACCAATTAAAGATTGGAAAATTTCCGCCGTTTAAGCGACAATTGTAAAAGCAGGTTTTAATGTTAGTGGAACACGTGGTTAAATTAATTCAATATGTGTATCCTTGTTTACTTTTCAGATGAATGTAAAAGTGTGAAAGGAAATGCCTAAAGAGGAGATTTAGTAAAATGGTATGCTTCAATCTTTTTCAAATTCTGTGGATTGAAGGTCTAACCCAGGTATTAAAATTTCCACGCGAAATTTGAGCTAATAAGTACAAGTAGGAAAGTTTTGGCAAATTGCATTTCACAGAGTTTAAGGGCTTTTAAACATTGTAAAGAAGACAACTGTTTTTTAATCTAGGAAAATATAATATAACCACGAACAAAAATGAACAATAACCTCTTTCGAGTTACGAACAATTCCAAATAGTGTTCGTTATATTTAGAAACCTCAGAAATGAATATATTTTTGAGATTTAACCCTTTGCGGTCGTATTAAGTTTATACATAGGTGCCATGCTGGTTGGAATTGATTTTCGTTGAATGAACAGTAATACATAATATGCAAGATTATGAAGGAGAAACACTATTTATTAATTCTTTTGTAAACTTTAGATATATGTAGTACAATAATGTGTTTTAATTTTATGTAAAAATTATATTTCATAGTTCTCCATTGTACGTTTTCTACGTTTTTTTTTTCATTCTTATAATATCCTATATGTGTCTTCGTAGCATACATACTTCATATTTTTAAAATTTCTTTTCATAAAAAAGGACTTAAAGTTAAAATAGTGTAAATGCAATTCCAATCTTGATGAGAACGATTGTGACAGAGATAAAAATAATAAAACCTGTGCATCGATATTAGTATAACATGCTGATGATTGTCTGCTTTGAATAGGGCTAAATATTAGATCTGTAATAAATGCTGACAATGCAGTTGTAAAGTAAAAATTTCAATCGATATATAAAGCCTTAAATAGAGTAGATGTCATTAAGACATTTGTTTCCGTCTTCTTATTTTATTTATCTATTTTCGTGTGTGTAATGAATACGTAGCGTAAAAGAATTCAGCAATGTTATTAACTAACATCACGTTTTATAGAGTAGCACCAAAGTCAAGCCAAGTGGCACATTACAGCAATAGCGAGAAGATGATTTCAGTGATAAAGGTATATTGTACTTATGAGAGCTTTCAATTACTGAAAAATTCAATGAGCTAGAACTTTTTTGTTTGTGCATATCAGTCCAAATTTCATACGATATTTTTTATACTTAAGTAGGACCTTCAAGTCAACAAAGTTTTAAAAAGATCGGAGTGTGTCACTTTATTAATTCTCTTTGTAAAAAGATGATGAGGAATGCCCTAAATATCGATTGTAAGATGAAATGAAATGAAATCGCTAATATGAAAAACTTTATTTTGAGCATGACTGGCAATGGAAGGCTAAACTGAAGTTTGAATATTTTAGATAAATACTTTTGAGGAAATTTAATAAGTTTTCTCTCATGAAAGAATGTGAACTTGATACGTTTAAATTCATTGCATTCCAATTTGTTATCTAATAAATGTTTAGTTCTCAGTGAAAACTTTATGTGATGCATTTAATGACATTTTTTTTTTCTGTGACGAAAGAGAAGGGTGTAATCTTGATTATAATCTGATTAAAATATTTCAGCGAAGGTTTCCCAAATAATGTAAATATATAAAAATACATACATAATTACGTCTGGATTACTTAATAATTAAACACAATTTGCATAACTACAGACATACACACATTAAAATTTTATTAAAAATAATTAAAATATAGTTAAAATTATATATATAAACGTTTCGGCTATTTTCATAGCCCTCATCAGTTACGTTTCAAGTACGTTACGTCATCTGTTCGTTTACTGATGAGGGCTATGAAAATAGCCGAAACGTTTATATATATAATTTTAACTATATTTTAATTGTTTTTAATAAAATTTTAATGTGTGTATGTCTGTAGTTATGCAAATTGTGTTTAATGTAAATATATTTCAAAAGATCTCTCTTTAAAAAAATAATATTTTTAGAACAAAATTTTGAAGTAATTAATACCAGTAATTTTAGAAAGATAGAATGGACACTACGCCCTTTATTATTAGCAGATATAACAACAAACAAAAGTGTTTAACTTGGTTTAAGGCGTGAAATAGATTTTAATGATTTAATTTACATCTCAGCAATTTCAGCGACATTGCACTGTAAAAAAAATCTGTAAAGTTATTAAAATTTTTCTAGGAAACTGGGATTCCTAGAACTTTTTATGTAATGGCAACAACAAAAATTCATGTAACATAAACATTTTGCACCGTAAATCAAAAAATCTGTAAGGTTACTAAGAATTTTTTAGGAAACTGGGATGCCTAGTACTTTTTATTTTACTGCAACCCGGGCTACAGATAAAATTTTAATAAGATTACTGTAATTTTAAAGCTACAGATTTCTGTAGCTTTATAAAAACTAGTTATGTAGATTTATATCTTTTTTTGTACAGTGTACAGGTAAAATTTTAGTAAGCATACAGAACTTTATATCTGTAGAACTACAGATTTCTTTTTACAGTGTAGGGACTAGATTCTATCACTATGTCTCTGAGAAGATTTAAGAAAAAATGCGTAAATTATGCGCTTTTCTAGGATCATTTGTTCCAATTAACTCAAATAAAATTTTAAACGTGGGTGTTTCTATTTATAAAATGAAATTTGTTTTTTAAATATGCAGAAAGGATCGCCGAAGCATAATTTGTGCATAGTATTTAATAGCAGATATTATTCTCGGTGGATTAGTAACAACTATTTGCAGCAAAATTAGTAGAGTGATAACTCCTTTTTCCAAGATTGTTCTTTGAATTATTAAATCCAAGTAATTAGTGAAAACATATTACATTAAAAATAGTCTTTTAATTTATTTCAATTAAACAACATATAAAACTGTAATTATTTAATTATTCAAGTTATTACTCATTAAAGTTTAAATAGATTTATTTATTTAAAAGACGCCTATATTAGTTTCTCAATGTTTGAAAAAAGTAATCAAATCATTGTTTACAAATATTTTGGTATATATATTATATTATATTATATTATATTATATTATATTACATACATTATATCTATATATTGATTTGAATTAAATTTGTGTTCAATTTTAAGAAATATAAAAATTTAAACTTTTGGGAAATCGGAGATTCCGCAAGTTTTGATTTATTGCACTAATTTGTATTTGTGTATTGTGGAACATTTTTTGTTTGATTTAAATTAAAATCTTTTCTTTAATCTTCGATGCAAATCAATGTGTCAATGATCTTCTTTTTCTGATAAGTTAAACATATACTACTGTATAATATGCTGCTATATGCAGCACATAATAATTAATCATGTCATGATAGTTAAATAAATACATGGGACTAAAAATAATGAACTTCCCTCATTCTCAAAAAATATAAATATATATTACGAATTGCTTAGTACTTTACTTTTTCAAAAATTTTTAGTCTTGTGTAAAGCTTATATGCGTTAATTATTCGATTCATTATGTATTTAAAAGTATTACAAGGTTTAGATTTAAGATTTTATGACTAAGCAGATCGTTGTCTGTTGCATTATGTATTGTAAATGGATCTTTTTAGGTGCGTTCGTAATTATATAAATACGTAGCACCTATAGTCGTCGTTCAGTCCGTCCGTCTGTCCGCATATAACAGAGCAAAAACTACCCAACCGAATGGTCTGAAATTTGAAATATAAGATTGTTGCAAAATTTTGTCGAGCCATTTCAAATTTTATGAAAATCGGATGTATAGTTTAATTACAGGGACAGTCAAAAGTTTTTCTTTACATTATGGCCAATGGGAAAAATTATTGCAAGTGCATTTTAATGATGTTACAGCCTTCCGAATGGTCTAAAATTTTAAAGATATAATTGTTGCAAAATTTTGTCGAGCCATTTCAAATTTTATGAAAATCGGATGTATAGTTTAATTACAGGGACGGTCAAAAGTTTTTCTTTACATTACGGCCAATGGGAAAAATTATTGCAAGTGCATTTTAACGATGTTACAGCCTTCCGAATGGTCTGAAATTTTAAAGATATAATTGTTGCAAAATTTCCTCCAGCCATTTCAAATTTTAGGAAAATCGGATGTATAGTTTGATTACAGGGACAGTCAAAAGTGTTCGGGGAATGGGAAAAAAATTATCGGGAGTGCATTTTAATGATGTTAAAGACTATGTACTTTATGAAGTGCAAAAAATTATACATTCAGTACAATATTGGGTGCAAAAAATAATTATAAAACTTGTTATAGTACGAACGCACCTCATTTGCCACGTTTGACGAGCAATTTCCAACTTGTTATATTATTACTAACGTTTTCTATAGTTTCCTAAAATTTGCAATAAAAAAATACTGCTTTAGAAATTTATTCAGAAGAATTTGCTATTTAAGTTTATAAAATTACAGTACTTTTAAGATAAAATTATTCTCACACTAAAATGCATTCCAAATATATTCATAGAATTCTTTTTTATTTTCAATATGAAGAGTGTCCCTTATTATCGTAGACCAGTTAGTCCAGTCATTTGGTAGAAAATAGGGGAAAGTTTTGGTGTAGTTTTGATATTTGGTGCCTTTATGTTTTTTGGGTCGCTGAACACGAATCTGTAGTTTGCCAACAAAATTTATCGCGGGAAACATGTTTTTTTGGCAAAAAACTGGAAAATAAACGGGATTTTCTTTGTTTTTTCAAAATAACTTCAAAATTATGCATTTTACGCAAAAGTCCTCAATACATAAATTAAAGAGGATAAAATTTCCTACATTTTACGTATTAAAAGTTTTTTCTCTGATCAATGGTTTAGCCGTGACAACGCCGCAAAAATGGGTGTGAAAATAACAAATTCTGAAAAAACGGGAATTACGGCAGTGCACGGTGAGTGGTTTGCCGATTCTAGCTGGCCATAATTATTTTTGGCGTCAATATAGTCGCATCGCCATGAAATTGAAAAATGTTATTGATATTCACTATTGAATGTTAGGTATTGTAAAATGTTGCGTGTAGCAGTCATAATTTCGTTACAGGGACAGTCAAAAGTATTTCATTATATTACGGCCTATGGGGAAAAATCGTTTGTGTTTTTTTTTTTGTTTTTTTCAATAATGTTTCATAATTTCAAACACTTTGAAATTTATATACATATCTATGAAGTGCACTACAAGATGATTTCTTATAGAATATGGTATGGGTAGTATTTATCGATCATTTACAGGGACACTAAAAAGAATTATGTTACATTACGGTCTATGGAGAAAAATTGTTTGTGGTGTATTTTGTTCATTTTGAAAAGGTGTAAACCTTTTCAAAAGTGTTTAAATTGATATATATCTCCGAGGTGCTCTATAAGATGCTTACTATTGAATATGATGTGCCATTGATCTTTCATATACAGGGGCACACAAAATAAATCAGTTATATTTTTCTCTGTATGAACAATAATTGATGGAAGTGCATTTTCAGTTGTGGAGCACTTTTTTAATTTTAAAAATTGCATACTATTTAGCGTGTATAAATTCTATAAATCATATATAGGGCTGCACAAGACATCTATGTACCCGCTTATTGCCGGAAATTGCTAACGAGGAATTTTAAACTGTGCTATGCGTTCACTAACAGTTCTAAATTTTAGCATATTGTGAATTATATGATAAATCTATAGTTCATATACAGGGATGTACAAACTTTTCAGCTGTTTTTTCGATTTTGGTTGAAATTGTGTTTTCAAACGTGTTATATGTTTTACAAATTATTACTTAGACATCGTTTTTCACGTTATTAAACTGTGAAGTTTTATTATAGTAGCCCGGATGCGTTCAAAAATGTTCCATAATCTGATTGAAGCATGATTTTACGTTCTTCTTGATAATTTTAATGTTACTTTCTTAACGGTATGGAAGCTAAAGTGATAAAACTATTTTTGTATTATTATAACAAATTCTAAAATTTCTTTTTTTAAAATTTAAGGTACGGGACAAACATTCGACAGCATTAATGAAAATTGCTGTGTTGCATATTCTGTTATATATTCATATTTATTTCTGCACAAACCTTACAGGAAACCTAACAGGAACCTTATGTAAAGATAAGGAATCATAAGATATCATGATTAATATATCATGAGAAAATGCCTACATTATGTTTTGCATTGTATCAAATCTGAATTTGGAGAATTTGTCTGGATTCATTTTGTAACCACTCAGAATTTGCAGCCAGGTAATATATTTTAAATGATTTTGTCCCGATACATCTACATACAACTGGCAATTTTTGTCCAAATTTGGTCATAAATTTAAACATTTCGCTCTTGCAAAACTTCATGATGTGCTCTTCATTGTAATTTTCCTCTATAAAAAAATATTTTGAACCAAATTCACATTTTCGTTACATTTTAAATCTTAATGCCGTTGCATAATGGCGCAAAATTTTATTTATGTGACTAACTTAAATTTTGCTGTCTTTGATTTTAAAAAAAAAAGGTACTTGAACTAAAATGTCAAGAAAAAGTCATGCCAGAAGGTATCAAATATTCTTTATTAAAAAAAGATTTATTTTATACTGTTGGTAGTAATAAAAACACCCACTAATTCTATACGTCTATTTTCTATGCTGTAGATGTCGGTGAAAAGCAGGGACCCTCAAGTAAAAGAAAGCGGAAATAATATTTTTTTTGTTTTTTAAATAAATGTACTTACTAATGTACATGTTTATTTATAATTAAATAATGATTCATAATGAGTCGTCCTATTTATTATCAGCAACTTCATTGTAAAATGTAGTCATTCATATAATCTTTAGTATAATTTATAGTCAATGCTTGTGTAAAATGGTCAGTTTTCATGTTAAATCTACGTACAGCGGCGTAATTCCCGTTTTTTCTGAATTTTTTGATTTTCACTCCCATTTTTGCGGCGTTGTCACGGCTAAACCATTGATCAGAGAAAAAAACTTTTAATACATAAAATGTAGGAAATTTTATCTTCTTCAATTTATGCACTGAGGACTTTTACGTAAAATGTATAATTTTGAAGTTATTTGGAAAAAAACAAAGAAAATCCCGTTTTTTCCCCTTTTTTTGCCAAAAAAACGTGTTTTCCGAGATAAATTTTGTTGGCAAACTTCAGATTCGTGTCCACAATACATAAAGGCACCAAATATCAAAACTACACCAAAACTTTCTCCTATTTGTCCTTTTTGAGCACCTAATGCCTGGACTAAGTAGCTAATTCGTAAACTTCTAGTTTCAGAGGTATAGTTTCAAAGAGGGTTGACAGATTGGCTTCCTTTGTTTTTCAGATATTTTGAATTCATAACAGAAATTCCAAAAGAAGAATTTTTATTTTATATAATCATGAAATGTCTGTCATAAAGCAGAAATTACTATTTAGAATTTCTGACTAAAAGAAGACGTCAAAATGGCAACCCTGGTTTCAGTTACTAAAATGTTTCAAATGTTGTTCTACATCATATGAAAATCCATTTACGTCAAAAAAATTATTTTTTTACAAATTACAAAGTAAAATTTTTATAGGGTACCAGGGTCCTATAAGTCATATTTAGAAAAACTTTCTCAGTGCTCCAACAAGAAAAACAATAAAAGTGCCATTTTTTTATGGCTAAACCATTTCGAATGTTATGAGTTTTTGCTTCTTTCAGACACTGAAATCAGAAAAACGCGTTTTCAAAGACGAAAAACGCTGAAAATTAATAAAATTTAAACTTTTATAACTAGAAAAAAATTGATCGTAGAAGAATGGAATCCTCAAACTAATTTAATGCTTTCTGAAAGTGATAGAAATACGCTTACATGTTAAATAAAAACCTTTATTCATATCGACATGTTTCATCGCTCAGACGGCGACATTCTCAAGATTTATAATGATACAAATATTTTCGCATTTTTTTTTTTTTTTTTTTTTTTTTTTTTTTTTGAAAACTAGTAAACAAAAATCCCGAGATTTCATGTATAATGAAATCAAGTGGAATAATAAAAATGGATATTTGTGACTGTGAATTATTTCATATTATTGTTTCTTGTTCTGCAGAGCATCTCTTTCCAGATTTCAGTTTCCTATGGAGGCTGAATCATTGCACATATTCTCACTGCGTAAAAAAATCTCTATTGATTCTTGGATAATAGATCGCAAATAAAATATTTTGTGGATTTTAAGTGATTTTCATATATAATTATATATAATTTTTGAAGAATGAAATGTTCACTCTTTTATTTTGTAGAGCATGGAGAGCATATTGTCCACATATAACTTATAGCAGAGGTCGTCGATCTTTTGAGCTTCAAGGACCACTAAATTCATGATTTTAAATCCGGAAGACCACTAATAGGAAATTTTGAATAATATAAATATATTTGTACAATAAATATCACATGAGTTTCCATTTTAATAATATGAAATGCACCTATTCAATAAAATACAACTATAAACAAGGGGGTGTCAAACTGTCATCCGCGGGATACCATAATTTTTTAATAATAAGCTTCGTCTTATTTAATCTCAGAAAGAGCTTATTTAATCATAACAAAAATCTTTAAAGATTGTTTAATTGTAAAAAATAATATTACATTTAATTTAAATATTAAAAAATAACTTAAGCTCATTTAAGTATCACACATTTTTAATGTGATACTTATTCCTATCTGTTTAAAATAAGTTCATATATGTTCATAGCATCAACGATGCAAACTGAAACACGGAGTTCCACATTTATTTTAAGCCAAGTCCGATACCGAGTTTTAATTGCTGTATATATATATATAAACTCGGTTTATGGCGGCAGATGCCGCCATCCGAAGAATCTACAAGAGTATTTTTCCATTTCTTCCGGTCAAGGCTCCATTCCTCTTCCAGACCTCTATCCTTCATTGCCTTTGAAATATCATCCAATCATCCATCCAGTTCTTTCGTGGTCTTCCCCGTTTCCTTTTTTTGTTTGTTTCATAATTGAATGTTATTTTGGGTAGTCTTTCCTCATTCATTCTTTTGACATGACCATACCAGATTAATTGCTTTTTTTTATATCATCTTATATGGTTCCCTTTATTTTCATCATTTCCTTGATTTTGTCATTTCTTATTTTTTCTATTCTTGATATCCTGCATGATCTTCTTAGGGCGTCCATTTCTACTGCCGCTAATTTCTTTCGTTCTGTCTCCATAATTCTCCATCCTTCTGCTCCATATAACAATATGCTCTTTACAATAGAGTTGTATATATTATACTTTCTTTTCCTAGAGATCTCCTTACTCCACCAAATAGAATTTAATAGTTTTACAGCCTTTCTCCCCTGACAAATTCTGTATTTAATTTCCTGTGAGTCTCTTCCTTCTCTATTAATGTCTACACCTAAATATCTATAATGCTTACAGCTTTCTATTTTTATGTTATTAGTTAGATTTAGGTCTGTCTCATTTCCTCCTATACATAGGTATTTGGTCTTACTGACATTCATGTGAAATCCCCATTTCTCACATTCTTCCTTAATTTTCACCGCCATTTCCTCTAAATCATTTTTACTTTTTGCAATTATAACTTGGTCATCTGCGAATTGTAGAGTAAAAATTGACGTTCCATCCATATTAAGTCGCATTCCTCTGCATTTCTTCTTCCACATTTTCAATGCTTCTTCAACATAAATTTTAAAAAGTGTTGGGGAGATACAACATCCCTGTCTGAGTTCTTTATCTGCTATAAAACCTTTTGGTAATCTTTGGCCTATTTTAATTTTTGTTTTTGATTGTCTGTAATGTTCTTGAATTGCTCTAATAATACTTGGATTTATAGCCATTTCATTTAATACATTTCATAATTTTGAAATTGGAACATTATCATATGCTTTCGTAAGATCTATAAATAGAAGATGAATTTGATTTCCTACTGCCATTTCCTTTTCAACAATTTGTTTAAGACAAAATATATTATCCATACATGATCTTCCTGCTCTAAATCCACTTTGCTCTCCACTTTCCTTCATTCTTATTTCTTCTTCAATGAAATCTTTTAAAATTCGTCCATATAATCTACTAAACGTTGCTGTTACAGTAATGCCTCGGTAATTCTCACATTTTTGTCGGTCTCCTTTCTTATATATTGATGTTAAATATCCAATTCTCCATTCTTCTGGTGTTACCTCTCCGTTTAAGCATTTTTCGAATAATTGTGTAATTAATCTGAACAATTTTTCAGTTCCATTTTTGATCAACTCTGCTTAATTGCTGTAACACAATCAAAGTATTTGTTTCGTACAAATATCAGGCTTCGTACATTTCATGGAATTTAAAGCACATTATGCCTGAATTTTTGTAAAGTTATATTTGTTTTATTTAATGAAAAAAAAATTATCAACAGATATATCGACCCGTACTTTAGGAAATTTCTGGTACTAAAGCACCTAAAATCCCTGAATCCCTTGATGCGTCCGAACCATGAAATGGACTAGTTCAAAACTCAGTCAAAATTTTCATTGCTTTTTCAGTCAGTAACGAATATTCACATTTTAGGTGGAGCAAAAATTAAAAATTGTCTGTTTTGAAGATAAATAGCAAATAACATCCATTAACATAATTATCAATGCCTGCTATAATTTAATTTTTCAAAACTAAAAATCTTAATTTTTATAAATGTAAGATTTCTTTAGAGTTTATCATGTTTTATTATTACTAGTTTTATTATTTATATAGTACAGTTATAAATAAAACATAAAAAAAAAAATGTTTAGATTTTTCTGCCGATCACCAGGTTATCCACGGACCACCAGTTGATGACCTCTGACTTATAGAATGCAAAGACCGTATAAAAATTTTAAATTATATTTCGTCTTATTATTATTTTTTTACATACACGTTTTAACGTAAGTAGATTTTTGTATTATGAAGAATAATATTTGAAACATTTTTGCAAATGGCAACATATCTCCACGACAGTTTAGGAATTAGCTATTGGTCAAAGATAAAAATGGACACCCTGTATATAATTTTATTTAAACATATATTATTATTTTTTGTTACAATTGGTATTATACTTTCAGGTACTTTTGATTGTGGTGGGTGATTCCGTCAGAGTATTAACACAGCAAAATGTCAGAAACAAGACACAACGTCGACAAAATGAAAGGACAGTTATATTCCCAGTTTCTAACGAAACTGGTCACCAGTTGCCAGTATTTGATCCCGTAGTGGACTATGTGGGAAGCAATCTTCCCTTAGCTCCTCCCGTGGATAATTATGGCAATCCTCTATGTGCATCTAAACCTGGAGACACATTTTGTGAAAAAGTTGATTACTACCCTGAGTAAGATATTCCTTTTTTTTTTTTTTTTCTTATAGTAAAAGTAATATTATTGCTTTTACAAAATTAATGAATTAAATTGATTAATTAATAATAATAAACTTCAGAGTACCTTTTTCACACTTTCCAACACAGTTGAAAAGTGTTTATGAATTCGGTTTGTCTCTCCGTCTGTCTGTCTGTCCGTGCTCTAACTCACGTAAATATAGTCCGATTGCAATAAAATTTAAATATGTTATTGGGGTCCACTATGGTATGTTCAGTATTGTAAATTATGTGTGTAGCATTTTTAGTTCATTTACAGGGCCACTCAAAAGAATTCCGTTACATTACGGTCGATGGGGAAAAACATTTGCCGTGTATTTTAATAATATACAGTATTTTAAACATATTGAAATTGGTACACATCACTGAGGTGTACTACAAGGTTCTTACTATAGAATATGGTGTGCATAGACGTTATCGTTCATTTACAGGGAGACACAAAATAATTTGGCTATAGAAGAAAATGAGCAATAATTAAACTATTGAAGCCTATGGACAATAATTGCTGGAAGTGCGTTTTCACTTGTGGTATGCGGTTTTAAGTTTAACTTTTTTTTTAAAATATCACCTGGTGTGCATAAATTCTATAGATCATATACAGGGTTGCACAAAATTTCTCAACAACATCCGTTTATTGGCGGAAATTGCTTGTAGGAATTTTTCAACTGTGCTATGCGTTTAACTGAATTAAATTTTAGCATACTATGTAATATGTATACATGTCTGTAGATCATATGCAGGGCTGCACAAAACAAAATCGTATATTTTAACGACAATTCATGGTAATAGCAGGAATCGGGCTTTCAAATGCGGTATGCGTTTTCCAAATTTTTCATACAAGCTGACCCTTGTTCATTTAGACATCATCTTTCACCTCAATAAACTGAAGTTTTTTATAATATTCTGAATGTGCTGGAAAGTGTTGCATAATCTATGCTGTACGCATGATTTTTCGTTCTTGTTTCAAATTAGTGCTGTATATCCACACCACGTTTTGGTAATTTTATTAATTTATTAATCTAATTAATTTTATCAATCCTAATCTTATCTATCAAGAACTTTTCATCTGTATACATTTGATAATTTATTTCAACCATCGATTTGTGACAAAAAGAAACCATTTCACCAGGCGAATAATGCGCTTAAGAAATTCCCACACAAATATTTACTTCAAAATCATTCATGAAATAGTTATTGGCTAAAACAAATTAACGTAAATTTATATTAATAAACAACTCAATTAAAAAAGAAAGAAAGAATCCGTTTATTTCTTTAACACATACAAAAACATTTCGTTCCTTCCTCAGTACTCTATGTAAGAAAAATAGCCTTTTTATTCTGTCTATTGCAATGCAGTCTGTGAAGCTTTTGTAATGGAAAACTTTCTGATAAATAATAAAAATTAATCTTCTGTAGAAAAAGCAAGATTGATATATAATTCATCTTAAAACAAACGGTCCGTAAACATCTTTTATTTATTTTCTATACTTTTATTTATCCCGGCTAAAGTTTCATTTACATTAAAAGTAAATATCGCTGTAGTACTTCGCTTGAGTTCTCCTTCCTCTTCGCTATTTATTCTATTTGATTGAAATTCTTTATTCCATTTATTTTCAGCGCTGAAATCCGTAGGGCTATTCAATATTCTTCAGAAGAATTCAAAGAATTGTTTGGATCTCAGACAATCAATCCCAGGAAGATACCGGGTGATGTGTCCGAAGAAACAGTATGCCCACAGCAGTCAAGGCTATTTTATCCGAAAGCAGCGGTCAATGAAAATGACCAGTGGGCATTCGTTGTAAACGATGTAGACTATGTTCAAGCAGTGATGTCTGAAATGTGCGAGTAAGTAATGCATTTTTTTCTCTTTTTCTGTCGGCTAAGTTTTTTAGAGACGTAAATAGATAGAGGGTTTTGTTCCAGAATTTCGAAGACGATGGAAAGTATATCTAATGCTGCTAAACGGTTTATTTAGACTTCTGATGCGATTCCAGCTTATTTGGGTGATTCATTTTTTTTATTCAATGGAATAAGTATATTACTGGTCTTATGTTCAAGCAGTGATAAGCAGAGACTTAAGCAAAACATTTTACCATGTCCCAAGTATTTATATGCATCTATAAATTCGTTATGTAAAATAGATTCTACGTTCATTTATATTCCGAATTAATCTAGTAATTAGTGCATTACTAAAAGCCCTATATATATATATATATATATATATATATATCTGCACTAGAAATTTAAGATATCGTTGAAATTATTGAATTTCAATGTAGATTTTGTTTTAAAAATCTAAATGCCTTTAAATTTATAGGCATCGAATTCGTATACACATAAATTCAGTAAAGTCTCATGTATGCAATAACATAGCTTTCAAAACTTATGAATATGGATAAGATTTTATGACAGCCAAAAATACTATATGCGTGTGTTAAACTTAAACAATAGACATTTGATTAGATATAATTTAAATTATATGGAAAATGGGTCTTATTAAGTCGAAAAAAGTGTTTTCGTGGATGTGGATGTAGAGCTCGTAAAATATGTCGAAATGACTTAATATTTAGAAACTTCATATTTTTAAAGATGGGGAATGCGAATCTGAAGTCAGAATTGTCTCATATGATTGTATGCTGCATGACTACAACTTTTTAAAGTAAAACTAGTCAGACTACCAGCAACTATTTTTTTAGTTCATTTTTATCATTTCCTATAAATAAAAATTCATTACATAAACTTTGACATGTGCAAGAAAATTTTACCATAAACTTTACCTTTTAAAATTAGTGGTACTGTAATATACAAAGAGTCGTCAGTGGTAAATCTGAATTGAATCAAGAATCTTCGGACAACATGTTTAAACATGATTTCGGTCTACAGAACCCAAGCGGATCGCGATTATGTGATTATTATGAATTTATTTCATCCCATACATCGCCTGTGTTTTGCAATAAGGGCGTAAGGCACAAACGATTAATTGTTCAGGAGAGCCAAAAATAAAGAGTTCTTCACCCTGTAATTGCTTACTGTGTAAGCACCCTTGGGAGTAAAGTTTTAATTTTTAGGTATATTTCACATCCAGTTTTTTTTCCTGCAGAAATTTATGTGATTGGTAATAAGGGCTGAAGTGGCTTCTTAAATCCTTAATGTACAACACCCATGGGTAGTTCCCAACTCAACTCTCTCATTAAGGTATCCGAACACCTTTAAAACGTAATTTTCAATCAAAATATCGATTTTTCTTTTTTGCAATAATATAAAAATTGTATCTGTTATCTATCGAAATCTGCTTAAATTTTGTCTGTATCTAAAATATAACCCGAGTTATAGCCGTTTAAAGTTACAGCTATTGTAGCTTTTGAATTGTGTTTAAAAGTTGTTTTTAGCTTTTTCTCAAAATGAAGTTTTTCAGTTTTCACTATACGCAAAACATTCTAAAACAAAAAATTATGCATAAAATGCCACGAAATTTTCTGTACTTCTTTTACCAATGTCTTTTGAGGGAACAGACTACACTCATGATAATATATTAAATAGTTTTATATTTACACTGGTATAAATGACAAACTTGAGACAAATTTTGCGAATTTTTCATTACATTAGTACTTTAACTGCCATATAATCTGAGATAGAGATGCGATTATAATGTGTGTAGTCTAAGTCCTAGAGAAAGTTATCCTGTTTATTATGCAATTTACAAAATGTCAATACATTGTTTCATTTTTGAGTTATCACGTTTTGAGGAAATGTCAATTTTTGACATGGTTTTGACTATTTTTCTCTTTAAAAAAATATTTCTTGGTAATTGCTAAAATTTTTATATTTTTTCAAAGTTTTAAAGTAAATGTCATTATAAATAATGGATAACAAGAAATTTTTTTTAAAAATCACTTCCGAAGGTGTTCCGGATACAAGTATGACCTTATTACATATTACAAAATATTGATTTCTGACTCTACCGAGGCACTTAACACAATTTTGAAAAATATGTGCCTTACGCCCTTATTTCAAAGCAGAGGCGACATAAGGAAATAAAGTACAAAGTCGGTTTTCCAGAACAATCCGAAACTTTTTTGAACAGCTGTCTTTGTAAAGATTAGATTTAAAAAGACATATTTTTATAAACAAAAGATAAAAAAAGGCTACAAAAAACTCGTTTTAGAGCTAAATTCTATTTTACTGAATGACTACTTAGAAAGGCAAAACTTTTTTTTTATACATTTTGAAAAATATCAACTGCCAGATACCAAACCTCTAACCAAACAATTTGACAAAACCTAAAATTTATTCAAAATTCCATAAAAGGACAGATTTATTGAAGGTAATTGTATTTCTCCCCGTTCATTGATTTTTCTTATTTCTCATAAACTCTGGAATGTATAGAACACGTTAATCTAGTTTTTTGAGTCATATATACAAGATGCTTCATAAAAGATGGGCAAAACTTTAAGAGGTGATAGTATTCATCCAAACAAACAACTTTCATCAAAGAATGCATGGTCGGAAATAAAACGCAAAGGTGCTGACGCATTTGGAATCTTGGTCCATGCAAACGTTAAAGCTCTATTCTCGTTGCGAGTTATTGGGGCAACACTTGCGAGTTTTTGGAACAACACTTATCATACAAATGTGATATGGGGAAGAAAAAGAACACCTATACAGAATTTCTCCTCGATTAATACATAAGCCGCTGATCCGAATGTGCAACTGTCAATCGCGGTGGGAACGTTTTGGAAGATGTTGTTTTTCACTAATAGGGAAAAGGTAATAGGGATAATTAACTAATAGGGATATGCATTTTATATACGGAACTACAAATGGAAATGGCTCACAGGCTCAATGATTGTACGGAGGTTCCCACCTTGTTTTTGTCAGTTAATCGTTCTTTGTGTGTTTTTGTCTCGTATAATAACATAATCTTCAGAGCCTTCTAGCACCTTTGTGTTTTAATTCCGACCCTGCATTCTTTGATGAAAGTTGTTTGTTTGGATGTGTAATATCACCTCTTAAAGTTTTGCCCATTTTTTATGAAACACCCGGTATATATTTTTAATTTGGGCCCTTTTATCCCATTGTCTTTCCTTAAGTTTCTTCGAAGGTCAACGTTAACCTATCAATTCACGTCTGTAATAAGTATGGCGGCTATGGCTACGTTAAAGTGAAACAACGGCTTTTTAAAGTAAAAATTTCATCCTCTGTGAAGTGTAAAATAAAAATTAAGTGTCGCTACTTAAAAGCATTTTATCGATAACCAAAATAACATGTTACAAAATATCTAAGTAAGTTTTTCAGGTTTTTGGATGAAAATTTATGAATTTTTTGGAAGAACTATCTTAGCAGATAATGGAAATTAAAGTTGTGCCTAATCAGTTGTGCTTCAAGCTAAGCAAGGAGTAATATATATTGAAAATGTTCGCATTTTAACTAAACATTTCACGCTGATATTTTGTACTATCTCAAAGGATTGTAGTTATGTATTAATACATAAGGTGGTAATCATTAAATAGTAGATGTTTAGAGTCGGATCACTAAAAACTTATTTCAGCTAATAGAGCTAAATTTGGAAAACGTACGTACATTCCGAATCAGCAGAATCTGATTGGGATTTAAGAAGAAAAAAAAACGTTCTTAAAATGTCTACTAGGTAAAAATTTGTGCCGCAAGTACACACTAGAAGGTAGCTAGGAAAAATGTTGGTTTTCGAAAAAAAAAGACAGGGGGAAATAAAACTGAACAATTACATATCATGCATACATGTTTAAGAAATGAGGTAACCACAGGAGGTGCTGTAAATGTCCCTTTCTGAGCTTCCAAACGTAGCTGAAATCCATATTGCTGTATTTTTTACTAAAACCAACGTTTTTATGGGCTACCTTCTAGTGAAACACTCTGTACAAGGATAATCAGTTATTAAAGAAAACAGACAATTGCAATTGACAAAAGCTTTATTCAGACTCAACTACAAGTGGAATTCTATATATTGTTCAAGCACTTCTAAAAACTGTCATCCGACCTCTCCCATATCTTAAGCTCAGCGTATGAATGCACTTATTGAGATATGCAGCTCCAGCTTTCGTCATGGTGTGTACTTTCAGATCTAATTAATTATATTACTCAAATTTCAGCGTTTTTAAATGTGTTTAAAAATTTTGGCTTCATTAGTGGCAAAAAGCATTGAGTACCGGAATTCTAAACATCCACTTTTATAATTATAACTACTTTGTATTTATTTTGAAGAACTTGGTTTGGTAATTGCCTTGTGCTCGTCTTTTAATATACTTTTTAATGTACAAGAGAAAAAAATTGTTGTTGCTTTCTTTTAAACTGTAGAACAATTTTTTTCGGGAAATATCTGGATTATAAAATGAAAACTGCGATATTATACTAGAAGAAAAACAGTATTAGGTCAATATATTTTGTATTGGTTAATATCGACAATATTGGAGTGAAATGTTGTTGCCGAGACATTGGAGAGTTTACAGTTTGACAATTTTGCACTAATATTAAGAAGAAATACTTCACCATTTCATTGCCAATATTTCTGCAATATTGGCGGTTTATTGCAAATATTTTCAATGTGAGGCAGATATTTATGACATTTGATTGCATATATTTACAATGTATTGGAAATATTTAACAATATTGGTGTTTGTTTGGAGTATTTCTGGTTAATCAATATTATCTCAGTACTGGGCTCTAATATAACCAATACTAGTTTGCTAGTACGGCAACAATGCATAGTTCTGAAGAGAAAGTATGTTGTATAAAGTATCTTTAAGCGTAAAAATGGTTTAAAAGCCGAAAATATTTTAAATTCTTTGACATTCTTTTTTTTAGAAAGGAAGACAAGCCTTGTTCCTACTTAGATGGAGCTTTGCCTTCAGGTGTAACCTCACACTGTCGCCAAAAGTACGCCTATAAGAGACTGCTCGCTCTTCATCCAAATCAAAAGAAGACGTACACAGATGCTTTCAGATTTCCATCTTGTTGTGTCTGCTATGTTAAGCAACCTTTTGTTATTTCAAGGACTCGAATGATCAACGTAGAGGATAGAAAACGAGGGGATACATCATAATCGACCAAATTATGATGATTAAAGATTTTTGAAAAATAATGTTAAGAAACTATTGAACGAACAATTTTTATAGTATTCATAACTGAGTTCGATAGTGTATAAAATGGAGGTTGTAATGTATCTGTTTCGAATCTAGTTATAGTTTTAGTTTATATAATAAAAAAAACAATTCTTTTTATTTAAAATGTTTTTTGGTGTTTCTTACCATTCCTTGCATAAAAGCTAGTACAATGCTACATCAAACCTGGCAATATTACAGAAAGATTCTCATGAGTAATTTTAATATTCTACAGGGGTTTGCAAGAGTATTTTAGGAGAACCAATATTAAATCAAAGTTACCCCCGAGGGAGCACATCACAAGCAACCATATATTATATGAGTTTTTCATATAAATTAAAAGATGGTATACACGGACGCTTTCATATTTTCATCTTGCTGTGTCTCTTTAAATTAAGAAACCTTTTTTCTTCTTTCCAGTACCCGATTATTTCCGACAATTCAATATTGGGTCCCAAGCTCCAATATAATTAATGTAACCAGTATTGGTTTGCTAATACTGTAACAATATGTATTTCTAAAGAAACGTATACTGTGTAAACTGTCTTTACGCATAAAAAATACTTTACAATCAGAAATTTTTAATATTCTTTGACTTTTTTTTTCTAGAAAAGAAGGAAAGCCTTGTTCCTACTTAGATGGAGCTTTGTCTTCAGGTGTAACATCACAATGTCGCCAAAAGTATGCTTACAAAAGACTGCTCGCTCTTCATTCAACTCAAAAGAAGATGTACACGGATGCATTCAGATTTCCATCCTGCTGTGTGTGTTATGTTAAAAGACCTTTTTCTCTTTACAGGACTCGAATGATCAATTTAGAGGACAAAAAACACGAGAATACATCATGATCTCCTGGTCATCTACGATTAACGGTTTTGGGAAAATTATGTTAAGAAATTGTAGAAGGACCAATTTTCATAGTTGCCATAATTTAATATGTATGAAATGGAAGTTGTAGTGTATATGTTTCATGAAAAGTTTTGAATCTACAAATAGTTTTAAATTATATAATAAAAATTTTAATCGTATTTATCTGGAAACGTTTTTGCTTATCTTTTAAAGTTCTGTACATAAATTCAGAATAAACTGGCAGATACTATATCGTCACTTGAAAATAAGATGGTTATATCTAGTCCAAACTCATTTTACAGGAAGAACATGTGAATCAACATGTTCTGTACGTGCAACCGTTAAAATTTGCAAAAAACGTCTTGCATTAATAAGTTTATAGGTAAAGACAGCAATTCTGCAGTATCAAAATTTGTAAATAATATTTTCGTGGATTTTTTTACATTTAAATAATCTGATAGAACTATATTAGCACTCAAGAATTTAGCACTTTATAACACAGCATAAAAAAATAACAAGAAATAAAAATCATGCATCAAGCATAATTATGAAACACTTTCCAACACTTCCAGATTGCTTTAACAAGACTTCACCTTTAAATAAGGTACAGAAGATACTTAAGTAAACATTTTAGAAAACGTATAACAGTATTAAAAACCAGATTTCACCAATTACCTCCCATAACCGTAAAAGTAATCCAGTTCTTTTGTGCAGCTCTGTATATGATCTAAAGATTTATACAGATTCTATATAGTATACTAAAACTCAGTTTAGTAAGAAAACGCATAACACAGTTGAAATTTCCCTTTCAATAATTTCTACCAATAGACTGAAAATTATAGCCCTGTATATTCATATAGATTTTTATACATGCCATACATTATGTTAAAATTTAATTCAGGTAAAAACATGGCTAAAACTACTGAAATCACGCTTCCAGGAATCCCCATAGACAACCATGTATCCAGTGCTTTGCATAGGTATGTTTACGATTTTATTTATAGACTAGAAACATCTCTTAGTATTTATTATACTAAATATAGGTGAGCTTGATAATAAACTTGCATAACTCAAATTAAAAAGTTCTATAAAATTTATGCACACCATATAGTATGCAAAAATTTAGAATTTATGCCAGACCATGTAGTTATGCAAAAATTTAGTTTAACTTAAAAACCCATACCATAACTGAATACGCACTTTCAGCAATCACCCCCTAATAGACAACTCTTCAAATACAGTATTGTCTCCGAAATCTTTTATGTGTCTTTGTAAATGAATAATAAATGCAATGCACACCATATTCTACTGCAAACATTTTCTAGTAAACCTCAGTCATGTATATCAATTTCATCATGTTTGAAATAGTGCAACATAATTGAAATACGCTTCGAACACTTTTTCACCGTAGATCATTATGTAATTGAACTGTTTTGCGCGACCCTGTTAATGAATGATAAATGCTTTGCACCCCATATTCTACAGAAAGCATGTATTAGTGCACCTCGGAAATTCGTATCAATTTCATTATGTTTGCAACAGACTAACATCATTAAAATACGTCGCAAACGATTTTTCTTCATAGATCATAATATAACGAAGTACTTTTGAGTCCCCCTGTACGAGTACTGGAAGCGCTACACATGACATATTCTATAGTAATCATCGTCTAGTGAACCTGAATAATGATATAAATTTCATTCTGTTTAAAATATTATAACACCATTGAAATACACCACAAAAGATTTCTCTCTGTAGACAATAATGTAACGGAATACTTTTGAGTGTCCCTGTAAATGAGCTATAAATTGTACACACTTCATTTTCAATACCGAACATGCCATAGTAAACATGAATAAGGTATATAATTTGCAAGGCAATCCGAGTATATTTACGTGAGTTAGAGTACGGGCAGACGGACGGACTGACGGACAAACCCAATTTATAAGCTCTTTTCAACTTATGTTGGAAAGTGTTAAAAAGCATAAGAATTTATCTCAAAACTTATATTTTGAAATAGTATAGATTTCTTTAACTTTCAAAATAAGTTTTTATTCATTATTTTTAAAGATATTGCACAGTAAAAACCAAAGAAATCTGCATTTAACCTCTTGACCATGAAGTTAAAATAACACTGCAAATACACATTCGTTGTTTTTGCAGAAACAAAATAAGTCGATAGATGACACAAAGAGGCCTATTTCTGACGTGAGATACTTTAGGGGACTGGTAATTTAGGTCTACAAATATGGATCAAAAATTACTAGCTCCCTTAAAATATCAATTTAATTATCAATAACCCAAATTCACACAATGACAATTGAAGGTCTTTAAACAAGTGAATGGTCTGAAAATCCACAAAATTTTTTATTGTGAAGGGTTTAAATTAAATAATTGTGAAATTTTCTTACTTTCTTGGTTACACTGTCTTGGACATTTTGCAAACTCGGATAAAAATAATATTTATTTTATGAGGAACTAAGCATCAGTGCTGCCCTTTATCAGTTTTGTTCCGAAACCAAAAACATTCAACTATATAGAAATAAACTAAAAATGTAAAAAATCAAAAAAATTAATTTTTATGAGGAAAAAAATAGAGATTCACATTTGTGTACCTCAGGTGTGAGGAGATTAAAGTGGAATAATTTATTAATTGGAATTAAATATAACACTCCGTATAAATCACCATAAAAATATAAAAACACACAGGACGCGTTTCGAGCTGGAAATCACAACAGCCCGTCATCAGCCGAAGTAAACCAACACACGTGACAGTAAGGGAAAAGGTCACAAATGAACTGAAAGGTTGAGAGTAGAGCTTACAAAGAATGTGGCAGGTGGCGCTAGCTGAACGGAAACCACCAATCACAAAGGAGCACACACAGAAGAGGAAAGTGTTGCCAAAATGATAGAAATAAAAGAAACAAACAAATTAAAAAAAATAATAAAACAAGAAAAAAACAAAAGAATTTTTATTATATTATTACTAATTAAACCATAATAAAATGAAAAGAGACAAGAGAAGAGGGAAAATAATTACAAAAGTAATTTCCAAGCTGAAGAGAGAAAAGAAGACGATGAAAGATCATTGACAAGTTTATCAGAATTTTTAAAAATAAAATAAATTCGGCTGATGACGCGCTGTTTAGTTCCAGCTCGAAACTCGCCCTGTGTGTTCTTATATTTTTATGGTGATTTATACAAAGTGTTATTATTTAATTGTGGTTTATCTCCAGTTTTTCGTTTCTGTTTCATCTATTAATTGGAATGCCTAATATGCCTTTCATGAAAATCCTAATAACACAATCAGTTGATGTCACGGCAGAGCAGTCACAAATGGTAACGGTCACAAATCACAACGATGACTAAAATGTGACTTATTTAATTCGCCAAATTTTGACAATCAGGTGACCGTTACTTTTATGACTCCACTGCGAAGTCGCCGGGGCCAATTTTAAATCATTTTATCCTCGTAACAAAATGGGATATATTGACATCTCAGTGACTAGCATTCGACTCACCTTCAACGTCATGAGATGGCAATGGCAATAACAAGAGTTGCATTTTGGACACGGTGCTATAAGGGATGACATTTTGATATTTTAGAGCAAAGTTTCCGTAATTTGTCTTGTTAGACTCTTATTAATATAAAGGCGGTTATTATCATTAAAAGCGGAATGAGCATAATTTCAAATAAAAAAATGTCTGGTTCATTGCATTTATATGTTAAACAATTTATAGGAAATAAGTGTCCAACTTCTTCATAAAAGACATGTGATGATTAGTACTTACAGTCAATAGATAAAAGAAGATCTACTACTATATACATTCACAATAGTTTATTATTATCATTTTAATATAAATAACTCAATGATAAATAAAAAAAAATATTTAATAGTTCAGAACGTGTCAAAATATGAAACTCTAAAACACAGCAAAAGCTAAAGTACGAAATAATCTTATTCAATATTTGAGAAATACATAAAAATATTAATATTCTCTCTAACTTTCAAAATATATTGTTTTTTATTATTTTGAAATATCGTACACAGTGAAAGTTAAAGAAAGATGTTTCTAAAGCAGAATAAGGCATTAATTGAAACGCTGAATAAAAAACACAACCAAATATACATTGCACTGTTGCTCTATCGGTGACTCCGTACGTACTGGCAGCTACATTCGCAGCGTTTTTTGGATATGAATGGTAGTTACTTCCAGAACTTCCAGTGATATTATCACATATAATAGAAATCAAAGTAAGCCTGTTGAAATTATTGATACAATATCCTCATTATTGTTAAAGTTATAAATAAAAATCAAGGTCAAACTTGCAGTGTGGTCTGTATTTTAGACCGAACAGGTAGAATTCCACCATGTTTTACATACAAAAAAATTATCACCACCTTCAAAATGTTTGCTTCATATTTTTAAAACGCTCTATAGGATGGAAGACTATATTCTGCATAAATGAGAATCAGCTTTTGTTTTCCCGTTTGCCGAAGTGATCAAGGAGTGTGGGGCAGGGAAGAGAATGGCTCCAAAGGTTACAGCCCTTTCCATTCCAATGAACTTTTTGTCACATGAGATGTCCCACAAACTATTATTTTCTGATTTCAATCTTTTATTTTTCATCCTTGAACAAATAACTCTGTATATAAAAAAGAACTATAAATATTGTTTACATCTTCAGAGTTTTCTAACGTCAACTTTGAAAGCCCCCCCCCCCCGCCCTTTTTTAAAATTTCTTTTATTTAATATTAGGGGATCGAACAAGGGCTTGCCTTGTTACAGAATATAGGTGAAAACCCTTTTATTTTATTCAAAATTCTTTTAGCATTTAATATACAGGGAGCAAAAAAGTATTTGCACGTAGACGATTTTTTGTATAAGTAACCATAGAAAGCAAATTTGATACTATTTTCTTAATTATCCATTTATTTAAATAAGAAGAAAATAAAAATAACTACCCATTTTCCTTAAACAGTAATATTACACATTTTAAAAAATAAATTAATATTTTCTCATACCTAAAAAGTATTTGCACAAGAAGCATTGACTGTTAAAAAAGGCATTAAATGTGAACATTATTCAAATGTTTAGCATATCAGTCCCACAGTACATTAGCCCCGCACTTTAAAGTCACGTAATATATTAACTGGAGCAGGGATTCCGGGGAGTTTTTGTTCTGATGGCGTCGAAAACGTGTGAACTGTCTGTTGCTATCCGTGAGAAGATTATATTTCTTCACAATTCTGGATTAAATTACCGAGGAATAGGTAAAAATTAAATCTAAACTTTTCTAGTGTTCGTTATGTAATTAAGAAGAAAAAAGAAACTGGTTCGACAATAAATAAGCCGTGAACTAGGCGTCCAAAAAAGCTAAATACCAGGCAAAGGGGAGCCATCATAAAATAATCTTCAAAAATCTCTTTTCTAAGTGCTCGAGAATTGGCTGTTGATGTCGCTTCAACGTTGGGAACAATAGTTACGCCACAATCAATTAGAAATACTCTTCATGATGCAAATATTCGAGGAAGAGCCACTCGAAAAAAACCATTTATTAGTGAGACAAATAGGGTGAAATGACTTGAATTTTCAAAAGCTTATGTCAGCAAACCACTAGAGTTTTGGAAAACTGTTATTTTTTTTATGAAAGCAAGTTCAATATTTTTGGCTCAGATGGTAAGAAAACTGTATGGCGAAAGCCAAATACTTCTCTTCAAATTAAAAACTTGAAACCAACTGTAAAACATGGCGGTGGTCATGTAATGATTTGGGGATGCATGTCTTTTAACGGAGTTGGCGAAATGACCTTTATTGAAGGCAATTTGAATGCTAAACAATATATTAATATATTGCGAAATCATTTATCTAATAGTGCTCTGAAATTAGGAATTCCTAATTCATATTATTTCCAACAGGATAACGATCCGAAACACACTGCATATATTACGAGGTTATAGTTGCTTTATAATGTAAAAGATCAATAGAAAACGCCACCGCAATCACCAGACCTCAATCCGATTGAAAATTTATGGCATATTTTGGATGTGAAAATAAGGAAAAAGAAAATTTCTAACAAATCAGAACTTAAGCAAGCTCTTAGGGAAGAATGGCTACAAATCAGCAATGAAACATGTCACAAATTAAAAGAATCAATGCCCAGACGATTACAGGCTGTAATTGAAACAAAGGGCATGCATACTAAATATTAGCACTGTTTTTAACTTATAAATAATTCCTCTATTTCTATTTTTATTGCTAGTGTGCAAATATTTTTTTGGCAGTACAAATGCTACTTTTTTATGTTTTCATATTTTAAATATAATTATTAAGTCAGATATTAAATATGTTTATTTGTTTTATTAAAAGTGTTGGTATTTTTAATTCTTAGTTGCTTTTTATTCATTTATACATATGCTACAACAAATTTACCTGGTGTGCAAAAACTTTTTTTGCTTACTTTACATTTTTAGATTGTTTACTAACAGCACCAAAAAGCCCTTCATATAAAAATATCAATTATGTATTCAAATTAGGCTTTGAAATTCATTATAAGCACTGCTTTCGTATTAGCCGCATGCCAGCAATTAATAGCCGAAGAGATGTGCAGAGATTTTGCTACTTACAGCAGACTTTTGATTCAGATAATTTCAGTAGTTTAAGAGCGTAGTTTGATTACATGTCTGTTACATTCATGTTTTATTTGTATTATTTTATTTATTGATGGAGTTTTAATTTCGTTATGGCATATTTGATGGAAATATACTCGGTACTATTTATATTGTTTTAAGTGCAAACGAGTTATACTGCAAACATACCGAATCTGCCGAAATCGGTTTGAATACGATAGTGATACATAAAAAAATCATGCTTGAAAATTATTTTATAAAAACCATTAAAAATCAGTACATTGGGATACAATTTTCAAACAAATTGCATTTGAAAAACCACCTTTTGCCTACTTGAAGGTGTAAAAATTGAAATTGTACGATGTTTAGAAGTTCCCATCGTCAGCGACATCAATCAAATGGCGTGAGCGTTAGTTACGGGCAGGTTCTCACTTTATCATATAGATTTGAAACTCTCACCCATTTCTTTCATATTAGTATTACTGAGTGGTTTCAGTAGATTTAACTCTTGCGAACTGTTACACATAATACGATTACATGCACTGATATTCCAGGATTTTTTCATTATTTGTGAAAAATTTTTAAACTCTTTTCAATCAGGGTAAAACTTGGAAAACTTTTTTAAATTATAAATTTCCGAAGTAAATCAGCAAAACCAATTACAAAAAAAAAAAAAAAAAAAAAAAAAAAAAAAATCTGTAAGTCTACAGGAGAACACCTTTTATAATTATAAACAGAGAATATTTACAGATAAAATAAAGACGAAATGCAGTTCTTATTAATAAATCAGTCATCATCTGCACCTATGCATCGCTCTCAGTTCTGTTCTGTTCTGTAGAACCTCGAATTTGTATGACTTTAACATTTTAAAATGAAAATCCATCGAAAGGAAGCTGGAGCTGAGGGCTCCACTGCCTTCGGCAGCGTACATCGAGGGTGCTATCTACTCTCCGGTCTGATTTTTCAAGCGAACCTCGAATTTCTATTTCATTTCTGGCATTTAGATGTATAAAACTTTCAATTCTAACTAAAAATTCTTGAGAAAACATAAATAATATAAAATTCGCGCCATCCCCTCATTTTTTTTAAAAAATGCGAAATGATATCAAAAGTGCATATCTCTTAAATGGGAAATGATATCATGGGAAAACTTACACTGAGAGAAAAAACTTCTCTGGTGAATCCTTGAAATGACTTCAAGATTTCTGTATTTATTTATTTTTTTGAAATACATATTACCTAATTATGATTTTTTCCCCCCACCAGAGATATCGTTAGAACTAGAACCGGAAAAATACCGAGAGTGTGTGCATCTATTAACCAGCTGTTAAGCGGTCCTTCACACTGACAAAAGCGTAGCCTTCAATTTTTACTGCACTTTGAAATTACGATGGCTGGGTTCCCGTAGAGTTACAAATAAATAAATAAATAAATATGCAAATTAATAAAGATAGTTTTTTTAAAATCTGAAACTTCAGTAAAAAGAAAAATATTAAAAACTGACGCGGCAAATAAAAGGTGTTTTGTAATAGTAATGAAAGACACTGTTAGAATCGGAAAGGTAAGACGATTTTCTTTCTTTCTTTCTTTTTTATTTTATCATTAATATTATTTTTATTATTATTTTGTAACCCTACGGGGATACGGGCATCGCAATTTCAAAATGCAGTAAAAATCGAATGCTAAGCTTTCGTCAGTGTGAAGGGCCGCTTAATGTCTGGTGAAATGTACAGGCATAATGGCTTTGAAGAAAGAGAGCTCGCCATTTTGTGATGATCATAATGACTTTTCATTAATATTTCGGGTAATTATCAAAAATGAGAAATCTGATCCTCAGGAGCATTTCAACCTGTCATTGTCTATTCTTATTGAAATTTTTAGCCCTCTACGTACAGTAGATTTTCTTAGCTATCGCCAACACATGCAGAGTAAAGACAAACGTCTTTCTTTTATTAATACAGATATGCAAATTAGAGATGACAAATGACTTTCTATATTAGATGTAAATTTCCAACTGGGCGAAAAATGTCCGGACCAGGATTCGAACCCGGGACCTCCCTGGCTGAAGCCGCCAGTGCTCTGCCATCTGAGCTATCCCGGACGATTCCGGTCGAACTTTTTCACCCAGCTAACCTTGATGATTACAGCATCTGGTCTGAAACCTGGTTCAGCTCAACAGAATAAATCTCAGGTAATGGAACTCCAGAAATCGCTGGATACGAAATTTCACTAGATTAATATTAACACAATTATTCTAATTGGTAAATAATTACCTGAGATTTATTCTGTTGAGCTGAACCAGGTTTCAGACCAGATGCTGTAATCATCAAGGTTAGCTGGGTGAAAAAGTTCGACCAGAATCGTCCGGGATAGCTCAGATGGCAGAGCACTGGCGGCTTCAGCCAGGGAGGTCCCGGGTTCGAATCCTGGTCCGGACATTTTTCGCCCAGTTGGAAATTTACATCTAATATGATTTGTTTACCAATTAGAATAATTGTGTTAATATTAATCTAGTGTAATTTCGTATCCAGCGATTTCTGGAGTTCCATTACCTGAGATTTATTCTGTTGAGCTGAACCAGGTTTCAGACCAGATGCTGTAATCATCAAGGTTAGCTGGGTGAAAAAGTTCGACCAGAATCGTCCGGGATAGCTCAGATGGCAGAGCACTGGCGGCTTCAGCCAGGGAGGTCCCGGGTTCGAATCCTGGTTCGGACATTTTTCGCCCAGTTGGAAATTTACATCTAATATGATTTGTTTACCAATTAGAATAATTGTGTTAATATTAATCTAGTGAAATGACTTTCTATTTCTAGTATCAATGCAGTCTGTTGTTGTTGTATTGTATTAATTTCACCGGGATAATGAAATTTTACCGTTTAATGCAGAATTCTGATACAGATAGGTTCCATTTTCATGAGCTTTATTGCATTTCGAATTTTATTTACATAGGTGCCAACCAGTGGCGGCTCGTGCCAATCTTCACTGGTGGGGCCCGGTCCTCATAACATATTGTAAATTTTTATGTATTAATATTTGTTGTTTAAACATGAAAACAAATTATTTAAAACTAACTATTATTTAAAACTTTTATTTCTTACTTTTGTAAAAAAAAAAAAAAAAAAAAAAAAAAAAAAAAAAATATTTTTTCAAGTAATCAACGTTAATTTCAAATTTATCAAATTAATTACAATTTTTAACATACCATTAATTGCCATTATTAACATTGAACATACTTTGATCAATCATTATTTAATTAAAAAACAAATATACAAAATAATAATAATAATAATAATAATAATAATAATAATAATAATAACAATCTCACAACGTTACAGAAAAAAAATATAAACTTTACTTGCAAACATTGAAACTGTTCAGAAATTAAAATTTAGTACATTATTTAAATAAAAGTTTGGTATGTTTTTAGATGCGCAAATCTTTCACTAACTTTAAATTTAATTACCATTATTCACATTAAATTTACTCTGGTCAAACATTATTAAATTAATACCCCGATACAGTAACCTTGGTGTTCAGAAGTAAGTAGTGGCCAGTAAAGTGATTTATTGCCTCTGAGAAAGAAATAGATGCTGAGAGTCCATAACGGATGAGTGGGCACGATGTAAGAAGGAGTTTCTTTGCAATATATTTTTAGTAAACAGTTCTTTTTTTTTAAGTTTTAAATTAAAAATATGAATCAAAATTTTTTAAATGAACAGAAAATTCTAGTGGGGCCTGGCCCCAGTGGCCCCAATGGACCGGCCGCCCCTGGTGCCAACGTATAGTCGCGGGAAAAAAAAAAAAAAAAAAAAAAAAAAAAAAAAAGGCAAACACCTCCGACTAACTCCTCAACAAATCATCGTTGACAAAAGTTACTGGTACCGAACGGTTGGAAATAAAGCCTACTTTTAAATGACGCATATAAAATTTGCTTAGGGGGTCATCTACATATTAAAATGAATTCAAACTTCATGTCTTTCAATACCCAATTTTAACGAGATATTTCAAATCTTTGGTTCAAACTATGCCTAGACGCCAAATTTCAAGTCATTTGAATGGTATGTTTTTGAATTATAAACATTCAAAATTTAGTGCTTCTAATGTTAAATTACCATTTTCATATTTTTATTTATAACTTCTGAAATTATGATCCTAATGTTCTAATTTTTTGTGTAGCAATAATACTAATATACCCAAACATAAATACATTGAATTTGCAATTTTTATAATTTTCTGATACAAATTATGAATTATGAAATTAATATTCAAAAGCATTATGAATTGCAACCTACATTTGTTTTTATGGATTCAGATTTATTAAGTCCTGCTTTATGGAAATACAAAATTTCACATTTTTCTTCCGAGAAGTTTTCAAATTATGCTTAAAAACGGCAAAATCATGGTTTAAGGGGCCGTCTATGATAGAAGTGACTAAATATTTTGAAATTTCTTATGCTATCCTGTATCAAGAAAGGAGCTCTCTCTGTTAACAATCGAGTAGCGAACTTCAACTTGGGTACAGCCCTTAAAATACGCTCGTTTTAAAATAATAAATTTCTCGGAAACTTATGGTATGAATTGCATAAAAATTTGTTTTTAGACTAATCGAAGGGTGTAGAGTTCATTTATGCTGTCAGATTTGTGTACTGCTATGGAGAAAAACAAAGTTATGGTTCGTTTTAATATGTAGATGGCCCCCTAAGCAAATTTTATATACATCATTTAAAAATAGACTTTATTTCCAGTAACTTTCTTCTACGATAATTTGTTGAGGAGTTAGTAGGGGGTGTTTACTTTTTTTTCCACGACTGTAAGTTATTTTTCAAGTAATTTAAACATGTTTGGAACGAGAAATTTTATTTAATAAGTGGAATAAAATACGAAAACTATAGAAACAAGACACATTTTATTAAATACATTTTCTGCTTCAAAAAACTTTATTTGACCTGGGAAAAAAATTTAGAAGGATGGCAGCCATGCATTTGTAGATACTCAGAATTTTTTTTACAAAGTTTTATCTTCTGAAAGAGGGAATGGGGGGATATTGAGCGCCAACTGAAATTCTGCACGCAGACGCTGCATAACGCTGGCGCGCCTCTGAATCTTACAAATATTTAAAAGAAAGCAAAAGATAAAAAATGCGTATGAATATTCATACGAAACAATGCATACAAGTTAAATATAATGCAGCAAAATATACTCTACTAAAGATATATTTATACATTTCGTTCGATGAAACATTTCGTTATTTGTAGAAATTGGATCACAGGAATTTTTTTGACTGTCTGTTATTTTTAATTTTTACCTATTTTTTTTCTTTTCTTTTTTTTAAAGATTTCTTTACTAGTATTTTATACAAAAATTTTCACACTTAAGAACAAATCTTAAAATTGTTAAGACAGCAAATAAAATATTTGTAGCGAAATGCATTGCACATTTTAAGGTTAAAACCGAAACCAGTACAGATTAAAATTTCCATTGCATGATAAAATAAAACCGTTTCATCATATTTTTTTTATTGTTAAAAAAAGTATGAGGATAATTAAACAGATCTAGATTTAGAAATACAAAATTACATAAAATTTTCTAAAAATCTGTAAAATTTTAACAAAAGTTTTGAAGATTAACGAATACTGCAAGTTTTATGAAAATGAAATGAATTTTAACAGGTCTTCGCGGTTCATAATCAAATTCTGTAGTGCTGCCACCTAGTGACATAGTTAAAAACTGTTTAGTATGAATTGAAACAGATTCGGTATTAATCAGGCCATTGTAAATCTTCTGTATTAACCGAAACAGCAATTAATTAAAAAAAAAAAAAAAATTGAAAAGTTCTTTATAGTTCCCACTGCTTATAAAATCACTGATTCATTAAACCAGCAGTTATCAAAATCAATTTGTTCGGAAGATATTCAAATCATTAGTAGTATAAAAATATTTGTAAATCATAAGAATATGTGTAAATCATGACCGTGTATTTAAGAATACATATGTGCGTTTAAAAGTTTTTGATTATTATTATGAAATTTATAAACCTTCTAGATTTTTTTAACATTAATTTATATTTCTAACAATAAAAATATACCGAAAAATGCGATATTGCATTTGAACGGATTTTTAACATAATAGGGTAGATGTGCCAGTAATGGACACCCTTCCAGTAATGGACACCCCTTTATGTTTTTGGTTCATAAAAAATACAGTAAATTCTGTTTAAGGCGGACTCTATGTAAACCGGAAATCTGTCTACCGCGGAAAATTTTTAAAGTCCCGGCGAACCCATAGAAAATAACATTAATTAATGATGCATAAGCCAGAATCTGCCTAACGCGGAAACGGAAAGAGTTTTAAGGTCCCTCCGAAAGCAAAACTTTGCATAAGGCGGAAAATAGGATATTTTAAAAATGAAAGGCATTTCGTTTATGAAACTTTAAAACTGATATATATACGTCAAATACTCAATGTCGAGCATAAAAATTAAATTCCGTAATACTTTTAAAAAGTTAATTCAAAGTAGCAGAAACTGTTTAAATTTTAATGAATTCTTGCTTATGCCATTTTTTCCTGTATAAATATGCATTTAAAAGTTATTATTATTAGTTGAGTGCAGATTTATGAAAATATGTATTGTGTACAATATAAGTGCTTTAAGGTTGTACTCAAATTCAAAGTGATGGCTTTTCTGATGTCTCATTCCCGAAGTTATTATTATTATTAGGTACTTTTCGGTTAGCCGGGCGCCAGTGTTTTATATACATATGTATGTACGTCTATATATACATATATATGTATATTTATACATATATAGAAGCTATATGTATACATATATATATGTGTGTGTGTACATATACAATATATATAAATGTATATGTATATATACATATATATATAACACTGGCGCCCGGCTAACCGAAAAGTACCTATTATTATTATTATTTTGTGTAAACTTCAAATTTGTAGGTATTACAGCCGTACTAAGAAATTAAATAGCATTTCTCATTTATTTATAAAGACAAAGGATCTTCAGAATTTCAGTTTTCGACAGATTTTCGAGGCAGGACAATTAATGAAAGATCGTGATGAAAGATCGCGAGCAATTCATTATAACTCAAAATCCAATCTTTTTATCGAAAACATAAAACGCTATTCGACTGACGTATGCTTCATTCCAATAAATCACGATCTTCTGCATAAGCCGGAATATTGTCTACCACGGAAAATTTTCTCGGTCCCGACTGATTCCGCCTTAAACAGAGTTTACTGCAACTAATAAATATTTAGCTTTAATTATTTTTTTTATAATTCCCCCTCGCATGTTTTATAAAACTGGGTTATTGTTGACACTTTTATTCAAACCAATCAGGAAGCAGAAAATAATGTTTGAAAGTTTCGCTGTTTTTCTGTGAAAATCTTAATGAAGAGGCTAAGAGCTAGCTTGGTTTAATTAATTTATATATTATTTATTTTCTTACAAAATTTGAACGTTTTTGTTTGAGTAGCAATAGAAAACTTAGAATTTTATATAGCACCGGCCATTTACAAAACTTAATTTATTTTTAAGGTTTTAAGAGGGGGTGTCCATTACTGGGATGGTCAATTAGTCATTTTCCAGTAATGAACACCCCATGTAGACATTGCTAAAAATGTAATTTTAGTAATGTTTATAGTGCATAAAATATTTTGACTTAACTTCAAACCTAAATAATCAAATTTAATTTTTTAATTACACTTACCAAAATGTAATAACACCAAAACTTTTTGTTTAAGAACACAGTCAAAGAGAGGCTCATAGGGCTTAATCCCCTCTCCGTATAAATAAAAACAATTGAGTTACAGAAGCTATTAAAAAGCTATTTTATGTCTTAAATGTTTCTTTAATCACCATTGACAAAGGGAAAAAAAAATAATATTAAGGAAAGTTACAGGTAATATTCATGAAACTAGCAAATCCGCAGATCAGTGGCCTCAAACATCAGTTCTACATATACTCACCACTTTAAAATATTCAACTCACATATCATTTATTTCATACTTGTAATATTAATTACTATAAATGATATATCAAGTAGTCTCTGGAAGACTACTTGTTAAAAATAGTGAGACAAAACTAAACACTTATACTCCAAAACTTTTTTTTAAAATTACCCTTTAAATCCTCCACTATTTCAATAATTTGATAGCTGTAATTGCCTCATATTTAGTACTTTAAACTATGCATAAAAAATAATTAAAACATGGATCATCTGATAATTACAATAATTCATGCAAACAGATTGATTGAAAACAATTGATTATCACAAATATTTTATTAATTACTGGTATCCTAATTGTTATATTTATTTGAAAATAACTATTTTGTTTCATTAGTGTGTATTCAAATAAATTCTGGCTGTAAATACAGTCATAAAAACAATTATATTTATTACTTTTTTTGGTTATGGGGTGTCCATTACTGGAACAGAGGGTGTCCATTACTGGGCTTTTGGGTGTTTTGATATATTTATGTTATTTAAAATTAAATTTCGATTCATGTTGGGAAATGAGACTATAGGAATGATTAAATATTGTTGAAAGGTTAATATAATATTGAAAAAATTGAAATATAATAATTATAGCTATTAATAAAAAAATAATTTTAAAAGAAATTCCTTAAGGGTGTCCATTACTGGCACATCTACCCTACTTATATTATTTATTAACATAACATTTCAGTTGTAGGCGAATTCCTTAAAAATGGTCGCTAAGATGCTGTATATTCCGTTGGCTGCCTTCTTGGATTTCTTGGCAATTTTTTGTTGGCGTTGTTTATCGATAAGGCAACCCCGTTAAGCCTAACATGCACATAAATCGCTGCTTCGCGATATTTACTACTTAGCGAAAGGGGTTTTCACGCCAAGAAAAAAATCCAAGATGGCGGCCGAGGGAATATATAGCATCTGTTCCTTTCTGAACGCATAGGACTTAAGGTATTTTTAAATTACATGATGAATAAATTTATTTTTCACATATGTCATCTTAAATTCAGTAAAAAAATTCATTATGTTTCATAGAAAACATCTTTAAAATTCTTTATAAAAATCATCGGAGATTGAGATCATTTTATGCAAGTTGAATGCATAATCATCGCTGAGGAGTTTTTATTCTTTTTTACACAAAATTTCATTTATTTATATAAATTCTATTATATATGCAAAACGTAGCAGTAAAAATTCTATTGGATATTGAGGGAATGCCTTTCATTATAACATACGCTAGATTTATATTAAAAGTGCTGAAATCTCTATTACGAGTCGTTATCTTTCGCAATATACTTCAATTTTACTTTGTTACTGTTATATTAATTTTTAGGAATTTTAATCTTCTGTTAAGAAATATTTTGACACTTTTATGTTAGACAAGCGCAAATCTTACTAATAGCGATCCCTCGCCGGTAGCAACTTTATTTTTTCTCGTGTGTAAATTAGAAACAAGTCATTGGTGTTGAAATAAAATTTCTTAGTTTATGGTATTATTTCTTATTATTTCCCAATTACCCCTCTCTTTATTTCACCTGAAATAAATCAAAGGTGTACTTTAAATGTATGCAAAATATGTATTTTAAATTAAATTATATATTTAAAGAAATGAGTGAAAGGTTTTTGTTTTAAATAAAGTCAACACAATATGAATGATGGCGATGGGATAATAATCTTATCACAATAATCTTATAAAAGACATGTTATCACCTGCGCCCGGCTAACGTACAAGTGCAGATATTTTCGATAGAAGAATGTTCAAGATGTGTAATTTAATATACAACCCTGAAAAATAAAATCTTCCTATTCTAATTCTGTTTCAATCATCGTATAACAAGAAAGAGAAATCATGCGTCAAGCATAGATTATGAAACACTTTTCAACACATTCAGAATCATGATACAAAATTGCACCGTATAATAAGTTAAAATATTATGTCTAATTCAGCCATATGGAAACGCATAACACATTTGAAAACCCAATTTCCCCTGTCCCCGTCTGCAATCAGGAAATTATCCGAATTCTTTGATCAGCCCTGTATATATTGTATTGCCCTATTGTATCGTAATCATTTTGTAGTGAAATACAGTGATTTATATCAATTTCAATACATTTAAATAGCGTAATGTCTTTAAAATGAACTGCAAACGATTTTTCCCCCATTGACTATAATGTAACGGAATTCTTTTGGGTGCCTTTATAAATGAACTATTAATCCCACTCCCACGTACTTCATATACAATACCAAACATGCCTTGGTGACCCTAAATAAGGTTTATCAATTGCATGAAAATCCGAGTATATTTATGAGAGTTAGAGTGTGGACAGACGGCCAGACGGGCAGACAAACCGAATGCATAAACACTTTTCAACTTTGTTGGAAAGTGTTAAAAAAGTTACAAGTACAAATTGATAGGGAATAACGTCTACTATTAATGATCGCCGAGCAAGGCGGAACACTGCGACGAAGCAACTTTTCCTGTAGACATGACCGCATATGAAGGTCGGAAACACAAATTTATGTTTCACCTGCCTTGTTATGTATTTTCTTCAGATCGAATCAATTGGTGCCATTGAATATATGAAAATAATTGCAACTATTATGCTTTTTTGAGTTTTATTTATACAGGTTGTTCACTCTCAACGGTGTCCAATGGCTATTTCCTAAACTGTTAATCATAGACATATAGTTCCAATTACAAAAATGTTTCAAATGAGGTAAAGAAATTAGAGGTCTGCACGGGCCGGAATTTTCAGGCCCGGGCCCGGCCCGAAGGAAAGCTATTTTGGCCCGGCCCGGCCCGGTGTAAAAATTGAAAGTTCGGCCCGAGCCCGGCCCGGCCCGTTTACATTTTTCCCGTTCTCGGCCCGGCCCGGCCCGGCCCGGCCCGGCCCGTACAAAAATCAGTGAAAACAGGCCCGGCCCGACTAAATTTCTACAAAAAATTCCGTTTTTTCTCGACATGCAATTAAGATTCTTTTGATGAATACTACATGCATATTTATGGGAACAATTTTACAGTATATTTTAAATTACTATGTGTTCGCAAAATACAAAACACACAATAGTAAACATTAACGATTACTTACAGTGTTTTAGTCAACGTCCCTACAGACGTTTCAAAATATAAATAAGGGTTCATTAAAAGATTATTGTAGTTTAGAATAACGGGTTAAAAAACATGATAACTTTTGAAGCTATATTAATACATGGAAATTATTCCAGAGAGCTTATAATAAAAGGCAGATTTGTAAAAATATTTCTGTCATTTTTAAGGCTTTTCTCAAATCCAAAGGAGCTACATTTTGATGCATTTATGAATTCATTTCTTTTCGGAAACGCATGAGATTGGCAGGTATTCTTATTCAGAAACCATGTAAATGTCGTATTTTTCTTAGAAAAAAGTAATATATCTTTCAGAAAATACAGCCAAAGTTAGCATTTTGAATCGAATTTCCGGAAGCGATAGCACAGGAAAGGAGAAAAACGTACAGTTACGTGACCAGTGTCTCTGTTATCTCTGTACGTAATTTACGAAAAATGGAAACGCTATTCGATCCCAAATGCCTTCAATACTCAGGCCTGTCAATTTTATGCCTTTATAGTTAAAAATGACAGTCAGAAAATGTGTCTGAGAGTTTCTCATTGTTGAGCAGTAAATATGAGAACCACCTTAAGGTACATTTCCAAAGATATTGTTAACAGAAGTTCATTATCGCTATTAATACTTTTACAAAACATAATGCCTGTCCTACACATCCTGAGAACGATTAAGACCAGTTCCGTCCCGGCACAAGTCTGCCGAAAAAATTAAACCCGGGATCAGGCATCATGTAACTGTACGATGCCGATCTCTACGATGGACATGTTACATTTCTGTATTGATGTTGTTAAACTCGCATCGGCTCGTAACGCACATTTATACTTCTCGAAAAAGTCATATTCATTGGAAATGGCCTCGTATTTTATCTGCTACTCTCAAATTCTTATATCGGGCCGATAGGCCCGATTAATTTTTTTTATCGGCCCGGCCCTGCAGGCCCGTTCAATTTTTTTGCCGGCCCGGCCTGTTGAAAAAATTGTCCTAATTCTGCCGGCCCGGCCCGGCCCGTTTGAAAATCTCCTCAATTCCGCCGGCCCGGCCCGGCCCGCGGGCCGGGCCGTGTACGGGCCTCGGGCCAAGCCCGGGCCCGTGCAGACCTCTAAAAGAAATATTTTAAAAGCATTTTGGGTCAATAAAAACAATTCTTAAAAAATTACGAAATTTAAATTTTTATATGATCCCCGGTCCTATAAGTTATATTTAGTAAAATTTTCCTATTACACTGACAAGTAAGACAAAAAAAGCCCCGTTCAGTATAACAATAAAATTTACCGAGTTATGAAACTTTAAAAATGCATGACTTATACCACTTTTCTTCATATGACATTGATTAATTCAGCCATGCTTTGAGGGGTCATATACCAAATGCTTAAAGTATTCGAAGAACTTATTTCATGTGTATCTGCGATTTGAAAAAAATATCGTACAAGCATTGAGTTAAGTTTTATTAAAATTCAGATTGACTAAAATCATTGTATTTTAACATATGTTTTACTTTTGTAAGGATTTGAGAATGTTTCTTTCATGATTTCCTTTAACAAAAATTATGTTATTTTTATAAATTTCTATTTAACTTCAACGATCGTATGTACACTGCTCAAAACAATTAAAGGATATTTGAAGTTTCATATAAAATAAAGATATAAACGAATTTTTTTTTGCCGAAAATAGAAGAAGAGAATCACAAATGCAATTTTTTCTGGTTTTCAAACTGTGGAGTATGCAAATTTTGAGTTCGACGTCAAAAACGTCGCTTCAGCGACAGCGAATGAAATTTGACTTTCAACTGGATAAAAGAGAATGAAGACAAGGATGATCGGCATTCAGTGATTGCTTTGTTTCGATGAGTACGATGTCTCAGCGAAGTCATTTGACAGATTCAGAAGCTTTGAGAATTGTTGGTAGGTTAGAAGGGGGCCAAACTCAAACCGAAGTAGCGCAAGCCATTGGAGTGTCACAAAGTGTCATTTCCAGGATCTGGAACCGTTTTTTGGAGAGTGGATGTGCAGGCCGAAGACCAGGGCAAGGTCGTAGACGGGCAACAACGCCCAATGAAGATCGGTATTTAGCGTTAACAGCTCGCAGACACCGAACCATGAACGCTACTCTTCTCCAACAACACCTTCGCTCGGCTACAGGCACCACGATTTCAACTCAGACTGTCCGAAACCGGCTCCATGCTGTAGGTCTGTATGCTCGCCGACCGATGGTATGTGTTACATTAACATCAAGGCATCGTCGCGACCGCAGGGAGTGGGCAACCGAGCATGTCAACTGGAGGAGAAATGAATGGAGCAATATTCTGTTTTCTGACGAGTCCCGTTTTTCTGTGCGTCCGGATAATAGGCGTATTTTCATCTGGAGGGACCGTGGTAGTAGGAATAATCCTGCGTTCGTGCACGAAAGTGTCAGATTTGGCGGTGGAGGAGTGATGGTGTATGGTGGCATCTACATTGACGGGAGCACTGACCTCTACATCATTCGAGATGGAGCTCTGACTGGTCGCCGATATAGGGATGAGATCCTCAGACCTATTGTAGTCCCTTACGCTGCAGCAATCGGAGATAACTTCATTTTAATGGACGATAACTGCAGGCCACATCGTGCAAACCTGGTGGAGGATTTCCTTTTCGAGGAAGGAATCGTTCGAATGGAATGGCCAGCGTGTTCTCCAGACATGAATCCAATCGAGCACGTTTGGGACGCTCTAGGAAGACGAGTTTCTGGCCGCCAACAACCCCCACAAACTCTTCAAGAACTGGAAAGAGCTCTTCTGGAAGAGTGGGGCAGAATACCCCAACTCGTCATTAATAGCCTCATTGAGTCCATGCCTCAAAGGTGTTCAACGTTGCTGGCCGCCCGTGGAAACCATACCCCCTACTGAAAATGATTTTCTTTGAAGAAAACACCTTTTCTTATTCTTTTTTTCTCATATGCACTATACTAAATAAACTATCAAATGGACAAAAAATAAGGGTTGCTGTAATTAATGTAATTGCCATGCTTGGCGCAGTTGTATCTGACATGGCCCGGATGTAAGTACCACAAAATTTTTAAAGTCGTACAAACATTGCTTTCATTTTTTAAATATTTTCGTTTTATAATGTTAATTTCTAAGTGGATCGCTTCTTTGTATTTTAAATAAATCCAATATATTTTTTTCTCTTTTTTTCAAGGCGTTTGTGCTTATTTATTTTTTTCAAACTCATATAGCCGGTTCAATTCTTTAATCAAAAGATTTAATTTGAATTTCTTCCGTTGCTACAGTAACGGATGTATAAGATGAATGAATATGGATGAATTATCACTTATAATGTTAGGTATTTCGAGGTTTTGGCGCCAAAGACATCGCCAAATTAGAAATATATGAAATATCTCGCGAACTATTGGACTTACAAGAATTTAGTTAGTACCATTCGATTCAGCATACAAAAATACACCAAAATATGTTATCAGTTGAAAAATAGCTATAAAATCAGATTTTTAAGGAATTTTTTTAAAGTTCGTTCCATTTTTTACCCCCCTTAGGGGTGGAATTTTAGAAAATCCTTTCTTAGCGGCACTCTATGTCATAAGAAGAATTTTTACCCCAAATTTCAAGACTTTAGGTTCAGTAGTTTGGTCTGCGGGTTGATTAATACAAAATTCAGACTTTCTTTTATATATACAAGGGGATCGAACCCGAGCTCCTCGGGTTACAGAACATAGGTGAAAACCATTTTATTTTATTTTTTAACTCTAATTATTTTTTTACATGTAATATATATTTTAGATTGCTCACTAACATCAAAAAGAATTTTTATATGAAAATTTCAATTATGCAATCAAATAAAGTTTCAAAATTTATTAAAAGCGATACTTTCACATGTCACCGCATGCCAGGAGTTATTAAACTAAGATTTTTCGACTTACGTCAGTCTTTCCGATCATTTCGGTGCTTTAAGCGCATGGTTCAATCACATGTCTGTTAAATTTGTTTCTTATTTACATTATTTTATTTCTTTTTCTATAGAGGAAGTTTCAATTTTGTTATGGAACATTAGACGGAAACAAATGCTGAACGTTTTACATTGTTATAACCCCTTGAGGGGCAAGCAAAAATGACTTTAAATATCGAATTATCACCGGAATAATCGAAAATTTTTATTTTTAAATAAGGAAAAGCATTTTTTCAACGATTTTCCTCCAAAGTTAAAAATATAAAATTTTGTAAAAATTTTCTGGTGAAAATCTTGTTTAAATTAGGTGGGATATATTTTATCCCACCGCCCCTCAAGGGGTTAAGGGCAAGCGGATTAACCTTTCGCAATCGAGCTACACGTGATAGAGATAAATTTAAAAATAAATTATGATTGAAAATCTATATATGTATTACGCTATCGTACGTGGCACAGAAACCATGATTATTTGTTAATTGTTTAATGGCAAAGCCCAAATGAAACGCATATCATTGGTTATTTTGTAATATTTTTAAAAAGGGAATAACAATAAACAAATAAAAAGTTTAATTATTAACTATAGAACAAAAAAAATTATATTATTTTAAAAAATAAAATAAAAGTAAATAAACAATTTATTAATAAATAAACAACAACATCCGGTTTACCATACCAAGCAAAATAACGACACTTTGGAGCCAGTTAAGTACCCCGGTGCGTATATGACATTGGCGTCAGAAAAAAGACGCGCCAACGTAGTGCATATATGACACCTGTGCCGTCTTTAATTCATCTAATTTAAAATACAGTAAATAAATAAATAAATGAAGGCACTTTTCCAGTATAGGTACTGTAATGTATTTTATAGGTTTGCACCTGATGGCAGTACATACTATGTAATAGTACTACTACTTTAACTTGGTGGTCTCGTGGTGTTCTAATAAAATTGCTAACTAAGATATATCATGGTGTCAGAAGTATAGTGATCCATGTATTTTTGTTAAATATTACAAAAGAAATTGAAGCAATATGGCAGGAAGTTTACCTAATATTGCAGCATTTGAACCGGGATCAAATCCATCCGAGTCATGGCGGTATTGGAGGCAAGATTTTGAAGATTACATAGAAGCTTTGAAATATGCAGGTGAATCCGAAAAAACAAAAACAGCGCTCTTCCGGCATGTTGGCGGTGATGAGTTAAAAAAGCAATTTCGTGCATTTGATCTGAAGCCAGAAGGAGGAGCCAGTGAAATAACATTGAAGCAAATTTTGGACGAATTTGATAAATATTTTCAGGACTATGTGAATGAGATATATGCTTCATTTAAATTTTTAGAAATCAAGCAAGAAAGTGGAGAAAAATTTGTGGACTATTATTCACGTTTACGTAGAGCCGTTATTGAATGCAATTACGGCAACCTTGCGGATCGGATGCTTCGTGATAAAATCATTCAAGGGTTGGCTGATAAATCGCTACAAGAGCGATTAATTCGCGAAACTAGTAGAAAAAAGAAGACGTTGCAAGAAATTGTTGCTGAATGTAAAACGGCCGAGCATAGTAAAGTGCAGGCCGCGGAAATGTGCGATAAAATCAGCAGATTGAATGTCGATGCAGTGAAGTGGAAGGATGGCCGTGCACGATATCGTAAAAGAGAAATATTTTGTAAATACTATGGCAGGTCTCACGAACCAAAGAAATGTCCAGCCTTCGGTACAAAATGCAGAAACTGTGAAGGAAAAAACCATTGGTCGAAAGTATGTCGGAATAAAGTAAACAACAGTCAACAGGTGCGTCGACTAAATGCAGTGGAACGGAATAATGACAGTGATACAGAGTTTGTTTATTTGGGTGAACTGAAATATATAAATCAACTTGAGAGTAAAAAATCAAATTCTGTATGGCTACAAAAATTAAAAGTAAATGGAAATGATGTTATATTTAAGCTAGATACAGGTTCTCAAGTCAATGTTATTCCAAAGAGTCAAATATTAAAATGGAGTGAAAAGCCAATGGTAAGAAAATGCAAACAACCTATACTGGATTACTGAGACAACGTTGTACCAATTCTAGGTGAGTGTTTTCTTAATTGCAAAACCTTAAAGAAAGATATGAAATGTAAATTTTTAGTAACCTCTTTAAATGCTAGTCCAATATTAGGGCTCGAAGCCTGTGAGAAATTAGAACTTATCCAAAGACTTAATAATGTTATAAAGCCCATGTATAATTTTTTCCATCAAACACCAGAAGATATTGTCCAGCAGTTTTCTGATGTATTTACAGGAATTGGTCGCTTGAACCGTGTTGTAAAAATAAAATTAAAAGACCACTATATTCCTCACATAGCGGCCCCACGTAAGATACCACTAGCTCTACATGACAAAGTAAAGAATGAGTTGCAGAATATGGTAGAATCTGGAATAATTGCAAAAGTGGATGAACCAACAGAATGGGTAAATAATATGGTTGTCATTAACTCGCCTAAAAAATTGCGCATCTGTTTAGATCCAAGGCCTCTAAATGAAGTAATTCGTCGACCTCACTACCCTATACCAACAGCTGATAGTCTTATTGCACGACTTCAAGGATGTAAAATATTTACTATCCTAGATGAAAAAAATGGTTTTTGGCAATTGCCATTAGATAGAGAATCTTCATATTTAACTACATTTACAACACCTTGGGGACGGTTCAGATATTTAGTTCTGCCTTTTGGGCTTAATAATGCTGCAGAAGAGTTTCAGATGGCTATGGAGAACACGTTTGAAGACATGCCTGAAGTAAACCCTTACTTTGATGATCTAGCCCTTGGAACATCCTCTATTGAAAATCACTGCCAGTTACTACATAAAGTTTTAACACGTGCTAGAGAAGCAAATCTTAAATTTAACCTTGCCAAGACCCAGTTGTCAAAATCTTCTGTGAATTACTTAGGCCACATATTATCTGACAAAGGAATAGAACCAGATCCTAAAAAGATAATAGCTATAACTGAATTTCCTGCGCCAAAGAATCGAGAGGACTTGCAAAGGTTTCTTGGCATGATAACATACTTAGCTAAGTTTACGCCTCATCTCTCAAATCTAACACATTCATTGAGACAGCTTTTGAAACAGGATACACAGTGGTTGTGGGATGAAAATGTTCAACGGGACTTTGAACTAATAAAAGGTACTTTAGTACAAGCTCCATGTTTGCAGTATTTTGATAAAGACAAAGCTGTAACCGTTTCAGTGGATGCCAGCCGTTAAGGCTTGGGAGCTGTTTTACTGCAAGATAATAAACCAGTTGCATATGGTTCTGCATCATTAACTGAAACACAGCAACGGTATGCTCAAATCGAAAAAGAGTTACTCGCTGTAGTTTTTGGCCTTGAACATTTCAATTATTATACATATGGAAGACCAGTTGCAGTGCAGACAGACCACAAGCCATTGTTGGGATTAAGCAAAAAGCAGTATGATGCCATATCACCGAGACTTCAACGTATGCTTCTCAGGCTTAATAGGTATGATTACAAGCTTGAATATGTCCCCGGAAAACTTCTTCTGATAGCCGATACACTTTCTCGTGCTCAGTTAGTCAAAGAATATTTTGCCGATGAGGAAGAATCAGACACAAGTGTTAAGATAAATCTGCTATCTCATGCATCAGCTAACAAGTGGAAAGAATATGCAACATTTACGACCAATGACAATGAATTGCAAGATGTTTTATACCACATGCAAAATGGTTGGCCTGAAAGAAAAAATACACGAAATTTCGCTAAGCCTTATTGGCATTGCAAAGAAGAATTGTACTGTACAGATGAAGGTATAATTTGTCGCGGTAAAAGACTTGTTGTGCCAAAGGTCGCAAGAGCAGAAATATTACAAAAGTTGCATTTAACACATAGGGGTATAATGTCTTGTAAAACGAAAGCAAGAGAATATTTTTATTGGCCATCAATGAACTGTGACATTGAAACTTTTATTGAGAAATGTAAAACTTGCCAGCAACATCAGCGTAACAATCAAAAGGAAGTTTTGCTTGATCAAGATGTTCCAGAGAAGCCCTGGCAAAAGGTTGGTTGTGATTTTTTTTATCTAAAAGGCCAGCAATATCTGTTATTAATTGATTATTTCTCAAAATATGCTGAAGTCCAAATAGTTAAGAATAATACTGCACCAAATGTCATAATTGCCTTCAAATCTATTTTTGCAAGACATGGAATTCCAGAGGAGTTGGTCAGCGATGGGGGACCTCCATTCAATTCAGAGGAAGTGAAAATTTTTTTTAAAGAATGGAATGTGGAACATAATCTCACATCACCATACTTTCCTAGAGCTAACGGTCAAGCTGAAAGAGCCGTGCAAACAATAAAAAAATCCCTAATTAAGGCATTACAGGATGGAAAAGATCTATATATGGTCTTATTAGACTATCGTATTCAACCATCTCAAGATCTCCCCTCTCCAGCTGAACTATTAATGGGCAGACGACTGAGGTCTCTTTTGCCATGTCATCCAGAAAAACTTAGGCCAAATTTTCCGTTAGTTGAAGCAAAGGAGTCTTTAGAGAAGCGACAGATGATTCAAAATAAATAGGCTAACAAGAATAGTGCACAACTCTCAAATTTAAAAGATAAGGCAAGAGTTTGGTTTCGCCAAAAGATGAACGAACCATGGAAGCAAGGAACTGTCATCCAGGTTGGTCCTCAACCTCGATCCTACATTATTAAAGGGATAGATGGTAATATTTACAGAAGAAACAGATTTTACATCCGCCCTGATAAATCCGAATTAAGTCAATCTGTGAGATCAGTAGAAGATTTTTATCCAGCAACTACAGATTCAGATACAATAGATAATAAAACAGCTAAGTTACAAACGGTGTTGCCTCAAGTGCCTCTACGGAAATCTTCAAGAACAATTGTAAAACCTCAACGCTATAGAGACAACTAAACTAAACTATGTTAAATTTAGAACTTTAAATGATTTATAATTTTTAATACTTTTTAAGTATCCATTGCCTTCATAACTCTCTTGTTTATTTAAAAAAAGGGCATGTAATGTATTTTATAGGTTTGCACCTGATGGCAGTACATACTATGTAATAGTACTACTACTTTAACTTGGTGGTCTCGTGATGTTCTAATAAAATTGCTAACTAAGATATATCAGGTACTTGGCGAAATAGAGAAAAGGTCCATGGCGAGAAAAGAATTTTTTTTCTAGCAACCGATTTAATCAAAATATTTTTTTTCAAATAAAACTACATAAAAGTCGCCATCATGATCGCAAAGAGCTCGTACTTTTATGTTAGCTAGGCGCAATTCTCGCCAATAGCATTTTTTAACTCGCCAGCAGCATTTTTTATTTTTCGAGGGGTAAATTAAAACAATGCTTTGATGCTGAAATTAAATTTCTTTTTCTTTTTCTAAAGATTTTTTTTTTTTTAAGTGAAAGTTATGTATTTTAAAGGCTTCATTTTTAAATTAATCCATTCTAAATAAAATGAGAAAGGATTATAAATCTGAATTAACGAAGTATGGAAAAAAAAATACGACGGGTACAATGTTTGGCGATTTATCACCTGTGCCCGACTAACATAAAAGTAGCGTGTTCTCGATTTCTCTATCAAAATCTTCCAATTTGGTGAAGGATTGAGCAAGTAAATTAAATTATGAATAAAAGTAACATGATACAATGCCTAGCATACATTTAAGGGAGACCAATTTGGTCGCCGCGGGCTAGTTATTTAAAAATCCATGATAACTCAGTCAATTATGTAGGATGCAATTTTCAAACAAATTGCATTTGAGAGTAGATTTTTTTCTCTATTTGACGGTTTAAAAATTGAAAATGTGTGATATTTAGAAATTTAAAAAATCGCTGACATAGCACGTATTTTAATTTCAATTTTATTTTCAGTTTTTATGAGAAAATGGCAACAAAAAGGTACAGAAATTTAATATTTTCATTCTTCCGTGATTATTTTCCCTTTATTTTCAACCCTCCACGACTTTCAACAGAAATTGAGTTCTTCAGTTGCCACAATTACAAAAAATGTATTAAAAACCACAAAAAAATTAATATCTCAAAATTAAATTGAGATACAGCTTTCAAACAAATTGCATTTAAAAGAGCATTTTTTTTCCTTATACGACGGTGTAAAAATTTAAAATGTGCGATGTTTAGAAGTTTAAAAATTTGCAGTGGAGAAAATCGCAAAACCAAAATTTTATTTCAAATTTCAAAGTGTTGCCATTCGCAGACTGACGTATGCGTTACGCACAGATATGTTTGTCCTTTATAATATAGATAGATATTCGTTTTATCGAGCAAGTATAAGTGTAGACCGCTTCTGGAATATTCTTAGATTTATTCGTTTTCACAACCAGAACACACGAGTGAAATGCCTTCAAAGTATTAAAGCTGCAGTAATTCGTGATTTATGGGCTACGATAAGTCCAAACCTATTGAAAAAATATATACCGACGGAAGAGTAAACGGTTAATGAGCAGTTATTTCCGCTTCGAGGAAGAAAAGATTCACCCAATATATTCCGTCTAAACCGGCTACATATGGGATCAAAATATGGTGGGTATGTGATAAAAATAATTATTGACCTCTTAACGGCCAACTATGTACCCGAAAAGCGGGTACAAACCGTGAAATAAATCAAGATGAATGAGTAGTGAAAGACTTCGCTTCTCTGTTCAAGGATTCTGGACAAAAAATCACCATGGACAACTTTTTTACTTCTTTTTCTTTGGCCAAGCATTTATTATAATGCAATTTTACAAAGGTTGGCACTTTGAAAGAAATAAACCTTCTATTCCCCAAGAAATAAGGCTATGTAAATCGAGCACGTTTTATCTACGGAAATTGGATTTCCTGATGACATAAGTATTTGTTCGTATGTTTCAAAAAGGAACAAAGTTGTCATTCTAATGTCTACTATGCATCATGATAAAACCATCACAAGACCGAAAGATAAACTCGAACTGATTCAGTTGTATAAGTAAACTGAAATATTGAGTGGATATAATGGATAAATTATTGAGGCAATATACAACACAAGGGCGTACAACTACATGACCACATGCATTACTGTTCTATATTGTGGATATAGCAATATTCGCTACTTACTTATACATGCTGCAAATAAAGATATGGTTATAAATAAAACAGATAATCGCTGCCTGTTATTGCGGGAATTAGGTGAGATCTTGAGGATTCAAGCAATTCAAGATAAATCGCAAAATGCACAGGATATGATACATTTTTCGACCAAATCGGGAATTTGAAAATAAACTGAAAACAATCTCTGACCGTATTTGAAGCTGCCACACGTTCAGAAACCAAAAAGCTGAAGGCGAGATGAATCAAGAAGAACAAAAGCAGTTTGTGTCAGATTTGCTTGTTAGAGGCTCAAAAACGGCGCAAAACCCCCCAAAAAATCATGTAAACAATGTGGAAAGCCAGTATGTGATGTACATTCCTGCACTTTGTGTTATTGTGCAGCCTGTCCACAAAATTTCGCGTAAATGAAATATTTTTTACCTTAAAAAATATGTCTAACCCTTTTTTTCCAATTAAATTCAAGTTTTATTGATCTAAATCTAAATAATCTATCAATTTCCGTATTTTTCCACAGAAAATTTGCATGGGTACCCAGGTACCCTGGTCATTGATGACAAGTATAAAAATATTTAATGCCCCGAAAAAGTAATAGACAAAATTCCAAATTTTAAAGTGATTATACTAATTGACAGTGAATACTACAAATAATGGGGATCTAAATTCATTTTAGTTTCTTTTGATATTAACACCATTAAAACGAGATGAAAAGAGAAAGAAGGTACCCGGGTACCTGGTCATTGAGATAAGTGTTAAAGATAGAAACGAATTAGACGAAATGTGGATCATATAAAACAACCCAGATTTTATTAAGTAATTTTTCCGGTTGAAAATATGTTTAATCAATTTCTCTAATTCGACGCATTGCTCCGAATGATTAGCAGCTGTGAATAAAGTCCTAATTATCTTTATTATTATTATTATTATTTATTTTTAAGTACTTTAAATTTGCCCTTTTAAATCTATAAATAAGCGAGAAATCAAGTACATTTTTATTTTACATCATTCTTTTCTTCTTATAAATCCTTTACATTCGTATATTGAATGAAAAAGGATTGAAATATTTGAAGAGAAAAAAAATATGATGCAGTATTCAGTAATTAAATTTTATATTTTCCAAACATACTTAAAAAGCTTTAACTTCTTCTTCAGTATTTGAATAAACAATTCTTGAATGATCAAATGTTGCAAAGATTGAAAAACTTAGGCAATTTGTTTTTCTTTAAGAAAAGTTGCTTTAGTGTCATAGAATATAAACAAAAGTGCAGCTTTTTAAAGCAATTTAAAGGTAGAACGTATTACATTAAAATTGCTTTAGCTTTTAAAAGCTAATTTTAAATAGATTAAAGCTAATTTTTTTTTCATAACTGACTGTCCCAAAATAAGGTGTACAAAAAAGAAACAATTTTCAGGACATTCAGTTGATTTATTTTTTCAGCTTATTCGCTATAATAAACAGGAAAAATTGAAATCCGAAAAACTTAATCTGTTTCAATAAATTTATCACTACCTATTTGGTAAATTTTAACACACACACACACACACATATGTATATATATATATGTAATAATAAAATTTTTCGCCCTTTTATCTTAGTAAAACTATTCCAAATTTTTAACATTTTTCCTTATCTTTAATAATATCTTAATATCTTTTGTCTTTATTTCGCGCATTTAAACCTTCTTTATTAGTCTAAAAACCTTAATCCATTCGCCACATCTCATAAAACCCATTAAATTACTTTTTCATTTTATTCTAAAAATAAATTCTTTTTCTTTCGAATGTTTTTTAATAGAATTGTTCGATGATGTTTTTTTTCCCCACAATTCCTTGCAAATCCCGCCAGCCATTGTTTGCGCAATAATTCTGACGCCGAAGCTAAAGAGATCGCATCGTCGTCGCGCGTGCCTTTCCCCCTTCCCCCTGGAGCTAGTCCTATCGTATTCTGCTCATATCGCGTCCTTCCGGCTTCTTGTACGGCATTTGTCATTTATCGTGTATTGTATTCATACGCATGCAGTTTTCGCAAGTATATAACCCGTTGCATGGGCTAGGAGAGGTGGAATTTTACGATTATTGAGTTGCTTAATTAAACCACGCCACCTGGAGTGTTTTTTGCCTGAATCTTCGTCATTTGTTCTAATACGTAACATGTAGTGGTACATTTTACTAAGTAGCAACTGCCCACACATGGATCACCTATAACTAGTGGAATTTGGTGCATTATATGGCGATTAATAAACGTTTTGATGCATCTGTAGGCTTCGATTATTATGCTTCGGGAAACATTCCAATGGACGACAGCCTGACCTTCCACTCTTCCATCACGATTGTACGACTGCAAAAAAACATGATTTCTTCATTGAGTACATAATATGGGTATGCTGGTGCTTAAGATCTACATGTCTATATGATACGAGTGAAATCGTTTCATATATATATATATGAATCTAAAAAGGGTAATTTGCATTTGAGTTTTAAAAGAAGAAAATTTTAATGTTGAAAATTACGCTGTAAATGCAGGATAATGTAATTGCAGCAAGAAATAAATAAATATATATATATATATATAGTTAAAAAAATTCCAATAGTTATTTCAAGCATTACCACAAACTGTAAACTTTAATTGAAGCACAAAATTAACTTAACCAAACCAAATAAGAACTATAATTTAACTTAATAAACAAACTTAAAGAAACACAACTTAACCAACTTTAACTTAAACAAAACAACCATAAGAAACAAGGCAAATAACTAATTAAACATGGAGACAGGTCTGTGTGGCTTATGACACACTAATGCAGGGTTAAAACTGTTTTTAAGCATGCAACATTCCCCAGATTTACCTGTCGAGACCATATTGAAAAAACAAATGAAACAAGATTAAAGCTAAATGAAACCGACCGACCGAAATCAATCCATATCAAAAGCGATCTGTTTCCACTACATTCCGTAAACCACACGCTTCGAGTAAAGGCATCAATTCACTTCTGTTCTTGCAAGTTCTAACATAATTATACGTCATATTTTTGACCAGACTCACAGGATAACCCTGTTTCACAGCAGTGACGTACCATTTCAGCATATCCTCATTCAAAATGACACTATCCGATGTCAATCGGTTTAATCTGTTTAAACCGTTAATATAAATGTTTCTGAATACCGATATATGGACATTTGAATTGAAATTCAATATTGCAATTGTTTTAAAGTTAAAATCGTCTCTTTTATCATAAACCGATGTAATTAAATTTCTGTTTTCTAATTTTAGATTTACATCTAAGTAATTTGTATTGCAACTATTATGACTACCGGAAAGTTTCAATTCTAAATTTTTAGGATAATATTTAAATTCATGGTTAATCTTTATTCCATTCAGCTCGACAATCAAAACGTCGTCGATATATCTGAAACTCATTATATCTTTATGTAATTCACTTATATTTTCATATATATCTAGATACATGTCGGCCAAAATTGAACTGCAACTCCCCCCCATGGGGATACCCTTAATCTGCTTATATACCTTATTGCCCTCATATAAAAAATTCTCTTGAACCACCAATTGAAACAAATTTTGAAATTCACTTAAATCCATGTATAAATCACCATACCTATTATACACCTCCAATATCTTCTCTCTCAAATCCTCAATCTCTATGTTGTTAAACAAATCTGCAAAATCATATGCATACAATCCTGTAGTCTTATTTTTATACCTTTTTACTTTTTCCAACAATTCATAACTATTACTTATTATAAAAGTTGAATTCTCACTTTTAATCTTCAAAAATATTCTCTTCAATACCTTTAATAATTTTTTATTCGCACATTCAATATAGGAATTATAACCACATGTAACGGTTCAAAATTTCACAGGGCATTTATGGAACTTGGGTATTAAAACCAAATAAGCAAAATTCAAATTATCTTGTTTTGTTTTAATTTTTTTATACATTGCCCTAATTCTGTTCTCCACCTCATTAATTTTTGCCCTAATTAACTCATAATTATTTGTGTTTTCATAACTTTCTCTTAATATTTTTCCATATAATTTTTTACAGATAATTGCATAGTTAGTACTTGCCTTATCTACATATGTTATTATAAAATCATCTTGGATGTTTTTTATAGCTTTTCTTAAATCAATATATTTCTCTTCGGACAAACCCTCAAAGTTTTTAACGTATGTCTCCTCTAGTTCCTTTAAAATAAGATATTTCCATTCTTCAAATAATTCTCCAGGTAGTCTGTATTTATAAGTTAACTTTTGTATAAAGATTTCTATATTATATTTAAACCGTTTAACTGCATTACTTTTCGTGAAATTCCGTTTTATTCTGTATTTTGCTCCGTAACTCATTTGATTTTTCAGTTCGACATTTTGTACGATATCTAGATTCCCAGTTATTAGATGTCCATAATGTTTGTCTACATATTTGTTGTACACATCCTCATTACATTTACAAATGTCTGCATTTTCGTTCCTATTAATATTTTTAGAATAATAATTATAATTAAAGATCATTCTACCTAAAGGCTTGTCATACTTAAATGCTTTAACAATATTTAAATTTTTTATTGGTAACATGTCCTTATACACTGCTCAAAACAATTAAAGGATATTTGAAGTTTTATATAAAATAAAGATATAAACGAAATTTTTTTTGCCGAAAATAAAAGAAGAGAATCACAAATGCAAATTTTTCTGGTTTTCAAACTGTGGAGTATGCAAATTTTGAGTTCGACGTCAAAAACGTTGCTTCAGCGGCAGCGAATGAAATTTGACTTTCATCTGGATAAAAGAGAATGAAGGCAAGGATGATCGGCATTCAGTGATTGCTTTGTTTCGATGAGTACGATGTCTCAGCGAAGTCATTTGACAGATTCAGAAGCTTTGAGAATTGTTGGTAGGTTAGAAGGGGGCCAAACTCAAGCCGAAGTAGCGCAAGCCATTGGAGTGTCACAAAGTGTCATTTCCAGGATCTGGAACCGTTTTTTGGAGAGTGGATGTGCAGGCCGAAGACCAGGGCAAGGTCGTAGACGGGCAACAACGCCCAATGAAGATCGGTATTTAGCGTTAACAGCTCGGAGACACCGAACCATGAACGCTACTCTTCTCCAACAACACCTTCGCTCGGCTACAGGCACCACGATTTCAACTCAGACTGTCCGAAACCGGCTCCATGCTGTAGGTCTGTATGCTCGCCAACCGATGGTATGTTTTAGATTAACATCAAGGCATCGTCGCGACCGCAGGGAGTGGGCAACTGAGCATGTCAACTGGAGGAGAAATGAATGGAGCAATATTCTGTTTTCTGACGAGTCCCGTTTTTCTGTGCATCCGGATAATAGGCGTATTTTCATCTGGAGGGACTGTGGCAGTAGGAATAACCCTGCGTTCATGCACGAAAGTGTCAGATTTGGCGGTGGAGGAGTGTTGGTGTATGGTGGCATCTCCATTGACGGGCGCATGAACCTCTACATCATTCGAGATGGAGCTCTGACTGGTCGCCAATATAGGGATGAGATCCTTAGACCTATTGTAGTCCCTTACGCTGCAGCAATCGGAGATAACTTCATTTTAATGGACGATAACTGCAGGCCACATCGTGCAAACCTGGTGGAGGATTTCCTTTTCGAGGAAGGAATCGCTCGAATGGAATGGCCAGCGTATTCTCCAGACATGAACCCAATCGAGCACGTTTTGGACGTTCTAGGAAGACGAGTTTCTGGCCGCCAACAACCCCCACAAACACTCCGAGAACTGGAAAGAGCTCTTTTGGAAGAGTGGGGCAGAATACCCCAACTCGTCATTAATAGCCTCATTGAGTCCATGCCTCAAAGGTGTTCAACGTTGCTGGCCGCCCGTGGAAACCATACCCCCTACTGAAAATGATTTTCTTTGAAGAAAACGCCTTTTCTTATTCTTTTTTTCTCATATGCACAAATTGTGTTTTTTTCCTTTAGTACACAAATGCGCAATAAAATGCATTTTTTTCTGCCAAACATGTGTAATTTATTCTCATATAACCTACTATGTCTGTCGACCATGTATCAATCAGCTAAACAGTCTACCAGATACAAAATCCACCTAAAACTGCAATATCCTTTAATTGTTTTGAGCAGTGTATTTATTAAAAATCCTTTTGTAATTTACATTACTGTAGCACCCTCCTATGTAATCTATAACGAAATATACTTTATCTGCATCTTCCTGATTTTCACACTTTGACTTACAGTAACTTTGCCAATTATTTAATTTTAATCTATATTTTAATAGATCAATACCCAGATCTATGTTATGTATTCCTATTTTTTGCGATAACAAAATCAAAACCTTAGGTATCAACATCATTTTGACATTGTATATATATATATATATATATATATATATATATATATATATATATATATATATATATACATATATATATACAGGGTGTTTCATAAAAGATAGGCAAAACTTTAAGAGGTGATAGTACACATCCAAACAAACAACTTTCATCAAAGAATGCATGGTCGGAACTACAGCTCAAAAGTCCTAGAGGGCACCGAAGCAGATGTTATACAAGGCAAAAACACACTAAGAACGATTAAGATAGAAAAGTAAGGTGGGAAACCGCTTTCCGTACAACTATTGAGCCTCTGAGCCATTTCCATTTGCAGTTCCGTCGATAAAATGCATGTCAGCCTTTTCCCTATTAGTGAAGGACAACATTTGACGATATCTGCGATTGACTACACGCTCGGATCAGCAGCTTTTAGGTATTAAAAAAAAGCGAAATTTTGCATACTCGTCACATTTCATTGCTATTAGTACCCTTCTTCTCCCGTTAACTCGCAACAGGAATGGAACTTTAACGTTTGAATGAACCAAGTTTGCAAATGCGCCAACACATTTGCGTTTTATTTCCGATCATGTATTCTTTGACAAAAGTTGTTTGTTTGGATGTGCACTACCACCTAATAAGGTTTTGCCCATCTTTTATGAAACACCCTGTATAGATATAATTATAAAAAATTAAAAATTGTAAAATAATAATAAAAAATTATTATAAGACGGTTAGGTGGGTAGATGTTAGAGTACGGAGGAGGGTGGCGTTGTCTGGATAATACGCAATGGTTAATTTTATTTAAAAAAAGGGGGGCATTTGATTTATAACTACGTTGCTAATACACATTTTATAATGGATGTTGATTCGATACTTTTATTTGCATTATGGTGTAGTTATATTTATATATTTATCAATTCATAATAAATTTATTCATATTCATTAATATTTGATAAAGTTAACGATTAACTTGTATTTAAATTTTAGCCTACTCAGGACAATATCATATTAATTTCTAATAGTATGCTATCTTAAATGAGAATAAAATGCATTATGAGTGTATTTGTTATACCTAATGCTATGACATTATGGATTTTATTTTGGTAATTTTTTTTCCTCTATCCTTTTTAATCTTGCTTCATTTTGAACTTAATTGGTGTTCAATGGTTTATTTCTCAGTTTTATGTGTGTGGTAGTCCCAAATTCATATTCTTTAGCCTTTTTTATGGCTAATATGAAGATGAAACAACAACTTAATTTACACTTTATTTGTGGAACTCTGGGCATTTGGAACCTGATGAATCTGTCTAGATTCTACAAATATCCATTATTCATTTTCTACTCTTTATGATTTTAAAATCTTTGTTGAATATGTGAAAGGGAACAGTTTAATTGTCAATGAATAAATTTCTATTTATAATTTCACAATTTTTATTGGTAATTTGTAATGGTTTTTCAATGCTGGAAATGTATTAGTTAATGTCATTTTATTCATAATTTCACAGTTTTTGTTGGTGGTCGGTAATGTTTATTTAATGGTTATATATATATATATATATATATATATATATATATATATATATATATATAATATATTTTAAGTTAATATTTTTGGTTTCTATTTTTCTTAAATCTGTGCAATGTAATGAAATTATGTAAAGCGATTCTTTTCTTTTTTTCAGAAAACTAAATTCAATAAGGAATGCCGATTTGATTTCCGAATTGTAAAATGGAAAAGAATACATTGAAGTTCATTAGAAATTTTTCTAGAGCTTGTCTTCGACTTTCACTAGAGTCGAGACCATCTACTGCAATTCTTTTGCATCATAAGCTTTTTGAGGGAACAGGGCTGCTAACTGAAAAGGATAAAATATGGAAAAAAGAACTGAAAGCGCAAGCCATGATACAGAAAATCAAAGACACGAATTTCCTTTTTGAAAGTACTGAACCAATAACACTTAACGTTGGTATTCAAACGGATAGAGAACATGTTGGTGATGACAATATAGATAACGAAGATGCTACTCACAGAGATGAAGAAAAGGCTGTTTTAGTTAGTGAAGGGAAAGAAATTTTAGAGGAACAAACATTACAAAACAATGCCGAGAATTCTCTTGAAGATAATGAGACTTTTCCATACAAGATTTTGCCTTCAGTGAAGACTGAATGTTCAGATAATTTAACTTTATTACAAGGATTGTTTGGCCGAATATTGGTAGAACACTGGCAAGAGAATTTGACATGTAGACACTTACATAAAGAGACGGTTATGAAAACCATGAAAAAATTTGCTGAATGTGAAAGAAAAGATAAAACTGAAGCAATATATTCAGAAAATATCGATGATATGAAAGCTTTGCATTCCTCATTTGTTGAATGTGAAATAAAAGACAAAACTGAAGTTGTTTATTAAGAAGATGTTGATGATATGAAATCTATGCAGTGCTCATCTAGAATGAAGAGTCTCGGCTACAAAATAGCATCCAAACTGTTTCAATTTTTCGTATACTTGTCAAAGTATACAGTTATTAATTGCATCAAATATTTGCAAACTGATTTTTCAAGAATCTTCAAGTTTTACATTTATATTATTTTATATCTTATATTTAAATTATTCTTATATTTGTATAATCGGATATTTATATTACTTTATATTTCTTTCAAAAGCAAAAAGAATATTTTAATTGAGTGAAGAAACTGGAAAAATTATGGAATTTATATTAAATAAAATAAAAATTTTGCATGCTTTCGTAGCTTTTTTATTATAAATTTACATTAAAGCATTTGTCTAAAAAAATAACCTAATATGTTTGATATTACTAAAAAGAAATAATGATATGTTCATAAACGATTTTTTTAAAACGTCTCAGAATGCAGAAAATCAGGAAATAAGTACTTTTACGCAGGAAAATAAATCCAGGAACGTTCCTGGAAAATAATGGGTAGGTGGTTGATAAAAAAACGAAGTCCCTGAAAATGAAAATTCTAGTTTTCTATTTCTCACAAAAGTTGAGACCAATAGGTAAATAGAAAGAAGATGAAAAAAAAAACTGTTGAATGTAAAAGAAAAGATAAATTGAAGCAGTTTATTCAGAAAATATCGGTGATATGAAAGCTAATGCTACCCCTATCTGTTGATTGTAAAATTAAGGGGTCGGATCACGTTGACTGTTAAAAAATAATGATTTTTCACAATTTTCAGAACGGATACCTTCCAAAGTTATAAATCCACTTCACAAAGAATTTTACAAAAATATCAATTAGAACAGAAGTTATGGATAAAAATATCACGCATTAAGGCTGTAATGTTATAAGCGAACTTTGAAGCCGTTTTTCCATTAATTGATTTTTTGGTATTGCATGCACTCTCATTTAAACTAATTATCATAGAAACTTGAAATTACGTATATTCTTAGTTTATATGTGTTAGTCTATGCTGAACCTCAATTTAGTCTGATTTTTGCCACAGAAAATTGTGGATTGAATAATAAGTATACATTTTTTTGATGAAATTTAGTGAATATGATAGGAAACGCCATTAACTATGCTAAAGAATTTGAATATACTTTCAAATTTTGATTCAATATAAAATATAATATTATGAGTCACAAAATATGAAACATTAAACCTATATCTGCAGTAGAATTTGTAAAATCGTGCACGCAAATTGAAAATTTCAATATTCATATTTTTCAAAAGCCACTTTTGTGGTTATGATTTAATTAATTAATATTACTAAATATATGTGTATTTGAATATTTTATCGTCATAAGAATGTATGAAAGTAAAGATAAAAAATTGTTGCGTTTCATTCATTGGTTAAGAAACTACAGAGTTTTTCGTACTGCTTTAAATACGGTCATTTTCTGGTTTCTCAACGTGATCTGCCCCCTTACAGATAAATCTTTTATGGTCCGTATATATCTGCCGTAAATATATCTGCATAGATTTTATATCACTTACATTTTATAATTTAACTACTTCAAACTTATCCTTTCTTCTAAATGTTCTCAACTGTTTTCATATGCCTTCCTAGAAATTCCTTTTAATATTTGCAGGGAGCTTTCCTAGAGCATTTCGAGTAACTCTCTGCTCATTATTTCCTAGGACGTTTCTCCGACCTTTCAGGATTTTGTTTACAGATTAGATTATTTACTGTAGAGTTTCGATTATCCGAGTTAATATGGACCAAATTCACCTCGGATAAGCAAAAAACTCGGATAAACCAGATTTACACAAATCGTCACCAACTAAGGAGATGAAATACTATAAATTTTCACTTAATTCATTCATTTTTACGGTACTAGTAACATTTCTTTGATGTACATTTCCGTTACTTTTAAGAAAAAAGGGGAATGAAACTGTTTATTTGAAAAAGCCCTTGATAGTTTTTTGTTCGTTGAATGTCAATTTTGTTGCAGTTTTTTTTTCTACAGTATTACGCTACTGCATAGTTACCAATTTCAAAGATTTTTTCTTACCACTAAAACTTACCAGCAAATTTTGCCTAATTCAATCGCCGAAACCTAACAATTGCCAACGATTAAATATGGCAAAAATGTGTATTAAATTTTAGAGGTAATAAAACAGTACAAATTGGCAGCTATGTGATTCAATTAGTGTCATGAAAATTGCAGCCTCTTCTTTCTGCTCAAAATATTAAGTAGTTTTTTCAATCAAACTTATACCTTTGGAATGGATCATTTTCTTCTGATGGACTGATGGATTCCATTATTATGAAACAGTCACTATAAAGGAAGCGTAAGGTGAAGATGAAAGAGCGGCAGTAAAAAGTTCGAACTGATTTTCTGGTCAGAATGGGGGAAAAAATGGCCATTTTTTTTTTTTTGAAAAAAACATTATGGTCATTTTTTATGCCAAATTATAGCCATGTGTGTAACATATGCTCCTAAAAGGTAAATGAATAATAATATTTGTTATTAATTCACCGCAGTTGTGAAATAGTAAAGTTTTGTTTTATTCTCAATTTTAATCAAATTTCCATCAGCTGCTGAGAAAAAAAATGTGGGTGAAATTTTCAAATTGAAACTCGTTGCTTTCTTTGTATTTTGTTTTCTTCGTGTGTATGAGAAGATATTTACCATTTAGAATGCACAATTTTGATTTTTAACAAACTCCTTTTTTGAACTATTCAAATAATAAATTCAGCAATAATTTGCACTGAACTTTTAAAAAGAAAACAAGCATATATATTTACTCCTCAATCATGTAAGGTTCTATAGCGCCTTTCTTCTTTCTCTCCAAATTTTCGGTTTTCACCATGAAATATTTTATTGTAAAACAAAATATTTATCTCCGTCTAGTTTTTCCAATCCTTAAGAGTTTACTCCATTAGTTTTAACAATCATTTTCTTCCCATAGAAATTTAGATGAAACTTGTCAATTAAAAGCTTAATTCAAGCTTTTGCGGTTTTATAATTACTAAATAAAATTTATTTAGCATTATTTAAAATTATTTCTAGTATTTGTTAGTCCTAACTCGTTTCAAGAATTGGTAATACCTGAAAAGTACCAGCAGATAAGAAAATCAGTGTTGCCAGATCGTTGAAAGTCAATTTCGACAATATTTCTGAAATTTTCCTCAAATCAGAGTTTTCTTCCGAAAAAATCCCCATGGTTTGAGACCCCATTTTTCTACCGTGCCCCACCGAGTAAAAACTGGCTCCGTAGGCTGCCCCATTGGAGCGGGTCAGGTAGCTCGTACAGGCTAAGACTATGTGCACCTAATAAACTAATAAATCAACGGAAGTAAAAAAAAAAAAAAACTGTAAGAGTTGGAGGTTAGTTTTCCAAATTAACTTTACTTTACAATTACATTTAACTATTACTCATTGAAAATACTTTGAACTTACACTTAACTATATCTAGCTATTATTTTGAAAAATATCTTTAAGATAGACTAGTAACTAGGTCAGGGTACTCTATTAGTGATCTAAAAGTGCAATTTAGTGCCCGCGAACTCCACCATGTCCCACCTGGAGCTGCAGAAATCATCCCGGGTTAAAATATTATACATCTGATAGGGATTGCAATTTCCGCATTGCTAGAGTATCTCGGGCACAGTGTTTCAAATTTAGGAAGTTATTTTTATTCAAAAAACTTCCCATAAAATTTTAAAAGCAATCATTCTTTATTTAATGACAGAACTTCCGCTGATTAAATATGGCAAAGATTATTATTTGGAAAATAATTTTTAAATTTTAAAAATACGCTTAATTGGGAAGACTGCCTGCTATTTTTCATGTTCTGATTTAGCATTTTTTTTAAAATCTAAAATATGTAGCAGAATTTCAGAATAGTAATCTTTGCTGTATTTAATCACAGGAAATCTGTCGTTAAATAAAGCAAAGATTATTATTTGTAAATTATGGTATGTTTTTGAACAATAAAACGTCTTAATTTGTCAACACTGGACGCAATATTGCAATTTCCATCTAATAAAAATCATTTTTAACACTTTCCGACAAAGTTAAAAAGCGTTTATGTATTCGGTTTGTCTGTCCATCTGCCCGTCTATCCACGCTCTAACTCCCGTAAATATACTCGAATTTTTATGCAATTGATAAAACTCATTTCGGATCACCAAGGCATGTTTGATATTGTATATGAAGAATGTTGGATTAATAGTTCATTTACAGGAGCACTCAAAAAATTCCGTTACATTATAGTCAATGGGAAAATTTTGCAGTGTAATTTAATGACATTAGGCTATTTCAAGTGTATTGAAATTGATATAAATCACTGAATTTCACTACAAGATGATTACTGTACAATAGGGCAATGCAATATATACAGGGCTGATCAAAGAATTCGGATAATTTCCCGATTGCAGATGGGAACAGCTGAAATTGGGTTTTCAAATGTGTTATGCGTTTTCATTTGGTTGAATTAGATATAATATTTTAACTTATTAAACGGTGCAATTTTGTATCATTATTCTGAATGTGTTGGAAAGTGTTTCATAATCTATGCTTGACGCATGATTTTTTCTTTCTTGTTAATATTATGTGACCAGCTGCCATTTTAAAGGCAGTGTTTTTAAAAATCATAATTGAATTAGCCGAATTTACCCAAACTCTATAGAAGTTTTGTTAAATTGTCTCGATATTAATGATACTTGGAACCTGCATTTCCCCACACTTATATGCAGTGATTTTTAGATTTCCAGGTTTAAAGTTCGGTTTCTGGCGATCAAATAGGCATTGTTTTCTGTTTTATGAATTCTTTTAAGGTTTGCATATTTGTTTTATAAGAAAAAAACCTATATATGAAGTAATTTCATTTTTTAGATTTTGTATTTGACTCAATTTTTTTTATTTGATTGATTTTGTATTTTGTATTTTACATTACATAAATTCCTCACTAAGTCTTCAACAATTTATATATACTTTATCTAGATAATATTTCTAAAATGTTCTTGGTAACCCGGTATTAAATCTGTTGCAAATGTTTTAAAAAGTTTTCGAAAATATAAAAGTTAACAGATTAAATTATTTTCTACTGCTAAAGGCCAACGCCTATTTTATATTAAGGATCAACAACACTTATTTTATCGTTAATTTTTTAAACTAAAATATTAAATCTTTTCTATGAAGTTTTAATTCAAGAAACAATTAAAAGTATTGTACATGGAATTTAAAAATCTTCATATGAAATCATTATCTTTAATGAACTTAACTTCCTTTTAAGTGAGCAAAACATTATAACATCAATAGCATAAAGCAATTTGAAGCTTACCCATTTATGCCTAGCGTCCCGTTTTTGGGACGTTCCGAATTTTAATAAATTTGTATAATTCTCTTCTTTATAACATGAAAATTGTATGAAATGATTATCTATAAATGTCTTTATCTGTTACCGAAAGATAGTAGCATAAGGTGGATATTTATTTGTTTAAAATGAAGACTTTTTTTGGAGTTTATAGATTTTTCATTTTCAAGATGGCGATTGTAAAAAGTAAGTTTATTTTTGTTTTTTCTACCAATTATCCAAATAAATAAGTCACAATCGTAGCTTTTTGACTTTGAAATACGTATTTTTTTAAATTGTGAAATTATGTGTTCAAACACTAATTTTTATGCATTTTTGTAAAGTACAAAATATAGGGCGTTAGGCACAAATGGGTACATATTTTTATTAGCCATTTAGGGGACAGTTTTTTAAGTAAAGTCCTTTTCAAGATGATTATGAAACAAATTGTTTTTAAGACTCAAATGCAATTATTCTTATTTTATTATTACTAATACTTATAATATTATTAGTCCCTGTGAAGAAATATCTATATATTTTTAGTAATTCATAAAAATACAAATTATATTATATAATATACAATTTAAACGTTTATTTTATAGAAATATAGACAAAACATATAATTATGCATATTATATTATTACAAATACTATGCATATTCCCTTATTTAGTACGTTTACGCTTTATCAAATAAAAACAAAAAAAAAAATTAGGATACTTTTTTTTAGTATTTTTCCAGTTCATTTTGCAACATTTTAAAGTGATTTTACCCACAAATTTGAAAAAATAAAAATCCAGGCACAAATGGGTTAAATATCTTTTTCCATAATTTAAACTAAGTACTAGACTATGCAAATTACAACTCTTTCTTTATTCCAGACACTGTTCAAATTATGGTCATTAAAGTGTGAAAGCCAGAAGGAGGGGAAAAAATTTACTTTTAAACTCATAAGTTTATTTCACCGAAATCTAGTGAAGAGATATTTAGAAAAATTGAAAATCATCGATAAAGTTTTATGGAAACTCAATAAAAAACTGATGAAATTTTAATGAGAAGTTAAAAAAAACAAAAGATGAGTTTTGCTGCTAAACGACAGCAAGGATTATTGAGCTGCCATAATTTATAAATGAAACTAAAGTATGAATTAAGAAACATTTCACGAACACTTGCGAAATTTTTGTAAAAATGAATTAAAGTGACTTTACCTTCCCCCGCTTCTCCTCCTCAAGTGCTTTAGCACACTGTCATCATAACTGTTGAAAATCTTAAAATAATTAGAAAATAGAAGAGTTCTAGGGGCTGCGCATGTGCACATATAACGATATCATTTTAAGGGGGAGGGGATGTCTGGCCAATGATATCGTAAAATATTTCTAGGACGAGGGGGGATTTGTCTTTTGATGTCCTTATCATTTTTGATCCAACCAACATTTTCTCTTTTTATTTGTAATTTGGTCTTTACATTAAAAAAAGTGTTATTTTTTTATAGTCTGTTATCTATTTTCATGAAAATATAAAGTTGTTATTAAAGTAATTAAATGATTATGAAATTGTTTAATTACAATATACGGAATACCCCCAACGTTTATCATCCCTATTCTTCTGACATATGTGTATGCATATATAATTCGCTGTACGAAAAACCAGACGCGGAGTATGTTTGAAATGATACTTGTGTTAATAAAAGAGAAAGAATATTGTCAATCTGTTTTATTGATAAGAAGTTCTGTCTGCTCCCACCCCCCACCATGTGTGGGACAAGTGCAAGAAGTCGTTATTACTGTTGAATGAACAAAAAGCTATTATTAAAATATTTCTTTTAAGTGCTATTTGATATAAAGTTGTTTCATATATAAAGTGATATTTTATTGACTTCTCTTCGTTTGAATCAATAAAGTATGCAAAATATAAATGTAACGATATTTGTTTATCACTCCAAACAAAAGAAAAAAAATTCCAAAAATCAAAAGAATTTTTAGACATTGATAACGATATCATTACAGGAGGGGGGGGGTGTCGAGGGATGATAACATATGATATCGTAAGGGGGGGAGGCTGTCGAAAATTACCAAAAAGTTGTTAACGTTACATACGTACTGTACAGCCCTCTAAATGACATTGTTAATTATTGAACTGCTTTAATTTAAACAAGTAAGAAAAACCATGCGTTAAGCATAGATTATGAATCACTTTCCAACACTTCCTGAATGCTTTAACAAAACTTCGTTATTTAGGGAAATAAGGTATATAAGAGAACTAAGTAAACATTTTAGAAAACACACAAAACATTTGAAAAACTGATTTCAACAGTTACCGTCCATAGCAAATATGCATTCCAATTCTTTTGAACAGCCTGTATTTGATCTGTAAGTTGATATATATACTATATAATGAGGAAATTTAGTTCAGCAAGAAAACACATAACAGGTTGAATTTTCTCTTTCAGCAATTTATACTAATAGATGGAAACATACTTGTATACTTTTATACAACCTTGTAGTTAACAGTACCTTTATTACACGTCACTATTTAGCTAAAGTTTAATTCAAAGTAAAACACTCTTAAAACTACCGGAATTACATTTCCAGAAATTATCATTTATAAACGGCCATGTATCCAATTCCTTGCGTGACCCTGTATATCATTTTATATATGCTCTACAAACATTTCTTAGTAAACTAAATGCAATTCAGCGAAAAAATGCCTAACTCATTTAAAAATCACCTTTAAGCAATTTGCAATCATACCCAGTAACCATTACGAATTCTTTTGTGTTGCCCGGTATATCAATTACAGCATTTATACACACACACCATATACAATGCATAAATATAGTGAAACATAAAAGCACATAATATAATTAAAAATGCATTTCCAGCAATCATTGCTACTGTACAGTACTTCGGATACAATATAGTATCTGAAATCTTTTGTGTGTGCCTGTAAATGCTATGCACTTCATATTATCCATGAAATAAGTTATAGTAAACCTCAGCGACGTATATCAATTTCATTATGCATGAAATAATTTAACATAATTAAAATACGCCGGAAAAAATTCCCTCCACCACTATATCATTATGTAACGAAATTCTTTTGTGTGGCCCTGTAAATGAATAATAACTATTTTTTGCGTCGTATATTCTGCAGAAAATGCATATTTTAGTGCAGTTGATAAATTCATACCAATTTTATTATGTTTGAAAGCATGTAACATCATTGAAAATCATTTTAAACGGTTTTTCCCCATAGGCCGTAATAGAACGAAAAACTTTTGACTGTCCCTGTAAATGAACTAAACATGCTACAAACTTCATTTGAAATAGGGTTCGTGCTATGGTAGACATCACTAACATTCAAAAATTTCAGAACGATCCGAGTATATTTACGGGAGTTAGAGCGCGTACAGACGGGCAGACGGACAGACAAACCGAAGTCATAAACACTTTTCAACTTTGTTGGAAAGTGTTAAAAACTAAAATATGAATTCCGAAATATTTGATATTAACTTCTTACTATATTTCTAAACAATTATCAAAATTACTTTTAAGTTTCATCTCCCAAATGTATTAATATATGTAGTGGTGAACAATAGCCCAGACCAGATGTCGGAAGAAGGCGAAATCCATTTTCTCACGAGAAGTTAATGAGCTAACGAAAACGGAAGGCCGAACGCTGGAGTTTGGGGAGATGGTTTTCTGCGTTGGAGGAGAGCAGTGCTCTCTCCTAGCTGATTTTAAATTGGGCGCTGCCCGCTTTTACTTTTTTTTAGACGGGATCGCTGTAGACCCGTGCTAGAGATATCATTCAATTAAACGTTAAATGTCGTGCTGTTTTTTGTATGTCAGATAAATGTTAGTAGTTTAGTATCATGTAATCTAGAAGTTTAAAAGTTTCAATTAAACATTTTAACGAGTTAAACAGTAGTAGTTCCTGTTGCAACCTCTGTGTGAATTTTCCTCCCACAATCTTTTGTGGGCCCGGCCTGGATATGAACTGAATTACCGGACTCAACAAGTTTTTTTTTACGATTTGAAATTTGAAATCAATCCCCTGGACATTTGGACATCCTACAACCTGAACGGAATCTGAATCTACAACTACTCGGATCCAAAGGATTTGGTGTAAGCTGCGGAGTTGCTTCGAAAGAATCAGGAAAAGAACAACCTGTGTGCAACGAATGCTCCTAATATTTTCTTAATTTCACGGGCCGAAGGATCCCCGGGTGTGAACGACTCACAGTGTTTTTTTTTTGTGTGAGTCTGTGTTTTTTTCTCGCGAGTGATGTGATAGTTACTGGCTCACTGTGTGTTTTTTTAGTGAGCTTTTGTGTGACTAAATCATTTTTAAGCAGCCTAGTGATTTATTTTTTGTGGGCTGTTGTTTTTTTTATGTGTTTTTAGTGCGATCTACTCAGCCTAATGATTTATTTTTTGTGGGCTGTTGTTTTTTTATGTGTTTTTAGTGCGATCTACTCAGCCTAGTGATTTATTTTTTGTGGGCTGTTTTGGCTAATTTTTGGCTCACTGTGTTTTTTTTGTCGTGAGCTTTGATTCGTCTTTTTTTCCCTTACGCATGTGAAAAATATATTCATTTTACACATAGCGAATGTACCGGTGGTGGTACAAGCTCGCACAAACCATTTTTTATTTTATTATTGTGTTTTATATTTTCAAGAAAGGATTTTCCCTTTAAAAGTAAGTGAGTTCCTTTTTATATGTTTGTGTTGCTATAAAGAATTGATATTAAACTGGAAATAAAAATAATGGCGCATTTAGTACGTGCCAAGAAGGTAGACCTTTTAGGGGTAGTGCGGGAATCGGGGCTAGAAGCTCCAGAAAGCTCTACTAAGCCACAACTCTCGGACATGATCATTAAATCGAGCGATTATAATGAAGATGTTATAAAAAATCTTCTAGCCGGAATTGTTGCTGAAAGGGAAAAAGCCGACAAAAAAATACTATTAGAAGAAGAGAGCAAACGCGAATTCGAACTCAAAAGACTTGAACTCGAAATAGCCGCGAAAAATAAAATCGAAATACCAACATTGAGTAGCGGGATTAAAAGTCCCGATGTTTTGAAATTAATTACAAAGTACAACCACCAAGAAGAAATCAGTATTTACCTTACATTGTTTGAGCGCCAAATCAAGCGTTTGGGCGTAGAAAAGGAAAATTGGGTAACTTATTTGTTAGGTCTGTTACCGTTGGAAATAGTCAACATAATAGGTCGCGAAAAGGAGGAACTCTCCAATGATTACGATTACGTGAAACAGTTATTACTGAAGAGATTCAAACTGAGTCCAGAACAATTTAGACAAAAAAATTTTTCCCATAGAAAGGAAAATTCGGCCTCGTGGCGAGATTTTTCATTTGAAATTACTAATTTTTTAGAACAATGGCTGTCAGGTCTTAACATTTCGTCTTTTGACGACTTAAAAAACATTTTGGTCATTGACCAAATAAGGAAGAGATTACCGTTTGAGATAAGGGAGCATTTTATTGATGACTTGCCTAAGTTTACGAAAGTCTCAGATTTTATAAGTAAGCTTGATGATTATGAGGCGGCTCGCAATATTATCAGGAAAAACTCCGAACCGAGAAGTCCGAATAACGATGTTAAAAAGCGTTTTACTCAAAATGTTGAAAACAAAAGTTTTAACAGAAATAACATTCCGCAGAGTAGCAAATATGAAAAAAATTATCTTAACACGAGGAATAACGCTAACCCTTTCAAAATTAGATGCTTTTATTGTAATGAATACGCCTCCCATAAATCAAATCAATGTCCCAGAAGAAAAGAAGGGCCAACTTATTTTAGAGGCAAAGAAATCGAACACAGGGCTGAGCAAAGTAACTTCCATAATAATAAATCAGTGAATACTATGAAAAACAATTCCTGCCCATCGGATAAAATCCTCAAAATTATTGAAATTATGGGGAAAAAGGTCAGCTGTGTCGTAGATTCCGGATCTGACGTAACAATCGTTAATGCTAACATCTATAAGAGTTTAGGATGCCCTAAATTAAATGAAAACGATGTGAAACTGACAGGAATTAGCGGAAAAGGAGTGAGTCCGAAGGGTTTTTTCAATACCGACATTTCAATTGATAATATTAGTATGGATTGTGATATTTACGTTTTAAATGATTTACAATATGATATGATCCTCGGAAATAATTGTTTAAGTAAATTAAATTTTGAAATATCTGGTAATGGCCTTAAAGTTATGAGTAAGCGAAATAAGGAGAAAAATTATACTGTTAATATGATAACTGCGGTTTCCTTAAAAATTCCGAAGTTAGACACTCCTTCAGCGGTTGTAAACATTCCCATGACCATCCCAGGCTTGCGGTCAAATTCCATAGACACTCCCATGATTGAAGAATGCTTAACTGACACTCCTAAGTATGAATCTGTTTACTTAGCAGAAATGGTAAATTCGGTTAATATAAACGAAATTGATCTTACTCACATAATTGACTGCGGTTTAAAAAAGGAATTAATTAACTTAGTTGAGAATTACAAGCCTGAGAAAATAAAAAGTGCTAACTTGAAAGTTAAAATAATATTGAGCGATGAAATACCGATTACGCACCGACCTAGGCGATTAGCATTTGCAGAACAAGCGTTTGTTGATAAACAAGTCCAGGAATGGCTTGATAAAGGCATTATACGAGAAAGTTGTTCGAGTTACGCCGTGCCTATTGTTTTAGCCAAAAAGAAAAATGGCGATTACAGATTATGCGTTGATTACAGAAAGCTTAACCGAAAGATAATTAGGGATAATTACCCCCTTCCGGTAATAGATGATATTTTAGACGAGATCGGGCAAAATAAAGTTTTTAGCACATTGGACTTAAAGAATGGTTTTTTCACGTAGAAGTCGATGAGGACAATAAACAATTTACTTCGTTTGTTACAAATAATTCCCAGTTCGAGTATAATGTAATACCTTTTGGTTTAAGCTCCGTCCCGCAGTTTTTCCAACGCTACATATATGCATGCCTCAGAGAGTTAATAAGAGATAAAACGATTTCCGTGTACTTAGACGATATAATCGTCCCTGCGAAGACTGAAGAAGAGGCGCTTTCTAAACTGAAACGCGTGTTTCAGGTAGCATCAGAGTATGGTCTCGAATTCAATTTTTCTAAATGTCAGTTTTTGAAAAGAAGGATCGAATTTTTAGGATACATAGTGGAAAACGGAACAATTCGCCCTTCAGAAACACAAACATTAGCCGTTGAGAAATTCCCTGAGCCACAAAATAAGAAACAACTCCAAAGTTTCCTAGGGTTAACTGGATATTTTAGAAAATATATAGCGAATTATGCTAGAATCGCTAAACCCTTAAGTGATCTCCTGAAAACGGAGAACGAATTTAATTTTGGAGCGAGTCAAAAGGAAGCTTTCCAAACATTGAAAAATAAATTATCGGATAAACCGGTGTTGCACATATTTAGACAAGGGGCAGAGACAGAGTTACACACGGATGCTAGCAGCTTAGGTTTTGGAGCAGTCTTGTTACAAAAAGACGATTATGGAAACTTACACCCCGTTCATTTCATGAGTAAGAAAACAACACCCGCCCAAGCCAAATATCAAGCAGGACGGTCGTTCTGCCAAGCCAAGCTGAAAAAAAATGCTAACCCCGCCAAACAAACAAACGCCAAGAATAAGGCAAGACACCGTAACTGCTTATTATACTGATGACAACTTCTCCATGTTAAATGAACGAAATATGCCAGCGTAAAATTTCCCATATCAAAAGAAGCAATCATCGCAGAAAAATAAAACCAACACTAGAAGGACCTAATAAAGAAGATCTTCAATTTGAGATCAAATGCATCCTCATAAATTAATTATAAACAGAGATATAGATTTTTTAAAATAACGTCGAGATACTGAAAATGATCATTTTATTTTCTTCGTCACAACTTATGTTTAAATCGAGGTAGAGACTTAATTATTGGACATAAAAAAGTAAGGATTGCATTTTTGGACAGATATTTACTCAATCTACGTGCTTTTATAAAATTCAGCTTTAAAAACATTAATTTTCTATTCATAATTAGCGAAAAACTGTTAATTAGTTCTAAAGTTTACAAATTATGCCAAATGGCGATAAACCCGCCAAAATATTTTAGAAATCTTTTACTTTCCTTTCATATTATCCTTTTGCAGTGATTTCATCGAAGATAACTATGGCTGAGATTCAGATAGATTTTTCGCTGTTAGCGAAATGAGTTTGACCAATCAGAAGCCTGCATGTTTGAGAATATTTGCTGTTTGTGGATCCCGGCCTATGTCATGAAAGTTTTGAGTCATGTTTTTAGTGCCGTGGATGAAGTGCAATGTTTGTAGAAATGTAGGTTAGGATCCAGATAGATTTTTCGCTGTTAGCGAAACGAGAATCGCCAATCAATAACCTGCATTTCTGCAAACAGCGAAAAGTTCACAAAAATGCAGGCTTCTGATTGATGAATCTCGTTTCTCTGACAGCCAAAAATCTATCTAGATTGCGCACAATGGAGGATATTCCAAATATGGGTTCGAGGCTGCAAAAGTCACGTGATACCGGTAATTTATCCAAAGAACTTCTATCTGATAAGAAGGGAAGATACTACTACTTTGCCTCATGAACCATTTCATTGGCTAGCGGGGATTTACATTACACGTCTACGGAGCCTTCCCTTCTTTACGATAGAAGTTTTTACCTTGACCACGTGATCAAAATGTAGATGGAATATCCTCCATTATGTTGAACACAATTTTGCATTTCCACATCCAGGTAGGGTATTAATTGTCATAACAACAATACATATTCGAAACTATTTAAGGCACTGATTCTGAACTCCTTTGCTATACCTTTCAATATTAAAGAAGTTGTTGTTTCCATAGTAACAGTACTTTTCTGTATTGCTTTCTCTAAAACACAAATATAGAAATTTAACAAAGAGCGCTCAGAATCAACACCATAACAGAGAGCCTTCATATATAAGAGTGGTGATATATGCACAGGAAGCATGCTCATTTCAAGTTTTTGCCAAAAGTATGGCTACAGCGTCTAGAATACCTTGTGTGGAAATATGCTATCCAAACAACGCTAAAAATTTGTATCCCTTAAATGTGCGACGATACTGCTAAAATCCCAAATATCGATCACAGCGACATCTGCGGGATTTAGTATTACATTGTATAGACTAGCAATATCTTGCAGTTTGAGAAAATGTCCTGCAGATGTCGCTGTGATCTGTATATTTCAGCAGCATCATTGCACAGTTAAGGGATACAATATTTTAGCACTTTTTAAAGTATTACAGGGATAGCCAATTTCCACACATGAGTGCGTTCACGGACCGCACCCTGGGTTCCCCAGGTTTACCACGGGTAACCCGAAGCGTTCAGAGACCGACATCACGTGACTTTTTCCGGGTTCCCCGTAGCGTTCAGAGCCGGAAATTACCCAGATTTCGGGGAACCAACATTACCTGAAAACTTTTGTTGGGTAAAGTGATCACGTGGTTGGGAAATCTGATTTGTTTACCATTTTATAGCTTAACTGTGACTGTTAATCGGAATAGCACTGTTTTGATCAGTTTTATCGCACATTGTTACTGTTTTTTCATATTAAAAAAAATAATAATAAAAACATATCTGGTATAAGTTTAACTTTTAGATAAGTTAGAAGATAAATGTAAATTTTGCATATGACAAATCAGTTCACGCTTGGAAGCCTAAAATGGCTAGCAATACCTACACTGTTAAAAATATCGTGAAAGATTACCTCTGATTTTAAAGGCTATCTATTTTCTGACCAATGAGAAAGCTACTTAAACGCCTATAAAGCGCTCTCATTGGTCAGAAAATAGATAGCCTTTAAAAACAGAGGTAATTTTTAACGATATTTTTAACAGTGTGTGATACATATTTGTTGCGATAGTATTCCCCATAAAAATTAACTTTTGGAACAGTTTCCCATCTAAAAAAAAGTGATAATTGAATCTATTTGCACTGTCGAAAGTGCAGCTGCCGCCATGTTTGTAAATGTAAATAAAAAAATTCCGCAATTGTACCCGAAAGCGTCCAGAGCCGTTTTTACCCAACCTTACACCGAGAAACCAGTATGACGTCATTCCCCAATTTTCCGAGTTACCCGTGTTTCGGTCTCTGAACGCGCTCTATATATACAGCGCCTAGAAGATACAGTGTGGAAAACGGCTACAAAATAGTGCTAAAAAATTGAATCCCATAAATGTACAACGATGCTGAATAACAAGATGTCGATAGTAGCGCCATCGTAGTGATTTAAAAACGATAGTCATTCTAAAAGAGACTCTTTAACCTATTTCACGTCATTCCTTAACTAAATTAGCTTATAACAGACCAAAATATCTTATATTTATAGTTTCCGATGTTTAACATTCTATAATTTTTGAAAACTCAGTGTTTATATTGAAAAGAGTTACGAGATGGCGCTCGTATCAGCATATTGCCGCTGAGCATTGTTGGAGATTTATGGGATACAAGTTTTTAGCACTTTTTAAAGCATTATAGGAATAGCCGTTTTCCACACTGTATCTTCTAGGCGCTGTACTATAGCTCCGTTATAGGCCTAGATTATATGTTGTAGAAATCGACTATCCCAGCAATACTTAAAAAAGCGCGGAAATAGTGAATCTCTTAAATGTACAACGATGTTGAATTCCAAACAGTCATTTACAGCGACATCTGCAGGATATTATTTAAAGAAGAAAGAGACACGTGTAATGCACCGCTATAGCGTCTAGAATACATACTGTGGAATTTTGCTATCAAAGCAGCGCTAAAAAGTTGTATCCCTTAAATGTGCACTGACGCTGAAATCCAGGGAGCTGATCGCAGCGACATCTGTGATAAACTTTCAAAGTAAACATCGTATTATTACAGCGGGCTTGACGCCAAGCACATAGGTCAGATGTATGTTAATAAAATGTAAAAAAAAAACGCTACAGCGTCTAGACCAAATTATAGCGCCTAGAATATAAAGTGTGGAAATTGGCTATCCCTGTAATACTTAAAAAAGTGGTAAAATATTGTATCCTTAAATGTGCAACGATGCTGCTGAAATATACAAATCGCAGCGACATCTGCAGGATATTTTCTATAACTGAAAGATATTGCTAGTCTATACAATGTAATACGAAAATCCCGCAGATTTCGCTGCGATCGACACTTGGAATTTTAGCAGTATCGTCGATCATTTACGGGATACAAATTTTTAGCGTTGTTTAATAAAATATTTCCACACTAGGTATTCTAGACGCTGTTACCAAATCGTCATGAAGTTTTAGGAAATATCCTGCAGATATCGCTGTGATCGACTCATTGGATTTCAGCATCATTTGAAATTTAAGAGATCCAATATGTTAGCACTTTTTAAAGTATTACTGGGATAGCTGATTTTCACACTATATATTCTAGGCGCTGTAGCACCGCGGTAGCCTGTCTTTTTCGTTTACCTCGGAGTAGATATAGATGAAGTCATTTGTAGCTGTTCCTAAACTGTGGTCAACAACACATAAGGCCAGTTCATAACGTCACACGGAGTTGATTATCTGTACACGGCAATGGACACAAAAAATATCGGCTCGCAGCTTTTTACTAATCATCGTGTAAAGATGATCCAACTCTGAGACTAACGAAAAAGACAGGCTACCGCGGTGGGTCCGATTCTTCTTTTTTTACAGACCGCTGGAGTCACGTGATGCTCGATGCACCAAAGAAGGTGCGTGAAAAGAGCATCACGTGACTCCAGCGGTTTGTAAAAAAAGAAGAATCGGACCCACCGCGGTAGCCTGTCTTTTTCGTTAGCCTCGATCCAACTGCGTGTGACTTTTAAACATCATGAACTGGCCTATTATGTCATTGGTCGCGCTAACACCCTCCCTCCTGCGTCCACCGTATATAGCGGCATCTTGTACTGGAGACTGCTAAATGGGCTGCTATCGGTCAAAATCAAGAGAGAAAAGGGCAGAAGAGAGGGAAATAACTCGTTTTTTTGGTAACTAGTTTTTCACACGGGAAGATTGACATGTCTGTTCCTCTCCTTTCATAACTTCATGGTGGTGAAATACTCCAAAGCATCCTAAATATCTGAGACAGTCTTGACTCGCGTCACGAAAACATCACACAAAGCAGGCAAAGCAAAGAAACAAAATCATTCATCGGCTCGTGAATATGAACGAGCCAATGAATTATTTTCTTCTTTGTTTTGCCTGCTTTGTGTGACGTTTTTCTGACATGTGTCAAGGCTTTCTCCAATATTTAAAGGGCGTTGAATAGGCCGGGATCAAGATAGATATTTCGCTATTAGCGGGATGGGATTGCTCAATCAGACGTCTGCATTTTTCCGAACTTTTTGATGTTTGCAGTAAACACCGAAAAGCCTGCAAGGATAAAGGCTACTGATTGGTCAATGTAATTTTACTAACAGAGAAAAATTTATCTGGATCTCGGACATTAACTTTGGTTGGTTAAAACAATTTTGAATAAAATCAAATCAGGAAGCCAATGTTTGTTAACTTTTCTGGTTAGTTTAATTGAAATCTTGCTCGTCTATTACTGAAAACTGAGTTACCGTACTTTGGACAAAAAATTGAATATGAGTACACGACTTGTGCATATGTCACCACTCTAACACAGTGTTGCCAGATGGGCTACCTTTTTAACTCAGATACTTGATTGGCACCACTTTTTTGAAATTGTTAAATGTGCCTTATTTAATGACATATTAATTAAGGCGAAAACAATGGGGATTTTACCGTTTATAATAAGTGCTGGCAATCAAGAAATCCGAATTAAAAAAAAGTAGCCCACTGGCAACACTGCTCTAACATATAAATGTTCTGTGTTATGACCATGATTCTAAGTGCAGTTGGTTAAATTTGAGTATCTGGGCATTAGAGAAAGCAATATTGGCCCACTGTGGCTGAGTGGATAAGACACAATGCTGCTAATCGCTTGAGAGCGTAGGTGGAAGCAGATTCGAATCCCGCCGTGATCCGCATGTGATATGATGTATGTGTTCAATAAATCAAACAAACAAACAAGCAAGCAATAGTGAAAGGTACAGTTGGCATGGAAACAACGACTTCTTTAATTCGTATAGAAAATTAATGAAGAGTAGTAAATGACTCTAGTTTAAAATGTGGGCAAATGGTCTGGAAATATCAATGGCTCCCATCTAGTATTTCACAAAATTAATTTAATAGATTCACATGATGTATAACTTGATGCAACTCTTAACTAATGAAAATTCTGCAACAAGACTTATGTAGGTAGATCTTTTGAATGAATAATTCAGAATTCTGAGAACAAAACGAAGTTCTTAAGGCTCTTCCTCACACCCTCCTCAAAAAAGGAAATACGATAGAAAGATATAAGAATTTGGATAGCTTCAATATGTCTGTGATCTTTTCTCAGAGTTCAGAAAAAGAGTCTGGGCATAAAAAAAAAGACAAATTTAACGAACGATAAGACTATAGATTTCAGGCAATTTTTAACCGAAAAATATTTAATTCTAATGTATATGCGACTTTAATAATAGACTATTAAAGCTAATCAATTTAGGGGAAATTTTATAGTAAATTAATATCCTCACATTTATGCAAATAGGCATGGATAAACAGACTTGAGTAAAATTACATATTTATTCTTTCTTCCTATAACACGATCTAAATGAAGATGAAGTTATATGTACAGTTTATATCTCTAAATTTTTAGATTTTTTTTGTCAAAAATGTTCCTTTATTATGTCTAGAATTGCTAGATTTACAGATCTTCGATTCTTTAGATGCCTGCGGGTTTTCATTCTCGGATTAACCGTAGGTATTTGTAAAGGTAAATTTATTTTGCAAAACCGTCAGCAAAAAAAGTTAGAAAAAACAATTAACTGACAGACTAACTGTAAATATATATTTTATTTCGACTCTGTTTTTTACTAAATTTTCATCTTTCGTAGAAAATTTTAAGGAGATATAAATTGAGAAAGACTGATACTTTGAAAGAAGAAATTGACTTTCCTTACTTTTAAATTATTAATCACTATAAAAAATGAATGATAGGTAAACAAAATGTATAATATTGTGTTTGCTTCCTGCTTATAAAGGCTGTACAAGGACTAATTTTAATTTGAGCTAGTAGAATTATTTCACTTATATATCATTTGTTTTAAAAAAAAGAACTGATATCTACTAAAAAACAACTTTTCAAAAGTAAAAAATAAGCCAAGCAAAAAAAAAAAAAAAAAAAAAAAAGAAAGAAAAGAAAAGAAAAAAGGTGAAAGTTGTGGCTAAAAAATAGTGTGATATCAAATTTCCAAGCTTATATTGCGGTACTTATTTAACATTTTTTGATAAAAATTTACCATATGTAAGTCGAGTACCTAAGTATGCGTTGATAGAAAGCCTTTTCTCCTTTACTAAATACATCATAACGTGTTTCTGAAAATTAATTTTTTTTAAATTATGCATGATGGGCTTGGCGGCCATCTTTCCATATTTTACACAAATTTCTAAGCACTCAAGCTCGTAACATATTTGCATTATTAAGAATTTCGAAGTTATAGTTTTAGCTACAGACAGATAAATTAAGAAAGTTTTTTATTTTGAAAAAACCAAATTGATTTTTACTGCTTTAACTAATTAATTAACCCCCCTCCGAAAAAAAGAGAATCATAAGATGAAACCTGAAGTTACTTCAGCTTTATTTTTAGACACAAATTTTTAGGCACTCATTTCCATAAATTAAAAGAATAAAATGTTTGCTTTAGTAACAATTTCGAACTTCCAATCTTAACAATGAACTTGTGTGCTTAGAAATTTGTGTAAAATATGGAAAGATGGCCGCCAAGCCCATCATGCATAATTTAAAAAAAAATTAATTTTCAGAAACACGTTATGATGTATTTAGTAAAGGAGAAAAGGCTTTCTATCAACGCATACTTAGGTACTCGACTTACATATGGTAAATTTTTATCAAAAAATGTTAAATAAGTACCGCAATATAAGCTTGGAAATTTGATATCACACTATTTTTTAGCCACAACTTTCACCTTTTTTCTTTTCTTTTCTTTCTTTTTTTTTTTTTTTTTTTTTTTGCTTGGCTTATTTTTTACTTTTGAAAAGTTGTTTTTTAGTAGATAGTAGTTACGAGCTTGAAGCGCTGGCTGTTATTGAAGCATTAAAGAAATTCCGGACATACCTGTTAGGGAATAAATTTAAAATAGTAACTGACTGTTCCGATTTTCAAAAAACATTAGAGAAGAAAGATCTTACGCCAAAAGTAGCAAGGTGGGCATTATTCCTACAAGAATTCGATTATCAAATTGTCCACAGGCCCGGAAGTCAAATGAAACACGTTGATGCGTTGAGTCGTAACACCGTATTAGTCACAACACGTTCGCATGATGAAATTACAACAAAATTAACCAAAGCACAAAACGAAGACGATTACATTAAAACTATCAAAACACTAGTTGAGAAAAATGAAAGTAAAGATTATTTTGTTAGGAAAAATATGGTGTACAAATATGAAGATGGTAGAGAACTAATTATGGTACCGGAAATTATGCAGAAAGAAATTATTCGCGAAATTCATAATAAAGGACATTACGCTGTAGCGAAGACCGAAGCGATAATAAAGCAGGATTATTATATCCCTAATCTTCGAAAACAAATCGAAAGTGTTATAGGAAATTGTGTAGAATGCATCCTGTACAACCGAAAGCGAGGGAAAGGTGAAGGATTGCTAAATCCCATTCCTAAACATGATTCCCCTCTCCAAACTTATCACGTCGACCACTTAGGCCCAATGCCCTCGACCAACAAAAACTACAATTTTATATTCTCTGTAGTGGACGCTTTTACTAAATTCGTGTGGTTCTATCCAGTCAAGACTACATCTGCAAAGGAGGCAATTTCTAAATTAAAAATTCAACAAGCTACATTCGGGAACCCAGAGCGTATATTTGTTATTATAATAATAGAAAAATAATTTTACCACTTAAACTTCCATGCTGTTAACAAAGTATCATTAAGATTATCAATACTAAGTAGCTAATAATTAATTAGATCCAGTCATTTATTATCTGTTTTAATGCTTTAAAAGTGTTTTACCCAATTTAACTCAATGATCCATTATAAGTATCAAATACGGATTTCTCTTCCAACGCGTCAAATTAATCAATTCCCAATTCAAATCATCCATCTCCGGATCGATTTTGATTTAAATGTAATATATTTTGCTGAAATGAGTTTAATAAGGTCACTTTGTCTAAAGTGACGACACTTAAATGCGACAATGTTCTTGTACTTAAAATCTTCACGCAAGAATCAATAAATTCTGTATTATGAGCCTTCATAATGTCAGGAACAAAGCGGGAAACATTTCTCTACATTTAAAACGTTTTCTTAAAAAGAAAAACAATTCCCCATTACAATGCACATCGTTCATTATAAAGCGACTCCATATGACCAAAATGAGGTGAAAAATCCCGAAAATGGCTCACGAATTTTCTTTTTTGACCTTGAAGATCAAATAATCTTATGAGCGTCAACGGCTATAACATTCATAAGTTTCATTTATCTGAAGTGTAAACTTGGGAAAATGCGACAAATTTTTAAATTAGAATTCTAAAATATTCTACGCATTTTGGTGACTAGTTTTCTTCAGAGACCTATTAATGACGAAATGAATGCCCTAAATGTGGAAAGACTTTTAGGAGATTTACTGAGGAAAGTTTATGTGATATTTTTATGTATTGTATTAAAACGACATTTAAAGGAGATATTGTCTTTAATTAAGCTATGCTGAGTTAATAAATTGGCAATGTCAACATGGTTCTCCAGTACTGGTTTACTTTGACCGGGTACTTAAATATGTGTTTCAAATAATTAAAATAGAAAAATACGGGTCTTTAAAACTTGTAATAAAATAACTTTCATTTTCGCGTTCAATCGGTGTGCTGTTCCAGAATAATGTTTCGATCCTAATGCCATTCAGCGCTACAAAAATTTACAAAATCTGAAATCTGTATTAAATGAATTAAATATTTCTATAATCTCGAGTCATAATACTAATGACTTTTGTGATAAGCCTTTTGCTTTTACAATTATTTGTGTACTGACGTATTTCTCTGCCAATAAATCAATTTTTACCGATGATTTTAATGTTAATGAATCAACTTTTAATAGGGATCTTCCTGATAAAGATGACAATATGTTTCCCGATTTTGAAAATAGGGTTGATCTAACAGCGTTCTTACAGTTTTAGGAAATACCAGTTTTTCTCCAAGTATATATTGGTATTTTTCGACCTGTAGGAACCCTGTTTAATAAATGGTTAATGAAGACTTAGTAACTAATACTGACAGTTCTGCAAGCACAAATTTTCAAATTGAGCACCATAAAAGTAATAATACAACTTCTTCAATAATGTGTGATGTCTGTTGTCTGTTCAAACAAATTTAACATTCTGTAGAAATATAGATGATGAAGATTTTGAATTTTTGCTAAGAACGAATACATATTTTTAAAAAAGTAACATGCAAAACCAGATCAGACTCTATTCAAGAACAGTCTGGAGTGCAACAGGATCACACTCACAATTATCTCTTCCTGAAACCAATAAAAGTTCATGTTTTGAAAGATGTTTGTTAAAAACAGTTTTGCCAACAAATCAAAATCCAGCCAAATAATCGAAATGCACTATAGAACTTTGTTGAATGCTTAACAACTGAAGCACATACGATAAAAAAAATTTCCCTTCCGGCTCGGCCTACAGGCGAAGGTAGATTTCAAAGTTAAGTACTAATTTCACCAACAAAAAACTAAATCAAGATTAGGCATAAATCCAGTTTAACAATTTTATCTGGTCGCTTTTGACAAATTTTTTATTTCATTTTTCTGTAAGAGTACGTTTTATCAGAATCATATTAAGGCGGTATTAAAAAAATATATTTTTCCTCACTTAACAACTCGACATTTTCTGACACATTTTCAGACTCATTTTTAAAAGTAAAACCATGAAACTTACTGACGGGATTTTTTGAAGATATTTATAAGTGACCTGTGTTTTTATTTTTTGTTCAATTAATTAAAATATGATTTACAATTATTTTCTTGGTACGACCATTTTTTTTTTCGTTTCCAGCACTACTGCTTCGGGAAATTCGGTTCAAAATGCCCACTTTGACAGCATTTTTTGAAATATATTCTACCTTTATCAAAAGATCGACCAATACAGCACATTATATAGTTTTTGAATAAGAGAACCTGCCAAATGAATGCATTCGATAGCGAAAATGAATTTAAAAATGAGACAGAAAATAAGTCGTCTGGATTTGAGTACACCCTTAATACGATTTTTTCGTCAACCCCTATTTTTGTTTAATTTTTTTTTTAATTCTAAGAGTTGATCCTCTCAAAAACTTGTCGATATGAAAGTTGCAGATAATATTGAGAAGATGTTTGATAAATTTTAGCGGATTGGATATCTTGTGAATTGACGAAGTTATGAATTTTCTTCAACCCCCACCCCCTTTTTTTTTTTTTTTTTTTTTTTTTGGCAGCAAGAGTTGGTTCGATTAAAAACTTTTCAGTATAAAAGTTGTAGATAATATTAGGAAGATTTATAATAAGTTTAAGTGAATTTGATATCTTAAGAATTGACGAAATTATGAATTTTTTTCTACATAAAACCCTATTTTTTATGCCCCTTGAGACCATTTTTAATTTTATCGAAAATCTGCGATACATAAATTTTTGGCCCTTTCCCTAGAAACAATAATAACTTTAAACTGACTTGATATGTATAAAAACTAAGAAGTTATGGGATTCTTTCGGCTTTCACAAAACCTCTCCCTATTTCCACCCGCCCACCCCCCCCTGGTCCGATTTTGCCCCTTAACGAACTTGACTGAGATTTTCTAACTCTTTTTTTATGTATCAGTTTGGAAGAATTTTATGCAGATTTACGGAAGTTATCGTGTCCATAAAAAAGTGATATATATATGTATCTATATATAGATGGATAAAGTTTTTTGCTGAGGGTGGTTTTGGGTTCTAGAGATCATGATCGGTGTAGATCTGTAAAAAAATTTCAGAAATTCCAACACAGGGGAGGATACAATAGGTAGTATTTCATATGAAATCTACCTAAATGAAAAAGGTCAGCATTAAAAAAAGGTTAATTGCATTGAAATATATTTTTCTCTTTGATATTTTTTCCCAATAAATAGAAAATTAAGAGATTTATGCATAGAAGTAATAGCTAATTATACGCAATGAAAAGTATATTTTTAAAGACTTTGTTACATTGCCATTTAACAGCTTATGATTTAGAGAAAAATAATTAGTTCAACGTTTAAAAATCCACAATTTTTAATATTTTTTGTTGTAAAGTAAAAGACAATCGATCTTTTATACATTTTAAAACCATATGTTAAAGTTTTAATATTTTTTGTTGTAAAGTAAAAGACTATCGATCTTATGTACATTTTAAAAGCATATGTTAAAATTATGCGAGAGTCTTTATGTATTTAAAAAAGAAGTTTTCTCTTACTTTTTCTTTTCCAACAAGAAGCTTTTGAGCAAATGTTGTTTGGACGCGAAAAGTTAAACACATCTGGTGATGTCATCACTTTTTATAGAAAAAAAAAAAAAAAGTTTATTGAATACATTGTTACAATATGTTCATTATGGTGATACAACTTGTATTTTTGACATAAGTGGATAGCGACTCTGGTTTCCTATATAAAAATTCCTTTTTACGACATGTCCTGCACGTGACACTTACATACATATCTATATATCTACTAACGTATAAGTTGTTAGAATATAAACTATACATTACAAACAACAAAAAACCCTAGATATCCATATTAGCAAAGTCGTTTTAATTTGAGGATGAAATAGCATTGTTAAAACAGCACTAATATGCAGGAAAGATGTCCTACACGTGATATGGAATGGCCTTTTAAGAGGTTTAAAAATCTCCACATTTTCAACCCTAGACCTAAGTAATCTGCCGTTTAGGGCCGCTCCATGAAAAACGGACAAAGTGTCCTGCGCGTGATACTTGCATAAATACCTACATCTATTAACTTATAAGTTGTTAAAATATAAACTATACATTAAAAACAAGTAATATAAAAATTTTGTTTTTAAAGTCAATTCCTACTTAGGTCATCAAAGAAAAATTTAATATAATCCCTTAAGCTAATATTAGTTTTTGTTGCATTAATATAATATCTCAATATGTTGATTTTCTATAAGCAAGTAGGCCTACCATGGAACTCTATGGGAATTTGGCGAAATATTACAGATATCGCCAAGTTGGCGTCACTTTTGGCGGCTAAATTTGGTCGCAAAATTTGGCGACAGAACAGGTTCCCCCCTATGGTAACCCCCCTTATAGGTATGAAGATGCATTAAATGCTTCAATAACCAATGGCCGCCATTTTGTCTCCCATGTAAAACTGAAATTAATTAAAATTTAATGAATTAATATTTGAAAAAACTGTATTAACATCAATTGTCATCCAGTACAAGTTAAAAAAAATTATTTCAACTTGATAGGATGAATAATAAGTAATTTATTAACGATTGAAAATTTGAACAAGATATATATGGGGCATTCTCACAATCTTTTGACTTTTGGGGGAAAAAATCTGGCGAAATTAAACTTGCTAAAATAATATTTTAATCTGATAGACGAATGCCTTAATGATTCAAAATAAAGAAAAAATGGTCAGCAGCGAAAAATTTTTTATTTAACTGAGGTTTAGGTTAAACTTGCGAGTTTAATTTTCCTTACCATTTTACCCCTATAACTTTTTATTTTCTTCTAAATTTTTACTTATAATGAATTTGCATAGTACCCACAGGACATTCAAATAAGAAATAATACAAATGTAGTACTTTTAATACAGAATTTTTGTATAACATTGTAGTAAAGGGGCGTTAAAGAAGGGACGGTAAGGTAAAAAAGGGACGAAATGGTAAAAAAAGAGACGGTAAGAATGGAACGGTAAGGAAAATTACCACCTATTTTTAGGATAATCATGTTAAGACTAAGTGATAGCCACAATGTTCATTGATTTTTCGAAACAGTTGTTAACATTGGATTAAATTAATTTTTTTTTTAATTTACCTCGAGAAGTGCAGAAATAAACCTTGGGGACGGTAAGACTACCAATAAAGCCACGGTGCTTGAAATTGATATTTAAATGCTGATTTATATTCTGCAGTAAATTTCCTGTCAAAGAATTTTAGATATTCTTTCTCTAGCATACTTCTGCATGAGCAAAAATTTGAATAAAATTCTGTCGCTGCATATGAAGTGATTTTCTGTATAATTTTAGAAGAGGGATGGTAAATAATCTAAAACCCAGGGACTGAGTTCAAAAAATAATATCAACCCTAAAAATGTGTGCAGGTTAATTTTTAGCTACATATTTATATAAAACAATAGTTCCAGTTTCAGAAAAAAATTAAATGGAATTATTTTTATTGAAACAATTTTATCCAGACAGCTCCAAACTTCAAAATCAGCATCAAGGACACGGACGGTAGATGAGTTTTCCATGTGTTTGGACCCCCAATATCGTCCAAAACTTATTTATCTCGTTAATATTGTTGTGCAATCATGCAATGGGATGTTCCCAAGTATATGAAATAAAAAGAAAAACACAAAAAAGTGTATTAAATAAAAAATTATTATTCAGGGACATGAAAGTTAAAAGAATGTGAGAATGCCCCATAAATAAATAAATAAATAAATGAATAAATATAGGGAGAGTCTGAACTAATAGTAGGAATTGAATAACAAAACCCCCTAGATTAAAAAAAGGCATAACTGTTTTAATTTAAGGATATTATAACATTGTTAAAACAGCAGTAACATGAAAAAAAAAGAAAAAAAAAGCTGTCCCACACGTGACATGGAATGGCCCAAAACGTTTGTACCATAAAATTTGGGACATCCTGTTTATTACTTCAAACAAATTTAATAAATAAGGCAAAAAAAAATAGACTGGCTGGAGATATTTGTAGTGTTTTAAATGAGCATAACTTTTTATGATGGTAACTGAACGTATTTCTAAAGAATTTTTTGTGAAATAAAAACAATTCTTTTAATAATTTATATCAACAAACAAAATGTAATGTTTACCCATATTCTCAGATGTATTTATATATTTATTTATTGCATTCTCCACATTTTAAATTGTCTGAGAGACGGAACAAACTCTCAATGACATGGAAAATTATTTTTCTATCGCATCTTTATATTCTCTTTTCTTGCCTGTTTCACACTTGAAAGCTAAAAACTTTGACAGTACACCTTCTTTGTTCTTTTTATTGATCATTCCAGTATAGTATCAAAGACTTTAAGCGAAAGTTTCGTTTTAAAAGGAAGATAATAAAACACGGAGAACACGTTACACAATAAATGCTGAAACAAATGAATAAAAAAATGGATGTTGAAAATATCACTTGGTTTGGTAAGAATGTAACGCAGTTATGTAACAAAATATGTTTCTAAAAGATTTTACTTACAATATACATTATTTATTAAAGTTATGAGGAAGTTTAATATATTTGTTGAAAATAAAACATGTTTCGGGTGATTCTTTTTCTTTTCTGAACTAGAAAAAAGATATGATCTCAGGGGTTTTTGCACGATATGTATTGAAGATTAGAAAAGCTCAGCGAATATTTTCAATAGCAAATATTCGACATTTTTCCTTACGAATTTATATGCTTTTTCTGACATGTTCAGCAGACTCTTGTTTGAGATGATTCTTATCGAATTCAGCTCGTAAATGTTTCTGGTAGAGCCTTAATAGTCATTATTAAATTCAGAAAATTTTTTGATGGATCGCACAGGCAACCCCATCTACAATGAAGCATGAGGTTAGAAATTTACTACACAATAATGTTAAAACGTATTTAAAGAAGCCTTTCAATCGACAAAATCCCAGCTTCAGAAATATTAAAAGGTTAAAATCTAACAAGGACATTACAATCATACAGACTGATAAAACGAATAAATTAGCAGTTTTGAATAGTGAAGATTATTTGAGCAAAATGGAGGCTTGTATTGATAATATGGATTGTATTGAACTAAAGAAGGATCTAAATGTTAATATATCTAGGAAAGCCAAGAGTCTCATTAATAATGGGAGTTGGCTTAGTGAAATTAAAGTTCAATTATATTTTAATAAACATGCCGTTACTCCAAGATTAATTGGTCGTCTTAAAGACCATAAAGAAAACACCCTCTCCGCCCCATTGTAAGTAAACATTCTGCTCCTACCTACTACATTGAAAAAGCCTTTGTCCCATACTTAAAAACTATTCTCCCACCATCTGATTATGTAATTGACTCCACTGCTGATTTTGTCAAGAGGATAAAAGATATCTCAATTAACCATAATAACATTCTTACCAGCCTGGACATTGTCTCTCTTTATCCTTCTATAAATAGTAATGAAATTGTTAAGATAATGGAAACATCTATTGAGAATAACCCAAATTTTAATCAGGATATTCATACCACGTTAAAATCAGCAATTAACCTGATTACACAAAATAATGTTTTCGTTTTTAACAGTAAATATTACAGACAACAAAATGGTGCTCCTATGGGATCCCCCATTTCAGGATATTTAGCCAAATTAAAACTTATACCCTTAGAAACAGCGATAATGGAAGGTTTTGAAATCAAGCCATCAATTTGGATAAGATATCTAGATGGCATTTTCATAATTTGGGATCATGATTTGTGGTCTTTAAATAATTTCCTGTTAAAACTTAATGAGTTGGATACAAAGATAAAGTTTACGTTAGAAATTGAGAAAGAGGGTATTTCACCCTTTCTTGATATTAAATTAATAAAGAATAGTTATGGAAATAAACTGGAGCGTACTATTTATAGAAAGCAATGCAGATCTAACAACACTATTTCTTTTGATTGTAACTCACCATTTTCATATAAAATTGCTGCCTACAGGTTTTACGTTGAACGTGCCTTCGAAGTTTGTACAGATAAATACCTGGAAAACGAGATTAGTATAATAAAACAGATTGCTATTGAGAATGGTTTCCCTCTTCAATACATTAATAGATTAGTTAATAAAGCAAGACAACCAAGACAAAAGAATGAATTACATTTGAGCAAGTCTATTTATTGCACATTTGATTATATCCCACAGCTTTATGAGAGATTGAAATATGCATTACTAAAATATAATATTAATTTAATAGCTAAACCTCCAACAAAATTGAAAGAATTGATTCACAGCAAAATTGATCCCATTCCCGATTATGAAAAAGCAGGAGTTTACATCATCCCATTCAGCACAGAACAACATAAGAATTTATTTTATATTGGTATGACATCTCGAAAATTTAAGGAAAGATTAAAAGAGCACATTTCCGATATTAAGTTTAACAAACCAAGTACAGCTTTATCCAGATTGCATCAAAAAGAAAATATTAAGATAAACTTCAACGAAGCTAAAATGATAATTTCAACGTCTAACCATTACTCTTCCATAATCCGTGAATCCATTGAAATTTTACTTAGAAGTGATAATGTTTGTAACGATGGCCTTTCCTATAATATTCCCGCAATTTGGTACAACATCCTAAATATTTCAAGACCTCCTGACAATATGAACTGATCTTTTCACCCCTCTGCTGAGAAATGGACTGAACTCTGCTTGCGCATGCGTACTATTTTGTTTTTGTTTTTAAAATGTATTTCTATGCAGTCGGTCATCCTTTTCCCTTTGAAAATGAACGCGTGTGTGTTCGATAGATCTCGTGTTGCAATAAATAATATTTTTATATGTTTGAATCACCTTTTAAGTATTTATATGTATGTTATATTGTTTATTTAATTTTCTGATGGTCCATTAGATTTTCCCGCCGGGCGCGCAGGCCATCACTTTGCGGAACAGGCGGTTCGGGCGGTAACAAGCCAGATCACGGGAGACATAACCATGTCTCATATAACGAAGAGTGTGTGACAATCGGACTACTTTCATCTTTTTCTCACAATTTTCATCTGAGACTGGGAAGATTCTGAAATTATGTGGAGCTCGTAGAACATTTAATTTAGAAAATTCACAATTAACAAAATGGTGGTTATTTGAAAAACAACAACCTTTTTTAGGGTTTAAATTAAGTACTTCATAAAAATAATTAAGGGCACATGTGACATCTCGACGGATAAAATGAAGGAACTTTAGCACAATGTTTAACCGTATGTAATTCATAAAATAAAATTTCGAACTTTAAACTTTTACACCTTCCTTAAAGTATACATATTGTAGTACATATATAGCATGAAACATTATTTACGTATGTTTATTAAATACAATTGTCTAACTTCTACTTACGTTTGATTGATTTTCGTATTGTATCCATTCGGTACACTTTACTCAAAAACTACAAAACTTGTCATTTTCGAATTTTTTTATGGTCATTAGAAAGATGCTATTTCATAGGAATAAATAACAAATGCCAGTGCAATAATGTTGCAGTTATAAAAGAATACATTGTGTTTTAAATTATTTTTTAAATACTTTCCAAAATACTTTCAAATATTTCATTATTTAAAAAAAACATAAAATGTTTAATATTATTACATGGCATATCATAAACATAAAAAAATTGAAAGTGATAAGTTTTATACTTTTTGAGTGAAGAGTACCATCCGCACAAAGTACGAAAATCAATTAATTGTACTTAATAAGCAAATGCAAATAATAATTTTGTATGTTATATAAATATATTACAATATATATATTGCGTCAACATCGAATAAGGTAGAGCAGGCGATAGGCTTTTATGTAATAAAGTGAAGAATAGGGAGAAGGTGGAGAATCCAGGCCTGTGATATTACGTAAATTGAAGAATCGTGCCGATCCGTCTGTGCATATTTGTAATAGAATGAATAATGGATAGCAGTTAGCAAATGAAAGTCAGCAGATGAGTAGCTTTGGTAGCATATAATGAATTAAGAAGCATTTATCATCGTCTCCGAATTAATATATTAAAAGCAGTCGTCAAGAGAATTGATTCACAGCGTCATAAATATGATTACAGATCGTGCGGTGGCTGAACAAGGCAAGGAGTAAAACCAGTGGGTGTTTTTCTTCGAGATGCAAAAATAAGGCGATTTATAGTTCAATTATTTTATTTAAGTAATCATCATAGAAGCAGTCCACACATCATTGAAAAGGGCAGTGCCATTTCGATAGCAATGAGTTGTCACAAGATCACAACGTGTTCTTAAAATACATCGAACATAACTCTTCGAACAAATTATTAAGGTTAATCATTAGAATACATGATGAGTAGGACGTACAGCCAGGGGACTGTTTACAACTTGAAAACTCGACCAAAATCTGTGGAAGCTCGCGTGCATCTGCTTTTTTATGACAAGCGGTGAAATACAAAATCATGACGTAGCGCACGCTCTGGCCAATGCGATAATAAGGGATATGCGTACACCGTACAGTCTACGTCGCGACCAATGGGGATGATGAAGCAGAGTCCTGGCAATCTGAAGCGGACGCATTTTATAGTAAATATAACCCAAGGCGAATTAAAAAAAAAGAAAGGGCTCTTGAAAAAAAAAAAATCGAGTTCACAGAAATAATCAGAAAGCATGATATAATTTAAGAATAACTAAAAGCTTCATATTTAAGTAAATCGGGCAAGATAATAATTTAAGGGGAATTTAATGCAATTAACGATAGATATTATTAAAGACTAAGGAATTAGCGAATATGGTGATAATTTAGCGTAAAACAGGGAAATATCGCGAAGGAAGATTTAATAACATAATATGTGTACTTTCAGGGGTAAAAGTTTAAAGTTTACACTTTTTTTTAAAAGGAAATATTATTTTCTTAAATATTATAGTAAAATAGCTTCATTTTACTGATGGAGTTGTCACATCAGCCTTTACACATATTGTTAGTATGAGTGCCAGAGAATATCATAATATAGTGTGTCCATAAAAATAATGGTCCAGTTATAAATTTTAATAGTATCAAGTGTAAGCGTTGTAGAGTGTTGGTTCAAGGTCTCAAATAAAGAGTAACTTAAACAGTTTTAGATTTGCTATTCGCTTGCTGCGCCACATACGAAAAAGGTCGACACCTGAGCGTAAGGCACTTTGTGTTCTGCAATTTGCTAAGAGTGAATCTAATTTCAATTCAACGTTGCTGATTGCAACGTTTCAATTCAGCAATTGCTGCCACATGTGGCAAAATCATCTGCCGATGGTATAAGAAATTTGAAATGACCGGATGTGTTTGTAAAGGGAAAAGCACGGAACGACCAAAAATGTTTGTACAGGATGTTGACCGTGTCAGAATATTTTACCTGCGTAGTCTTAAGAAATCTGTTAAAAAGCAATTCTTTAACTTCAATTGGCAAAGACAACAGTGTGGAAGATTTTAAGAACATGCTTGACCATGCGTCCATACCGGTTACAGTTGGTACATGCTTTAAAGGAATTGGACTTGGATGTGTGCCGTGTAACTAAAGGTACACATATTGAATATTTGTAAGGAAAACTAGGTAAGTTTACCATCAATTTGATCCATGATTTCTTGTAAATAGTCTAAATTAAATTGTTTTAATATACCATTGAAACTGGACCATACTTTTATGGACACCTTGTATTTCAGAATCTCAAAAATTGGTTTAAGATGACTAAGTAGAGAGAAAAGGGACTGTTTGTTTGGAAGTATAAATCTTTCCTTCATACTAAGCAAAGAGTTAAACATTTCTCAATGAAAATATTCATGAATTTTGTCTATAATATAGTGTAAATATATGTAAATATAGTGAAATATAGTGCATAATGTATAGTAAATATAGTGCAAAAACACAAGAGGGATTTCTATATTACGGATTGAATATTTTCAATTGAGCGAAAAAATGCCCAGATCGGGAATTGAACCCAGATACTTGGCTTACAGGGCCAATGCTCTACCGTTTAAGCTAACTGGGCCGACAAACGATGAGCATATTTCGCTCATATAGCCTTATTGGTAATAACATCAGGTTTGTCATGTAGACAGCTGAACAGAATAAACCGCAAATAAAGGAACTCCATATACACGACGTGTACGTAGATAAACTATTATTTTAACACCACCAAACTGATTGGTAAAGTTTTCATGCGGACTGAATATTTTCAACTGAGCGAAAAAATGCCCAGGCCGGGAATCGAACCCAGATACTTGGCTTACAGGGCCAATGCGTACCTTTTTAGCTTGTCGGCCTAGTTAGCTTAAACGGTAGATAATCCGTATGATAACTTTATCAATCCGCTTGATTGTGTTAAAATAATACTTTATCTACGTAGCCATAGTTTATATGGAGTTCTTTTATTTGCGGTTTATTCTGTTGAGCTGTCTACGTGGCAGACCAGATAGTAAACCTCTCTTTAAACCAAAAAACAGCGAGGATTAGAATAGAATTAATGGAAGTTTTCAAGAAAATTTTAACAATAGTTCTGTATATATATATATATATGTATATTATATAATTCCCGTGGAGCGAGGATAAATCGAACCGAACATATTTCTTAAGAATTACGGATAAAACAAGTAAATAATTTACCATGTACAAAAAAAAAAAATTCTTCTCTTTTATACATGTACATGAGCAACAGAATAAATTGCACGCTTCTTATTTTCTTGGTTCTATTTATAGACTTATTTACTTATTATGGGTTTACTTTTTTAGTTGTCTCAGATGTACAGCAGAAAAAATTCGCATTGAAAAGAAGAGTTATTTTTCAGTGTTTTCACTCTCTTCTCGTTTTCACAGTCGCCCGTTAAAAACATTGATGTCTGGCAATAAAAATTTCTTTTACTTTTCTATTGATCATTGCCGAATAGTATCAATGACGTTAAAAGAAAGTTTTATTATATAGAACAGATCATAAGAAAAGTAGGAATGCGTTACATGACGAACGATTTGCCGATACTGAAAAGTAAAACGTAACAAGAACAATTTCGTGTATTGTGTAAAATATAAAGTGGATAAAATAAGTAAAATACGAAGTGTGTGATTTAAAGCTAGATGTGTGACATCAAAAAAGTTTACAATAACTTTTTTCAATTTTACTTGTATTGAATATCGTATGCTGTAAAAATCAATGTTAAGAAACAATTTAAATAAAAATTTCAGATGCAAGTTTTCAATTTGTTGAAATTCACTTTTGATGATTGAAATGAAAGCAGAAAATCTTTTATTGCGTTTTTTCTATTATTACTTTTAAAATGAGATTTTATTCCAACAAATGCGTAATTCTACATTATAGGGTAACTCCGGGAGAGTCGCCGCATACGGGATAGATGCCGTACCCCTTGTATTGCTTGTAATTATCGATAGATAGTCGTCAAACACACAGTATATGTGCGCAATGAGATTATTTTGACCAGTGTATAGCGTGAATCCCATTTCGATGTTTACTTGTAGAAGTACTATTCTCAATTTGACGTAACTGCATGATTTCACTGTCTAAACTTTTAAACACGTTATGTTTAAATACTTTTCATACACTAATTACTAAATGCATGCATGATTTCGAAGTCAAAACTAAGTGTAGCGTTTGTACAGAGTACTGTGTGTATGGTTACGCCATTCCCCTTAGTGATGGCAGGTAACTGTGATGGCCGACGTCTGCACCATGCAAAATGGGATACATGCCGCAGTTTCTTTTGTACGGGATGATTAAGTTTATTAACTTTTCCTTTTCTTTTTGCACAGACTAACCATGTTAGGCATGTTATCACGTTTACTAAAACCAAAGGGGAAAATAAAAAGTAAGAAGGGCAAGAAAGATGCAAGTCAAGATGATAATAATGAAAAATTGGATTACGCGTAGCGCAGACGATCTTTGCAAATTACTCCAAAAAAGAGGAAGAGTAATTGGCTTCGTTGCATCATGTGTTTAAATGTAGTTACATAAAGACTGTACTTTCTCGACACTTTTTCTGTAGATTGTAGTCGAAAAAACAGGTCTCTTAACCCATTCGAGACCATAGGTGCATATAAGCACCTTCATAAAAAGATTACAAAATTTGTTTCTGGCACCAGTAAAAAAGAAAAATAATATTTGCTTTGTTTAATTGGAGCATTTTCATGATTATTTAAGTAAAGGTGACTTGTTTTAAAAAAGTGGTACCAACGGAACAAAATTTGAGTAAAAGCCACCGGTCCCGAAAGGGTTAACAAATAAATTATGTAAACTCAATTTTACTTTTTTTCTTTTTTCTTTCTAATACATTGATGTTACGTTGTTGCTGAAATAACAATTAAAATTTAATGCAAAAAAATAAGGCGATATTTTTAATAGTGAAAGTAGGCAACAATTATTAATTTGAATCTACTAATACGTTTCATTGTACTCATCTAGTTTCATTTTGTTATTACTTCGTTAATAAGGGCCGAAATAAATATTTTTTTAATATTTTTATTTATAACTTCATTCTGTTCTTATTACAAGCGCGGCATAACTACCGCACAAGTGCGGCGTCTCAGCCTGAATGTACGGGTGACGCACCGCAGTATAATGTTTTAGAAAAAAATTGTTAAAAAATAATAATTGGTTTTGAGTTTTTCTGTCGCAGTACACGCGTTGTATATTTAACATTAAATAGCACAGCATAATTTTTTTTTATTTTATGTCCACCATGGCACTTTATACACAAATTCACAAAAAATATGCGGCATAAATCCCGGAATTACCCTATGCCTAAAATAAATGACACTTTTCTTATAATATTAAAACTGTTCAGTTTTGATTAACTTTAAAAAAATAAGTTACTTCTTATTGACAAAACTCGTCAGTAAGTGAACTCGTCAGTAAGTATTTAAATTTATGAGTATTAAATTACTTTTATCAAAACTTCCGCAATTAAGGGGACGAGGGACCTTAAAAATAAATTTTTCATTTTTTGTAAATTTCACCGTAAATATTACTCAAAGGTACATTATATGCATTATGGCATGCGTTTATTACAAAATTTATTACAAGTCATTTTTGAGAAAAAAGTGGAATTTTACGCGTTGATTTAGAAATCTCCGAAATGCCCCATGCGCGTTCCATATCAATGAAAATCCCCAATATTTTTTATAAAAGTTTGGTTTATATATATAAAAAAATCTGTGCATCGAATTTTATATATTTGAATATAAAGGTTAAAAAAAAATTTTTTTTGAAAAATTTTGAAATTTTTCGAAAAAATTTCAAAATTTCAGAATTTTTTTATTTTTTTTGCAAATTTAACTTTAAATATTACTAAAGGGTACATTATAGGCATTACGGCATGTATTTATCACAAAAAAAATTAAAAAAAAATTATTTTTGAGAAAAAAATGACATTTTACGTGTCGTCGTAGAAATCTTCGAAATGCCCCCTGCGCATTCCATATCAATAAAAATCACCAATATTTTTTATAAACGTTTGGTTTATATATATAATTAAAACTGTGTATCGAATTTTATATATTTGAATATAAAGGTAAAAAAAAAAAATTGAAAAATTTCGAAAAAAATTCAAAATTTCAAAATTTTTTAATGTTTTTCTTTTTTTTTGTAAATTTTAATTTAAATATTACTCAAGGGTACATTATATGCATTGTGGCATGCATTTATCACAAAAAAAAATTAAAAAAAAAACTTATTTTTGAGAAAAAAATGGCATTTTACGCGTCGTCGTAGAAATCTTCGAAATGCCCCTGCGCATTCCATATCAATGAAAATCCCCAATATTTTTTATAAAAGTTTGGATTATATATATAAACTAGCTGTACCCGGCCACGCGTTGCTGTGGCCCAGTCTGGCTAAATGGAAAAGAAAGAAGAGAGAAAGTGCGCGTTTCTAGTATGTTTAATTTCACAATATTTGTGGGTATACATTATTTTTGTTGTTACTATGTCTGTGCAGATATAGAGATTGTCTTATTTGCCGATTCTAGAACACGAAAAATATAATTGCCCATGTGAGAAGCAATTCATGTCTAGATCTAAACATCAGAATTTTAAAGCTTTGTTGATGGAGATTACAAACGCCAATCAAATAGGTAATTGCAATTTCTTAAATTGAAATCGCGCATCTATTGGAATCAAAGGAATGCGAGGAATGAGGATATCTTCACCTTTTAAAGACCCTATCAAGATTGTTGCTTCTACAATGTTGCTCATTATTTTTTTACTGCAAGCCGCGTGCCGTTGCAAAGATTTGGCTTGTGAAAGTTTCGCAACATCTGAATTGGCAGGCCGATTGTCAATTTCAGCACGTGCGGTGGCACACCTTGCACATCGAGTGAATTAAAAAGATATATGCCGAGTTAAACGAATGGCATTGAGCTCACAGGCTATTCACACTAATTGTACATTGTACTCTTATTTCAAAGAATAATGCCCATTGAAAATTAAATTAAGGGGGATTACCCCCCTTTATACTTAACCAATGAACCTCCAAATCTAATCATGGAAACGCCTTATCAGAATAAACCGGTATACCAAATTTGAAGCAATTCGGATAATTCTGCATGAAAAACCCATTTATCTATATTAAGGGCGGATTAGCCCCCTTTCGCCCCTTTATACTTAATCAATGAACCCCTAAAACAAATCGGGGAAGCGCCTTATCAGATACAACCTATTCAGAAAATTTGAAGCAAATCGAATAATTCTACATGAAAAAACAAGTTATCTAAATTAAGGGCGGGGGGGAATTAGCTCCCCGTTCCCCTTTGCACAACCAATAAAACACCAAAACTAATCAGGGAAGCACTTTATCAGAATAAACCTATTTACAAAATTTGAAGCAAATCAGATAATTCTGCATGAAAAACCCATTTATCTAAATTAAGGGGATATTAGCCCCCCGTTGCCCCTTTTATGCTTAACCAATGAATTCCTTAAACTAATCAGGGAAGCGCCTTATCAGAATGAAACTATTTACAAAATTTGAAGCAAATCGGATATTTTTATCAAGAATTATCGTGTTACACACATACGTACATACAGAACCTGCGGGCACATTAGCTCTCAGGCTTTAATAGCCTGTGAGCTAAAAAGAAAAAAAGACGAACTAAAAAAACAAAGAAAAAACAAATATCATAAAAAATACTGACGAAATATTTCAGTAATGTGTCCCTCCGGAGGGCATAGTGAGGGGAGATGCATAATATGAAAGAGTGGTCAAAGGGCTCTCTAATGATATACCACATAATGGGAGTCGATAAATATTAAAAAAGTGCCCCGGAGGATGAAATTGGGGAAGGAGTGCAAGGCTCATAATAGTAATATAAAAACACGCGCGCATTCAAATGCATCGCAATCGGTGAATTTCAAAGAAATGAGTAAAGAACTTTCGGAGGTTTAAGATTTCGTACAAAAGAACATTTACATTTTCTTCAATGTAGAAATGTGCCCCCACGGGGGGAAAGTGGGATGAGGGGAGTGGTATGTGCATAATATGAAAGAGTAGTCAAAGGGCTTTCTAATGATATGTCACATGACGTGTGTTTGAAAAATTTTAAAAAGCGACTACTGGTGGTGGCAAGAAATTGGAGGAGGGAGGAGCGAGGTTCGTGATAGGTATATAAAAACACGCGCGTATTCGAATGAAACACAATCCGTGAATTTCAAAGCAATCGGTGAAGAACTTCCGGAGGTTTAAGATTTTGTACAAACGAACATTTATATTTTTATTTATATAGAAATGTGCCCCCACGTGGGGAAAGTGAGGGGAGAGAGATGCGAGGTGCATAATAAGAAACAGTATTCCAAGGGCTTTCTAATGATATATTACATGATGGGTTTGGGAAAAATTTAAAAAGCGCCCCCTGGTGGTGGTGGGGGAGCGAGGTTCATAATAACTGTATAACAACACATCCGGATTTGAATGCAACTCTACCCATGAATTTCAAAGCAATCGGTAAAGAACTTTCGGAGATTAGCGATTGGGAACAAAGGAACATTTACATTTTTATTTATATAGATTTATATAGAAATGTGCCATACGAGCGAGATACGAGATGCATAATATGAAACAGTAGTCCAAGGGCTTTCTAATGATATATCACACGATGGGTTTTAGAAAAAATTTAAAAAGCGCCCCCTGGTGGTGGGTTGTGGTAAATGAGGGGTGGTGGAGCGAGGTTCATAATAAGTATATAACAACACTTCCGTATTCGAATGCAACTCAATCCGTGAATTTCAAAGCAATCGGTGAAGAACTTTCGGAGATAACGATTAATGAACAAACGAACATTTACATTTTTATTTATATACTAGCAAACCCGCGGCTTTGCTCGCGTAATATTTGAAATATGCCAAGTGATATTTATATGTCTATTTTTTTTCAAAAGGTACTAACTAAATTTTTATTTTATTAAAAGGTAATATTTTATTTTATTAAAAGGTACTTATTACTTTTAGGAATAATTCAAAAATTACTATTTAAAACACAGTTTGACTAAACATCATTATTACACTGTATTAGGCAAAAATGAGGCTTAAATTAATAAAATGAAATAAAACTAAATAAATGATAATTTAGAAGATATTTTGAAACTTTTATGCTCAATTAATACGCTCATTTCAGTATTCATTTGAAGTTTTGAATTTTTTAGAAACCATCTTCTTACATCTTAAAATTAACCATCATGTTGAATTCCATGTCCTACCACCTCTCTCAACATAAAGGGCTATGTTGAAACAGGAACTGTCACCATTAATTTGCCAACATTAATTTTGAAATCGGTTTGTTATCTATTTATATAAAATCCAAGTCTCTGTGTGTCCCTCACGATTCCGGTAGGACCGCCTCTTTGAAATGAGTAATTGTTGAAAAAAAAACTAATGCAGGGTTACCACAGTAGCGCCAAATGTTAGCCAACTTGGTGATAGCTGGCTAATTTGGCGAAATTCCCATTTAAAACCATTAATCTTTCCTAAAGGAGGTCACCGAAATTTAATTTAAATTCCACCCTTTTAAGATATTTTTCAAAATCTATGAGTGAGAATTTAAAGTACATCTTTACATCTTCCTCCCGATGCTACTAATAAAATAACCGCCAATAGACGACGCTGTACTGTGTGAGCTCCTAACTGCGCGATTTTAATGTGCTTTAGGTATTTTTCCAGTGTAGGTGCCTTGGCGAAAAAGGAAATTTGGCAACATATTTTCCGGGAACCTATCCACTGTTTCATTTTATATACACACGTATTTTTTTTTTCGATATTTATACGATTTATTTAATATAAAAAAGACGTTTCTCTAATTTTATAAAGAAACAGATGTGATTTGTACATAAAAACATCAATAATATACATATAAAATAAACATATAAAACAAACAAAAACGCTCATCAAGTTTGTTTTCATAGCTGTTTATATGATTTGACAACGAATCTCGATATTTTTCCGTTATACGGACACAATGCCAAAATGTATGCTAATGCGCCTATTATTTCAAAATGCCAAACGATATTTGTAATTTTATGCCAGCAGTTTAATATGAGTTTTATTTTATTGCTTTATTTTATAACAGTTATTTGTTCACTTATTTTAAGTATATAATTGTGATTTAATGAAATAGTTCGTAAAAGTCTGGACTTTTCAAATGTTATATTTTTTTAATGCTCACTTTAGTATCGACAATGTTTTTTCTTTTATTTTTCAAATGTTTCAATTCACGTGATTTTCATTTTGCGCCATCTGTTACACTTGGCGACAAAGGTATCCGTATAACGGAAACGAACCCAAATCTTAATTTCTGATGACCAAATTACACCAAGCTTTTTTTTAAAAAACGTCAAATCTCCTACAGTGGAAAAGTACCAAACTGTCTATTATTTTGCGCTATCTGTGTTATAGTTTGTACTACATGTAAGGGGTAGCGAAGAGTTTAAAAATTAAATATTAAAGTTTCGGCACAGATGTCACATAGATGTCTCCATATTGGCGCGATTTTTTTCTGACGCCAATGTCATATACACAACGGGTACTTAACTGGCGGCAAAGTGTCGTTATTTTGCTTGATATGATAACTCGGATGTTGTTGTTTATGCTGTTGATGTTTTCGCCAAATTGGCGTATATGACAACTGTGCCAAAGTTTCTATTAAGCAGTATAAGACTAAAAAATTAAGAATAAAATAAATGCAAAATAAGACTAAAGAAGAAAGAAAAACCATGCGTTAAGCATAGAATATGAAACACTTTCCAACCCATCCTGAATGCTTTAACAAAACTTCGTTATTTGGGGAAATAAGATAACTAAGTAAACATTTTAGAATACGCATAAAAATTTTTAAAAATTGATTTCAGCAGTTACCGTCCATAGCCAATAGTATCGTTATTGCATGCCACTATTTAGCCAAAATTTAATTTAAACTACTCTTAAAACTACTGAAATCACATTTCCAGATATTATCATCCATAGACGGTTATGTATCCAGTTCTTTGCGTGACCCTGTATATCATTTTATCTATATTCTACTAACATTTCTTAGTAAACTAAATGCAGTTCAGCGTAAAAACGCATAATTCCTTTAAAAACCACCTTTAAGCAATTTACTCTCATACTTAGTAACCCTTACGAATTCTTTTGTGTAGCCCTGCATATGAACTGTAACATTTATATACACAGTATAGTATGCATAAATGTAGTGAAACATAAAAGCGCATATCATAATTAAAAAATCCCTGCCGGCTCGGGCCTACAGGCGGAGGTAGATTTCGAAGTTAAATACTAAATTCACCAACAAAAATTAAAACAAGATTAGACATAAACCCAGTTCCTTCACTAAGAATGAGCTCTAGGGAGCTAAACATTTTGAGAAAATTCTAATATACACGAATACACACACGCATGTATATGGAATAGGTTTAAAAATGGCTAAAGCAAATTCAGAGAACCTCAAAGTGTTAAAATATGTTAATATTTCCATAGTCGGGTTTTTATCATGCTTTAATACATTTCTTCAAACTCACATGGAGTTACATATTCGCCTGCTGAGGTCCATTATATTTCTAATATGACGCAATATTTTGTTTTTATTTTAATTCGTCAAACTATTTATTTCATTTTGAGTTTTCATGCTGAAATCTTGCTCTTCAAAACTTATGACGTAATATTCAATTTGTTTTCAATTCGTCAAACTGTTTATTTAATTAAATTTTTCACGTGAAATTCTTGCAATAGAGGAGCAATTGTTGTGGTGAGAATTTTATTGCTTTTTTTTTTAATTGTTGGCAATCGCTATAACGAAAAATATTTATTTTTTCCTGCCATTGTTGTGTAAGAGTTGGTTTTATCAGAATCGTGTTAAAACGGTATTCAAAATTTTGAACCCTTCCCATTTCCATTCCCTTGGGCCGATTTTGTCCATTTTCAATCCCCGCCGAGATATTAGCCATCTCAAAGTTGTTGGCGAGTTTGAAGACGATCCGTGCATCATTGCAACTTTTATCGTGCGGACAAAATTTAGTACATACATACATACATACATATATATATATATATATATATATATATATATATAAACTTTTTAGGTGGGGGTGGTTTTGGGTTCCTGGGGTCCTATAATGAAAAGTTATGAAGGAATTTTTCAAAAGTCGCACCATGGTAACGACTGCAATAGGTAGTATTTTTTACGAAATCTACCTAAAATGCATTTCTAGCAATCATTGCTTATGTACAATACTTCGGAGAAAAGTTGCTTGGCGAGAAAGAAGTTTGCCAACGTATTTTCTGACAACCTATTTACTGCTTCATACTCACAAGCATTTTTTTCCATATGTATGCAATTTATTTAGGTAGTTGTTAGCTATCCCGTCGACCAGTTTCGCCAAATTATATAAATCGCCAAATTATACAAATTGACATAATTTTTATTTTAAACAACGAAAGATCAATTAAATTAGCAAAACATTAATAAAAATACAAATATAACGTCGAATTAAAAATCACTTGATGACATAAGAAACACATGATCGTGTTTAATGTCAATCATTATTGGCATTTAATCTTACAATTTGGCGACAGTAATTTGGTCGACGGTATAACTAACAAGTACCCTTATTTAATGTAAAAAAAGCTATTTACCCATTTTTTATAATAAACAGAAGTAATTTTGGCACAGATGTCATATTCGCTATTCATTATTATTTTTTCTGACGCCAATTTGGCGAAAACATCAACAGCATAAACAACAACATCCGGGTTACCATATCAAGCAAAATAACGACACTTTGGCGAGAGTTAAGTACCCGGTGTGTATGACATTGGCGTCAGAAAAAAAATCGTGCCAATATGGGGCGAATATGACATCTGTGCCGTAATTTTTGCACATATGTCATATACGCATCGGGGTTGGCGTGATTTTTCTTTGACGCCAATTTGGCAGAAATCTCGCTTTCGAATACCAGTTACTTATATATTTTTAAATTATTTGCTATCATTTTGAAAAGGAAATAACTATAAATAAATAAAAGTTTGAATAATAGCTATAGAACAAAACAGTTTATATAATTAAAAACAGAAAATAAAAGTAAATAATTTATTAATAAATAAAAAACAATAGCCGGGTTACCATAGCAGGCAAAATAACACCATTTTGGCGCCAGTTAGGTATCCCGGTTCATATCTGAAATCTGTGCCGTAATTCGTATATAAAAAAATATTATATATATTTAGAAACGATTTTTTATGTATATAATTGCATATATAAACAAAAATAAAAGTTCATTAGATTTGTTATCATAGCTGTTTATATATTTTGGCAACATATCTCACTTTCTGATGCCCGAATTGCGCCAAGATTTTTTTAAAAATGCGCTACAATGGAAAAGTACCTAAATAAATAATTAACAGAAATAACCAATTATACAAACTAAAACTTTTTGGTACAGATGTCATATTCGCCCCATATTGGCGCGATTTTTTTCTGTCGCCAATATCATATAGGCAACAGGTACTTAACTTGCGCCAAAGTATCGTTATTTTGCTTGATGTTAACAGTTACATACACAACAGTGCATAAACAACCCAGATTATGTTGTTTATGCTGTTGACGTTTTCGCCAAATTGGCAACCGAAAAAAATCATGCCAATATGGGGCGAATATGACATCTGTTCCAACTTTTTATTTCGAGATCAAAGCATTGTTTTTAATTTCAATTAAAAATACATATATCCTTGGATAACTTTAGTTGAAATTTGGTTCACAGCTTAATATCTCATTCCATAAACCTAAACAAACACAAGTGATTCATTCATCTTGAAATTTAAAAAATTTTTAGTTCATTGAGGTAATCCTTCACAAAGTAAGTTCTCCAACAATCAATGAACAATATTCTAATGACATCATAGTAGGTAAAATGGTGGCGGTATCGTTTGTTTATGATTTGAAATCACAAAGATTTAATTTTGCAATGTCTCTTAGTTACATTATTTTATTGTAATATTTATGAGTTCAGAAGAAAAGCCTATTTTTTCATTATTTAGTTATTAAAGACGGAAAAAAATTATAAATGCATGATTTGAAAAATTTAAATAATTTTCTTTCTTAATAGTAAAAAATAACATCGGGAAGTAACAGAGGGTTTAAGTTAAATAAGTTTAACTGTTTAATTCTGTTGTAATATTCAAAATAACTGTATTTATTAGATTTCAGTACTCAACATCAGGGCCCGATTAAACTTTGAAGTTAGAGGAATTACAATGTCATTTCAGGACCTTTCTTTTGGAGAAGCTTTTCTAAATTCCATATATACATGGAAAATCTTCAGTGTTAGAAATATTATTCCTAGGACTGATATAACATGAGAACGGCCTGCAATTTTACACAAGTTTTTGAAAACTACTTTATATCAGAAATTTTGCTAAAAACTGGTTACTTTTTTTATAGCGGCCCACACTATTAGGATTATGACAAGTTGCAGCCAATTTCGCCAACGTCGTAAACAAGATCGTGAAGCACACACATATAATAACACTTCATGAAATCGTATACGATAATTTAATAGTTTTTACCTTACTTCAATTGTAAAATTTATTTATTTTTAAGGCTTAACAATCTAAATTGTCCAATATATGAATTTAAAAAAAAAAAAAAATGTAAACAAAGATTGAATAGACATGACCGCAAAAAGACTCAAATCTGCATAACACTTGGAACCAAACTGTGCAGATTAGTGGTCTTCTACTGTACACAGATTTTCATAAATGTGTTTCGTTCTTTAAATGTGTTATTTTCATCTATCACTGCGGAACAAGCGAGAAAACTCATATTCTTGCACATGAGTTGTATATATCTTTATATCTAAACTAGCAAACCCCGCGGCTTTGCTCGCGTAATATTTTAAATATACCAAGTGATATTTATATGTCTAATTTTTATTAAAAGGTACTAACTAAATTTTTATTTTATTAAAAAGTAATATTTTATTTTATTAAAAGGTTTTTTCATTAAAAGGTATTTATTACTTTTAGGAATAATTCAAAAATTACTATTTATAACACTGTTTGATTAAACATCATTATTACACTGCATTAGGCAGAAATGACACTTAAATTAATAAAACGAAATAAAACTAAATAAATGATAATTTAGAAAATATTTTGAAACTTTTATGCTCAATTAATACGCTCATTTCAGTATTCATTTGAAGTTTTGAATTTTTTAGAAACCATCTTCTTACATCTTAAAATTAACCATCATGTCAAATTCCAAGTCCTACCACCTCTCTCAACATAAAGGACTATGTTGAAATAGGAACTGTCACCATTAATTTGCCAACATTAATTTTGAAATCGGTTTGTTGTTTCCTAATATTCCACAGAAACGTATTTTAGAAAACTTTTAAAGGCCTTTTTTAGAGCGTTTGTTGTTCCTGTGAACCCCATATGGTAGAATCATCGGCATAAAATATAGCCTGTGTAGGATCAGAAACTGTTACAATTGATTTGCAACTATAACTTTTATAATCGGTTTATATTCCCTGAAATTGCATAGAAATCGTAATTTAGAACTTTTTTAGAATGCTTTTCGCACCTCCTCTTCCCTTCACCCCTTTTTCATTCGAATTTATTTTCGACAGTCCTTCGACGGCATTTATATTTTTTAAGTAACTACCATGCCATATTTAAAGTTTCTAGCCTCTTCAGTATCACAGAAATCGCAATTTAGAAAGTTTTTTACTCCTGCAACCCCTGGACGTAGTGGCACAGACATAAAATATAGCTTATGTTTGAGCAGGTTCTATCACCAACAATTTATCCCCATTATTTTTTAACTCGGTTTTGTATTTGATAAGATTGTATAAAAAAATGTAATTTAGAACGTTTTTAGAACGCTTTTCGCTTACTTCATACTTTTAAATTTGGAATTTTCTTTCGACTGTTCTTATAAAACACTTGCATCTTGTAAGTAAATACCATGCCATACTTCAAAGTGTTAAACCCCTTAGTTGTGCAAAAAACGTAAATTAGAACATGTTTTGCTTTTGCAACCCTCAGATGGTAGTGGCAGCAACATAAAATGTAACCTATGTAATAGAAGGGACTGTCACCATTGATTTGCAACCATTACTTTTGAAATAGTTTTGGTGTTTCCTGAGATTGAATAGAAATCGCAATTTAGAAAGTTTTTAGAACGCTTTTCGCGCATTTTCACCCCTTTTTAAATTTCCAATTTTTTTAAACTGTTCTTAAAGATCATTTATATCTAATAAATATGTACTTTGTCTAATTTTAAGTTGCTAGCCCCTACCGATCACAAAAATCGAAATTTAGAACGCTTTTTTGCTCCTAAAACGTCTAGGTGATAGTGATACCGACATAAAATAGCATCTATGTTAGAGCAGAGGCTGTAAGCATCAATTTCCTACCATTACGTTTGAAATCAGTTTGATTCTTCCTGAGATATTGCTGACAACTCGGCATTTAGAATGTTTTTAGAACGCTTTTCACGCATTTTGCCCCTACATCTCCTCTGGGGTAGTGGAGACAGATATAAAATATAGCCTATCTTGAATCAAGATCTGTCACCATAATTTTTACATCATTATATTTGGAATCGGTTCAGTACTTCCAGAGATTGCATAGAAATTGCAATTTAGAACGTTTTTTACAACGCTTTTTGCGCATTTTGACCCCCCCCCCTTTTAAATTTCGATTTTTTTAGAAAATGTCCTTAGAGATCATTGATATCTTATAACTAACTACCATTCTAAATTTCACTATTCAAGGCCCTTCCGTCCCGCAAAAACCGCAATTCAGAACGTTTTTCTCCTGCAGCCCCTTTGGGGTAGTGGCACCGACATAAAACAAAGCCTATGTTGGAGCAAGGATTTTCACCATCATTTTGACGCCATTATGTTTTAAATCGGTTTGGTATTTCCTGAGATTGTGTAGAAACTACCATTTAGAACGTTTTTTAGAACGCTTTTCGCGGATTTTCACCCCTTTTAGATTTCGAATTGTTTATGAACTGTTCTTAGAAATCCTTTATATCTAATAAGTAGCTGATACTTCAAATTTCATATTTCTAAGCCCATCAGTAACACATAAATCGCATTTTTAGAAAGTTTTTTACTCCTACCCTCCTTTGGGGTAGTGGCACCGACATAAAACATAGCCTATCTTGGAGCAAACGTTGTCACTATCATTTTGACACCAATATTTTTAAAATCGGTTTGGTATTTCCTGAGATAATGTAGAAACTACCATTTAGAACGTTTTTTAGAACGCTTTTTGTTCATTTTCACCCCTTTTAAATTTCGAATTGTTTAAGAACTGTTCTTAGACACCATTTATATCTTATAAGTAACTAATATTCCAAATTTCATATTTCTAGGCCCTTCAGTAATGCAAAAATCAGATTTTTAGAACGTTTTTGCTCCTGCACCCCCTTTGGGGTAGTTGCACCGACATAAGATATAGCCTATGTTCTAAGTTGGGCGAACACCATCATTTTGATACCATTACTTTTAAAATCGGTTTGGTATTTCCTGAGATTATGTAGAAACTACCATTTAGAACGTTTTTTAGAACGCTTTTTGTGCATTTTCACCCCTTTTAAATTTCGAATTGTTTAAAAACTGTTTTTAGACACCTTTTATATCTTATAAGTAACTAATATTCCAAATTTCACATTTCTAGGCCCTTCAGTAACGCAAAAATCGCATTTTTAGAACGTTTTTTGCTCCTGCACCCCCTTTGGGGTAGTGGCACCGACATAAAATGTAGCCTATGTTCTAAGTTGGACTAACACCATCATTTTGATACCATTACTTTTGAAATCGGTTTGGTATTTCCTGAGATTATGTAGAAACTACCATTTAGAATGTTTTTTAGAACGCTTTTTGTGCATTTCCACCCCTTTTAAATTTCGAATTGTTTAAGAACTGTTCTTATACACCATTTATATCTTATAAGTAACTAATATTCCAAATTTCATATTTCTAGGCCCTTCAGTAACGCAAAAATCGCAGTTTTAGAACGTTTTTTGCTCCTGCACCCCCTTTGGGGTAGTGGCACCGACATAAGATATAGCCTATGTTCTAAGTTGGGCGAACACCATCATTTTGATACCATTACATTTGGAATCGGTTCGGTAGTTCCTGAGCTTATCTCCGACAAATAAACAATTTTTACCTCTTTATAATAGGAGTATGATTTCCGTCATTTTTGACGGGCTACCTTTCTAGTTTCCTAATATTCCACAGAAATGTAATTTAAAAAGCTTTTAAAGCCCTTTTTTAGAACGTTTGTTGTTCCTGTGAACACCAGGTGGTAGAATCACCCGCATAAAATATAGCCTGTGTAGGATCAGAGACTGTTACCACTGATTCGCTACTATTACTTTTATAATCGGTTTATATTCCCTGAAATTGCATAGGATCGTAATGTAGAACTTTTGTAGAATGCTTTTCGCACCTCCCCTTCGCTTCACCCCTTTTTAATTCGAATTTATTTTCGACATTCCTTCGAGGGCATTTATATTTTATAAGTAACTACCATGTCATATTTAAAGTTTCTAGCCTTTTCAGTAACACAGGAATCGCAATTTAGAAAGTTTTTAGCTCCTGCAACCCTCTGGTTGTAGTGGAACAGACATAAAATATAGCTTATGTTTGAGCAGGTTCTATCACCAAAATTTTCAATCATTATTTTTTTAATCGGTTTAGTAATTTATAAGTTTGCTTAAAAATTGTAATTTATAACGCTTTTCACTCACTTCATTTTTTTTTAATTTGGAATTTTCTTTCGACTGTTCTTAGAAAGCAGTTGCATCTTGTAAGTAAATACCATGCCATACTTCAAAGTGTTAGACCCCTCAGTTGTGCAAAAAATGCAAATTAGAACATGTTTTGCTTTTGCAACTCTCAGATGGTAGTGACAGCAACATAAAATACAACCTATGAAATAGCAGGGACTGTCTCCATTGATTTGCAACAATTACTTTTGAAATAGCTTTGGTATTTCCTTAGATTGAGTAGAAATCGCAATTTAGAACGTTTTTAGGACGCTTTTCGCGCATTTTCTCCCCTTTTTAAATTTACAATTTTTTCGAAACTGTTCTTAAAGATCATTGATAGCTAATAAATATGTACCTTGCCTAATTTTAAGTTGCTAGCCCCTACCTATCACAAAAATCGAAATTTAGAACGCTTTTTTGCTCCTGCAACGTCTTGGTGATAGTGATACCGACATAAAATAGCATCTATGTTAGAGCAGAGGCTGTCAGCATCAATTTCCTACCATTACGTTTGAAATCAGATTCATTCTTCCTGAGATATTGCCGATAAATCGGCATCTAGAACGTTTTTAGAACGCTTTTCGCGCATTTTGCTCCTGCATCTCCTCTGGGGTAGTGGAAACAGATATAAAATATAGCCTATCTTGGAGCAAGAACTGTCACCATCATTTTGACACCAATATTTTTTAAATCGGTTTGGTATTTCCTGAGATTGTGTAGAAACTACCATTTAGAACGTTTTTTAGAACGCTTTTTGTGCATTTTCACCCCTTTTAAATTTCGAATTGTTTAAGAACTGTTCTTAGACATCATTTATATCTTATAAGTAACTAATATTCAAAATTTCATATTTCTAGGCCCTTCAGTAACGCTAAAATCGCATTTTTAGAACGTTTTTTGCTCCTACAACCCCTTTGGTGTAGTGGCACCGACATAAAACATAGCCTATCTTACAGCAAGCGTTGTCACCATCATTTTGACACCAATATTTTTTAAATCGGATTGGTGTTTCCTGAGATTGTGTAGAAAATACCATTTAGAACGGTTTTTAGAACGCTTTTTGTGCATTTTCACCCCTTTTAAATTTCGAATTGTTTAAGAACTGTTCTTGGACATCATTTATATCTTATAAGTAACTAATATTCAAAATTTCATATTTCTAGGCCCTTCAGTAACGCTAAAATCGCATTTTTAGAACGTTTTTTGCTCCTACACCCCTTTTGGGGTAGTGGCACCGACACAAAACATACCCTATCTTGGAGCAAGCGTTGTCACCATCATTTTGACACCAATATTTTTTAAATCGGTTTCGTATTTCCTGAGATTGTGTAGAAACTACCATTTAGAACGTTTTTTAGAACGCTTCTTGTGCATTTTCACCCATTTTAAATTTCGAATTGTTTAAGAACTGTTCTTAGACATCATTTATATCTTATAAGTAACTAATATTCAAAATTTCATATTTCTAGGCCCTTCAGTAACGCTAAAATCGCATTTTTAGAACGTTTTTTGCTCCTACACCCCCTTTGGGGTAGTGGCACCGATATAAGATATAGCCTATGTTCTAAGTTGGACTAACACCATCATTTTGATGCCATTACTTTTGGAATCGGTTCTGTAGTTCCAGAGCTTACCTCCGACAAATAAACAATTTTTTCCTCTTTATAATAGGAGTATAGATAATTCTGTGCATCGAATTTTATATATTTGAATATGAAGGTGTAAAAAAAAAAATCAAAATTTTTGAAATTTTTTCGAAAAAATTTTAAAATTTTTAATTTTTTTTTTTTTACCTTTATATTCAAATATATAAAATTCGATGCACAGTTTTATTTATATATATAAACCAAACTTTTATAAAAAATATTGAGGATTTTCATTGATTTGGAATGCGCATGGGGCATTTCGAAGATTTCTAAGACGACGCGTAAAACTCCATTTTTTTCTCAAAAATAATTAAAAAAAAATTTTTTTTTGATAAATGCTTGTCATAATGCATATAATGTACCCCTGAATAATATTTAAAGTCAAAATTTCAAAAAATAAAGAATTGATTTTTAAGGTTTTTTAAGGTCCCTCGTCCCCTTAAGTAAATAAAAGTATCTGTTAAAAAAAAAAAAAAAAAAAAAAAAAAAAAAAAAAAAAAAATCTGGCGCCAACTGAAGAAATTCGTGTTTGAAACCGGGTCCCAAAGGATTTAGGAAGTTCTTAAAAATATAATTTTCTTCGCTTATTGAAGAGAAACTTTGACACATTCACAGACAAATTTTTAAAAGTAAAACCATGCAATTAGCAGGCATGAGTATTGAAGTGATTCGGAATCAAATAAAGTTTTCATGTTTTGTTAAATGTGTTATATCTTGAGGAATAAGCTACTGATATCCCAATTAGCTTTCTTCGGCTGCACGGTTGCCAGATTTGGCCGTTTTTTTATTCTGAAATTTTACATTCAGACCAGAAATTCTGTATAGTATTGTATTTTAAACTGAAAAACGTGTTGATCCATGCAAAATTAATATACTAATACGTAAGAAAAGAATATATAATACATTTACAACTTGCTAAGATGAGAACTTGTATATAACGTATTTTTTTTTCTTTTCCATGCAATTTAGTCTTAGAATATTTTACTGTATAGCATTTTTCAGACTTTCGACACTTCAATACATTGAATATGGATTAACAATATTGATGATAACTGAAACATTTACATACAAGAAATAGTGATTCATTAAAAAATAAATATTTCAACCTTCGATAGTTCTATAAAAAGGAAGATTATGAACATGAAAAAATAAGTTAGAATAAATTTTTTTGATCAGAACTCCTCGTACGAGACAAAATTTTAACCAAATCGAAGTAAAAGTCAATGTTTTGTAGAAAATCAGTCGACTCGGGCCGAACTTTTAGCTCTTATAACGGGCCTTGCCAATAATTTTTTTCTACGGGCCGGGCCAGGCAGAACTTTTAATTTTTGTATCGTTCCGGACCGGGCCGAAATTTTTTTTCTATGAGTCGGCCGGGCCCGGGCCTGAAAATTTCGGCCCGTGCAGTCCTCTATTATAAACGAAGATCAACCCCCCAACAGTGGGGTAGTCGTAAAAAAGAGGGCATATGCCCAAAGCAGAGGGTATACGTTCAAGGCAGAGGGTATAGCCTACAATGTATATACTATAGCTTTTTTGAGAAACAGAGGGTATACGGTGTTCCTTAAAACGATCCAGAAGGTATACGGCGTATACCACCGCATACCCTCCACTACATTCCTGCGCCCAAGATGATGACTTTAAAGATAAAGTTCAAACTGTCGGATATTTTAAATAGGTGTTTTGTGTTGTAAATTTCCAAATGGGTGAAAAATGTAAGGTTCAGGATTCGAACCAGGGATCTCTTGGCTGAAGCTGCCAATATGCTCTGCCAACGGAGCCATCCCGAACGAATCTGGGGGACCCAATTCATCCAGCTAACCTTAACGCATCTGGTCTGATACCTGAACCAGCTCAACGGATTAAATAGCGTGTTATGGAACTCCAGTAAACGCTGGATTCGTAATCATATTAATTTTCAACACAATTACTCAATTGGTAAATAAATCATATGTTGTAAATTTACTGTAGTTCCATAACCCGCTATTTATTATCTTGAGCTGATTCAGATGTCAGACCAGATGTTGTGATCGTTAAGGTTAGCTGGGTGAATTAGTTCCTCCAGATTCGTCCGTGATGGCTGAGTTGGCAGAGCGTTGGCGGCTTCAACCAAGAGATACATGGTTCGAAACCTTGCCCAGACATTTTTCACCCACTTGGAATTTTACAACTTATTTGATTTATTTACCAATTGAATAATTCTGTTAAAATTAATCTAATTACATACCCAATGTTTACTGTAGTTCCATAACCTGCGATTTATTCTGTTGAGTTGATTCAGATATCAGACCAGATGCTGTGATCGTTAAGATTAGCTGGGTAAATTAGGTCTTCCAGATTCTTCCGGAATGGCTCAGTTGACAGATAATTGGCGGCTGCCAAGAAATTCCAGGTTCGAATCGTGGCCCGTACATTTTTCACCCACTTGTAAAATTTACAACTCATGTGATTTATTTACTTATTGAATAATTGCAATAAAAATTAATCTAATATTGGTGCTTTGTGTTTTACTATACATTTTATATCCATATATGCTGATTAGCATCAAGTGTTTATTTTAATATATGTTTTAGATGCGCGAAATTTCTCATAGCATAATAAACTAAAGGTATTTTTAAAGCTTTCTGAATGACTAAAAGAATCCTTTTAAGGGTTTACATGACAACAGCAGAAGTCACCGTTTTCCGATTTTCTTACATATTTATTTATTGCGTGCCTCGTTTTTTAATTCGTCCAACATACGAAGCAATTTTCATTTCCTCTTTTACACTTGGAAGTTAAAACCTTTAATATCGGACAATAAAATCACCCTTTTTCGTTTTGACCATTTCGAAGTATTATCAATGACTTTAAATCAGGGTTCGCAAAAAACAGGGTTTTTTTGAAAAAACCCAACCCACATGGGTTTTTTCGGGGTTTTTCATGAAATGCCCAGTTTTCCCCGGGGAAAATCGAGTTTTTTCAAAAGTACAATATATATGCGATATTACATTATTGTATTCTATATTATTTATACATTATATATACTATACAATGTTCCCTTGTATACAATATAATTGTAATACTATTTTACAAGTTATAAATTGTATAAATTATATGAATTTAAATTAAGTGTCATAAATTGCATAAATTATACGAATTTAAATAATTGTCAGTGTATCTCACAAATTAATTTTAAATATAATAGAAGATAAAGATTTGTTAATTTGCTTTAAAATAAAATAATTAATAGAATATTAATATTTAAAATTTACAAGTAGAAGAAAAAAAGTGGTAAACTAGTCAGATGTGCCAATCCCAAAACTTTCCTCTGTCTCATACATGTTAATAATTCAAAATTCGCTATCATAGTGCCACATCTATGCTCATCACGAGGATTATAAAATATAGGTTCATTGAATTGGATGCATTTAACAAGGAGATGAAAGTATCACATTGTTTCAAACAAATTATTGAATTTTGGAACCCATCCTCTTAGATGTCCACAACCAAAATTTCCAACCCAAACAGTATAAAATCAACACTAAGGATCTATTTACATGAAAATGAAACGGAATATTAAATTTGATTAAATTACGTGCATTAGATTTTGCAAAAATCATGAAAAATTCAGCATATCAACACTACGTGCTGTGCAATTTACACCTAAACCTAATCGGTAACAGCTTACGTCAACGTCTAACTGAACCTGAAGTTTGATAAAAATCTTGAGATATTGCGGAAATCATACAAAATGCAGTACAACAGAGCCATTGTTGGGTAATATTCACCAAAAACCAATCAGCACCAGTTTATATCAAGGTCTAACTGAATCTAAATTTTATTCAGTTTCTTACATTAGTTCTTGAGATAAGAGTTATTGCTGAAATCGGGAAAAAATGCAGCATAACAGCGCTACCTGTTGGGCGATATACACCAAAACTTGATAAGCAACAACTTAACTTGTAACTGAATCTGAAGTTTGAGGAAAATCCATGCATTAGTTCTTGAGAGAAAGCTATTGCAAAAATTGAGATAAATGCAGCATAGCAGCGCCACCTGTTGGGCAATATACACCAAAAACTAATCAGCATCAGTTTACATCAAGCTCTAACTGAATCTAAAGTTTTGTGAAATTCTGTGCATTAGTTCTTGAGATAGAGCACCCACAAAATTTTTGTCACATACAGATAGACATTTTCTAAAAACCATCAAATCATCTTCAGGACTTTTTTAAAACGTATAAATCCGTCGTAAACTGGAAGTCAAAATTTTTCACAAATTAAATACTTTCTTCTTGTAAAGATAGAAGAAAGTAAAAATACATATCTTTTATTTTCATGAATATAGTTCATTTGAATTTTTTATATAAAGACATTCTTATGATATTATTGCCTTTACCTATAATTATGTACTATGTATGTTGCTTACTATGTTCTATGTTAGTAAAGTATTTCAGTGTGCTAAAATACATTTTTATTTTACTTCGGTTGTTTATGTGATGGCTTTTATATATTAATTTTTTTTCAAAATTTACTGAAATGACTTAAATTCATTAAATGTATATGTTGTTTGAAATTTTAAATATTTCTGAAAATTGAAAAAACCCACATTATGGGTTTTTCAGTGGGCTTTTTCAAGTGGGCCCATTCTGAAAAAACCCACCGGATTTTTTCGAACTGGGCCCAGCTTTGCGAACCCTGCTTTAAATGAAAGTTTCGTTGTAAAAGAGAGATAAAACGCAGGATAAATAATTTATAGGTGCTGAAAGGTAAAAGATAACAGAGAATGTAGAAAATATAACTCTTTATGCTAAGAATGTAACGGAGCTAAAGGTTATTTTAACCTTTAACTGATGGGACAGAAATTGTGACGTAACAACTGTGAAGCGGTCTGTGAGACCGCTCCATCGAGGGATGAATAAAAGTCGCGAATAACTCAAAGGATGGTGCTTTTGTACTAAACCTTTTGAACAGGATTGTTATAATTAAAATTCACCTATTCAAAAGTCTTGGTGATAGTACTAAAGTTCTAAATGAAACATAATTTCGGTAGTGTTTGTAGTTAAACAAAGTTACAAGTTAAACTATGAAAATTGAAAAATGCAGCGGTCTGTGAGACCAGTAACATCAGTTAAAGGTTAATCTAAGAAAATAAAACAAGGTTTAAAGCAAAAGACTCACCAAATACTACATGCCAGTTTCCGTACCATTCAGCGTAACGTCATTAGTGCAAAAAATAATAGACTTTTTCCTACTTATACAGTTCAAAAGTTAATTGAAGCCATAGTTCTAAATAGTTTATATTGGTATTTTTATAGTTTCTGTTTCATAGTTTTCCTTTTGCAGCAATTTTACTTGTAAATAAAACTGACTTCAGTCTGTGTCTCTACCATGTATTGTGAGCAAAAATCAATTTTTTTTCGTAATAATGACTGTGCACAAGGGCAAAACCACTGGCATCTATATTTTTTATTTTACCACTATATATAAAAAAGTAAATTTTGTGATAGATTTCTCTTGCATATTGCAAAGTTTTTTTTTTGGAGAAAGTAGTACGAATCCATAAAAAGAAAAAAAAAATAGTCGCCAGTGCCAATCGAAACCTATATGCAATATTTGGTAAATTTTTAGGTGCTTTAAATGCTGCTATATCTACTTACAGAGGTTATTTTATCAGAGTCGGAGGCAGTATTAACATAAAGTATAACAGAGTGCTTCTTTTTATATTTTCTATTAAAGTATTGATCTCTTCAAAAAAGCATAATTACTTTAACTTCTCCAATTAATTTAGGAATGAATTTCAATCAAATCGAAACCCGTTAACATTCAATCAAATATGTACTTATTGGATACTAATCGAATTTTTATATGTTTGACACTACAAAAAACTGTTTCATTTAATGCATCAAGATTTAGAAAAGAATTCAAAATTTCACTGAATAAAACAGCTTGCAAAAACAGCAATTTCCAAAACTTTATTGCTTAGTTTTGACAACTAATAGGTATGATTACAATAAAAGCTAAATTTATCAATTAAAGTTAATAACACAAAAGTTTATTTTGAGGAAACAAAATGCAATATTTAAACAAAATGGACAAACAATTGAAGTTGAAGCAAATAATTAAAGCAAACAGTACAAAAGGTTATATGTAATGGTCTAACATACATATGTAAGAAATATAACATATATTCCGATATGAAAATGTATATTTTAATACACAAAAAATTCTCCAGTAAGTATAATAATACCTATAAATGCTTTTTAGTCAAATTATATAACAGATTATATTAATTTACACCAAAACAATATCCAAAAATGTGCTCTTTAACTTGAGCACTTTATTTTAACGCAATAGTTGTTTTCATAAGTTTAACTGCAAAAATAATTTTAAAATGGAAGTTACAAACTTAGTGATATTAATGTCAGCACAACTTAAAAATAACCCAAAAGATTTAAACCAAATCAAAGCTGGTACTGGCGACTATTTAATTTTATCTCATACCAGTTTCTCAAAACAAAAAACTTTCACATACACTTTGACAACGTTCGCAAGAGAAATACACTACAATTTTTTTTTTTTAAATAGTGGCGCAAACAGGATATTAAAATAATCGCCAGTGGCAACCCTGCAAATGGATAAAATTTGAAATAATTGAGAGATGCAATGCGTATAAAAACATCCTGTTGCTCGGAAAAAGAGTTACACAAGGAAATATTTTATGCGTAACACTCTAGAAAAAGATATCAAACAAAATTGTAAACAGTTTGATTGAAATAAAATAATGAAAAGTGATTTTTCTTTTTTTTTTCATTTTTACAAATTTTAATTGAATATCAATTGTTTTTTAATGTAAGAAACAATTTTTTCTTACTTATAATTTTAAGAAAATAAAATTACTTGCAATGAAGTGAAAGTGAGAAAGGGAATTTGACGATATAATATTTCTTTCTGACATTTAAAGATATCAAAAAGATTAAATGGAAGGTTGAATATTTTTCCCTTTCATGTTTTTTCAAATAGATTTGAACAAAAAGAATTTATGTAAATCTTTACATTAAGCTTAATTTCTATAGATGTGCAATATGACTAAATGTAGTTTTTGAAATTTTTAAAAGTTGTTTTGTAACTAAAATTACAAACGTCTTATGAACAGTTCTAAATATCGATTAATGATCATTATATAAAAATATCCAAATAAAAAAAACAGATTGGAAGGAAATTTCTTTCTACTTCGTTGTGCAATTTGCATTCAGCTCTGTTTAACTTTTATGATATAATTGATATTATTCATTGAAAAAATTCATTTAGCAAAAATTCAGCCGTACACAACCATCAAAACAGTAGAAATGAAAAAAAATTACTTTTACTTGATGTCAAATCATTTGAACAAATGCACTTTAATATTACAATTTTACACTACAACTTAGAAAAAAATAAATTTAGAATCCTGGTGTTAACTCCAAACACCCATTCTTTAATGAGAAGCAAAATGATTTTTAATAATACAAAGGATTTAAAAAAGAAAAAAAAACTTTTTGAATTTCATCACAATAGAAGTTTTAAAACCTTTATTTTTACTGTTGCATGAAATATTGTTCTTGTTTATGATTTTTTCAAAACAATTAGAAATCAACTGAATCTCTGAAAACATATGTTTACATTAATCCTCTATTACTTTAACTTTTGGAGCCATTCCTTTAAGGAGCTCATTGGCCAAGTCAAAATCCTCTTTCAAAAGATATTTCCAAGGATCCGAGAATATTATTTCTTGTAAGTTCTGATTGAAAAAGCGCTGAGAGTAAGCCAAAAGTTTGTTTTCGTTGAACTGATTACCAAACACAAATGTTTCACAGATATTTTCGACAGATAGCTTACGAATCATGAAATCAACACAGATTGTCATGAGTTCTGGGACACGATACTTATCTGCAATTTTATACAAAAGAAATACATCACATTTTTGAAATTCTACTTCGCCAGAATATAAATAGAGTAAGAACGTGTTAAAAGCTTCCAAATCGCAGTCAGTTATGTTTACCACTCCAGTTTTTTTCTCTTCCATCTCATTTTCAAACATAGCAGCAAATACAGGAGAACGTGCTGACAAAATAGACTTATGAGCCAAAATTGTATCCAGGTTTATTTTTAAAGTCACATCCGAATCCTTTCTTTTGTCGAACATATCCCTAAAATCTCTAGCTAGATTGTCAGGTCCTAAAAAATAAAGAAAAAAAATAAAGATTTAAAAGATTTCTATGTTTTATTTATGCATCATAATAATTACACAGGTGCATGGATCGAAGATCATGATAGAGTCCTGCATTGGACAGGCAAGCGCATTTTACCCAAACCAATCGGTTTACCCAAACCAATCGGGTTACCCAAACCCGGTCTAACCAATCAGTAGGCCGGAAACTTCTCTGTGGTCCCTAATCGAGTAAACAGAGTTAAAATGCTGCCGGTACCGGCCGCACGTTTTCAATTCTATTCCGTTATTTGGTGAGCGGGATTACCCTTCCGAGCGTCATTACCCTACTTTCCCCTATATATGACTATTAATGAGTGCATATACGTTCATTTTTATATAAAAAATGATATTAGAAGCATAATTGTAGATTTTTTCCATAGTTGTAATAAAATATGGAATAATATTTTGGACTTCCATTTTGGGTTCGGGTAAGGTTAAGTGTGTCGAGTTGGCGAAATTTTTTTTGTAGGGTTCCGATAGGGTTGATTTTAGGCAGAATGTTCGGGTTCGGGTATAAGTAGAACCCGATCCGCGCAGAAATTTACACCAGAAAATTCAAAATATGAAACAGTTGAAATTCGGTGTTCGGTCCCATCTCACTTAATTCCAAGTTTACAAAAAAATCGTAATAATCCAGAATTCGTCAATAAAACAAATTTGATAAAATAAAAATCGGTTTTTGAATTTTTTTTATTAAATTTATTACTGATGTTGAAGCTGATGTTAAATTTAAATCATTTATTTGCATATTACTTGGTGTGTATAATAAGTTACTAAAAGTAATTATAAAATGTTCTAGTGTTATCAATTTTTATGTTAAATGTAAGAGTCTATTCTTCATTTGAATAGAGTTCACTTCTTAAATAATAATAGATGTGTGTTGCAGAGTGTGGGAAGGGGGCATCGTGATTCTACAGATGCTTTGATGGGGCGTGGCCAATAATATGTAGGGAAACACTTCTCTAGATGCTAAAATGATTAAAAAGTTTCATAAACCTTAACTTTACGGCAGCTTGAAACATCTGTTTCCTAAAAACATAATACAGGGTGTTCATAAAAGAACTGCGGGGTTAAAAAAAACATATCGAGTTAGCGGTATGAATTAAGTCAGGTCCCAGTGGTGTAGTCGTAAAAAACACAGAGGGCATACGCTGAAAGCAGAGGGTATACGCTCAAGGCAGAGCGTATACCCTAGAGTGTATTTACTATAGCTTTCTTGAGAAACAGAGGGTATATGGTGTTCCTTAAAAAAATCCAGAAGGTATACGGCGTATACCCCCGTATACCCTCCACTACACCCCTGCAGGTCACAGTTAATTTAAAAGAAATCTGTAGCTCAAATTTTATTCACACCAGTTTTTTTTTTTTTTTTTTTTTTTTTTTTTTTCCAAATAGTAGGTTGCGCTGCGCGTTATAGACCTTGAAGTAACGTTGCAGACACTCATTCCATCCAGTTAATGCAGTGCGATGGCGACGCCACAACAAAAGACTCAGTGTGTTATCTGGCTTATAGAAACCGGATCTGTTACCATTGTACAGCGTAACTTTCGGCGCGAGTATGATGGTAATGCGCCTACGGACAAAACGATTTGTCAGTGGCTACGTGCGTTAAAAAAAAAAAAAAAGAAGTGGGTCTGACTCTATTAGACTTTTTCCTGAGGACATGTAAAGAATTTTGTTTACGCTGAGAAAATTCAAGATTTAGGGGAAAGTAGGGTAATGACGCTCAGAAGGGTAATCCCGCTCACCCAATATATCTAAACAGAATAGAATTGAAAACGTGCGATCGGTACCGGCACCTAGCGAACGTCATCCTAAGTTCCCAGTAAGGATTTAGTGCCCGTCGGGAGGAAAGTATTTTTGTGTACTCAAGTTATTAATTTGAAGTTGTTTTATTATAAAATTCTACAACATCTAACTTGAAGGCAAGTGTACACTCTTATTTTCAAATATTAATTTACTCATTATGTCTACAAAATATATACATATAGCTGTACTTTCATGCTTTTATTTATTTTTGTAGTGCGTTGTTACGCCAATTATAATGCAATAAAATCTAACATGGCGATAACGGGTAATGGCGCTCGCGTGGAATTCCAGAAGAAGTGTTGCCAGTGGGCAACTTTTTTTAAATTCAAATTTATTGATTGACACAACTTTTTTGAAATGCTAAAATTCCCATGTTTTCGGCTTTATTAATATGTCATTAAACAAGGAGAATTTTATGATTTCTAAAAAGTGGTGAAAATCAAAAAACCTAAATATAAAAAAGTAGCCTACTATATGTCTAACACAATATGTGTAAAGTGGTTGCAAAAAGTCTGCAGTGGTGTGAACAGCCCACACAACTACATATGTGACTTTTGTCTTACTTAAACGTTGTATTCAAACACTGAGCGCATTTACCCTACTATGTCGGGCATTACCGCTCAATCGATGTTCATTTAAATAAAACGATTTAAAAAAAATTCTAAAACTTTTATGAAAATTAGTTGATTGTAAAATGTTCCTTATGCTTTGGAGTTATATTTCGTTAATAAAATATTGATTTTTTTGTCGAAATTTGACTAGCTATTCATGTTTTCTCTTAAGTGAGCGCCATTCCCCTACTTTCCCCTAAACCATCTCAGGAAAAGTATAATCAATTGTGTGACAATCATCACTCCAGACATATTGGCCACGACATGGGAAGAAGTTGAATACCACTTGGATGTGTGCCGTGCCACAAACGGGACACAGATTTGAAATTTACTAAATTGTAAAAATCTTAATAAATTTACCTTTAAATACTTATATATAACATTAACCTAATTTTACGATTGAATTAAAAAATTTTGCTTCAAAACCCAGGAGTTCTTTTATGGACAACCTGTACTAGTAGAAGCATAAATAGCGGGAAAAAAACGATTTTTTGCTAAAATATGCATATATCGAAAAAGTACGAAATATAAAAATTCAAGAAAGCTATCATGTGCATAAACAACGAAATACCTGTGCGACATAAGGTAGATGTCCTAAAATGGACTGACTGTTTTTAAAATTTAATAACAAGTAAACTGTGATAGCTAATGAAGTTATTTTTAAAGGTGATTGGTGAGGGAAGTGAGATTTTTTTTTCTTTAGTTTAATAATAACAATTACCGACAGAGAGAGTTGAATTGTCTAAAAATATTAGTACACTTAAAATAACGTATAAAAATGGATCAAACTTTACTTAGCTTTCACTCTTCATTCTGTTTAGTTGTTGAAAAACAACAAAAAGCTATTTATATTACGAAGCTGAAAGATTATTTTAAGCATTATCGCAGTTTGAGACTGTATCACCTTCCATTGCCATCGGTGGTACTTAGAACTAGAACAAGGTGGCATAAAAAGGAAATTCCTGGTTCCTCACATTACTTTTGTGCAATAACAGCCGCAACAACTGTCAACGTTGTTTTGGTTTTGAAATTTAAAAACACCCAGATCATTTTAAGGCCCCCTGATCAACTTTATGTTCCATATGCAATTCATTGTTTCTGTATATGGCAGCTTTCTTACATTTGTAGATATCATTTTTTCGATATATGCACATTTTAGCAAAAAATCATTTTTTCTGTTTTGTCCCAGTCTTAGTATTTGCTTAAAAAAGGGGGGGTTTAGCAGGAACAAAAGTATTTTTTCGAATACCCTCCTTTTAGGTTTATGTAGAAATTCCATGAGCACCAGTAGATTTTAATACATCTCAAGGCTACATTTTAAGCAATATATATAACATTGGACATGTTATCGTTGTACAGGGAAACGTACACTGCGGTCCAATTTGCATACGATAGGCTACAGATACAGAAGATTTTATCAAATCCAAGCAACTATTGTTGATTTTTTGCATACTGATTGGATAAAATCTTACATATCTAGGTCTTCAGATACTTTCATAGACATGCGCAGATAATGTGGTCATTATTTTATATTAAAGAAATAAATAATCATTACTTATACAAGGATCCTAGTATTTAACTGTAGTCATTTTGAAATACGGATACTTTGTACTTACTTGAAATAAAATCTTGTTCACATGTATTTATCATTAAAGAACAAATGATAGTCAAAGTACCGGAGGGAACAAATTTTTCTTTGTATTTCTGCAGTTCATTCCTGTCAATAAACTGAGCCCATCCCAACCCTTGATCAGTAAATGTGGAAGATTTTTCTTTCTCATTCTCATAAGTACCTGTCGCCGTCTTGATGAAAAATGTCAAATGAACAATCTTCGCCGTTTTATTATTTATTTTAGATAAGTATAATGAAACATAGCTAGTAGAACTATCGTTGCTCATGAAATTTGGCCAGAACTCAATTTGCCAAGTAGAATCCAAAACCGGAAATGGAGGACTGTAATATCTGGAGTTTTGTTCAGTGTAAGAGAAAAAGTCACGTATCTCCCATTCAAAATCCACTTTCCTATTCAATTCGGCTATTGTGCCAATTTCCTTCTTCTCAGACATAGTATGGAGTGCACTGAGAAATACGAGGATAAATCCAGCAGAATATCTTGAGTAACTATCCTGGAAAGAAACATGCAAAAGAATTTTAAATGAATCAACTTAATATAATAACATTAAATCTAAAAATTTTAAACATCAAAATAAAAATACCTCTACTATTTTAACGCATTGGTTCTAAGGCTTTCTGATTTCGACGATTTACTTTGATGTGATGTGTCTGTTGCCGAATTTTCCTAACATTATTTTATTGTTTTTCGGGATTCAAAAATTTCTAAGGGAAAAAAGGAGAAGAAAGAAAATCATACTTGTACTACTTTTAGCTTAAGGCATGTTATAAGTTGTGTTATAAATGTTCCTAAACCTTTTCCGCTGTTTTTGACATTTCTTATTCTTTTAATACAATTATACAGTAATGATAATTGTTTTGTTTTTTTAAATTGAAAAAGCATACCTTGAAGGTCTAAAAATAATTTATTTAAAAATTGGTTGGAAAATGGTCCTCTGGGGGCCTTTGATGGAGGAGTGTGCAAAAAGTGAAGCGTTCCGTGGTACCACATGAATATTAGAATCCGCTTATCTGTAACAAAACAACACTCCCTCACCTTAAAATTTACAATATTTTGTAGTCCTTTAAGGATGGGTTTCTCAATTTTTCGATCCTGAAAAAAAAATGTTGGCCGTTCAAATTTCAAATTTTCGATTTTAGACAAAAATTTTGGTAGAGCAAAACATTTTTACGATTCTAAATATTGAAAAACGCATCCATGAAGGATTACAAAATAGTATATAGTATAAAAGGATGACAATTTCAAGCAAATCAGTCGATCCAATCTAGAGTTCTACCTGGTACCGATTTGTGAAACGCAGTTTCGAGATAAACAGATTTAAAGTTTTACAACGTTTTTAAATATAAACCCACAATTTCAACTTGCATAGAATCATCTACACCAGGCACATATACTGAACCTTCCTGGGATTCTCAATTTTTTTCTTTTTTCACAATACACTAAAAATGAGCCTGTTCACTGCAACACCAATAGTCGGATAACTTTTGAACTAATACGAATTTCGAAGGAATTGCTTTACCACAATATGTTTGATTGTTTAAAAAGTATAAATATGCAAAAACAAAAAGTTGTAACAAGCATCAAAGCCATCTTTCTTGACAGGTTCAAAATTTCAAAGTCTTGTAGTTCAAAGTATTTTTAGTACAAACGAAAATCATATTTTATTAGTTATATATCGATACTGAAACAGACAGAACAATTTTAAAACTACAAAAGTAGAACACGCCCCAGCGAGTAAACAGTAATGAAAATTTTAAGAGCAATATCTTTTACCTGAACAGCATTTCCAAAATCAATGGACACTAGTTCGGACAATTTCATGTCCGCTGACTTGATTTCGTTTTAAAATTAATCGTCATATATTTTTCTAATGAAATACGTAGGATTTTTTTAAGTATTGATATATCTTGCATTTATGTGTAATTTTAAGTAATAAATTTTTCACTGAAATTTAGCATTTTATTTTGAAAAAATAAATGTTGCGACGTTTTAAACATGCGGCGGCAATTCTCAGTCGATATCTTAATAACGAAAATATTCTCAACCTTGTGCTACTTTACGCTTCTGTGATTAGCGGAAGAAAATGCAGATTTTAATTTGCAAAGCGTACTAACGTTTTCAACATGGTTGCTGCCATGTATGTGCAATCCAATGGGTTGGGTTGATTTTTTACGGCCGATTTATCTACTCGAGGGATATAGGTGCCCTCCCTGGTGGTCTTTCTAAGAGAACCTAACCCGTATTTACGTATGGAAAATCCAAAGTTTCGAAGAAAACCACGAAAACTCCGAAACGGTTAGGCCGACGGGCGCGATTGGGTTCGAACCCAGCATCTCCCGTCTACCAGCTTCGAGAGCAGAACCTCTCAGCCACGCAATCCTATGAACTGTCGTCACATTTGATACGCAAAAAATAAAAAGCCTTTTAATGTGTTTATTTTGCTTATATATTAAGTTCACAATTACAACAACTAACAATAAGAATAGTTAAATTAAAAAAAAAAAAATGAACGCTTACATTAGTTTATCTTCGAACGGAAACGGGAAAATTGGCCCAAACTTTCTCTATTTTGATATTAATTGATAAATTTGGAAACCCTATTTATGCGGAATGAATATGTTTGTGCTTCTTTGCCAGTGTTAAAATCAGGAGGTGGGGCTCTCCCACTGGGAAACCCAAATATTTTCCCGAAAATTTCAAATTCTTACTCACTAATCGTATAGATCAAAAATAACATTTTTACCCACTGGCCAGTACACTGATCAGTAACAAAGTTATGTACGCTCCATACAAAATTGTGTTTTTTCTAACAATCCATTGTAATTTACTAATATATTTTACTTATCATTCGATATGATTACACTCAACTGAAAAAATAAACTGGCATTAACATCTAACAAAAGAATATAACCAAGAAATTAGTGCTTTCAAAATAAAATTCAAACACATATTTGAAGATATTTAAACATACTTAATTGCAATGTATAAAAGAGACGATAAAATTTAAATATATTTTAAGAATTATTTTAATAAAATCTTGAATATTTTATTTTTAGTTATTAACTGCAATGAAATAAATTCACAGCAAATTTTCAGAAAGGTTACAGCAGAGGGAGGAATACCCCCCCCCCCCTCCGGCACTAACTATGCATTTTTCTGCCACCATTTAACGAATTTCACATTTTTTTACACAATCTTTTGACGGAATTCACGTTTTTTCGCGATCTTTTGGAAAAATCTGCGGGTTTTTTTCGTGATCTTTTCGCGAAATTTGGTTTCTTCCGCGATCTTTTCACAAAATTCGCGTTTCTTCCGCGATCTTTTCCCGAAATTTGCGTTTTCCCGCGATCTTTTCCCGAAATTTGTGTTTTTCCCGCGATATTTTCCCGAAATTTGCGTTTTTCCCGCGATATTTTCCCGAAATTTGCGTTTTTCCCGCGATACTTTGAAGAAGTTTGCGATTTTTGACGAAATTTGAGTTTTTTCCGTGTTTTTTTGACGAAATTTGCGTGGTCCTTGGGCGAAATTCACATTTTTTTGCGACTCTTTCACGGAATGGGCGATTTTTTTTCTGCGAACGTTTGACGAAATTGATTTTTTTCGGCGACCATATCGAAATTACCGGTATTTTTATGTCCAAATTTTCGGACTGATGACCGATGTTTTTTTAAGTTTCGGAAAATTCGGGGCAGAATCACCCCTGCTACTCTCTTTTCTTATGTTCGTTAGAATCGCCGGTCTGGACGTCGTAAATTACGAACGAATTTCACCCCTTTCCTCCCTCTCATCGATCTTTCAACCATCGAGTTTGGCGAGTGAGGACAATAAAGTTAATCGCCACGTTTTAAGTGTTACTCGACGATTGGTGAGTGGCAAGTGCTAATTTTATGCTATATCTAATCTGCGATATTGATGTTGCTGGATTATCTGTACTCTATGGAAACAAAGCCCACCGAACTTTCGAGAAAGAAAAAACTCCTTTCCCCTACACCCAAGTGTAAAAACCAGAATTAAAAAAATTTTCTCGCGTTTTACATGACTTTTTGGATATTTAGTACGATATACTGGTACATAATGTTTCAGGTTCACATTTTACGTGAGAATAAATATGATTCCGTAGTGGATAGAATGTACTAGGGAGATCTCACTTTTGTTAAAGGAATAGGCAGTCTGCTTATAATCAGTTAACCACTTAAACAGACATGAATGATGAATGTTTACACAAGTTCTCATTCAAAGATGAAATTGTAGTACTCTTCGGGTATAAGTTGAATCTTACAGAATGTTTGAGATACAGCTCCGATTCCTTCACTTCTCATTCCCGCATGCACGCAAGTATTTTTATAGCCTTAAAAAGACTCTAGCAGAATTCTGGTATTAAACATTTTTCCAAGTACAGAAACATATTTAAACATCGAAAACATCTTTAACACTTTCCTGCGACATTGGAAATTCCAACTAAACATTTCCATTATTATTGAGATTAATCTAGTAAAAGCAGATTTTTATTATTTATTTATTTATTTGTTTAACATACATCTGACTTGTGTGCTTGACATCTAGGTCCGCTTATAAGTCATCGTCAAGATACAGAGACGAGATAGCACAATGAAATTTACAACACAGAGAAATTTCATCCGGGAGCTCCACAAAGAGTGTGCAATGGAGCCAGCGAGAGTCGAACTCGCAGACCTCTCCGCTCTCAATGCTTGGCGGCTGGCAGCGCAGTGTCCTAACCGCTCGGCCACCGAGGCTCCAAAAGCAGATAACAGTAAAAACAGTTCGCGAAATTACTATATTAAACTGCCACTTTGATTTATCTATATATTTTTGGTTTAATATTAAACAGCTGGTGAGACAAGTTCACTAACAAATCTTAATACGAAATACATATATTTATGTTTCTTTCGATTTGTCGTCTGGCTGTTAGCATTGGTAAAGAAGGGTTTACTTAAAGTATAAAATACCTTTTACTGCATGTTTATATACATATATATATTCTGTAGTATGGATAGTGTGAAATAAATGAAACTGCTTCAATAAATTGTTTGAATAATAATAAGTAACTCACCTAAAAACGAAATTTGTCTCTTTTTACTTACTTAGACAACTAATTCAGATTTCTCTGAATCTGACAGACATTGAGCTTGTTCAGCGACGCAGATCGGACCGCCCGGGCGCAGGGAGATATACTCATGGAGTAGGTATAAAAAAAATAAGGAATTTCGAAATAATTTAATTATTTTGTAATTTTATGGTTCAAAACAGGTGAAATCAGTGATTAAATCTTATCTTTCCACACAATGTCTCTCGTAAAAGGAATACATGTCTATATGCACTCAGAAAAAATCCAAAACATTCATGAAAAGTATCAGGTGATCTGATATAAATCCGATCAGCAGCAAATGGAGGATATTCCATTTACGTTTTGATCACGTGGTCAAGGTAAAAACTTCTAGCGTAAAGAAGGGAAGGCTCCGTAGACGTGTAATATAAACCCCCGCTAGCCAATGAAACAGTTTATAAGGCAAAGCAGTGGTATCTTCCCTTCTTATCAGTTATAAGTTCTTTGGGTAAATTACCGGTATCACGTGACTTTTTTCAGCCTCGAACCCAGATTTGGAATATCCTCCATTTTACTTTGCTCACTTGACCCACAAAAAATCTGTGGTCGTTATGATCACGTGCTTGGGCTTTTTTGTTTATGTTTTCACTCGTTTTGGTAGGTTGACTGATTCGCATTAACAGCTCGACCAAAAAACATAATACATAAAAAAAACCAAACAGTGGTGGTATTCAAATAACTTAACAAGCAGTTCTCTCCCTAATGACTTTTTTTCTCAAGTGTAAGCAAGTTTCAAAAAAATAATGTACCACACATAGATTTAAAAAATAATTTCCAACGTTATAAAATAAGGATTAAAAATGTTTTATCTTTAAATACAGTGAAAAAGAAAATATGTGCTTTAATATGCAGTTTACTGCCATAAGGACATAATTTATTTAGCAAATATTCAACAATTACAAAGTACTCATCAAAATTTCTATCAGAAAATGCATCAAAATGAAAGTTATAATTGTAAAAAAGCACCATTTTTCAAGTGAAGGAAAAGACTAGACTATCACCAAGCTCTGCCAGGCTGCCATAGATTGGACAAAAACTTTGGAACTGAACATTCGTTCTGTGCATATGTTGCTATTCTTTTTAAAAAACACTCTGTGGAACACTGCCTTATTTTTTATCTAATAACTAGGGGGCTCGGCCCCCTACAAGCTACGCTCGCCAACCCCCGTCCAGACACCACAGACTCTAAATGCACGCTAATGTGATCGGCTTTAAAAAGATTTCGAAAGATTGAATTATAATTTAAAAAACAGTGGCGATCTCCCTATAAACGGATTTCTATTCATTTCTCTTTGATTGCGGAAATTTTAACGCCAAATCCGCTGGGGTACTACTTGATTATCCCGTCGAGTAATTTCGCCAAATTATATAAATCGCCAAACCACTCGCCAAATTATACAAATTGACATAATTTTTATTTCAAATAACGAAAGAACAAATAAATTAGTACAACATTAATAAAAATACAAATAAAACGTCGAAATATAAATAACTTGATGACGTAGACACGTGTAACAACATTTCAAAATAAGCTAATATAAAAGGAATTAAGTATACAGAATCTTTGTCTCCCAGTATTTTTTAACAAAGCGAAAAGAAAGTCCTTTTAAATGAGACATTTTAAATTAATCGTTTTTAATCTGATGTAATTTTGACCAAACTATTCTTTCTCTTTTTAATATTCACGGGAAAATACTTGTGTTAGAAATACAATATTATTTGCGCTTTCCTAAGAAAACAAGTAATATAAAAATTTTGTTTTTAAAGACAATTCCTACTTAGGCCATCAAAGAAAAATTTAATATAATCCCTTAAGCTAATATTAGTTTTTGTTGCATTAAAATATCTCAATTTGTTGATTTTCTATAAGCAAGTAGGTTTACAATGGAACTGTATGGGAATTTGGCGAAATATTAGGGCTATCGCCAAGTTGGCATCACTTTTGGCGACTCATTTTGGCCGCCAAATTTGGCGATATATCGCCAAATAATATAAATATACAAATAAAATGTACAGTGTGCAAATTGGCTATTCCTGTAATCTCTCTATTCTAAAAAAAAGTAACTACCGCTGTCACCGCAAATAATATTTTATTTCTAACACAAGTATTTTCACGTGAATATTAAAAAGAGAAAGAATAGTTTGGTCAAAATTACGTCAGATTAAAAACGATTAATTTAAAATGTCTCATTTAAAAGAACTTTCTTTTCGCTTTGTTAAAAAATACCGGGAGACAAAGATTCTGTTTACTTTATTCCTTTTATATTAGCTTATTTTGAAATGTTGATACACGTGTCTACGTCATCAAGTTATTTTTATTTCGACGTTTTATTTGTATTTTTATTAATGTTGTACTAATTTATTTGTTCTTTCGTTATTTAAAATAAAAATTATGTCAATTTGTATAATTTGGCGAGTGGTTTGGCGATTTATATAATTTGGCGAAATTAGTCGACGGGATAATCAGCGGATTTGGCGTTAAAATTTACCCAATCAAAGAGAAATGAATAGAAATCCGTTTATAGAGAGATCGCCACTGTTTTTTAAATTATAATTCAATCTTTCGAAATCTTTTTAAAGACGATCACATTAGCGTGCATTTAGAGTCTGCGGTGTCTGGACGGGTGTTGGCGAGCGTAGCTCGTAGGGAGCCGATCCCCCTAGTACTCAAAAAAGCGCTAAAATATTGTATCCCTTAAATGTGCAATGATACTGCTGCAATATGCAGATCGCAGCGACATCTGCAGGATATTTTCTACAACTGCAAGAAATTGCTAGTCTGTACAATGTAAAGCAGGGAACCCACATGCGGAAGAAATAGACGGAAATCTGCAGCGGCAAATTTTCCGCTACGCCAAATTTCCGACTTGGAAATGAGAATGGCACTTGCGTTTTTCGCTGTCGCTTCCGCGTTAACTACTGCGCATGTCTGTGATTATTCAGCTGCACGTGAGAACAAGTGACGAAATAGTGAGAAGCGTTCTTATTGGTTGATTTCTACAGATGCAGTCGCGGAAAACGGAAAAAGTTAAAACATGTTTAACTACAATTCCGCTGCGTTTCCGCATTTGTACGCGGCAAATATGGGGCCAATTTTCCGTTCCGCTGTCCAATTCCGTCGTATTTTTCCGCATGTGGGTTCCCGGCTTAATACTACACTGTTAAAAATATCGTGAAAAATTACCTCTGTTTTTAAAGGCTATCTATTTTCTGACCAATGAGAACGATACATAGGTTTTTATGTATTGTTATTGTTATGTATTGTTATTGTATTATTATGTTATTGGTCAGAAAATAGATAGCCTTTATAAACAGAGGTAATTTTTCACGATATTTTTAACAGTGTAGTAATACGAAAATGCTGCTGCGATCGACACTTGAAATTTTAGCAGTATCGTCGCAGATTTAAGGGATACAAATTTTTAGCACTGTTTGGATAGCATATTTCCACACTAGGTATTCAAGGCGCTGTACCCTAACTGTATGTTTAAAATATATCCCACTCCATATGCATCTGTCTCATTCACGCCCGGGCGAAGTGGTCGTGATTGCTGAACAAGCTTATTGACATTGAAGTCCACCGTTGTGGAGATTGCTTTGGGGCCTATAGCAACTATGGCTGTTCGCCTCGAATGATCCTTATTATACACAAACACAAACCACAATTTTTTCCCTCTGAATCTGATCTCGCACTTTTTTTTCTATCAACACACAAGCGCTTTAAGATCGATTCTACGTATTGTTATCGACAGTTTCGATATCAAAAAAGATGTTGGATACTAAAGCATTTGACATTTTATTAACATACATCTGACCTGTGTGCTTGGCATCAAGCGCTCGCTTATAAGCCATCGTCAATATATACAGGGACAAGGTGGCGCACACAAGGAAATTTACAACACAGAGAAATACAGCCAGGAACTCCACAAAGAGTGTGCAACGGAGCCAGCGGGATTCTAACCCGCATCCACCTACACTCGCAAGTGATTAGCGGCGTGATGCCTTGAGCACGCAACCACGGTGGGCCCGACGCAAGCAATTTCGGGAAAGACTGTTGCCATGGAAACCAATATCTTATTCGAGTTATTTAGTTATTTATTTAAGCTTGTTTGTTTGTTTGTTTTATTGAACACATACAACAGGCTTGTGTGCTTGACACCAGGGCCCGCTTATAAGTCATCGTCGATATACAGGGACGAGATAGCACAAGGAAATTTACGACACCAGAGAAATACATCCTGGGGGCTCCACAAAGAGTGTGCAACGGATTCGGCGGGATTCGAACTCGCCCCCACCTACGCTCTCAAGCGATTAGCGGCGTGGTGCCTTATCCACTCAGCCACGATGGACCCTTATTTAAGCTATGAGGTATTCGCTACGGCCTTGCCGGCATGACCTCAAATGATCTCAAAATGGCGTTATTTCCTTGGAACAACCTTCCTCCACGAGGAAAAAAGGCAGAACCCATCTTATTTGATATCGAATTGTAATGACAGCGTTAGGCCCCACGCAAAGATCCATGCAATTTTTTACCAATGAGTAAGTATCGCAAAATGTTATTTTGTCTTACCGTGTCACAAGAGTGCAGCGCCTAGAATAAATAGTGTGGAAATCTGCAATCAAAAGAGCGCTAAAAATTTGTATCCCTTAAATGTGCAATGATGCTGAAATACAAAGAGCCGATCGCATCGACATCTGAGGAATATTTTCAAATTTCAATGTAAACACCTTATTATTACAGCATCTATACCAAATCGTCTTGGAGTTTTAGAAAATCTCCTGTCTTTGGATTTGTCTTGTCTTTTGGAGCATCTATACCAAATCGTCTTGGGGTTTTAGAAATCTTCTGTCTTTGGATTTTTTGCGTATTTGTTGTTTCTTACAGAGATAGAGAGAGTTTTAATTACGAAATTTTCAAAAATGCGTGGATTTATTTGTTCAGTCTACATTTACCTTTTATTTACAAAGTTTTTTACGTTAATAAACTCCTATTTTTCAATTCCTACTATTAGTTCACACTCTCCCTATATTTGTTTATTTATATATTTATTTATTTATATATTTATCTTGTTCAAATATTCAATCGTTAATAAAATACTCATTATTCATCCTATCAAGTTGAAATAATTTTTTTTTGAACTTGTACTGGATGATAATTGATGTTAATACAGTTTTTTCAAATATTAATTAATTAATTAAATTTTAATTAATTAATTTTAGTTTTGCATGGGAAACAAAATGGCGGCCATTGGTTATCGAAGGTCAATGAAAGTATTTTCAATAAGGGGTTATCATAGGGGGGACCCTGTTCTGTCGCCAAATACCGCCAAGTTTGTCGCCAACTTGGCGATATACCGCCAAATTTGGCGTCCAAAATAAGTCGCAAAAGTGACGCCAACTTGGCGATATTTCTAATATTTCGCCAAATTCCCATAGAATTCCATTGTAAACCTACTTGCTTATAGAAAATCAACAAATTGAGATATTTTAATGCAACAAAAACTAATATTAGCTTAAGGGATTAATTAAATTTTTCTTTGGTGACCTAAGTAGGAATTGACTTTAAAAACAAAATTTTTATATTACTTGTTCTCCGTGAAATGGACTCGGACAGCAACTGTCCGTGAATACATATTAAGCCTGACAGATGCTGACCGAGTCCTATGTAAAGGTTAAAATACGGTACAGAAAACTGAAACTATACTATTTTAATCCATTTTTTCAATTATCCTAATAATTAAAAAAAAATAATTTTTTAAAATTTGCTTTTTAAATTTTCAATGATTTTTTTTTAAATCTCTGAATCATATACTAATTAGAATGACGGTCTGTATGTTTTTTTAAATTATTAGGAAAGTCGTAAAATTAAAATAGCATGCTTTAAATTTATATACTGTAGGAAAAAAATTCATTCGTGTAAAAAATTGTAAATAAAAAGGAAATGTTGTCGACTGAACAAATACAAAATGCGTATTTTTTTTCTTTTCGTTAAATGCAAAAATATGCAAAATTTCATAATTAAAATTCTCTCTGCAAACAAATGAATGCGTGAAAATATGTTTTTATTTATATTTGTATTTTATAATATGTATTTGATCTATCTATCAGTTTTAAAGCTTCATATACCGAATGCTTTTCATTTTTAAAATATCCTTTTTTCCATCTTAAGGAAAAATTTGTTTTCGGTGGGATCTGAAAACCTTTACGTTCCCGCGTTCGGCAGATTCCGCCTAATGGAGCACGCATTAATGTTATTTTCTATGGATTCGCCGGGATTTAGAAATCATTCTGCGGTAGGCAGATTTCTGTCTTACACCCAGTCCGCTTTAGGCAGATTTTACTCTATCCTCTGTGTATACAGGTTACATCACAACATTTATTGAAACTGAAAGTCTGATTCTCTACCCATCTTTACTTTGCGCTGTTTCTGACATGCATTATATTTCATTGTAAAATATACCACATCGCCGTCTGTGACACCAACGGTACTTTTGTACACAAGGGTGTCTCTATACGAGAGTGGCGACATACGCACAAGCCCATAATTAGACAGAAGTTTTTGTCCTCTTTGATAGCTTAAATTCAATTAATCGAATAAATTAAAAATGTTTGTTAAAAACACTACTTTGTTTCAATGATTTCTTCTGATTTGTCAATCTTTCAAACGAAATTTGAAAAAATTTCTAAAATATTAAGAAAATCGACAGTTCAATCGGTGTGATTCAATGATTATATGTAATTTGTGACAGATACAACCTCGACGAATCTAGTCTTCAAATCATTCATGTATTTTTTTCTTATGCTGTGGCCACCAAAAAACGTTCTTCTATACAAATCAAATCATCTGCAACCAAAATTAAATGGCAAACTATTGGTTCTTGAGATATAGTCTTTTACAGAAATCATGAAAAACAGAGCGTAGCACCTGATGGGCGGTACACATACAAACCTAATAAAGATCTATTTATGTTAAGGTCTATCAGAATATGAAATTTGCTGAAATTATGTGCATTAGTGTTTGAGATACCGCTATCGTGGAAATCGTGAAAAATACAGATTTGCAGCACCGCCTGTTGGACGATTTTACACAAAAACTTCATCAGCATTTATTTATGTAAAGGTCAAATAATTTATGTAGATATCTCGAATTAAGATCTACAGCTATTTGTTATTATTCACATGTTATTGATCTCTGTTATTATTCATTATAATAACTACAAATGGTGCACAAAGTTTGTTGGTGATGTCCTTGAAATAACTGAGAATTAGAGTAACCAACACTGTGATAATTACAGGTAGGCTACTATCTCACCAACAATATTAAATATTTAATGAAATATGAGTATTTCTATTGAATAAATTTTTATGTGCAAAATTATTTTGCATAAATTAGCAGTCAAATAACCAAGATATCTCCTATAAAAAAAGTTAGTCGAACATTGTAGAAATTCAGAAAATATCTGGGACATCAGCGATACAGTGAACGAATTTGAGCTGTTTTCTAAAAGCAACTGCATGATAAGAGATTTTCCATAAACTGTCATTTTCTATTCTTCATTTTTTATTCATGGTTTAGTTCTTATTAGAAACCATCAAAACGAGTCCATTTCAACAACAAAGAAAATAAAATGTCAAATCGAAGCATCGTTCCAAAGTTATGGGTTGACGACATTCGTTAAGTATACAACGGCCTTCAAAATCAACATTTTTATTTATACCAGTAAATCTTTTCGAGAATTATAGGAAATATTTATGGTGTTATCAATATATAGCATGCGAATTGTGGTTAAAATATCTTTATTGGGTATTGGTATAAACAAATTTAAAACTTTTAAAACCACGAATAATTAAAAATCTCCAAAATTGTCCATAATGCATTCCATTTTTACGTACATTTTCAAAAATTTCTCTAATAATAATTTTATATAAAAAAAGGAAAATTACTAAAACTTTTTTGTTTATTTCATGAATAAAGTTTTAAAAATGAACTTAATTTGAATTTTCTAGATTTTAATTAAGAAATTAGCAAAATTTTTATGTTCAATTTTTAAAATTTTAATAACTTTTGTTATTTTTAGTAATTTAGGTTTATACGTATATAGAAAGCACAGGTGAAAATTTTTAATAAAATTGGAAAAAATGAAATGGACATTAAGCATTTTAAAATCATGAAAATAATGAAAATTTGCAATCTGTTTTAAACAGTTTTTACTGAATAAATGAGTTATAAATGCCCAATATCTTTTTCTGAAACCATTTTAACTATGAGTAAAGGTTTTAATATTCGTAATGACCTATTTCCCAGATTTTTATGTCCATCTACTTGCCTAGTAGTTACTAGACAAAAGGTGACGGGCATGCATCGCGACTCAAGCATGGATGCTTGTAGGGTTGGACGCTTTTTTAAAGGGAGGTCCCGGTCTGTTTAGTTTTTGTGTGCAAAATAAGACAGTGGCGACAGCAACCAATGAAATTACCTTTTTATGCATTTATGATAAATATATCTCGTTTATATGCCCGCTCATAAAGCTTTCTGTAGTAATTGAACTATCAAAATTTTGAACTGTAGCATAACACTCACGAATTAGCGACTCTCGTCAGCAATTTCTCGTCAAAAGTGATATTTCTGGATCCATTAAAATGAAGTAAAAGTTATATTGCTATCGATAATAAAAATATTATTAATTAAAAGAAAACGCTTTCTTTTCAAACAATTTCCAGTCAACTGCCTTAAAAAAAAAAAGTAGCCTCTTTGTGAAGTCCGTTCACCGCCTACTTCCAGTTAAAAAAGTTTTGATATTGGTTTGATAGTTTCAGAAAAATCGAGATATTAGAACATTTTCTACTCATTGCACCCTTTTCAATTTTTAATTTTTAAAAGCTGTCTTTAGAGAGCACTTATGACTAAAAAGTAACCAAGATGTCAAATAGAAAGTTTCTACACAAAACAATTTCAACGAAATAGTAGTTTTAGAATATTTTTCATCCTTGTACCCATTTGGAGGGAGAGATACCGAGAAGTAGCTTACATTTAAGCAGAGATAAGTCTCCTTTACCATAGTGAAAGAATTTTTTTAATCGATTTGGTAATTCGAAAGTAATCGCGAGATCAGAGCATTTTCCGCTCATTCCACCGTTTTAAATTTCGAATTAAAAAACCCCGTTTTTAGCGGGCATTTACTTCTTAAAATAATCGCCATGTAAAATTTCATGTTTCTAGCTCTTATAATTTTATAAAGATTCTTAGTTTTAGAATATTTTTCTGACTTGCAACCTCTGGGAGGCAGTGAACCTGATAAAGAAACCTATATTTAAAACCGTTAAGGGGAAATTTGCCTAAAGAAAGCTTAAAAAAATGTGTTTTTTAACAGGAATAAGAATGAAGATTTTAATCTTTAACTGATGTCACAGAAATTGTCACATAACTAGTGTGAAAGCGGTCTGTGAGACCACTGCAACGACAGATGAATAAAAGGCACGATTAACTCATAGGATGGTGTTTTAGTACTAAACTTTTTGCACAGGACTGTTACAATTAAAATTCACCTATTCAAAAGTCTCTGGTAAGAGTACTAAAGTTCCAAACGGAACAAAATTTCGGTAATGTTTGTAGTTAAACTGAAAATTGCTAGTTAAACTATAAAAATTTAAAAAAGCCGCGGTCTGAGAGACCGGTAACATCAGTTAAAGGTTAACTCCAGATTTTTGCATGCTATTTTTTATCCTTTCAAGAACATTTCAGAATTCTTTTAACGAAAAATTGATGACGTGACTCCTGTTGCGTGGGTGAGCGTCCTAACGTACGTGCCATGCACTTCCAATCAGGCAGGATACAATAGATCACCAGGGTCGTCTGCAATCAATTTTCCTTAAAGATTACGAAAATAGATGAGATTGTCTGGAGATTCAAACACTTTTAGGTCAAAAAGTTGAAAATCAACAAAATGGCAGCGATTTGAAAAAAAAGCGCCCTATTTTTGACCCCCTTTTTCGCACTTTGGCGTGCTTCTAAATATGTTTATTTTTTATAAAAATAGTTGAAAGTGGTCCAATCCCCAATAAATTATGTTCCCTTTAATAATAATAAAAAATAGCGAGATTAGTTTAATATTTTTCCTTTCTCATCCCGCCCAGTTTGAAAAAGACATTTTTCGTAAAATGCACCTGGTAGTTTTACGCCATCTGTGTAATGGTTTTGAACCAAACTCAGTGTGGTATCCATAGCATCCCCTATATAACACCAGGGTAAAAATTCATGCAGGTGTCGAAGTAGAAAGGTGAAATCTCCCGTTCGCACATGTGCTGCAAAAGAAACGGGGGGGGGGGGGGGGCTAAGCCGGCGCCCGCGTTGTGCTCAATCATTAAATAACTACGAAAGGACTTCAAGTTCCTCCAAATCGTTTAACCCGTTTAGGACCATCATCTTTTGCATGAATTTTATTCGGTTGACAACACTTTTTGTCAAATAATTAAATTTACTTTATCAATCAAGCAAATGTCTTAATTAAATAAGGAAAATTTTACTTTATTTTTTAGTGGTATGAAGAAAAAGTGCTTTAAGCATCTTTTGAAGATGCATATATGCACTCATGGTCCCGGAGGGGTTAACAAGCATAATCTACAGACTTATACGGTGAATAGAAAAATGTAAAAGGAAAATAATCGATTTTTTCAACCTAAAGAATGCAAATGCTCCCTAACTGCTGTGACAAAAATTGCCGCTTAGATACTATAGGCAGTTTTCACGACCGTTTGATTGAAAAATGAATAAAAGGCAATTAGCAAATAGGATACTGTTTCTTTACTAAATTTTATGTGCAGGGCTATTATAATTAAAACTCACACCCTATTCAGAAGACTCAAGCGACAGTACTATGGGGTGGGGGTGGGGTGTTCTAAACGAAACAAAATTTCACTGTGGTATCTATAGTTAAAATGAAAATTAAAAACTGAAAATTGAAAATAGCGGTCTGTGAGTAACAGCAATTAAGGGTTCAGCTATTAAGCAGAGATAGTTACCATTATAATACTGTAAGATTTTTTTAAACCCATTTGGTAGTTTGAGTGCAATCAGGATTTAAAATATTTGTCTGCTTATTTCAGTGTTAAAATTCGAATTTTTTTTTTATAAACTGTTCTTAAAGAATTTACATCTTAAAAAGGCGTACCACATCAAATTTCAAAATTTTATCCAAAACGGTTTCAAAGATATCGTAATTTAAGAAAGTGTTTCGATCTTCCACAGGCTGTCAACCTTATTTTACCCAATGAAATTTTGAAATCAACTTGCCAGTTCTAGAGACTGCCTCTTACAAAACAAATGAACGTTACTTTTTTATAATACTAGCTGACCTGCGCGGCGATGTCGGGGGCCTGTGATGAATGACCCTTAAATTGACCTCAAATTTGTATGATTTTTTATCCTAAGAATCCATTTTATCTGAATTTATATTTTTAAATGAAAAAATGTCTATGCATGCCGAAAAAGAGCGTAACCGCGACTAAAAACTCAGGTTTTTATTAATTTCATCGAAATTTCACGTATTTGTAAAAAATATTTCTATCCGTCCGAACTTGTTTTGTAGGTTATGTAAATCTGATATGCTGAGACGCTCTAAAAAGATTGTGTTTAAATGCAGACGTTTAGTTACTTTTAGCGTAGAAAATATAGTCTCCGTTAGGCGCGTAGTGACCTGAGTTCGCATGTGTATTTGAAAGGATTAAAATTCATATTTTAAAACTGATTACACCATCAATTAGAATAAGGTTTTAGCTTTAAGAACATATTTGTTTTGTCGAAACCTCTAAATTTGCGCTCTGGAGGGGCAAAACCGCGATGAAATATTCAAGTTTATACGGATTTCGTCGAAATTTTCACACATTTTATTTTATTAAAAATATTTTTACGCGTTAGAACGTTTCGAAATTTTTGTAGGCAAATTAAATCTGGTCTATTGAGATGCTCTAAAAAGATTGTATTAAAATACGGACGTTTAGTTACTTTTAGCGTAGAAAAAATACCGTGTCCATGAGGCGCGAAGTGACCAGAGTTCACCGGTGTGTTAGAAAGTGTTAAAATTCATATATTTTTAAAACCAATTACACCATCGATGAGAAGAAGGTTTCTGCATTAAGAACATATTGTTGGTTTATCGGTACCTTTAAAATTGCATCCTGGGGAGGGGTTGCAATAACGGAGAAAAACGACCTTTTATGATTTTTTTTTTCAAGGGGTTAACTGCGATATTTTTTTGAATTGATTGCATCATTTGAGACGTAAGAGTACGATCTTTCAGAATATGTCTTCCGTTTTTAACTTGACTGAGCGGTTTGGACGATGTTAGTTATTAAACAATGACAAAATGCCCCCGAAATTTTCTTTTTCGTTCTTCATTTTCAAGCGTAAATAAGCCTTCAGCGCATGCGCCACAGCTTTTCAGGTCTTTCAACGACCGAGATGAGTTTTTAATGAGAGTGAGTTGTGGTTGTTAATTAATAACTCAACTAATTATAAGAATTTTAAAATTCTAAGACTCAGGTGCATTAGGAGTGACCTTCGACTATCTTCACAAAAAATTTCAACCTCGTGCGTGGCCGTAGATTTCGCTATCCATCGCAGACACACACACACTCACACAGACAGAGCGAAACTTTCTTTTATTAGTTTAGATTAGTACAGGCTTTATGATATTAGTGTACACTGCTAAAACTAGTACTAATATCAAATGAGAAAACTGTATGGAATTTCTTTTGATAAAATTATATATTAAATGCAAAGATATGTAAATTAATCAAAAAGAAATTGAATACTTTGAAATACGGTACTGCTCACTGTAACTGACATTTGATCTTGCAACTTAGGCTTGGGCGTATATACATTTTTTGTTTACGCTATTTAACTCTCATGGGTGTCCCCAGGAAATTTAAGAATTTATTGATAGTCCTCAAGCATCAAATGCTGAAGACCATTAATATAGCATGCGAGATGCCATTCGCTGAAAAAATGTGTAGATCAAGGTTGACAGTTTGCCCTCTATTTTTATTAAAAAATTTCGAGTTCATACCCGAAATAAAGAATGTATTTTATGCTTTATTTAATGAGGGACATTTAGAGTGCACATAAAGTAAAAATTCTTCTTTCGAAATTTCCAATATGAATTTGAAATTTTGGATTAAAATTGGAGGCTAGACTGGCGGCCCTGGTGTAGACTATAGTTAATGCATCTCGGTTTACAACAGCTTTCACTAAACATATATTTGTAGAAAAGATTCCACATTTGCATCGGAATGAAACTTTGTTTTTGCTGTTGAAAATTGGTGCTTCAATGACTGATTCATCTACTATTTTTCGTACGGAAATGAAAAGAACACTTCCACACTTAATTAAATAATATTTTAATTTATTTAAATCATCTCAAAAACATGTACAGTCGTGTAAAAAAAAGTAAACATCCCTTACTAACTCTGCAAAAAAGTATCGTAGAAGAAAGTTATTGGTACCACACGATTGGTAATAAAGTCTATTTTTAAATGATGTATATAAAATTTGCTTAGGGGGCAAGTACATATTAAAACGAACCATAAATTTGTTTTTTCAATAGCAGTACATAATTCTGACAGCATAAATGAACTCTACACCCTTCAATTAGCCTAAAATCAAATTTTTATGCAATTCGTACGATAAGTTTCCGCAAAATTGTTTTAAAACGAGCGTATTTTAAGTGCTGTATCCAAATTGAAGTTCGGCATTCTATTGTTGACCGAGAGAGCCTTCTTGATCCAGGCTTCTTAAGCGCCAGTCAAGCAATCATTGAAGGCTGCTAGATTACAGGATAGCATTAGAAATGTCAAAATAACTAGTCACTTCTATCATAGACCCCCTTAAACCATCATTTTGCCGTTTTTTAAGCATAATTTGAAAACTACTTGGAAGAAAGAAGTGAAATTTGGGATTTCCTTAAAGCAGGACTTAATAAATCTAAATCCATCAAAAAAATTGTAGGTTGCAATTCATAATTTTTTCGAATATTAATTTCATAACTCATAATTCGTATCATAAACATATAAAAATTGCAAATTCAACGTATTTATGTTTGGGTATTTTAGTATTATTGCTACAAAAAAATTAGCCCATTAGGAGTATAATTTCAGGAGATATTTATAAAAATATGAAAATGTAATTTAACATTAAAAGCACTAAATTTTGAATGCTTATAATTCAAAAACTTACCATTCAAATGACTTAAAATTTGGTGTCTAGGCATAGTTTGAACTAAAGATTTGAAATATCTTGTTAAAATTGGGTTTTGCCATTGAAAAAATGAAGTTTGGGTTCGTTTTAATATGTAGATAGCCCCCTAAGCAAATTTTATGTACAGCATTTGAAAGTAGACTTTATTTCCAATCGTTCGGTACCAGTAACTTTCTTCTACGATAATTTGCTCAGGAGATAGTAGGAGGTGTTTGCTTTTTTTTCCGCGACTGTACAAGATTAAGAAATTTTCTTTACATATTTCCGCCATCTAATAAATAACGCGGTGAAAAAATAAAGGAACTATTTAAACAGTTTTTTAAAAATGACAATAGATACAGAAATTATAAAGTTGACGAGATTACGAATTTTGAACACACAAAAGATAAAAACAAATTTATCAATCCAAGATAAGTAAATGCAAATAAAAAAAGAAAACAGTAACACATATCAACTTTCAAGAAAGGACTTGAACGAGTCTTGGGTAAAATGTAAAAAAAAAAAATCGATTGAATATAATATAAATGTAGCGAAATAAAAGTTATTATGCATGATTTATATGTAATTTCAAAGCAAGTGTTAGTGTAAAAGCTTTCTTCCTTTTATAAGGACCGCTTTTTGAAATCTACAGGAATACTGAGTGATAAAATTGTGTATTTAAGAAAATTATAAGTAAAATAGTTTTGGAAAGTAAGTAGTTGCTACTTAATGAAATCAACGATTATCATTATCCTCGCTTAGAGTTAGGAAAATCAGTACCGAGCACCTACATTCAATTTTAAGCTGAAATCAATCGCCTTGTGTGATCAATTTTTCATTTAATCATTTTTTTCAGCATACTTAGCACCTGAAAATTTGCAATTGAAAGCGAAATTTTGTTATGAAGCCCATTCAAAGTATTGGATCGAATATTCCGAATACAATACAAATTGTTTTCTTAGTGTAGTTTTCAATGAATTGAAAAAGAAAACTGTAGAAACTTTAGGGTAGGGGAGCCTGGGGAGGGTTGACCCATTTTTTAGAAAATGATTTTTTATTTTTTAAATATTGAACCTAGAATAAAATTTGATATATCAATTTATTCGCCATACAATGAGTTATCAAAATAAAATTGCGACATAAGTGTGCTATATAAGAAACTTGAAAAATGATTGATTTTAATCATGAGAAAATAATGTGTCAAGGCTCCCCACATATTGGAGGCTTGACCCACTTTATTTTATATTGAAGTATTTGTTAAGGGAAATAAAATCAATTTTTAAAAAGGTAGAATAATTTTATGCTGCAATGTTTAATTATTATTAAAAAATATTTGGGAAAATGTGATGTATAAACATACCTGCTTAGACTAAATTCAAGGCACATGAGGAAAATTCCATTTTAACCTTTTGTTTTTACACTTGACCTGGCAGCACTAGTTGTCATGCGGTTTGGCTTCATCTCATTGCGTTCATCTTGGTAAAATTTGTCTACATATCTTCCTAAAGGGTTTTGATCAATGTTGTGTTCTTTTGCAGATTGATGAATACCTAACATTTCTTAAGGGGTCTCAAGACTCTTAAAGATTTCAAATTTTCGAAATTTAAATTTTTTTAAATGTTAAACTCTGATTTTTTCTGAACATTTTAATATAATTCTTTCCTTGAAATTCCCATTAGAACATAAGTTATGGCATTTAGAATTATACCCGCTCAATAGCTGAAGCGGCTATATATATAACAGCTTTTCCGTTATATATTCATTTAACCTCCTCTCCCCTCAAAAAATCAACATTTAACTTTACTGTTTCATTTTGTAATTGTCATCACCCCCCCCCCCCCCCCTTAAAATAAAATATTTAGTTTAAATTTGACATTTTATACTTAATTTCATTTGTCGTTATTCATTCTCTTTCCCCCCCTCCCCCTCACACTACTGTAAGTTTCCCTTTTTACTTTTTAAATGCAGGCATCATTTATCTCAGTTCCTCTTTCACTTTCACACGGATAGAAAAATATCTTAACCGCAGTGATGTTCCGTTGAGATAAAATAAAAGAATAAAATAGAAGTGAATGTCTTTCACATCGCAGCCGACAATATGTAATGCATATTTTCTCAGCCTCTTGGCTTGCATTAATAATAAATTCTCACCCTTGTATTTTGTCGGATAAAAGCCATATGCCCCTTGCTGACTAATTTCAGCTGTCGTTAAATCTGTAACGTGCATCTAATGTCACGTGTTTTAGCTATTTCTTTAAGTCACCCTGCTTTACCGCAGGAATTTTAATTCTGGTAACCATATAGCCCGCCATGGCGTAGGTTTTAATTCTATGTAATACTTCGGGATTCTTCTGATTCCTTTGTCCACGCCACCTATATTCATCGCCAATGTATTACATATGTTCCTATTCAGCTCGCCAATGAGTAAGTAATTGTAACAAAATCTCACTCACTTTTCCTGCTGACCTCGATCTATGTAGGTTGTAATTTAGCCCCGCTATGGGCTTCTACCACTGAGCAGTTAACGAAACTCTCCCCGTCCCTCTGTATTTCTCACGGCCCTTCTTTTAAAGGTTCTTTACAATAAATGTTTAAGTCTCTTAAAGTATTGTGTTGGAGTTTTTTTTATTCATTTATGAACCTGGGTACACTAAAGCACCGTCATAGCGGCGTTTCCGAAACTTTGAATTTTTCTCCAAATGACGTCTTTGGGCATAACGATATGTGAAAAACTTCTGAATATTTTTTTATGAAATTTTCAAAACATATGTTCCATGTTAGTCTATATAAACTGAACCTACAATTTCCTTTTTATTGTAAAAAGAAAAAAAAAAGGGAGATTATATTTTTGAATTTTTCTAAGTTTTGCATTATCTAAGTACAAAACTTTGTATTAAAAATATAAAAATAATTTAAATACAAATTTATTTAGGTTCAGGGTAATTATTATAATCTGAAGTATAAGTAGGCATCAAAATTTTCATTCTAGTTGTAAAATTTATTTTGTAATTCTGCGCGTAATCTGTTATGCCAATTTTCTGCTCGTCAAATGTCTGACAGTTTGGAGCTCCCTGTAAATGTTAATTCTGCATCTTGCTATTTTTTAAATATTTGAAATGAAAGAACATACTTATATGTTTCATCCCAATTAAAATTGTGTCTTAAAATAAAATACATTTAAAGATATTAAATATTGAAAATGGTCTTTTTTTTTTCATTTTTTCTCGGGCAACGTAAAAGTAGTAAAATTTGCGCAACTCATCATCCCCCATTTCATCGGGGATGCATTTTTTCCGTCTAATTGACCCCCCTTGATCATTCCCATCAGTTACTTTTTATTGTAAATTTTGCCTTATCTAATCTGAGCATTTTCTCGATTAAATCAGACGAAAATTTTTGTATTGAAAAACCGGTGTCAAAAGAATAAAAATTCTTAACCCCTTGGGGACGAGCTACCGGTATTCGTGCCGCATAAGTTGCTCAGAATCGGTGATTATTCTCACCAGTAAAATTGTATTGTGAATTTTGCCTTATTTAATCCGAGCATTTTCCCAATTGAATTAGGCAAAAATTTCTGTTTTAAAAATCCTGTGACTAAAGATTAAAAATTCTGTAAAAGACGCTCGTCCCGAAGGGGTTAAAAGACGCTCGTCGCGAAGGAATTAAATGCGCAATTTTTGAAGCTACTTTGATAAAACAATTACGCAGCGAGAGGGTTAAGGCTGCAGCTTTCCTCAAAAGGAGGAAAGCTGCAGCCTTAACCCTCTTTTAGTCTTTTTCATTCTTTCTGTTTACCTACTATAGGTACTCTGTAAATGAAATAAAAGTTCCTATAAACTTTTCAAGTTCTATATCATTAAATTTTTTCTTCCTTCTATAGTAATTTTTCTCATCTTCATTTAATCAGTTTTAACCATTTTCATTTCTATCAATCTCCACATTTTACTGCAGTTTTACAGAATAAATTTAGATTATTTTAGAAATATAACCATTAACCCTTCCTTATGTACAGTGTGTAATAAAAGGATTTCCAAAAAACACTTAATTAAGGATCTTTGGCCATCCCAAACCTCCCAACCAACTGGTCAACCCTCCCAACATTGACTGGGCCAAGCCTTCCCACGAAGCCACTTTTTAAATCATAGCACATGGCTATGTTTAGCCCAATTGACTGTACCATCTTTATGCCTGGAATGAAAGCTCAATATTTCTACATTACTTAAAACCTAATTACTCAAATTTCTATGATGTATTTTATCTGAGAAAATCTTACAAAATTTTCCTAAACAATACATTCTTTAAGCTGAAAACTCTTCACAATTGATTTTTTCACAACTGTTTCAATCATTTTCATGAAAGAAAGACTATTGTTTTGAGCCTTTCAGTAGCTTTGGTTGCTGCCTATTGGCAAAACTCTGAAATTCTTTAAATTCTTTTAAATACGAAAACTGAAGGGTGGGTTAAGCCTCCCCTATGGTCAATCCTCCCCAATCTACCTTAAGGCTCCTGTCCCTGCTCGCGAAGACTCACGAGCTAATGCTAATCCTATGGGGAAGGATTTTTCTAATATCTCGTTTGCATTTCGACATTTTTAAATAATTTTTTTTTTTTTGCATTGGATAGCCGAGGGCCGTCTCTACATCGCATCTTTTTTACTTTTTCGATTTTGGTCGCAGATATTTTTTATAAAGTTACTTTCACTTTCAAAACCGGTTCTGAAAATGAAAGTGTCATTCTAAAAAATATCTGCAACCAAAATCGAAAAAGTAAAAAAGGTGCGATGTAGAGACGGATCTCGGCTATCCAATGCAAAAAAAAAAAAAAAAAAAAAAAAAAATATTTAAAAATAACGAAATGCAAACGCGATATTAGGAAAATCCCTCCCCATAAGATTAGCATCAGCTCGAGAGTGTCTTCGTGGGCAGGAACAGGAGAATTTAAGAATAATGTAGAATTAAGACATTTTTCCTCGGGAGGAATTTCTGTAGTTCCGGGCCGATGGGCGCTACCTTTTCTAGGCCATATAAAATGCATAAGATACAGTATACGGCCATTAATCACCGAAAACTTTCAATTTTATACATTTTATCGAATATTTAAAGAGATTATGTTGGATTTTTCTGGAACTTCAGGATTATGAAGATTATGTTGGACTTCATATTTATTAACGGCGATTTGAAGACCAACAAATTTTTGTTTGAGACCAACAAAAAATCAAAGAAAAATAATTATGTTTGGGATTACCCTGTAAAATAAAATGCACTAAATGATCTATCGCTATAGTTTGCGAATATATGGATATAGTACAATATATGTATTCATTTGTGGAAGAATAGAATGGAGATATATCATTTTTTTTTAAAGTACAAAAAATTCTTCCATGTTTTTTGTTTATATCATGAAGGGGTTTTTTCCCAAATTTAACACCAGTTTAAGAAAATTTGACAAAATGTAGTAAAAATAATATGGCGTAATTGGAATGTAAATATATTAAATATTTGATGAAATATGAACAGTTGAATGAAATATTTTTTATGTACGCATGCGCACACGATTTTTTTTTTGAGTGATTTGATAGTCATTTCTATTGAGCAACTCTTAAAAAAATTCAGTCAAATACCTTGAGAATTCAGAAAGATGATCGGCGATAGACTGAGCTGATTTTAGCTGTTCTCTAAAAACAGCTAAATGATAAGCGGTTTTCCATAAATTGTCGTTTTTAATTTTTACTTATTTTTTTTTTGATGCTTTAGTTGTTCTTGGAAAACCAACAGAACGAGCCTATTCCAAGAACAAAAAAGTATCAGAATCTAAGCATTTCTTTAAAATCTACTCGTTGACATTCATTAAGTACAAATTCCTTTGCTGAAAGCAAGATAATAAAAAAATGACACTTTGTGGAAAATCCCTTGTCATTCAGCAGCTTTTAGAGAGCAACTAAAACTTCGCTCAATATATTGCCGATTTATCTTTCTGAATTTTCACGATATTTGACTGGCTTTTTTTTACGAGTTGCTCCATAGAATTGACTATCAAATCATGAAAAAAAAATTTAATCGTTCGCGCATGCGCATATAAAAACATTTCATACAACTGCTCATATTTCATAAAATATATAATATATTTACATTCCACTTACACTGTATTATTTCTACTATATTTTGTCAAATTTTCTGAAACTGGATGTAAATTTGATAAAATGCGCTGGATAATATAAACAAAAAATCTGCACAAATTAAAAAAAAAATCAATATATCTCTATGAATATACGTTCTATTCTTCCACAAATGAATACATATCTTGTACAATATCCATATATTCGTAAGCTATAGGAATAAAGCATTTCGTGTATTTTATTTTACAGGGTGATATCAAACATTATTATTTTCCTTTTTTTTTGTTAGTCTCATAATTGTAATTCTGATCAAATCGCCATTGATAAATATGAAGTCGAACATATTCTTCATAATCCTGAAGTTCCAGAAATATCCGACAAATATATCTTTAAATATTCGACAAAATGTCTAAAATTGAAAGTGTTGGTGATTAATGGTCATATAGTGTATAAGCATAAAATGCCGAATCTTTCGGGGTGGGGGGGGGGGGTCTCCTCCGAACCACTTCCCGAATTCCACATAGAGTGACTCCGATGATATGGCGAAACAAGATTGAAACCTAGGTGGCGATCGACAACAATGTTCCTATAGTTGCAAAGTTTCCAGAACTTCAAATTCGGCAAAAGAAATAAAAAATAAAGATGAGCAGGAAGACGACAAAGGATAAATTTATGGAAATATTCGTACAAATGTGGAAATGAGATGTACAATGTCCCTCAGGGAATTCTGAAAAATAATATGAGAGTATAAAAAATTCATTTGTGATCTTTTAAGAAACAACAATTTTACTAACAAACAGAAATTAGCCAATTCCTTCAACAAATGCTTTCTACCTCTTTTATATGTATATTAGAATTTCACCAAGGGTAATAATTTTCTTCTTATTATTAGATGTTATGATTAAATATTTCTTTCAATCGATGTTATGATCTATCAGATATTGTTACAAAAACTCATGGTCTGGAGATGATAACATTAAGCGGCATGTAATTAATATATATATATTTATTTAGGAGAAAATGCATAAAATCCTTTAAAATTGGTATTATACATTTAAAGTTTTAAAATAACAATTTAGGGAGTCTTAAAGGATCTTGTAATGTTTGATGGATGTTCGGCTAGAATCCCGCGGATACTTAGTCTTAATCACCCTGAACAGGAACACAGTATGTTTAAATTGACACATAAAAGAAGAAAGATAATGTTTCTTAGAACACGTTAATTTGCCAGACCCTAAAAAGAAAAATAATATTACTTACCCAGGTGCACTCTAGGAATAGCAGAAGAATTCTTTCTCTATCGCCAACATTCAGCAACAATTTGAATAAACGCCTTTCAGCAATGGTGTATTTTTCTATTTCTTATTAAGTTATTTCCTGCAAACTATTCAGCTACATGGTACAAAGTACAAAGCTTTTACGTATTATGTGTGACGTCATATTAACAAATCAGACAGTTTCAGACTTCCTTTTTCAGAGTCCAAAGTCAAATGCGGCTGATTACTGATAAATAAGAGTAGTACTTAAATAAAGGGAAATATCTTTCATCCCAGCATTAAGGTGCATTTCACCTGCCCTCGTCCCCATAATCTCCCTTTTTTTCGAAAATATTACTAAATGTTTAACTCTTTTATACCCGTTTGTAAAAACAATCTTTTCGTTCGTACCTCAATTGTACATGAGTAATAAAAGGTTTTAGCGGTGGAAGACGGCTGGAGAAAAGACCAGCCCCATCTCAGTGTTAAAAAAAATGGATAGTGCCAATATTTTATACCTCGATTGTAACCGTTTTTACCAACAATCTTTTAATTTATACCTATCTCACTTTTTTTCGAAAATATTACGAATCCTTTATACCTCGTTTCCAAATACCTTTATACCTCGTACCAAAAATCTTTTCGTTTGTACTTCATTTGTACTTGAGAAATAAAAGATTATAGTGGGGAGGGGGTGGAGAAATGACCAGTTCCCCCGCCTCAAGGTTTAAAAAAATGGATAGCGCCAATCCTTTATACCTCGTTTGTACCTTATTTGTACTCGAGAAATAAAAGATTTGTAGTGGGTTATATAAACGACTATCCTCCCCTCCTTCCTCAAAATTAAAAAAAGGTATAATGCTAATCGTTTATACCCCTTTGTACCTGTTTGCAACAACAATATTTTCGTCTGTACCTCATTTGTACTTGAGTAATAAAAATATTTTATTTGGGGGGAGGCGGAGGGGGGGGGGATGCCCAACTCCAAAAAAATGAATATTGTCAATCGTTTATACTTCATTTGTACCTATTTTCTCAAAAAATATCTTCGTTTGTACCTCATGTGTACTTGAGTAATAAAAGATATTTATTGTGTATGTTGGAGGGGGGGGGGGGGATCTTGAGTTACAACAAGGCTCCCCAACTCCATTTTTTTTTTTTTTTAAAGGGCAGTTTTTACATATTTGTACCAACAATATTTGTGTTTCTACGTCATTTTTACGTGAGTACTAAAAGAATTTTGGTGTGTGTGTGTGTGTATGGGGGCAGGGGGAGAAACGACCCGATCCGGGCCTCAATGTTTTAAACAATGGATAGCGCCATTCGTGTAGGTATGCCTTGTTTGTACACGTTAGTATTCAATCTTTTCCTTTGTGTCTCATTTGTCTTTAAATAATAATGATTTTTTGTGGAGCGTTTGAAGAAACGACCAGCCTCCACCTCTGATATATATATATATAAAATGTGTGATGCCAATCGTTTGCATCACTTTTGTGCCATTTGCATCTCATTTGTACCTCCTTTTACAGACAATATTTTCGTTTTCACATCATTTGCATTACCGTAATTGATTTTTATCGAGATGCTAAAGAACCCCACAAGCTCTCCACACACACAACTTTGATTTTTTTAACGAATAGTGCCAATCGCTCCTACCTAATTTGCATACATTGTATATATATATATGTATTTTCAAAGCAAGTCATTTATAATTAAAACTATAGAATAGAAAGAAATTTATAAAATAATAATTTATGAAGCAGAACTGTCGTTCAGCCAAGCCAAGCTATAAAAAAAGCACGCCAGGAAAAAAACAACAGACCGCTACTGCTTATTATAAAGAACACAACAGGAGACCAAAAAAGGTAAAATTTCTACCGATAATTAGCAAAGCACTGTTAATTAACTCTAAAATTAACGAAATTTGCCAAATCAGAGATAAAACAGTCAAAAGACAGAATATTTATTTCTACGGAATATCGTTATGACTACTTATGTACAACAGATGGAATAAAAAGGTTTATTTTTCACTTCCATTTACGTTTATTCGTATTACTTACTTAAAAAAAAAATGAAATAACATCGGTTTTCTTTTGTTTTAAGTTTGTTGTAATAAAATTCTGAAGTCGTTACTATAAAATACCGAAAGATGCTTCAAAAATTAAATTTTTTAAAAAGCAAAGGAGTTTGATTCGATGTTGCTTAGATATTTGCTTTTGATTTTCTTAAATAAAAATACCATAGTAGTTTAATTTAAATTATTAAATACTTTAAAAAATAATTCTCTTAAACCTATTGACTATTATTCCTTTAAATCTTATTCTATTATCAAGTTAAGTCTTAAATCAATATTTCGTAAAGCGGATAGTTCTAAAACAACTGAAAATTGACTTGGTATTTCAGCCTACAGTGTTCCACAAAAGTGATGGTACAGAGAGTGTTTCTTGAAAAATATGCAAATTTCTTCATGGTGAATAGAAATAAAATTAGTCAATAAATTGAAATAATTAGCAACCTATGTTACATTATACAATGAAATGTTAACAAAAATTTCCTTTAGACACACTGAAAAAATATTTTAAAATTATTATAGTTCAAAAATAGTTCCACAAAAATCATGATACATTTGTATAAAATTAAAAAAAAAATTCACACTCATTTGCATATTTTACAGAACATAGTCGTAGTCTCGCAGTATTCACATCACATGTAAATGTATTTGTTGTTATTTCAGCAAAAAAAAAAAAAAAAAAAAAAAAAAATCTCATGAATTTTTAAAGAGGACGCAAAAATCATTTACAGTAAAGGAAAACAAATGACTTCTTAATCTTCATAAAAAAAAGAGATAAATTATAGGGGAGACCGGGGGAATGGCGTCACTCGAGGTTATGCCTCCACCCCTCCTAGTTTAAAAACTAACGGAAGTTTGAGATAGTGAATGCGCCTGCACTATAGCAGCCAACAATAGAAACAATGCCTAGAGTGAGAGTGATTTTTTTGTACGTCGTTTGTTTGTTCTAGTAGAAAATTTAGTTTTCATCTAGTTGTTTTTTATTTTGGAGCTTCAAAGGAATAGAAGTAAACGCCTTTTATTATAACATGAGGTACTTAAGATAATGTTACCCGTAATCAACATGCATTCGCCGACTTTTTGATGCAATGTGTTGAACAATCTCGGTCCCTCTTTCGGCTTTGCGGTGGGATTTCCGCAATATTGCCCTCTCGGAGTAATGCCGCCTCTATGGCAAAGGGTGATTTTTCTAATATGAGTTAAATCGAAAGCTTATCACATCAATAAATCTAACTTAAGGAACATTGTAATTATTCATTATTCTGCTAAATTATTGCTTTCTAAATATTTTCAGTAGGTTATGTGTTTCCTAGTATCCATTTTACGTATTTACTAGGTCATTAAAGAGTGGCGTCAATATCTCGGTACAATGGCGGAATTACCCCAGTAGCCTGGGTAATCCCGCCACTGTACACAGGTTGAAAGAAATTTTTTTTTTTTTATGTGTGCTTACTTTACAGTTATGATTATGGTCAAATTTATACAGATACTAAAGTTCATGATTCAGCTTTAGAATTTTTACTATTAAAAAATGAACATTTTATTGAGGTGAAAAAATTTAAATTCCCTTAAGATGTCGCCATTACCCCGGTCTCCCCTATAGTGAGATAGATGAAATTATGTCTCGAAGGCATCACAAAAAATGTAATTAATAAATAAACGAAAAATAGAGGATTGCAAATAAAGCTCGCAAGGACCTTCCTAGAAAATGAATAGTGAGATATGTTAGAATAGTAATACTCTGCTTTTCAGAAAATCCCTCAATTAGTGCTAGAAAAATATCAGAAGATTTTCAAAATCATGGAAATTAAACAGTATACAAAGAAACTATCAACAGGGTCATTAATGATGCTGAGTTTCGATCAAGACCTGCAAGGAGAAAACCTTACATCTCTCCGATCAACACAAAGAAAAGAAGTAGAGTTTGCCAGGAAATTTTTACATGCATTTTCTAAAACATATAATTGTTTCAGATGAGTCTATATTTAATATTTTCAGCATGAATGGATAAATTGGAGTTTGGAGGAGAAAGGATCATGCACTGAATCCCAGATATACGACAAAAACTGTAAAGCATTTTGGAGGCGTTGTAATGATTTGGCGCTATATGTCAGTTTTAAGTGCAAGAAATTTAGATTTCACTGAAACTATCATTGACAGATTTCAATAGTTAAATATTTTAAATAAAATTTGGAGGACAATGCATTAAAGTTAGGTGTCGCGCAGTACTATTACTTCCAATAAGATAATGATACCAAGCACACTGCTCATATTGTACAACATGGTTGCTCTACAATGCCCCTTCACAAATTCCAGATTAAAATCCCATTAAACATTTATAGCGTATTTTACAGCAGGAAGTGAACAGTTGTCATGCCAGAAATAAAAAAAAAATAGTTAAAAAGTATTTCACTTGCAGAATAGAATAAAATTCAGAAAAATGTTAGAGAAAATCTGGTAAAATAAATGCGAAACGTTGAATTGAAAATGTATGAAGAATTATATAAGAAAATGTATTCGAACAAATGAGCAAAATCAATATCAAAAGAAAAATAACTTTGCTGGGAAAAATGGTGTTGTACATTTTATAATACCAAATTTATCTACCATAAAAGTAGAATTTTAAGCTCCAAAGCGTATTTCTATTTTCGAAGTGATATATCCAGGCATTTAGAAAAAATGCCAAAGTGAATTTCAGTCGTCGACTAATAAGAAATGACTTTTTCCGACTTAAAAATGAAGTTTCTACAACGGTGAATGTAAGACTGGTATTTGATATGATATAGAATACCTGGCAAACTGTATCTTCTTCCACAATTCAAAACTGTTGAAAGAATTCCGTCCTTACTCATTTGATGAATGAAGTACAAAAAACTGCAGAAGACTGTTCTTATTGCATTAAATTTACTCTGGAACACAGGTACAGAAAGATTTTAATTTACATCACTGGCTAATCTTCAAATAAATTGAAAGGATAAAAAAGTCGCAACATGCCCTGGCGTAAGTACAAATGACGTTGTTGAAATTTTAATAAAAGAAGGGAAAGCAAATGACAGTGACAATATGATAGTGAATTTTCATCAGGTACTGAAAATTCTGTTCTAGAATAAAACAACAAAGGAAAAATCATGCTTCAAGCACAGATTATGAAACACTTTCCAACACATTTAGTATAATGTAACAAAACTGCACAGTTTAATAAGCTAAAATATTATGTCTAATTCAACCATATGGAAACGCATAATACGCTTGAAAACCCAATTCCAGCTGTTCCCATCTACAATTGGAAAATTATCCGAATTCTTTGAGTAGCCCTGTATAGGATATATAGATTTATATTTATTAACAACATGCATGCCAACATTTAGTTCAGTTAAGAAATACGTATATACGTTAGCTGAAATTTCCCTTTCAACAATTTCCGCTAATAAGGAGAAGCACGGAAAGGAGGCATGTGAATTCTTTTGGGCAGCCTTGTATATGAGGTATAGAATTTATATATGTTAGGTAGAAAAAAAGAGATAATAGAAAATAAAGGAAAAGAAGGAATAGAAATTTAAATTATTAAAAATAGGATGTTTATAAACGCATTATGTAAATTTAATATGAATTAGAAAAGAGAAAGGTTACTATTAATATTGGCCAAATGATCGTTAGTGGTAAATGAAAACATTGCATGTGAAAGAAGTAAATAAATATAAACTGAGGAATCTTCATAGCAAAATATAAATAATAAAAATTAGACTCACCTGAACTATATTACTTCATCTTGCCTGAAAATCACGTATGTCGAGAATATTTAAAATTGTGTCAAGTATTAAATTTTTACTTTTAAACGTTTGTAATTAATTATTCTTTATACCTTTATTGCAGTAAATTAATTTGGCACTCAGCAATAAAAATATCAAACACATAAATAATACATATACACTTAATAAAACAAAATATTTTTATTTAAATGATAACACTGGGAAACACACTTTTTGTTGACTTAGATCTAGAAATTGTTTTTGGCTAATTATTGGCATCTAAATCCAAAAATGACCCCAGTGTTTTTCTATCACGTCAATTTTTTAATCTACAGGATACCCCCAAAATCATACTTAATGTGGATACAAAGGAAAATAAAGAAAAAAATACCAAATATATTATTCATACAATGGCTGTATATACTTACTATACACTACATTGGGTTCATACAAGCAGTAAAATCCTTTTACAGAGCGAAAAAAGTGCATATTATGATAAAAAACTTTGCTTGTAGCTTTTCCTGGAGTGTTCAATTTGTGGACAATCTCGCTTGATGCTCCAACAATAGTCAGCCATCATATGTTCATCCCATCTGCCTTGATACCGTTCTTTCATGAGCTTCAAATCTCGGTGGAATCGTTCATCACTGACTGTATCAAGATTTCCCGGGAAGTCATCATGATGGCTATGCAGAAAGCGAAATATGTTGCTCATGTTGCAACCAAGACTTTTGAAGCTCTCTAAAAGTTGCTGGACAATTGCGGTGTAATTTTCTACTTGCGTATTTCCAAGAAAGTCTTTGACAAGGTTTTTGAATGCCAACTAAGCATTCTTTTGGAGGTCTGTCATTGCTCTTATGAAATGTTCATCTCTAATAAGCTGACGAATCTGTCGTCCGCCAAATACACTTGCTTTATTTTTTCAAAAGACAGGTTTGGAAATTTCGAAATGAGATACGTGAGACAGTTTCCTTCAATTGACAAAGCTTTCACGAACTGCTTCATTAGATCCAGTTTTATATTCAGAGGAGGAAATATGATGATCTTTCTGTCGGCAAGTGGCTGATGCAAAATATTTGGATCTCAAGATCTGAGGTGAGATCTTGGAGGCCAATTCGACTGGAAACAATGCTTCTGAAGAGCTGTGCTGTCCCGCATACACAAAAACATGGTTACTTGGTATATCCACGTTGCTAGTCAAGAATGAAACACACCATTTTGAGGTCAACACGGATGATCCACTCGTGAATGTGATAGTGCAATAAAACAATGGCTCTCTTTATGTCCTCATATTCTTCGCGCAAATAAACTGAGTGTCTTATTGGCACTGCTCCAAATAAATTTCCTTTGTGAAGGAGTACGCATTTCAAACTCCTCTTTGAGCTATCGATGAACAGTCGCCATTCAGTTGCGGTATAGGATGAAATTCCCAACTCCTCCATTAAACCATGTACGCTATGGCAAAAAACAAATCCACCATTATTTCGAAAGCATTGAAGACATTCACTTTCTCTTGATCGAAAGTAGGATACGTTATCTCCCTTTTCAAGCAAAAATTTCTTGTGCAGACTTGATGCTAAGAGTTCTGAAGCTTTTTTCTTCCTATGACTCACTGGCATAGAGTGGTCACCTTAATATAAGCTGTAGAGAAAAAACTTGACGTGATAGAAGAAAACTAATTACAGTTTTTGAAATCAGCAAGGATTTTTGACTTGAAAAGAGCTGAAAAATCGAAGTTAACAGAAATTGAGTTAAAAATTGTTCCCCAGTGTAATGTAATTAAATGGGGAAAGGGGAGGGAGAAAGTGCACTTACCCCTATACTTGAAACATTAACTATTTGTATTATTATTAACAAACAAGAATACAATTAATATTTTGTTACAATTACATAAAAGCCTTCCTTATTCTTACGAATGTCCGCCACGCTAAAAAGTTCAATGTGAGAGATTACAAATTGAGTCATTACATCCATTCGGAATGTAAAATGATAAGTCAAAATTTTGTTGATCAATATAGCTGGATATAACAGTCCTAAATCCATAATAAGCATAACGTTATTTCTGAATATGTGAATCAACTGCTAATCTTTCTTCGAGAAGCCCCTTTGTAATAATTCCTTTTGATTATCACTCTTGAAGAATTCTTAACGAACATATCTCGATCTCTCTAGCTGGCCTGTGTCGTATTTGGGAAAACTGTTCTCAAGATATCTCTTATGATGAAGAATGGATAAACGATGTTAATAATTTTACCAATCAGGCGGTGCACTTCTGTAATTACCAAATCATCCGAGCTTGGTTACATCTCAATTACTTTCAGAACTACCGTAACTTTAATTGGCTTTTAGATATAATGAAACATGTTATCTTGACGAGATTTCCTTTGAATGAAAGGATGAATGATATTGTTACATATTTAAATTGAATAGACTTTTTCCATCTAAGACTTTTAACGGTTTTAGCCGTTACGGCAACAGAGACGCCCAATGGGCGAAACTTTCGCACGTCCTCACATTTCGACGTCTACCGGGAGAGAGAGAGGACGCTATCTTTTTGGACGCCACTAACGAACTGCCGTTAGGCGCGAAAGTCAAAACCAATGCCACACAGAGAAAGAAAAGTTTGAATAACAGATCGTTTTTGAATTTTCTATTTGAAAATTATAAAAATATTCTATTTCGTAAGAAAGTATTAATATTAAGATTTATTATTTTATTATTGATGATTTTTAACGATCTTTTCTGGTGAATAAATTAAAATTGTTTTTAAGTAAAATTTAACTGAAAACGAAAATTAATGAATATTTAAAGGAAGAATTTAAAATTTTAAAGTAAAAAGATTTATTGATTGAATTTAAATATTAAAAAAAAATTAATTTTAATAGGAAAGGATGTTATCACATAATAATATACAACTAGTAAAATGCAAAGAAATAGTTAAAGTTAAATTTAGAAGCGCATGCCGAAATTGAAACGCAATTCAAGTAATTATTACTCAAAGACAGTACTATAATAGATTTCTTTTGTGTGTCCCTGTAAATGAACGACAAATGCTATGAACACCCTATTTTATCGTAATCATCTTGCATTGAAATATTCAAGTTGAAATATTCGATTTATATCAGTTTCAATACATTTGAAATAGAGTAATGTCATTAAAATACTCTGCAAACGATTTTCCCCCCATATACCATAATGTAATGAAATTATTTTGGGTGCCCCTGTAGATGAACTATTAATCCCATATACTTCATATACAATACCAAACATGTCTAGGGGACTCTAAATAACTTTTATCAATTATATGAAAATCCGAGTATATTTACAGGAATTAGAGCGTGGACAGACAGACAAACCGAATGCATAAAACCTTTTTTTGGCCACGCCCCACCAAAGCATCTGTAAAATTACTATGATCCTCCTGCCCCTCCGTCACTCTATAAATCATATTTGTTATTATAACTCTGTTGACACGGTGGAAGCATAATAGAGCCTTAAAATAATTATTCATTTCACATTTTTTAAAACATTTTAATGAGGTGAATATTCTGTTAGAAATGTGATTTTAGCATAATTCTATTAATGAAATGAGGCTATACATATTCGCATTTTTGCCAAAAAGAGCTTTGTCGTTCGTTTCAAACTTACTTCATTTTTAAAGAAAAGTGTTATAAAATATGCATTTTTATTTTCACAAAATATCGTTGACAGAGACTTACATTTAGCATTTTTCACACATTTTATAATTCATTTTTATAAGATATTAAATGTTGGCAATTTGCTAAAAGAGAATATAATTTCAATTCAACGTACGTTTCGTTTAAAGTTTGTGATCCCACATATGGTAAAAACATCTGCCGATGGTATAAGCAATTTGAAACGATCGGATGTGTTTGTAAAGGGAAAAGCACGGAACGACCAAAAGTGTTTGTACAGGATGTTGACCGTGTCAGAGCATTTTACCTGCGTAGTCTTAAGTAATCTGTTTGGAAAGCAAGTCTTGAACTTCAATTGCCAAAGACGACAGTGTGGAAGTTTTTAAGAACACGTTTACACATGCGTCCATACCAGTTTCGGATTGAGGGAGTGGCCCGGGGCGGTCATTTCACCCCGGAGGAATTAGTTTCCCCTCCCCCCCCCCCGGAAGATTTGAGATTTTGCATTTTCAACGGTCAAAAAGTGCATTTTCCCCCCGAAATCTATGTCCCCCCCCCCCCCCCCCCGGAGCCACAGAAAATGTGAGAGAAGTGTCGGAATTAAACTCTGCTCCATATCGGTTACAGTTGGTACATGCTTTAGAAGAATTGGACTTGGATGTGTCGTATAACTAAAGATGCACATATTGAACATTTGTATAGAAAACTAGGTTATTTATCTTTAATTTGATTTATGATTTGTTGTAAATAGTCTAAACTGTTATAATATAGCACTGAAACTGGGACATTATTTTATGACACCCTGTATTTTAGGATCTCAAAAATTGGTTTTAGATGACCAAGTAGTGAGAAAAAGGACCGTCCGTTTGGAGGTATAAGTCCTTATGTCATACGAAGAAAAGAGTCAAATATTTGCCATTGAAAATATTCATTGAGTTTGTCTAACATTCAGTAAATATAATGCAAAAACACAAGAGGGATTTCCATATTAGTTGTGGAAAAAAATTCTTAAAACACATATTTTGACAAAGACAGTAAACCTATCTTTAAACCAAAAAACAGTGAGGATTAGAACAGAATTAATGGAAATTTTCAAGATAATTTTAACAATAGTTCTGTATATATATATATATATAATCCCCGAGGAATGAGGACAAATCAAACTAAACATATTTCTTAAGAATTACGGATAAAACAAGTAAAAAATTTACTAAGTACAAAAAAAAAATCTTCTTTTATGCATATTCATAAACAGCATAATAAATTGCACACTTCTTATTTTCTTGGTTCTATTTATAGACGTACTTACAAACCCCGCGGCTTTGCTCGCGTAATAGTTGAAATATGCCAAGTGATATTTGCATGACTATTTTTTATTAGAACAACACTTTTTGTAATAATTCAAAAATTACAAATTAAGCCACAGTTTGTCTAAACTTCATTATAAAAGTGCAATAGACAGAAATGAGATTTTAATTAATAAGAAGAGCTAAAACTAATTCCATGATAATTTAGAAAGTATTTTGAGACTTATGCTCATTTCAGACACTCATTTCAGTATTCATTTGAAGTTTTGAAGTTTTTAGAAACCATCTTAACACATTTACATATTAAAATTAACCATCATGTCAAATTCACACGTTTTCGTCCATTTTCACCCCTTTTAAATTTCGAATTATTTAGGAAATGTTCTTAGAGATCATTTATATCTTATAAGTAACTACCATGCCTAGTTTCAAGTTGCTAGCCCATGGAGTATTACAAAAAACGTAACATAGGTCATTTTTTGCTCCTTCACCCACTTAGGAGTAGTGGCAGCGACATGAAATACAGACTATGTTCGAGCAAGGGCTGTGATCATCGTTTTTACACCATTATTTTTTAAATAGGTTCGGCACTTCCTCAGATTGCGTAGAAATCGCAGTTTAGAAAGTTTTTTAGAACGCTTTTCGCTCATTTTCACCCCTTTTAAATTTTGAATTATTTAGGAAACGTTCTTAGAGATCATTTATATCTTATAAGTAACTACCATGGCTAGTTTCAAGTTGCTAGACCCTGCAGTATTACAAAAAACGCAATTTAGATCATTTTTTGCTTTTTCACCCCCTTTGGTGTAATGACATCGACATAAAATACAGCCTATGTTGGAGCGAGGGCTGTCACCATCGTTTTCACACAATTATTTTTTTAATCGGTTCAGTACTTCCTGAGATTGCGTAGAAATCGCAATTTAGAAAGTTTTTTAGAGCGTTTTTCGCTCATTTTCACCCCTTTTAAATGTCGATATTTCAGGAAATGTTCTTAAAGATCATTTATATCTTATAAATAACTGCCCTGCCTAATTTCAGGATTCTAGGCCCTTCAGTAACACAAAAATGGCAATTTGGAACGTTTTTTGCTTCTGGAACGCCTAGGTGGTAGTGACACCGACTTGAAATAGAGCCTATGTTGGAGCAAGAGCTGTCATCATCAATTTCCAACCATTACTTTTGAAATAGGTTGGATTCTTTTTGAGACTGCGTAGAAATCGCCATTTAGAACATGTTTTAGAACTCTTTTCGCCATTTTCACCCCTGTTAAATTTCGAATTTTTTAAGAAATGTTCTTAGAAATCCTTTATATCTTATAAGTAATTACCATTCCAAATTCTGTGTATCTGGGCCCTTCAGTAACACAAAAATCGCAATTTTGAACGTTATTTTTGCTTCTGCACCCCCTTTAAAGCTAGTGGCACCGACATAAAATGTAGCCTATATTAAAGCAACGGTTATCCCCATCATTTTGACACCTTTATTTTTTAAATCGGTTTGGTACTTCTTGAGATTGAGTAAAAAATCGCCATTTAGAAATTTTTTTAGAACGCTTTTTGCGCATTTTCACCACTTTTAAATTTCGAATTTTTTAAGAAATGTTCTTAGAGATCATTTATATCTAATAAGTAACTACCATTCCAAATGCCATGTGTCTGGACCCTTCAGTAACACAAAAATTGCAATTTCGAACGTTTTTTGCTCCTGCACCAGCCTTAGGGGGGGTAGTGGCACCGACATAAAATGTAGCCTATGTGTGTCAAGGGTTGTCACCATCATTTTGATATCATTATTTTTGAAATCGGTTTGTACTTCCTGAAATTGCGTAAAAATCGCCATTTAGAACGTTTTTTAGAACGCTTTTTACCCCTTTTTAATTCGATTTTTTAAAGAAATGTCCTTAGAGATCATTAGTATCTTATAAGTAACTACCATTCCAAATTTCATGTTCCTAGGCCCTTCAGTAACACAAAAATCGCAATTTTAGAACGTTTTTTGCTCCTGCACCCCATTTTGGCCAGTGGCACGGACATATGATATAGCCTATGTTCTAAGTTGGACTAACACCATCATTTAGATACCATTACTTTTGGAATAGGTTCGGTAGTTCCAGAGCTTACCTCCACCAAATAAACAATTTTTACCTCTTTATAATATTATTACTAGCAGGCTATGCCCTCTGCGCTGGTCAATTTTTCCAAATGAACATTGGTGAATTTGAATTTGCATTTTAAACAATATGGACCTTCAACTGGACCTTACTCATTGCTGAAAACGATGCGAACGCCATTGTGATATAATATTACCTAAAGCGTTGGTCAAAATTTAGCTATTAAGAAGTAATTCTTTTAGTTGATTACTAACAATGCACTTTTGGTAGGGCAATGAGACCGTTATGACAACAGGAATTAATAGCTCTATAACTAATCAACATATAATGAAATGTTATATACTAACACCATTCCTGAAACGTAATGTAACAGTGCCACTTGTATCAAAATACGGTCTGTAGATTTTCAAAGAAAAAAAGGCTAAACTTTCATAATCAGGTTCACTTAATTTTTTAACTTTTTTCTTTTTTGCTCTATGACTAAGTAACGTAAACAATATGTATGCACTAAAACCTTTCGAAAATTATTACCTAACCACTTGGGAACAGATGTCATACATGCCCCATATAGGCGCGATTTTTTTCTGACTCCAATGTCAGAAACATTGCAATACGCAGCAATACTTAACTGGCGCCAAAATGTCGTTATTTTGCTTGATATGGTAACCCGGAAGTTGTTGTTAATGCTGTTTATGTTTTTGCCAAATTGGCGTCTGTAAAAAATCGCGCCAATATGGGGCGGATATGACATCTGTACCACCTAATATCATATAGGCAACAAGTACTTAACTTGCGCCAAAGTGTCGTTATTTTGCTTGATATGGTAACCCGGATTACGTTGTTTATGCTGTTGATGTTTTCGCCAAATTGGCAACCGAAAATAATCGCGCCAATATGGGGCGAATATGGCATCTGTACCAAGTGAATATGTGGCTTTTGTGATACTTTTATGTTAGCCGGGCGCAGGTAATAAATCAACAAAGATTGTGTTCATACCATATTCTTATATTTATTGTTTTCATTTAAGATACAAACCTTTCACTCATTTCATTTAAAATGCATGCCTTACACTAATTTCATTTAAAAAACTGAAAAGATGAACAATAACAGGAAATAATTCCATAATTAAAAACAAAGAATTATTTTTAATTTACATACGCAAAATGTAACTACTACTACTGGCAATTTTAAAAATGCTATTGGCGAGATCTGGGCACGGCTGTTATAAATGTACCCATTTTTTTTCTTATCGAGGAGCAAATTATAAATCGCCAAATATTATTCCAATTCTAATTTCTTTCTTTGAAAATAATTTTTAAGTCGTTACAAACAGTGCTTTCATATTTAAATATTTTCGTTGGTACTACTTAGTTATCCCGTCGACCAATTTCGCCAAATTATACAAATTGACATAATTTTTATTTTAAATAACGAAAGAACAAATAAATTATTATAACATTAATAAAAATACAAATAAAACGTCGAAATAAAAATCACTTTGTGACGTAAACACGTGTAACTTGCTTAAAGTCAGGTGAATTTGACATTTACGATCAACCATTATAGGCATTTAATCTTACAGTTTGGCAATAGATTTTTGGTCGACGGAATATCAAAGTAGTACCCTTTCGTTCTATAACGCTAATTTCTTAGTAAAATTGTTCCCTTTATTGTTCATAAAATCACTATTTTTTTTTTTTTTGGTACTACTTAGTTATCCCGTCGACCAAAAATCTATCGCCAAATTATAAGATTAAATGCCAATAACGGTTGATCGTAAATGTCACATTCACTTGACTTCAAGGAAGTTACACGTGCTTGCGTCATCAAGTTATTTTTATTTCGACGTTTTATTTGTATTTTTATTAATGTTATACTAATTTATTTGTTCTTTCATTATTAAAATACAACTTATGTCAATTAATGTAATTTGGCAAGTGGTTTGGCGATTTATATAATTTGGCGAAATTGGTCAACGGGATAACTAAGTAGTACCACTTTTTTTATTAAGATGTTCGTATTTTTTTTTCAAACTCATAGAGCCGTTTTTATTCTTTATCCAAAAGAGTTAATTTGAATTTTTTTCGTTGCTAGAGTAACGGATGTAATGTTAGATATTTTGAGATTTAGACGCCAAAGACACCGCCAAATTAGAAAAATATGAAAAATGTCATGAACTGTTGGACTTATAAGAATTTACTTGACACCAATCGATTCAGCATACAAAAATACATTAAATTATGCTATCATCTGACGCATAATTATAATATAACCTATTTTTAAGGAATGTTTTTCCCTCTCCTTGCAAAAACGCCGTTAGGCGTGATGCTTTAGAAAATCCTTTCTAAGCGATACTATATAGATATGCCATTTGGCGGTGACTCGATGATCGAAAATTAGTCCAATATCATTTGAAATATTACATAACAGAGAAGAAATTACGAAGAAAGACGAAGAAGAAATGACGAATTACAAAAGACTTGCATTATTTTTTTCAAAATATTGAAATTTTCGATAATAATAACGCATGATTGTATGAATTTCCTTAAAAACTATCTTCATTTCCTAGATTTCGAAGGTGTGAATTTTCCTATAAATGATATTGGCGATATGTCTTAAGAAAAAATGAAATAAACAATAGATAATGTTTGCTTTAAAAAATGGATAATAGTCATTGATCTGAGTTCGAGTTTATAAATATCACATGCTTTCGGAATTACGGTGAAAAACATTTTTAAAAATATGAAATTATTTTACAATATGTATGTGTGGCAGAAATTCACACTAAAATTTAAGTATTTGATTCCATTTTTAAAATATTAACTGATATCTATGTAAGTTACAATTGAATATAAAAATGTACTCAAAAAAAGATCTCGTTCACTTGAAAAAACACCATTTATGAGAATATCCTCAAGCTAGTGTCACACTTATGCATTTTTGACTTAAAATCACATTGTTTGGCGACCAAAAGTAAAATAAAAAATCGTAAAGAAATAAATAATAATTACACATGTGACTCACAATTACATCTGCTTTTTTTTTCTATGAGTTACGTGATGGGGCAATTAGATAAAAATAAAAAGAAAAGAACAAAAAGAAAAAAAAGTCATTAAAAATTCATCTAATCAAATTTTCAGATTCATTTCTATAATCTAACGCAAGTGATAATGAGCCAAATATTGCGTATCAATTGTAATCTTTCTCATTAAATTAATTTTTAAGCAGTACAAATATTTCTTTCAGGTTTAAATTAAATTACAAATATTTATTTTAGGTTTAAATTAAATATATTCGTTTTTTAACATAATCCCTCATTTAAATGTATTTTCTTTCTTTTTTTACAATTAAATATCAGTAATTATTTTTTCATTTATTTTCTAACGGATACAGCGATTTCAATTCATTTATCGCCAAAAAATAACCTCTGGCAACCTTTTCGTTCAAAATAACAATAAAATGCGAAATTTATTACCAAAAATCATAGTTATCCCTGTATATTTTACTCATAAACCACCACGTGAATATTCTCTATCGAATGACACTATTTGCAAAAAAATCCACCGGGTAGTTTTTGAAAACATTCGGGCGGAACTTTAAGATGTTACTGCTTTATAATATATATGATATGATATGATGATAATATATATGATATGATATGATATGATATATATACCTTGTTCAAATTTTCAATCGTTAATAAAATACTTATTATTCATCCTATCAAGTTGAAATAAATTTTTTTAAACTTGTACTGGATGACAATTGATGTTAATACAGTTTTTCCAAATATTAATTCATTAATTAAATTTTAATTAATTAATTTTAGTTTTACATGGGAGGCAAAATGGCGGCCATTGGTTATTGAAGCATTTAATGCACATTCATTTCTATAAGGAGAGTTTCCATAGGGGGGACCCTGTTATGTCGCCAAATAACGCCATGTTTGTCGTCAACTTGGCGATATACCGCCAAATTTGGCGACCAAAATGATTCGCAAAAAGTGACGCCAACTTGGTGATATCTCTAATATTCCGCCAAATTCCCATAGACTTCCATTGCTTATAGAAATTGCTACTTGCTTATAGAAAATCAACAAATTGAGATATTTTAATGCAACAAAAACTAATATTAGCTTAAGGGATTATATTAAATTTTTCTTTGATGACCTAAGTAGGAACTGACTTTAAATAGAAAATTTTTATATTACTTGTTTATTAGAAGAACACTTTTTGGAATAATTCAAAAATTACAAATTAAGCCACAGTTTGACTAAACTTCATTATAAAAGTGCAACAGACAGAAATGAGATTTTAATTAATAAGAACTAAAATTAATTCTAAATAAATGATAATTTAGAAAGTGTTTTGAGACTTTTATGCTCATTTCAGTAATATTCATTTGAAATTTTGAATTTTTTAGAAACCATCTTAACACATTTACATCTTAAAATTAACCATCATGTCAGATTCCAAGTTTCTTGTCTAACAGTCTACCACCGCTCTGGTGTTAGTGGCACCAACATAAAATACCGAAACAGAGTTGAAATAGAATGTCTCTAAAAATGTTGAAACAGAGACTTTCAACATTAATTTGCCAACATTAACCTTGACATCGGTTGGTATTTCCTAATATTCTATAGAAAACGGAAATTAGATGTTTTTAAAGGCTTTCTTGTTGTTCCTGCCAACCAGGTGGTACTGATACCGGCATAAAATATAGCCCGTATAGGATCAGGGACTATCACTCTTGATTCGCAACCAATAACTTCTGTAATCGGTTTATTATTTCCTGAGATTCCATTGAAATCGTAATTTAGGACTCTTTTTAGAATGCTTTTCGCTCCTTCCCTTCGCTTCACTCCTTTTTAATTTCGAATTTATTTTCGACTGTTCTTAGAGAACATTCATATTTTATAAGTAACTACCGTGCTATATTTAAAGTTTCTAGCCTCTTCACTACCGCAGAAATCGCAATTTAGAAATTTTTTTGCTCCTGCAACTCTCTAGGGGTTGTGGCACCAACATAAAATATAGCTTAAATGTTTGAGCATGTTCTATCACCGTCAATTTGCAACCATTATGTTTGAAATCGGTTTCGTATTTCATATGATTGCATAACAATCGTAATTTAGAACTGTTATAGAACGCCTTTCGCTCACTTCATCCTTTTAAATTTAGAAATTTCTTCCGACAATTCTTAGAAAGCATTTGCATCTTTGAAGTAATTACCATTCCAAATTTAAAATGTTTCCCCCTCTTTAACACAATAGACGCAGTTTAAAACATTTTTTGCTCCTGTAACCTCCTGGTGGTAGTGACATCAACGTAAAATATAGTCTATGTTGGAGCGGAGACTGCCACCATCAATTTGAAATCATTACTTCTGAAATCGGTTTATACTTCCTGAGATTGCATAGAAATGGCCATTCAGAACGTTTTTTAGAACTCTTTTCGCACATTTTCACCTCTTTAAAATTTCGAATATTTTAAGAAATGTTCTTAGACATCATTTATATCTTATCAGTAACTACCATTCTAAATTTCATGTTTCTAGGCCCTTCAGTTACACGAAAATCGCCTTTTCGAACATTTTTTGCTCCTGCACCCCCTTTGGGGGTAATGCCACCGACATAAAATGTAGCCTATGTTTGAGCAAGGGTTATCACCATCATTTTAACACCATTATTTTTGAAATCCGTTTGGTACTTCCTGAGATTGCGAAAAAATTGGCATTTAGAACGTTTTTTAGAACGCTTTTTGCGCATTTTAACAGCTTTTAAATATAGAATTTTTTAAGAAATGTTCTTAGCGGTTATTTATATCCAATAAGTAACTACCATGCAAAAATTCCATGTATCTGAGCCCTCCAGTAACACAAAAATCGCAATTTCGAACGTCTTTTTGCTCCTGCACCCCCTTTAGGGGTAGTGGCACCGACATAAAATGTAGCCTATGTTGGAGCAAGGATAATCACCATCATTTTGACACCATTATTTTTGAAATCGGTTTGGTACTTCCTGAGAATGCATAAAAATCGCCTTATAGAACGTTTTTTAGAAAGCTCTTTTGCGCATTTTCACCCCTTTTAAATTTCGAATTTTTTAAGAAATGTTCTTAGAGATCATTTATATCTAATAAGTAACCACCATGCAAATTCCATATATCTGGACCCTTCATTAACACAAAAATCGCAATTTCGAACGTTTTTTTTGCTCCTACACCCCCTTTAGGGGTAGTGGCACCGACATAAAATGTAGACTATGTTGGTGCAAGAGTTGTCACCATCATTTTGACACCATTATTTTTGAAATCGGTTTGGTACTTCTTGAGATTGCGTAATATTCCCCATTTAGAACGTTTTTTAGAACGCTTTTCGAGCATTTTCACCCCTTTTAAGTTTCGAACTTTTTAAGAAATGTCCTTAGAGATTATTAGTATCTTATAAGTAACTAACCATTCCAAATTTCATGTTTCCAGGCCCTTTAGTAACACAAAAATTGCATTTTTAGAACGTTTTTTGCTCCTGCACCCCCTTTTGGCAAGTGACACGGACATAAGATATAACCTATGTTCTAAGTTGGACCAACACCATCATTTTGAGACCATTACTTTTGGAATCGGTTCTGTAGTTCCGGAGCTTACCTCCTACAAATAAACAATTTTTACCTCTTTATAATAGGAAGTATAGACTAGCAAACACCGAGGCTTTGCTCGCGTAATATTTAAAATATGCCAAGTGATATTTACATGTCTAATTTTTATTAAAAGGTACTAACTGAATTTTATTTTATTAAAATGTAACATTTTATTTTATTAAAAGGTTTTTTTTATTAAAAGGTACTTATTACTTTTAGGAATAATTCAAAAATTACTATTTAAAACACAGTTTGATTAAACATCATTATTACACTGCATTAGGCAGAAATGAGACTTAAATTAATAAAATGAAATAAAACTAAATAAATGATAATTTAGAAAATATTTTGAAACTTTTATGCTCAATTAATACGCTAATTTTAGAATTCATTTGAAGTTTTGAATTTTTTAGAAACCATCTTCTTACATTACATCAACTTACGTTTGTTGTTCCTGTGAACACCAGGTGGTAGAATCACCGGCATAAAATATAGCCTGTGTAGGATCAGAGACTGTTACCATTGATTCGCAACTATTACTTTTTTAATCGGTTTATATTCCCTGAAATTGCATAGAATCGTAATTTAGAACTTTTTTAGAATGGTTTTCGCACCTCCCCTTCGCTTCACCCCTTTTTAATTCGAATTTATATTCGACGTTCCTTCGGGGGCATTTATATTTTATAAGTAACTACCATATCATATTTAAAGTTTCTAGCCTTTTCAGTATCACAGAAATCGCAATTTAGGAAGTTTATAGCTCCTGCAACCCTCTGGTGGTAGAGGAACAGACATGAAATATAGCTTATGTTTGAGCAGGTTATATCACCAAAATTTGTCATCATTATTTTTTTAATCGGTTTGGTAATTTATAAGTTTGCTTAAAAATTATAATTTATAACGCTTTTCACTCACTTCATTTTTTTAAATTTGGAATTTTCTTTCGACTATTCTTAGAAAGCAGTTGCATCTTGTAAGTAAATGCCATGCCATACTTCAAATTGTTAGACCCCTCAGTTGTGAAAAAAAACGCAAATTAGAACATGTTTTGCTTTTGCAACTCTCAGATGGTAGTGACAGCAACATAAAATATAATCTATGTTATAGCAGCGATTGTCACCATTGATTTACAACCATTACTTTTGAAATAGCTTTGGTATTTCCGTAGATTGAGTAGAAATCGCAATTTAGAACGTTTTTAGGACTCTTTTCGCGCATTTTCTCCCCTTTGTAAATTTCCAATTTTTTCGAAACTGTTCTTAAAGATAATTTATATGTAATACATATGTACCTTACCTAATTGTAAGTTGTTAGCCCCTACCGATCACAAAAATCGGAATTTGGAACGCTTTTTGCTCCTGCAACGTCTTGGTGATAGTGATACCGGCATAAAATAGCGTCTATATTAGAGCAGAGGCTGTCAGCATCAATTTCCTGCCATTACGTTTGAAATCAGATTCATTCTTCCTGAGATATTGCCGACAAATCGGCATTTAGAACGTTTTTAGAACGCTTTTCGCGCATTTTGCTCCTGCATCTCCTCTGGGGTAGTGGAAAGAGATATAAAATATAGCCTATCTTGGAGCAAGATCTGTCACCATCATTTTTACAGCATTAAATTTGAAAACGGTTCAGTACTTCCTGAGATTGCACAGAAATCGCAATTTAGAAAGTTTTTTACAACGCTTTTTGCGCATTATGACCCCCTTTTAAATTTCGATTTTTTTAGGAAATGTCCTTAGAGATCATTGATATCTTATAACTAACTACCATTCTAAATTTCACGATTCTAGGCCCTTCCGTAGCGCAAAAGCCGCAATTTAGAACGTTTTTCTCCTGCACCCCCTTTGGAGTAGTGGCACCGACATATAACATCGCCCATGTTGGAGCAAGGGTAGTTTCCATCATTTTGACGCCATTATATTTTAGATCGGTTTGGTATTTCCTGAGATTGTGTAGAAACCACCATTAGAACGTTTTTAGAACGCTTTTCGCGCATTTTCACCGCTTTTAAATTTTGAATTGTTTAAGAACTCTTCTTAGAAATCCTTTATATCTGATAAGTAGCTAATATTTCAAATGTTATCTTTTTAGGCCCTTCAGTAACGCTAAAATCGCATTTTTAGAACGTGTTTTGCTCCTGCACCCCCTTTCGGGTAGTGGCACCGACATAAAACATAGCCTGTGTTGAAGCAAGGGTTGTCACCGTCATTTTGACACGCTTATTTTGACACCATTATTTTTTAAATTGGTTTGGTATTTCCTAAGGTTGTGTAGAAACCACCATTTAGAACGTTTTTTAGAACGATTTTCGAGCATTTTCACCCCTTTCAAATTTCGAATTGTTTAAGAAATGTTCTTAGAAATCCTTTATATCTAATTAGTAGCTAATATTTCAAATTTCAGATTTCTAGGCTCTTCAGTAACACATAATTCGCATTTTTAGAACGTTTTTTGCTCCTGCATCCCCTTTCGGGTAGTGGCACCGACATAAAACATACCCTGTGTCAGGGTCGGACTGGGTCAGTGTAAAGGGCGCAGACCTTGGATTTTCAGAGGGCGCAAAAATTTTAACGAACTCAAGTCAATTTGACTTGCTTGTGTTGTATCTGGCTTGACAAGGTTTAACACACTTGCATAGCACCAAGTAAAGGATAATGGCTTAAATTAAATCTTTAACTCTAGATAGAAGACTTCGCAATATTCTCCGTGCATGTTTAAAATTCCATCAATCCTACACAATATTACGCAATTTTTTAAACCACATCACATAACATCTAAAAGCTCCAGCAAGTTGAATACAGATTAACTTGTAGTAGATTACTGATATCAAGACTAGAGTTTTCTTATTTTCTTCTATCGATAGACACCTTGCAGAAAAAAAAAATCATCGCCCCTACCAATTTTCCTGAAAATCACTGTATGAAAAAAACATAGGATTGATTAGGATAACAATTGATTAGGAATAATATTTACTATTAAATACTTTTCGTAAATTTTGCTTTGGAGGCTGTCTACATATTAAATACACGAACGTTGATTTTTCAAATGGTAACATCCACTTTTGACACCCTGTTTGAGTTCCTTTCTAGCCAGGAAAGAGATATAGCTTATATGCTTTTCTTAAATCTTAATACTGTTATAAAAGAAAATGCGTTAGGGGTTTATCCCTAAACTTCAGAAAATAAATTGAAGATCTTACAAGAAAAAGTACCAAAAACTCTCAATTAGTCCCCAGTAAAATTTTACTAGAATAATAAATTTATTAAAAACTTACTTTACATTAAAAAAAATCCTACAAAATATTTCTTGTAAGTTTCTACGATTTTTTTGTGGCTCCTTTGATAGCGGAATACGGACCCCTTAATTTATGGAAAGGAAAAATTTCTCTATATCTCCAAAGCCAATTATTCAAATGAATTCTACACATGAATGTTTTTAACAATTGTGGTTAGTTCATAATATATATATTTTTTAAATGACTTTGTTAATAATTTCTAATTAAGAAAAGTTTTTGAATAGAAAAAAAGTTTGAAATAAGTTTGGGTCTATTCACTATATCTCTAATGAATTAATAAAAAATCATCAGATAATTTTTATGAAGTTAAAAACTAAGTTTCTGAAATGGATTTATCTTTAACATCCTCAAATTTAAACCCTTCTAACTCTACCATGATTTAATTTAATGCATATAAACTATGCCTTTTTCCGGGCTGTCTCGATCCAAGAAACTCAAATAATGTGTCAAAAATGGGGTATTATTGCTTGAAAAATAAAAGTTGGTAGAATTCTCAATAAGTATACGACTTCGGAAACATAATTTATGCATAACAATAACTAGTAGATATTATTTTCAGTTGATTGGTACCTACATATTTTTTACGATTATTTTTAGCAGAATTTGTAAGTTGTAAGCCACATTTTTTTCCATTATCACCATTGATGCACTGAGGATCCTTAGAAAAGCTAACACTGTTTTTTGCACCTTTGCACCTAGCGCTAAATAGGGTTGCTGCTAAGGTCTTCAACCTTTTTTTTTTTTTTTTTTTTTTATATATATTTCTTTAATGTAATAAGAATTAGTTATCAAGCCAGTTTAAAATGTCATAAATTCAATTTCTGTTACAATCTGAGAGCCACTATCTACTGTTTTGTTATTATTCATATTATTAACCAAGTAGCATATTTACATGTGGTATCTACAAATATCTCCTTCAACACACAAGAAACGTTCGTATGCAAACTTCGTCTAAAAAATATTTATAATCAGAACAAAAATATACTTTCCGTTTGGAAATAGAAATTTTGAAAACTAAATCTCAAGCTTCTTTTGTATCACGTATTATAGGGTATTGGAATGCTGAAATATAAAGCTATTTGAATGGGAAAATAATACTTGCTTGTGAAAATAATTGGTATTTTTTATACTTAAAAAATTACTATTATGCGTCCATAAAGAACTGAATTGATATCACATTATGAAAAGGTTTCTACAGAAAAAATACACCCTAAAACATTGCTTTGTTAGTCTAAAATCCCTGTAAATTTACTATTCCCAGCACACTCTTCCCATGATTGCAAAACTTTTATCATTGTTAAAGATCAAGGGAAATATTTAAGTTTCCGTACTTGAGTGTAAGTGCCCCACGGATTGTATTCATGCAAGCTGCACAGGGTACATAGCCAGTACTTTTTAATCGACTTTAAAAAAGGAAGGAGGTTCTCATTTCGACGCATATGTATTTTTTTTATGTATTTTCACTGATTACTCGTAAACTAGGCGCGAGATTACTATCCGAAAATAACGGCAGATTTTGTGAATGAGAAAACGCTGTCCGCAAGATACCACAGCTTGCAGGATTGCAATCCAAAAGTATCATCAACTTTGTATTCCCCGAAAAGAAAGATCATCATGTTTTCCAATCAAAAACAAAAGCCATACAAAAAGTTTTTTGCCTTCTGATACGTCTCTCTTTTTTTTCTCTCTCTTTCAAAAAGCACCATTATATGTGCATTTAAGGGCGGCTATAAGGAAAGGGGGCGCAGAGTACTAAAAGCAAAAGGACTGAAAATATGTAAATTCTAAAACATATCATGAAAAGAAGCGATGAAAAAAATTTCGTCCATGGTGCAATGGCTACTAAAGCTTTCGTTGGGTGCATATTTTCTCTTTCAATCGCATGCAAAGATGTCCGTTTTGGTTTCCGATTCTGAAATTGCTACGATATATCTTTAATTTCTTTGTGGTAATAATAAAAAATACATTTCTTGTGCTGTCTATTAATTGATGATTATCCCTAAACGAATTCTCGAAATTTAGTACACTAATCAGAATGTATGTATACAACAAGTGAAAAAATATTGGAGCGGCTTAGGCACTTAGGGGCGCGACGTTTTCCCAGGGCGAGGGCGCACCGGCCATCGGGCCGATGGGCCAGCGGGCCAGTCCGAGCCTGCCCTGTGTTGGATCAAGGGTTGTCACCGTCATTTTGACACCCTTATTTTGACACCATTATTTTTTAAATTGGTTTGGTATTTCCTAAGATTGTGTAGAAACCACCATTTAGAACGATTTTAGAACAATTTTCGAGCATGTTCACCCCTTTCAAATTTCGAATTGTTTAAGAACTGTTCTTAGAAATCCTTTATATCTAATTAGTAGCTAATATTTCAAATTTCACATTTCTAGGCCCTTCAGTAACACTAAAATCGCATTTTTAGAACTTTTTTTTCCTACACCCCTTTCGGGTAGTGGCACCGACATAAAACATAGCCTATCTTCGAGCAAGCGTTGTCACCATCATTTTGACACAAATATTTTTTTAAATCGGTTTGGTATTTCCTGAGATTGTGTAGAAACTACCATTTAGAACGTTTTTTAGAACGCTTTTTGTGCATTTTCACCCCTTTTAAATTTCGAATTGTTTAAGAACTGTTCTTAGACATCATTTATACCTTATAAGTAACTAATATTCAAAATTTCATATTTCTAGGCCCTTTAGTAACGCTAAAATCGCATTTTTAGAACGTTTCTTGCTCCTACATCCCCTTTCGGGTAGTGGCATCGACATAAAACATAGCCTATCTTGGAGCAAGCGTTGTCACCATCATTTTGACACCAATATTTTTTTAATCGGTTTGGTATTTCCTGAGATTGTGTAGAAACTACCATTTAGAACGTTTTTTAGAACGCTTTTTGTGCATTTTCACCCCTTTTAAATTTCGAATTGTTTAAGAACTGTTCTTAGACATCATTTATATCTTATAAGTAACTAATATTCAAAATTTCATATTTCTAGGCCCTTTAGTAACGCTAAAATCGCATTTTTAGAACGTTTTTTGCTCCTACACCCCCTTTCGGGTAGTGGCACCGACATAAAACATAGCCTATCTTGGAGCAAGCGTTGTCACCATCATTTTGACACCAATATTTTTTTTAATCGGTTTGGTATTTCCTGAGATTATGTAGAAACTACCATTTAGAACGTTTTTAGAACGCTTTTTGTGCATTTTCACCCCTTTTAAATTTCGAATTGATTAAGAACTGCTCTTAGACATCATTTATATCTTATAAGTAACTAATATTCAAAATTTCATATTTCTAGGCCCTTTAGTAACGCTAAAATCGCATTTTTAGAACGTTTTTTGCTCCTACACCCCCTTTCGGGTAGTGGCACCGACATAAAACATAGCCTATCTTGGAGCAAGCGTTGTCACCATCATTTTGACACCAATATTTTTTTAATCGGTTTGGTATTTCCTGAGATTGTGTAGAAACTACCATTTAGAACGTTTTTTAGAACGCTTTTTGTGCATTTTCACCCCTTTTAAATTTCGAATTGTTTAAGAACTGTCCTTAGACATCATTTATATCTTATAAGTAACTAATATTCAAAATTTCATATTTCTAGGCCCTTCAGTAATGCTAAAATCGCATTTTTAGAACGTTTTTTGCTCCTACACCCCATTTGGGGTAGTGGCACCGACATAAGATATAGCCTATGTTCTAAGTTGGACTAACACCATCATTTTTATACCATTACTTTTGGAATCGGTTTGGTAGTTCCAGAGCTTACCTCCTACAAATAAACAATTTTTTCCTCTTTATAATAGGAGTATAGAAGTATAGATTAGTATAGATTTACTTATTATGGGTTTACTTTTTTAGTTGTCTCAGATGTACGGCAGAGAAAATTCGCATTGAAAAGAAGATATTTTTCGGTTTTTTCGCTATCTTCTACTTTTCGCACTCGCCCGTTAAAAACATTGATGTCTGGCAATAAAGATTTCTTTTACTTTTCTATTGATCATTTCCGAATAGTATCAATGACGTTAAAAGAAAGTTTTATTATATAGAAAAGATCATAAAACACTTAGAATGTGTTACATAACGAACAGTTTGCCGATACTGAAAAGTAAGACTAACAAGGACCATTCCGTGTATTACATAAAATATAAAGTAGATAAAATAAAATATAAAGTGTGTGATTTAAAGCTAGATGTGTGTACCTCAAAAAAGTTTAAAATAAACATTTTCAATTTTACTTTTATTGAATATCGTATATAATATAAAATACTGTAAAAATCAATCTTAAGAAAAGAAACAATTTAAATAAAAATTTCATATGCAGGGTTCCACTTTGTTGAAATTCACTTTTGATGATTGAAATGGAAGCAGAAAATCTTTTATTGCGTTTTTTCCTGTCATTGTTTATAAAATAAGATTGCATTCCAACAAATGCGTAATTTTACAATATATGCCTAAAATAAATTGCATTTTTCTTATAATGTTAAAACTGTTCAGTTTTGATCAACATTATAAAAAAAGTTACTTCTTATTGATAAAATATATACACGCCAGTAAGTATTTAAATTTATGCGTATTAAATTGCTTCTATAAAAACTTCCGCAATTAATAAGTAAAAGTTTAAATGTTTCGTGATTAGCTAAAGTAAAAATTTTTCTTTCAGAATTTCTGATGTGAATTCGAAGTTTTTAAATTTAAAGTAGAGGCCAAACTAGCAACCCAATTCGGCTGCTGCGAATGGGAATTCGGTTGAAAATGCCAACTTTGACAGCAATCAGTGAAAGTTCCTTACTTTACATACACACACACACTTAGGTTGGTCCTTAAAAAATTAACTTTTAAATTTTCTATGGGGCACCCTCCTATTTTTTTCTATGTATAAAATAAAGACTTTCACAAAAATTTCAATATTTTAAAACATGTTTTAAGGGTCGCTACCTAGGTTTGAATGCTCCCAAAAAATTAAAAATTGACATATTTTGTAATCTAATAATAAATTATTAATACAAATCCATAGTCATTGTCAAATTGAGTAATGCTATAATATTAGGCTGTAAAGACTGTCATTTGTTCCAAGTTTCAACATATTTACACAGTCTATTGTGCAAACACAGACAGGAGTATTTCATGTTTACACTCTGTTTCACCTCAACTTGGCAGCATTGTGAAAGATAGAGAATCTAATCTAACATTCCGCCTTGAAAAAAAGTTCTCCGTTATTTTTTAATCTTAAATAGCTAAAATGTGTAGGAATTTATAAGATAATGCTTATAAATTACAGAATTTAATTTTTTTATATTCGTAAAATGTCGTACTAAATGTCCATATTCGTATCAAAAGCAGAGCCCAAAACTTAAAGAGTTTTCAACAAGCGTTCCTTTGACAGTTCACTGGGATTGCAAAATCTTAGAAGACATTTTTGGATCTGAAACTGTAGACAGATTCCCCATTATTGTTTCAGGTAAAGGTACTGGCTATTTAACTCGCTGTTCCAAAACTTCAATCAGAAACAGTTGAGGCAATAACTTCTGCTGTTAACCAAACATTAGAGTTGTGGGGATTACAAGCAAGTAAAATGTATAACTTTTGATATAACCTTTGTTAATACCCGATTATCAGGAGAAGCTTGTGCTCTTCTGGATTAGAATATGAGCAAAGAAATGGTTTGGCTTGCCATCATCACATCCTTGAAATTGTGCTTGAGGAAGTTGTTAAGTCTCTCAGAGTTTCAAGCGGACCAGACATACTGTTATTCAAACTATTTAAAATTTCGTGGTTGCCTATCGATTATGGCATATTTCAGACTCCTATAACTGACAATATAATAAATGAAAAAAATAACACATAATGCGCCAGAAATTACAGAATTTGCTCAAAATTATCTTAATGATTTTCAACCTAGGGACGATTACAAGGAACTGATAGAGCTTGCCATCATTTTCGTAGGAGGAGTACCCGAAAGAGTTGTTTGCATTAGAGCCCCGGGTGGATTACATCGGGTTCCATGGATGTGAAGGCCGTATACTCCCTCAAGATTTATTTGTTTAGAGATCAGTTTAAAATCTCTAAGCAGGAAGAATCTGGAGTTCATCAAGTTTGCTCGTTTGTGGTGAAAATCTACATTCACAGTTGGTAACAGGTCAAATGATTTACTGCTTCTAAAGAACTTGAAAAAAGACGAAAATGTAAATGAAATCATTTCTTTGTGTGTTTTGAAGAAGTTTCTAGGACATTTCTGCACTTCACAGAAGAACTAGTTGCTTTTGCAGTTTTCGATGATAATGGATTTTTTGAAAGCAAAAGTTGGTTGGTTGGTTGATTGGAGTTTTATGGCACAAGGTCCCTTCAGGGACATGCTGCGCCAAGAAAAAAAGTAAGGTGTAAAACATGGTTAAAATTTAAAAGTTACATTAAAAGACTGTATGAGATATATAAGTTATAAACAAAGTAAACTGAAGAAAGAAATGTGATGATACATGTAATAAAAATAATGTACAATGAAAGTGACAATACACAAGGTTTAAAAATCCAAAATGTAATTAAAAGACAAAGCAAATATTTAAATTAAAATTTGAAAGCAAAAGAAAAATGGTGCATGCTTTGAAAAATGAAGAAAATTATGAACCCTTGAAACCTACATGTGCTGAACCTGTTATTTTCTAAAATAACTTGCAAGATTTTCTAACAAGCGGCACTCTGTGTTTTTATTTTTATTTTATTTTTTTTTACATTATGGATTTACATTCAGACTTTCATGAAACTGGTGTGACTAATTGGAATGAAAATGAATCCTACAAGACATGTAGGGCACTAGCGACTTCAGTCAAAGTTGTTAATAATGTAGCCGAAAGTGGATAGCACTCATGGAGGAATACAATAAACTTCATACAAAAGATAAAGAACAAAAAGAGTATTTCAAAGATGTGATGATGGCAATCCAAATCATTTCTTTGTTCATATTCTGTTCCAGAAGAGCACAAGCTTCTCTTGATAATCCGATATTAACAAAGGTTATATCAAAACTCATACATTTTACTTGCTCGGTACTCCCCACGACTCCAATATTTCGTTAACAGAAGAAGCTATTGCCTCACCTGTTCCTGATCGAAGTTTTGGAACAACACCTAACTGGTCAATACCTTTACCTGAAACAATAATGGGTAATCTGCCTACAGTTTCAGATCCTAAAATGTCTTCTAAAATTTTGCCATCCGAGTGAACAGCCTAAAGAACGCTTTCCGAAAATTCTTTTTTTATGTTTTGGGCTCTGCTTGCTCGACTTCTGATACGACTATGTCCATTTATTACGCCATTTTACGAATATCAAAAAATCAAATTCTATAATTTATAAACATTATCTCATACATTTTTACGCATTTTAGCTATTTAAGATAAAAAAATAACGAAGAACTATTTTTCAAGGCAGAATGTTAGATTTTCTACCTTTCACAATGCTGCCATGTTGATGTGAAATAGAGAGGTGACATGAAATACTCCTGTCTGTGTTTGGACAATAGACTGTGTAAATATGTTGAAACTTGAATCAAATGACAGTCTTTACAGCCTAATAACATACCATGATTCAATTTGGCAATGACTATGGATTTGTATTAAAAATATATTATTAGATTACAAATTATGTCAATTTTAAATTTTTTTTTAAACATTCAAACCTTGGTAGCGACCCTTAAAAAATGTTTTAAAATTTTGAAATTTTTGTGGAAGTCTTTTTTTTGTACATAGAACAAAATAAGAGGGTGCCCGAAAGAAAATTTAAAAGTTAATTTTTTAAGGACCACCCTAACACACACACACACACACACACACACACACACACATATATATATATATAAATTAAACACTCGTTTCGATTTTATAATGTCCGTTTACGAGTAAAAAAAATTCAGGAATGTTTCATAAAGTAGCCAGCTCAAATTTTAGAAAAACGTTATCATTTGAGCGTACGATCTCATGTCAAAGAAAGTTTAGTAACTTAGAGGCCCAATACAATTACACTCGAGTTCCATGAATAAATTTTTATGTATTTTCATTTACTGATTTAGGCTGCTTCCATTTTTTGAGGGGTGGGGGAGGGGTGGAGGCGTTATTGTGAGAGTGGCCTGTTCTCTAAAAACGATGCCGTAAGTAAGACTATTTATGAGTCTTCCCATAGTTTCCTTTTGTAAGCCCATATTTCTGAATCGGAACTTGTTTTAAAACAGCGTTTAAGGGGACGGTTCACTGATACACGTTTTCATATATGGGATTTCTCGATCGACGAAATTTCATGTTAACTTATGGAAACTCACAGCATAATATAATTATCAAAATACCATTTTAATACCATTAAATACCATTTTAAAAATTAGACAAGACGTTTCACGTAAAATAGTTAACTTGCGATTATGTTTTAGATTATAAAATTGCACTTACGCTGTCAAATTTAATATTAAAATAAACACTTGATGCTAATCAGCGTATCTACCCTATATATATAAAATCCTAAATGAAACGAATTTATGAAACGGATATATGAAACGACTGAAATGTAATGAATTTATGAAACGATTCTTTGAAACAACTGATTAAACAACCGATTATGTTTCACGGCGATTTCTCCTAAAATACGGAATACTCTGCGATGAAATTAACACCAAAAATTTGTATTGATCCACAGATCTCAAAACTGGTATTAGAATTTTTAAATTCGAATTAGTTTTTGAAATATTAATTTTTTTCTAATTTTATATACTTTTTTTCTAATGATGGCAACTCAAATTTTAATTATAAGATATTTTTTTTCATATTTCAGAAAAGGTTATTATTTTTATCATTTTAAACTAATTTGGCGACTAGTTTGGCCTCCCTTAAATGTATGCTAGGAAATTTATCATGTTTATTTTATTCATAATTCAATTTGTATTTCATTATCATTTTATTTAATACAAAACTTTCATTTAAAACTGAAAAATTTAAAATAAATGGCTTTCACTTTCTTTTTTTTTTTAAAGGAAACGAAAAGAAAAATATTAGGCACAGATGTCATATACGCAACGCTGTACCTAATTGGTGCCGAAATGGCGTTATTTTGCCTGACATGGTAACCCGGCTATTGTTGCTTATTTATTAATAAATGTTTATTTGAATTTATTTTCTTTTTATTTACAAAAAATGTTATACATTGTTTTGTTCTATAGTTATTAAACTTTTTTTATTTATTGTTATTTCATTTTAAAAATAACAGAAAATTATTTAAAAATACATATGTAACTGGTATTCGAAAACGAGGCTTTCGCCAAATTGTCGTAAAAAAAAATACACGCCAAAGTTAGGCGACAGATTTTAGATATAACAGGCAACAGATTGTGAATCAAACTCGAAAACAACCATTGGATGTCATAACAGCAACTGATTCTGCCTTAAATTTTTGCAATCAAAGGGAATTGAATGGAAACCCGTTTACAGGGAGATCGCTACAGGCTTTTTCAGTATAATTCAATCTTCTCTAATCTTTTTAAAAGCGATCAGATTAGCGTGCTTTTAGATTCTGCAGTGTCTGAACGGGGGCTGGCGAGCGTAGCTTGCAGGGGGCAGAGCCTCCTAGTATTCATATAAAATCGAATTTAAAAACACAAAACACGTATTTTAAATACCCGACGTTTCGAATTTTATCTTTAAAATTATCATTTATAGAGATTAATTTATCTATAAAGAAGAAGTCTGCAATAGAAATATTTCATTTCTAGTTCCAGATATTTAGATTAACAATTTAAATCAAATGTATTTGTAATATAAGATTTAATTTTTGTTCCAGACTTAAAGTATTGAAATTTTGATCTGTCGACAGATAATGCTGTGCTTTCAAATCCAATCATGTTTGGAGGCTTTTACTTTTTTGTAGCAATGTTTTCATTTAAGCAAATGACTCTGTGAAATGGCCACATGTGAGGAAGTTTAGTTTTTTATAATTATAATTACAGGCAATGATAAAAAGAACAAAAAACTGATAATAACTTATTCACTACAGAATCCTTTAACAAGAAGTAAAAATTTTATGGTTTGGCTGCACTGATGTTATTTCCGATGTACAGTTAGTAAAATAAGCGTGAAGTAATTTCTCGGCAGTCAGTGTTGTTGGATTATTTGAAATAGTTAATATTTGATAAAAATATCACATTAAGTATATTAAGTTTTAATAATTTGTAGAAATGTAAGAAAGAAGTTTACTGTTAGTTCTTTATTTCATAAAAAATCATTTCACTCATAAATGACCATTAAAATTCAGCGGCCACAAATGTGGACGTTATTTTTTTGTAAATTTTTATTTCTTTTGCCATTTTTTTTTTGCTTTTTTTTTTTTTTTTTTTTTGCTTTTTGAATTCCTATCTATATTATAAAGGACAAACATATCTGTGCGTAACGCATACGTCATTCTGCGAATGGCAACACTTTAAAATTTGAAATGAAATTTCGGTTTTGCAATTTTCCTTACTGCAAATTTTTAAACTTCTAAACATCGCACATTTTAAATTTTTACACCGTTGTATAAGGAAAAAAATGCTCTTTTAAATGCAATTTATTTGAAAGCTGTATCTCAATTTAATTTTGAGATATTAATTTTTTTGTAGTTTTTAATACATTTTTTGTAATTGTGGCAACGGAAGTCCGCCATTTCTGTTGAAAGTCATGGAGGGTTTAGAGGGAAAATAATCCCCGAGTAAAGAAAATAATATATTACTGTAGCTTTTGTTGCCATTTTCTCATAAAAACTAAAAAAAAAAAAAAATTGAAATTACAATGCGGGCTATGTCAGCGATTTTTTAAGTTTCCAATTCAAAGCCATTTTCAATTTTTACACCGTCAAATAGAGAAAAAAAATCTACTTTCAAATGCAATGTGTTTGAAAATTGTATCTTAATTGACTGAGTTATTACGGTTTTTAAAATAATTAGCTACCCATGGCGACCAGTTTGGTCTCCCTTAAATGGAATGCTAGGCATTATATCGTGTTACTTTTATTCATAATTTAATTTACTTGCTCAATCCTTCGCCAAATCGGAAGATTCTGATAGAGAAATCAAGAACTCGGTATTTTTATGTTAGTCGGGCACAGGTGATAAATCGCCAAACATAGTACCCGTCGTATTTTTTCATATTTCTAAAGAAATATGAAATATTAAGTTAAAATATAACCCTCTCACTCATTTTAAAATGGATAATTTTAATTGAAAACTGAAACATTTCAAATTCACGAATTTCACTTTAAAAAAAATCTTTAAAAAAGGAAAAAGAAAAGAAAAGAATAAATACCATAAACCATTTAATTTCAACATCAAAGCATTGTTTTAATTTACACCTCGAAAAATAAAAAATGCTGCTGGCGAGTTAAAAAATGCTATTGGCGATAATTGCGCCCAGCTAATGCTAATATGAAAATACGAACTTTTTGCGATCATAGCAACTTTTATGTAGTATTATTCGAAAAAAATATTTTGATGAAATAGGTTGCCAGAAAATACGTTGCCAAATTTCTTTTCTCGCCATGGACCTTTTCTCTATTTCGCCAAGTACCTATACTGGAAAAGTACCTTCATTTATTTATTTATTTGTTGTATTTTAAATTAGATGAATAAAAGACGGCACAGGTGTCATATACGCACTACGTTGGCGCGACTTTTTTCTGACGCCAATGTCATATACGCACAGAGGTACTTAACTGGCGCCAAAGTGTCGTTATTTTGCTTGATATGGTAGTCCGGATGTTGTTTATTTACTAATAAATTGTTTATTTACTTTTATTTTATTTTTTTTAATTATATAAATTGTTTTGTTCTATAGTTATTAATTAAACTTTTTTTTATTTATTGTTATTCCCTTTTTAAAAATATTACACAATAACCAATGAGATGCGTTACATTCAGGTGTTGCCATTAAACAATTAACAAATAATCGCGATTTCTGTGCCACCTACGATATCACAAAATATATAGATTTTCAAGCATGAATTATTTTTAAATTTATCTATCCCGTGTAGCTCGATTACGAAAGATTAATCTCCCTTAAAAAAATGTAAAAAGTTCACCATTTGTTTCCGTCTAATGTTGCATAACAAAATTAAAACTTCCTCTATAGAAAAATTAATAAAATAATGTAAATAAGAAAACAATTTAACAGACATGTGATTGAACCACGTGCTTAAAGCACTGAAATGATCGGAAAAACTGCCGTAAGTCGTAAAATCTTGGGCTAATAACTCCTGGCATGCGCTGACATGTGAAAGTATCGCTTTTAATAAAATTTAAAACTTTATTTGATAGCATAATTGATATTTTTCAGATAAAAATTCTTTTTGATGTTAGTGGGCAATTTAAAATATATATTACATGTAAAAAAAAAAAAAAAAAAAAAAGATTGGTTTTTACCTATACTCTGTAACCCGAGGAGTTCGGGTTCGATCCCCTAGTTAATATAAAATGAACAAATCATAAATAAAAGTCGTCTCTAAAGAGGTTAAACGAAAGTTTCGATGCAAATGAGAGATAACACGTACGATAAATAATTTATAGTTGCTGAAAGGTAAAAGATAACAGAGTATGTAGAAATTATCACCCTTTATACTAAGAATGTAACAGAGCTAAAGGTTACTCTAATCTAAGAAAATAAAACAAAGGTTTAAAGCAAAAGACTCAGCAAACACTGCATACCAATTTTCGTACCACTCAGCGTACCTTCATTAGTGCAACAAATAATGGGACTTTTTCTCACTTACATAGTAATAGTAGTTGAAAAGTGAATTGAAGCCATACTTCCAAATAGTTTACATTGGTACTTTATAGTTTCTATTTCATAGCTTTCCTTTTACAGCAATTTTATTTGTCAATTAAACTATGACTTCAATCTGCGTCTCTACTATATATGTGAGCAAAAGTCTATTTTTCTCGTAATGATGACGGTGCACAAGGGCGAAACCACTGGCGTCTATTTTTATATTTTACGTACCACTATTTAAAAAAAATCTTGTGACAGATTTCTCTTGCACATGCTTGCACATGGCAAAGGTTTTTGTTTGGAGAAAGTAGTACGAATCCATTAAAAAAATTGTCGCCAGTGGCAATCGAGACATATGCAATATTTGGTAAATTTTTTAGATGCTTTAAACGCTGTTTTATCTACTTACAGAGGTTATTTTATCAGAGTCGGGGGCAGTATTAACATAAAGTATAGCAGAGTGCTCCTTTTTATATTTTCTATTAAAGTATTGATCTCTTCATAAAAGCATAATTACTGTAACTTCTCCAATTACACTGGTGTCCAAAATTAAAGAACAGTCACAAAATGTTAATTTTTAAGTAAGCGAATACTCAAAAGGAAATAATATAATTCAAATAATTACTATCCCTACAGCACAGCTAGTCAATATAGCATCTCATTCATGTCACACATGGTCACAAGTGTTACACTTACCACGGTGAAACAAAAAATAGGAAATTCCACACGTCTCATTATGAGTCTCAAATAATAATTTTATGTGACTCCACTGAGATGTCAATGTGACTGCTATTTTGTGACGAGTCACCAGGTGACTTTACAATGTAGTTACATTGTGACTCTCATGTGACTCATTTTTAAACTCAATTTCAAAGTCATCATGCATGTTGCATTATGATAAGTCACCAAATAATATCACATTATAGTCACATGGTGACTTTTCACAAAAGAGCACAATGGTGACTTCAAAGTAGTCTCTCTGTCACTTGAAATTTATCATGTGACTTAATGTGACATTATTTGGTAACTTGTCAAAATGCAGTGTTCACGATGACTTTGAAATTGAGTCTACAGATGACAGTCACATGAGAGTCATAATATAAGTACATTGTAAAGTCACATGGTGACTCGTCACAAAGCAGCAGTCAGAGTGACGTCTCAGTGGAGTCACATATGTGATCATTTGAGACTCATAATGAGACGTGTGGAATTTCCTATTTTTTTGCTTCATCGTAGTGACTGACACTTGTGATCATGTGTGACATGACTGAGATGGTATATGAACTAGCTGTGCTGTAGGGATAGTAATTATTTGAATTATATTATTTCCTTTTGAGTATTCGCTTACTTAAAAATTAGCATTTTGTGACTGGTCCTTAATTTTGGACACCAGTGTAGTTCTGAAATGAATTTCAATCAAATCGAAAAGCATTAATATTTAGTCAAACCTGTACCTATTGAATACTGACCGAATTTGATATGTTTGACGCTACAAAAAACAATTTTTATATGCTTGACACTACAAAATACTGTTTCGTAGGCATCAAGATTTAGAAAAGAATTCAAAATTTCACTGAATAAAACAACTTGGAAAAACAGCAATTTCTAAAACTTTATTGCTTAGTTTTGACAACTAATAAGTATGATTAACATACAAAGCTAAATTTATCAATTAATGTTAATAACAGAAAAGTTTATTTTAACAAAACAGTACAATATTTAAAAAAGGTTTTAACAAAATGGACAAACCATTTAAGCAAATAATAAAAGGAAACGCTACAAAATGTTATATGTAATAATATAATGTACATACATATAAGGAAAATATATACTCCGATATGAAAAAATATATTTTAATACACAAAAAATTCTCCTGTAAGTATAATAATAACTATAAATGATTTTTAGTGAAATTATATAACAGATTATATTAATTTACATCAAAACAATATCCAAAATTGTGCCCTCTAAATAGAGCATTTTTTTTGACGCAATAGTTGTTTTTTAAAAGTTTAACTGAGAAAATAATTTTAAAACGGAAGTTACAAATTTAGTGATATTAATGTCAGCACAACTTAAAAAATAAAACATAATATTTAAACCAAATCAAGGCAGCCACTGGCGATTATTTTTTATTTCTATTTCGTACGAGTTTCTAAAAGCAAAAAACTTCCACATACACTTTGACAACGTGTGCAAGAGAAATATATTACAAAATTAATTTTTTTAATAATGTCGTAAACAGAATATAAAAATAGTCGGCAGTGGTAGCCCTGCAAATGGATAAAAAAATTAAATAATTGAGAGATGCAAAGCGTATAAAAACATCAAGCTGCTGGGAAAGAGAGTTAAGCAAGGAAGTATTTTATATGTCAACTCTCTAGAAAAAGATATCAAACAAAAATGTAGATAGTTTAATTGAAATAAAATAACGAAAAATTAATTTTCTTTTATACATTTTTACAGAATTTAATCAAATTCTTATTGCTTTTTTTAATACAAGAAACAAATTTTTGCTTACTTATAATTTCAAGATCAGCAATAGAAAATAAAGTCAGTTACAACGAAGTGAAAATGAGAAAGGGAATTTGGCAACATACTCTTTCCTTTTGAAATTTAAAAATGTCAAAAAGTTTAAATGGAAGGTTGTCTCAATATTTCTGCCTTGAAAGTTTTCTCAAATCGATTTGAACAAAAATAATTTACGCAAATCTTTACATTAATCTTAATTTCTGTAGATGTCCAATATGAACAACTGTGGTTTTAGAAATTTTTAAAAGTTATTTTGTAAGTAGAATTACAAACGTCTTATGAACAGTTTTAAATATAGATTAATGATCGTTATATAAAAAAATACCCTAATAAAAAAATAATTGACAGAAAATTATCTTTTCTGCTTTGTTTAAAAAATATCGTTGTAGAATTTACTATTTAACTCTGTTTTATGTTATAATTGATATTATTCATTTAAAAAATTCATTTGGCAATATTTCAGCCGTTCAATCATCAAAGCAGCAGAAATGAAAAAAAAAATTACTTTTACTTAATGTCAAATCATTTGCACAAATGCACTTTAATAATTGCAATTTTACACTATAACAACTTAATTTAAATAGTAAACAAAATTTAGAATCCTGGTGTTAATAACTCCTAACACACATTATTTAATATGAATCAAAACGATATTTAATAATACAAATTAAAGGATTTAAAAAAGAAGAACAAAAATACTTTTGAAACTTTTCATTACAGTAGAAGCTTTAAAACTTTTATTTTTACTGTTTCATGAACAACATTAAACACTGTTCTTGTTTTCGATTTTTTCAAGACAATTAGAAGTAAACTGAATTTTTGAAAACACAGTTTACATTAATTCTCTATTAATTTAACGTTTGGAGCCATTCCTTTAAGGAGCTCATTGGCCAAGTCAAAATCCTCTTTCAAAAGATATTTCCAAGGGTCCGAGAAAATTATTTTTTGTAAGTTACGATTGAAAAAGCGCTGAGCATAAGCCAAAAGTTTGTTTTCGTTGAACTGATTACCAAACACAAATGTTTCGCAGATATTTTCGACAGATAGCTTACGAATCATGAAATCAACACAGATGGTCATGAGTTCTGGGACACGATATTTATCTGCAATTTTATACAAAAGAAATACATCGCATTTTTGAAATTCTACCTCGCCAGAATATAAATAGAGTAAGAACGCGTTAAAAGCTTCCGAATCGCAGTCAGTTATGTTTACCACTCCAGTTTTTTTCTCTTCCATCTCATTTTCAAACATAGCAGCAAACACAGGAGAACGTGCTGACAAAATAGACTTATTAGCCATAATTGTATCCAGGTTTATTTTCAAAGTCACATCCGAAACCTTTTTTTTGTCGAACATATCCCTAAAATCTCTAGCTAGCTTGTCAGGTCCTGAAAAATAAAGAAAAATAATAAGATTTAAAACACTTCTATGTTTTATTCATACATCAGAATAATTAATTACACAGTTGGATGGATTGAAGATAAGTATAGAATCTGGCATCGGGTCAGGCAAGCCCATTTTACACAAACCCCATTCGGGTCGCTTTGGGTGAACGCATATTGTTTTCCTTTGAGGTTCGGGGTGGTTTCGAGATGAATTTCGATTCCTTTGAATTTCTGAATTTTTAAAAATTGAAATAGAAAACTATATATTTGACTAGCTGTCCTTGGCGACTATTTTGTTATCACTTAAATGTACGCTAAGCATTGTATCATGTTACTTTTATTCATAATTTAAGTTATTTGCTTAAGCCTTCGCCAAATCGGACGATTCTGATAGAGAAATCAAGAACTCTGAATTGTTACGTTAGTGAGGTGCAAATGATAAAACGCCAAACATTGTTCCAGTCGCATTTTTTTCTTATTTTAATAATTTCATTTAAAATATAATCCTTTCCCTTATTTTATTTAAAATACATAACTTTAATTTAAAATTGAAAAATTTGAAATCCATGACTATCACTTATATTTTTATTTTTAATAAAAGGAAAAAAGGATAAATAATCCCATAAACCATGACATTTAATTTGAACATCAAAGCATTGTTTTAATTTACTATACGAAAAATAAAAAATGCTAACTGGCGAATTATAAAATGCTATTGGCGTGATTTGCGCCCGGCTAATATAAAAGTACAAAGAATTCTTATCATGCAACTTTTATGTAGTTTTATTGAAAAAATAATTTTGATTAAAAATGGTCGCCTTCCATGTGAAAAGTGAAGAGGTCAACCTGTAACTGTTTATGACAATCACATGACTTGGACTATCATAATATAGATGAAATGATGGCGATGGAAAATATTTGGCGATTTATCACCTGCGCCTGGCTAAAATTGAAATACCTAAATGACCGCATGGCAAATAAAAAGCGAAGCGGTCAATCCGGAACTGTTGATGACAGTCACATGACGTATGCTATTATAATATACAACCAACGAATTTGGTCTCCCTTAAATGTATTATAAGCATTGTATCATGTTACTTTGATTCATAATTTAATTTACTTGATCAATCGTTCTCCAAATCGAAAAATTCTGATATAGAAATCAATAACTCGGTGTTTTTATGTTAGTCGGGCACAGGTAATAAATCGCCAAACATTGTTCCCATCACATTTTTTTTCGTATTTCATTAATTTAATATATAATCCTTTGACTCGTTTTATTTAAAATACATAACTTTAATTTAAAACTGAAACATTTAAAATTCATGATTTTCACTTATTTTTTATGAAAAGAAAAGTAAAAGAGAGAGAGAAAGAAAGAAAAGAACACTATGAATCGTCACATTTAATTTCGGATAACATGAAAACACAATGAATTCTTTGCGATCGTGGCAACTTTTATTCAGTTTTATTCGAAAAAAATATATATATTTTTAAATGGCCACCCACCATATGAAAAGCGAAAGGATCAGCCTGTAATTGTTTATAAAAGTCAAATGACTTGGACTATTATAATACAGATGAAATGATGGCGATGAAACAGTATTCGGTGACCTGCACCCGGCTAACATTAAAGTTCCAAAATGGCCGCCTGCATATGAAAAGCGAAGCGGTCAGCCCGGAATTGTTGATGACAGCCACATGAATTATGCTGTTATTATAGAGATTATTGTTATTAATGAGTGTATATAAGTTTATTTTTATACAAAAAAGATAAAATTGATATTAGAGGCATAATTGTAGATTTTTTCCATAGTTGTGTTGAAATTTGGATTAATTTTTTCCCACTTCCGTTTCAGAATGATTAGAATTTGAATATTTTGGGTTTGGGTAGGGGATTGACAACATTTTTTTTTTTGGAGGATTCTGACCGGGTTGATTTTAGGCAGAATGTTCGGTTTCGGGTTAGGTACAACCCGATCCCTGCAGGACTGTAGATCAGGAAATTCAAAATTTGGAAAAAGTTGAAATTCGGTGTTCGGAGATGTTAAGCCCCATCTCACTTAATTCAAGTTTTAAAAAGAAGTTGTAATAATCCAGAATTCGTCAATAAACCAATTTGAATAAAATAAAAATTGGCTAATGAAAATTTTTACAATTTTATTGTTGTTGTTGCAGCTGACGTTGAATTAATGAATGAGACACTGATTTGAATTTTATAATTTTTAAGATTCAAGTTAAAAGGGTTAGCCTCGCCTACTGATTAATGTTATGTAAGCGAAGTGCAACAAGTTTCCCTTAACAGTGATAATTGAATCGTAACATAACGTTGAAATTTCATGTTTTTCAAGACTCGGGGCAAATAGTTCAGGAGGTGGTCGTATAAAAGCGCTATTTATCAGATACAAGTAAAGGACATATATTTTATATAAGAGTCGAAATAGGGGAATCTAATTATCCATGTCTGCCGGAAGTTAAGTGGTGCCTAAGCCAAAAATTAATACCATTTCCGGTGTATTTTTAGAGGCTTATCCTGAGTTATGTAATACAAGAAAAATAAAGTATGGAAAATATTGAATTCATCTAGTATTGAATTCATAACAAGCTGGTCAGCCTTGGCGCAGCCGATGCCAAACACGTGACAGATGTATTTTTATCGTAATTATTTTAAAGATTTACCCTATGATACCTAATACAAGGATAATTGGCATTTTAAAATTAAGTTTAAATAGTGTTATTACCAAAAATCGAGGTCTGCCAACGTTCAGCCGTAGCTAAAGCTTCGACAGACCAATTTTTAAAGTGTGCGTTCATATCATTCTGTATCGATTTCATCGAAAAAAATACTACGTCATTTGAGAAAGTTTTGCTTCGCTTTCTTAATACACCGGATATGTCGAAACCTAACGGTGACAAATTTTGAAAGGCATCCAGATTGTTTTTTTTGCTACTGTCGAAACCACAACTTAGCGATACTCGCCTGGACGAGTTCTATTATGCAAGTGAAACCGCGGCTAACGACATACAAGGCCATTTCATGGCTTTTAAAACGTCACACAGAGTGGTTCATTTTTAGACGACAATTTTCACAAAACGATGTCACAACACGTTGTACTAATCAACGTGTAAAGATGATCCACTCTGTGCGACGTTTTAAACGTCTTGAACTGGCCTTGTATGCCGTTGGTCGCGGTGAAACAAGTTATCAAACATTGGCGATACGACAGTCTCGCAGAAATAGTTGGCGATTCGCTTTTGTCTGGATTCGTCTGAACCAAGGCTCCCTACTTCTCATCCTAAGTTTATATTTATTGTAGTTTTGATAGTTGTAACTTGCGAAGGGAAAATAGTTTGGATGCATATCATTTTAAAAAAGAGACATTTTTATTAATCAGTATATTAAAAAATATATGTATTGTCTTTAAGTTGGTTTTTTGATAGAGTTATGTGATTTTAATTGATATACATTATTAAGGAACAAAATGTTTTTAATTTCCCCCAGATTAATAAACGTTATAACAAATGGTGTAAAATTAACGATGTTAAGTGCTATGTTAAATCTCTCTTAAGGATTTAAAACGAAACTTCCATAAAAATGTTCATAGCAGTAAATTTTCGATATAAACTAGAGAAATCCACCTGTTTAAGCACAGCCTGAGCATCGTATGTCGCCACACTAATATAGAGGCACGCCACCAGTACTAGCTATTCAGCTCATATAAAAAGTGAAAATATATCCCTTTAAAATTTTATTATAAAAATGAGATAAACCACGATAAATATCTGTATAAAGGAACTATTGTAGGGGTCCAAATAAATATTTTACTAAAACTACTATATTTGAAACGAGATTAGCCATCCAGAACTTGCAGGTTTTCGCAAATTTCCCTCTTTTCGAAAGTTTTGAAAATACAGACTTCTAATGGGTCAGTTTGGTTTCGAAAGCCACAAAAAATCAATATGGGTACCTATCAAAATGTGTCAGCGTTAGGTTTCTCAAACATTCCACCTTATCCATGGTACAGCGTCTAGAATATAGTGTATAATTCGGCTATCCCAGTAATACTTAAACAAGTTGGAAATTGCTCGTCAAACGTGGCAAATGAGGTGCGTTCGTACTATAACTAGTTTTATAATTATTTTTTGCACCCCATATTGTACTGAATGTATAATTTTTTGCACTTCATAAAACGCATAGTCTGAATTAAAATGCACTTCCAATATTTTTTTCCCATTCCCCGTAATGTAACGGAACACTTTTGACTGTCCCTGTAATTAAACTATGCATCCGATTTTCCTAAAATTTAAAAGAGCTCGACAAAATTTTGCAACAGTTATATCTTTAAAATTTCAGATCATTCGGAAGGCTCTCATATCATTAAAATGCACTTGCAATAATTTTTCCCATTGGCCGTAATGTAAAGAAAAACTTTTGACTGTCCCTGTAATTAAACTATACATCCGATTTTCCTAAAATTTGAAAGGGCTCGACAAAATTTTGCAACAGTTATATCTTTAAAATTTCAGATCATTCGGAAGGCTCTAATATCATTAAAATGCACTTGCAATAATTTTTCCCATTGGCCGTAATGTAAGGAAAAACTTTTGACTGTTCCTGTAATTAAACTATACATCCGATTTTCCTAAAATTTGAAAGGGCTCGACAAAATTTTGCAACAGTTATATCTTTAAAATTTCAGATCATTCGGAAGGCTGTAATATCATTAAAATGCACTTGCAATAATTTTTCCCATTGGCCGTAATGTAAAGAAAAAATTGACTGTCCCTGTAATTAAACTATACATCCGATTTTCATAAAATTTGAAATGGCTCGACAAAATTTTGCAACAATCATATATTTGAAATTTCAGACCATTCGGTTGGGTAGTTTTTGCTCTGTTACATGCGGACAGACGGACGGACAGACAGACGGACGGACTGAACGACGACTATAGGTGCTACGTATTTATATAATTACGAACGCACCTAAAAAGGGCTAAAATATTGGATCCCTTAAATGTCAAACTATGCAGAAATCCAATGAGTCGATCACAGTGATATCTGCCGGGTATTTTCTAAAATTCCAAGACGATTTGGTCTAGACGCTACAATAATGATTACTTTGAAATTTGAAAATATATCGCAGATGTCGCTGCGATCGGCTCCCTGTATTTCAGCATCAATGCACATTTAAGGGATACAACATTTTAGCGCTGTTTGGATAGCATATTTCCACACTATATATTCTAGACGATGTATCCCATGGTATTAAAAAAGTGACGCAAAACCATCTCAAATGACGCAGTTTTTTTGTCGATGAAATCTATACAAAATGATACAAAAACACACTTTATAAATTGGTCTGCCGAAGGTTTAGCTACAGCTGAACTTTTGCAGACTTCGATTTTTGGTATAACACTATTTAAACTTAATTTTAAAATACAAATTATCTTGTATTTGATAACATAGGTAAATCTTAAAAATAATTACAATAAAAATACGACTGTCAACGTGTCTGGCACAAGGTTTCGACAAGCCAGACCAGGATATTATTATAAAACTAGATGAATTCAACATTTTCGATATTTTATTTTTCTTGTATTACATACTTAACACATTGCCGCCGGCCAATTTTTTATCAAATCAGAATTTTAAAAGAGTAGAAGCTCCTGTCTGTTCTGAAAGTCTTTTGTAAATTGGCGTTCTAGATAAATTTCTCAAGTTTATGCATCGGTAAATATCTTTCAATGTACGAATTTAATATAAAATGTTTTAAAATCTAAAATTATATGGACAACATGATATAAATGCATTTTGTGTAAGGTAGAAACCACGCCTTTAGTCAATAATGTTTTTTGAATGAAAACGAGAATTCTCGTTTCCCGTCGTGAATGTGCATAGGCGTAGAGTTATATGGACCCGTGGGGCTCGGGCCCCTCCAATAATTTTTTCAGATGGGCTATATTTTTTACGCCAGCTGACATAGGAAAAAACTCAGATTTTGGAATTTCATAGAATTTACAAAAGTTTTTAGCGTAAAATATTTTCGATGGATAATTGTTCTTTCTCTAAATTCGCTGTTTACATTTATTCTTTGTAAACAAGTAAAACAACTGGAAAATTTTAGCGTGGCGAATTGGAAAAAAACTAAGCACTCTCCACGGTGAGTTTTTCTTTCTTCTTTGGACACTGGGCACACTTTCTGGGAAGAATTTTTTTTCTGATTCGGCGTATACATAGGGCAATAAATTAACGTTTTTAACGGGCGACAAATTATACCCAATATGATCTGATTAAAGCACAGATAAGATTGTTTGCCGTTTCTCGAACGTACAAAGAAAGTGGCTACAATTTACGAGCTTTGAAGAACTCGGGAGGGAGGGGGGGAAGAGGAGTTAAGTTTTTTTGCAAATGACCAAACCAGAAGCCAGAAGAATCACCAGTGTCTCCAAAGCATAGAATATAAAGGGAGAAGTTATTTGTCTCCAAATCATGCATAAAACTCATATTTATTAAATTTTTAAAATGCATTAAGCGGTCTCTCTACAGTAACTGATGATTCACCAGGATCTGGTAACAATAAACTAAACAATAATAAAGTATTCAATTGTTCTTATTCGGGCACAGCAAGAAACGCGAACTCAGGCCCATTTTCTTTCAGGTTGGATAGGGACCGGGTCTAAATTTTTTCTATAAACCCGGGCCAGGCCTAAACTTCACCTTTTCCGTGCCGTTTCGAACTGACATTTCATTCGATTTTCGTGATATTTTCAAATTTGTCGATGTTCATATAAAAGTATCTATCTGTACATGCGCATTCATGGCAAACACAGCAGGGCCGCTTTTTTGTGAGCAACCCCGTATGTAGTACTTATATTATATGCTCGGCGTCGACCGGTCCGAAAATTGCAGCGAATCACGAAATATTTCTAAAAATCGCTAAAAATTTAAAAATCGCAGATAACAAAATTTATTATTTTGGGCTAAAAAATTAAAACAGGATTCCTTTTACAAATGTAGGAAGTTGCTGCTGAAAGCGAAAAATCTCTAAACAATGCATAAAAAATTCGAAAAAACAAAAACAAAATTCGCTATACAAATTTCCAATAAACTTAATTGAAAATATAACAAAATTTATTGTATTGGGCTAAAAGTTTGAAACCCAATTCCTTTTACGAATATCAAAAGATAGCAGCGGACCGCTAAACACCGCATTAAAAATCGATAAAAAATCAAAAATCGCACAGGAAAAAAATTACCACAGTGGTTTACAAATTTGAAACGAATTTCTTTTATAAATGTAAAAAAAAAAAAAGAAAAAAAAAACACGGATCGTGTAAAAACGCTAAAAACCATGTTGGAAAGCGTTTTTTTTTTTTTTTTTTTTTTTTAAGAAATGGCGGAGGAGAAAATTTGCTATATTAGGTTTGAAACAGAAAAAATCCCTGCCGGCTCGGGACTACAGGCGGAGGTAGATTTCGATGTTAAGTACTAAATTCACCAACAAAACTTAAATCTATATTAGAGATAAGTCCAGTTCCTTCACTATGAATGAGCTTTAGGGAGCTAAACATTTTGTGAAAATTCTAATATACACGAATACACACATGCATGTATATGGAATAGGTTTAAAAAAAATAGCTAAAGCAAATTCAGTGGCGTTAAAATAAGTTAATATTTCCACAGTCAGGTTTTTATCATGTTTTAATACATTTCTTCAAACTCACATGCCGTTACATATTCACTCACCTGTTGAGGTCCATTTTATTTCCATTATGACGCAATATTTTGTTTTTGTTCTTAATTCGTCAAACTAATTATTTAATTTTGAGTTTTCATGCGGAAATCTTGCTCTAGAAAACTTATGACGTAATATTCAATTTGTTTTCAATTCGTCAAACTATTTATTTAATTTAATGTTTCATGTGAAAAATCTTGCAATAAATAGAAAAGCAATTGTTGTGGTGAGAATTTTATTGCTTTTTAGGTAGATTTCGTAAGAAATACTACCTATTGCAGTCGTTACCATGGTGAAGCGACTTTTGAAAAATTCCTTCATAACTTTTCATTATATGACCCCAGGAACCCAAAACCACGCCCACCTAAAAAGTTTATATATATATATATATATATGTATGTATGTATGTACTAAATTTTGTCCGCACGATAAAAGCCGCAATTATGCACGGATCGTCTTCAAACTCGCCAACAACTTTGAGATGGTTAATATCTCGGCGGGGATTGAAAATGAGCAAAATCGGCCCAAGGGAATGGAAATGGGGAGGGCTCAAAATTTTGAATATACCGTCTTAACATGATTCTGATAAAATCATCTCTTACACAACAATGACAGGAAAAAATAAATATTTTTCGTTATAGCAGATGCCAATAATTAAAAAAAAGCAATAAAATTCTCGAATTGAAAACAAATTGAATATTTCGTCATAAGTTTTCTAGAGCAAGATTTCCGCATGAAAACTCAAAGTGAAATAAATAGTTTGACGAATTAAAAAAAATATATATATATTGCGTCATATTGGAAATATAATGGACCTCAGCAGGTGAATATGTAACGTCATGTGAGTTTGAAGAAACTTATTAAAACATGATAAAAACCCGACTATGGAAATATTAACATATTTTAACACTTTGAGGTTCTCTGAATATGCTTTAGCCATTTTTAAACCTATTCCATATACATGCGTATGTGTATTCGTGTATATTAGAATTTTCACAAAATGTTTAGCTCTTTAGAGCTCATTCTTAATTAAGGAACTGGGCTTATCTCTAATCTTGATTTAAGTTTTGTTAGTGAATTTAGTACTTAACTTCGAAATCTACCTTCGCCTGTAGGCCCGAACCGGCAGGGATTTTTTTTAATTGTTGGCAACAGCTATAACGAAAAATATTTATTTTTTCCTGTCATTGTTGTGTAAGTGCTGGTTTTATCATAATCATGTAAAGATGTTATTCAAAATTTTGAACCCTTCCCATTTCTATTCCCTTGGGCCGATTTTGCCCATTTTCAATCCCCGCCGAGATATTAGCCATCTCAAAGTTGTTGGCGAGTTTGAAGACGATCCGTGCATAATTGCGACTTTTATCGTGCGGACAAAATTTAGTACATACAGACACACACACACACATATATATCTATAAACTTTTTAGGTGGGGGTAGTTTTGGGTTCCTGGGGTCCTGTAATGAAAAGTTATGAAGGAATTTTTCAAAAGTCGCAATAGGTAGTATTTCTTACGAAATCTACCTAAAAATATGAAAGCTGAAAAATATCTACGGAATGAGAAAAAACGCAAAAAAGAGCATTAAAAATTCAAAAATAGCTGAGAACAAAATTCACTATAGTGGACTAAAACATTAACTGGAATTCTTTCACGAACTTGAAAAAATCTACACGGAACGTGAAAAATCGCAATAGAAATCGTCCAAAATGAAAAACTTACGGAGAAGAACAAAATTTACTACTTTAGGCTTAAAACTTTAAAATCGAATTCCTTTTACCGATGTTAAAAAGTCACTGTGGAAAGCGAAAAACCGCTGAAAATTGCATTAAAAATCATTAAAGATTCCAAAAGTAGCAAAGGCCAAAAATTACTATAGTGCTCTAAAACATTTTAACTGGAATTCTTTCACGAGTGTCAAAACTCGTTGCGAAAAATCGCAAAAACTCCCATTTAAAATCGAATTAAAAATTCAAAAATTTCGGAAGACAATATTTACTGTATAAGGCTAAAAGTTTGAAACCGAATTCCTTTTATCAATATAAACTAGTTGGATGTGCCAATCCCAAAACTTTCTTCTATCTCATGTCAATATTTCATTATAATTAGTTTTATTAGTATTTTTATTAGAATTAAGCATAACTTCATACCCATTTCGATGGTACAATATTGAAAATTGCACAAAAATCGTTATTACAGCGCTCCCATCCGGCAGAATTTTTCCAAATTTAGGGAGGACCTTCTTGCCATGGCCAAAAACATACACAAAAAATTTGGTTCAATTTTATGCATAACTTCATACACTTTTCTGTGGTACAATAGTAAAAATGCACAAAATCGCTATTACAGCGCCCCCTACCGGCGGATTTTTTCCAAATTCAGGGAGGACCTTCTTGCCACGGTCAAAAACATACAGAAAAAATTTGGTTCAATTCTATGCACAACTTCATACACGTTTCGATGGTACAATATTCAAAATGCACAAAAATCGCTATCACAGCACACCCTACCGGCGGATTTTTTCCAAATTCAGGGAGGACCTTCTTGCCACGGCCAAAAACATACACAAAAAATTTAGTTCAATTCTATGCATAACTTCATACACTTTTCAATGGTACAATATTCAAAATGCACAAAAATCGTTATTACAGCGCCCCCTACCGACGGAATTTTTCCAAATTCAGGGAGGACCTGCTTGCCATAGGCAAAAACTTAAAAAAAAATAAAAATGGTTCAATTCTATGCATAACTTCATACAATTTTTGATGGTACAATGGCGACACACGGACAGACAGACATTTTGTATAAACATGTTTTTTGTGATCTCTGACCCCGAAAACGAGTAAATCCGTCGAAAACCGAAAGTCGAAAAAATTTCGATTACAATACTTTCTTCTGTTGAAGATAGAAGAAAGTAAAAATCGTTTTGAAACACGAAATAACGGTAAAAATCGCATACAAAAATTTGCGAAAAATTCCAAAATCACTGTACGAATCCCGAATAAACTTTTTCGAAAAGAGGATAAAATTTACATTATTATACGCTAAAAGATTGAAATCGGATTTATTTTAATAATGTAAAAAGAATCGTCTCGAACCGTAAAAAAACGTTAAAAATTGCATTAAAAATGATATTGAAAAAGTCTAATCAAAAAGTCCGAAATCGGGCTTTCAGGTACATAACTAAATACATAGAGGTATACCTTCATAGCAAATTTTGTAGCTCTGCGTGTAACGGGTTTTTTCTTTCTTAGAACATAGCCTTTTTTTTAGAACACAGACAAACTTCTTTCCTTATTATCATAGACTAGCTGACCTGCCCGACGTTGCTCGGGCCGGTGATAATAACCGTATATAAACCACAAATTTGTATGATTTTATACCTTTCATCCGATTTTGTCGGAATTGATATTTTTAAAGGAAAAAATCGCAAAAAAATATTGACTTTTAATGGTAAAAGCGCTCGTAAGAAGTCATTTTCTGTTTTTCACGTAGGGTCGTTTCATAATTTTTTTTTGAAATAGTTTTTTTTTTTGGCCGATCTCTTTGAAATTTTTATCGGTTATAAATATAACCGTTTTTAAGCCCGTGTAAAAATTCTGTGAAAAAAATATTGATATCTACTTCTAAAAGAAATATGTTTTCTTCTCCCTTTTTATCTTTGCAAGAAGAAAGTATTGGATTCGTGAAAATCTTTGAATTCCGGTTTTCGACGGATTTACACTTTTTAGGGGTCAGAGATACCGAAAAACATGTTTTTGTAAAATGTCTATCTGTGAATCTGCACGCGAGTCTGTCTGTCTGTGACACAAATTTTATGGCCGCTCTATCTCAAGAACTAATGCACGGAATTTAATAATACTTTAGATTCAAATAGTCCCTGATATAAATTGGCGCTGATTAGTTTTTGATGTAAATCATCCTATATATCAAGAACCAATGTACGTATTTTCATAAAACATCATCTTATGTTAGTCCTTGATATTATTTGGTGCTGATTACTTTTTGGTGTAAATTGCTCAATAGGTGGCGCTGCTATGATGCATTATTCACGATTTCCGCAATAGCTATATCTCAAGAACTAATTATCATATTTTCATCAAACTTCAGATTCAGTTATACCTTGATATAATTTCGTGCTGATTACGTTTTTGTTTAAATCGATCAACAAGTGGCGCTGCTATTCTGTATTTTTCACGATTGCCGCAATAGCTCTATCTCAAGAACTAATGCACCTATTGACATCAAACTTCAGATTCGGTTAGTCCGTGATATAAGTTGGTGCTGATTACTTTTTGGTGTAAATCGGCCAACAGATAGCGCTGCGATACAGATTTTTTCATGATTTTTGTTTGCACGGATTTTCATCAAACTTCAAATTCAGTTAGACATTGACATATGTTGTTCTTTATTACGTTTTGGTGTAAATCGCACAATAGGTGGCGCTGCTATACTGTATTTTTCACGATTTCCGCAATTGTTATATCTCAAAAACTAACGCACGGAATTAAATCAAACTTCATGTTCTGTTACACTTTCACTTAACTAGATCTTTTTTAGTCTTGGGTGTATACAGCGCAACAGGTGTTGCTTTAATGCTCTTTGAGCTGATAATTTTTGTTGGAGACATCTAAGATGGCGAGTGCCGAAATTCAATTGTTTGTTTCAAAGATGCGATGCAATCTCCTTTTAAAATGCACACAATTTAATAACATGTATCTTTAGAATCCTGATGGAGATGAATATAGATTGTCATTTAATTTTGGCACTGCGATAACGAATTTTGAAGCATTAACATATATGAGGTAGAAGAAAGTTTTGGGATTGGCACATCTGACTACTTTTTCTTGTTTTCGAGTCGGATTCTTTTGAAGCCCGAACTGACCGAAATTTTAATGTTATAAATATAACTGTATCCGAGTACTCTATAAAATCTCATGAAAAATATGCATAGTTAATGGTGAAAAGGTGAGCCGAAGCCACGCGAAACCGCGTCGAAACACCCGTTTTTTATTTTTTCTCAGATTTTTTTTAAATACTTCGAACATTACGAAATTTTTCTGATACATGTAAAATCCAGCCTGTCGAAATGCTCTAAAAAGATTGTGGAAAAAAGATAGTCTCGTCCTGGTGAAGTGAGAAGTGAGCTGCGGTAGCGAATTTTTTTTTAAAGAATTAAAATTAGTCTTTTAGAAAACCGATTGCACAGACGAGGAGAAGAACTTGGCTTTAAATATGCATTTTTTGTGAATCAGTATCTCTAAAATTGAGCCCTGAATAAGCGTTGAGAAAGGGAGAAAAATTCGACTGTGAAATTTTTTTTTATGAGTTAAGAACCATCTTTTTTAAATTGATTGCGGCGTTTGAGACATAAAAGTACGAACTATAAAGAATATGTCGCCCGTTTTATCGTATTTAAAACGGGCTGATGGACATTAAAATAAAATGACCAAAAAAAAAAAAGTCTTTCAGCTCGAAAAGCAGGTTCTGGGAATGCACGAGCGCGCCTGCACCAATTTTTAAAAAAAGGTTCGCCTTTTTATGAATTTTTAAGTAATATCTCAGCCAATTATAAAAAAAAAATAAAAATATGAGCCTCAGGGGCATCAGGACCTGCATTGGACTATTCTCATATAAATTTTCATACCTCTACGCGCAGTAGATATTCCGAGCCATCGCCAATAAACACACTCAAACAGCGATCTTCTCTTTTATTAGTATAGATATATAAATATTTACGTCATTAGTAGAGTAAAACCTGTCAAAACGGAACCTGTCTTAAATGGAAACTTTTCATGCCCCAGAAGGAAAGATTGCCATTCAATTTTACTTAATTAGCCAGAAACCTGTCTTAAACGAATTATTGTTTTGGTCGCTTGCGATTGCTTTTACAAAGGTTTTACTATATGGATATAAGGTTAGCCTGTGTAAACCGAACCTGTCTATAATGAAATCTTATCTAGTGAGAAACATTTCATAATCCCAACGAAAGGAACACTTTGAATTTTTACCTGCTAAGATAGACGAAAACTTGTATAAAACGGAAAATTTCAGCGGTTATTTGTAATTTTTTATCAGCAGATTTTATTGTTTTTGTATTCATCACTTAGTAAATTAATTCCCTGTTCCAGGGGTTGTAGACACCCCCCCCCCCCCCTTGTCTGCGTTACTGGCTAAGCCCCTCCAATAATTTTGAAAACTCTACGTCTATGTGAATGTGTTAAGACAAGCCTCTAAAAATACACCAGAAGTGGTATTAATTTTTGGCTTATGCAATACTTTACGATATGGATCATTAGATTCTCTATTTTATGAGCTCAAAGCATGTAATCGCTTAATTAATTACATTAGTATTCGAACTTCATATTTTAGTCAGCGTGGTCATAATTAAATAAATGCGTTACAGTGTGTTTCGCGCATATGAAAATATCTCTAAAATAAACATTAAACATCTAATTATTTAAACAACCAATCAATATGCCATTTGGTAACAGATCACCATTTAATTAGTATAACCTGAAGTCATGAAGGAAAATGAACAGGCAACAAAATCGCTAAAAACCAACTTTTGAACACACAGTGTATAAATTAAGCACAGTGAACATAGAACAGACGTATACGTTTCGTTCGACTTGCATCATCAGTGTATAAAATCAACAACCCCCCACCTATATGCGAGATGAAACCCAAATGCCAGTAAACACAGCCCCGAAAAACCACCAAGTTCCAGCAACCAATGAAATCAAAGCGGAAGTGAAGCATCATAACACTACCGAAGTGTCAGTAAACACTGCCCCGAAAGACCTTCTCTATATTTTTCTTGTAGAGTAGCTCTTAAAAAATGTTCCCAAAACAGCAAAAGGCATCTTTTCTTTCAATATACTAAAACTATTTGACCATTTAAAAATATATTGAGTACAGGGAACTGAAAATTTTGGCTGTAATGTTGAATACAAGTAATAGAGGTTACATATTGTTATAAATTGACCGCTATAATTGTATTCTTTTGAATATAAAATTACCAAATTACATATTGAAGTGTAGTACACTAATGATGGTATAACACACTAGAAATAATATTTTGATAGGAATATAAATGTTGTAAATTGAGTGGATGTTGTCTAGTTACAGAGATTATAATACTAACTATGAATTTTTCTATGCTGGAACTGATTTTATATAGGTTGTATACATATAAACACAGAAAAATTTATATTTGGGGAAAACTGAATGCTTAAAATATGTATATATATAAAATGGGAAAATGACAATTTTTTTTATATCCATACACTGTATGAATTACTTGAGAATATACTACTATGAGAGAGATCCAGAAAATGGTACCAAAAGATCAAGCAGTTACTTTCAGAAATACGCAACATGTCGTGTTCAGCTATGTTTTTTAAGCTCTAGAAGGATATTTACAACGTACGTATGTCAACATTATTTCTTTAAAATACAGGTGTGTGTGTGTGTGTGCGCGCACGCGCGATATGTTTTCTCTTAATTTCCTCTTGTAATTTTTCTAACATCAAAAGTTTCGTAGGCATCTTTCAAGTGGTACATCCTGCATTTGTAAAGAAGCAAACATTACAGAAATATTGATCTGTTTTTTTTTTTTTTTTTTTTAACACTTTCCAACAAAGTTGAAAGTGTTTATGAATTGTGTTTGTCAGTCTTCCTGTCCTCAATTCGCTTAAATATAGTGCGATTACCATGAAATTGATACATGTGTTTACTCTGATATGTTCGGAAATGAAAAATAAGTGTGCAGACTTACGAATCCTTTACAGGGACACTCAAAATAATTCCATTACATTATAGCCTATGGTGAAATATCGTTTTCGGTTTATTTTAAAGATATTACACTATTTTAAACACACTGCAAATAGAGGCGTCTTGAAGACACATATGTGACTAAAAAAGAATTTTAGGCACTTAAGTGTCTTAATCTAAAAATTAAGACATTATAGATGTCTTAATTTAAGATATATAAGTGTCTTACTATGATCATGGTGTAAAGGAACTGAGAATAGTGTCAAAAATATCTGCAAACGTCTTATTTTAAGACACTTCGTTGCTTCAAACGTGTTTTAATTTAAGACGTTTTGATTCTCCCATTCTTCCTACGCAATAACCACCAGGGTGCACTCTCAGTTGCGCATGCGTTTTAGATATCTTTCATTCGAAATTGGTGTGCGTTGTAATTCAAGTTTGTTTTTATGTACGCGTATATTTTAATTCGTTTTTTGCGAAATCTGAAAGTTCTGCGATTTTAATTCGTTATTCACTTAGTTTATTTATGTATTGAATACGTACATCTGACTTGTGTGCTTGACATTCAATGTCTCTTATAAGCTGTCGTCGATATAAAGGCGGGATAGGAACAGAAACAGACAACACTTGAAGATTACATCCTGGAACTCTACAAAGCGTGTGCAATGGACTTAGTGTCAATTTGTATTAATTTATACCAATAATATTGTGTTATTCGTCTTCGTCCTATCAAAGCTGGCAAATAAAAAAGAAACTTTTGTCTTGCAGGTCATGTTTTCAGGATGAAAGATTCCATTCTTTAAATATGGCTAGCCAGATATATTAAGGTATTTCCTTCTAAAAAGATGTAAGACTTTCCCCCACACTGTGGTAGTTTTTAAAATTTCAAATCGAGGAATTTTTCTGCCCTATTGCAACAGCGATTGAAGTAAGTGTCATAATTTCTTTATAGTACTAAAATTAGTGTCTTTTGTGATTTTATTTATAGTATAAACAAAATCTTGCATGAAATTAAATTAGTTTTGAATTTGTTTGCGAAAAAAAAAAAACATTAATTCTAGAAGTATATATTTTTAAACTTATCTTTTATTTCAAATTATATATCCCCGAATTTTCATCTTCCCCCCCCCCAAATTTAAAGAAATAATATTACTAAAAGAGAGACATTTTAAGTTAAATATTCATTAATGGCTAATTCTTATCTCACAGTAAACGACCACACACACAAAAAAAAAGATAAAAAAAGCTTTGGAAAGATCTTTCTTCCTAGCGTAAAACCGCAGATTAAAAAATAAGATAAATAAAGTGCCCGAAAATGTAGGACGTTGTCATGATTCATCTATTATGTGCTCTTTAATTTTAAAACTGCCAGTAAAAATATACACATGTATTTGATTTGAAATCAAGTCTAATATTGATTTGAAATCAAGTCTAATATTGATTTTTTGATTATTTTTAGTAGAAAAGTAATTTGAAATTTATAATGGGAAAAAGTAAAAAGCTATAACTAGATTTTGTACTTAAAATTGCGGTTTTTGCAACTGTATTTATATACACCTATACGACAATCACAAGAATGACAATTAGATGATAAGATATATATTTAAGACAAATGAAGTTTGGAAACTATAAGTTGTTTTTTCTGCTTGTTATTAATGTAAGATATTTATTTATTTTTATTGATTGTTGAATAGCTTTTGTGATTACCCTGTGATCTACACAAAAACTTGCCCATGTGGCAATATAATTTTTAAAAAAATCTAATTTTTAAATAAGAATTTAAATTTTTTTTCGGGGAGGGGGGTGAGGGGGATTTTGTATGCAATTTTCATAAAGATGATATCATAAATGCTTTTCGACATTGCACTGATTATAATGAAAGTTTTGAACTTTTAGAGTAGGACAAGATTAAAAACACAAAATATATTTAACAAAATACCGAAGAAATTTTTTTCTTAATGTTATTAAAGAGGAATATTTATTTTTTAATTTTTTTACTCATAGTTAAATAGCTGTTGTGATTATCATCTGATACATATGTAAAATTGCCTGTGTGTCAATATAATATTTTTTTTAATCTAATTTTTAAATTATATAAATTTTCCTTTTTTTTCGGGGGGGGGGGGGGATTTTATTTGCAATTTTCGTACATCTGATATTTTAAATCTCTTTCGATATTCAACAGAGTATAATAAATATTTTGAACTTGTAGAATAGGACAAGACTAATAGGACTATTCGGGGATGTCCATTAACCTCCACAACCGATACTCCCGACTACCGGACATATCTACACTGCTCAAAACAATTAAAGGATATTTGAAGTTTTATATAAAATAAAGATATAAACGAAATTTTTTTTTGCCGAAAATAGAAGAAGAGAATCACAAATGCAAATTTTTCTGGTTTTCAAACTGTGGAGTATGCGAATTTTGAGTTCGACGTCAAAAACGTCGCTTCAGCGGCAGTGAATGAAATTTGACTTTCAACTGGATAAAAGAGAATGAAGACAAGGATGATCAGCATTCAGTGATTGCTTTGTTTCCATGAGTACGATGTCTCAGCGAAGTCATTTGACAGATTCAGAAGCTTTGAGAATTGTTGGTAGATTAGAACGGGGCCAAACTCAAGCCGAAGTAGCGTAAGCCATTGGAGTGTCACAAAGTGTCATTTCCAGGATCTGGAACCGTTTTTTGGAGAGTGGATGTGCAGGCCGAAGACCAGGGCAAGGTCTTAGACGGGCAACAACGCCCAATGAAGATCGGTAGTTAGCGTTAACAGCTCGGAGACACCGAACCATGAACGCTACTCTTCTCCAACAACACCTTCGCTCGGCTACAGGCACCACGATTTCAACTCAGACTGTCCGAAACCGGCTCCATGCTGTAGGTCTGTATGCTCGCCGACCGATGGTATGTGTTAGATTAACATCAGGGCATCGTCGCGACCGCAGGGAGTGGGCAACCGAGCATGTCAACTGGAGGAGAAATGAATGGAGCAATATTCTGTTTTCTGACGAGTCCCGTTTTTCTGTGCATCCGGATAATAGGCGTATTTTCATCTGGAGGGACCGTGGCAGTAGGAATAATCCTGCGTTCGTGCACGAAAGTGTCAGATTTGGCGGCGGAGGAGTGTTGGTGTATGGTGGCATCTCCATTGACGGGCGCACTGACTTCTACATCATTCGAGATGGAGCTCTGACTGGTCGCCGATATAGGGATGAGATCCTCAGACCTATTGTAGTCCCTTACGCTGCAGCAATCGGAGATAACTTCATTTTAATGGACGATAACTGCAGGCCACATCGTGCAAACCTGGTGGAGGATTTCCTTTTCGAGGAAGGAATCGTTCGAATGGAATGGCCAGCGTGTTCTCCAGGCATGAATCCAATCGAGCACGTTTGGGACGCTCTAGGAAGACGAGTTTCTGGCCACCAACAACCCCCACAAACTCTCCAAGAACTGGAAAGAGCTCTTCTGGAAGAGTGGGGCAGAATACCCCAACTCGTCATTAATAGCCTCATTGAGTCCATGCCTCAAAGGTGTTCAACGTTGCTGGCCGCCCGTGGAAACCATACCCCCTACTGAAAATGATTTTCTTTGAAGAAAACACCTTTTCTTATTCTTTTTTTTCTCATATGCATAAATTGTGTTTTTTTCCTTTAGTACACAAATGCGCAATAAAATGCATTTTTTTCTGCCAAATATGTGTAATTTATTCTCATATAACCTACTATGTCTGTCGACCATGTATCAATCAGCTAAACAGTTTACCAGATACAAAATCCACCTAAAACTGCAATATCCTTTAATTGTTTTGAGCAGTGTATTTAGATAATCATAATGTAGGGTTGCATTTTTTGCAAAAGAACGTCTTGATTAAAGCATGGGCATACAGAGCAGTGCCCCGTCCCCCTACGATTTAAGTTCCACCAAATTTGATGTGCAATATTTGTAAAGCTTATATTTTAAATCCGTTTCGAAATTGTACTGATTATAATCAATATTTTGAACTTTTAAAGTAAAATAAGATTAAAAACAAAACAAAAAATCATATTCATCATCAAAACAAATATTTACATAAATATTTTTTGCTTTTAATCTTGTTCTACTCCCGAAGTTCAAAATACTGATTATAATCAGTACAATGTAAAAGATTAAAATTATCAGTTTTATGAAAATTGCATACCAAAATTGGGAACACCAAAAAAAAATCAGGCTGAATGGGGGTGGAGGAGGAAAAAAACCACAGGCAAATATTTTTCCAGGATTCAACGTGGTCCAACATGGCTACGTATGATGCTTACAAAAAAATGGATGCGATTCAGACGTTTGAGGTGTCAAATTCAGACGCAAAAAGTGTCAAAAAAATTTAGACATTTTAAATTTTTACAGACATTTTACAATGTCTGAAAATTGAACACTCCGTTTCAGACACTTAAGTGTCTGAATTTCAGACATTTTAATTTACAGTGCATATTGAAGAAATATATTATCGAAGTGTACTACAAGCACTTACTGTAGAATCTGGTGTGCATTTAATTTACAGTTTATTTACAGGGACACACAAATGTATTTTTCTACAGTACTGCCTATGAAGGATAATTGCTGGCAGTGCTTTTCAGTTGTGGTACGAGTTTTAAATTTTAACCATTTATTTGCATAGTATTTGATGTGTATAAATTTCAAAGATAATAATATACAGGGATACACGAAGTACAGGGTGTCCCACAGGGTACGCAGCGGCTGATTTGTACAGATTCGGATAGAGCACGTTAATGAGTATTTTGAATGGTAACATGTGGGGTCCCCGAATATAGCGTGATTTCTTGGGTTTTTTTTCTCATTTCTTGTATTTTTCATATGACAAGCTTCACACCTTACTTACACTATCACGCTTTATTCGGGGACCGCACATGTTACCATTCAAAATACTCATATTGACGTGCTCTATCCGAATCTGTAGAGATCAGACGCTGCGTACCTTGTGGGACACCCTGTATATAGAGTATACATATCCGTTTATTGACGGAAATTGCTGAGGGGAATTTTAAATTGTGCTTTGCGTTTAAATTGAGCTAACTTTTAACATACGATGTAGTATTAAATACCAATCTGTAGACCATATACAGGGATGAAGAAAAAACTTCTGATTACAGTATTCTGCGTGTGTTGGAAAGTGTTTCATAACATATGCTTGACGCATGATTTTTCGCTCTTGTTTTTATCTTGACACAGTGTATTAGACATTGATACAAAATTTGAAGGTCTTAAAACTGCATGCCCGCGCAAATGAACTTTCGCTTTTCGTTACTTTAATTCGTTCACATTCAAATGAATGAGCAGGGCTGCCATAGGCGACTATTTTTATATTCTATCTCGCACCACTAGTTTAAGAAAATAAATTTTATAGAATATTTTTCTTGCAGATGTTGTCAAAGTGTATGTGGAAAATTTTTGTTTTAAAAAAATGGTAAGAGATAGAACTAAAAAGTAGTAGCCTGTTGCAAACCTGAATGAGTTGTAGAACACAAATCCTCGTTTTATACACTGGAAAAAGAAGTAAAACGATACATTACTTTTTGGTCCCTACTCACCCGTGTGGGACTAAATCATTCGATATCTGCAAAAATTCCTAAGAGCATCTGAAAGTTTTATGAAATTAAATCGCTATTTACCAATATTTTAGCAGGATAACTGCGGTTTGCATTTGATAACGTCTATATTATAAAATGTAATTTGAAATCGCTCTAATGTAAACTGCGCTCAAAAATTCCTTTCGTCCCAATTTGTTGACCGATAAAAATCGAGTGCTGAACAGGGATGTAGTGGAGGGTATACGGGGGTATACGCCGTATACCCTCTGTTCCTCAAGAAAGCTATAGTATATATACACTAGGGTATACCCTCTGCCTTGAGCGTATACCCTTCTGCTTAGAACGTACACCCTCTGTTTTTTTTATGACTACACCACTGGTGCTGAAATATAATTTCGAACGAAATCACCGAATGTGTTTATCAAATGCTGAAATATTAAATATTTTGAATGAAAAGCATCTACACTGCTGCTTTGTTTAAAATTTTTATAAGGGCAAAGTGAACATTTTATAAATTTTAATCTTTATTCATATTTGCGTAAACTAAAAGTGGTAACATACAAAAACTAAAACTGAAGTAGACACTCTAGATAAGTGGTTCCCAACGTGGGGCGTACGCCCCACTGGGGGGCAATTCGAAATTTGTTACTCACTCATTCGCTATCAGTTTCTTGTGTCTATTTTTAATATACCGTTACAGACGAAAAATAAATGGAATACAAGTAAAATTTAAATGGAATACAAGTAAAACTCCTAATGAAAAGTTTAAAATAGATTTATCACCAGAATAATTATACGAATAATTTTGTTCTAATATTTTGACATCGTTTTGTAGTATTAAACCTCAGTATTATTTTTCTAGGACTGAATTTTACAATTTTTTGAATGCTTTTGATTATTTATTGAATGAGCTGTCTACTTCTATTCGCTCTGCTATATGTCACACGAAGATTCTTTACACGGGAAACTTCTTAAAAGTATATATAAATTTGACTGTCTTGAATATATTTAACATAAATAATATATGAAATATCTGAATAAGGCACTGCCTACTTTATAAAACTTATAAATCTTAAATAGCATATGAATATCTATGGCTCTTGTGTAGGCATCGTACACAGTAAAAACATTTACATGATGACATATACATTTTAAATTCTAAAATTATAAATACATGGAAGACAAATAATCACATTGGGCAAGGAAATTCAGAAAAATGTGTGATGGAGAATGACGGCTACTTAAATTTAATAAAGCTGATAATCTTGAAATGCTTCTTGTGTATTGTGCTATCCATACAAAGAAAATTTAGAGAAAAATGAATTATAAACTACGTGAATGTTATCAATTTTAACGTTAAATGTAAGTCTATGTTCAAGATATTTTGTGAGGATAAAAATGCAGACCGTATAATACTTTTCTTTAACGTTGAGGTAAGTTGGAAAAGTACAACAAAACTCTTTTTGGCCTAAAGGCGAAGATGTATAATCTAATTTTATTTACAAAATTATGTTAAAAACACATTTCTGACAGAAGATTGACCTCTTTGATAAGTTAAAAAATGTGCAATGAATAGTTATTGTTACAGCTCTATTACGCTTTCACCGTGTGATTAAAGTTCACTTTCTTAAATAATAAGAGACATACTTTACAGATTAAGGGGGGCATAGTGGCTTTACAGGGGATTTGGTGGGGAGTGGCCTGTAAAAGGTTGGGAACCACTGCTCTAGATGCTAAAATGATTAAAAAATTTCAAAAACCTTAACTTTACTGCAGTTTGAAAGATCTGCTTCCTAAAACTCAAACAAATACTAGTAGAAGCATGAATAGCGAAAAAAAACGATTTTTTGGTAAAATATGCATATATCGAAAAAGTACGAAAGATCAAAATTCAACAAGAAAGCTATCATATGCATGAACAACGAATTACACTTGCGATATAAAGTGATGTCCTAAAACGGGCTGACGGTTTTTAAAATTCAATAACAAGTAAACTGTGACAGCAAATGAAGTTATTTTTACAGGTGATTGATGAGGGTAGTCAGGGAATTCTTTGTTATACTTCCTTATAATTACAGATAGAAAGCACTGCGCTGTCAAAAGTATTAGTAGACTAAAAAAGGGATCAAAATTTACTTAGCTTTTACCCTTCATTCTGTTTAGTTGTTGAAAAACACAAAAAGCTATTTATGTTATGAAACTGGAAGGTTATTTTAAGTATAGCAGTTTGAGACAGCATCACCATCCATCGGTGATACTTAGAACTAAAACAAGATGGCATAAAAAAGAAATTCCTGGCTCCCCACGTTACTTTTCTAGAAGCGCAGCCGCAATAGTTGTCACCGTTTACTTTGTCTTGAAATTAAAAACCGTCAGATCATTTTAAGGCACCCTTATCTACTTTATGTTCCACATGCAATTCATTATTCCCAGCTTTCTTATATTTGTGTATATCATACTTTTTCGATATATGCCCATTTTAGCAAAAAATCATTTTTTCTGTTTTTTACCAGTCTTAGTATTTTGCTTAAAAACAAGTTTAGCAAGAACAAAGAAAAAAAACAAAGTTTATTTTCGAACACCGTCCTTGTAGGTTTTTGTAGAAATTCCATAAGCACCAGTAGATTTTAATACATCTCAAAGATACATTTTAAGCAATATATATATATATATATAGAACACATTATCGTTGTACAAGCAAACGTACACTGCGGTCCAATTTGCATACGATAGGCAAGAGATACAGAAGATTTTATCAAATCCAAGCAACTATTGTTGATTTTTTGCTACTGATTGGATAAAATCTTATATATCTGGGTATTCAGAACTTTTATAGACATGCACAGATAATGTGGTCATTTTATATTAAAGAAATAATCATTACTTATACTCTGATCCTTGTATTTAACTGTAATCATTTTGAAATACGCAGATTTTGTACTTACTTGCAATGAAATCTTGTTCACATGTCTTTATTATTAAAGAACAAATGATAGTCAAAGTACCGGAGGGAACAAATTTTTCTTTGTAGACCAGCAGTTGATTCCTGTCAATAAATTGAGCCCATCCTAACCCTTGATCAGTAAATGTGGAAGATTTTTCTTTCTCATTATCATAAGTACCTGTCGCCGTCTTGATGAAAAATGTCAAATGAACAATCTTCGCCGTTTTATTATTTATTTTAGATAAGTATAATGAAACATAGCTAGTAGAACTATCGTTGCTCATGAAATTTGGCCAGAACTCAATTTGCCAAGTAGAATCCAAAACCGGAAATGGAGGACTGTAATATCTGGAGTTTTGTTCAGTGTAAGAGAAAAAGTCACGTATCTCCCATTCAAAATCCACTTTCCTATTCAATTCGGCTATTGTGCCAATTTCCTTCTTCTCAGACATAGTATGTTGTGCACTAAGAAATAAAAGAATAATCCAGCAGAATATCTTGAACAAATATCCTGAAAAGAAACATGCAAAAGAATTTTAAATGAATTTAATAAAATAACATCAAATAACATCAAAATAAAATTAATACCTCTACTATTTTAAAACATCGGTTCTAAAGCTTTTTGATTGCGACGATTTTCTTTGATGTGGTGCGTCTGGTGCCGAATTTTCCTAACATTATTTTATTGTTTTCGGGATTCAAAAATCTAAGAGGAAAAAAAGGAAAAAACACACTTTTACTTTTTTTTTTTTAGCTTAGTACGTTATAAGTTTTGTTAAAAATTTTCCTAAACTTTTTTCACTTTTTTTGAGCTTTCTTTAAGTACAATCATACAGTAATGACAATTGCTTTTTTTTTACAACTGAAAAAGCATGTCTTGAAAATCTAAAAACAGTTTTTTATTTAAAAATTGGTTGACAAATGGTCCTCTGGCGGCCTTTGATACAGGAGTGTGCAAAAAGTGAAGCGTTCCGCGGCACCACATGAATATCAGAATCTGCTTATCTGTAAAAAAAGTCCTTCCTCAAAATTTACAATATTTTGTAGTCCTTTACGGATGGGTTTCTCAATTTTTCGATCCTGAAAAAAGCGTTGGCCGTTCAAATTTCAAGCTGCCGATTTTAGACAAAAATTTCGGATTTAAATAGCGCAAGAAATTTTTACGATTCGAATATTGAAAAAATCGTCCATGTATTCCTACAAAATAGTATATACTATAAAAGTAGGAAAATTTCAAGCAAATCGGTCGATCCAATCTCGAGCTCCAACTAGTACCGATTTGGGAAACGGAGTTTCGAGAAAAACAGGTTTAAAGTTTTAGAACGTTTTTAAATATAAACTCACATTTTTCAACTTACATAGACTCATCTATACCAGGTCCATATACTGAACCTCCCTGAACATCATTTTTTTTTCACAATACGCTAAAAATCAGCCTGTTTGTTCACTGCAACTCCAATAGGCGGATAACTTTTGAACTAATAAGAATTTAGAAAGAACTGCTTTACCAAAATGCGTTTGAGGGTTTAAAAAGGGAAAATATGCAAAAAACAAATTATTACTTTTTTTTTTAATAAAAAGTTGTAACAAGCCTTAAAGCCATCTTGACCGGTTCTTAAATTTCGAAGTTTATCTTTGAAGTTTAAAGTATTTTTAGTACACACGAAAAATGTGGGCTATTCACACCAGAGCAGACTTTATGCGACCACTTTCCATGAATTGTGCAGCGAAGCCACGACCCACCATGCCGGAAAGGGTTAAAGAGCTAAGCAATTGTTCATCCTGTAGCAAATTCTCGACAGTGTTGCCATTGGGCTACTTAATTTTAATTTACGTTTTTTGATTGTCACCACTATTTTGAAATCGTAAAATTCTCCTTGTCAGAGATGAGAGCGCTCTGACCCAAATGGTTGATTTTCACCACTAAATTTTAATAGCTTGCTTTATTAAATTTCAGAAATTCTGTCTTTAAATGAGGCGAGAAATACCATTGAAATTTAGTGGCAGCAAGCAGACATTTGGACCGGAGCGCTCTCATCCCTGCTTGTTTAATGACATATTAATTAAAGCAAAAACAAGGGGAATTTTACCATTTTTAAAAAGTGGTATCAATCAAGAAATCTGAATTAAAAAGAAGTAGCATACTGTAAAAACTGCTTCTGGAATTCCCCGTGAGCGCCATTACCCTTCCTTGTTGAATTTTAATGCATTATATTTGGCATAACGCACTACAAAAATAAATAAAAGCGTGAACGTGCAGCTAAATGTATATATTTTGTAGACATAATGAGTGAATTAACATTTGAAAATAAGAATGTACACTTACTTTCAAGTTAGATGTTTTAGAATTTCATAAAACAACTGCAAACTAATAACGTGAGGACACAAAAATACTTTCTTTCCGATAGTTACTTATATCCTTACTGGGAACTTACGATGAAGTTCGCTAGGTGCCGCTACCGATCGCACGTTTTCAATTCTATTCTATTTAGAGATATTTGAGTGAGCGGGATTACCCCCGCTGAGCGTCATTACCCTACTTTCCCCTAATAAATTTTCCATTGAAAATTTGCATTTTATTTTGAATTGATGCCATTTCATTAAACAAGCATATTTTTTAAAGTGACTATGTATTTCACTAGCTTTTGGACTAAAACTAATTTCTTTTGTCTCTAAGTCTACGGTCAATCATAATGTTCACTTCTTCATCCTGTTTTTTTTTTTGTTTTTTTTTTCGAAGCGTCCTAGGTCATCATATGTCGAGCGAAAAATCACAAAACTGACATTTAAAAATTTTAAAATACTTTCAATTACTGATGAGAAATATATTTTTGCGATTCACTCTTATTCATATCCCAAAAATGTTAACGTTTTAGAAATGCGGTCGCAATTCTCAGTCGATGTCTTAATAATGAAAATATTCTCAACCTTGTGCTACTTTACGCTTCTGTGCTTAGCGGAAGAAAATGCACTCCTACTGTTAAAGATTTTAAATTTGCAAAGCGTACTAACGTTTTTAACATGGTTGCTGTGCATGTATGTGCAATACAATGGACTGTCGCATGTTTGATACACAAAAAAATAAAACCTTTTAAAGTTTTTATTTTGTTTACGTTCATAATTACAACAACTATAGCAATAAGAATAGTTAAATATACAAAAAATAATGAACGCTTATATTAGTCTATCTTCCAGTGGAAACGGGAAAATTGGCCCAAACTTTCTTTATAAAATACTCTATTGGAATGTTAAAACATTGATAAATTTGGAAACCCTATTTAAGCAGAATGAACATGTTCATGCTTCTTTGCCAGTGTTAAAATCAGGGGATGAGGCTACTCTCCCGCTGAGAAACCCAAATATTTTCCCGAAATTTTCAAACTCTTACTCACTAATCAGCGACATTGATGTTATTGGGTTGACTGTACTCTAATCAAACAAAGCCCACCGAACTTTTTTTTTTTTTTTTTTTTTGGGGGGGGGGGGGGGGGTAACTCCCTTTTCCTACACCCAAGTGCAAAAAAAACAGAATTAAAAATTCTTTCTTGCTTTTTAAATGACGTTTTTTGATATTTAGTACGATATACTGGTATATAATATTTCAAAAACTTGCAGAATTATGGTATTAAAAGTTTTTCAAGTACAGAATTACAAATACAATCGAAAACATCTTTAACACTTTCCTGCGGCATTGGAAATTTCAATTAGAGGTCTGCACGGGCCCGGGCTTGACCCGAGGCCCATACCCGGCCCGGCAGAATTAGGACAATATTTTCAACGGGCCGGGCCGACAGAGAAAATAAACGGGCCGGGCCGGCAAAAAAATTAATCGGGGCTATCGGCCCGATATAAGAATTTAAGCGAAGCAGATAAAATACGAGCCATTTTCAATGAATATGATTTTCTCGAGAAGTATAAATGTGCGTCACGAGCCGATGCGAGTTTAACAACATCCATACAGAAATGTAACATGTCCATCGTAGAGATCGGCATTGTACAGTTACAAAATGTCTGATTCCAAGTTTAATTTTTTTTCAGCAGACTCGTGGCGGGACGGAACTGGTCTTAATTGATCTCAGGATGTGTAGAACAATCATTGTGTTTTGTAGTATTAATAGTGATAATGAACTTCTCTTAACAGTATCTTTGGAAATATACCTTAAGTATACCTTTATATGCCCTCATATTCACTGCTCAACAATGCGAAGCTTTCAGACACATTTTCTGACAAAATTTTTAACTATAAAGGCATAAAATTGACAGGCCTATAACGGCTTTACCGTTATATATGCATTATTCCTCCTTTCCCCTCAAAAAAATCAACTTTTAACTTTACTGGTTTATTATAAATTGTCATTACTCTTCCCCCCCGCCCCTTCAAATAAAATATTTAGTTTAAATTTGACATTTTAGAGTTAATTTCATATGTCTTTATTCATTCTCTTCCCCCCCCCCCCTCTCACTACTGTAAGTTTCGCTTTTACTTTTTAAAGTCTTTTCAAATGCAGACATCATTTATCTCGGTTCCCTTTTCTGTCTTTCAAATTCACACGATAGAAAAAGATCTTAACCGCAGTTATTTTCCATTGAAATAAAGTAAAAGAATAAAACACAAATGAATCTCTTTTCGCTTTGCAGCCGACGTTATCTAATGCATATTTTCCCAGCCTCTGGGCTTGCATTAGTATTCAATTCTCACCCTTGTACTTTGTCGGATACAAACCATATGCCCATTGCTGACTAATTTGCAGCTGTAGTTAGATCTGTAACGTGCATATAAAAATCACGTGTTCCTTTCTTTAACCACTTTTCCTTACCGCAGGAATGTTAAGAAACGTGTAACCATACAGCCGCGCCACGGCGTAAGTTTGAATTCTATGTAATACTTCGGGATGCCTCTGATTCCTTTGTCCACGCCATCAATTTTCATCGCCAATACAGTACATATGTTGCTATTCATCTCGCCAATGAGTGAGTGATTGTAATGAATATTTTACCACTACTGCCTCTGAACTTGAGTGTGACAGACCTCGGCTCTCTGCCCTTCGGGGCTGACCGGCGGGCAGTCGCGTCTGTGATTTCTCCCTTCCACTGTACCATCATGGCCCTCCTCTTAAGAAGTTTCATAATAAAGAAGTAAGTCCTCGAAATCCTCGTGTTGGAGTTTTTTTTCATTCATCCATGAACCTGGACTCTAATAAATCTCCTCTATACAAATTGGCGCCGTTGCCCAGATTTTTTCTCCAACAGTAATAATAATAATAATAATTAAAAAAAAAAAATACGAGGAGAAGTATCGTTCCTTCCGTATCATCCTTTACCAGCGACGCGAAAGGATGTCCATAGACCTTTTTTTTTCCCCACGGGAGTTCCGGCTGCCCTACTCTGTGTTCGCTCGCCGATGTCAACTTCAGGGGATTTCCCTTTCTCGCTACCCCAACGGATTTGGAGAGTGCCTCTTTCTTCCGGACTTTACACTAGCCTAACGAGAAGCAAGATTCAGACTGCGGTGCTCCAACGGGGTCATCGAACGACGTCGCCTCCTCCAGCAGTTCCTTTTTTCTACGAAATATCACACCTGCATCACTTGTTTTCCTGCGTGAAGTTGTGGCTTCGTACTCCAGCTCATTACTGTCGGAAGGGTCTGTCAATACTCCAAACAAAAATCAAGACAGTTTCTGTTTTTTTTGTGCGCGATCTTCAACCTTCAATCAAACGTGTTCGTGCTACCAGTGTGAGTGCGAAAGGTTTTGTGAAAAGAAAAAGTACCATCTGAACGTACATCCATAGTTTCCCAAGAGGGAAATGTTTTGTGAAAAAGTCCTCACCTAGCTGTGGTATGAATTATCCGCACAAGTAACACAAATTTTAAACAAAGTTCTCAGTGCAACAAGTCCAGGAAATGTGCGCCGTTTCGCTTTGTTTGTGATCTTGTGATTAATATTTCCAGTGCAAAGTGTCCAGGAATCCCACAGATTTGGTGACAAAAGAGTGAAATATGCTAAAAAGAAACATAATTTCGTGAAAGTGTCATCTTGTGTTAATATAACAAATTGTGTCCGAAGCAATACTCAAAAAATTTCGATTTACTTTGTGCTTCGTTGTGGTGATACCTTCAATTTTTCTAAAAAATATATAGAATGCACTAAGCGTGCCATGAGTTCGAGAAAAAATGTTTTCCTTTTGTGGTGTGTTGTCAAGATATAAAAAAAAATTACCCTAGTGTGTGCGAATGCTTCAGTTTAAAAAAAAAAAGAAACCACTCTGCATTAAAAAAAAAGAGTGTACTAAATCACAATTCACACGTTGTGTCATCTATCATTCAACATTTTTATAGCATTCAGAGTACGAAAATAGGACGTTAATGATATTTTGTTTTAATTTCTTTTCCGTTGCAAATTGTCACTAAAATCTTTTTATTTTAACTCTTCTCTAATAAATCTCCTCTATAAGGCCTGCCTATTGAAGGCATTTGGAAACGAATAGCTTTTTCCATATTTGATAAGTTACTTACAGAGATAAGAGATTCTTGTCACGTGACTGTACGTTTTTCCCCTTTCCCGTGCTATCGCTTTCGGAAATTCGATTCAAAACGCTAACTTTGACAGTATTTTTAGAAAGATATAATATTGCTTTTATCTGTGAAAAAAAAACATTTACATAGCTTTTGAATAAGAATACCTGCCAATCTTACGCGTTTCCGAAAAGAAAAGAATTCATAAATGTGTCGAAATGTAGCTCCTTTGGATTTGAGAAAAGTCTTAAAAATGAGAGAAATATTTTCACAAATCTACTTTTTATTACACAGCTTCAAAAGTTATGTTTTTAATCCTTTATTCTGAACTACATTAATTCCATTTTGAAATGTCTGTAGACACGATGACTAAAACACTGTAAATGTGTGTTTTCTGTTTTGCAAACATCATAGTAATGTAAAATATACTGTAAAATGTTCCCATAAATATGTATGTACTATTCATTAAAAGAATCTTAATTGTACGTTGAGAAAAATCGGATTTTTTTTTTTTTTTTTTTTTTTTGTAGAAATTGTGTCGGGCCGGGCCTGTTTCCACTGATTTTGTACGGGCCGGGCCGAGAACTGTAAAAATGCAAACGGACCGGGCCTAACTTCAAATTTTTACACCGGGCCGGGCCTGGAAATTCCGGCCCGTGCAGCCTCTAATTTCAATACAACTAAACATTTTCATTATTATTGAGATTCATCTAGTAAAAGCAGTTAAGAGTAAAAACTATTGGCGAAATTACTGTATTAAGCAGACACTTTGATTTATCTATATATTTTTGGTTTAATATTAAACAGCTGGTGAGACAACTTCACTAACAAATCTTAATACGAAACACACATATGTCTGTTTATTTGCATTTGTCGTCTGGCTGTTAGTATTGGTAAAGAAGGGTTTACTTAAAGTACAAAATACCTTTTACTGCATATTTTTATATATACAGGGTGTCCATTCTCAACTGTGTTCAATGGCTAATTCCTAAACCGTTAATCATATACATATAGTTCCAATTATAAAAATAATTTAAATGAGGCAAAGAATTATTTTAAAAGCGATTTGGATCAATAAAATCATTTCTTAAAAAAAGGAAATTTAAATTTTCATCAATAAAAATCTCCGGTCCTATAAGTTATATTTAGTAAAATTTCCCTTTTACACGGACAAGACAGACAAAAAAAAAAAAAAAAAAAAAAAAAAAGTCCAGTTATTCTACGATTAAAACTGACCGAGTAATAGCTGTTTAATCCTTTGCACTCGAAGTTTTTTTTTCATTCGTATTACCAGCAACTCGAAGAGATTTTAGTTATATCTTATTAATATTTTTAATTCTTTATGAATACAAATGTTATGAGATATATATATATATATATATATATATATATATATATATAATTATTACATTTTTAATCGTCCAAAGTGCGATACCTCTCGAAACAACTGCCAATATGTAATCTTGGCTTTTCTAGACAGGTATCACAAAATTATTTGCATTATCTCCGTAACGGAGCTCTCGAGTTTGAAGACAAATTTTAAATGGCTCCGCTACGGAGCCCTCGAGTGCAAAGGGTTAAAGTTGGAGCACATTTTTTGCTCCAAATTAGGGGACATTTACAAATTTAGTAGAAATATAATTTCGTCAGATATATTACTCGTAAAAAAAAAAATGGTTGAGAGTAAAATTAACATTGCAATTTAAATTTGGATTCTTTAATCATTCTGATATATTAATGCAAAATATACAATTTGCAATAAACATAAAAAAAACAGAATTTTTGTTAAATAAAATGATGAACATTAACAACCTCAATTCTTTACAAAATGATACATACTTTAAAATGTTATTAGATTACACTAACTTGCAAAAGTTGGGTTATGTCATGTTTTTCAGCTTTTGATAATAGATTCTTATATATTATGTACCGCTGAATCTGAAGTCGACCTTCATTTTTTACCATCACGTAAAGATTTTTTGCAAATCTTAAATTTAGTTAAAAGAAAAAAAAAATAGCGTAAATTTGATAATACAAAATTGATGTGATTGTTATATTTTTAACGTTTGATAATTGATTGTTATGTTTTTAACGTTTGATAATTGATTGTTATGTTTTTAACGTTTGATAATTGATTGTTATTTATTTTTTTACCACTGAATCCGAAAATGACCTTCCTTTTTTAACCATCACGTCAGAATTTTTCGCAAATTGTAAATTTCAAAGTTAAAAGTTAAAATTGAACTTCCTCCCCCCACCTAATCGGACCCTTCAGCTGTCTGTTTAGCTGTAAAATCCCAATATAAGCGAAATAAATTATTGAATAAAATAAAATAAAATAAAATAAAGTTTTACATCTGCTTTAAAGTATCAGATTTTCGCTAGATTTGAACTTAGATAGTTACGATTTGCAAAATAAAATTCTAACGTGATGGTTAAAAATGAAGGTCATTTTAAGATTCAGTGCTATAAGGTATATACAAATCAAATATCAAAAGTTAAAAAACACAGCCAATTCCTTTATTTTATAGTATCCGAATTTTGCTATTTTTTAACTTTGACAATTTACGATTTGCGAAAAATCCTGACATGATGGTTAAAAATTAAGGTAATTTTCGGATTCAGTGCTAAAATATACATAAAAAATACAACCATCGCAGTCTTTTGTTATCTAATATAAAACCCTTTCTTAAACGTCTTGGCGGTAATCCGAAATTTTTTGTGTTACACTGTAAATAAGTATAAATGCTAAACACCGAAAATCATAATAATATTAGATTGTCATCGGATTTACGTCAGTATATAAAATTTAATCTCGATCGGATATTCTATAGTGATTCAGAGTTTGAATACAAATTTTGAACTTTAAAACATACATACGATCGTTGAAGTAAAATAAAAACTTATAAATATAACATAATATTTGTTAAAAGTCTCAAAGCCTTACAAAATAAAACATGTTAAAATACAATTGTTTTAGCTAGTTTGAAACTTAAATAAAGTCAACTCAATCGTACTACTTTCATTTTTTTTCAAAGCGCAGATACACATGAAATAAGTTCTTCGAATACTTTAAGCACTTGGTATATGACTCTTGAAAGCATGGCCGAACTCATTTATGTTCAGATGCAGAAAAGTGGTATAAGTCATGCATTTTTAAAGTTAATTTTAGAGTTATATGAATGGGGCTTTTTGTTTTGTCTTACTTGTTGTGTAATAAGAAAATTTTACTAAATATTCTTATAGGACCGGGGGACCGTATAAAAAATTAAATTTCGCAAATTTTTAAGAAATGATTTTATTGACCGAAATCGCTTTAAAAATATTTCTTTACTTCATTTAAATCATTTTTGTAATTGGAACTATTTGTCTATGACTAACAGTTAAGGAATTAGCCACTGGACACCGTTGAGAGTGGACACCCTGAATAATTTTCTTTAACATGAATATGGTGAAATAAATTAAACTGCTTCAATAAATAGTTTGAATAGTAATAAGAAACTCACCTCAACACAAAATTTGTCTCTTTTTACTTAGACAACTAATTCAGTTTCCTCTACATCTGATTTCGCCCTTTTTTTTTTTTTTATCAAACACACAAGCGTTTTAGGACAGACTCTACGTATTGTTATCCACAGTTTCGATATCAAAATGATGTTGGAGTCGGAAGCAATTTGGGGAAATACTGTTACCATGGAAACTAATGACCGGGATCCCTATAGATTTTGCGCTGTTAGAGAAACGAAATTGACCTATTAGAAGGCTACATTTTTGTGAACTTTTCACAGTTTGCAAAAATGAAGGCATCTGATTGGTCAATCTCGTAACGCTAACATCGAAAAACCTATCTGGATCCCGGCCAATATCTTTTTCGATATCGAACTATAATGACAGCATTGGGTCTCACGCAAAGATCCATGCAGTTTTCTACCAATGAGTAATCATCGCAAAATGTTACTTTGTTTAACTGTGTCACAAGAGTACAGCGCCTAGAATAAATAGTGTGGAATTCTGCTATCAAAACAGCGCTTAAAATTTGTATCCCTTAAATGTGCAATGATGCTGAAATCCAAAGAGCCGATCGCAGCAACATCTGCGGTATATTTTCAAATTTCAATGTAAACATCGTATTACTACAGCGCCTAGAATACCTAGTGTGGAAATATGCTATCCAAACTACAGCGCCTAGAAGATGCAGTGTGGAAAACGGCTATTCCTATAATGCTTTAAAAAGTGCTAAAAACTTGTATCCCATAAATCTCCAACAATGCTCAGCGGCAATATGCTGATATGAGAGCCATCTCGTAACTCTTTTCAATGTAAACACTGTGTTTTCAAAAATTATAGAATGTTAAATATCGGAAACTATAAATATAAGATATTTTGGTCTGTTATAAGCTAATTTAGTTAAGGAATGACGTGAAATAGGTTAAAGAGTCTCTTTTAGAATGACTATCGTTTTTAAATCACTACGATGGCGCTACGATCGACATCTTGTTATTCAGCATCGGTGTACATTTATGGGATTCAATTTTTTAGCACTATTTTGTAGCCGTTTTCTACACTGTATCTTCTAAGCGCTGTAATCCAAACAGTAATAAAAATTTGTATCCCTTAAATGTGCGACGATACTGCTAAAATTTCAAGTGTCGATCGCAGCGACATCTCCGGAATTTTCGTATTACTAGTATTATATTGTATAGACTAGCAATTTCTTGCAGTTGTAGAAAATATCCTGCAGATGTCGCTGTGATCTGCATATTGCAGCAGTATCATTGTACCTTTAAGGGCTACAATATTTTAGCGCTTTTTTAAGTATTACAGGGATAGCCGATTTCCACACTATATATTCTAAGCGCCATAGTATTACTACAGCGCCTAGAAGATTCAGTGTGGAAAACGGTTATTCCTATAATCTCTCTATTCTAAAAAAAAGTAACTACCGCTGTCACCGCCGCCGCCGCCGGTTTTGAATTTTTTGTGACCGGAGGTCTTTCTTCGTTAATATTAAAAAAACTGTTGCATACAAAAATATGAAAATCGGTAGTATTATAGAAAAATGTTTGATAAACACGCTGATGCAGCCAGTTTTCAAATCGAAGAATTATTTTAAGAGATATTTAATTCCAAAGTTGGACAAAATCGTTCCATTAAAAAAGTTTTATAGGAGCAAAAACTGTACATAGGAATTTAATCATTTTTAGATCATTTTATGCGTCAGAATTTTCCGGTGTGCAGATTGCAGTTAGTTTTTTAATTTGAATAATTTTTCGAGGTTTTATTTCTATTTTAAATTCAAATTTTCAGCATTTCGAGAGATATTTTTTACAAATTTTAGAAAATTGTATTAATTTAAACTGTTGCCAACTCTATAAACAGATCAAACAGTAATGTTTGCTTCAAATTAAAAATTTATTTTACACGTGACTATTATAAACAAAAAATATAAAAAGCAGGAACTCATTGAAAATTACGTCATAAAAACTATAGTTACACATGAATTTTAAATGAGAAAGAATATTGTAAAATAATAAATTCAGTAACATGCGTTAGAAGTCCTAAATAGGAGAATTTACGTCATATTACACTTATTACGTAAAATGAACAAAAAATAATATTGCAAAACAGTTTTAATTTAAAAATTGCGCGAGACATTTACTTGACATTTTAAGATGATCATAATATTTCATTTCTAACAAAAGTATTTTGACGTGAATATTAAAAAGAGAAAGAAAAGTTTGGTGAAAATTACGTCAGATTATAATTGTCAGATTCAAATTATAATTCAATCTTCCGAAATCTTTTTAAAAGCGATCAAATTAGCGTGCTGTTAGAGTCTGCGGTGTCTGAACGGGGGTTGACGAGCGTAGCTCGTAGGGGGCAGAGTCCCCTAGTGCTTTAAAAAGTGCTAAAAAGTTGTATCCCATAAATCTCCAACAATGCTCAGCGGCAATATGCTGATACGAGCGCCATCTCGTAACTCTTTTCAATGTAAACACTGTGTTTTCAAAAATTATAGAATGTTAAATATCGGAAACTATAAATATAAGATATTTTGGTCTGTTATAAGCTAATTTAGTTAAGGAATGACGTGAAATAGGTTAAAGAGTCTCTTTTAGAATGACTATCGTTTTTAAATCACTACGATGGCGCTATGATCGACATCTTGTTATTCAGCATTGTTGTACATTTATGGGATTCAATTTTTTAGCACTATTTTGTAGCCGTTTTCCACACTGTATCTTCTAGGCCCTGTAGTATTACTACAGCATCTAGGCCAAATCGTCTTGGAATTTTAGAAAATCTCCTGTCTTTGGATTTCGCATCGTTTGACATGTAAGGGATCCAATATTTTAGCACTTTTTTAAGTATTACTGGGATAGCCGATTTCAATTCTATATATCCCATACGCTATAGCAGGAGCGCAGTTGACCACGACCACCGACATACAAGGCCAGTTCATAACGTTTAAAACGTCACACTGACTGTATCGGAGGCTAACGAGAGAGAGAGGCTTCCGCGGTGCATTCCACCAATCTTTTTTTAGAGACCGCTGGAGTCACGTGATGCTCGAATGCACCAATGAAAGTGTGCGAAAAGAGCATCGCGTCACTCAAGTGGTCTGTAAAAAACAACACATGGGATGCACCGCGGTAGCCTGTCTTTTTCGTTAGCCTCGGACCGTATCATCTTTTCACGGTGATTGGTACAAAGCGGCGCGCGCATCGTTTTATGTCAATCGCCGTGTAATAATGATCCAGGCCGAGTTTAACGAAAAAGACCGTCTTAATGCGGTGCATCTTACTTGTCTTTTTTCACAGACCGCTAGAGTGACGTGATGCTCTTTTCGTACAACTGCATTGGTACATTGGATCATCACGTGACTCCAGCGTCTGTAAAAAAAGATACGTGGAATGAACCGCTGTAACCTGTTTTTTTTTTTCATTAGCCTCGTATCCAGTCAGTATGGCGTTTTAAAAGTCATGAACTGGCCTTGTATGTCGTTGGTCGCGGTCAAAGCGTAGTATCAGCGCGTGACTAACAATAGTCAAGGCCAGTTCATGTCTTTAATGACGTCAAACGGACCGGATCACAAAGCAGAATATAAAGTAAGCGTCCAATCTTAAATGGGAGAGATAACCGCAAGATTAAAGAAGAGGTCATATCAATCAAGGTCACACGCCACGTAGCGGACGGGGTTGAACTATAGAAATGTACCTAAATGTTTTCTTTTTTGTGGATAATGAACTACAGAAATGTACCTAACTGTTTTCTTTTTTGTGAATAATCTATTAATAGTTCATTCATGGAATCACTTTAATTTAAAATACATGCATTAAATGGTGTACTCACTCTCAGAAATAAAACTCTCCCTTTTGAAGATTCAGAAATCCTCGAGCTGTATTTCGTCGTTTTTGACGATCATTTCCTATTAACATCACGTGACTTTTAACGAAACGTAAACCCTCAAATATTTGACGAAAGTTTTGCCTCAATCACGGTCAGACTCAATGCATTTGAAGGAAACATTTCCTCAAATGCTCCTCAAATCCTACGATTTTAGCAAACAGATATTTGCGTGTTTATGTTAGTCCTGTAATAATTTATTTTAAAACAGCACTTAGTGCTTTTCAGAGAATACTGAAATATAGGTAGTTATTGTTTCTTCATTAGTTATTTTTTTAGCTGTTAGAATTTTTAGGAATGCTTATTAATGTTATTATTATTTTATTTATATGTTGTCGTTCGTTATGTTTTAATTCGAAAAGAATAAATTTCCTGTGTTTTTCAAAACCATTCAATAAGAAAATTAGGTCAATAAAATTTCAAACTTCTAGGATATCTTTTTTTTTTTAAAGAAGTATATTATGTTTTCAATCAAATTAAAAATAAACATAATTGATCCCTCTCCTCTTTATAAACAGTAAAGTGTTAAAATCTTATCCTCCTACTCAAAGTGATAAAATCTCACGCAATATGCACTTCACAATTCATTATTTGTGAGCAACAAATTAACCAGACCATATTCTAATCATCCATTGATCAAAGAAAATTTCAGTTGTAAATTATTTAATCAAGCCATATTATAAATATTCATTGATACGAGAAAACCATAAAAATAAATTAGCTTTCCTTAAAACTTTCAGAAAATATAGCAGCCCGATAAAATTGCAATCTACGTTATAAAAATAAAACACGAAGTAGAATTCATTATACCAGTCTAAAAGCAGACACTTTCAAGTCCCCAGCAGCCAGGTTGGAAGAACAGCGACCTCCCATACGAAAGGTCGTGAGTTCGAATCACGCCGGGGAAAGAGAGAGGTGATTTTTTTTCTTTCCCCGTGTCGAATAATGGAGCTTCCAAACTGATTGAGAGATGGCGCCACCAGCCCTCTTTTGATGAAACTATTGACGAAATTTATATCGTCAAGCAACTGAAGAAACTAATTTCATCAATTTGACGAAATGTTCGCTCGGAGTATTTTCCAGGCAATTGTTTTCGTCAAAAACAAAGAAAATTTCGTGAAATCTGAGTATTCATTTCTGAGAGTGCTATTAAACAAGCAATTACTGTTCATTTATTTGTTTAAATATTTTGCAATTCTAGGCAATAGCTTCCATAATTATCCTAAAATCGCTAGATTAGATTTTTTTTTTGAAACAGACAAAGCCATTTAGAGAATTCCTGTTAAAAATTCAATCACGAATTTCTTATCGTTACTTATTTATGGAAGATGAATCTTGTTTACCAGATTTATTGCAAAATATTTTTGTTACAGCTTATTTTGATAAGAATATGTGTATTTAAAATGTGTAGTCGCAATGCCATTTTAGTTCCAGGGCAAAAGGCTATGTTTTCGTGGTATTAGGGGTTTTTCTTCCGAAATTAAAATGATATTGTGGCTATTTTTTTTAATATGTACATAATTTTATCAAAGCAAACGGCAAAAAAATTATTTTGCAATTAATCTGGTAAACAAGATTCATCTTCCATAAGTGAGTAAAGATTAGGAAAATATGCGCAAGAGAAGCGCAGATAGTGGATATTCTGTCTTCTATATCACGGCATACTAAAAACCTGCGTTTTTGCATTATTAACTCCCTCCACAAGATGGCGCAGCTGTGCCAATTTGCGGCATTAATAATGTACGCTTAATATATATGCAGTTTTGACCGGATCATCTGAACCTAAACTCAACTTCTCAGCAGTAAAGCATTACGAAAGTGCATAACGTCTTCAAAAGATGTCTTTAGTCTTTAAAGTATATTACAGGCAGAGTTCTCGCTGGTTTTTGACCAACATTAGCGATTTGGCAAATAATAAATAAAAAACAGTAGCCAAATGAAAAGCGTTGTTAGCAAAATAGATTCGGCGTGAAACACTGAAAAATGTATCTGTAACCCCTTGTGTCCTTTTTTTTTCAAATGTTCTAAAATAACCTATTTTTTTGTAATTTCTTATAAAATAGAAATTCGACTATCCGCTACAGAAATTATTAAATATAAGTACATTCTAAATGTCTCCCAAGAGTGTAAATGCGTCAGACATTTTTTTAGCAGTCTAAATAAAAATTAAAAACAGCTACCTTTGATTTACCGTTGTTAAAACATACACTAAAAATTGCTATGAGATTTCGACTCTTAACCGATAGAAAAACAAGTAAGAAAAATCATGCGTTAAGCATAGATTATGAAAGACTTTCCAACACTTTCTGAATGCTTTAACAAAACTTCGTTATTTAGGGAAATAAAGTATATAAGATAACTAAGTAAACATTTTAGAAAACACATAGAACATTTGTAAAACTGATTTTAGTAATTACCGTCCATAGCAATTATGTATTCCCATTCTTTTGAAGAGCCCTGTATTTGATCTGTAGGTTGATATATGTACTATATAATCGAGAAATTTAGTTTAGCAGGAAAACACATAACAGGTTGAAATTTCTCTTTCACCAATTTATACTAATAGATGGAAACATACTTGTATACTTTTGTACAATACTGTAGTTAACCTAGTACCTTTATTGCACGCAACTATTTATCTAAAGTTTAATTCAAAGTAAAACACTCTTAAAATTACTGAAATCACATTTCCAGAAATTACTATTTATAGACGGCCATGTATCCAATTCTTTGCGTGACCCTGTATATCATTTTATATATATTCTACAAACATTTCTTAGTAAACTAAGTGCCGTTCAGCGTAAAAATGCCTAACTCATTTAAAAATCACTTTTAAGCAATTTGCAATCATACCCAGTAACCATTACGAATTCTTTTGTGTAGTCCTGTATATCAGTTACAGCATTTATACACACCATATACAATGCATAAATATAGTGAAACATAAAAGCACATAACATAATTAAAAATGCATTTCCAGCAATCATCGCTACTGTACAGTACTTCGGATACAATATAGTATCTGAAATCTTTTGTGTGTCCCTATAAATGCTATGCACTTTGTATTATCCATGAAATAAGTTATAGCAAACCTCAGCCACGTATATCAGTTTCATTATGCATGAAATAATTTAACATAATTAAATACGCCGGAAAAAAATCCCTCCACCCCTATATCATTATGTAATGGAATTCTTTTGTGTGACCCTGTAAATGAATAATAACTATTTTTTGCGCCGCATATTCTACAGAAAATGCATATTTTAGTGCACTTGATAAATGCATATCAATTTTATTATGTTTGAGAGATTTTAAACAACTTTTTCCCATAGGCCGTAATGTAAGGGAAAACTTTTGACTGTCCCTGTAACCGAACTAAACATGCTACTAACTTCATTTGAAATAGGTTTCGTGCTATCGTAGAGGTCACTAACATCCAAAAATTTCAGAACGATCCGAGTATATTTACGGGAGTTAGAACGCGTACAGAAGGACAGACGGGCAGACAAACCGAAGTCATAAACACTTTTCAACTTTGTTGGAAAGTGTTAAAAATTACCGGACAATAATACTTTGCATATAACTAATAAATAGTATAATCGCTAATTCAAACAATTCAAGCAAAACTTTTCTCTATTCGGTGAGTGATGGAAGAAATTTCGTTTGTGGTTTTACTGGCGCGACGCCGGTGCATAGACAAGCCCGGACTGGCCAGGTCGGCGATTGCCGAGGGCCCCCGGAGAGGCCTCCAAAAGTGGATATACTAGTTCATAACTAGTTACAACAGAATAATTTGACTGTTTCCCGTAATTTTACTCATTTACAATCAATTTTAAGCAGTTATCAGTTGGTTTTTGTGTATGGTAGCCTATGTAAGGGGGATCCCGGAGGGGCCTCCAAAATGGATATACCACTTCATAACTAGTTGCATTAGAATAATTTCACTATTTCCCCGTAATTTTCCTGTAATGTTACATATTTACAATCAATTTTAAGCAGTTGCCAGTTGGTTTTTGTTTATGGTAGCCTACGTAAGGAGGATCAGGATGAGCCTCCAAAAATGGATATACTACTACATAACTAGTTACATCAGATTAATTTGGTTGTTTTCCACGTAATCTTATGCTTTTAAAATCAATTTTAATCAGTTTGTTTTTGTTTATGGCAGCCTATGTAAGAGGCCCCCCCCCCGGGGTTCTCTCTCTGAAAATTTTTTTATAATGTGTGACACGCTTTTATTTATAATCTATTGCTCCATAATAACCAACTCCTTATGTCTGAAAAATCATTTTAATTCTACCTTTATTATACCCCTTTTTAATGATTATGAAGATGATGTTAGATTCCTGAGAAATGTGATTAAGAATAATTAAAAATATACATATAGAAATAAGATTAATTTCATATTTCTCTCAACCAACTCCCATTCAATAATTGAATCTTTTGATACAATTACAATCGTTTTCATTAGAGATTACATTTGTAAAAGACATAATTCAGACGGATATAGGCGAACATTAATCTCGAAGTCTTAACGGTTATCCTAAGGTTTCAAAGGCCTCAACTCCTTTATAATGTCTTAAATTTAGTAAATTTCTCTTTTAAATCTTTCCGGTAACAGCTTCTTAATTATTATTTTTGTTTATACTAGTGATGCAACGAATAGTGGTTTGGCCGAATAACCGAATATTCGGCCAAGTTACAGCCGAATATTCAGCCTATTCGGCCGCCGAATAATGAACTTATTTTTGCCTAAAAACAAAATAAAGTATGCGCTATATGCACAATTCTTGTATATTTCACAATTAAAACGCTTTGTTTTCTTTTAGAAAATTATTTATATACAAATTTTTAATTTTTGAAAGCATTATTTTACTCTGAAAAAATATTCGGCTATGTTCGGCATAAAAATTGCCGCAATAATATAATTCAGCCAAAAAAAGAAACTCTTAGCAAAAGTTCCTCATCAGGTACTGTCTAGTTACATTTTAATAGATATTATGTGTGTTATTACATTTTAAAATAATGACAAAATTTTAAAAGTACTAGGAAACATAAGTTTCAGCTTTCAGATGAAATAAAATAAAAAACAAGAAATCTTAATATCTTAAGAATAACAACTGATAGAAAGGATGAAAGGAATATCCTCTAAAATGGTGGAAAGAGATCATTGTAGACTTTATAAAGTTCACAATTAGCAAACATTTTTTTTATCATTATTATTATTATCATTGTTTTTTATTCTTTGCTGTCAGCAGATAGCACTATTAAGAAGCGTACAGTGAGTGTTTTCAGATTCAGAGGAAGGAAATATCTGTAAGGAAAAGCAAATTACATTCATTGCATTTAACAGTATCTGATGCTCTAACATACCAAAGATCAATAAATGATTTCATTGTTGTAGGTAAAAAAAATCGTTTACACATTTTAATCATTCGCCATTAGCTTGTTCAAGATTAACTGGGCGAGTCCAGCAGACCTCACCAAAGTCACCGGTGAGATTGGTTACGTGACGTCACGGTAAGTGACCGGTCTCTAACCGGTCGACAGACCTACTGGACGCATTTTCGCCGATCCCAACCGTTATAGCAAAAAAGAGAAACAACGCATGCGTGGGGACTTAGATTGAAATTCACTTATAAGAAAACAAATATGTACAAGGTTACCAGCTTGGCGCTTTTATCATATCAGGCGTGACATTTTCATCCCATCAACATTTTTTTCAGTTGATTAGCATAATTTTCTGTAAATGTTGAAGCAAGTCAATGGCTTATAATAAATAAAGACATCTCTACTATCATCGATATTTTTACTCTTATTATTTAGTTATTTTAAATCACCCGAAAAATATATTTTTAAATAATTAAAGGTAATTTGGTGAAAGTCCATGCAAAGTTTTATTAATTTCAATAGAAGGAACCGCATATTATTTAATAATTGATTTATTAAATACACAACTTTATTTAATATTCTATTTTCATTTGTTTTGTAATTTCCTATGTCAATTACATTATTATTTTTTTTTATTGACAAACAACACTGCTTTAGAAATAGCTTCATGTGATTTTCTTAAAATATTCAATACTAACGCAATTAGGAAATTATTTATTACTCAACAAATAAAGAGTAAAATTTTGCAAATGAGCTTATCAATGAGTAATTTAAACGGATTACTAATAAAAATGTAGCTGCAAATATATATTATTCTTTCCACACTTAATATTAAAAAAAAATAATTATCTCTTTTTTTTTTAATATATATATATATATATTTATTTTTTTTAAAGAAACATTGTTAATTTATCTTAAGCAGTACATATAAATTTAAATGTAATAGTTTCTGATTTTTACAAATTTAATAATGCATTATTTTTTTTACAATTCTATTCTACTTTATGTAATTTTACTAAATATTAAATACCTTTTTTATTGAATATTATTAATATGACCTTCCTTTTTAAATACAACTTCTTGTAACTGTTTTTTTTTTAAATTCAGTTATAAGCAATTAAAAGCTATCTGCTCAGATAATTATAAAATTCTTTTAATAACCAATTTCGTTTAAATCACTGGACATAGATGGCAGCACAGTAACTTTTTTTTCACTTTTTGTGTAGAAGGAGGTGGGGTGATATTATTTGCTTCAACATCAATATCATTTATACTTCTTTAGATTTTTTTTCAGCTAATGATTAACATGAAAATGATATGATGTTTTTGTCACATTATAATTATGATGTATAAAAATTAATAAAGAATTTATATGAAACTGTTTTTGGGATACATTCAAATAAATATTAGTTTTCTCTTATATCGGTGATCTTTCTCTTTTATTTCACTCCATATACAAATTGTACCTTAATATTATGTAACATCATACATTTATCAAAAAATAAAAAATTACTTTGCAAAGATATAAATTATTATTAAGAGTTTTATAAATTTAAAATAGAGTTCATTTTAGTTATACTATTATCAAATTAAGTTATAATACACATTAATTAGATAATTAACTAATTAATAAATAAAAACAATGTTTAGATATTCCAAATAGCTAATTAGATTTAATATTTTGTTTTCGAATTATTTATTGATAGCACATTATTATGTAATTTTCATACAATTTATAAATAATAGCATATTTGAATATGAAATAATAGAATATTGAATATGGAACATTTGATAAAGATAAATTATTATATTTTGTAATTTATAATTATCAAATTACTGTTGTTATTATATTATAAAATTAAATATGTCACTGTAATTTATAGATAATTGGTTTGATAATAACAAATTATTAAAAATATAATGATACAATGTTATTAATACTTAGATTATTATCAAATTATTATTATTATTATTATATTAGTAATGTAACACTATCTATATATTTCAATAAATAAAATTTTACATATCAATATTTCGTTGAAAATTAATGATAATTTATGATATTTATTTATAAAGTACCTTTTTTAGACAATGCAGAAGATAATATTTATTATGAATTACACCTGTTTTACTTATAATGAAAATATTTAATGTTGATAATAAGTAAATGCTATAACATTATAAAAATATCAATAATGATCAAATATTTCAGTAAACCATTTAATGATTGAAATAAATACATATATATAGATTTAAATACTACATAACAGCTTTTTTTTTTTTTTTTTTTTTTTTTTTTTTTTTACAAAATATTTTAAAATTAAGTTTATAAAAATAATAGTTAATAAAAAATTATAATTATTAATTAAAATAGTATTTTAATATTTTATAGTATGTATTATAAAATATCTCTCTATAACATATCTTGTAATATTATATATATTTTTTAATCTAATATAGATAATATTTATTATAAATAGTGTCTCTTTTTATTTGTATTGATACAACAATAATATTAATATCTGCCACTATTTAATTACAATACGTTAATAATGATAAAAAAAAATAAATGTTATAAAATATAACATGCTATCAGTAATGCTAAAATATTTCAATAAACTATTTAAGTATCTTTATGTGAATAAACTAGGAAACAGATTTAAAATATACTATAAATTAATATTGGAGATTTAAGTAGCTAGATTCATCAAAAAGTAAAATATCATAAAAAAAAAAAATCTGAAGTCCTTTAAACATTACTGTCAATCTAATAATAATAATATTTTTGTTGTTGTGGTTGTTAATTACCAATTTAGATTATCTGTAAATTATATCTAGAAATAGTTGCAATATTGAGAAAAATGTTAAATTATCAAACATAACAATTTATTTAGGTAATATTTATATAAGTAATGTTGTCATTTATTTATAAATCACATTTAAGTTAGAAGAAAAAGAGTCAATACTGTTTAAGAAAATATTTTTATCATTTTTGACAAGAATATACGTATATTGTTCAGGTAAATTCATTATAAATATCAAATCAAATAAGTTTACGTAAGCTCTACACTATCACTTCACCGTTTCACAATAACAAGACATCAAAATATTTTCGAACGCCAAAAAGTGATCGCCAATTGACATAGCAACCTCGGTAACACTGTACAAGTTTTCTACCAAGAGAATTTCAATCTAAGTCCCCACGCATGCGCTGTTTCTCATTTTTTGCTATAACGGTTGGGATAGGCGAAAATGCCTACTGGACGGCACTGGTGTTATTTACTATTGGCGCCATCTGTATTACGTTGCCGTAATTATTCTTTTATTATTGTTTCATCATGTACCATGCAAATGTAAATAAACTTTCATGTAACCGATCACGTGACCCAACTAACCAAGAATTTTCTTCGGTTAGTTCGGTCTCTCACCGGTCACTTTGGTTACTTGCGCTGAACGACATTGGTTGCGACCCGGTTAGCAGCACTGAACGCCTTGGTGACTAACCGATCTCACCGGTTACTAACCGGTGGCTCCTCTGGACGCGCCCAGTGATATACAAATTAATGAGTTAAAAATTCCTAAGAAGAAATTAGTTCAACGTGTGTAGTTCAAACTACTTAAAAGGTGACATAAACATATAAAAAATATTTTTTAATGCAACCCTGAGATCTATGAGATATGCTTATGTCACCTTTTAAGTAGTTATAAGTATGTTTGTATGTTATAAAGTTTATTAATAACAAGGTGAAAATTTCCTTCACGACACTGGTATTTAATACAGTGTTTTGACTCTATTGATTAATTTTAAATTTAACAGATTATGTTAGCTTATTACAGATACTTTTTGTACTTACTGATACAGCATAAATTTTTTTAACATGATTCCTAAATTAGCCTCTTCTATAAAAATGGGTAGATAAAACTCATTCGAGGTATGAAAATTAATGGGAAAAAAGTGTTTGTTAATTTCAAATAAAATTTTCATTATACATGATGAATATAAATTGTCAAATTAAAAAGTTATACTGTGTATATATAAAAACATTTATTACAGTATTACTATTCGGCCAAGGCTGAATAATGGACTTGATATTCGGCCGAAGCAGAATATTCGGCAGACAGGCCGAATGGGCTGAATATTCGGCTTCGGCCGAATATTCGTTGCATCTCTAGTTTATACCAATCCCGTCAAGTGTCAGAACGGGCGTAGGGACCTGCGAATTCTGAGGCGAATTCAATGTGCGCCACACTTTATTACAATTTACTCAATGTGCGCCACACTTTATTAAATTTTTAAATTTTATTTAGCTCCTTTATAAGTATACTTCAAAATGTAACTATGTAGTAATGAAAACGATTATAATCGTGTCAAACATTTTAACGTGGTTAACATTTAAACATTGCACGGTGGTTTAAAAATGAAATCATTTTTATACTTACATGTATGAAATTACACGTATTTGCGAAGTCTAGAAAAACATCAAGCTTAACATTGTATAAAATTAAACTTTATATAGCATTAAACAACTTTTTATTATCTTACAGCACTAATTTATTGGAAAGAAATTTTTATCGAAATAATGAAATTTATTATTCAGAACCTTCTCTAACATTATCAAATCATAATTAAACTCATCTGTTACAGCAAGATTGGCTATTGTGGAATTTTAAATTACAATGTAGATTGACATATTTGTACAAACACATATTTTAGGTATACATCGTCGGTATCATTTAAAACTATCTAATATGAAAACAGTGTTGCCAGTGGGCTACTTTTTTAAAATTCAGATTTCTTGATTGGCACCACTTTTCTGAAATGGTAAGAATACCTTGTTTTCGCCTTATTTAATGTGTCAATAAATAAAGCGAATTTTGCTATTTCAAAAAAGTGTTGCCAATCGAGAAATCTGAATTAAAAAAAAAGTAACCCACTGGCAACACTGTTTTCATATTGGATAGTTTGACATGGTACCGACGACATATTTGAATAGTTGCATTTTTTTAATAGTCCTTGCACCACCTCACCCACATACTAAAGGATGTTTATTTACCACTTCACGCGCACTTATTTCCTCAGTGCATACTTCTTCGATGTTTAAAAAAAATTGCAAAAGAAAATACTGATTTCTTGTGTAAAATGCTTTTAGTTTCCACAACTTAGTACAAAAAATTCATTATCTTTAATATCTGTGATAACGGTAAGTATTTAGTTTGGATTCATTTTAGCTCTGTTAATGACTATGTGTCTGAGAGTAGGTTTTTGGAAGTTAATAAATTTGTAAGTGGTAAGTAAATAGTTATTAAGTTATAAGGTAAATAAATTTCATATCATGACGAGCATTGGACTGCGTAAGTGGCATAGAGAATTCATCTTACTATGATGTACAAATACCTTGAATACAATTCATATTTTCAAAGATTTTTTTTCTGACATGGTTCACATAGTCTCCAATACGTAACAATAGAAGAGTCATGTTTTTGTACTTAGGATTCAGTTTAAGTTTCTCTTCGCCTACAGCACTTTAATCGTCTGTAATGTTTTTTCTTAACACATTTAGCTTCTTTCATTTTATTTATTAACGAATTGTATACCCCACTTGTTTTTAGATAAGTTGTTACTGTTCTTATAATTTACTGATTCATACAAAAGGTCATAAAACTTTTTCCTACATAATATCAGTCATTTTTTGAACGAAATAAGAAAACGATAAATATAGTAGTAATCGATAAATACGTAGCCTTCCTCTTAACTGGAACTCCGCTTTAACCGGCCGACTTTTTCCCCCAACATCAGGCAAAAATCAGAAAGGAAAATCTCAGTTCTCATTTCTTTATGGTTAATTAACTCAAATTTACATAATAATTTCAACTTCTTATAAAGGTATGTGGCAAGATTTTCAACAATTTAATTTGTATTAAATGTTGTTCATTATTTGTTATTAGTGATTATTTTTATTTCAATTCAGTTAATTACAACTAGTATTCATTTCACAAAATATAGAAAATATCGCTCATCCGCAAGAAAAGTGATACATCTCGTAAAAATTCGTTTTGTGTTTTGTGTTTCAACTTCGTTGAAAAGTGTTAAAAATCCACATTTTTGCACGTATCATTTTGAATGGCGACTGGAATTTGACAAACTGTGCAACAAGAAAAGTGTCACAACTTAACAAGGGGTTATATTTATTAGGTTGGGGGTGTATAAACTTAGTAAATTCATCCTATCTCTTTTATGTCTTGATTCTTAAAAGTTTTACTCATTTTTTGCACCCTTTTACAGCTGCATGCAGAGTTAAGTACTATCTTTTTACGTTGCATTAAAATAATGCAAAACTTCATTTGCTTCTCCTGTAAAATTTACTTTTGTCGAGATGTGTCACTTTTCTTGCGGGTGAGCAATATGTACTTTTTTAAAACTACACAAATTAAAAAAAAAAAAATTAATGCATCCTACGAATTTAATTAATTAAATATGCAGTTAATTATTTAATTTTTTTTACTTCTCCGGTTTAACCGGTTTTTCTCTTAACCGGCTAACCCTCGGTCCCGTTTAGGCCGGTTATGAGGGAGACCACTGTATTATCAAGCTAGTAATCAATGGCAATCGGAAAACCTTCATGTATGTTGTTTTAATACCAAAATTTACATAGGGTAATTTAATTAGGTAACAACAATTACGAAGGAGATTGCATTTCTTTAAATTTAACTTGTAGTTAGAGAGATCGGTTAATAAAAAAAAGCACAGTTCAGCAGCAGCCCCTGTTGGGTATACAAATGCAAAATTAGACTAATATATACAATGTGTCCGAAAAACATTGACATCAACTTTTATTCCTTAAATATTGAGCATAGACATATATTATAAATTACGAAGTTACGAAAAAAAGGTGCAGAATTTTATGAAATCGATTAAAATTTTCAGTGGATTAAATATGAAAAAATACAAAATTTAAATTTTTATTAGCCTCCGATTTTTTTTTCCCAATGAGTAAAATGTGCGGTATACACTTATAAGGCCATGTACAGTCGTGGAAAAAAAAAAAGTAAACATCCCCTACTAACTCTTCAACAAATTATCGTAGAAGAAAGTTACTGGTACCGAACGATTGGATATAAAGTCTACTTTTAAATGATGTATATAAAATTTGCTTAGGGGGCATCTACATATTAAAACGAACCCAAACTTTGTTTTTTTCAATGACAGTACACAATTCTGACAGCATAAATGAACTCTACACACTTCAATTAGCCTAAAAACGAATTTTTATGCAATTCGTACCGTACGTTTCCGAGAAATTAATTATTTTAAAACGAGCGTATTTTAAGGGCTGTATCCAAATTGAAGTTCCGTACTCGATTGTTAACCGAGAGAGCCCCTTTCTTGATCAAGGCAGCTTAAGCGCCACTCAAAGAGTCAATGAAGCTTTGTTAGATTACAGTACAGCAGAATAAATTTCAAAATGTCTACTCGCTTCTATCATACACGGCCCCTTAAACCATCATTTTGCCGTTTTTTAAGCATAATTTGAAAACTATTTGGAAGAAAAATGTGAAATTTTGGTTTTCCATAAAGCAGGACTTAATAAATCTAAATTTATCAAAAAAATTGTAGGTTGCAATTCATAATTCTTTCGATTATTAATTTCATAATTCATAACTCATATAAAAAAATTATAAAAATTGCAAATTATTTATGTTTGGGTATATTAGTATTATTGCTATAAAAAAAAATTAGCACATTAGGAGCATATTTTCAGAAGATATAAATAAAAATATGAAAATGTAATTTAACATTAGAAGCACTAAATTTTGAATGTTTAGAATTCAAAAACTTATCATTCAAATGACTTGAAATTTGGTGTATAAGCATAATTTGAACCGAAGATTTGAAATATCTCGTTAAAATTGGGTATTGATATTGAAAAAAATGAAGTTTGGGTTCGTTTTAATATGTAGATGACCCCCTAAGAAAATTTTATATACATCATTTAAAAGTAGACTTTATTTTCAATCGTTCGGTACCAGTAACTTTCATCCACAATGATTTGTTGAGGAGTTAGTAGGTTGTGTTTACTTTTTTTTTTTTTCTACGACTGTACAAAATTTCTGCATTTCATCATAAAAATTCGCAGAGATAGGTTTAAACAAAGTTGGTGAATGTTTAATCATAAATTAAAATACAAATGTTAACAGCTAGAGTAGCAATCGTTGTTTTCTTTCGTAATTTGTGTACGACCCTGAAATGCGATTATCCGACATCATTTTTCCCATTTGCTAACTCATATCCAAGCATCGTACAGTGGGTTAAGTCAACATTTATGTATTTTCATCTCTCTGAGACTTTTAACCATAAAATGCTGAAATTTTTTACATGACTTCATTAGTATATAGGGCACATTTTACTTGTTGAGAAATTTTTTGTACGGCGGGCGGCCGTATAAAAATTTAAATTTTGTATTATTCAAATTTAATCTCCTGAAAATTTTAATTAATAAATTTCTGTACCTTTTTAAAGGGAATTTTTCAATTTATAACATTCGTATCTGATCAATATTTAAGGAATAAAATCCGAGGTCAATGTTTTAGAGACACACTGTATATTATATTTATTAATACTTCTATAATATTCATAGTAAAACTATGGCATATAGAAGCGCCCCTGCTGAACAAACAAAGTCAAAATTGAATGAAAATGATTTTTAATATAAATCTTACAGATAAAATTTGGTGAAATTCCATCCCATAGATAACCAGTCACAGTTGACATAGAAAAAAGAAGAAAATAGCACAGCAGCGCCACCTGTTTGGCAATTTAAACCGAAACATAATTTGTACCCAGTTCTGTCAAGGTCTAATTGAATATGAAACTTAAATAAATTTTATCCCATAGATGTTGAGATACAGCTATTAAGAAAGTCTTGAAAAACACAACATTACAGTGCCACCTGTTAGGCGATATGGACAATGCATCTAAATCTAATCGGCACCAATTTATGCCGAAGTCTAACTGAATTGGAACGGAACAACTCAAACGCTTATGTTAATTATATGGTAGGATTGTTTACAGATTTCTCGCTCGCATTTTAATATTTTTATATGATTTTTTGCATAGGGTACCCGAGGTTCATATTTTTTTACTGCGCGTTTGTACTTTTACGATGTTGGTCATAGTTTTTTTTTTAATGTATGAGAATAGTTTCATTTTCAGAACAGATTCTAACCGGTTCTAAAAGTGAAACTATCCTCATATAAAAAAAAACTCAACCAAAATCGAAAAAGTGCAAACGCGCAATAAAAGTTAGTGACCTCAGGTACCCCATGCACAAAAAAAAACAACGAAAAAAAACATTTAAAAATATTAAAAGACAAGCGAGAAATCTGTAAAGAATCCTACCATAGAATTAACATTAGCTCGAGCGTTTTTTCCAGCGGCTAGTGTAGACTCTTAACACTTCTGTTCATTAGTACTCGAGATAGAACAGTTACAAAATGTGTGTCACACACACAGAGAGGATTAACACACAGGCAGATATTTTCAAAAATAGTCAAATCGTGATGTAATAGCACCGAAAAACTGGCATTAAATCACAATTAAACAATAAAACTCTTTATGAATCGCCATAAAACAAAAGATCTTCTTTTGTTGAACAAACAAATTCTTTTTTTGTTTTATGGTGATTCATACAAAGTTTTATTATTCAATTGTCAAATCGTGTTCAAGAAATCCCAAAGCATATCTAATCTATCAAAAATTAGAACCAAAATTTTCTGGATTCCAGCATCTTTTCCCAGTGGCGCCAACTTATGTGGTCCCATGGCCCATGGGGCGTAAGCTTCACCGAATAACTTGATCTCTTTGCACACCCAATTTCAATTGATTTAATTCGTTATTTATTTATTTATTTATTTATTTAATCGCTGAAATTAAATTTGGTTTTATTATAACGTTCCAAAAATAATTATGTTTGAAAAATAGTAAGGACATCAATTAGACTTACAGGAGCACTGAAAGCCCCTTCGGCGAATGTATAATGAAATTTCTCCCAAAAGCAAATTTCCTGCATTTTTTGCCATATGTTTTAATGTCTTGAATTGATAAACAAATTAAATAACTAAACTGTATGTCTTTCTTGGCATTTAATTTTTTTGAATTTTCAATAGTTAGCAATTTTTATGTTATTTATAATAAATATTAATGTATTTATAAGGAAGAACTTAGGAGAATATAATTTAATTAATAAAATTATTTACTAAACTATATTAATTTTATATTTTGTTCAGAAAATACATAATTAATTTAACATCGAATTATCTTTAGTCATTCGCTCCTCACCGCGTTTCTCCACACACATACGCATTAAGAGGGAAAATTGTACGTGTTATTTTACGAGCGCACCCAATATTTTTCAAAAGTTGGCACTTCTGTCTTTTTCCTATGTACGTATATAGAAGAAATTATAAAACAAACTGATTCTAGATCTTAGCCGTTCACACATATACAAATTTATCCGAAGTTAGGCCGTTAGCCTGCAACTGGCGCGAACAGATAAAGAGTCAGGATTCAGGAGGAAAGGCGCACGCGCAGATAAATGGGGAGGCTTATCTCTTATTTCAGACTTTTACCAAAAGGAGTCGGCAAATCTATCGAAATATCTTGGTAAAAACCCGAAATGGTAGCGTTAGCGAGCATATTTCATGCTTTTGCCAAATCACTTTTATAAATCGATCTACCCGACTGCGGGCTTTTACACTTACGTATATTTAAAAATGAATGAAAAAATCATGCGTCAAGCGTAGATTATGAAACACTTTCCAACACATTCAGAATAATGTCACAAAAGTTCGCCATTCAATAAGTTGAAATAGGATGTCTAATTGAACCATTTGGAAACGCATAACACATTTGAAAACCCAATTTCAGTAATTTTACAGTCGGAAATTTATCCGAATTCTTTGAGCAATCCTGTGTATGGTATGATATATATATTTGTATCTAGTAACTAAATGTATAGTAAAATTTAGTTCCGTTAGGTTGGTTGGTTGGTTGATTTTTGACGGCCGATTATCTACGCCAGGGATAGAGGCCCGAGGGGGAAGTGCCCTTCGTGGGGGTCTTTCTAAGGGAACCTAACCCGTATTTACGCATGGAAATCCATGGCTCGAAGAAAACCACGAAAACTCCGAACGATTAGGCCGACGGGCGCGATTGGGTTTGAACCCAGCACCTCCCGTCTACCAGCTTCGAGAACAGAACCTCTCAGCCACTGGTGGGGCTTAGTTCCGTTAGGAAATACATATCTCAGTTCAAAATTCTCCTTCAGCAATTTCAGCAAACAAGGAGAATGGTACGTGAATTCTTTTCTGTTGCCCTGTACACGAGTATAGAATTTATACACAACGAGTAACATGCAAAAAATTAGTTCAATTTAAAAGTGCATACCGAAATGGAAAACTCACTTCCAGCAATCATGGCTCAAAGACAGTACTGTAACCGGTTTCTTTTGGGTGTCCTAAAAAGTAAACGCCAAATGCTATGAATGTCCCATTCTATAGTAATCATCTGGTAGTGAAATTGAGTGATTTATATAAATTTCTATGCATTTGAAATAGCGTAATACCATTAAAATTATCTGCAAACGATTTTCCCCCATTGGCCATATTGTAACGGTATTCTTTTGAGTGCCCCTGTAAATGAACTATTCATGCTACCCACTTCATATTCAATACCGAACATGCCATGGTAAACATCATTAATAAATATCAGTTGCATGAAAATCTGAATACGTTTACGCGAGTTACAGCGTAGACAGACGGCCAGACAAACCGAATTCATAAATAATTTTCAACTTTGTTAGAAAGTGATAAAAATGAATGAAGAAGAAATTTAGGACTTTGCAGTTCTGCACTGCGTAAATAAAACTGACCCCTAATCTTGTAAACCAAACGTGTAGTGGAAAATAGGGGAATGACACCCACTTAAGGGTAAACATGAATAGCTAGTCAAATTTACACAAAAATCAATAATTTATTAATGAAGTATAACTACAAAGCATAAAGAACAGTTTGCAATCAACTAATCTGCATAAAAGTTTTAGAAATTTTTTTTTTATAGTTTTATTTAATTAACAATGGATTGAGCGGTAATGCCCGACATGGTAGGGTAACTGCGCTCAAAATTTGAATATAACATTGAAATTGGAGTTATTTATAGTTGGCGCAACAAAGCACTACAAAAATAAATAAAAGAATGAACGTACAGATAAATGTATATATTTTTTTAGAAATAATGAATAAATTAACATTTGAAAATAAGAGTGTACACTTACCTTCAAGTTAGATGTTGTAGAATTTTATTCTAAAACAACTTCAAACTAATAATGCGAGGACACAAAAATACTTTCCTCCCGACGGGCACTATATCGTTACTGGGAACTTAAAAATATTTTCCTCTCGACGGAGACTATATCCTTACTGGGAACTTCGGATGAAGTTCGCTAGGTGCCGGTACCGATCGCACGTTTTCAATTCTATTCTGTTTAGAGATATTTGGGTGAGCGGGATTGCCCGCTGAGCGTCATTACCCTTCTTTCCACTATAGCTTTCTTGCTTATGCTATTTAACTCTTATGGGTGACCCGAGGGACTTTAAGGATTTATTTATTGATGGCCTTTAATCATGAAAGGTCTAAGACCCCAATATAGCATATGAAATACAATTAACTGAAAAAAAGTTTAGAATAAAGTTTATGAATTTCGGTTTACAACAGTTTTCAGTAAAATATTTGATTTAGCTAATATTCTTCGTCTGAAAATAAAAAATAATTCTTCTGCACTTAATTAGATAGTATTTTAAATTATCTAAAAAATATGAACAAGATAAAAATAAAATCTTATGATAGAATTCCGCCATCTAAGAAAATTGATAGGGTGAAAAAATAAAGAAATTAGAATAGTTTTTAAAAATTATAATAAATGCATAAATTATGAAATTAATGAGATTGCGAATTCTGCTTATACAAAAAATCAAATAGAAAAATGAAAATTAATGCATACCAACCTTCAAGAATGGAAGGAAACGATATTTGGATAAATGTTAAAAAATCAACTAACACAATATAAAAATAAAAGGGCTTTATTGGCTTATTGTGTATGATTTATGTATGTAATTTCAAAGCAAAGACTAGGGTAGGGAGTTTACTGGGTCTTCTTTTAATCATGCCTGCATTTTCAGATTTATAGGAATGTTGAATGAAAAACGTAAGGATTAAAATATATATATATATAATTAAAATAGTTTTGGAAATACAATATAAATACCGCTTAATGTAATCGGGGTTAATATTATGGTTAGCTTAATGTTATGAAAATCAGAATTGATCGCTTATAATACTCAATTTTACACTAAAACCAATCATTTTGTATGATCAGATTTTCGTTTAATATTATAATTTTTTCAGCTTATCAGCACCTGAAAGTGTGCAATCGAAAGAGATTTTCTGTGATGACGCCCATTCAACGCATGAGATCGAATATTCTTACTACAATAGCAGTTAGTTCAGGATTCTACGAACTAAACAAGTCGGAAATTGTATGTCATACGTGAAAAATGAGGTGCGTTTGTACTACAACTAGTTTTATAATATTCAGATCGTTTTACCATAGCTGTTGCACTCTTATGGAAACAATGCATGAATAAAAAATTTATTACGATTATATATATATATATTAAATTCAGTAATACGGAATTAATATGACTCCATCTTAAATAGGACGTGATAACTATGGAAACCTAGAATCATTACCTATAATGAGATATTATTAAATTAATTACGTATGATAGGATTTAATAGATGGAAGAAAACTTTTATTAATATATTTTTAAGTTTTGATTCGGTTTTCATAAAATTTGTAATGACTCGACAAAATTCTGCAACGATTATAAATATTAAATTTCAAAACACTCGGTTGTGTAGTTTTTGCTCTGTTATATGCGAACAGACAGACGGAGCAGACGACGACTATAGGTTCCTGGTGAATCACTTAGCGGATCCCAACGTCTCTAACTGCAGTTTTCGACTAATAAAAATCATTTTTGAAATTTGTATATATCATAGAATAATTTAAAATATAGAATATAAAATGTATAAAAAATAACATACAAATTCTTTTTAGATGCAATGTGTATAATTTTTAACTTCTAAAATTTTCTATCCTGTATAATACCTTAAATATTTATTTTTTGCGTTTACGGTTGCTCTCAGGATCTTCATATCAATACATCGACTGTAAGAAATAAAGTTTATACTACTTTTTTTCTTTCGCGAAGGAACATTTAAAGACAAATTTAGAGCAATAATATCATTACTTAATACACGGTAACATTACTTCGAATGCCATCCCCACCCTAAATTTTAATTTGAGCGGCTCCGATGATATGCCAAAACAAGATTGAAACCTGGATGGCGATCAACAAAGATGTTTCTATGACTGCGAAGCTTAAATTTCCAAAGAAAATAGCAAATAAACACAAAATAAAGATAATGGTGAGGAAGATGATTAGGACAACTATATTGAAAACACATCACAGAAATTAATTTTTCTTAGAACATGTTAATTATCCTATTATCCATATGTTAAAAAGGAAATTAATTTTACTTACCTAGTGGCACTCTAGAAATAGCGTAATAATTCTATCTGCATCTTCAACAATAAACAGCAATGTGAATCTTTCAAAAACTTCTTAAAATTCTCTTCCGCAGAATAAACCTTTACATTGTACAAACTTAAACTGAAACTCTTACATGTGATGTAATGTTCAGAAATTAGAAAGTTTCGAAGCCCAAGGTCAAATGCTGATGATTACTGACAAAAGATAACTCAAACCATGGGAAATATCTTTCATCGCAGCATTTTGCACTTTAAATGAACATTATAATCATTAGTTTTCATTTCAGGCTTGTAATTTAGAAAATATCTATAATTCATTTCATTGATTGATTATATTTTGTTTTCAAGGACAAGCTTCAGTCTTTTGGTAACTTATTTTACTAAATTTTGTAAGCACTACCCATACAAAATATACTCAAAATATCAAAATATAGCTTTTTAAAAAATAGAAAAAAACTGAGATTAAACTTTGAAATTTAGATTTAAGGCTTTATATCTTGGCCTGTTTACCTGTTATATGAAATTCGAATCTTCCTATCTCCCCACTATTATTATCTATTTTTTTTCAACATTTTTCTTACCTGTTTTTTTTTTTTAATGTACAACATTAAAAAATTACCATTTCATAAAGAAATATTGATGCATAACGAATCTTTACATTTAATTGGCAAAGTTAATTTGTAAATAAACCACTTTACTGAAATTAAGTAAGAAAACTTACATACAAATTACAATATTTAGTACTACGCTATTTTATAACTGGAAGTACCTGAAAAAGTTTATAAGCAATACGAAATTTGGAAACATATAAATTAGTATAATACTCGTTATAGCATGTGAAAGATATAGGGCATGAATTTTTTCAGATTTTTCTTGTGTGTATCACCTTATTGTAAGTACTTACATTTCAAAAAGCATAATACCTAAAATTTGTAAGCAAAATATAAAATTTCAGTAATTTTAATGAGTATTTATTACAACACCCACTCTTTATATCTCGTCAGAAGATATAAAGAAAAGCGCGATATATCAAACGAAGATATTAAAAATTAAGAAAGATGATAATCTACCGGTAATTTTTTTATATTTGTTTCCGAAACGTCAGTTCATACGCATATAACAGTTTTATAAATGAAATAAACGATAAAGGATTGCGTTTATGAAAATTTTAAACTTATCTAATTTTTATAGCGTATCACGTGGTGTCTTCATGTATGGACATATATAGGGATGCACGAAAGAATTCGCACATACTACCGGCTACGGACAGCAATTGCCGAAGATGGACATTTACTGAGTTGTGTGCTTTTAGAATTGTTTATTTAGATATCTTATTTCATCGTATGAAAAATAAATTCCTTAACAATAAGCTTATAGTGTCGGAAAATGTTCCATATTCTACGCCTGATGCATGATTTTTCCTTTTTGTTCAATTCTTGCGCATTTTTTTTTTTTTTTTTTTTTAACTTGTGACAACAATATAAAAAAAGTTGCATTTGTAAATTGAAAATTAGATTTATATAAAGGTAAATTATCGCATGTGGATGATAAAATAAATAACGCTTTTTCTGAAAAAATTGTAATGTCTCCAGTATTGTTCAGTATTCGCCAATTCTAAAATGTATATATACCAGGTTTGGTTCAAATCGGTTAAAAATTGTAGATTTGTGTAAAGATAAATTATGGCAGGAGGTTGAAAAAAAGGGTTAAAGTGTGTTCTAGAAATTTCGTGAAGTAGCTGCAGTAACGGTTTCGAAATCATAAGTATGCCACTGTACAAATCAGTAAAAAATTCTAATAAGTACAAAGATCATAACAAACTTGTGTTTCATACATATATAACGTTTTTAAAACTTTAATTATACATATTTTCACGCAATGCGTTTGATAATTATTATCAGAAATTTGATTTTTCATGCCATTAAAAACTTTTATTAAAGTGTATAAGATCATAGGTTTTAAAGATTATTTATTTAAAAATACATTCACCAGTTAAATTCCTGTGCAAATGTGTCATTTCTTTTACATTAAATATTACTTTAATTATAAGATACTTGAATTTCAAGAAATTTCACTCAATATATCTTTAAATTATTGACCGAAATTCAACTTTAAGCTTAACTGAAACTTTTCTTTAGTCGGAGTGATTTATTGCAAAGCAGTCGAGAATTTAATGTTAAAATATATATATATTTAAAAACTTTAATAACTCATATTCGTTCCTTTCGAACAAAAGAGAAATTTGATCGGTACAAAGAATTAACGCAATATTCACTTTAAAATATTTTCTTTTCTATTTTAAATTGGATTATATAGAAATACAAAAGAATAATATTTAAAAAAATATATCTGATCGTTATAAATACCCGTTCTTATGAAAAAAGATTAGCTTTTAAGGCTTTGGAAATCTTTCGTAGCTTTTATTGTATTCTATGAATGAGATAAAATGTATCTAATTAAATTAAAAAATTAATATCTTAAAAAAATTAAAATATTGATATCTAAAGAAAAAGAAAAAAGAAAAATCTTTTTTTTCTTGTGTTTGCATTAGAAGAAAGTATTGGAATAATTAAAATTTTCGAATCCCGAACGTTGATACATTTTCATGTTTTGAGATGTCCCAAAAACAATTGGACTTTTTTGAAAATTTGCCTGTTTGGCATCTATATTTGTATTAGATAAATTCTATGAGCGTTCACACTGAGAGAACTAATGCACAGAATTTCATGAAACTTCATATTTAGTTAGATTTTCACATATAATGGTTTTCATTAGATTTCGGTGTTTATCGCCCAACTGGTAATGTTGTACTCTACCGGCATAACGCAACACGAGGCAATGCTGTGCTATTCTTTACATCTGTATCAAATTTTGTTTCCCTGGAAATATTTGAAGTTATTTATAAATACATACACACCCATATACATATTGAGAGAGAAGGAGACAGAGACATTTAATTTCAAAGTTGAAGCCAACTGGGAGTGCTGCTTACTCTGTGCTTCTGTTTTTCACTGCTCTCTGTAACTCCGTGTTGAATTCAAAAGGATTGCACTTTGACCCTTATTCATAATTTTATCAGTATACCCGTAAGGCATGGTGACGTCACAGCGACGTCGCTGAGAAGTCACACTGTGACTTTGTGACCGTCGATGTGACGTCACGTGACGTCGATGTGAAGTCATGGTGACTACAATGTGAAGTCGTTATGGCCGTTTTAGAGCTCGTTTGTGACGTCCCATTGTGACCACTTTGTGAAGTCACGATGTGACAAATTTGTGAAAAATGTGTCCTTTGTGACTATTTTGTCTATAACTCTGTGACGAACTTGTGACGAAAGCGACATTGCTTTGAAGTCGCATTGTGACCAATTTGTGAAATATGTGCCATTTGTGACAAAATTGTCATTAACACTGGATGATTCTGTTTCGATTTAACTTCTTTTGAAAATTTTCTAACAATTTAAAAGAACAGGATCGTTTGAAATTATTATTACTGCACGCGATCTTTCTTTTAGAATTGGTTTGGAATCCTAAAATCGTATACTCACAATTTATGAATAAATACTGTATAACATGTATAAATAGTCATATACAATATACAGACTTTCTTCTAAATTAAAGTTAAAAATTTAATTTCCCTCGCTTGCCTTACAACTGTAACAGATTGTATTGTTTTCAATATTTGATGAATGTTGCCTTTGAAAAATATTTATGCATTCCCCTCACACACACATGCTAAAAACACCACAGCTTTAATTGTATTTATAACATACACACAGTGACTATTTTCTGTTGCTGTGGTGGGCAAGGTGAAAAGTAAAAAAAAAGTTTTTGTTTCTCTCATTTTGTAGAAGGTTATTGCAAACTTTTTTGCCATTCAGTATTTTTGCACTCTCTTTAAAAGCATTTACTCACGTTAACACCCAAAGGTATCAGCACATATGTAAAACTGTACAGCTTGCCAATATTTCTGACCAATAACGCTGATGTTCAAGCAAAATTATCTTTTATTGTAATTTTTCCAGTTGAGTGAAAAAGTGTCTAGGTCAGGATTCGAACTAGGGCCCAATGGCGTAAGCTACCAATGTTCTATCAACTGTCAACTGAGCTATTCTGGATAAATCTAAGGAACACAATTCACCCAGTGAATATGAATACGTACTTATTATTATTACACAACCTTATATAATAATACTTTAATTATTTTACATACTACCCGTATGAATAACACATACTACTCATATAAGTACATAATAATAGTTCTCTGGATGAAATTTGTCCGGAATGGCTCAGTTAGCAGAGCATTGGCAGCATACGTCAAAGGTCTCTGGTTGGAATCCTGACTTGAACACTTTTTCACTCAGTTAGAGATATTAAATCTTTGTTGATTAATTTACCAATTAGAATCATCCTGTTAAAGTTAATATAGAAATATCTTTTGATAAAACTACGTGTATTATTTGCGCAATATTTCCAACATACAGATTTTAGTTGAAAATCTTGAGTATAAATGAAGACGATGCAACTACTTCTGCCATTACGCTTTGGTACTTCCTTATTATAGTGGTCTGTGCATGTACGATTACGCCAAGGTTTCAGTTGCGATTTAGCCAAAGTCATAGTTTAACTTATATACGTATATATATATATATATATATTATGTGTAGGTCTTATATGTGTTTTATATGTCATATAAGGTAGATGAGTAATGGACACCCTTAAGGAATTTCTTTAAAACTATAATTAATACCTATAATTTTTATATTCCAGTTTTTCCAGTATTATATTAATATATCAATAATATTTAACTATTCTCATAGTCTCATTTCCCAATATTAATCAAAATTTTATTGTAAATAACAGAAATATATCAAAATACCCACAATCCCAGTCATGGACACTCCAGAAAATATAGTACATATAATTGTTTTTATGACTGTATTTAGAATCAGAATTTATCGAAAGCATACTAACTAATGAAACAAAATAGTTATTTTCAAATAAATTTAACAATTAAGTTATCATTAATTAATAAAATATATGTGATAATTATTCACTGTTTAAATCAATTATTGTGATTATTGCAAAATCAATATTTTAATTATTTTAGATAGATGGTTTAAAATAATAAATGACAGGGAATTACAGTTGTCAAATTTTAGAGACAGTGGTGGATTTAGGAAGGTAATTCAAAAAAATCTGAAAAAAAAAAAAAAAAAAACGTTTTGGAATATTAGTGCATAAATTCGTATATTTACCACTATTTTTAACAGTGAAACACCCTGAAACTACTTGATATATTACTTGCAGTAATTAATATTACATATATGAAAGAAATAATACTGCAGGTTGGATGTTTTAAATATTAAATAAAATAATTTCAAAATAAAAGTTCAGAACTGATGTTTGAGGCCACTGATCCGCCAGTTACTAGTTCCATAAGTATAAATTTAATTACTAATATAAGATTTTTATTTTATTTATGTATTTATTTATTTATTTATTTTGATCAGAGAAGAATGAAAAACGTTTAAGACAGGAAATAATAAGTATATTTTTAACAACTTCTGTAACTTTTTTTTTAATGGGTAGAAATTGAGCACTTCTTTCCCCTATGTCCTTAGACAATATTCTCTGATTCTTAATTTGTTTTATTTATTACCAGATTATAAATATTTTTTAGCAAAGTTATATAAAATTTATGTTATTACATTCTGGTAAGTGCAATATAAATTATTAAATTTGATTACTTAGGTTTTCAGTTTTGTCAAAACATTTTTATCTACTATGAACATTACTTAAATTGCATTTTTAGCAATTGCCACATCGGATGACCATACTGTACATTCAGTAATTAAACGTTTCAAAGTTTTCTATTACTACCAAAACAAAAACATAGAAGTTTTGTAAGAAAATAGAGAATATATAAAATTATTAAGTGAATTAAGCTTTTAACAGGTTCATTAAGATTTTCACTGAAAAACAGTAGAACTTCGAAACATTATTTTCTGCTTCCTGATTGCTTTGATTAAGAGTATATCATCAATAACCCAGTTTATAAAACATGCAAGAGGGAGTTAGGAAAAAAATAATAAAAGCTAAATTTTTATTGGTTATTTTTTTAGAAACAAAAACATTCAAGGGTGTCTATTACTGGAAGGGTATCCATTACTTTCACACCTATCCTGTATAATATTCATCTGTTTTATTATGTGATATGTTTCATATATGCCTTATACACATGTCACATATATATGTCATATGACTAAAATTTCGTCATCATAAAATCATCATAAAATGTTATGCAAGTAAATTTTATATTGATTTCAATCAAAGAACTATTTTAAGCACTATTTAAAGTTGAAATTACTAGGGTGTTAGAATAAATCATTTTAAGCATATAAAAAAGCAAAATTAAGTATAAAAAATTATTGGGTAAAAGGTATCTTTTTTTTTATATTTGCAATAAACAGAAAATTACCATACTTCTCATAATACTGTCAATTTTCTAACACAAACTTGTAAAGAATACGAATGTACCTTAAAAAAATATTTTTGTGGGCATCACCAGCCTTTTTAATATTATAAAATTTAAGAAGTTGTTTTTAGCAATGACGATGTGAAACTGCTCAAAAGATAAATAAAATTTTGATGTGGAAGATTCCGTATCGCTGAGTAGATATCCTTTTTTTTATTATATAAAAACATGCAATGCAAATTATTTCAGAACATTACTTAACGCAAAATTAAAAATTTAAGTTTGCAAACACTTTTATTCTATAAAAGGTTTTTTTATTCAGTAATTTAATTAGCTTTAAATGTTTGTTAATTATGTGAATTATTGATTACATATATTTTTTAATTTACGAAAATGTGATTTTAACCAGATAATTTTAAAAAGGAAAATAAATGCGATTAAACTGCAATTTAAATTAATGGTTTTAATCATCTGATTAAAATCGTTGACATACTATTTTTTCTTTCAACTATTCAAAATAAACATTAAATTTATTAAATTTTATTGAATAGATAAAAGTTAAATTAATGGCATCTATTACTTTATAACATGTTTTTTATGTGAAATTAACTCAAATCATAATAAAAGAAAGCAGAAAAAATCATTTTTTCTTACCCATTTCTTGTTGACATCGTCTTCTATAATTCCATTATGGTAATCCAAAAAGCGAAAGTTCTTAAAGTCGAAAGTCGAAGAATTATATCCGAATACTAGACACAATAACATTGACCAGCTGAGATTAACCGGTCACTGCACATTGTACTTTTTCGGACTGATATTTTATGTAAAATATTTCTTGACCGCGTTCCTGTATAACTTTTGTAGAATTTTAAAAACCAGTGCCAACTACACACCTTCATAAAAGAGCTACTGTTTGCAGCTGCTGCCACTATTCAAAAGAATAAATACACTGTTTCCTCTTTTTATCGTCTGCAGAAAACAAAATTCGCGGGCAGATGGTTTTATTTTGTTATTGTAGATTTGCAAGTTAAATGCGTAATACATTTATAAAAGTGTGGCTAATTAAAATGTTCTGTTTGATTTCTTTTATTATTTTTTTTTTGTGTGTGTGTGTGCATTTCATTTTAGCTTTCAATCAATTTGAAATCAATTTAAGTAAAAATGGACTGTTTCTTTTTTGTAAATTATAAAAATTGTATTAGTCATAATTAGAGTATATAAAATAAAACATTATTGAAATTTCTAGTGTATATAAAACCAATTTAATGGACAATAAAGAAAAAGTTTGCATCACATGTAATAAATACCAAATATGTTCCTAAAAAAAAAAAAAAAAAAAAAAAAAAAAGAAGAAGATTATCGGGCAAAGAAAGTTTTTTTTCTTTATAATCTTTTATTTTTTTCTGCATTAATTTCCTGTAGAATAAATCAGCGTGGACAGTAACTATTTTTTAAAGAATTTCTGGGGAAAAAAATTAAAATATGAATAAATATGTCATGCGTTTTGGATATATTTTGTATATTTTATTATATATTCAGAAAATGTTAAATTTGTTTAAAAAGTCAGAAACAAATAGCAACATTTATTTTTAAATAGTGACTCAAACTAGTTAAACATTAACAGAAAAGGAGAATATTATAGAAAGTATAAAAGTGAATTTATTTATTATAATAAAGTATACTACAAAATCAATCCGATCCAAGCTCCAAAAGGCATTAAGACGGCCTCTTTAAAATATTTCTCTTCATTTTTAAAGCTTTCCTAAATTCATATTTTTGTCACACTGTGAGTTTACAATATGGAGGATTTTTCGCCACATATGTGACGTGACGTATGTTACATGCAGTGACATGACAGTGACGTCACAAAATTTTTTTTAATTGCCGGTTTTACAGTAAATAACATGTTTTAAAGAGCTTTTGTATTTTTTTAAAGTTTCCTAAGAAGTTCACATCTCAGTCACAATGTGACATCACTGAGTGGTGGCATTTTGGTCACAGATGTGACGTGACCACAGTGACTTACAGTGACGTCACAATGACGTCACTGTGACCATGCATGCTATGAGGGTAGATTGTTGGTGTATAACTGCGCTATTTAAATTAAAAATAGAATTTTATAGAAGAGAGATTTGCAATCAACATAATATGCTAGTTTCACTTCATATTGAATCTCCAAAAAGTTGTCATACGGTGGCATTTATGTAAAATAAAAATAAAATGACTGAAATTGTGGTATTCAAGGATAAGTAAAATGCATTAAATCCACGTTTAAGATTTTCTTTATTTAAAAACAGTTTGAATGTAATAACAAACGCATTTCAAACTATTATGCTAAGATCATCACAAAACTTTAAAAAAAAAATATTTTTCTAGTATATTAATTTAAATTGCGCAATTACACAACAACAATTACGAATATGAAGTAGAACATTTTTTTTTTCAATTAAACTTGCAGTTGTAGTGATCAGTAATTCACTAACCTGCAAAATTAGAGTTGTGCCATGTGTTTTAGCTTTTGATAGTTGATTCTTATGTATTTTGTAGCGCTGAATCCGACAGTGACCTTTATGTTTTACTACCACATAACGATATTTTACAAATCGTAAATTTTAAAGTTACAAATTTAAAAAATAGCGAACATTTTATACCATAAAATAGATGCGATTGTTGTGTTTTTTAACTTTTGATAACTGATTTTATGCATTTTTAGCGTACAATCCGAAAATTACCTTCATTTTTAACCATGGCATCAGCATTTTTCGCAAATTGTAAATTTCAAAGTTAAAAAGTTCAAAGTTCAAAATGAACCCCCTCTCCCCTCCTCATCGGAGCCCTGAACTGTTTAGCTGTAAGAATCTCTAGTATAAGCCAAAAAATTGAATAAATTACAGAATAAAATAAAATTTGAATAAAAAAGTTTTAAATCTAATTTATGGTACCAGATTTTATCTAATTTTTTTTTTTTAAATTTTTAACTTTGAAATTTAAGATTTGCGAAAAATTCTGTCGTGATGGTTAACAATGAAGGTCATTTTCATATTTAGAGATAAAAAATACATAAAGATCAGTTATCAAAATTTAAAAAACATTACCATCCCATCTATTTTATAGTATCAGATTTTCGCTAATTTTCGATTATTTAACTTTGAAATTTATGATTTGGGAAAAAACCCTGACGTGATGGTTAAAAATGCAGGTCATTTTCGAATTCAGAGCTAAAAAATACATAAAAATTAATTATAAAAAATTAAAAAACACAATCATCGCAGGCTTGTGTTAAAAGTAGTAATATTATAACAAACAGCAGTGCCTCCTATTGTAAATCCAAAGCCAAAATTGGATCAAATACATATATATTAATTTGCTAACATCAAATATAGAAATTGGTCTACTTATACACCAGGGTTGGCGAACCTTTTATGTTGCCGCGTGCCAAGTTCGATCAAAAAATATTTTACTTGACTATGACGAGCCAACTAAAAAACAAATTTAGTAGGTAGAAAAATAATGGTTTAAAATTACTTAACATTTTCTATTAAGATTTAAAAATTATGAGTAACATACATGTAGGTATTACACTATAATAATTATAGAAACAAATATATTTTTGAAAAAAATTAAAAAAATTAATGCGATGTAATTTCATTTCTGTTGTTGCATCTTAATATCAAGTTAATTTTAATGCACACTGAAGCGGATTTATCTGACATGTGCTTTCAGTTTCAGTTTTGATATTATTCATTTGTGAAAACAATGACTCGAAAGAACAGATAGGCCGAAAAACTTAAAATAGTAAACGTCAGTTTCTTTCAAAAGCTCTGAAATAAATTCTAAGTTGCCACAACTTTACCATCGGAATTTAGTAATGTCTAATAACCAATTCTTATTGATATTTTTCAACTATCGTATTTGTTCGAATAATTTTTGAGATCATAATTAATTAGATTGGAATATAGTATGTCGCAATTTAAATTTTTCAATTTACATTTAATCGAACTTAGAAAAAAAAACAGTCAAGATTTTGTGTAATCTCACTTTATTTTTGTTTAGAGTCATAGCAGTGTCGTGCCAAAAATATTCTTTCGCGTGCCAAAAGTGGCACGGGTACCATAGGTTCGCCGTGCCTGTTATACACAATAGGAACTGCCATACAGTTTTAATATTCATCGCAAAAAAGTGTAGCATATCAGAGCCTCGTGTTGAGTGATTAAAACTAAAATTGAATCAGCATACATTTTCCTACTAATCAACTTACATTAAAATTGGCGTAATTTTATACTATAGATGATAAAATACAGCTGTAGTACTAATTGTGAAAAACATGGTACAGCAGGCCAGTTGTAAAGGTAATATGAAAATTAATAAAATTTTGTGTATTAGTTATCGAGTCATTGCGACCCAAAATTTGTGTAACACATTGACAGTCGTCAGATGTTAGACAGGGAGAAATCCGTCTAAAAATACGAAAATTGTATTCAGAATATCCCTAAAGATTAGAGATGGGCAACATCGTTTCTTTTAAGGCATCGTTCCAGCCGGAATCGTTCACCGAAAGGAACGAGTTCATTGGAGTCGTTCCTTTCGGAATCGTTCCGAAAAAAGGAACGAATCCGAGAAAAAGGAACGATTCCGAGAAAAAGGAATGATTCCGAGAAAAAAGAACGATTTTGAAAAATAAAGGATTCCAAGGGGAAAAAAACACTTCCGAGATAAAGAGAACCACATGCAATCCATAATATTTTTTACTAATTTATTTTCTTATGTACCCATCCATTTTCTTAGGCATCCAGTCGCTTTAATTTTGTAATGTTTTGGACAGATGATTTTGTTTTTAAGAGTTCATTTCATTGATCAGTGTGTGCAATTAATTTGCAGTTATTTCTAACTTTATGATTTATGGTATAAAGCATAATTCCTCTTGGAAATTTAAGGGCGGTGCAAGGTCTATTCGATTTTCAGTGTAATCATTGGTTTCTCTTGAAAATATGTCGTCAAATGACCGTCCATTTATATTATTATTTTATACAGTGTGTCTTTACTCTCAACGATGTTCAGTGGCTAAGTCCTAAACCGTTAGTCATAGACCCTATAGTTCCAATTACAAAAATGTTTTAAATAAGGTAAAAAATTATTCTGAAAGTCGTTTGGATCAATAAAAATATTTCTAAAAAAGTTACGAAATTTAATTTACGTTCCTCCGCCCTATAAGAGATATTTAGTAAAAATTTCCTGTTCTCTTAAAAGAAAGACAAAAAAAGTCCCATTCATCTAACACTAAAATTCATGAAGTTATACGAAACTTTGAAATGCAAGACTCACGCCACTTTTCTGCATCCGAATACACATGAGTTTAGCCATGCTTCTAGGGGTCGTAAACAAAGTGCTTAAAGTATTTGAAGGATTTATTTCATGTGTAGCTGCGCTTTGAAAGAAATCGTATTACGACAGATTTTTGTAAGGATTTGAAGCTGTTTCTTTTCATGATTTTTTTAACAAACACTATGCTATTTTTATAAGCTTTTATTTAACCTATTAACCGCCAAAACTATAAGTAGGAATTTTCAAATTTCTTGTTGAAAGTCGCTTGTCACCACAAATTCAGAAAGGTAATTCCGCTTTATTAAAATATCAAAATTTCTGCCAATAAATAAGGCAATTTTTTTAATTGTAAAATAGTGGTGACAAAGTAATTAATGTAAGCATGAGCAATTATTTTGACCGTTGCGTGAACGCAACACCAGCGGGTAACGGGTTAACTTGAAACGATCGTATGTATGCCTTTCCAGTTCAAAATTTGTACTCGAAATTCAACTCACTTTAAAATATGCGATCGAGGTTAAATTTTACATATTGACGTAAATCAGATGACAATGTAATATTTTTATGATTTTCAGTGCTTACCATTATGTACTTATTTTACAGGGTAACACAAAAAATTTCGGATAGATTACTGCCAACAAGTTTTCTAAAAAGTTTTAGATTAGATAACACAAGACTGCGATGGTTGTGTTTTTTTATTTTTAAAATTATGTATTTTTAAAATTATGATTTTTATGTATTTTTTAGCGCTGAATCCGAAAATTATCTTCATTTTTAACCATCATGTCAGAATTTTTCGCAAATAGTAAATTTCAAAATTGAAAGAATAGCTAATACTATAAAATAGAGTCGATGGTTGTATTTTTTAACTTTTACGACTGATTTGTATGTGCTTTTTAGCACTGAATGTAAAAGTTACCTTCATATTTAACCATCATGTTAGACTTTTTTGTAAATGGTAAATTTCAAAGTTAAAAAATAGCGAAAATCTGATACTATAAAATGGATGTAAAACTTCTTTTATTAAATTTAATTTTATTTAATTCAAGAATTTACTCAATTTTTGGCTTATACTGGGATTCTTACAGCTAAACAGCTCGGGGATCCGATGATGTGGGAAGGGAAGGGGTTCAATTAAAACTTTGAACTTTTAAACTTTGAAATTTACGATTTGCGAAAAATCCTGACGTGATGGTTAAAAATGAAGGTCATTTTCGGATTCAATAGTAAAAAATACATAAAAATCAATTACCAAAAGTTAAAGAAATAACAATCACATCTATTTTATACTATCAGAATCAGATTTCCGAAAAATTTTTCACTTTTTGCTTTCAAATTTACGATTTGCAAAAAATCTGTACTTCGTGATAAAAAATGAAGGCCATTTTTGGATTCAGTGTGTACAGAATCGAGGCTGTTGCTTTTCAACATTTTATTTAACGAAAATTCTATTATTTTTTTCCTGTTATATGTTTAGTACAAGCTGTATATTTTGCATTAATATTTCAGAATGATTATAGATTTCAAATTTATAATGCAATGTTAATTTTACTATCAACTATATTTTTTATATATCTGAAGATTATTTATATTTCTAGTAAATTTGTAAATGACCCCTATTTCGCAGCAAAAAATATGCTCCAAGTTGAAACAGCCATTACTTCGGTCAGTTTTAGTCGTAGAATAATAGGACTTTTATTTGTCTTACTTGTAAGTGTAATAAGAAAGTTTTACTAACTATAACTTGAAGGACCGGGGATCGTATAAAAAATTAAATTTCATAATTTTTCAAGAAATGATTCTATTGACCCAAATCACTTTTTAAATACTTCTTTACCCCCATTTAAAACATTTTTGTAATCGGAACTATATGGCTATGACTAACGGTTTAGTAATTAGCTATTGGACATCGTTGAGAGTGGACATCCTGTATAGGAAATTTTATTATTGCTCTGATATTTGTCACCAGGGTCTAGGAATTTTTAGTCTCATAGATTCCTCTTCAAAATCTACCTCTAGGTAATCTTAATTTCATTTTTCATTCTGAATCTCATTTTTCATTTGGATGGCCCTACTGGTTTGGATATGTAACTAGTTAAAGTAGATTACATTTTTGTTCCAGTGTCCGTACTTTCAATAACTTTATGCCCTTTATCGTCTTTCTCCTCAGCTCCCTAACTTTACGCATATAGGATATTTCGCATAATTCATCAACATTATTATCACCGCCTTCAGGATCTGGTTCAGAAGTGAAACACCCTATTCTATAGCAATCATCTTGTAGTGCAATGCAGTGATATATATCAATTTTAATGCATTTGAAATAGCTTAATGTCATTAAAATGCGCTGCAAACGATTTTTTCCCGTTGACCATAATGTAACGAAATACTTTTGAGTGCCCCTGTAAATAAACTATTAATGCTACACTTTTCATATTGAATACCAAACATCCCATGGTAAACATCATTAACATATATCAATTGCATGGGAATCCGAGTATATTTACGGGAGTTAGGTATATTATACACTGAGACCACAGAACGACACAAAGCGCAACATGAAGTGCAAAAACCGGTCGAAACAAAGAACGAAGTTGTTGCAAACTTGTTTTAAACCAGTTTTTCTAGCGAATTCAAGCGACATGTCTTATGTGTCGCCTTAGTGTGTGACTTGCCTTAGAGCGTGAACAGACGGTCTGACGGACAGACAAACCGCATTCATAAACACTAACTTTATTGGAAAGAGTTAAAAAGTAAAGCACGTTTTTGCACACTGTCTTTCCTGAGTGACTGATGTATGTCTTGTCTTTTACCCTAACATCGCTATTTGTGAACTGCTGTTAACTACGTAGAATTTCAATAAACTTACAACTCTTTTTGAATCTCCAATTTCACGAGAACCTACAGGAATTTCTCTAATTTTACACCCTCATACGCCGTAATCCTCTCTCCACTTATATCACAAGGAACCTCAGTTCGGTGTGAGTGAATTGCAATGCTAATATGTTTGTTTGGATTGGGATCTTTGGAGCTTCATAACTCATGAAGTCATGGAACACTTGTGTTACACTAAAGGGTAGAAGTTCCTTCAGATGATTTGTAAACAGATTCATTAGCAGGGCTATGGCTAGTGATATTTATAAGATAATATTATATGCATTAATATTATAATATATATATATATATATAGTAATATACATGATTTTATTCCTATATAGTACATATTATCTCCGCCAAAAGATATAGTGATTCACTAAACTTCAAAGTTCTATTTCTTTAAATTTGAAATTTGCTAACATTTTAACTGAAAAACGGTTTATTGGTTTAATTAAATTAAACAAATTAAAATTATGTCCATTATTATTACAGAGTGTAGTACTATATAAAGAACTATCCTTTTGACGATGTTTCGGCCGTCGAATGAAAGATATCTGTTGCAAACGTGTTATAGATAATACCAACCTTAATTTTTTGAGAATTTGACTATTTTTTATTCGGAGTTAAACTTTTTATTGTCAAAACTATTTAAAATAGATAAAACATTTTGTTAAATTCGAACTTTTCAGAAAACTTTATGTAATTTAAGGAAAAAAAAAAGAAAATAAATAAATAAATCTTCTAAGTGAAAAGAATAACAATAAGAAAGGAAAATACATAAAATTTAGTATCGTATTTGCAGTAAGTTTTACCTCAATAAAAACAGAAATTTGGTATTAGGCTTGAAACATTAAATTTAGTTTAGCATGAAGGGAGCCTCGATTTGATCGAAATTAAACTCAGATATGTATTATCCATCACCACAGTAACAGGCATTAATCGTGGCATTGATTTCGGGATTTACGAGTATCAATAACGATCAAGAAATCTGAATTATTATAAGAAATTATTACGATAAACGATTTTTTTTTTTGCTTTTATTTTACGTTGAATTAAAACAAAGTCACAGTTATTTAAATTCTAATTATTTAGAAAGAAATAGAAGTAAAATAACAATTGAAAAAACTGTACAAAATCACAACGTGCATTCTTTGGAAACCAATAATTAAATTCGTATATTGTAAAACTTTTTAAATGCAATATTAACCTCCCGCATACAAGACCGGTGCAACAGACCCGATAGATACATTCAAATTGATTTTTCAGATTTTAAAAAATGAAAATTTTGTAAATATGTGACTTTTTCTGGAATGTTCTACTCAAAAGAATAGAACATCCCAGAAAAAAGCCATATTTACAGAAATTTCAGTTTTTAAAATAAATTAGAAATATCATTATAAATGTACCTGTCGTGGCCATTGAACCCCTCTGGTAGGCGGAGGGTTAACATAAATCTATTAAACCGAAACAAGCATAAAATATGCAGCTTTATATATGTCGCAGTGTTGGAGAAAGTCCCATAATCTATATGTAGCACGTGATTTTTCTTTCCCGTTTTTATACTCAAAACGGCCATTAAGAGAACGAACCGCGGTTAAATTATTTCAATCCCACCCAACACTGTTACTGTTATCTTATTATTATTATTAGACATTATGCTTTTTGAAATATTCATTATCTTAAGAAAGAAAGAAACGTTTTACAAAAATTCCTTGTTCTAACAGATTTTACTCTATGTAATAAACCTCAATGTAAGTTGATTAAAACAACAATCTTAGAGAGTTTCGAGATTTTTTTAATCATCTTCTTCAGGAGAGAAAAACAAGACGCCAAACTATGGAAATAAAGTGATACTCGAGCGCTCGTAGCTGGTCATATATTTATTTTGACAAAGAGGATTCTCAAATTGAAATTATGTTTGAGGAAAAAACATGAAATAGTGAAATATGCATGAAAGTGCGTAACTCTACAATTATTAAAATAATTGAAAATCAGTTATTATTATCCTATTAAAATGCAATTTTTATGGCCTAGTGATATATTTCTTACATTATTCAAAACTGTTTCTAGTCAGATTTAAAAAAATATTTTCACTAGTAATTAAACAAGCATTTTCTTTGTTTTTCTTAAGGCTGTTCTTAAGTGATCTGCTCAACAAGCGTAAAACGTTTTGACACATTTACAAATTCATTTTTTAACGGAAAGATATAAAATTGGAATGTTTGACCATGGAAGCGATTTGGAATCGAACTGTGTTGTCCCTCTTTTGATCAGTAAATTACCTATTGAGTTATAATCGATTTTGATCACGTGACAAACATGTTTTTCACCCATTTTTGAGAAATGTCTCTTTCGCGCGGAAATTCAGTTCAAAACGCCCACTTTGACACTATTTTCTGAAAGGCCTATTGCGTTTGCAAAAAAAAAAAAAAAAAAAACCGGAAAAAACAGCTCGATTACATAGTTTCTGAACAACAACACCTGTTCGTTTCATGCATTTCCGAATAAAAATAAATTAAAACTTTTGTCACAAATTTATCCTTTTGGATTTGAGAACAGCCTTAAGAATTCATTTAGAAAAAATTCATTTCGTATGATACATTTACCAATTAGAAAATGTATTAGTGTATTAAAGTACACATGGTGTTCCATTACCCTTGGGGTCCAGGTACTCAACCAGTAAAGCACGTAAAGTTTCTGGGTTCGAATCCCATCTCGGGCACTTTTTCACTCAGGTGTAAAAAATCCAATTCGTATAAGATATTTTTTTTAATTATTTCTTTCAGATTAATTTAGCACAAGAAGATGTAATAGTAATGTTTATTAAACGCCCTACTCCGCCCCGCACTTCAATTTCTTTTTTCTTTCTTTTTTTACTTTTCTTTTTTTTCTTTTTTTTTTGAGGAGGGGGGGGGGGGAGGGACACACACATTAGAAGGATATTTTGGCAATAAAGTCAGCTTTAAGAGAATCAAAATCTGTTATTTTGAAATAAAATAGCGTATTTTAATTTATTAAAACTGGCCAGTCTACAAGAAAAGAACCGATTCCCGAGGAATCGGTCCTTTTCGGAACGGTTCCTCGGATTCGATCCTTTTTGGAACGGTTCCTAGGATTCGGTCCTTTTTGGAACGGTTCCTCGGATTCGGTCCTTTTTGGAACGATTCCGAAATGGACCGACTCCGAGGAATCGGTCCTTTTCGGAGTCGGTACATTTTGGACCGATTCCGAGGAACCGTTCCAAAAAGGACCGAATCCGAGGAACCGTTCCAAAAAGGACCGAATCCGAGGACTCGTTCCGAAAAGGACCGATTCCTTTTTACAGAATGGAATCGTTCCTTTGGAGTCGTTCCTCAACAAATGACACATCTCTACTAAAGATGTTAATCAATTAAATATTGGAAGTCCAAAATTATCACGAATCTCCTTACTACTCCTTACCTCATACTTTCTCCTTATAAACGAAATAAGAAAATAACTTTTATACATCTTATAACAAAAACTAAGACGTTCAAAATTGCACAGGTTTAATGTAAATGTTTTGGAAACTTTTAGGTGATTTCACTTCTTTTTATAAATCATTAAGAAAACATTTCTTCGAAATGGTTGTTTACTATAATAGTTAATTTTACACAAATAAGTGAGTTAAGTATTTTCGATGCATATAGACTTTATTTTTGACGTAATATAATTATTAATCTTTCATAAATCAGAAATTGTTTATAAATTATTTGAAAATTATTTACTATAATAAATCATTTTAGATAAAGTTGATGTAACTGCAATAAGTTTCAGTAATTAGTCATATTAAATGTAAAATATTAATAATCGAATAAGTATATTTTCAATAAGTTACAAATAAAACAGTATTGTAAGTGAACAATCTAAATGATCGCAAGGAATAAAATATGTGAAAAAAATAGAAATAACAACACTTAACGATTTTAATAAGTTTTGATAACGAATCATATCAATTAGTGATTAAGCATATTTCCATTAAATTGTGGAAATTTAAGAAATAGTATTCCAATCGCTACAGCTATGAATAACTTAAGGAACCGGGTATGTTTTGAATGTCAAAAGCTAGTCAAATGTTTAAGGCTTGCTATCCTAAAAAATATTGTACTTGTACTAAACTTTAAAGGAGCATTTCAAAAATCTTATTTTGAAGTTTGCTTTACAAAAATTCTGCCTAATTTTTTTGAATTTTAGATTATAAACAGATGCATGTTTTGATACATTCTGTGACGAATAATATTTATGTAACTCAACCGCCTGAAATTTTTTATAATGTTTAGACAAATAGTGTCTAATTAAAAAGACCTGCTATCGAATCAAAATCTGCATCGTTTCTCTCTAAAAAAAAAAAAAAAAAAAAAAAAAAAAAACTGTACATTTTGTAAAAGACAGAAATTCAGGAGCGTTTTATAAATACGAGCAAACATGTTTTAAGACTATTAACAGAGGAGTAAAAATGTTTGGTCATGTCATGTACAGTTGTTTAAAAAGTAAAAAGAAGAGTTTAATCGCCCCCATACCGCTTCCATACTTTTAATCGCCAAATTATTACAGAGAAATGCAAGAAGCACAACTCGACTCGAAATTGTGTGTACTTTGGAATCTGAATAAATTTATTGAAATAGAATTTGTCTACATACTGAGAATTGTACCAACATTAAGTTTTCAAATGGTAACGCCCACTTTTGACACGATATCGGTGTTCCTTGAGTCAAGGCAGTCGTGAAAAAAGTATTGTTCATTTGCTTTTTTAAAATCTTCCTTGACATGTAAAAGAAAATGTGTTAGGGACTCAGCCATAAATTTCGAAAAATAAAATTAAGATCTTATAAAAAGAAGTACAGGGAACTTTCTATTAGTTACAAGAAATATATATACAGTCGAACCTCTATTTAACGAAGTCGCTAAATCCTGGAAAAAAGTTCGCTATATGGAAAATTCGTTAAATAGAGATTCACCGTTTAAAATATTTTAATCTACATAAAACAGATTTTAAATTCATAAACATTAAATACTTTTAATAAAAGTAATTAATCACACTTTTTTTTTATAAATTACATTTATTTGTTTTATTTATTTTACCCACCAATACCTATCATCAATTCATTTTTTTTATGTGTTTAAATCTTTGAAATCTGCGAGGAAAACAAAACATTGTCCGGGAATACATTGTATTTTCAGTTTAATATAAATAGTTTTACATTAAAATTAACGACTTTTAATGACATTATCGTATTTAATATTATTATAATAAATAATTCTAACCATACATTACCACTGCGTCCTTAAATTTAATTTCTGAAAAACTCTGTTAATTTTACCCGAGTTTTTCATTTAAAAAAAGTGCTTTCTCTCATGATACGTTTCGCATATTTGCAATTCACCAAAAACCCCTTCATGCGTATTTTCTACTGTAATCCGCGTCGGATTGTTTCAAATGATTTTAGCATTTCATCATAGAAAATTTTGTTAATTCCTGCATCATGATCATTTCCATCTCCACCATATTCCAATTCATTGCTGTATTGTTTTTATTTTTCACACTGTCGAAAAATATCCAATTGAGTTAGAGTTTCCGAGCTCTCAATTTCAGAATTAAATGAATCATCAATCAGCACATAATAGTTAATTTCTTCTTTTTTTCTCAGCTGTATCCACATTTTTTAAAGTTACTCTAAGGGATTATCGTCTTCGTCCTTCGTACTTACCGAATTCTCACTGCTGACAAATAAGGCGGCTGGTAAAATCACTTCAAGGCCATTGAACATCATAAAATATGTTCAAAGAAAGAATAAGTTTGAAATGTCCAGAAATATTTTGAGAAATAGAGAGAAAAAAAAATTAGATCACAATAAAAAGTTTGTTAAGTAGAGAATGCACTTCGCTATTTGGAGGTTATTTTACGAAGAAATTCGCAAAATGTTCCTGGTTCCAAGGAAAAGTTCGCAAAATGGAGAAATTCGCAAAATAGAGGTTCGTTAAATAGAGGTCCGATTGTATATAGGAACTCTGAATTAAAAAAAAATTAGATCACAATAAAAAGTTCGTTAAGTAGAGAATACACTTCGCTATTTGGAGGTTATTTTACGAAGAAATTCGCAAAATGTTCCTGGTTCCAAGGAAAAGTTCGCAAAATAGAGGTTCGTTAAATAGAGGTCCGATTGTATACGGGAATTCTGAATAAATATACTAAATTTATTTTGTAACTAAAAAAAAAAATAAACATGCAAAAGTTTTCCAGTGTTTGTCTAAGATTTTCTTATACAAAAATTTTCCAGTGTTTGTCTGATATTTACTTAAATTTTTTTTTCGGGTGTTTGTATAAAATATTCTTAAACAAAAATTTTCCAGTGTTTGTCTAAGATTTTCTCTTCTCTGGATGTCAACAATAACCGGAGATCTCCGGCTTCTTTAAACAGTTCTTCATGTCTGGGACTAAACCCTCACTTGTCACAATTTTACTATCAGCATTTTTGCTAATAATGCCTTATAATCTATATTTTCCGTTAACCTAATCCAATTTTAATCTTAAATGTTTTGGGAGAATATTGATCTATATTGGTATTCATTAAGGTGCATTAGTTTTTCCAGTCGGAATGATAACAACAACCAATGTAACTAATCGAATTCAATCAAAGTCAGGTAGTCTAAATTAGTGCATTTTGAGCAATACCACTATATTTTGATCTCTATTTATGCCATGCCAAAAATTAATATACAGCGTGCAAAAAAGGACAATTTACGGAGCAGAATAAAAAGAAAATCTTTGTTATACATCCCTATGTTCTGAAATTTATCATCCAAGAAACCAAGCGTACCCATTTTGAAACACGCTATTCTTTTTTTGATTGGTAAGACCTTGATCTGTAAGGCCTAATGATCAGTAAACTTTCATCTATAAGACCTTGATGCAGCCAAAGTTTTGCCTTTGGTTCCATACCCCCTTCGTGAAGGGGTGAGAGGCACATTTAATAAACAATCTTCCATATTGTACGTTTATGTTATGAACTTCATCATCCAGCAAAATTTTAATTGCTTGGTTCTGACAGGTCATGAAATATAGTTTTGCTCCCTCCCTCTAATTCGGAGGGGCTGACCAAATTAAAATAAATCAGCACCCTTTGCCTATATTTTGAAACTCATCCACCTTGGAAAATTTCATCTTCAAGTCTTTGATAGATGAGTTTTTCTGTAATTGTGTGATTTGGAGGATGGTGGGGGGAGGACTACAGGAAGCCTGATTTTAATGAAAAATTCTTCAGATCGTGCGCCTATATTCAGCTTCAGTGGCCGGCAAAATTTCATCTATAAGACTTAGATCATCTGTGCCCCTCCTTCACCCTCGCTGGAGTGGTTTGTTTGAAATATTACAAATGAAGGTGTTGTTTGAGCTATTTAAAAATATTAATAAGTTCTAAAAAAGCGATTTTGCGGTCTGGTTTAAAGATATCTGATCTTAAATATAATAGGATATAAGGCGACCGTAACTAAAAGCTGAAATATATTTGCAAAAAATCGATCTTTCCGAGTAACAAAATCCAAATTTAAAAAATCGCAAAAGGATTTATTGAACAGAAATTGTCAATTTCTTCTGAATGCAAATGCATTCGTGATATGTTACACCAAATAATCTTTATTTCTATTCCTTATACTTTTGGATTTCTAGGTCTGTTATGAATAATAAATCCAACGAAAATCTTTTGTATCTTTGTTTTTTGTACATATCTGCATTCTACCCACGTCATTGTTATTTTATATTCAATCATGTTTCTGCTATAGAAATTCGAGATTTATATTAAATAAATTTGATTCTGAAATGTAGTTTCACTATTATTGATTTAATACGGAATTTTAAAATAGTAAAGAATCACGCTTAGTATATCTTCTTATCGCCGTCAAATCCTAAACCGTCAGCTTTAAATGTTTCAGATACTGTCACTCATCATATTAAAAGCCATTTACGTAAAAATACTTATTTTTTGCAAAAGTTATGAAATTAAAATTTTACACAGTCCCTGGTTTCAATGTGATATTTTGAAAAATTTCTAATATTATGCTCTAAAAAATAAAACATTAGAAAAAATATTCTTGTACAACCAAAAATTACTGCATTATGATGTTTTGAACTTTAGGAATTTTCAGTATTTTCCATCACTCACTATTTATTGTTATATTTTAGTTCAGTTTTCAGTGCTGTAAACTGTTTGACTATTTATTATGATACTATAACTGTCTGTGTATTTATCTATCGATTTATTTATTTATGTAACTATCTATCTATTTATCTAGGTATATATTTATCTATGTATAATATTTTTTTTATTTCTATATTTTTCTCCATTTAATTTACGTAGTCTCAGCTTAAAATACTTCTTTACTTTCCTTAGCTCAAACTTTTATTATTTCTACGCCTGGTATTTTAGATTTTCCCGTATCAAAGATCATTTCGTTTTAGAATATTCTATTTTTGCGTTAAGGCTCATTTTTTTATTGAAAGGGTCGTGTGCCAGAGTATTTTGGGCAAATTCCAGTACCTTATTACATCAAAATTTCCCATACGCCATTAAAGAGTTCCTGTATGAGAGTTGATTATCTCATTCCATTAAGCGCAATGCGTTTTTGCCGTGACTGCGGGTTTTTATGCCATGACCGATAAATTAGGATGTACGCCCTGATAGAAAACATTTTTGATGTATTTAAAATCAATTACATAATGAAGGATTATGAAGGATTATAGGGAATTATAGTGAAAGCATTTTCAAAACTCTTATATGTTGAAGTGAGGTTTATTTTTGACTGAGTGTCTTCATGTCCTGCTTGTTAGATGAGACGACTATAATAAAATCCTTGATATAAATTATCTCCCTTTTTTATGATTCCAGGAAAATTTATTTTGGATTATACCTCGGCTTTTCAACTCGACCCACGATTTGCAATTATTTTGGATTCCGTGATCACGGTTTTCTTTACTAAATCACCTTAACCAAATACAAATTTTATATCATACAACTGCAATGGGTAACTCATAGCACCGAGTTAAAATCTTCCACTATGAGAAAGCAGCTTTTTTCAAGAAAAAGTCATAGCTTAAAAAACAGCACAGCCGCGGTATAATCACTCAAATCACTCAAAATGTAACACCACACACACACACACACTATATATATAAATTAAAATCATTGTACTTTAAAAGCTACTTTTGAAAATGTGGCATCGGAAAGATGGCCTTAAAAGCCCACTTCAGTCACGGGTAGAAAGGAAAATGCCAATGTAAAGTCTATGTGGGCATTATTTTCAAATTTCTCGCATTGATTTTAATATTTTTGAATGTTTTTTTTTTTTTAATAAGATAGCTGAGGACGATCTACAACCAAGCTAGTTTTCACATTTTCGATTTTGGTTTCAGATAAAAAAAAATAACCTTTACTTTCGGAACCGGCTGTAACCGGTTCCAAAATTGAAACTATTCTAAAAAAAAAAAGAAAAAAAAACTATAACCAAAATCGAAAAAGTGAAAACTAGCCCCTTTATAGATCGTCCTCAGCTATCCTATGCAAAAACATATCATTCGAAAATATTAAAATCAAAGCGAGAAATTTGAAAATAACGCCCCCCTAGACTTAACATTAGCGTTTTCCTTTCTTTCCGTGACTAGTGTAGCCTTTTAAGACCCTCTTAATAGTACAATCCGGCCCAGCATTTAAAACAAAACACAGCGACGTATAAAAAAAAACACCATCTAAATCTAGACACACGGCAGTGTGTCAGCCAAGTTCGCCTGACATAGCCATGTGTTATTTACACGAACCATTTCGAGCTGTTTTCGTCAAATTTCAATGCTCTACTACTGGAAATCTATGAGACCTACGTGCTTGTTATACGAAATGTGTAGTAAGGCCACCCTAATTACCTAAAATCCAAAATTTTATAAATAACGCATGATCAATTTCCGAGATAATGACATTTGAAAATGTCTGATAATCGATAATTTTATCACTGACTGACTGACTCACTCACTCATAAAAAAGATCTCATATATCTACTCCAGCTACAGACTTCAAATTCGGTTCGAAGTTCGTTTACACTATGAAACTAAGGAATAAAATAAAAAAATTGTTTAAATCGATGAATTACTCACCTGGGGGTGTCCATTTTTACTTTAACATTACGTCTATTACGCGAAATTTTAATTTGCCGTAGGAGGGGACACTGTTCTGTCACCAAATACCGCCAAGTTTCTTGCCAATATGGCGATATATCGCCAAATTTGGCGACCAAAATTAGTCGCCAAAAGTGACGCCACCTTGGCGATATCTCTAATATTTCGCCAAATTCCCACAGACTTCGATTGTAAACCTATCTACTTACTCGGGGTCAATACATTTCGTTTCAAAACATGCATTCAATGTAGCAGTATTAAAATATAGATTTCTGCCGCATATTGACAGCCAAATAGTTTGTTGTAGGAAATTAAAATTAAAATTGAATGTTGCTTGATGAATAAAATAGTCACATGTAAACACATTAAAAAGCATTAAGTAAAGTGTCTAAATATATTGTAACTTTACAAAAAGTAATGATATCTAACAAAAACATAGATGTAAAAAAGGGAACCAAGTTCTGTAAAGACAATGTCAAGAAAAGAAGTTATATCTAAGTGGGTGCCAAATTCAAATAAAATTCGCTCAAAGTTACCTACTGAAGTATTATAGCATTTTTTAAATTGTTTAGAAATAAAAATTATTGATAGCATATTAATAATAAATCTACAACTTAGCAAGTTTTTGATAAATGTTATGCCTATCAATTTCATGTCTTTATAAAATGGTGATGTTAATATTAATTTCAATGACATTACAAAAATAATTAATATAAGTTATTATTATAAACAAGTGACTCATGTTAAAGATTTGATAAACCAATAAATACACAGATACACTCCCACTCGTCTTTGGTGATCACTCTAGCACCCACCCTCCAGAAACCTCAATGCAAACAGACTAAGATGCCTGACAAAGAGACAGGTATACTTACGCTTGTTCTTTTTCATCACTCTAGAGACTGCACCCCTTTAACCTTTTCAGGGGCAAATAACTTTTATTCGTGAAATACTGAAATGATAGAATCACACCAGAATTTAAAAACAAATTTATTTCAAAATGCGTAAAAGCTTCTTTTCACGTATTTAATAAAATTAAACTTTTTAGTCCTGAATTCTGGTGTCAATGTGGTATTTTGCAGTTAAATTAGGTAGGATATATTTTATCCCACCGCCCTTCAAGGTGAAGGAGCTCACTCAAATTAAGGCTTCCAATCATGAAATAACAAGATTTGATATAATAATGTCATTATTCAAAGTAAATGACTAGTAGGCAAAAACTTGCCAAGTTCTAGATTTATTATTAATATGCTATCAATAATTTTTATTTCTAAACAATTTAAAAAATGCTATAATACTTCAGTAGGTAAGTTTGAGTGAATTTTATTTGAACTTGGCACCCACTTAGATATCACTTCTTTTCTTGCCATTGTCTTTACAGAACTTGGCTCCCTTTTTTCACATCTATGTTTTTGTTAGATTTATATATTTACATCGAGGAGGAAATATTTCGGCTCGGTGCCTCTTTCTCGCATACTTATTTTTCAGCGAGATCTCTCTCCACATCACTGAATTTACACGCAAGTATAAGGGGTTCACATCGAGCGACCAGCAAAAGTCATCTACCCAACGACTGACCAAACTCCCTGCTGCTTCACTTTGGGTGGTAATAGGTGATTTATAGCATGTTTTCCATTGACTCGGAACTTTACAGTAATAATATTTATAAAGATTTCTTACAATCTTTAGATTTACATCTAATACCTAATAATAGAAATTTATAATTTACATTGAAATTATTCCATCAGTGATGCAACATCATTATAGAAGCCGGGTAAACTTTTTTTGTATAGATAGTATATCTGCGCTTTCTTTTTATTTTTTGTATAAATTGAAACAAATATATGATATCAATGTAAAATGTATTACGATATGTGAAATTCATGTAATAAATAGTGTTTCAAATATATTTTACTCCCTTTATTTGCACTTTTAGTAAATTAATACTTTTTCACTACTACTTTGCAATTCTACTTTCCTACCATTCTAAGATCTACTTCTCCTTTTCAAACTGAAAATCAATAAAAAGTCAACACATAAAATTTGCTTTCAAAGTTAACTACTTCTTTGATAGTGAGCACGCTATGTTTATTTTTACCATAGTAAGTAAGATAAAAGAGGAAATATAATCAAAACTTCTGTAGGTTAAAACTGAATAGTTAAATGAAGAACGTACTCAGTTTCAGCATAAATAAACTATGTCCTGTCATTGTATTCGCTTTCGGCTCTTTTATAACCCCTTTGAGTTACATCATATGCTTTGAAATATGACGAGAGTTCAGAAAAAGAATAATAATATCCGCGAAAAAAAGTAGTAATATTTAACAAGATTTATCTCCCCAAAACTAAGTAAATTAATTAAATTTAAAACTTTCTTTTTCACGAAACCAAAAAAAAAAAAAAAAAAAAACATTTGTTTTTATTTATTAGATTTCTCTCATAGATCCCAATGTAACCTTAAGAGACTTACGATTTTTTAATGAACTCAATAAATTGATTCAAGAGTTTAAAAAATAGGTTGAAAGAAGACAAAGTTTTCTATAGAACGGCTATTTTCGTTTTCCTTGTGACAATTTGGCGTTAAACTTGTATGGGGTATTAACCTTTTCCTTTTTGCTTTTGAGCGTAATTGAGAGAAGCTTGAGTTTTGAAGAAAATGTTTCGACACCAGAATACAAATTGAAAATTTTGTTTCATTCTTTCTGTTAATTTAAACATCAGCTATCATTCAAGAGTTTTTCAATTACCGATACATGGTGACACTAAAGTAAGTATATAGGGTAAAGTGCCCATATTTCGTCCCCCAGTCACTCTTAGGCCCTAAATCTTGTAATTTTCAGTGAAAGCCTACCAAATTTGGATTTTACATAGACTAACTATCCACGCACATAGAAACATAGACAAATATCGTACAAAAAAATTTAACAATGCGAAAAATTGTTTTTTTAAAAGTATCTAAAAATGCAAAAGAAAAAAAATGGTTCCGATTTCGTCCCCCCAAAAAATCCAATATGCCGAGGCTTAACTTATAACTTATAAAATTTATTTCTAAAATAGTAAGTAATTTATTTTACATTAAAGTAAGGAACAGAGAAATGTGCTAATTATCAGTAGAAGAATAACCTAACGAAACATTAGCCATCCAAACATGAGGAAAAAATTGAAAAAAATGTCACGAAAAAGCAGTCGTAATTTCGTCTTTGGGACAAAAATAAGAACTTAAAGGGGGACGAAATTGGGACCACGCTACTTTCCAATATGGCCGCGCTTCAGTTGCCGTACGATGAACAGAGCGTTCTAAAACTCACTGTATACTACTGTCAGCATCTTTCCTACATGAAATACGTGCAGTGAATAAGAAATAAATACTTACATTACAGTAAAAAACGTTCTACAAACTACGTAATAAGAACTCAGGTCTTCTAAAAATAGGAAATTCGACGTCTGTAATTTATGTATGCGTCTTGGCGAACGAAACTTTCAATACTGACCCCTTTTACCTTCCGTCCCCTGTGCCTTGCGTCATAAGTTGTGCCACTTTCGCAGAAGCGGAGAATTTAAGAGGGACGAAATTAGGAAAGGGGACGAAATATGGGCACTTTATCCTAACTGCAAATATTACTTTGTGCTGTAAAGAGTTTCGAATACTAAACAATAAGACGAAATAGCATTCCAAATGTAAAAACGAAAAAGAAACCCAAGATAATTTATTTTTAAAAATAAAATTTTGTTTGAGTTATGCATATTCCTTTTCCTCCCCCTTTCTTTATCTGTCTTAATTTTAAAGGGTTTAAAATAACTATGTGCTTTTTATTGATAGATTTTTAAGATTAAAAATAATTTATTTCGTTAATACGCGGAATATTTATTCAATTTTACTAAATTAAAATCAAAATGAATGAAAGAGACCATGTCTCACGACGCGGTCGTTATAGCAAAATATTTTTTTATCATGCTTCCAATTCCAAATTTGTCTGCGGGATCGAAACTATTCAAGGAACCAGATTAAACTGGTTCTTCATTGTCTTTTTTGAAAAATAAACGCATCATCATTACTTTTTTGTTTAAATTGCGAAAAATGGTTAATTGATATTTTGTGAAAAACAATTACGAACTTCTCTCCGTACAAGGATATAAATATTAACTTTGGATAGCAAAGGTTTTATAGCGAAATCATTTAGTGGAAAACAAGTTCTTAATTCTTTCGAAAAAGTGACTTCATTTTAAAAAAATGTGTAACATCGAAAAATTGCCGAACAAACGCTAAATAAAAATTATTGAAAAAAGATAAAAATTGCTATATAAAAATATGAATTCGGATTACATTTCTTACAGATTCAAAATCCTCGGTGAACTTTGGTTTGTTGTATGGGGTTGAATGGCACAAAATCCCATTAGGGACATCCTGCACCAAATTTAAATTAACTATGCTAAAGAGTTTAAATTAACAATGTGCTTTTATTGATAGATTTTTAAGATTACAAATAATTTATTTCTTTAACACTTGAACTTTGAAAATCGATAAAAAAGATACTTTCAATTTAAAATAACACACAATTTAGTAAAAAATTGAAATTCTGAGCAACTTTTACATTTGGACATGTCTTTGCCTATCCGGAACCGAATTTGTAGGTTTTCACGTGCCATAGCTTTTCCTGACCATCACCCACAGACAGACAGAAATGCACGCACGCACACAAACATTTCATTTTAATTATATAGCAAAGGGCACAATTATTGTTTGAGTATTGTTAAATCATTTTGTACCCTATAATATATTATGAATACGGTGAAGAAAAATAAACTAAATAAGATAGATAGAAAAAGCAGGGAAAAGAATTTAAAACGAATTGAAAAGTAATTTCATAAATATATAATTATGGTTGAAAACTTTTCTTTTTAATATAGCAGCAGAAAAAATTAAATTTTTATAGAGAATAAGTAAAATCTTTATCACATTAATATAACACTTTCCTTTATTTATAACTGTGATTTCCCTTCTTGAAATATCATAAATACTGCAAATAGTTAAATGTCATATCTCATATTGTTGTAGATTGGAAATACATTTGTGATGCTATTTCGCTATTGAGTGGATAATATACAAAAACTCACACAGACACGTCTTCTAGTCTGTAAGTGCAGAAAATTATCTTCAAATATATCGGTGCTTTATAGGTTGCAATAGAAATATATACAGATGAAGAGATAGATGAGTAACGCATTGATGCTTCATACATCCATAAATTATTATTGTATTCTTCTTTGCGGGTAAAACCGATTCTTCAATGATATCTTGTATTAGATGACAAATGCGAAGAGCGTAAATATAAATTTACCAGCGACACTTTCATGGAAAAAATGTGAGAAGAAACTCAGATAAGAGACATGATAGGGCTGTATCTAGGACAAAGAAAATGAAATATCACTAGCTATCGGCCATATCCTTATTCTGGTAGAAAGATTTATGCGGTAAACGGGAAAGCACATGGGTTTTCATTGACTTTTAGTGAATAGTCCAAATCCATCTAAGTCACTCACAAAAAATAAAAAGAAAAGAAAAGAATAACTAGAAAACAGGATTCTGTTTTTTCAGAATTTAGTATCGCCCTCGATGACAAAAAAATATATGTATATCAATATAGATACAGTAGAGTCCCGATTATCCGAGTTAATCCAACCTTTGGAATGGGTCATTTTCTTCTGATGGACTGATGGCTTCCATTATTATGAAACAGTCATTGTAAATGAAGTGTTAGATGAAGATGAAAGAGCAGTTGTAAAAAGTTAGAACTCTGATTTTCGGGTCAGAATGGGAAAAAAATGCCCATGATTTTTTATAGCCATTTTTCCTCCCATTCTGACCCGAAAATCAGAGTTCTAACTGTTTACGAATACTCTTTCATTTTCACCTAACACTTCATTTATAATGACTGTTTCATAATAATAGAAGCCATCAGTCCATCAGAAGAAAATAACCCGGTGAAAGCGGAAACTCCGATAATCGAGAGCCTACTGTTGTTCAGTTTTAAGACTTATAACACGCTATTTTATTTTACATGAAGTGACGTCATCCACATCCGCTGAAGAAGTCATCATTTGCGATCCAGTGTTAAACAACATCGACAGTGAAGTACGCTTAGGACATCACTATCGCTGAATAATACACAAATCCAAAAAAAAAAAAAAAAGAGATTTCGTTATTCAAAAAACTCGACAAAAAAATCGGTTATCTAAAGATTCACAGCCCTTCATTTGTTTGTATTATTAATATATATATTTAAAATTAAATTTAGTTTATAATAGCTCCCTGTTTTATCAGAAATCATTCATTTATATTTTTTCAAAATAGCACGTATTTTAATTAATTTTTTTTTTCAGTTTTTATGGGAAAATGGTAACAAAAAGATATAATTGCTATTTTTCTTTCACTTTTTACAGAAATGGAGTTCCTCCGTTGCCAATATTAAGCAAATGGCTCTAAAAAGTTAAAAAAAATAATAATACTTCAAAAATAAATGGAGATGAAGTTTTCAAACAAATTGCTTTAAAAAGTAATTTTTTTAAATGTCGTATTGGGTGTTAAATTGAAAATGTGCGATGCTTAGAAGTTAAAAAAATTGCTATAGAGTATTTAATCGTACTGCTTTGTTTTACGGCTGGCTTCTGTAAGGTAACGTTATTTTTTGGAGACTACACAAAATAAGCTGGGAGAAAGAAATATCATACCGTATCGAGGGTTAATAAAATAAAATAAAATGTCGAATGTAATTGTCAAAATTTTTACATCAAATTTATAAAAATACAGGCATCCCTCGACTTACGTAATACTCGACTTACGTAAATTCGCACTTACGTAAGAAATTTCGAAAATTACATTTATGAACATACTAGCGAGTTTGGTACACATTTGCATACTTTTAATAATTGTTTTATAAATAAAATATGCAGATAAAAACACAACAATAATATAGTATTATACATTAGATATAGTTATATTTTTATTGGGATATACAATGAAATCTACAAAACAAACACAAATCTAATTAAAATGAGCCAAAAAAACAAAAAAAAAACCCTCTGTTAAACCGTTACAATTTTGTTAGCTGAATTTAAACCATAACGAAACTTAATTTTAAAGTTTTGGTGACGAGGAAATGTATTTTTTCCTTCCAGATTCAGAGCTGATCGTTTGATGTAGATTCAAAATTGATATAAAATAATTCAACAATGTTAAATTTAAAAATCCCATATTCCACAAGATACTTTTTATTTTAAAAATGTTCTTTCAGTTTGTTTTTATATTTTTTCATGCTTTTATAGTTTATATCCAAGTAAATACTGCTGCATGGTACTTTATCTATAAAACAATACTGTGTAAATAATGTATATATTATATATATATATATATATAATAAATATTGCAGTTTCTGACGAAATTTTACCTAATGAATTTACAAATTCGAATTACGCAAACGTTTACCGAACGCATATCACTAATACCTTGTTTATTGCAGAATATGTAGTATTTTTCTGTAAAAAAAATTGAGATAAATGTGCATCCTAGAATATATTTAATATATATACTATTTATATCCTACTCCTTATTCTGTTTTTGTCATGCTGTTTGTTTTTTCTATTTTATTGGTTGTACAAGCTTTGTGAAATCGTATTTTAACCTGTGGAAGAATTTAAAGTAGGATTGCATTTATCTTTTTTTTTTTTTTTTTTTTTTTTTTTTTTTTTTTTTTTTTACAGCATCAGAAACTTACATTTTCAGAATTTCTTTTCTCAGTTGTAAAAATTTAAAGTGAAAATTAAATAATAATAAAAAAATCTTTTATAAACTAAGGAGAAGTGAATATTTTGGTCAAGGTATTTTATGCTTCTTAAAATGTTACATAAATATGCTTTATTAATGCTAAAAAAGGGAAGGCGAATCTGACTGATCAAAGCAGGTTATCTTTTAATTGATTAAAAATCTAGTGAGTATATAAAGCATTACTCAGAATCGCATAGATGCTACATTTTGATTTAACTATGTGAGTGTACCTATATTTTCCTAGCTGCCAACTTTTGTTTTTCTTTTCTCAGAAAACATTTTGAAAAATAATTTTTGTTTTATTTAATCACAGAAATCTGCAATTAAATAAGATGAAGATTAATTTTAAAATATAGTGGTAAAAGGATTGTTAAAAATAATTTAATGCGAGATAGCTGGTCAATAAAATTGTAAATCATTGTGTATATTTTATATGTTCATTTAATCTTATCAGTGTTAGCAGCACAAGTTAGGCAATACTTTTATTTAAAATGCTATTATTTTTCTAAACATGCCTTATTTTACATTATTTTGCCTTATTTTACAACTCATTAAAGGCAAACATTGCAATTCAAAAATATTGATAGCAATCAGAATAAAAAAAATTCTGCCTAATTTGCAATACTGTGACACGCCCCCCCCCCCCCCCCCCGGCCGCTCCTTTTTAAAAAAGAATCTCAAAATGAACCCATAATAATGCCTAAGGTCAGGAGTTTACAAATTTACGGACAATTGCACTTTTTTAACATTTTTAATTGGCTTCTAATTTTACGGTCAATTCTACTTATTTAAAATATTAAGCTGACCTCTAAATTTACGGACATTGTCCATTCTTTCACAAAATAATCCATATTAGCAAGTATGTTATTTTACGGGCAAGATCCTTTTTTCTACGGTTTGGTCATATATTTGCTACAATGTAAAATTACGGGTGATTTATAATTTACGGTCTAAATATTTTTTTACGGACATTGTCTGGGATCTCTGCAGCCGGAGTTTGTCCGTAATTTTACTTGGATTTTTTTTTTTTTTTTTTTTTTTTTTTTTTTACAGTGTATTTACGTAAGTCGGGGGAAGCCTGTACTAAAATAAAATAAAATCTTTAGTTAAAAATCATAAGAAATATATTAATTATTTTATGATTTAAAAAATCAAATTTGTGGTGACTATCAATGTAAAAAGAATAATAACAAATGAATAGAAATTGAATGCATTTGAATTTGTTCCTTTAGAATTATGTTGCAACTACAATAAAGGAAATACGATTTAACCCCTAAATACAGTTACTTTAAAAGTTGATCACAATAATCTTTTTCTGCAATCTCCATTCTCTGGTGTTAATTAATGAAAAATGAATGTATACAAGAATAATGTTGAAAAAAAAAAAAGATATATGCAAAAAAAAGTATGTAGATGATCCATGCATGGGGAATTTAACAAAAAAAAAAGTCTGATTATAACTTTAAACTAAATCTTTAGTAATTTAAACTGACAGCTATATTATCTCAAGGCTTTATAAACACCAATTTTTATAAATGTTTGTCTAAAACAAATTAACATTAAATAGAGATTAACTGCGTCAAACATTATAATTTCATAATTTTGAACGAACAGTTTATGCATTTCATGGTGCCCGACCAAATCTGGGTTTTTTAGGTGCGTTCGTAATTATATAAATACGTAGCACCTATAGTCGTCGTTCAGTCCGTCCGTCTGTCCGTCTGTCCGTCCGTCTGTCCGCATGTAACAGACCAAAAACTACCCAACCGAATGGTCTGAAATTTCAAATATATGATTGTTGCAAAATTTTGTCGAGCCATTTCAAATTTTATGAAAATCGGATGTATAGTTTAATTACAGGGACAGTCAAAAGTTTTTCTTTACATTACGGCTAATGGGAAAAATTATTGCAAGTGCATTTTAATGATATTATAGCCTTCCGAATGATCTGAAATTTTAAAGATATAATTGTTGCAAAATTTTGTCGAGCCATTTCAAATTTTAGGAAAATCGGATGTATAGTTTAATTACAGGGACAGTCAAAAGTTTTTCTTTACATTACGGCCAATGGGAAAAATTATTGCAAGTGCATTTTAATGATATTAGAGCCTTCCGAATGATCTGAAATTTTAAAGATATAATTGTTGCAAAATTTTGTCGAGCCATTTCAAATTTTAGGAAAATCGGACGTATAGTTTAATTACAGGGACAGTCAAAAGTTTTTCTTTACATTACGGCCAATGGGAAAAATTATTGCAAGTGCATTTTAATGATATTACAGCCTTCTGAATGATCTGAAATTTTAAAGATATAATTGTTGTAATATTTTGTCGAGCCATTTAAAATTTTAGGAAAATCGGATGTATAGTTTAATTACAGGGACAGTCAAAAGTTTTTCTTTACATTACGGCCAATGGGAAAAATTATTGCAAGTGCATTTTAATGATATTACAGCCTTCCGAATGGTCTGAAATTTTAAAGATATAGTTGTTGCAAAATTTTGTTGAGCTATTTAAAATTTTAGGAAAATCGGATGTATAGTTTAATTACAGGGACAGTCAAAAGTGTTCCGTTACATTACGGGAATGGGGAAAAATTATTGGAAGTGCATTTTAATGATGTATCAGACTATGCACTTTATGAAGTGCAAAAAATTATACATTCAGTACAATATGGGGTGCAAAAAATAATTATAAAACTAGTTATAGTACGAACGCACCTCATTTGCCACGTTTGACGAGCAATTTCCAACTTGTTATTTGACGTCAACGTTACACACTGTCTAGGAGTAGCTGTATTCCTATAAACCATAAGAGAAAAATTTAAGTGCATTTTAGTTTAAATTACTTGAGAGTGGGCATAGTTATAAATAAAAATAGAAAGTATTGAAGATAGGATTAAAAATGAAAAATATGACTTAATAATATATATATATTGCTTAAATTCAAAAAAAGTGAATAAAGTAAAATATTAAAATTTTTATTTGCTTAGAACAGTTAAGATTAACCCTTTATGTCCGAAACTATGAAGTTAAAAACTATCTCCTCGAAACTTTTTTTCCTTGCATTACTATGATACATTACAAGATATATGCACTAAAAATAAAATATTTAATTTTTGTTGTTAATTACGGCTTGACTTAATGTGGTACTTCAAAGTATCGTTGGGTCTTAACGCTTGGACAAAAATCGAAACTTAAAACAAAACAAAACAAAACTATGTCCATTTTTTTCTTATAATTTTAACCCTTAAATGCCTGATTTTTCAAAAATCATTGTAATAATGTTTTTCGGCTTTCATTTTTCAAATAAATCATGGGAAAAATACTTAAAAAAATCACATTTTGTTTTAAGTATAGTTTACGGCTAAAAAACAGTTTGTTACTAATCGGCAGTACTGGTGTTTAATTGAAAAAAATAATTTGAATTGATAAAATTTTATAATTATTAAACACACAAAAATTTTAGGAACTATAATAAGAAATAAATTTTACTTGCTTACTGCAAGTCAAAATAGGGTATTTCGCAAGCTCCGAAACAAAACAAAAAGAACAAGTAGCAACAATTGAAAAAATATATCTATCTTTATTCTTAAACAGCACAAATGTTGCCATATGACATGCCCCATGACATATTGAAAATCGATTTAATAATATTTTCAGAATGTATTTTATTGGCAACATTGGGCATTTTAGCTTCAATATTATTCTAATAGTATTTTAGAGCCTAAATTGGGTATGTTGCCGAAAAGCAACACCAGGCATTTAAGGGTTAATATGAGTTGTCATACATATATTTAGTGTATATATTTCTGTGATGTATATATGACTAGATGGTGATGCTGTTGTTGCATCATCAGTGAGTATTTCGCCAAGAGAAGAATATTCTAGAGTTATAACACTATCATCGATTGAAAGCAAATCTGATAAAAAAAAAGTAGTTGTAGAAATTTTTAGTTACAGAAAACTCAAAAGGAGTCATAAAAATGCTGAAAGGTAATTCTAGATTTTTTTTCTAATTTGAAATTTTCTTACATCTTATTTTATAAAAATATAATATTTTTTCTAAAGATAAAAATAGCATATTTTTTGTTTTATTATTCATAAATGTTATACCTAAATCATGCAATATTTTCCTCTACCTTGTACCAAAATCCACCTGTCTAGCATTCACGCATTCCCAATAAATATATAGGTTTTTATGCAGTATATGTATTCAAACGATAAAAATCCTGTTCAACGTAATCCCGAAGGTACTCAAAAATACCGCTTTGAAAGAGAGTGCTTTGTAAATAAATTGAAACTTAATTTTTTTAGCATAACATATTGCCCAGTGATCTATTTAAAACAAGAAAAAAATGATAACCTTACCTTTTAAAATTCAAGATTTTTCCAAGCAAAAGTTAGGTATACCATGTCAGAGAAGAAAATTGAAGCAAAATTGACACTCACACGCTCAAAAATAGCTTCATGAACAATTTTTACCTTACTGGAACAGCTAATTTTATCTTGTAATGGTCAAGTAAAGTATTTACAATTGTTTCCTAAAAGTACCACTGCGAATGCATTCAATGAGTGTGTTTTAATTGCGATTAAAAACTGTGGTACTTTAAAGTGCCGTCGGGGCATAAAGGGTTAAGTAGGAAAAGCCCCAAAATACAAGGAACTTCTCACTGAGAGCCATATTTTTTTTTTTGTTAGTCGTAACTGTATGGATATAACAGAGAACAAAAGAGCATAATTATATATATATATATATTTATATATATATATAACCATTAATTAAACATAACCATCCACCGTCAATTATTATGAATTAAAGCTGTAAGTATTGAAAAAAAATATAATAATATAAGAATTATTATGGAAGAAAAAGAAAAAAGTGGAAACCGACAAAAATTGAAAAGCTTATACATTGAATTACGTTATCAAGGGCACAGAATTCAATGATATAAGCAAAATGGTTGTTTTCTGTGGGAAAAATAAGCTAAAGCTAAAAGTTATTTTCCCCTGTGCCCAAACAACCATAAAATCAAGTGAATTGATTAAAAATGAAAGCAGAATAGAAACAAATAATATGAAATGGAAGAATCAATAAAACGTATTTAAATATTTATAGGATATAAAATATAAATAATAAACACCATACCGATTAATATTTCAGTATTTTACAAAAATCCACGCGCACATGGCTGCCAGTATATCAAAAAGATTAAGGTGAATAAAACAGTTAAGAAATCACAGTAAATGATACCAAAGGATGCAGTTAATACAATTTGAAATAAAATTTGAAATACCTTGTTAAACACATTTAATCTAATATAAAATAAATAGATATTAATTACATTATTTAAAATGCACTATTAAATAAATTAATAACAGTTTAACAATATCGTCAAAATTTAGCTAAAAATACCCCCTGGTGTATTAAATTATAACTGAAATGGAGCTAGAAAAATTAAAAATAGGAGCTATCTTAAAGAGACAAATTTAGTGCTGCCATCTAGTATTACTTCTATTAAACAACTAACGCAAGATAAATATTTGTAAGCATTTGAATGTAAATAACTGTATAAATAATTGTAAGCATTTGAATGTAAATAACTGTATAAACAGCAAAACCAAACATATCCTTATATATAGAGAATTATAAACCGAATATAAACCACACAATGTATTTAAAAACTATTGTAAATAAAATTTAAAAGCATACAATATATTCTATTAGCTAACTTATTTAAACTAAACTAAGAATTTAAATAATTCTAGAACATTGATAATATATAGCATATAGCTATATGCTATAAAACAAAATAAATTCAGTAATAATTAATATAAATAATCATTAAATATAAAAATTATTTTTTAATGAATTATATATCAGATATTTATAAAATGAACAGGAAATAAAAAAACATGTGGAAGTAAATAGAAGGTTAAATGATACTTAAATACCCATTACTTAAAAAGCACAAATATAGAGTGTGGATTATTTTCAGACATCCATAAAAAACCATAAAGTATGAATGTGGGACATTCAAAAACATTAAACCGATAATAAATATTAAAAAGAATAGAGTAATAATAATAAAAATAATTACACAATTTTAATGCATACAGTATAACTATATTTATATTAAACATACTTATATATATATTATTCACTATAAGAATGGCATACTATTAGTAATTAATATGATATTGTCCTTAGTAAATTTAAAATTTAATAACAAATAATTGTAAATTAGATTAATCAATAATTAGTCTAATTATAATATTAATGAAATTCTCCAATTACATATAAAATATCAAATCAACATCCATATAAAATACGTAACAAAAATATAGTAATAATACAAGAGCCCCCATTTTTTTTAATATAATTAACCATTGCGTATTATCCAGACAACACCACCCTCCTCCGTACTCTAACATCTACCCACCCAACCAACCTATAATATTTTTTTATATTATTTTACAATTTTTAATTTTTATAGATATTTTTTTATTTTATAATTTTTTTAATTTTGTTTACGCATGTGTTAATTTATAAATAAAAAATAAGTTTTAATTAAATGTAAGTTAAACACAAAAACAAAAGCAAAGCAAAAGAAAGAAAATTACGTATTATCTTCAATTAGTATTGAATAATGCTGTCTTTTGGATTCGGCAGTTCCGCAGTTCAGCAATAATTCATAACTTCGTATAAAGTAATATTGGATAGGAATATAATCAAGAAAGAAAAAAGTAATACGTCAACCATAGATTGTAAAACACTTTCCAAAACATTTAGAATAATTTAACAAAACTTTACTATTTAAAAAGTTGAAATATGATATCTAATTGAGCCGTTTGGAAACGCATAACACATTTGAAAACCCAATTTCAGCAATTCCCATACATAGTTGGAGAATTATCCGAAATCTTTGAGCAGCCCTGTGTATGAAATATAGGTTTGTATACATAAACTATACGCATGCAAAAATTTAGTTCTTTGTTTAGTTTTACGGTAAAGTGTCTTTTCAAAGGTTAAATGGTCCGAGCCCACACTGGAATACTTCGGCTGAGAGGAAGCACTAGGTCATAGGCGTAACCAGGGGGGGTGCCCTGGGTGCCCGGGCACCCCCCCGCTTGCGCAGACTCAAGTACAACTATTTAAAAAAATCGAAATCTACAAAAGAAAAAAGAAGAGGTGAAAGCAGAGTTCAATTAGTTTAGCAAATTAGTTTAGTTCAGAAAACTAACAGCCTAAGTTTTGAAATGTGATACAAAATGAAACCCACGTTCTTTTTTTCTTTCTTTCTTTCTTTTTTTTTTTTTTTTTAAAGAAAATTATGTTGTTTATCTTTTTTTTAAAATTAGAACATTTACAAGAATCTGTATTAGTCTAGTAAGTCAAAAAGGTGGCTTTATAATTCCACTTTGACGTCTTTTGTTTCTTGGAAAAAATTTTTAACGCCGTTCCTTCTATTGCATGTTTTTGCAATTTCATGAGAAATTAACGCTAGTTCTTGACGAACTAGAAACTAGTATTTGTCTCTTTGCTTTCGTAGTTTAAAGTCTAGAGCGAAGCAAAAAAATTGGAAAGGAAATGCAGATGTGAAACGATAATTCTAAAATGCGATTAACCGGGGGGAAAGGGGGTGTGGGGTACACTGAACCTGCCTCCTTTGAAAATGAAAAATAATAGCACAAAAAATTCAAATTAATCTGGAGGTTGGTTAATTGGTTGAATTTCGTGTTTCGCGGCCAATTTTTGACATTCGTAAAAGGAATATGGTTGCATCTTTCAAGTCAATATAGTAATTTTTTTCCTCTGAAAATTTTTATACGATTTTTAGAGCCTCTTCTCGTTTCGCAGCGTTCTTTCGAAAGTAGGAAAAGGAACCCGGTTTCAATCTTTTAGCCCAGTGCAGTAAATTTTAACCAAATTCGCGATTTTATTCTGCGATCATTTCATGATATTTACAATTTTTTCCCAAAATCGTTTGACGAAATCCACGTCTTTCTACGCGATTTTTTGGCGAAATTCGCACTTTTCACCACTAACCTTTGACAAAATTCGTGTTTTGTACCACGATCTTTTGACGAAATTCGCATTTTTTACCGCGATATTTTGACGAAATTGGCATTTTTTTAGCACGATTCTTCGATGAAATTCGCTCTTTCTTTTCGCAATCTTTTGACAAAATTCGCGCTTTCTTTCTACGATCCTTTGACGAAATTCTCATTTTTACCGCGATCCTTTGCCGAAATTTATTTTCTGCTGCGACTGATTGACGAAAGTGATTTTTTTACACGGAGATCATTTGTTGAAATTCGCGATAGTATTGCTCGGCCGATCGGGAAAATTCTCGATATCTTTCCGTATCAATTAACAAAATTCTTTACTCGTTTCCGCGACATTTTGACGAAATTTACAACATTTTTTCGTCAATCGTTTATCGAAATTCATAATTTTTTTGCGCAATCTTTTGACGAAACTGGCGATTACTTTCTGCACTCTTTTATCGAAATTTCCGATATTTTTCCACGATCGTTTGAAGAAATTCTCAAATTTTTCGGGGACCGATTCACGAATTGATTTTAAGAAATTCCATAAAATAAATAAAAATCACGAACTTCAAAAAAAATTTTTTAATACTCACTGAAGAATCACAGGTCTGTGAAGAATTTGGAGGGGGGAAATACTGCGCAGAATTTTTTAATTAAGCGGGACTTTCCTTTTCTGTGCACAAATCCCGCGATCACGCACGTTATTTCAAAACCTCAAAGAAAACTTCATTACTAGAGGAAATTCGTTGGTTGGTTTTTTAAACGAACATAGAATTAAACAAATCCAGGATTTGGGGGGGGGGGGGACTGCCTTCGGCAACGTACTCCCGAGCAAGCTATGACACCTCTTCTGTCTCGAAACAAGCAAATCTTGAATTATTGCTTATTTTATTTCGAGCAAAATTAAATTTTCAGCTTTCTTATAAGAACTGATTTGACATTATTCCAATTCGAATTTAATCACGGGAACTGCAAAAATTACTGGAGAGCTTTTTCTGTTTAAAAAAAAAAAAAAAAAAAAAAAGTCAAAAAATCGCCTCAAAGCACGAAAACCCCCTCTAAAAATCGCATCAAAAATTCGGAAAAGATTACAAAACCACAGGGAACGAAATTAACTATTTGGGTGAAAGATTTAAACCGGATTCCTTTTAGGAATGTCGAAAAAAAAAAAACCGCGAAATGCGAAAAAAACCCTCTAAAAATAACATTGAAAAATTGTTAAAAATGGAAAAATCGCGGTAAGAATCTCGAAAACACTTTATTGAAAAGAAGACAAAGTTTACTGGATAAAATATTGAAATCGGATTCTTTTTTACTAATTTGAAAGAATTTGCATAAAAATTTAAATGAAAAATTCCAGAAATTGTCTTCGATATGCATGAGTTCAGGCATACAAATCCTGTCAAATCTTACGGCTGTGCGCGCTGCATTGTTTTTTCAGAGTTCAGCGCGCGCGTGTACACACACACAGAGACAGACAAGTAAGTACCTATCTTTATTATTATAGTCGCATCATGATAGTATAATTTTTATCATCTTGATAAAATTTATTGTATATTATCATGACCTGTTTTAGCTAATATATTCGACACATTCTGAGGTAAAAATATGAATTACCGTAATTTCCGGCCTATAATCCGCGGATCAAACAATAATGTTCAGACCCAGAAATCTTGTTTCATGAAACGTAACTTGTTAAATCGTGATAAATTTTTAACTTCAATAATGAAATAAAATTTCTGGGTCGAAGCATGATTGTTTGATCCGCGGATTATATGCCGGAAATTATGGTATTAATGAATATTATAATTATTTATAATATTATAATAATTATTTATATTGACTTTCCGGGTCATTCCATGTCAAATCACCCAGAATTTTCTAAAAATGACACCCACCATCTTCAATTTTCATAAACTTTGTGTATTTGTAGAATTTTTAATGCTGATTCCAAAAATGTCAATCATATTGAAATTGATGAAACGGTTTGTGAGTTATGAGCTTTTAAATGTCTTCCAAGATGGCCGATTTGCCGCCATTTTGAATTGCACATGTGACAGCATAAAGGTCTATAACTTCTTTCATGTTTAAGCTAGAACTTTCAAATTTTTTTTGTTCTGTTCAGAATAAAGTGTACTTTCATTTAAACTGATTTTTGTGCAGCTTATTCCATTAAAATGCTCTCAGAAAATGACTTTTTGTCATTTTTTAAATAAAAAAAAGGCGTAACTTTAATGGCTGATTTCCCCCATTGTTCCCCCTTCAATTTTCATCTAATTGCATAAATAGGCAGCTCAAAGTGTGTTTTGATGCCTGATAAGAAAATTTTAATGGGCAGTTTGCAGGTGTTTTGTTTAAAGAAGAATTTCAATTTTACTGACCTTCCATAAGTAACGGGTACAAGATAATGTTGATATTTCTTTTATTACCAGAAATATCATACATATTTACATCTAAAAGTTTGATAAGGCTTTATCTTACATAAACATATACATATTTTTTAATGTGGCTATAAAGAAGGGGAATCCCACAGGAATAAATAGGAATGCTAATAATGAATTCCTGCAAGACATAGAAGTATTTTCCTAACAAATTGAAATCTATTGCAAAGTTTCAGTAAATTATAAGTAAAAAAGAAATAATGAGAAAAATTCTATAAATAGTCACATTTTATAGCAAAATCATACTTGTATATAATACAAAATATAATAAAAAAAAATACATTAAGTAAATATTATCAAACTTTAAAATTATGCAAAATAACATTTAGCACATATACCGTAAAAATGCTATTGAAAATATATCTACATCAATAACAATTAAAAATAAAGATAATTAATAAAATTTGTTCTCTTTATATTTCAATTTTATTTCCTTCTAATTTTATGTTTTGCCCACTTGATGTATCACCAAGTTTATATATTCTACCATTGGTAGTATTGATGTCACATGCACAAAGGATATGACTGAAAGGCACAATACAACTGTCATTTTCTGTCCAATAATACGAAGGTGATGGGCCATTGTGGATGCATGAATTTAACAGTTGCATCTCCTTCTTTTTTGTGGACTTTTGACACTAAGCCTATATACCCATTCCATTCATACAAACATGCTACATAACTTTTAAGAGATGGAATATCCAAAGTCTTTAATATTCCTATCAAAAGATGAACAAACAGAAAAATTTTCATCAGTATTTATTCTTTTTCCACTTATTAATAAGTTTTCTATAGATCCATAATAATGCATACTGCATGTTCCAGGAATTGTCGTAGCAAGTTGCATCCGATGAGACATGTTGTTGCACAGTTTTAACATGTCACTTTTTGTGATGATAAAAAATGTTATACCATCAATGTTTTGTCTGCAATATTCATACATCATAGCCACATTTGCAATTTGATCATGCAACGGCCTTTGCAGACTTGCTTTCATTACAAGTCTTTTAAAAGTCCCCCCCCCCTCCCATCGCAAACAGATTTTCCATGACTTGCAGCAAAAAAGCTCCATTTTGCTTTTATTTCACCAAAATCATGTTCATGGGTTCAAAAATGTTTTTCAATTTTAATATTGGGCAGCAGAGCCACCAGTAAAATATTCTACATTTGTAGCTAAGATATACTTATTATTTAAATGCTGTATGATTAATTTTTGAGTCTGATAAAGCATTGGTACATCATGGTCCATATCATCTGAAAGCATGCAAAGGCTTTGACTTTTTAAGCTGCTTCCATTTTTTTGCTTTACATATAATGCAACTGTATGTAAAGTACAGCAGCCAGACATCCAATGGTAGCTGTTGCGCTTCATCTTGCAATACAAAAGAAAAGTTCTGACTAAAAACCATTTGTTTGAGAGCCTCATGACTAGTAAGAATTTTTTTTTTCAAATAAGTGCTTTGGGACTTGGATATGTGTGTATGGGGAACGAGCTTTTCAATCTTTTTAAGAATAAGATGGATGAAATCGTACAGAGTAGATGTATGTGATGTTATTCATACTCTGTCAGTTGATACCCACTGTTTATGTTCAATTACATCTTCAGGATCAAAATCCGGAAATTTTAACTTTAAAAAATCTTCAAGAACATCTTTCTTGGGACATTTGCTGCATATATGTAACATACAATTTGTATTGTTAGAACTGCAAACCAATTTCTGGATTAAACTTTCATATTTTTCTTCAATCCCTGTTGCTGCAATAAGCAACTGAACTTTCTGATGTATTGTATACATGTAGACAGAATGCATGCCAGAATTTCCAACTAAGACACAGTGCTTAGGTCGCAGGTCAGCAAATTTTGAAAACCCAATTTTATTATTGGTAGGAAATTTCATTAGAAATTGGATATACAGTTAATTCAGATTACAAAGAAGAAACCTTTTTTGAATATGGGCGGACATTTTTTTTATGCTGACCATATCTCCCTGACCAGACATGAGACATGAAAATTCATTATCTTCATGAAATTCTTCCACAGATTTTATAGTGTCTTCCCAAGTATAAAGCCTATACTTGGTACTCAGTTACACTAAAGGTTTCAATTATTTTCTTTCTTGCCCATCATGACTCAGGAATCAAAGTTAGCAACTGATTTTTTTCTCTGGGACTAATTTGTGGAAACTTTTCTTTCACCATCTCCATTAATCTTTCAAATTCTGAAGCTTTTCTTTTGATTCACATTATCTTCATCAGAGCTACTGTTTTCACTCTGAAGAACGTTCTCTTCCAAATCAAGTGTACAAGCAACCTCCTTTTGCAAGGCAATTTTCATTAACTGTAATTTTCTTTCTCCAGCAGACACTTTCCTGTGTGCAGAAATTGCATGTAACCTTAGTGGTGAACTTCCATTAAGCTTTACGTGATATTTTTCTTTCTGATCCATGTTTGATGTAATTTCTTCAAAAAAATCAGTGGACTGACACAAGTCTTTCTGTTCTTTCACATATACTTACAGCAAAGCTCTTGCTTTATCCCCTACAGGTTGAACATAGTTTCTTACCAGGAATGGCATCATTATGTAGCTTATGCCTGTAATTCTTAGCTTGATCCACACTTATCACATATAAGGATACTTTTCTTGGTCTTGTTAGGATGAAGATTAACTAAATGAAAACATTTCTTTTGTTGAATTTACATATGCAGAAAGTGTTCTCTGTGAGCAAAGCATATTGTTGAGTATTCGCTATCTTCTAAATTGCATCTTAATTCAAGAAGTCCTTTATTTTTGATGGATAACTCATTGCGATGGTGGATAGCTTGAGGATTATTTAAATCAGAATTTGGATTATTAATATTTAAAGTAATATTGTACGTTTTTTATTTATTCATAAGAAACCATCTAATTTAATACAACAAAGCAGCATCATTTATAGTTATAAGATCAAAAGAGAAACTTTAATCTTTTTTTAACAGATTGGCATAACAAGTTGTAAAATTCTGCTTAATCCGGTTGGTTGAAAAAATCTTCTTGGAAGTAATTTTAGTCTGATTCGTTGAAAATCTCTTTCTGGTAAGTACATCTATCTGGATGGTTGAAAAAACCCCTTCTGGCAAACCAAAGTGATATTATTGGTTAAAATTCTGTCTTCTGGAAAGTTCTCGTAATAAATTAACCCAATCAGATAATTTTAGCAATTAATTAATTAGAAATTTCATATTTTGGACAGCAATTTTCGATGTATAATTCAACAATAATTACAGCTTTAATGTTATTTACATTTTAAAAATGAACCAAAGTGAAATAAAGTATATAATTTTTTTTATTTTGAACTAAATTTTAAATTTTTAAATCGCCCATTAAAAATTTTTTAACAGGTATCAAAACACACTTTGAGCTGCAATATTAATATAACAGAGTTAATTTTTTAACTAATTATATTTATTTTAAATGTAGATATATTTTTAATAGTATTTTTACCGTGTATGTGCTAAATGTTATATTGTATAATTTTGAAGTACGATAATTTTTACTTATTGTATTTAGTATTGTAATTTTATCATTTTGTATAATATGCAAGTATGATTTCGCTATAAAATGTGACAATTTGTAGAATTTTTTCCATCATTTCCTTTTTATTTAAAATTTACTGAAACTTTGCAATAGATTTCAATTCGTCATGAAAATACTTCTATGTCTTGCAGGAATTCATTATTAGAATTCCTATTTATAATTCCTGAGGGATTCCCCTTCTTTTTAGCCACATTAAATATATATATATGTTTATGAAAGATAAAACCTTAACCAAACTTTTAGATGTAAATATGTATGATACTTCTGGTAATAAAAGAAATATCAACATTATCTTGTACTATCCGTTACTTATGGAAGTCGGTAAAATTGAAATTCTTCTTTAAACAAAAAACCTACAAACTGCCCATTAAAATTTTTTTATCAGGCATCAAAACACACTTTGAGCTGTCTATTTATGCAATTAGATGAAAATTGAAGGGGGAACAATGGGGGAAATCGGCCATTGAAGTTATACCTATTTTAAATTTAAAAAAATGGCAAAAAGTCCTTTTCTGACAGCATTTTAATGGAATAAATTGCACAAAAATCTGTTTAGATAAAAGTTTACTTTATTCTGAACAGAACAAAAAAAATTTGAAAGTTCTAGCTTAAACCTGAAAGAAGTTATCGACCTTTATGTTGTCACATGTGCCATTCAAAATGGCGGCAAATCGGCCATCTTGGAAGACATTTAAAAGCTCATAACTCACAAACCGTTTGATCAATTTCAATATGATTGACATTTTTGGAATCAGCATTAAAAACTCTGCAAATTTACTGACTTTTATCAAAATTGGTGATGGTGGGTGCCATGCCCTGGGTGATCTGACATGGAATGACCCTTTCCTCCAAAATTCCTTGGGTCCCTCCGGTGATCCCTAAGAAGTCATGGAGTCACATTCTGAAAAACTTTCGTGCGTATGTACTGGTGTACCGCATGTACAGTGGTGGTCAGAATTATAAGAACAATTGAAAATCGCACAGAAAAAATTTATTTCTGAACTAAATAAAGTGAAATTTATACATAAAATGCTTTTTTGTGCTAGAAATCATTATAGAATGCAAAACGTTGGAAAATGCAAATTATGAATGGTTTTTCATAATTAACAAAATATGCCATTGTAAAAATTGGACAAAATTATAAGGACAATGAATGTTTTTGCCTGAAACACACCAATAATTACTAATCTCCCCCTTCTTCTCAATCACTTTAATCAGTCTTGACGTCATGGAGTTTGACAGTTCCTTAAGAACGTTCTTGGAAATTTTTGATGGCTTTTTTCGATGGAGGACATGAGTTCTTGCCTGTTATCATATTGTATACCATTTTTGTATGCTTCGTGTGCCAAAGTACCCCACAGGTTTTCCATTGGATTCAGATCAGGGCTTCTGGCCGGCCAATGAAGTAGTTTCACAAAATTAGCATCAAACCACGATTTTGAAGTTTGGGAAACATGTACTGAGGCATTGTCCTGCTGGAAAAAATAGTCTCCAGTCGTTATTAACGGAGCTTCCGGTAAAAGATTATCGCCCAATACATCACCATAACTATCAGAATTCATTCTACCCTGCACAAAAACTATTGGAGTAGTTCCACCAGTTGCGAAACCTTCCCAAACCATTATTGAGCCACCTCCAAATGCACGCTTTGAGAAAATTTCTTTTTCTCTACGGAGATTATACCAGAAGTAGCGAAAACCATCTGGTCAATCCAAATTAAACTTTTTCTCATCTGAAAAGACAACATCATCCCACTTTTTTCCCATAGCAATGCATTTTTTGGCAAACTCCATCCTCAGTCTCTTATGACCTTTTGTATAAGGCGGTCGTGACATATGTTTACCATAGCGAACCCTTTTTTTCTTTTTGTAAAACACGTCGAACAGTTCGAGCACTGCATTTTAAGTTCAATTCACGTTTTATTTCTGTTGACATTTGTTTTTTGGAGCAAGCTCGCCTTATTATCATTCTTTTCTCCCGTACAGAAACAGAAGATGGCCTACCTGTATGTCTTTGCCGTCCATATTTACCGGGATTTTTAAGATAATTGTAAATAACACTTCTTAATCTATTAAGCTTTGTCGCAATTTGGCGTACAGGAAGTCCTGAGCTTTTAAATGCAGCCACTTTCCCTTTCTCAAACTCCGAAAGCTTTGTACCTAGCGGCATGACTGAAAAACAGAATATGACAATCCCAAACGATTACTAAGCATTTATATCGTCGCTGAGTTCCGTGTGCAGAGCAAAAAACATGCAAATTTTACTTTTTAGAACACACAAATACAGCTGTTCTTATAATTTTGTCCATATCAGATGGCTGTATAAATCCATAATACATTTTATGAACATGAATTTTCCACATATTTCCATAAAAACTTATAAAAATTTTCTTCATTTTTCTTTTAGTTTCCATCCATTAAATTTGCATAAGTTTCCGGCCAAATGTAGCCAAGGTTTGGCGATTATTCCCTTGTACTTATAATTTTCACCACCACTGTATTATCTCAGATTTATCATCCGGCAAAAATTTCATGCAGCGTTCCCTGTGCCTATAGAAGTTTCCAGCATGGTTAAAGGACTTTTTTAATCTTTATAACAAGTTAGGGTGCAAAAAGGTTTTACACGTGTGACCACACTTAGTCACTGCTGCAAGAACATTTACATATCTTTTTTTTTTACCATTAGATCTAATTTTAATGTTTTGAACCCCTTTTCATCCCTCCTCACGAAAACAAAAATCGCGTTTGAGCCCTTTTTAAAAGAAATACCATACAATTATACCTTCTAAGATGAAAACCTGTCTAAATCGGAAATTTGACGCGTTTTATGGAGTTCCGTTTTAGAAGGTTTTACTATATAAGATATTGTTTATATCCAACATGTTCAGGTTAAAAGGTCTGGGCACCCCCCCGTTCAAAAGGCTGGTTACGCCTATGTAGGTTATAGCTTTCCAAATTCTAACTTTCGAATCTATCAGGAAAATTTGTATTTTTGTATATATTGTATATTAGGGTGGGTCGAAAAAACCGAAATATTTGTAATCGTAATGTAATAGCGTGGAAAACTTGCCTTTTGTAATAAAGAATAAATTCGTAAAATATTACACCGATCGGTTAATATCTCTTACTGCAGGAAGGCACTACTGGAAGGGAAAACAAGCTGAAGAAACAGCCAATAGGAAAGCAGAAGACAACAGCCAATCACAGAAGAGTATAATCAAAACAAAAGAATAAGGCGTATTGATATTTTACTGATTCTCACCAGTTTCGACTTATTGTCTTTGTGTTTTTTAACTTTTGATAATTGATTTTTATGTACTTTTTAGCACTGAATCTGACAATGACCTTCATTTTTAACCGCCACATTAGAATTTTTTGCAAATCGTAAATCAAAAAATTAAAATATAATGAAAATCTGATACTATAAAACAGATGTAATTTTTTAATTTTATTTAATTTAATAATTTATTCAATTTTTTGGCCTATACTGGAATTCTTACAGATAAACAGCTTAGGGGTCCGATGAAATGGTGGGATGGGGTTCAATTTTAATTTCGAATTTTTTCACTTTGAAATTACGATTTGCGAAAAATCCTGACGTGATGGTTAAAAATGAAGTCCATTTTCAGATTCAGCGGTAAAAAATACATACAAATCTATTATCAAAAGTTAAAAACACAACAATCATACATCTATTTTATAGTAGGAAATTTTCGCTATTTTTTATTTTTTAACTTTAAAATTTACGATTTTCAAAGAATCTTTACGGGATGATAAAAAACGGAGGTCAATTTCGGATTCAGCTCTACAAAATAAATAAGAATCATTTATGAAAAGCTAAAAAACATGACATAACACAAATTTTGCAGGCTAGTGCAATCTAATAACATTTTAAAATATGTATCATTTTGAAAAGAATTGAGGCTGTTACTTTTCGTCATTTATATTTAACAAAAATTCGGTTATTTTTCGCATCTTATATGTTTATTACAAATTGTATATTTTGCATTAATATGTCAGAATGATTAAAGATTTCAAATTAATATTGCAAAGTTAATTTTACTCTCAACATTTTTTTTAAATATATCTGACGAATTTATATTTCTACGAAATTATTTATATTTCTGCGATTACTTATATTTCTAGTAAATTTGTGAATGACCCATATTTCGCGGTCAAAAATATGCTCCAACTTTAAACAGCTATTCCTCGGTCAATTTTAATCGTAGATGAATAAGACTTTTTTTTTGCCTTACTTTTTACTTTAAAAGGAAAATTTTACTAAATATAATTTATCGGAACGGGGAACCGTATAAAAAATTAATTTCGAATTTTTTTAAGAAATGTTTTTATTGACTCAAATCGCTTTTAAAATACTTATTTACCTCATTTAAAACAGTTTTGTAACTGTAACTATATGTCTATGACTAATGGTTGAGGAATTAGCCATTAGATATCGTTGAGAGTGGACACCCTGTATATTTCTAGACACTATAACTATACGTAGAAAATACATAATGCTTATACAGATAAGATGCTTATATCTAGAACTATACTTGACGTTAAATATGCATTTTAAAATATTGTTTACAAAAAAGTTGCTTAAATCTATATATATATTACGCTATCGTACGTGGCTCAGAAATTACGATTATTTGTTAATTGTTTAATGGAAACTGTCGAATGAAACGCATCTCATTGGTTATTGAACAGCATTTAAAGCATCTCCATACCTGTAAGGGGGGTTACCACAGGAGGGACCAATGTTCTATCGCCAAATACAGCCAAGCTTATCGCCAAATTTGGTGACCAAAATTAGTAGCGAAAAGTGACGCCAACTTTGCGATCTCTAATATTTCGCCAAATTCCCCTAGACTTCCATTGTAAACCTATAGGGTTTACAATTGAACATACAAAGCTTAAGGGATTATATTAATTATATTTAAGGGAGTCCAAGCAAATTAAATTATGGATAAAAGTAACAGAGATGTCCTCTTTATCAATCACGTCTAGATAGTTGGGATCAATATTCATAATTTGTTATAAAAACTGTCATGTACACACTAGAGTACCCTGCTAAAAGTTAATATTTTGTGTTTTATAATCTATAAGAAATGTTTATTTTTAAATATAATTTTGAAGATATTAAAATACCTCTACGCAGATCTTTTTGCAATTCGTAATCGCGAAAAAAAAAAGAAGAGGATTTTGTAAGATTTTTATACAGTATATCTTAAAAAATGTATACGTAAACTTTACTTTTTTTCGAAGTTTACAAATATTAAAACTTACATGAAAAATCTTTTTAGAAATATTCTAATTTAGAAAAAAATGCGAGTTTTGAAAGTAAACTTTTTTTAACAAAGGGAGATTTTTGTTTTTGTAAATATTAAATATTTTAAAAGAAATGATAAAACAATGCTTTCTCAAAACCTTCTATTGTATGAGCGAAGACGCTTTCAACAACAGTGCTATTTTTATTACGTTCAGAATTTTTTTTCTGGCTTCTAAATCTTTGTGCGAATATATTTTTAATGCTTTATCATTATAGTTTCGGCTGACTAAATTCGTTTAAAAATATTTTTGGAAAAAACTTATGCTGACAAAAGAAAAATATCTTGTATGATATTTTGTTTAGCGGAAATGTTTCTTACTCACAATGAAAAAAATCAAAAAATTTAGACAAAATATACACAAAATACTGAAGCAAAAATATAAGAATTTAAAATTCAGTAACAAATTTTTGACATTCATAGATTATTATCCGAAATAGAAAACATAGATCTTCAAAGAAGAGCGATGCATTATTTTAGCGCAATTTTGCTTGGCTTGAATTTTTCGTTACACCATATTTATCCAAATTGGATGCATGTGAACGAAATCAGAAAAGTCACTTTATACCTGAATCAACTCATGTATACTTTATTTAACTTAAAAAATATTTTATTTCATTTTCCTTTTGTTTCCTTCTTATCAAAGTGAGCTTTTATCACAAAGTTCATGTCCTCCTTTTTTTCATTTTCCTTGTTGTTTAGAAAAGGATATCTATATTAAAAAATTGAATAAAAAATCGGTAAATTATACGTTTTGACATAGATGCCATATTTTTTCTCATAGAGTAATCCAGAATAAGTCTATTTCTACACCGTGGAATTTTCCTGTTAAATATTTTCTACAAAATTCTTAAGGCTAAGAATTTCACTTAAAATTAAAAAGCTGAGTGGAAGAACATGTTATGCAACATTTTCTTTAAAATGATTTTATCTTTTGGACGAAGGTGTTATCAGGTATTCTATCACATGGTAAAGCTAAAATACCAAATTTCTATTTAGCCTTAAAGATTTAAGACATTATTTATTAATATTTAATATTTTAATATTTAATAATCCAAATAATATTAATATTTTTTAATATTTAAAAATTAAATATGAATAAGTTTTTTGATAGAGTTTAGTACCACACCCGCTAATACTTTAAACACATAGTATCAAACAGAAAATAAATCATTAAAATTGAGAACAAAAAGTTTCACATCAAATTTCTTCAAATGTGGTTTTTGTTACTTAACATGTTCTTCCACTTAGCTCTTCAATGGACAAAAATACTATTGTTGCTCTTAGTTTTAATGTATAAATGGTTTATAATTATAGATTGCAGAAGTGATGCATATCTATTAGGGTGGGTCGAAAAAACCGAAATTTTTATAATCGAAATGTAATAGCACGGAAAAGTTGCCTTTTGTAATACAGAATAAATTTCTAAAATATTACATCGATCGGTTAATATCTTTTACCGCCGCAAGGGGGCCAAAGTTTCAAAAAATCGCAAAAAACATGTTTTTTTTTATAATTTTTTTAAAATTATCCAAACATACCAAAGCAATTTTTAATAGAACCCAATAGCTACATGAAGATATGAGAAATGTCCCGGTAAATGTTCATTATGATGAAATCATATCTTTATTTGCCGCAAAAAGACCATATTTTTTGTAAAAATGTCAAAAATTTCAATTTTTCATTTTTTTTCTAAATTTTTATAATTTCTATAATATGTCTAGAAATAAATAATTTTACTTTATATCTATTAATATATCATAATTTTTTTTATAACTATTTGTAATAGACTTGAATATAAAGTTAATCATTCATTTTTCTTGACGATCGCTTCATCTACTGATGTTTTACTTCATAACAGCCAATTCATGCCACAAAAATTATATAAAATGAGCAAAATGTTTTAGTACTTTATCAATTAAAATATAGAGATGTTTAACCGAAACGGGTTAAATAAACTTAAAATGAAGAAGAATTTAATGTAAATGAATTTTATAATATAACTTGCTTTCAGATGAAGCCATTATTTCTCGAGAGGTCAAAACTGATCAGATGTGATCCTCACTCTGTTCTAGTAAACAAACTTTATCAGTGCTTCAATGAATAATTTCACGCATCTTTCTAGTGATTAAGTGGGACAAGGAAAGTTATAATAGCTGGTATCTTTAATCGAACATTTTAAACTCACCAGCGTTTTTAGTCGACAAACAAACCATAGCAGGTGGTTCCGTTAGTTTTCAGTTTTGTCAGTAGACTAAAGCCATACAATTTTAAGCTTCAGTGTTGAAGTCTGCTATGATAAAGTGACGGATGGCACTATTCTTAGTCCACAGAACTTCGTGCTTTTGCAATTTTCTTCATGTCTGGGACCCTGATGTTCTCCTCTTCATATGCTATCATTCCAAAGAGGCTATTTGTATGATTTGCGAAATAGTCATTTCGTAAAAATACAGGAACTATAATCTTTCGTAGATTATCTGTAAGTAACGTAAGTTACTAACTATAGTGCACAGAATCAGGAAAACATGAGTGATTCATTTTAATTGTCAACCAACTCATGCAGTACATTTTCAGGATGTACTCAAAGAGTATGACAAGTTAAGAAGAGGGTTTCTTTGTTCCAACGTAGAGTCTCAAAATTTGAATAGCAGTAATGATCCACCTTGCGTGAAATATTTGTCCAGGGACTCAGCAAAAAAGGTCAATTGTATACACGCGTGTTGAAAGAGCTTGCAATATTTCAGACATATACTTCTGGTCAGTTGACAAATCATCTTTATCAACAGCTAGGTGATCAGATTAAATTGGCTTAAATTTTGCAATTGGTAATAATTCGCAAATCGCAAGAGATCAACCAATTGGGCCACAATATGATAAAGAACCTGTTTATTGTCATCAAGATATTTGAAAAGATGTCTCAGTGGAAGCTCATTGAAGTGAGGTCAAGGAGCCAATAAAGTGGTTTTTTTAAAGTTGTTCTCAACTAATCCTACTTTAACACCACATTTGCATCCTGTTTTGAAGACAGCTCCGCGAAATTCAACTGCAATTATTATTCCAGTCGGGATTTCATTTTTCTTCAAAAAATCTATAATGTCATTGCATATAGAAGTCGCCTTGCCAGACGATGGGGTCAAATGACGAAAATAATTCAGACCTGGTTCTAGTACAAAGAGATATGGTCCTCCTTGACTTCCCAAAGATGAAACTTTGCCACCTCTTTAACCTGGCAGACATTTCCATCTTTAGGGCCATCAAAGTATAGGGTAAAAGGAGTACATTACAAAAAAAAAAAAAAAAAAAAAAAAAAACGAACAAAGTGAAACGTGGCCCTCTAGCAGCGAGAAATTAATTTTACGTGCAGGCAGCTGCAGGTATTTCTATCATTGAGTAATTTTTTTTTTTTTATAGAATTACAGTGATCATGGTTAACAATGTGCATGAAATTAACAACATAAAATGCCTTTCCCAGCCTATTAGAAATGTAAAAAATCTGAAAACATTACAAAAGTTATGAAAATTGAAAAAATGAAAATCTTTAATTTTTAACATTTTTTAGAAATTTTGGCCCTGTTGTGGCGGTAAAAGCAACGATGTCACAAAAATGAAATGTTAATGTTACATTACTAATATCTTGGCGTGGCTATTGCGTTCTGTTAGAAATTGAATAAGTATGTTTGGATAATTTAAAAAAAAATTGCTAAAAGTATGTTTTTTGCGATTTTTTCTAAATTTGGACCCCTTGCGGCGGTAAAAGATATTAACCAATCGGTGTAATATTTTACGTATTTTATCTTTTTTACAAAAGGCAACTTTTCCGCGCTATTACGTTTCGATTATAAATATTTCGGTTTTTTCGACCCACCCTAATATCTATATAATAAAGGACAAACGCATCTGTTCGTAACGCTGGCGTCATTTTGCGAATAGTAACTGCAGACGATTAAATTTAACTTTTGTTATCTTTTATTGCACTTTTCTAAATTTCTAAATACTGCACATTTTGAATTTTTACACCCTCAAATTGAGAAAAATATGTACTTTCAAATGCAATTTGTTTGAAAATTATATCGCAATTTGTTATTCAACTGTATCGCAATTTACTGATTTTTTATTGCTTTGAAAATAATTTTTATGGAAATTTTTAAAATTTATATTTCTGTCCCCTGCAGACAGTCGATTACAAAAAGTAAACCTGTTTTCAATAAAATTAATATAAATAAAATAGTTCAGAATTTGTTTCCGGCTTATATTTCATAACGAAATTAAAACTTTATCAATCCATAAATAAAATAATAAATTATAAATAAAACACAAATTTAAGACATGTACAGGGCTCGCAGCGTTCCTAAAATTTTCGCAGTTTGCTACCACTAAATTAAAACAATAAAGTTTGTTTTATAATTCTATTATAGATGTTAAGGGAATCTACCACGAAGAATTCTTATTTAAAATACTGGTAGCAAAGCGCGAAAATTTTAGGAACGCTGCGAGCCCTGCATGTAATCGAACCACGTTTAAAACACTAAAATTATCAGAATAAAAAGGCTAGCGATATTCTGCGATTTCTTCGGCTGTTAAATCCTGGCACGAGGGCGATACGAAATTACTCTTTTAATAAATTCGAAAATTTTATTTTAAAATATAATTGCTATTTTCCATATATAAATGGTTGTTAGTGAAAAATCTAAAAAATGTATATATTAAATGTAAAATATCTAAGTAACTTAATATTTGCTATAAGTGATAAAAATAAATTTAAAAGGCAAAAAATACCTTTACTTATTCACATTCGATATGTTTCATTGCTCCAACGGCAACATTCTCAAGAATAAAGACAATTAATTTCGAATAAAAAAAAACAACTACTAAGCAAAAATCACGCGAATACAAGCTAATGAAATTAACTGCAATATTAAAAATAGATGTTTGTGAATGTGAATTATTTTATATTATTGTTTCATTATTCTGTAGAGAATCTGTTTCCAAATTTTAGGAGCCTCAATGAAGGCTGTATCATTGCATATATTCTCACTGCGTTTTGTTTACTAAATTTTTCAATTAAAATTTTTTTTGCGAAAATATTTGTACCATTTTAATTCTTGAGAATGTTCGTATTATTTTATGAAGTCCTGTATAAAGAGCTATAAATGCTGTATACACCCTCTTGTACGAAAACAATCTGCGGATGGCTGTAACAACATACTAAAATTACATTACCATCAGTGTACTACAAATCTCGCAATTAGCATGTATTCGTATTTTTTGAGCGGCCCCGTAAAATAACTATAAATACCATATATATTTTGTTTTCATTACCGTCAGCGTCCTACAAATCCCTCAGTTATCCTACATTCGTATTTTTTTTTTTTGAGCGGGACTGTAAAATTACTATAAATGATATATATATGTACATCCTCTTCTAGGGAAAACATTCTGTAGATGACTAACAACATACTAAAGTTACATTACCGTCAGCGTTCTACAAATTTCGCAATTAACACATATTCGTATTATTTTGTGCGGTCCTGTATAAATAACTATAAATGCTATATACACCCTCTTCAAGAAAAAATCTGCTGTAAGTGATTGCAATAACATATTAAAATTACATTACCGTTAGCATTCTACAAATCCCGCCTTTAACATATATATTTGTTTCATATATTCGTATGTTTTATGCGTCTCTGTAAAATAACTATGAATGCTATATACACTTTCTTAGAGAAAAAACATGGTGTAGATGATTGTAAGAACATGTTAAAATTACATCACCGTCAGCATTCTACAAATACCGCAATTAGCGTATATTCGTTTTATATATTCGTATTTTTGTGCGGCCCAGTAAAAAACTAGAAATGTTATATGGAGGGGGACTGCTCTAGGAACAACGTGGTGTAGATGATTGTAAGAACATGCTAAAATTACATCACCGTCAGTATTCTACAAATACCGCAATTAGCGTATATTCGTTTCATATATTCGTATTTTTGTGCGGCCCAGTAAAATAACTAGAAATGTTATATGGAGGGGGACTGTTCTAGGAACAACATTCTGTAGATAACTGTAAAAATAAACTAAGTTACATTACCGTCAGCGTTCTACAAATTTCGTAATTAACATATATTCGTTTCATATATTCGTATTATTTTGTGCGGTCCTGTATAAATAACTATAAATGCTATATACAACCTCTTGTAAGGAAAACATTCTGTAGATGGCTGTAACAACATACTAAAATTACATTACCGTCAGCGTATTACAAATCTCACAATTAACATATGTTCGTTTTATTCATTTAATCAGTCGTTTCATAAAGTCGTTTCATTAGGATTTTGTATATATAGCGCAGATATAGGGTTACAAAAAAAAAAAAAAATAATGCGTATATTTCCACGTAATGCTATTATTGTATGTTACTTTAGTGTACAAAAGATTTCAATTTCAGATATTTGAAGTGCTTGGCATTACTACCTGAAGAATAAATGTGTTAATTTGAAAACAAAGAATGTAAACTTTGTTAATTGCTTTTTAAATGACTGAAACGAAATCAAGTTACTAGATATTATTTGATTATTTCCACTAACAAAGAAAACTTATGTTACCTTATTTTTCATCCGATCCAATTATATCGCAAAATTATCAAAAAGATGTTTTACGTACAAAACAATAACAACAACAACAACAAAAACAAACAAAAAAAAAAACAGAGAGGAAAAAGAAAAGAAAGACAGAAAAAAAACAAGCTCTTGCTTAATATTTTTGCGCTGCGAAGCCAAAATCCTGACCTCTGAGGGACGGTGGGCTTAAAAAAGCAATTCTAGGAAATTTTGGTATATTTTCTCCAATCAGATTCCAAAAACACCGTCAGTTCAAATGCTGATATATATGGATAGTTCTGAAATTAAGTGGAAATTTGAGTCCCAATCAAATTTTTTGTACTTTTATTCAAATAATTGTTCAACTAAATACATAATCCATGAAGGCACACCTAAAACTTGTATTAAAAATACTTTAGAATGAATTTGAAATTTAAAACTATTTTAATAAAGTTAAAATCATACAAAATAAAATGTCACCTCCATAGTATGTCCCCCCATGCCTGCTTTTACTTTACAACATGAATGTGTCCCATAAGATAAATGAAAAGAACCTTATAAAATGTATTAAGTTAAAAAATGGATATACTTTACTCACTTTTTAAAAGAAAATTTTGAAAATTTATATTTAAAAAAAAAAAAAAAAATACAACCCAAGACACCCCAGCCCCCAGAATTAGAGATACTTCCCTGACATATCAGTTACAGTTATATAAAAATATACTAGATGGCAGCATCATCTAGAACTTGGAATACTAATTAACTACAGGCAGCTATTTATTGGATGGAATATTTCTGAAGCATTGTAAGTTGTTACTTCATCTAGTTTTAATTAAAAAACTTTTAATTACCATAGTGTACTTTAATTGAGTGTCAACTCCATGGCCTCATTAATTTTGTCAGATTTAAAAATAGCGGAATTCTGTTGATAAGTAGCGTTAAATTGCTTTATTTACTCTTGTATCCAAGTAGCATTATGTTCATATTGTACATAGTTTAGAAAATATTAGGCCTAATCTCAGATATGTCACCAACAGTCACTGTTGTATCATGAATTTGTTATTGACCCATGGATGTGACATTTATTGATGTAAACAATACGTTAAGGGTGCATAAGTATATTTTTAATTATTGAACCCATATTTTTATTTTAAGGATAATTTTATATTAATAAAATATTTTTTGAAACTGAAAATTTTTAATTCTAAAATATTTAATTTTGTATAAGTTTAATTTTTTAATGCTTTTCATTATTTCTTTCAGTACAAGGTAAATTTTAGATTTAATTAAACTTTATTTTAAAGCCTGTTATTGAGTTTTCTGATCTCCTAAAATTAGAAAAAAAAATAATAAAATCAGAACTAAATTTAAATTTTCAGTTTTTCTATGCTAGCCAATTTGATAAATAATAATAATAATAAATATTTGTTTAATATTTAATATATTTAAATAATATGGCCACACTAGAGTACTCTGCAATTGTATATTTAAAGTGCTGTATTTTCTATTTATCTATTAATCTACTTATTTTTATCTAATTGCACGTTAATATTTTTAAAATATTTTTTTATTTATCATGGCTCGGGCAAAAATAATTCTGTAGAGAAGGAAAGAAAACTCAGACGAGAAGCAGGGCAGAAAAGACGGGATAAAATTAAAGAAAATTCAGAATTGTATGAAGAATATAAGAAAAAAGAACACAAGATAGAAGAAAAATAAGGAAAAATAAAAGCTATTTCTCAGCTGAGTGAACGACAGAAGCATGCACAGTGAAAGAATTGTGTACAAAAGACAAGGAAAGTCGAGAGAAGAAAGCAAATAAAGAAAAATTACAGCAAGTTTGATGATCCAGAAATTATAAACAATCCTATTGCGAATCTTAAAGTTGTGATAGGAAGAAAAGGTAGCAGTCTTGTAAAGAGTGGTCGAAAAATTGTTAACAGAAACAAAACAAAGGCATACTAAAGAATAAATTGGTTGAAAAAGAGCTTTAAAATGTTCTGAAAAGTTTAAATATAAAAGAAAAAAAGATTATTATAAGAAAATATATCAACGCATCATAAGTAAACAAAAAAATTTAAACAGTCCAAAAGAGAAGGTACAGAAAATATTAAAAGGTAGAAATGTTTCTTCTAAAGTTAGAAAATGCTTGGAATTCAGTTCAGCATTGGCCACTCAAATCGAGAAAAATTTTGAAAAAAATGAAAAGTCTCAAATATCAAACAAAGCCTTTGAACTTGTCCTTTCTGAAAAAATAATAAAGAAGTACCGGAATATGCACAAGATTTCAGTTAGGTCCTGTTAATCTGTATTTAGCAAATGTGACCTCAGTTGAAGATTACGTAGAAGTTAAATTTATGCAAAGATGTTCGTAATCCAAGAACAAATTTGTTTTCAGTAAGGAGCAAGAAGCAATCAAAGATACACTATATGGCCAAAGATGACCGGTCACTTGCAATTTTAGACGTTTTGTTAAATATCTAGAAAAGTACATGAGGAATTAACCTCAAACTGCAGGTGTATAAACAGTATAGTATAGGTCATATATTTCCGGGAAGATTTTTTCCCGAAACCCCATAAGGGACCGTCAACAAATTTAAAAATAACAAATATCTTTTGGATAATCCTGTAAAAACTAATGTAGCAAAAGCGTTCAAACTCGCGTTTATTAACAAGTGGCTTATTATAATATAGTGTGTTCATTTTTATAAGTATAGCATGTAAACTCGTAGAGAAATTAAGGTTTTTCTAAGAACAGTCCCAAATTTCGCCAAGTTTTTTGCTTATAATTTGCAGAGTTCTTAAGATAAAAAAAAAAATTCTTTTCAGAAAATATGACAAACAACATTGTACACAATACTTTGCAATCAGAATTAAAACATAGTAAAAATTAGATGCAAAATGAGCAGGTTTACTAAAACATGTTTCACTTCGCATGCACGAAGGCAATCAAAATATAATGTGCATAATGTATTAGCTAAGTATATAGAGCAATTTTTGTGAATGTCTCAAAATCATAGCTTGAAAATTCTGATAATTATCGTTGATAGAATAAGCTCGAAATCTGTTGTTTACAAAAGGAAGCAAAAAGATGAGGAGTTGTATCCAAATTCAGGGTGTCCGGTCTCAACGGTGTCCAATGGCTAATTCCTAAACCGTTAGTCATAGACATATAGTTCCAATTACAAAAATGTTTTAAATCAGGTAAAAAAATATTTTAAAAGCGATTTGGGTCAATAAAAACATTTCTTAAAAAATTACGAAATTTAAATTTTTATACGGTCCCTCGGTCCTATAAGTTATATTTAGTAAAATTTTCCTTTTACACCGAGAATTAATACACAAAAAGTCCCGTTATTTTACGATTAAAATTGGCCGAGTAATAGCTGTTTACAGTTGGACCATATTTTTCGCTGCAAATTGGGGGTCATTCACAAATTTAGTCGAAATATAATTTCGTCAGATATATTAAAAAATTGTTGAGAGTAAAATTAACATTGCAATATAAATTTGAAATCTTTAATCATTCTGACATATTAATGCTAAATATGCAATTTGAAATAAACATTTAAGAAGAAAGAAAAAACAGAATTTTTGTTAAATAAAGTGATTCTAAATTAACAGCCTCAATTTTTTATAAAATGATACGTATTTTAAAATATTATTAGATTACACCAGCCTGCAAAAGTTGGGTTATGTCAAGTTTTTTAGCTTTTGAAAGTTGATTCTTATGTATTCGGTACTAATGAATCTGAAATTGACCTTCATTTTTAATCATCACATCAGGAATTTTCGCAAAATTCAAATTAAAATTGAATCTCCTCCCACATCTCATCGGACCACTCAGCTACTTAGCTGTAATAATCCCAAGATAAGCAAAAATATCGAATAAATTGTTGAATAAAATAAAATAAAACAAAACAAAAAAAGTTTTACATATGTTTTATAGTATGAGATTTTCACTATATTTTAACTTACACATTTACGATTTGCAAAAATATTCTAACGTGATGGTTAAAAATGACGGTCATTTTCAGATTCAGTGCTAAAAAGTACGTAAAAATCAATTATCAAAGGTTAAAGAACACAACCATATCCTCTAATTTATTGTATCCGATTTTTGTTATTCTTTAAATTTGACAATTTATGATTTGCGAAATATTCTGACATAATGGTTAAAAATCAATGTAATTTTTGGATTCAGTGCTAAAAAATACACAAAAGTAAAAAAAAAAACACCAACAATCGCAGTCTTGTATTATCTAAAACTTTTTCTTAAACTTCTTGGCGGGAATCTATCCGAAATTTTTCGTGTTATCCTGTAAAATAAGTATAAATTGTAACCACCAAAAGTCATAATAATATTAGATTGTCATTGGATTTGCGCCAGTATGTAAAATGTAATCTCGATCGGATATTTAAAAGTGAGTTAAAGTTCGGATACAAATTTTGAACTGGAAAAACATACATATGATCATTGAAGTAACATAAAAACTTATAAAAATACCATAATTTTTGTTAAAAGAAATCATAAAAGAAACAGTCTCAAATCCTGACAAAATAAAATATATGTTATTTTAGCCAATCTGGAACTTTATAAATGGTAACTTAATCGTAATACTTGTACGATTTTTTTCCAAGCGCAGATACACATGAAATAAGATCTTCGAATACTTTAAGCACTTGGTATGTGATCCCTCAAAGTCAAGCCGAACTCATTTGTTTTCAGCGCAGAAGAGTGGCATAAGTCATGCATTTTTAAATTTCATAACTCGCTCAATTTTAGAGTTATATGAATGGGACTTTTTTTTGTCTTACTTGTCAGTGTAATAGGAAAATTTTACTAAATATAACTTATAAGAACTGGGGACCGTATAAAAATTTAAATTTCGTAATTTTTTAAGAAATGTTTTTACTGACTAAAATCGCTTTTAAAATATTTCTTTACCTGATTTAAAACATTTTTGTACTTGGAACTATATGTCTATGACTAACGGTTTAGGAATTAGCCATTGGACACCGTTGAGACCGGACACCCTGTATAGTAGTACGTGCAATATTGTGTACGCTATCTTGGCACTAATCAACAGATATTTGATACAACTCCTTATCTTTTTGCTTCTTTTTGGTAACAACGGATTTCGAGCTTTTTCCATGGGCGATAATTTTCAGAATTTTCAAGCTATGATTTTGAGACTTTCACAAAAGTTTCTCTACGTACTTAGCTAATACGTTATGCATATTATATTTTGATTGCATTCGGGTATGTACAGTGAAGCATTTTTTAGAAAACCTGCTCAATTTTCATCCAATTTTTATTATTTTTTTATTCTGATTGCAGAGTATTGTGTACAATGTTGTTTGTCATATTTTCTGAAAAGAACTTTCTTTTTTATATATTAAGAACTCTGCAAATTATAAGCAAAAAACTTGGCGAAATTTAGGACTTTTTTTTTTAATTATAAAAACCTTAATTTCTCTACGAGTATACATGCTATCCTCATAAAAATGAACACAATGTATTACAATAAGCCACTTATTAATAATCTCGAGTTTGAACGCTTTTGCTACATTAGTTTTTACAGGGTTATCCAAAAGATATTCGTTCTTTTTCAATTTGTTAACGGTCCCCAATATGGTTTCGGGAAAAAATCTTTGCGGAAATATATGACCTATATTATACTGTTTATACACCTGTAGTTTCAGGTTAATTCCTCATATATTTTTCTAGATATTTAACAAAACGTCTAAAATCACAAGTGACCGGTCACCTTTAGCCATATAGTGTAAAAATAAATTTGTGTGGTTTAAACAGCGGAAAGTTGACAATTGGTTACAACATATCTTTGATTTAATCCCTCAAAACTTCAATAATATTTAATAAAAAATTAAATTTGAGCTTTGTTCTTTTTTAACATGTTACTCAAGAATAGTGTTTTTTACCTGTATTGTAATCCAGTTTTTGGTTTGATGTGTTATTTGACTTTCTGTATTTCATTGAAATAACATATTATACCTCTTAAACAATAAAACAAACTAATATCGCAACCAAAAATGTTTTCCAATCTACTAAACTGACAATAAAACTTATATTCATCATTACTATTAAAGGTTGTCACCTCCATGGAATAATGTGTCACCTCCATGTTTATGTGAAAAATGAAATTTTAAATTAAAAAAATTAACCTTGACCTCTGATCATGATTTATTTATCTTTAAAACTGTAAGAAAATGTTGGAAATACAATTTAAATGTGAATTTTAACTTTTATTTTTTACAAATTACCAAAGTGCAATTTCCACTTAATTTCAGAACTTGACATATATTATATATACACATATTTCATTGACAATACAAATCCAGTTTTAAATTTTACCTAAGTGTTAGGCCTTCATTGAAGGATTCCAGATCAATTATTGTTTCCCGTCTATCTAAAAAGATATCTTAGATACAGCAGTTTGGATTTGTAGGGTAGCTGGCATTTCGAAACAAGACAAAGGATTAAAAAATAAGGGATATTTCCACAATCGGATTTAATTTTAAGTTTTAGAAAACGTGCTTTCGCAAAAAATTAACCTTTCATTAAAGAATGTCGGTACTTCATAAGTCTACCTACACAGTCATATCCGCCAGCTTCAAATACCGCCAAACGTAACGATACTTGGCTTAATATCGTCAAATTTGGCGATAAAAATAGGTCACCATAAATGAAGCCGATTTGTTCACGGCTGACTGATTTTTCGATATTCCCATTCGAATTCAGAATTTACGACAAAATTTGGAATCTTCTATAATCGGATTCCACGCATTTTAGCTTCTTACATTGGGGTAAAATTAGTTGATTTCATAAAAACAAGGAATAAGGAATCTACTTTTTATTCCGTTACAGGCCTGAGGTACTTATTATTATTATTAATGTTATTCTAACAAGAAATTCTTCAAAGAACAGTTGGGTATAATGAATTCAAAAAATAAGTAAAAATTGCGTATCCATTTTTTTGATTATGGAAGAGAGCTACATTATAGTCAACATGTATATATAAAAACATTTAAGAAGTGTATTTAAAGCATAACTTTTACATACATATTATTTCATAATTACAATTCTTTATAAAAGTAAAATTATTTTTTAAAGGAAATACTAATAAAAAATATTTTTTTATATGGAAAGGTAAACTATATTTTTACATAAACGCCTATAAAAGTACACCATTTAATTATGGATAAAAAATAGTAATATTAGGGAAATTCGTGTTTGCGAAATCAAGAAACTAGTTTCAGACTTGAGAATGTATTTACAAAATAAACTGTATAAAATTAAATCTTTTAACTACATTGCATGACACGTTATATGAAATACGTTACATTGATTAACATATACATAGAAATGATTAAAAAAAAGAGTAATAAACAAGAAACTTTTTAATATTAAAGATCGTAAACCATGTTCTTTTCAAACAGACTTCAATATTTAGAAAAGTCAGTGAAAAGTAAATTTATTCGAAGCGAAAACAAGCTTTTAGGATAAAATTTTCAGTTTCCATTTTGTGCATTTTTTTAAAAGTAACTCTAAGATTTTCTTTCTCGTCAGAAACAAAAAACGGTTTTAAAGTTGTGTCTTACACTTAAATGAATTTAATTTTGAATGTCTTTTCATCCCCATCTAAAATATAACTTAAAACATTTCTAATATAATTTTATGAAAAGAAAGAAATAAGTATTTCAATCAAAATAAAATTTTCGTGGTAAAAATGCTTTTATGAACTATTGTTTTGCAAAAGAGGCAAATGCATTTTCTTAAAAAAATAATTAGTTAAAGCTAAATCTTATTCCAAATAACCATGAATCGTGCGTTTTTTGTCAACTCTCATTAAATATATTTTAATATCGGTGTCATGTATCCAACCTCTTTTTAACCTTTTTCTAAAGGTAAGTGAAGTGAAAGAAGGCAAATAGCGTAGTGGCCAGCACGTCTGTCTGCCACGCTACAGGTCGCGAGTTCGACTCCCGGCTGGGCAAGGTTCACTTATCCTTTCATCCCTTCGGGGTCGATAAAATGAGTACCAAGCTTGCTTGAGAACTAAATACCGAGGGTCTCGCGTTGGGCTGACCACCCGGCCGGTGCGCATGCTGCATAGCACCTCGGGGCCCAGGGTCAAGTAAACAGAGTTGGGCATTGTATGCCCTGATTCTTCATGGATCGTAAAGCGACAATAGTTTTTTTTAAAGTAAAGTGAAGAGAAGAGACTGACTCCCCAACGGTAAGTGTATGGAAGTAAAGAGAGAAGACCGGGGAATAGTGGTGGTTTTTTCGGTTATGTGTAGGATGCGATAATGCATCCGAGGAAATATTGGTTTCGTTTTGGAAGAAATATGCGTAGATTAGTGGAAAGATTGTGTTCATAAACAATAGTAAAAGTGTACATACTCTCTAAGTGCAAATATTGTGCACATAGGATTTTGTGTTTAATAAACTTTGCCTATAAAAATTTGGTTCTCTTATCGGTTGTCGTGACATTACAATCGGTATACATTTGTTTCTACTACGCTGTTAAAAATCTGTAGCTTTTGCTGATAGTCACTCCACCACTCTTAACTTAGCTCCACCGCTAGAAAATGATTACAGTAGAGCGCCGATTATCCGAACAAGTCAGGATCGACCCTTTTTCGGATAAGCAAAAGTTCGAATAAATGGACAGACAATTTAACGGATGCTCCTGACTATACTAAAACGTTCATGCTTTATCCACGCTTAGGATTGCCAGCACCAGTTAATGCCGCTGTGTTTAAAAAATGTTTTCTTTTTGTCTTTTTAATCTTTTTGTTTACTTTTTTATCATTTAAAATTTTCTTTTTCTTTTTTATCATCTTCTGAACTCCAGGGATTATAATTTAAGCAAAAAAGCTTTCGATTGTTGCTTCCTTCAAGGAAGACGTTCTTTTCAATGCTGCCATATCTCGAATTATTCTTAAATACGTTCAGTTGAATAAGATCAGCGTTCTTCTATCGTTCGAGCCATTTCATATCTGTTTTCAAACTTTTAAAAGTTTCATTATGTCATGGACCTGAGTAATTTTCAGAGCATTCGCTATCATTTCCTTCAATTTCTTTTCCGTTGTTACTATTCCCAACAATACACTAATCGGAGATTCGATTCCGCATGCTAAATCTAAATGGGGAAAAATGAGAGAAGCAGAGTGTTTGGACAAATGGAAGTTCGGCTAAAAACTTTTTCTGAGAGAAATAGGTTGTTCAGATAATTGGAAGTTCTACTAAAAATGTCTTTTGAGAGAAATAGGCTGTTCGGATAATTGGAAGTTCGGTTAATTGGAGTTCAGATGTTTGGTGCTCTACAGTACTTGACTATATTATGGGGCATTCTCATTGGTCAGAATAGAGATATTTTATAAAAACGGTGTAGTGACTATGCAGCAAATGCCCCAGATTTTTAACAGTGTAATTCATTGGGTCAGCGATATTTCAAATGCGTTTATTTTCAAAGTGAGGCAAGTCCACTTTGAATGCAATTATTTTTTATGTAGCTACACGGTGTCCATCCATAAAAGAATGTCCCGGTTTTAATGGTATATTATAACAATTTAATTTAGACTATTTACAACAAATGATACATCAAATGGAAGGTAAACTAACCTAGTTTTTCTTACAAATGTTGTTCAGTATGTGCGCCTTTAGCTATACGGCGCACATCCAACCTAAAGTCCAATTCTTCCCACACTTCGATTAAGAAGTCCGGAGTAATGGAAGCAATAGCCTCTTCAATTCTGTGTGTTCTTGCCATATAGGGGATCACTATTAAACTTTAAACGAGACGGACGTTGAAATAATATTATAGATTAGCTCTTATCCAAAAATAACCCTCGATTTATTCTGTTGAGCTGATTAAGATATCAGACAAGATGCTGTGATCGTTAAAGGTTTGGTAGGTGAATTCGTTCTCCAAACTTGCCCAGGATAGCTCTGTTGGTAGAGCATTAGCGGCTTCAGCCAAGACATCCCTGGTTCGAATCCTGGCCCGGATTTTTTCACCCACTTAGAAATTTACAACTGTTATGATTTATTTACAAATTGAATAATTATGTTAAAAATTAATCTAATATAATTACGTATGCAGCGTTTACTGCTGTTCCAAAAATAACCCTCGATTTATTCTGTTGAGCTGAATCAGATATCAGACCAGATGCTGTGATAGCTAAAGGTTTGGTAGGTGAATTCGTTCTCCAAACTTGCCCAGGATAGCTCAGTTGGTAGAGCATTAGCGGCTTCAGCCAAGACATATCCCTGGTTCGAATCCTGGCCCGGATTTTTTCACCCACTTAGAAATTTACAACTGTTATGATTTATTTACAAATTGAATAATTATGTTAAAAATTAATCTAATATAATTACGTATGCAGCGTTTACTGCTGTTCCAAAAATATCCCTCGATTTATTCTGTTGAGCTGAATCAGATATCAGACCAGATGCTGTGATCGTTAAAGGTTTGTTGGGTGAATTCGTCCTCCAGATTCGTTCCGGATGACTCAGTTAGAAGAGCATTGGCGATTTCAGCCAAGATATACCTGGTTCGAATCCTGGCCCGGATTTTTTCACCCACTTAGAAATTTACAACTGTTATGATTTATTTACAAATTGAATAACTGTGTTAAAAATTAATCTAATACAGTTGTAAGAAATTTGGAAGCCTATAGCTATAGAATGTTTATTACTTTCTACGTATAGATTTACGTTCAAAAAGGAATAATTAATGAATTCCGTGTCAAACAGAACTGTTATTAATCCGATTTTCCGAAACTGGATCGCTTAACAGTTTTAGTCGTACATCGCCCAGACGCTTTAAACGCGACTTTCCTGTTTTGCCAGAACTTCACTTGAGCAGCTTATTTTATGCCATCATTCTAAGGATTTATCAGTATTTTCTAATGTTTACAATATTCATCTGATTTGTACCAGAAACTTTGAGGAAGATACCTTAATCTTAATTTGAGATTGGACTTACTTGATAATTTGATATAAAAGCATGCAATAGTAAATAAGGAAAAAGGAAGACAACGAATTTTGCTCATTATATTAACAAACTTTGCAACATACTTATAACTATTTAAAAGGTCATACAAACATATAATTTTTTTTTATATGTTTGTGTCACCTTTTAAGTAGTTATGAGCAGGGCTGCGGAGTCGGTGTGAAAAATGGACGACTCCGACTCCGGGAATTTTAACAGATCCGACTCTGAATCCGACTCTTTCGCCTAAAATGGTTAGACTCCGACAACGCTGACTTGCTTGTAAAATGGAAGACTCCGACTCCAGGTATTTTAACAGATCCGACTCCGACTCTTTCACTCAAAAATGCGCCCGACTCCGACTCCGCAGACCTGGTTATAAGTATGTTGAAAAGTTTATTAATAACAAGGTGAAAATTTCATTCATGACACTAGTTTTTTTAATACAGTGTTTTGACTCTATTCATTATATTAACGTTGAATGAAGGATTATTGAAGTAGAGGAAAATGATGTTGTGCAACAAAAATTAAATTTAAAGAAAGCCGAAGAGAAAGCTTGTAGTTGTAAATTTTATTGATTTATTTTCTTCTCAGTAGAAATCCCAGTCACACCGGCTACAGGTTTTACTCTCAAAACTGTAGACGGCAGGTGCTGGTTTGGAACCAAAGTCTCGCGTTTGTTGGCCTAACCATTCGGCGTTTTCTGGGGTTTTCTTCGAATCTTGCCATAAATAAGGTTTAGATTTCTTCGAAGGATCAAAAGGGAAAGCAATACCTGCTCCGTTGATAACCATAATACACAACACCACTGCTTCTCAGTAGCATTATATTTGAAATGTTAACAGTTGGCGCCGATCTCCCTTGGAAAAGCATATTAATATTTAAATTTTAAACATTAAATTATTAAATAAAAATAATTAAATAAAAAATATAAAATATTTAAAAATAATGTCTGATATCTTCAAGATTAATTAGAATCTTATTATTTTAGTTTTACCATATGATACATTACCTCAAAAGATTTTCATCTATAAAATAAATTTTTACAAAATGTTCATAAGATATTCTCCCACTATGCTCTCCACATTTTAGAATTGATTGCTCCCAACCCCAAGACATCAATACCAACGAGACTGTACTTTGTGTGTTGTAGAATAAGGAATGATAATGAAAAACAAGTTAGAAATAATAAAGAAAAGCATGCTAGGAAAGAAAAGAAATATTTTCCCCTTGATTGCAATGCACAAATATAGTTATCACCGTGTTTAAAAATTTATCGTCCGAAAGGTGATTTTTGGACGGACACTCAATACAAATATTTAAAAAAAATGTTTGTCGTTTTCCACATTCGGCGTTTGTAAAGCGTTCTTTCTAGATCATTTAGTTCAAACGATTTTTGCATATAAATGTACCCTTTTCTCTGTAAATAAAAAGCAAGGATTTGTAAAATTCAATACTTGTATACAATACAGTTCTGCATGCTAGTTTGAATTTATATAATAGAATAGAATAAAAAAGTTTTTTCACAGAGTTTCTTATTTTGAGAAACAATATAGCAGAAAAATTAAATTAGCTGGTTAAGTGGCAAATTGTTGGCAAAAGTTGTAACCTCTTATACGGGTTTTCCTTGCTTCTATCAAGTAGCACAAGAATAACATAAAAATAGTGAATTATACATCTAAATAAAATATTATATTACATGCAAACATAACTTGATACATAATTGTTCAATTAAAAAAATCAGAGCTCGAAAACATTTTTTTACTGAATTTTCCATGTATAATTTTCTTTCTTTTACATAGAAAGTTTCAGAGTTTGGTAAGAACTTCAATTTCAAAAAGGTAAAATTTCTGAAATGTCTTATGATTGCAATGGAAATAAGGAATCAACATTACTATTTTTAAATGCAGAACGCAGATACCATCGACAGATGTTTCTAGTATCTGGTAATTATTTTTTTTTCAAATTCTATTTAAACAAGTTTAGGATGAAGAATTTTAACGAATTGAGTTCATGTGAATATTTTGAGAGGGGGAAAAAATGACGTATAAATTGGCGCGCGCGCACACACACACGGGTTAAATTAATCCAGTTTTACTTACCCATCATACGTAGTATAGGGTAAGTCTTGTAATCGTTTTAAAAATCGAAAAAAATTTTTTGACGGATTTACACGTTTCAGACATTGGAGATTCCGAAAAACATATTTTTAGAAAAAAAAATTGCCGTCCGTCTGTATGTGTGTCTGTAAACGCTCTATCTCCCGAACAAATTGAGATAGAGACTTGAAATTCGGTGGGTACTTAGGAAGTAACAATGGGAAGAAGTCAATTGAATATCAGTAACCTCGATTGTCCGGAACTATTTTTTTCGGACTCTCGAAATATTCGTTCTGATAAAAGGTATACAAAAATTTTCGAAATTGTTTAGTTGAAGGAGTGAATATAAAAGACAATAAAAAAACATAAATTTTGCATCATGAATGAACTCGATCGGATAATTAGTTGTCGAGATATTTGTAATTTTATTTTTCACACTCTTCGATTTTTCATGACACTATATTTCATTCAAATTCCAATTCAAAGTTATAATTTAATTGGAAATAAGACGCTTAATCCGACGCAGTAAACCGTTAGTCAAAATTATTATAATTTTTCGAGTTATAAGGATGTTTCTTTTACGCAATTCGGTTCTACACGATTATCCCTCCAACCAAAAAACTATCGCCAAACTCTAAGATTAGATGCTAGTAATGGCTTATCGTAAATGTCAAGCATTTCATGCATCTCCATACCTATAAGGGGGTTACCATAGTCGGGATCCTGTGCTGTCGCCAAATGCCGCCATACTTGCTTACAGAAAATCAACAAATTGAGATATTTTAATGCAACAAAAAGTAATATTAGCTTAAAGGTTTATATTAATTATAATTAAGGGAGTCTAAGTAAATTAAATTATGAATAAAGTAACATGATACAATGCTTAGCATGTATCACATGTTTTATTTTCATATTTTATATTATGTATATCCATGATGGGTAAGTATAACGGTGGCCCCCATGACTAGTTTAAGGATGAATGTAAATGTAGGGATGTTTAGAAGTTGATATTAAGTCAAATGTCTCTCTTGTAAAATGTTTTGTAAACCCATTGTCCGAAAAACTCATTGATAGGCAGACTAATATCTCCCATTTTATCTTATATATATATATATATATATATATATATTATTTTGACTGTGCGTTTTTATTTTTATTTAAAAAATAGCTTCTTAAATAGGTAAAAAAATATATTAAACAAGTAATATAAAAATTTTGTTTTTAAAGTCAATTCCTACTTAGGTCATAAAAAAAAATAATAATAACATAATCCCTTAAGCTAATATTAGTTTTTGTTGCATTAAAATATCTCAATTTGTTGATTTTCTATAAGCAAGTAGGTTTGCAATGGAAGTCTATGGGAATTTGGTGAAATATTAGAGATATCGCCAAGTTGGCGTCACTTTTGGCGACTCATTTTGGTCGCAAAATTTGGCGATATATCGCCAAGTTGGCGACAAACTTTGCGGTATTTGGTGCCAGAACAGGGTCCCCCCTATGGTAAACCCCCTTATAGATATGAAGATGCATTAAATGCTGTTCAATAACAAATGGTCGCCATTTTGTCTCACATAAAAAACTAAAATTAATTAATTAAAATTTAATTAATCAATTAATATTTGAAAAACTGTATTAACATCAAGTGTCATCCACTACAAGTTAAAAAAAATTATTTCAGCTTGACAGGATGAATGATAAGTATTTTATTAACGACTGAAAATTTGAACTAGATATATATATATAGAGAGAGAGTGTGAACTAATAGTAGGAATTTAAAAATAGGTTCTTATTTTTACTAGAACATAAATAATCAAATAGTTTGTAAGTATAAAATCTCTACATAAATGTAAAATTTTCTTTATTTAAGTTTAATTTAATGAAAGTAGTTAAACATATGAAGCAAGGAGATAATTATAAAATAATTTTTACTTCTGTATCGTACATGAAATATTATCTTGCAGGAAATACATTTTTCAATCCAAAAAGCACAGCTCGAAAACAAACTTCTTCTTTTACAGAAATTTGCAAGTACAAACAATTTTTTTTTCCTTGAAATTTCAGAAAGTTTCGTAAATACTTCTCTTTTAGAAAGGCCAAAAATTTTGAAATATGTTATGAGTGAAATTTAAATAAATAATTTAATTTTTAAATGAACAGACAACAACGACATATGTGCCTAGGGCCTGCTAATTATTTAACTTCTTTCAAATGATGTAGATACTTATTTGAACAAGTTTAAGATGTTTTTTTTTAATAATTGAATTTTTCCGACTATTTTCATTGGGAATTTTGAAGGAAATCATGCTACACGGAGAAGGAATAATATGCTGTTTAATAGAATGACTGCATATAAATAATTGAGCCGTTGATTTTAACAGTGATAGGAAGTAAATATGCTATGGTAAAAGTCATTTTTGTGAAAAACTAGTCGGATGTGCCGATCCCGAAACTTTATTCATTTTCATACATGTTAATACTTCAAAATGTTGTTACACATGTTAATACTTCAGTGTTATTACTGCCATACCAACTTTGATTTTCATCTTAAGTTTCTGCTTCATTTTACTAATCGGAGTAAAAACGATTTCATCTCAATCATAATATTTAATAAAATGAATGTTTTTCGTTATTCTGTTGTACATCAGCTGCTTGAGAATCCACGGGTTAGCTGAATGCGAATCGCAAGACGCTCCTTGAACAGTCGATGTACAATAGAACTATGAAAAACTGCTGTCATAGTGCCCCCTTCCGGCAGATTGTTACCAAACTCACGTGGGACCTGCTGGCCATAGGCAAAAATATACCCATGTAATTTGGTCTATTTTTATGCATAACTTTATACACTTTTCAATGTTACAATAATAAAAATGGCACAAAAATCACTATTACAGCGTTCCCTTCCGGCAGAATATTTATAAATTCAAGGAGGGCCTGCCGCCCAAAGCCAAAAACATACACAAAAAATTGGATCAATCATGTGCATAGTTTCATACATTTTTCGATGGTACAATAATAAAAATGGCACAAAAATCGCTGAATGCAGCGCCCCCGTCCGGTGGAATATTTCCAAATTCAAGCAGGATCTACTACCATAGGCTTAAATATACAAAACTAATTTTGTTCATTTCTATTCATAACTTCTTACACTTTTCGATAGTACAATAATGAAAATGGCACAACAATCGCTACTACAGCGCCCCCTTCTGGTGGAATATATCCAAAATCAAAGATAACCTGCTGGTTATAGCCAAAAACATACATAAAAAATTTGGTTCAATTCTATGCACAACTTCGTACACTTTTCGATGATACAAAGAGGACGCACAGACATGCGGACATACGGTTTGACAAACAGACATTTTGTATAAATATATTTTTCGGGATCTCTGATCCTTAAAACATGTAAATACGTCAAAACCGGAAGTCTAAAAAATTTCGATTACAATACGTTTTTTCTTTAGAAAGAAGGAAGAAAAAATTAGTTAAAGTTAAATAATATTTGCACATTAACATGAAATTTATGTTTTAATCAATTAACAATGAATATATTTTAATATCAGTATAAATTCGCTAATAGTAATTCATTTGGTCAGCGATATTTCAAATGCATTGATTTTGAAAGTCAGGCAAGTTCATTTTGAATATTATTTTTTTTTTATCTTGCATAATATTAAAAAACGTAGTCAGAATTTTATCGTGAATACCTTTTAAATATTCACTAACTAAATTAACCCTTTGTATTCCGCGTTGCATATCTGCAACCTACCCAAAAGTTAATGTTACTTATACAGTGGTCTTTAACTAAACTAAACTAGTAAACTCTGTGGCTATATAATCCATGAAGGATCTGAGCCGACATTGCCCGTCCCTGTTTTCTTGACCCTGGGCCCTGAGCACAGCATGCGTCCCGGCATGTGGTCAGCTTACCGCGAGACCCTCGGTGTTTAGTTCCGAAGGAAACTTGGTACTCATTTTATCGACTATGAAGGGATGAAAGGCTGACTGAACCTTGCCCAGTCTGGAGTCGAACTCACGACCTACAGCGCGGCAGTCAGATGCTCTGACCACTAAGTCACTGGGCTTTTAGTGGTCTTTAAAGACGATTTAATTTATTGCTGCTATCTGCCAACTCAGCAGTTAATATAAACTGTTCATAAAATTCTCAAAAGACGGCAATACTAAGTTATTTTTTTATGTTAAAGTTTTATTTATTATTTCAGCGGTTTCATGTCGTTATTAATAAATTGAAGTTTTATAAAATTAAAAAGTCTGGTGACGCCCAATAATATGTTTTACAATGGTACATTTGTATACATTACAATTATGTATTACAAAATCGACAATATTTATGAGTAGCATGTAATTTTCTGTTTATTGTAAATGCGAAAAAAGTACATTTTAGTCAATAATTGTTTATTTTTATGACCTAAACTTAAGAAAAATTTACATGCTTAAAATGATGTATTCTAAAATATGAGTAAATATTTTTTTCAAATCGGAGTTGTTGAATCATAAAGGGTTAAGAAATATAATGATATATATATATAAATTATTAATGAATATATGCATTTTTTATTTTTCTGTATAAAATAATTCTTTTTTTTTGTTTTATTGTAACTTTTTTAAAGAATGTTGTATTGAAATACAATAACAAGTAAATAAAATAAAATATTCAAATTATTTTTATAACTAGGGGGCTTGGCCCCCTACCAGCTACGCTCGCCAACTCCCGTTCAGGCATCGCAGTCTCTAAAAGTACGCTAAAACAGTGGCGATCTCCCTATAAACGGGTCTCTATTCATTTCTCTTTGATTGGGGAATTTTAAGGAAAATTCAGCTGCTGTCAAAAGATACAATGGCTGTTTTCGTCTTCGATTAAATAAAATCAGTTAAACATTTCAAAATAAGCTAATATAAAATTAATTAAGTAAACAGAGTCTTTGTCTCCCGGTATTTTTTAACAAAGCGAAAAGAAAGTTCTTTTAAATGAGACATTTTAAATGTATCGTTTTCAATCTGACGTAATTTTCACCAAACTTTTCTTTCTCTTCTTAATATTCACGTGAAAATACTTTTGTTAGAAATGAAATATTATTTGTGCTGTCCTAACAAAAATAGTTGAAAAGTTCATCTGAAAATGTCAAATAAATGTCTCGCGCAATTTTTAAATTTAAACTGTTTAACAATATTATTTTTGTTCATTTTACGTAATGTGACGTAATTTCTCCTATTTAAGACTTCTAACGCATATTACTGAATTTGTAATTTTACAATATCCTTTCTCTTTTAAAATTCACGTGTAAATATAGTTTTTATGAAGTAATTTTCAATAAGTTCCTGCTTTTTATACGTAGTTATTTAATTCTAATTTGAAAGTTTTTTTCTGTTTATAATAGTCACGTGTAAATAAATTTTTAATTTGAAGCAAACATTATTGCTTGCGCTGTTTATACAGTTGGCAACAGTTTAAATTAATTCCATTTTCTAAAATAAGTAAAAAATATCTCCCGAAATGCAGAAAATTTGAATTTAAAATAGAAATAAAATCTCAAAAAATGAGTCAAATTGAAAAAATAAATGCAGTCTGCACACCGGGAAATTCTAACGTATAAAATGGTCTAAAAAAGGATTAATTCCCAAGTATAGTTTTTGCTCCTATAAAATTTTTTTAATGGAACGATTTTGTCCAACTTTAGCATTAAATATCTCTTAAAATAATTCTTCGATTTGAAAACTGTCTGTATCAGCATATTTATCAAACATTTCTCTGTAATACCGCTGATTTCATGTTTTTGTATGCAACATTTTTCTTAATATTAACGGAGAAAGACCTCCGATAACAAAAAATTCAAAACCGGCGGCAGTGACAGCGTAAGTTACTTTTTTTAGAATAGAGAGATTATATTTAATGTAATTAAAATCAACACTTTCAACAAATCATTGCTTCTGAAATAAAACAAGTCCATTGGGGCTACACAATACCACAATTGTTTTCAGGTAAAATGGATAACCATTATTTCATGTTAACTTTACACGGAATAAAACAACAAAATATACAAAATAATACTTTACTGCTTACGAATATTTTTAGACCTAATCAAAAGCAAAACATTAAATATCTAGCAGTAATATAACATGGATTTTCAAAATCAACGGCTCAAATATTAGTTTCTTAAAAGAAATACGTGTAAATAAACTAGACTTCTTAAAAATAATTATCGAATTTCCTTTATTAACGTTCTCTTCTTACAATGTTAATAATACAAATTGTACAGTTAACATATTTTTTGCTTGAAGTAATATTAACTGACACACGTCTGGATCGAAAAATGTTTTGAAAATTAGAAAAACACACCGATAAGCAAATATTGTTTTCACCTCGAATTTTACGTAGGATTTTTTTTTTTTGATATATTTATCGGTTATATAATAAAACTTTGTTAGAATCACCATAAAATCAAACGAACACACAGGAAGCGTTTCGTGTAAACGCATGTCCATAAAGGAACAAAGCTCCCTTGTCCCCTTACAGACACGTGTTTAAATTGGCTGGTGACGGGCTATTAAAATTTCCAGCCCGAATTGCTTCCTGTGTGTTATTTTATGGTGATTCTTACACAATTGTGATTTGTCGCCAGTTTTTCGGTACTGTTTCATCTATATTTCTCTGTGTTTAGATTTAGATTTATTATTATTTTTTTTTAAACACTGAGTTCTTATTTTTTTCTAAAACATATATAGGGAAATTTTTTGAACATTTAAACTCATTAAAGTTTTCTAAACTTTAATTCTTAAGTTTAATTTAATTAAATTGTTAAAGGTATGAATTAAAACACATTTTTTAAAAATTGCTTTTATTTTTGAACTATACATGACATGTTGTTTTACATGGAAAACAGTTTTAAATCCGAAAAATCACAGTTCGAAAACTGATTTCTTTTACTGAAATTTCCAAGTAGAAATTTGAATTTTGTTTTCTTTTCAGAAGAAGTTTCAGAAAGTTTCGTAAGAATATAACTTTTACTCGTAGAAAGGCAAAATTTTTGAAAAGTCATATGAGTGAAATTTAAATAACAATACAATTTTTAAGTGAGTAATACAGACGTAGCAGATGTTTCTAGAATTTGTTAATTATTTAACCTTTTTTAAATGAGAAATTTAACTCAACAAGTTTAAGATACATATTTTAAAATAAAATGTGAATAGTTTGAGTAACATTTAAAAAAGTTTCGAGGATGAGTAATTGAATAACATAAAAAGAAAAAGTTTCGAGAATGTGTTATACAGTGTTTCATATAATGACTATGCATGTGAATAATTACATCTTTAACCAAATACAAAGTTTTAAGTTTTAATTATACTCGAATTTCATAATGGGCTTATTTCACAATGAAAAAAAAAAGTAGTATAGTTAACATCTTTATTGTTGAAAGCGGTATTAAATGACATGTCTTAATTATACTAAAAATTGGGGGTTGGGGGGGGGGGACATTGTTAGGCAGATCTGCATTTTTTAACGCCTGGAAAAATTAATTGTATAATTATCTTGACGTATGAGCTGTGTTTCATTTTTATTCCATTTATGTATAAAAAAGTAGATTCTTATTTTTGTTTGAATAAAAAATGCCAAAACTTTTACCACTTTAAAGTCGCTACAATTATCTAATTTTTTTATTATATGGGTTTTAGTTAATATCTGCAGTTAAACGTATGAATTTGGTAAAAACAATATTTAATCACTTTTATTTCCGCACTGTACATTGAATTTTGTATTACAAGGGAAAAACTTCACAGTTTGAGAAATTACAGTTCAAAAACAAATTCCTTTTATTCGGAATTTTATAAACAAACATGAACATTTTTATTCAGAAAGTTTGTAAGGAATCTCACTTTTACACAGGCAAATTCTTTGGTATATATTATAAATGCAATGTAAATAAAGAATAAACAATACAATGTTTAACTGAATAACACAGATATCAGTGGCAGATCCTTCTAGGGCCTAGAGAGATTCTAGAGTCTAGAGCCTAGAGAGATTTTAGAGCCCAGAGCCTAGATATTAGAGATTCTTCTAATTATTTAACTTTTCTTCAAATGATATAATTATTTGAATAAATTTAAAGTACAGAATTTTTAATATTTAAATTTTTGCGAAAAAATTGAGTACAGATTTTTAGGAAAACATTTACATAAAACATGCGTAATATATTGTTTAATATCATAACCATGGATATAATAAAATATTTGTTGCGTAAAGTAATTAGATTTAACTAAATCGATTTTTTATTAAATAATTTTATAATAGGATCATTTTGCAACTTAATTAAAATATTTATAAATAAGATGTATACGTTAAAACACATAAACTGGCTCAATTGTACAGAAAAAAAAGAAATTTATGAATTTGTACAAATAAAATTAATAATAAAGCATAATATCGACGTTTCGAACTGCTTCTACAGTCGTCTTCAGGAAAAATCCTATGTTGAAATTTTTAAAAGCCTAGAGACGAAAGCTTCCTGTCGAGTGTTGATCAATTATATGAATAGAAAATTGCAGGGAGTACATTGGAAAATTTGAAATTTTTAAAAGTCTAGAGACGAAAGCTTCCTGTCGAGTGTTGATCAATTATATGAATAGAAAATTGCAGGGAGTACATTGGAAAATTTGAAATTTTTAAAAGTCTAGAGACGAAAGCTTCCTGTCGAGTGTTGATCAATTATATGAATAGAAAATTGCAGGGAGTACATTGGAAAATTTGAAATTTTTAAAAGTCTAGAGACGAAAGCTTCCTGTCGAGTGTTGATCAATTATATGAATAGAAAATTGCAGGGAGTACATTGGAAAATTTGAAATTTTTAAAAGTCTAGAGAGACGAAAGCTTCCTGTCGAGTGATGATCAATTATATGAATAGAAAATTGCAGGGAGTACATTGGAAAATTTGAAATTTTTAAAAGTCTAGAGACGAAAGCTTCCTGTCGAGTGTTGATCAATTATATGAATAGAAAATTGCAGGGAGTACATTGGAAAATTTGAAATTTTTAAAAGTCTAGAGACGAAAGCTTCCTGTCGAGTGTTGATCAATTATATGAATAGAAAATTGCAGGGAGTACATTGGAAAATTTGAAATTTTTAAAAGTCTAGAGACGAAAGCTTCCTGTCGAGTGTTGATCAATTATATGAATAGAAAATTGCAGGGAGTACATTGGAAAATTTGAAATTTTTAAAAGTCTAGAGACGAAAGCTTCCTGTCGAGTGTTGATCAATTATATGAATAGAAAATTGCAGGGAGTACATTGGAAAATTCGAAAATGAAATAAGTTGAGACAAATCTCAAGTTTGCTTGAAGGTAATGGAGTGTCACCAGCAATGATGGGGAACAGATTATATTCAAACCGGCTCATGGTAAAATAGGGGGAAATTGAAATATTGCAAATAGGTAAACAATTAAGACTTTTTTTATAATACTTGGGGGCTCAACCCCCTACGAGCTACGCTCGCCAACCCCCCGTTCAGACACTGCAGTCTCCAAAAGCACGCTAATTTGATCGGCTTTAAAAAGATTTTGAAAGATTGAATTATAATTTAAACAAGTAATATAAAAATTTTGTTTTTAAAGTCAATTCCTACTTAGGTCACCAAAGAAAAATTTAATATAATCCCTTAAGCTAATATTAGTTTTTGTTGCATTAAAATATCTCAATTTGTTGATTTTCTATAAGCAAGTAGGTTTACAATGGAATTCCATGGGAATTTGGCGAAATATTAGAAATATCGCCAAGTTGGCGTCACTTTTGGCGACTCTTTTTGGACGCCAAATTGGGCGATATATCGCCAAGTTGGCGACAAACTTGGCGGTATTTGGCGACAGAACAGGGTCCCCCCTATGGTAACCCCTTATTGAAAATACTTTCATTGACTTTCGATAGCCAATGGCCGCCATTTTGCTTCCCATGCAAAACTAAAATTAATTAATTAATATTTAATTAATTAATTAATATTTGTAAAAACTGTATTAACATCAATTGTCATCCAGTACAAGTTCAAAAAAAATTATTTCAACTTGACAGGATGAATAATGAGTATTTTATTAACGATTGAAAATTTGAACAAGATAAATATATAAATAAATAAATATATAAATAAACAAATATAGGGAGAGTGTGAACTAATAGTAGGAATTGAAAAAACAGTGGCGATATCCCTATAAACGGGTTTTTATTCATTTCTCTTCGATTGGGGAATTTTAAGGAAAAATCAGCTGCTGTTAAAATATACAATGGCTGTTTTCGTCTTTGATTAAATAAAATCAGTTAAACGTTTCAAAATAAGCTAATATAATAAGCAAATCTGCTACAAAATGCAAATATATTTTACAAATACCAATGCTTTCTTTTGACGGAAACGATACAGAAGGTAAACGAATCTTAACTAAACCATTTAAGCAATTACTTTATTTTCTGCTTCACAGATTTTTCTCTTTCAAATCATATTTTTTGTTGATGACACTTCATTTTCAGCTTGTAATCTTTTTTATTTTTGTTAAATTACTAAATAGTCGCTCGAAAGCAGACTAAACGCGTTCAATTAATCTTATTAATATAATCTCAAAATATCAAATTAATGTCTCGCGCAGTTTTTAAATTTAAACTGTTTTGCAATATTACTTTTTGTTCATTTTACATAATAAGTGTAATGTGACGTAAATGTGACGTAATTTCTCCTATTTAAGACTTCTAACGCATGTTAAAAAATTTATTATTTTACAATATATTTTCTCGTTTGAAATTCACGTGTAAATATAGTTTTTATGAAGTAATTTTCAATAAGTTCCTGCTTTTCATACGTAATTATTTAATTCTAATTTGAAAGTTTTTTTTTCTGTTAATAATAGTCACGTGTAAATATTTTTTTAATTTGAAGCAAACATTATTATTTGCGTTGTTTATACAGTTGACAACAGTTTCAATTAATACCATTTTCTAAAATAAGTAAAAAATATCTCTCGAAATGCTGAAAATTTCAATTTAAAATAGAAATAAAACCTCAAAAAATGAGTCATACTAAAAAAGTGAATGCAGTCAGCACACCGGGAAATTCTAACGCATAAAAGGATCTGAAAATGAATTAATTCGCATGTATAGTTTTTGCTCCTATAAAACTTTTTTAATGGAACGATTTTGTCCAACTTTAGCATTAAATATCTCTTAAAATAATTATTCGATTTGAAAACTGTCTACATGAGCGCGTTTATCAAACATTTCTCTATAATACCGCCGATTTTCATATTTTTGTATGGAGTATTTATCTAATTTTAACGGAGAAAGACCCCCGGTCACAAAATATTCAAAACCGGCGGCGGCGGTGACAGCGTAAGTTAGTTTTTTTTAGAATAGACAGATTAAGCCAGATTTTTGGTATTTTATAAGATAGATTATCGTTACAGACAATGATATATGGACTATATTATCCGACTGCGTCGGAAAAAATCTGTACTGGGGCACTTCCTTCCGATAAAGTGGGCGAAAAGTTTTTAGAATACAGAAAAAAATTGTAATTTAAAAAAGAGATTTGCAAAACAAATAAATTTAGTAGAATTCAAATCGGCGTGTAAGATTGAAATATAAATGAAAAGATCTTGAAAGTAAAATAATAATACGTGAAGTGTTTTTAAGCAGGATTTTGAAAAGATAAATAAAACATTAATGTCTGCATTTAGATGAAATTGGAAGTCGGGTTAAATGAATGATTGGAATAATTTTAAGGCAGAAAAGAATTAGTTAAACTGGAGTTGTAAAATTATATTAGATGAGAGCAATTTATAGAATACTTTTAAGATAGTGCGTAATTTTAAATTTCGTAATATATATATATATAATATATTGATAATCTAAATATATGAAAACGCTATTTAAATAAATATTGCTGTGTAAATTACACATTAAAAGAGCAGAACAAAATAAAATCACAGAGTAGACGTTCCGAGCTTCAAACGGTTACAGTACAGCTAAATGTTTTACTCATTTTAGTAGTTCTACAGAATGTCATTACAAATGTATTGAAAATGTCATTTTATTAACTCAAAAACTTTATAGTATAAGTATAATTTTCAATTGAAAAAAAATACTTTAGTAATTCGTGTAGTATTGTTTTAAGAAATTATTTTAACATAAGCTGTTTAAGGAAATACCTCAAATAGAGCTTAAACAGAAGAAAAAAAAAACAAAAAAAAAAAACGCTACATTTTTAACAATTTCCAACAAACTTGAAAAGTCTTTATGCATTCGGTTTGTCTGTCCGTCTGTCCACGTTTTAACTACCGTAAATATATTCGGATTTTCATACGATTGATAAACGTTATTCAGGGTCATCTAAGCATATTTGGTATTGTATATGAAGTATGTGGGATTAATAGTTCATTTACAGGGGCACCCAAAAGAATTCCAATACATTATGGTATGTGGTGAAAAAGCGTTAGCAGAGTATGTTAATGACATTACGCTATTTCAAATGTATTGAAACTGATATAAAACATTGAATATTTCACTACAAGACGATTACGCTAGAATACGGCATTCATAGCATTTATTGTTCATTTACAGGGACTCAAAAAATAAATCGATTACAGTACTGTCTTTGAGTAACAATTACTTGAAGTGCGTTTTTAATTTCGGTATGCGCTTATAAATTTAACTACTTCTTTGCATTTTACTAGTTGTATATACATTATATACCTCATATACAGGGCTGCACAAAAGAATTCATGTGCCTCCTTTCCGTGTTTCTCTTTATTAGCGGAAATTGCTGAAAGGTTAATTTCAACTACAGTATATATGTATTTCTTAACTGAACTAAATTTTGGCATGCATGTAGTTAATAGATACAAATCTATCTATCCTATACAGGGCTGCTCAAAGAATTCGGATAATTATCCTATTGTAGATGGGAACAGCTGAAATTTGTTCATGAGTTTACATATGGTACAATTAGACAATATTTTAACTTATTAAACGGTGCAGTTTTGTTACATTACTCTAAATGTGTTGGGAAGTGTTTCATAATCTATGCTTGAAGCATGATTTTCCTTTCTTGTTTAGATTGAGTTTGAATGCATAAATTTTGGTAAGTCAGTGTATATTTTTATGATAGTAGTGCCTCTTAAGAAAAAAAAGTATAAAAAATTCTGATACATAGAAAATCAATAACGAAATAAACTATTTCGCTTTATAAAATGATATCCTACGTAACAAGTTTATTTCCTTTTCTTTAGGATACAAAGGAGTAAGGTAAACTCAGCAGTAATGGGCCACTTAAGGACATTTATCTAATTATTATTAAAGTGGTAATGAATAAAAAAAACATATATATTTTAGCCTAGTCCCACCCTTCTTATATCAGAAAAAACATTCAAAATTTCAAAATATATTTTTAGGAAAAAATGTTACCTTCCTTTATGCTCCAGTAGTGGACATAGTAAATTTCTGATGAATGAACTTTTAAGTTTTCGGCTTATACTACAAATTATGGTACTTTTCCGTCATATGGACACCATTGTCGCCAAGCGTAATGGTCGCCACAAAATGAAAATCACGTGAATTGAAACATTTGAAAAATAAAAGAAAAAACATTGTCGATAGTAAAGTGAGCATTTTAAAAATATAATATTTGAAAATTATAGACTTTTACGAACTATTTTATTAAATCACAAATATATACTTAAAATATCAAGGTTGAAATAATTGGCGCATTAGCATACATTTTGGCATGGTGTCCGTATAACGGAGAAGTAACCAAATTAGTTACATAATAGAGTGTATCAAAAGCTCTTTCATTCAACACGTCTGTTAAATGACACTGATTTGCTAAATATTGCACTTCGTTTCATAAGAACATAATTATTGGGGGTCAAACGTTAGAAGCATATTTTCTTTTGTTTTCGTATTTATAAAAAATCAAAAATATAAACTTAAAAATGTATCTGTTGACATTATAGATAATATATATTTCTTGTTAATATGAATAGGTCTTATGCAACATCTATCGAACTGCTTTGAATTGAAAAATGGTAATTTATGCCACTGTTTTCAATAACTACATAATTAAAAATTTCAACTTAAAACTTCGAGTACTATTTAAAAATATATATTTTTTCCCTTTTCCTTAAGAAATTCAACAAGCATCAAGAAAAAAAAAATGTTCTACAGTAAAAGCTTAAAATATTTTACTACGAATTTTACTCCTTAAAATTATCATTGACTTCTTATAGACACAAGAAGCAATACTTTTTAGCAAACTTCTGCATCTGTCACAAATCCACCAGTAAAGGCATAAAATATTTTATACGAATTTTACTCCTTAAAATTATCATTGACTTCTTATAGACACAAGAAGCATTACTTTTTAACAAACTTCTGCATCTGTCACAAATCCACCAGGCAGAGGCTTTGATAATTCGACCATAAAGTGATTTTTGCTCTTTTCTTTTGAGTACTTTTGAAAAGTGTCTTTGATTCAGATTGAGTGTTTCAATTCAATAGATAAGAGGGGCTTATTCAATAGAAGTGTTATCCGTCAAATAATTCTCTGAAGCGTAAAGAAAGAAGGAGAGAATTTCATGCAAACTCTTCTCCGCAGCGTTTTAACTAATATTCAACGGAAATTTAAAAAAAGATTAAAATATGAAAGTTTAAAATCTTAAAAGTCATAACTTAGAAGACGGATATTTTTTAAATCTTGATTTTTTTTCTCTAAAATGCAAACTAAATATACAAATGATAATAAAATAGACATAATAAATGGCATAATAAAATGGCATTTACACCATGAAAAAGTTCAATATTAAAGTGAAAATAAAAAATCACAAGTATACTAAATGATGTATAAAAAATGTTCTAAAGTTAAAATCTAAACAAACATTAAAATAAAACTATAACAATCTACGTTTCGGCCATCGACTATGACTATCTTCAGGAAAGAGTTGATACATTGCTTTTACAGAACAAAGTCAAGCCGTCTTGAATTTGAAAATTCCGTTAGGTTCATAAACGATAATCGCTTCAAACAATCATAAGAACAGAATATGCACTGGCATCATCTACCGCACGAAAAGAGAATAAAAGCTTAAACGAATTAACGATGCAGTATGCAATGGCGACATCTATCAGATTTCTGATATCAATAAATATATTACTAAAATAGGTGTGATGAAATACACAAATGGTTTTCAAAAAATTAAAAACACTTAATATTTGCTTAGGTTTAGTAAGCGCTTTAAGTGCTTTTTATATATACTTTTAACATCTAGTGTTTTCAATATTTTGAAAACCATTTATATATTTCATCACACCTATTTTAGTAATATATTTTAGTGAATGATTTTTTGAAAGTTATCATATTTTTATAGAGTTAAACAAATATACTAAAAAATAAAAAACAAACCCACTTGTTTTTTCAAACGCAGTTACATTATAAATGAATGAAAACATGTTCAAGTATAAACAACCTTAATTACTTAAAAATAACATTCGGTATATATAATCTTGTATTATTTTTTTTTTAAATATATAGATTCTAAAACAATTTTTTAAATAAATGCGTATATACAACGAGAATATTTTTTCTAAATACCCTGAAGAATAAAAGTTGTACACTTCAATTAGAACTAAGTACATCTCATGTCGGTCTACTTCATTCACGTGAGACTGTATGTCATTTTGTTTAAATATATTTTTGGGCGCAATAAATTAACACGGACACACTTGTAGATGCGAAGATGTATAAAAGCGAAACATGTACTAATAAATCAACATGTGTGATTTTTAAAAATTGTGACCGAAATAGTTGAAGCTCATTATAAAATGAAAATATACTCAAAACGCAGTATATTTAGCGTATTTTACATATTCGTTTTTACCAGTGAACAGTAAGTAATGTAATGACAGTGTATTTCTTTTTTTTTATTCTTTGAAACTTCAATAAATAATTGGCCGTTTCGCTACTGGTTTCATTCATCAAGGACATACTTTTTAGAAAAAAATTTTAAGACGTTTAATCTAATTTAAAAGAATTTTACAAATTTGTCTGAATTTTTAATCCTTTTCCTACCAAAAGCAAAATAATCTGAATTCAAACAGATAGATGTGAGAATATTTTTGACGAAAAACTTTACCGAGAATGTTTTGAATCATGATGGATGCTATCGTCCAGTTGAGCTCTTTTAAAATCATATAATTTTGATATAAGTTAATATAAGAAATATGTACATATATTTGTTATTTTGTTAAGAAAACTAGAAATTTTTATTTAAAATTATTGTGGCAGTTCTAAATAATTATAATTTTGTTATAGAATAAATTTAAAACGAGTGTCAATGATGTTTGTCAACTTTTTAAAATTAAAAACAAAAAAAAAAATCACTAAATTTTTTTTTATGGTGTTTACCTGATTGGGAGCATTATTAATAATGTATGAAAACTTCATATGTTTTACTTTATTTTTATAATTTTGGTAGTGGGAGGGTTAAGAAAAATCTGCTTTATTTTTTCGGAATTTTTTTTAACTTCTCCTATTTAACTTAACTTGGTTTTTGTATTTAAAGATGGAATTTTGTAATCGCTGCACTCGCTTCCTGATATGATAGAATTATAAAAATTATGTACACAGGTGTATTTCCGATGACATAATAACATTTTAATATTTTTAGAACTTAATTCTAAAGGGTAGGTATAGTTGCTCCCTTAAAACTAAAAATTTCGCTACATTTTTATAAGTTGGTTTTTAACTAATTGGCAGTATTATTAACAATGTGTGTAAACTTCATACGTTTTATTTCATTCTTATAATTTTGGTAGTGGAAGGGTTAAGAAAAATATGCTTTCTTTTTACTGAATTTATTTTTACCTTCTTCTATTTAACTTAACTTCGTTTTTGTATTTAAAGATGGAATTTTGTAATCGCTTCACTCACTTTCGGATATGATAGAATTATAAAAATTATGTACACATGTGTGTTTCCGATGACATAATAACATTTTAATATTTTTAGAACTTAATTCTAAAGGGTAGGTATAGTTGCTCCCTTAAGCCTAAAAATTTCACTAATTTTTAGGGTTCAGTACTTAAGTAAAAACGGAACCATTACAAGATCACTCCTGTGTCTGTCTGTCTGTCTGTCACAGCCATTTTGCTCGTAAACTATGGAACGTGGAAGGTTCAAATTCGGGGAAGTAATAAAGACCATTGACCCACATATTTTCAGATTATTAGGCATTCATAAATATATTTAGTAAAAAAGTAGAGGGGCTAATTATGCTACTTGAAAAAAAAATCTTTTCCTTGTATATCATGTGGGGTATTCTTTGAAAGCTTTTGTAACGCTGAACTCAAAAATACATTCCTTTTAATTTAAGGTATTATATTTTCGAAGATATTGTTGAAAATGTAGCGCAAAAATATGTTTCCCCTCCCCCATCTAATTCCGAATCTACTGAAACTAAAATTATAAAAAAATCAGAGGTAGTAGACGTTAATATAAACCTTGCCGGAAAATTATAGCGATTATCCTAGGTCACATAGCTTTTGAGTAATTAGCATTTTTCTGTTATACACAAATTTCGATTTACGGGCATTTAGAAAAATTGTTGAGCATCGCTTAATATACTTATCGTTGCAGAAGAATAAAAGCATTGTTGATAATGATTTTCGAAAAAAAAATCATCGGTAATTAGCCGAGATATTAACCCTTAAAGGTACGGTCAGTTTGGACGTACACAACGACAGGGGTGGCGTACTCTATTCCTAGTTAACAACTTTTAATGATATATATGTGTAATGTAATGTCCAGTAACAGTATAAAAGCAATAAACGTCAAATTGTTAAAAACATACTAATTTAAGGGGTCTCGGGACTCTAAAAAGTGGAAAAAATGAAAAAAAGACCATTTTCAACATTTAATGTCTTAAAATGTATATGATTTTAAAACACAATTTTAATTGGGATGAAAGATATAAGTATGTTCTTTCGTTTCATGTATTTAAAAAATTGCAAGATACAGAATTAGTAGTTATAGGGGGCTCGAAACTATTAGACACTTGTCAAACAAAAAATTGGCGTAATAGTTTACGCTCAGGATTACAAAATAAATATTGCAACTAGAATGAAAATTTTGGTGCTTACTTATACTTCAGATTGTAATAATTTCCCTGAACATAAATAAATTTGTATTTAAAGCATTTTTATATTTTTAATGCAATGTTGAATTTAGCTAATACAAAATTTTGAAAATTTCAACAGTAAAATCACCTAAAAAAATATTTTTTTGAACATTAAAAAGGAAATTTTACGTTCAGTTTATACAGACTAACATGAAATATATGTTTTGAAAATTTCATAAAAAAATATCCAGAAGTTGTTGACGTATCCTGCGCGTTATGCCCCAAAAACGCAATTTAGAAAATAATGACTTTAAAGTTTCGGAAACTCCGCTTCAGCTATTGAGCGGATATAATTCTAAAAGCCAAAACTTCTGTTCTAATGGGAATTTCAAGGAAACAATTATATCAAAATATTCAGAAACGATAGAAGTTTAACATCTAAAAAAATTAAAATTTCTTAAATTTTGAAGTTCTTGCGACCACTTAATCCTTTCCGGCACAGAGTAATTCTATTCATAAACTTATGAAATAATGGACTGACACCAGTATTTATAAAAGAATTTATTAGAAAGTGCGAACTTGCTTATTTTCACATACATGATAAAAGGAAAATTTTAATTAAATATTCTTAGTGCCGTTTGTCTGTTTTGGAATTAAAATTAGGTGTCCGTTTTTTAAGGGCATCGCTCTCGAAAGACTTAATTAGAATAAATAAATCTTATAAATACTGTGGGATTCGCGATAGTTTGCGTTGATTGTATCTCTCAATACGCCTCGAGTGACTTTAAAATTTAAACACCTATCTGGAAAAACGGGGTACTGACCAAGGCGGCGTTGCAACTTTGAGACCTCAATTCGAAGCGCGCTTAGCACAATGCCAAATTTAAACGTTGAACAAAGGTTTTGTTTTAGTTACACTGTAGAAATAAAGGTTATTACTACGCTGAATTTAGTTTCATGAAATGCCAAATGAAGTTTAACTGTGCACTGCTTTTATTGTCAGTACCGAATTAAGTTCATCATAAACAGATTAGGATAATATTAAAAAAAGAGTTATACGAATATTTGATATTATTTAGGTTCCATATCTCTTTGAACATTCATGGTATACCCATTTATACTTTTCTAATATATACAGTTATACCCAACCCTACGTTGTATAGTTTTTTACAAAATCTTAGTATTCTTTTAGCAACTTTTTATAATACAATTACAAATTCATATATTTATTCTACGGAACCCTCTGTGCGCGAGTAATGCTCGCACTTGACCGTTTATTTTTTATTAGTTGGTTTTTAAAAAATTGGAAGTATAATTAACAATGTGTGTAAACTTTATACGTTTTACTTCATTCTTATAATTTTGGTAGGGGAAGGGTTAAGAAAAATATGCTTTCTTTTACGGAATTTTTTTTTACGTTCTTCTTTTTAACTTAACTTGGGTTTTTTATTTAAAGATGGAATTTTGTAATCGCTTCACTCACTTTGTGATATGATAGAATTATAAAATTTAGGTACACAGGTGTGTTTCCGATGACATAATAACATTTTAATATTTTCATAACTTAATTCTAAAGGGTAGGTATAGTTGCTCCCTTAAACCTAAAAATTTCACTAATTTTTTTTATTAGTTGGTTTTTAACTAATTTGGAGTATTATTATCAATGTGTGTAAATTTCATGCGTTTTACTTCATTCTTATAATTTTGGTAGTGGAAGGGTTAAGAAAAATATGCTTTCTTTTTACGGAATTGATTTTTACCTTCTTCTATTTAACTTAACCTTGTTTTTGTATTTAAAGATGGAATTTTGTAATCGTTTCACTAACTTTCTGATACGACAGAATTATAAAAATTATGTACACAGGTGTGTTTCCGATAGCGTAATAACATTTTAATATTTTTAGAACTTAATTCTAAAGAGTAGGTATAGTTGCTCCCTTAAGCCTAAAAATTTCGCTAATTTTTAGGGTTCAGTACTTAAGTAAAAACGGAACCATTATAAGATCACTCCTGTGTCTGTCCGTCTGTCTGTCTGTCTGTCTGTCGCAGCCATTTTACTCGTAAACTATGGAACGTGGAAAGTTCAAATTCGGGGAAGTAATAAAGACCATTGACCCACATATTTTCAGATTATTAGACATTCATAAATATATTTAGTAAAAAAGTAGAGGGGCTAATTATGCTACTTGAAAAAAAAATCTTTTCCTTGTATATCATGTGGGTATCCTGTGAAAGCTTTTGTAACGCTGAACTCAAAAATACATTCCTTTTAATTTAAGGTATTATATTTTCGAAGATATTGTTGAAAATGTAGCGCAAAAATATGTTTCCCCTTCCCCATCTAATTCCGAATCTACTGAAACTAAAATTATAAAAAAATTAGAGGTAGTAGACGTTAATATAAACCTTGCCGGAAAATTATAGCGATTATCCTAGGTCACATAGCTTTTGAGTAATTAGCATTTTTCTGTTATACACAAATTTCGATTTATGGGCATTTAGAAAAATTGTTGAGCATCGCTGAATATACTTATCGTTGCAGAAGAATAAAAGCATTGTTGATATTGATTTTCGAAAAAAAAAATCATCGGTAATTAGCCGAGATATTAACCCTTAAAGGTACGGTCAGTTTGGACGTACACAACGACAGGGGCGGCGTACTCTATTCCTAGTTAACAACTTTTAATGATATATATGTGTAATGTAATGTCCAGTAACAGTATAAAAGCAATAAACGTCAAATTGTTAAAAACATACTAATTTAAGGGGTCTCGGGACTCTAAAAAGTGGAAAAAATGAAAAAAAGACCATTTTCAACATTTAATGTCTTAAAATGTATATGATTTTAAACAGGGTCGTACTGGCATAACTGAGAGGGCGGTGGCAAAATGGATAAAAAGGGCGCCGCCCTTACAAAAGGTCGCAAATGCTTATATATATATACATACACATACACACGCACATACTATATACATACAGAAAATCTTTGGAAAAGTAATACATTCTTTAAAAGTATTACGTTGAATGCATTATTTTGAAAAGTAGTATTACTTGAATTTTATTGCATGATAGTTTTGTTTTAAAGGTTTTCATTAAATTTCATTATAACTGCTGACTGCTTTACTTGGCTGAAAACACCAATTATTTTTTATTGCCCACCAGAAACTTTTTAATAGAACTGTCTTTTATATTTTTTGAGAAAAAAAGATCTTTCAGAAAAGTCTGCCAAATGTGGCGTTTTGAACCGAATTTCCGGACGCGACAGTGGAGGAAGAGAAAGAAAACTGTTGTCAAGAGACAACAATCAATTTTAACTCAAGATGTAATTAATTTAAAGAACAGAATCTATTGTATTACAAGTCACTTCAATAACCAAGCCTGCAAGTCTCATTCTTTTATGTGGAGTTTGGCCGAATATTCGGTTTCATTTTCGTTTTCATCCCAAAATCCTTGTTTCGGCGAAAATACTGCCGTATATTCGGTATTACTATAACTGCCCCTCCCTAGCCTCCCCCAAACGGCACCCCCATCCAAAGAGCCGTACATACTATATATTTTCACAAGGGGATAAATCTAGAAGGTATTACTAATATTGATTAAATTCGTTATTTTTAAATTAAATTATTTTTTAATATATTTTTTATGTTTATAGCACCTTATATTGAATTAATTTTATTTCAATCAAATTATTTTGTTAATTATGTACTACGCAAAACATTATTCAGATAACATGCGTATATGTATGTTTATGTTACTTTGAATTTATTTTTAAAACAATTTCGCTTTCGTTTTCAGTCGATACAAGGAAGGTAACCGAAATTCAGTTTCTTTCGAACACTATTTTTCTGTTTGTAAATGAGCAGAAATTTTCGCATTATTGAACGTTAAAAAAAATTTTTTTTGAGAACCGCTTTAAGGATTTACACGTAATCATAACTTATAAATTTCGGAAAATCGAGTTTTTATTTTAGCGGCTTTATCAACGGAATTGAGACTTCTTTATGTGGCCAGAATATGGAACAGACAATTATATGTAAGTAAAAAAAAATAAAAAAATACAATAAGCATTCTATTATAATTATAACATAAAATTGAAACTAGTTTTTTTTCTCAAAATTGCATTTTTTAATAGATGACCACGGAACGATTACTTTAATAATACTGAATTGTTTTTCACTTCTAATTTTGTCAGCTTTTTCCTTCTATATATATAAAAAAGTTTTGAATTGGAAATGGACCAATGAAAATCTGCGTAGAAATTCCGGGTAGATCGGCATCCAATTTGAATGCTTAAGCATGGCCTTTCTTCGTTAATATTAAAAAAACTTTTGCAAACAAAGATATGAAAATCGGTGGTATTATAGAGAAATGTTTGATAAACACGTTGATGCAGATAGTTTTCAAATCAAAGAATTATTTTAAGAGATATTTAAGGCTAATGTTGGACAAAATCGTCCCATTAAAAAAGCTTTATTGGAGCAAAAACTATCCAGTGGTGTAGTCCTGGAAAAAAAAGTGGGGGGGACGCTCATAATTTCGAACATTAGGGTCTTACATCACCCATAGGGCAAACTTTCTTGTTTTTCACATTTTCAACTGCATTGAAAAGTAAATGAAAAATTAAATTTAAAAATTTAAATTTAATTAAAATTAATTTAATTAAAGGTTCTTTTTTTTTTTGTTGGCTTACTATAGAATTAAAAAAATTGAAACCTTTTTCATGTCTGAACAAAAGAAATGACACTTTCAGAATTTAGTGTCACCCCCGATAAAATATATATATATATATGTATATAAATATAGATAGTAAAAAACATATTTCAGCTTTAAGACTTAAAATACACGCTTTTATTTTATATAAAATGACGTAATCCGCATAAGCTAGAGAATTCTTCATTTACTATCCAGTCTTAAACAACATCTACAGGATAAATTAACAAACAAGATGGGACACTTCCATAGAGCGTAATGGTAATGCGATTGCGATCGTAGCGCCTTTAGTGACAACGGGGAAGAAACTCCCCATCCCTGTAGTATTTTATTATTGAGTATCTACCTCATTGGGATCTTTCTTGTTTTAATGTTGCATGTTTACGTTTTCAATTGAATCTTACACGATACATGAATATAGAATAGATATTCTATTTTATATATCTAATATCTGTTCTATGTTCATGTACTGGTATACGCATTTTTTTTATTTTATTTAACATGATGCGTGAACAATTTAAGTGCAACGAAAAACAAAGTAAACATTTAATTCTGAATGCTATATATCAAAAGCAATGGTATAATATAAGACTATACGAAATATTGCACTCTACAAGTCCCAAAAAAATTCATAAATATTCCCATTTAATAGTAAAATTTTTATAGCCGATGTTTTATTAATTTATGAAGTTTAACGCAGGCCCGAAACTAGCCTTTTTGGCGCCCGGGGCAAACATGGATTTTGGCGCCCCTCCTTCCCCTTCCTCTCCACCACAAAGTAAATTTACAAAAACAATTTTACTAAGTATCTAATAGACAACTTATTTCTAAATTTAAAATACATAAAACTGAACTACGTAATCAGCTTTGTCAAACATTGATTCATTAAATCCTTGAAAACGGAATCAAAAGGAACCGAATTGCATTTTAATATTTTTAAACATTTTTTTTTCTGCATAGGCTAAATGAGGTGGATATCTAAAAAAAAGAAGGTTTTACTGAGAATTTTACTTTGTGCATTCCCCCTCCCGTTTGTTTTTATTATCCCAGGCAGGCATCGCCCATGGCAAGACGAAAATGAAAGAAAGAAAGGAAGCTCAACGCTGCTCAGCGAAAAAAAAACACCTTTCATGGAATTATTTATCTAATACAAAATTCAGACGGAGGGGTCGCTTCGTGTTTGGTAGTTATCCATGGTGGATACTGGACAGTGTCCCACAATAGAGAATGCCTTGAAAAACGGTAGTGATTCCCCTATGCAGGAAGTGATTTAAAAGATAGAAGGCAAAGATATAGACATGATACTTTTGGAAAGGTAGAATGAAAAAAGCCTAGGAGAACAGTTCTTTTTTCTTATTCATTTGCAATTTTGTATTGTAGATGAATCTTTTTATCTATTTGTAAAGTTTAATGCATTTGGTTCAATTTTCCTTTTAATTTTTCCGGCTGCGAGACATTTTTATACAAGTTTTGTATATATATATATATATGCATTCTTCTATCAAACGTCAAACAAAATCTTCATTTAGGCGCCCCCTTCACCTTCTGTTAAAGCGGCGCCCGGGGCACGTGCCTCCTCTGCCCCCCCCCCCCCTAGTTTCGGCCCTGGAACGTATTTATGTCGTTACAATCTTTTAAATTTCACGCATTTTCACTTTCTTACAGATAAAGTAAAAATATTGCTTTTAATGTAAATAACGTTCAACCAATTGAATAATATTTATAATATTAACATATAAGAAATAATAATAAAATTACAGATTTTGAAAAATTTCTTTCGACAAATTTTTAGAATTATATAAATCTAAAAGTTAAAAATAAATAGAGGTACCGACATTACACTCAGTAAAATTTTATTCGATATGAATAAATTAACACAATGCCTAAATTTGATTTTTTTTACAATTTAATCTCATAAACTTACACATTTCCGTTCTTAACAGAATTTTCTAGGGTTTTTCTTTGATATCATTACTCTAATTATCGTTTTGTAAATTAAAAGTAACAACGATACAAGCACGATAAAAAAAAAAAAAAGCAGCTAAATAAATAAAGCGTAAATACAATATCATCTGCCTCTTCTTCGTTTGGAAAGAATAGATATTCAAAACATAAAGCTTAAACATATTTCTTCAACATATGTAAATTTCGGTCCGTAGTAACGCTAGTACTGTTGTCATTACAGATTTCGCCATAAATGTTCCATCTCGTATGTTAATCTATGAGCTATAGTAAAGTACGCATATGACGTCACTATCGCTGAATAATACACAAATCTCGAAAAAAGAGATGCCATTCAAGAAACCTGACAAAAAAAATCAGCTATCTAATGATTCATATGCCTTCATCTGTTTGTAATATTAATATAGATACTTAAAATTAAATTTGGTTTATAATAGCTCGATGTTTTATCAGAAATGATTCATCTATAGTTTTTCAAAATAGTACGTATTTTAATTACATTTTTAAAAAGTTGTTATGGGTAAATGGCAACAAAAAGATATAATTACTATTTTCCAACTATTTTTCCTTTACTTTCAACATAAATGGAGTATTTGAGCTGCCAAGATTAAACAAATGCGCTAAAAACTACAAAAGAATTAATATTTTAAAAATAAATTGAGATGCAGTTTACAAACAAATTGCGTTTAAAAGTCCTTTTTTTCCCCAATACGACGGTATAAAAATTGAAAATATGCGATGCTTAGAAGTTAAAAAAATTGCAGTAGAGTATTTAACCGTACAATGATACATCTGCTTTGTTTTACGTCTGGCTTATACAACGGAAGTTATTTTTTTGAGACGACACTTTAATAGCTGGGAGAAAGAAAAAGCATACCGGGGACTAAAAAGTAATTTTCGAAAATTGCTGCACTTTTTAAATGTGTTTAAAATTTAAAATGTGTTCATATTTGAACCAGACCACGTTATATAAAGCACTTCCCTAATCGGTTATTTTAACTATTATTGTCTGAATAGAACTGGTAAATTTTATGCATTTACAAACAGAAAATGTAACTTTGATAACGTGTCATAAAACAGCCAGTTTGGAATTGTGGACGAAGAAAAATCGTAAGATATAAAAATTGATATTATACCGATATGACCCTTCCCTACAAAAAGAGGCACATGACACACAGACTCCACCTCATCTACAAGGGAAGATGGATCCACCCGTGGTGCAAATCACAAATGCATAGACGCAACTTTAATAAACTATATTACTAAATAAAAGTTATACCATCTTTTACGGTTTCAGTATAATTAACAGTTTCAATAGTTTCATAAATGTGTTCTGATTAATTAAAATATTTATTTTTTAATTTTGTGCAATTTAATTCAGCATTTGTAATAGAAAAATGTAAGATCTGTTACTACATTCCCATTTAATAAAATAAATAAGTTTTGCGCCTCTTAGTACTAATAACATCTGCTACTTCAATCTTAGTTTTAAACATCGTACTATAGATAAGATTTTCTTTCAAATTTTTGAAAATGGTACATATTACATAAATAATTAATTTATTTTTTTGTACACAGTTATTCAAAATGAAAAAGAAATTCATTAAACGTAATTTATGTTACAACGATTTTACATTTTTTATTCCAAATACAACTTTAACTAGAATAAAAATCATGCGGCATGCATAGAATATGAAATATTTTCTAATACTATCAAAAATATTTTATTATAATTATTTTTTTCATACAAGGAACAGCGATGCGTTAATAGACATTTTAGAAAATACTTAACAAAGTTAAAAGCCTTATCTCAGTAATTACTGTCTAGACTGAAGTAGTCCCTAAAGACATTAAGGGACTACTTCACTCACGGGAACTGAATTCGCTTACTAATGTTAATCCTATGGGAGACGTTTTTAAAAAGGTATATCGTTTGCATGTCAAAATTTTTAAATGATTTTTTTTTTCTTTTTTGCATTGGATAGCCAAGGTCGATTTTCATAATGCCCGTTTTTTACTTTTTCGACTTTGTTCGCAGTCATTTTTTATGAGGATAGGTCGACTTTCGAAACCGGTTCCGAAAGTAAAATTATCTAAATTGGAAAAAAAAAATACAAACAATATCGGAAAAAAAAAAAAAAAAAAAAAGATTTGGCTTTTGTAGAGATTGGCCTCAGCTATTCAATGAAAAAAAAATCTTTTACAAATATTAAAAGTCAAACAAGAAAAAAAAATCTTCCATATGATTAACATTAGAAAGCGGGTGTGAAGAATTTGTGAGTGTTAACATGCAAAATCTTCAGTAATATAATCCCTGTATTTTATGCATACCACACAGTAAAACTAAAAGTCTAATTAAATATAACAACGCTTTTCACTAAGAAAAAGGTTTTTACCGTTCATTGACGACAATATTTGTGTATCCATGTCTTTTGTGCAGTCCTATGTATGAATTTATTTATATTATATTCACACAGTAAGACTTAGTTGTGCTAAAAAACAAATAACACTCTTGAAAATGCATTTTCATCAAATCCCGCCCACACAATTTAAATATTTTGAATTGTTGCACTGCATATAATTTGTAGAATTCATTCCACAGAATTTAATAAAAATTAGTTGAGATTGAAAAAGCACATCTTACAATGTTGCTTATACACTGTTAAAGAAAATTGATATGATATATTACCTATGCTTTCTGTGGATGACGTTATCTCCCTCCTCAATTACGTATATAAATTTCAAAAAACGCTTTTCAAACAATTACTGTCATTAGTGAGTTCAGGAGGTAGCCCGGAGGGGACATTCCCCCGGAAGATTTGAGATTTCGTGTTTTGAATGGTCAAAAAGTGCAATCCCCCTCGGAACTCTATAATGTCACCCTCAGAGCCACAAAAATCCCCCCCCCCCCCCCCGAGGAAAGAGTCTGAATTCAACACTGATTATTGTAAACCGAGATTAATACAATGTAATTTATTTCTATATCCCTGTAAATAAACAAAAGAAGCTACACGATACGTATTCTATATTAAGCGTGTTGTGCCCTTCAGTGATGTATATCAATTTCTTTATGTTTGAAGTAGTGTAATATCATTAAAATACAAAATATAGAATTTTCTTTCCATAGGGCATAATTTAACGCAATATTTTTTTTATGTATACCTGCAAACGAACTATAAGTGCTAAACACTTCATTTTCATTAAAAAATCTTTGTAGTAAATAGTAAATCATAATAATGTATATAAATAGAGTGGCAATCCAAGTTTATTTACGGGCAATCGGAATGACGAACCAAAGTCAAACTTTTCAACTATGTTAGAAAGCGTTAAAATGTTGTAGTTTAATTTTGTACTGTTTATGCTACTGCAAATTTTATTGAGATTGCAGACATTTTCAAACAATATTGCCGTTATTAAATAAAATCTATACTTTATTTTAAAACAAAGTATTTTAGAAATATAACAAATAAAACGCATATTAAGAACTCCTAAATTAAACTTCTATCAGCTTTTTTTTACAAAAGGAACTAGTGAAACATATTACTATTTTTTTTTCTGCACACCTGATATATTTTAATCGGTGGTTTAGAAAAAAAAAATACACAAACATAAAAGAAAAACAGAACTAAAAATAGTCTTTTACGGGGGCTTCAGGAGGACAGGCCCTCTCCCTGATGAATAATTCTTGGTATCCTTTCTTTTACTATTCAATTACTTTAAATCCTATGCGAAGAACAAACTTTGTTATTTTTTGAAATTTTCGAGAGGGAAAGAAAATTTAGTTAATTAAATTTGAAAATCTAAAGAGGGGCAATTCTGCTCAACTACCATTTCTGGCACCCATGTTTCCTTTCCATCCCATTGTACAAAAGATATAATTTTATACAAAAACATATTGATATTTGGAAAATATGAAACCCTTATCAAAGATTCATGGTATAACATAGCATATAATTAAAAATATTATTGATCAAAACTCAAAATATGCTTACGATTCTCTTGCATCGGACTTTTGATCTTCAATTGTGCTCGATAATTTCGTATCTATCATCACGGCATTGTTATACTATCATCGACGACCAACGTTTCGAAGAAATTATAAAACTTTCCAATTTTGGCTGCCTATATCGTTTCATTGTTATTTTTTCCTTCAAAAATTGAAATTGTGATGCAAAATACTTATGGCTAGAATTTAAAAAACAGATACTTCAGAGATATTCGCTGGAATTTAAAATAATCCAATGCTTGTAGTTTATTCCTGTCTAAAGAAGTAATCTCCGAATAGTAAACCAAGAAATAATTGTCAATGTGGATGATACAGGAAGATAGGAGAAAGGGGGATAATGATTTTGTGGGATTCTTGGCACTGCAATATATCAGGAGTTGTCGGTCTGCATTGGTGTCCCTTTTGTTGATTTATTCTGTATTCGATTGCAGACACCATACCAGTCATCTGAGGACCCCTACTAACCAACAGTATGTGACAGATATGACAATTACCCCGAACGTCTTTAAATACCTTATTTACTGACTAATGGAAACATGCTGTTGTTAATTACCATGTGAGAAAAACATGACCAGTCTTTCAAAACTGAAACATCTGGATATTTTTTAAACGGAGACTGCGGTGTATAAAGATCTTTTTCAAAGAGCTTTTGTGGTCTTTATCTTTATGTTAGGAAAAAGGGGGAGGATAATAGTTTTCGATTAGAAAATTCCAAGTAAAACTAATGTATGCATCTGAAGGAACTAATGTTAGTGCGGTATTTCAGGTGTTTCACTACTGTTAATTATGGTGAAACGGCAAGTAAATATCTCTTTCTCCCCAATTCCTTTCAGTTTGTTTTCTGAATACTCAAAAAAAAAAACTCATAGTTTTAAAAATCAATTCTTTACTTCATAAAATTCTTAATTTATTAATGTGCTTTTTATTTTAAACATTTAATAAATCAGGAAAATCTGCGTCCCCTCGTTCCCTTAGCGTCCCCCTTGAAAAAAAAGTAAGGGGACGCTTGAAATAAAATAAAAAAGTGGGGGGACGCCGTCCCCCTGCGTCCCCCCTCGACTACACCACGGAACTATACATGAAAATTTAATCATTTTTAGATCATTTTATACGTTATAAGTTCCCGGTGTGCAGATTGCATTTATATTTTTTATTTGGCTCATTTTTTGAGGTTTTATTTCTATTTTAAATTCAAATTTTCAGCTTTTCGAGAGATATTTTTTATATATTTTAGAAAATGTTATTAATTTAAACTGTTTCCAATTGTATAAACAGCGAAACAATAATGTTTACTTCAAATTAAAAATTTATTTACACGTGACTATTGTAAACAGAAATAAAAACTTTAATATTAGAATTAAATGATCACATGTTAAAAGCAGGAAAATTACGTCATAAGAACCATATTCACACTTAAATTTTAAAAGAGAAACAAAATGTTAAAATAAAAAAATTATTATGCGCTAAAACTTGTAAAGGGAAGAAATTACATCATATTTAAAATGGCCAAAAATATAGTAAAACAATTTAAATTAAAAAATATATTTGCGCGAGATATTTTGAGATAATCTTTTCAACTATTATCGTGAATTCGAAGACAGCGCAAATAATATTTCCTTCTAACAACTAAAGTATTTTCACCTAAATATTAATAAGAGAAATAAAACTTTGGTGTAAATTACGTCAGATTTAAAACGATACATTTAAAATGAATTATTTAAAAGAACTATCTTATAGCGCTGTTAAAAAATACCGGGAGACAAGGACACTGTTTACTTAATTCATTTTACGTTAGCTTATTTTCAAATGTTTAACTAATTTTTTAATTAAATACGTAAACAGCCATTGAATCTCTTAACAGCAGCAGATTTGGTCTTAAAAATCTCCAATCCAAGGAAAACGAATGGAAACCCGTTTACAGAAAAATCACTACCTTTTTTTTTTTTTTTTTTTAATTCAATATTTTTAAAGCCGATCAAATTAGCGTGCTTTTTGGATTTTGGTGTGCCTGAACGGGGGTTAGTGAGCGTAGCTCGTAAGGGGCAGAGCCCCCTAGTTTCTTATATAATTATGCAGTGCATTAAGGATTTTTTTTTTTTTTTTTTTGTCAATCATCAAAAATCAGCATTTTTCTACGATAAAAGTTGAATACCCTCTTCAAATAATCAGCATAAAAGAAAAAAAAAAGAAAGAGAGAGAGCTTTTCATAATTTCCACCCTTTGTCTCGTCTAGTCACTGAAATAAGTCATATTTAATTAAAAATTACTGTTTATTTTAATTTCAGGTAAGCCAAATTTAAACTACAATGGTCGTCGCAACTCACACGCACACAAAAAAACCCACCAACAACGTCGTGTCGCGCATGAGTGTGTTAATTAGTATTTCATGGGAAAATACCCCCACATCCACCGATTTCTATTTTCTCCAGAAAGATAGAGAGCTCCAGAATACGGTATAATAATTTAAAAAAAAAACACATCACATCTGGTATCACATCTGGTATTACTACAGAAACCACTGGGTATCTATAGAACCGATTTGAAACCCCGCCGAAATGGTAATTTGTCTTCTTAGTAACTCCCACGTTACTGACTAACAGCATTGAAAACTGAACCCAAATACATCATCTGCACTTCTCTTTACTTATATTTAACCATTCTTTTGTAAAAGGACTTTTACAATTTTAGTGGTTTATCTATTTATTTTAATTACATATGTATTTTTCAATTCATATATCGGGGTAGTGTTTGAAGTTTAAAGAGGTTAAGCAGATCCGGTTAAAAAAAAAAAAAAAAAAAAAAAAAAAAAAAAAAAAAAAACGTTTTTACATACTGGCTTTTTCGGATGCTAAAAATATTATCGAATTTTTAAATAGATATGAAAAATTAACATTTTCTTCTTTCAAAAGCAAAATTTGCATAAGTTTCCATTGCAAAATCTTGTGAAGAATTAGTCTTGGCGCTCTTGGCGGTCTAACACTTATATTATCATTAAGAAATTATGGAATGCTCCACTTTAGTAGAACTAAGGGCATCAATTTATGTGTGTATTTGTGGGGAGTGTGCGTGTGTGAGTGTGTGTGTGTGTGTGTGTGGGGGGGGGGGGGGGGGGGTTGCTATTACAAAAACACGATACTACTTTTTTCCAAGTTATTTTTACAGAGGCGCTGAAAAAAATCTGGCCAAGTGACCATGGGCGCCATGATTACAAAAACACGGTATTAGTTTTTTTAAACTTATTTTTACAGAGGCGCTAAAAAAATCTGTCCAACGGCGTCATGATTACAAAAACACGATGATAGTTTTTTGAAAGAGATTTTTACAGAGGCGCTGAAAAATATCTGACCAAGGGCGCCATGATTACAAAAACACGATATTAGTTTTTTAAAACTTATTTTTGCAGAGGCGCTGAAAAAAATCTGACTAAGGGCGCCGTAATTAAAAAACACGATATTAAGTTTTTGAAATTTATTTTTACAGATGCGCTGAAAAAAATCTCTCTTAGGGCGCCATGATTAAAAAAACACGATAATAGTTTTTCAAAATTATTTTTACAGAGGCGCTGAAAAAATCTGACCAAGGGCGCCGTGATTTCAAAACCATGATATTAGTTTTCTGAAAGTTATTTTTACAGGGCGCTGAAAAAAATCTCACCAGGAGCGCATTCACTACGAAAACACGACATTAGTTTTTTGAAAGTTATTTTTACAGAGAGGCGCTGAAAATAAATCTGACCAAGGGCACCATGATTACAAAATTACGATATTAGTTTTTTGAAAGTTATTTTTACAGAGAGGCGCTGAAAAAAAAAATCTGCCCAAGGCCGCCATGAGTACAAAACGCGATAATAGCTTTTTGAAAGGCATTTTTACAGAGGCGATGAAAAATATCTGACCAAGGGCGCCATGATTACAAAAACACGATATTAGTTTTTTAAAACTTATTTTTACAGAGGCGCTGAAAAAATCTGACCAAGGGCGCCATGATTACAAAAACACGATATTAGTTTTTTGAAATTTATTTTTACAGAAGCGGTGAAGAAATCTGACCAAGGGCGCCATTATTACGTAAACACGATATTAGTTTTTTTAAACTTATTTTGACAGAATCGCTAAAAAAATCTGTCCAAAGGCACCATGATTAGAGAAACATGATGATAGTTTTTTGAAAGGGATTTTTACAAAGGCGCTGAAAAGAAATCTGACCAAGGGCGCCATGATTACAAAAACACGATATTAGTTTTTTAAAACTTATTTTTACAGAGGCGCTGAAAAAATCTGACCAAGGGCGCCATGATTACAAAAGCATGATATTAGTTTTCTGAAAGTTATTTTTATAGCGCGCTGAAAAAATCTCACCAAGAGCGAATTGATTACGAAAACACGACATTAGTTTTTTGAAAGTTATTTTTACAGAGGCGCTGGAAATAAATCTGACCAAGGGCGCCATGATTTCAAAATTACGATATTAGTTTTTTGAAAGTTATTTTTACAGAGAGGCGCTGAAAAAAAAATCTGTCCAAGGGCGCCATGATTACAAAAACACGATGTAGTTTTTGAAATTTATTTTTACAGAGGCGCTGAAAAAAATCCCTCCAAGGGCGCCGTGATTACAAAAACACGATATTAGTTTTTGAAATTTATTTTTACAGAGGCGTTGAAAAAATCTGACCAAGGGCGCCATTATTAAGAAAACACGATATTGGTTTTTTTAAACATATTTTTACAGAGGCCTTAAAAAAATCTGTCCAAGGGCGCCATGATTAGAGAAACACGATGATAGTTTTTTGAAAGGGATTTTTACAGAGGCGCTGAAAAAAAAAATCTGACTAAGGGCGCCGTGATTAAAAAATACGATATTAAGTTTTTGAAATTTATTTTTACAGAGGCGCTGAAAAAATTATCTCCAAGGGCGCCATGATTAGAAAAACACGATAATAGTTTTTTGAAAAGCATTTTTACAGAGGCACTGAACAAAATCTGACCAAGGGCGCCATGATTACAAAAACACGATATTAGTTTTTTGAAATTTATTTTTACAGAGGCGTTGAAAAAATCTGACCAAGGGCGCTATTATTACGAAAACACAATATTAGTTTTTTTTAACTTATTTTTACAGAGGCGCTAAAAAAAATTGTCCAAGGGCGCCATGATTACAAAGCCGCCTCTGACAAAGGGACCAAATGAAATTAAAATGAAAATCTCATGTCTTAAATTGGCATTTTTTTTTGTTTTGTTTTTTGTACTTTCACAAAAAACAGAAATACAAAACTACCGGGCAGCCACCCAGGGCGCTGAATATTTGACAGAAAATATACTAAATACATCATTAATACCAATATTAATTTATGTAGAAGTTACTATTCTTCGGGGTACTGAAAAAATCTGGACCAGGGCGCCATGACTATCATAGTCTCTGTGAATGAATCCATTTAAAATGAGAATATGTTTCTTATACAGTGTTTCGTCGTTTATGCTTGCACAAAAGGCAGAAATACAAAAATACCTCACAACACCAGGGGCGCTAAATACTTAGACGCAGAAAATGTGCAAACGTATTAGACGCAGACATATTAGACACTTATTAGAAGCATTCCTAGAACAGAAATTACTTAGGCGTATATCTAAATAAGTGAGTACTTAATATTATTTTTCTTAGAATTTATCATTAGTGCAGGCTTTGAAACAAAGTCTGGTCCTGGATACAATGTGTAACAATGGCATATCTGATTGTCGATAACTTATGTTATCTCGAAATTTGTTTATCTAATTGTCTTTGATCACACATAGTTTGCTTATGCTATACTTTAAAAAATAAATAGCATTACTTTTTAATTTTCCAAATGAAAATCTTTGAAAATTTTATGCCTTTCAAAATGCGTGCTTAAAAAAAAAAAAAAAAAAAAAAAAAAAAAGAAAAAAAGAAAAGAAAAAAAAAAAAAAAAGAAGAAGAAAGTGACGATGGGCGCACCGCGCATTTGCCTCGTTGCCCGGTGGGCCAGTACGACCCTGATTTTAAAACACAATTTTAATTGGGATGAAAGATATAAGTATGTTCTTTCATTTCATGTATTTAAAAAATTGCAAGATACATAATTAGTAGTTATAGGGGGCTCGAAACTATTAGACACTTGTCAAACAAAAAATTGGCGTAATAGTTTACGCTCAGGATTACAAAATAAATATTGCAACTAGAATGAAAATTTTGGTGCTTACTTATACTTCAGATTGTAATAATTTCCCTGAACATAAATAAATTTGTATTCAAAGCATTTTTATATTTTTAATGCAATGTTGAATTTAGCTAATACAAAATTTTGAAAATTTCAACAGTAAAATCACCTAAAAAAATATTTTTTTGAACATTAAAAAGGAAATTTTACGTTCAGTTTATACAGACTAACATGAAATATATGTTTTGAAAATTTCATAAAAAAATATCCAGAAGTTTTTGAGGTATCCTGCGCGTTATGCCCCAAAAACGCCATTTAGAAAATAATGACTTTAAAGTTTCGGAAACTCCGCTTCAGCTATTGAGCGGATATAATTCTAAAAGCCAAAACTTCTGTTCTAATGGGAATTTCAAGGAAACAATTATATCAAAATATTCAGAAAAGATAGAAGTTTAACATCTAAAAAAATAAAATTTCTTAAATTTTGAAGTTCTTGCGACCACTTAATACTTTCCGGCACAGAGTAATTCTATTCATAAACTTATGAAATAATGGACTGACACCAGTATTTATAAAAGAATTTATTAGAAAGTGCGAACTTGCTTATTTTCACATACATGATAAAAGGAAAATTTTAATTAAATATTCTTAGTGCCGTTTGTCTGTTTTGGAATTAAAATTAGGTGTCCGTTTTTTAAGAGCATCGCTCTCGAAAGACTTAATTAGAATAAATAAATCGCATAAATACTGTGGGATTCGCGATAGTTTGCGTTGATTGTATCTCTCAATACGCCTCGAGTGACTTTAAAAGTTAATTAAACACCTATCTGGAAAAACGCGGTACTGACCAAGGCGGCGTTGCAACTTTGAGACCTCAATTCGAAGCGCGCTTAGCACAATGCCAAATTTAAACGTTGAACAAAGGTTTTGTCTTAGCTACACTGTAGAAATAAAGGTTATTACTACGCTGAATTTAGTTTCATGAAATGCCAAATGAAGTTTAACTATGCACTGCTTTTATTGTCAGTACCGAATTAAGTTCATCATAAACAGATTAGGATAATATTAAAAAAAGAGTTATACGAATATTTGATATTATTTATGTTCCATATCTCTTTGAACATTCATGGTATACCCATTTATACTTTTCTAATATATACAGTTATACCCAACCCTTCGTTGTATAGTTTTTTACAAAATCTTAGTATTCTTTTAGCAACTTTTTATAATACAATTACAAATTCATATATTTATTCTACGGAACCCTCTGTGCGCGAGTAATGCTCGCACTTGACCGTTTATTTTTTATTAGTTGGTTTTTAAAAAATTGGCAGTATAATTAACAATGTGTGTAAACTTTATACGTTTTACTTCATTCTTATAATTTTGGTAGGGGAAGGGTTAAGAAAAATATGCTTTCTTTTACGGAATTTTTTTTTACGTTCTACTTTTTAACTTAACTTGGGTTTTTTATTTAAAGATGGAATTTTGTAATCGCTTCACTCACTTTGTGATATGATAGAATTATAAAATTTAGGTACACAGGTGTGTTTCCGATGACATAATAACATTTTAATATTTTCATAACTTAATTCTAAAGGGTAGGTATAGTTGCTCCCTTAAGCCTAAAAATTTCACTAATTTTTTTATTAGTTGGATTTTAACTAATTTGGAGTATTATTAACAATGTGTGCAAATTTCATACGTTTTACTTCATTCTTATAGTTTTGGTAGTGGAAAGGTTAAGAAAAATATGCTTTCTTTTTACAGAATTTATTTTTACCTTCTTCTATTTAACTTAACCTTGTTTGTGCATTTAAAGATGGAATTTTGTAATCGCTTCACTAACTTTCTGATACGATAGAATTATAAAAATTATGTACACTGGTGTGTTTCCGATGACATAATAATATTTTAATATTTTCATAACTTAGTTCTAAAGGGTAGGTATAGTTGCTCCCTTAAACCTAAAAATTTCACTAATTTTTTTTATTAGTTGGTTTTTAACTAATTTGGAGTATTATTATCAATGTGTGTAAATTTCATGCGTTTTACTTCATTCTTATAATTTTGGTAGTGGAAGGGTTAAGAAAAATATGCTTTCTTTTTACGGAATTTATTTTTACCTTCTTCTATTTAACTTAACCTTGTTTTTGTATTTAAAGATGGAATTTTGTAATCGCTTCACTAACTTTCTGATACGACAGAATTATAAAAATTATGTACACAGGTGTGTTTCCGATAGCGTAATAACATTTTAATATTTTTAGAACTTAATTCTAAAGAGTAGGTATAGTTGCTCCCTTAAGCCTAGAAATTTCGCTAAATTTTTTTATTAGTTTTTTTTAACTGAGAGTATTATTAACAATGCTTGAAAACTTCATACGTTTTATTTCATTCTTATAATTTTGGTAGTGGAAGGATTAAAAAAAATCTGCTTTATTTTTACGAAATTTATTTTTGCCTTTTTCTATTTAACTTAATTTCCGATGTCTTAACAACATTTTAATATTTTTGGAGCTTAAATCTATAGGGTACGTCAGGTATAGTTGAACCCCTTAAGCCGCCTAATTATTCTGTTTTATAGTAATAATTTTTGTAATGCACATTTAACCTATCTACCCCAAATTGTATGTAGAACTTCATAAAAATATTATTGTAATACAAATACCAGATAAAATGAGATTTTTATCAAAAAGCTTAATGATTTTGGTCATCTAATCCAGGACCTCAGGGTTAGTTGCCCCATTTCACCGGAATAGATTCTCCAGCCAATAGCTCTGGAAGTGGGAAGAATTATGGATGCAACCTATAAACTAACACATTATTCGATACCTGTTTCAAGTAAATTCACTAAATCATGAAAAATCTCTAATAAATACATTATATTTCATATGCTATTATCTCTATCTTATGAAAACATACAACAAAATCCAAGCTTGCCTTTTTGATGAATGTAACTTTTGTCTGAAGAAATAAATCGTTGTGACTTCGTCTGCTACGTTTTTTTCTTTAATATAACGATTGAGAGCAGACGAACATCACTAGCTCCGTCACATGTCCAATAGCTGAAATAGAGTGACTGGGGCAACTATCCCGATGTGGTATCTAACCTGGTTTTAGCCTATTAATAAATTAATTTTATGGCATTTTTCCATTAGCTAGTTGCAGGGTTGTGTAATCGACAAATATTCTAAATGGCTACAAGTGCTTGTGAGTTTCAAAAGCAGTGGATTAAATTATGTACCAAGTCATGCTTGCCAAATTATGCCATGGTTGTGAAACAGCAACAACAAAATACTTTTAACACAAAAAACTAGAAAATATAAATAAAATAAAAAAAGTGTAATAATTTTTTTTTAAACTACACTTTAATCAAGCTATTAATTTATAATTATAAGTTTTTTAACAATTAGGAAAGCAATTTAGAAATACTGAATCGGTAGCTTAAATAGATTTGTTTTCTTTCCTGTCCCCATACCTTACCCCCCCCCCCCCCCCCCTTAAAAAACAAACAAAGAAAGCAAACTGCGCAATTATATTTTTACTTTCTTCTGTCTTCAATATAAGAAAGTATTGTAATCGAAATTTTTTTCGACTTCCGGTTTTCGACGGATTTACACGTTTTAGGGGTCAGAGATCCCCGAAAACCCGTTTATAGAAAATGTCTGTCTGTCCGTGTGTCCGTCTGTCTGTCGCCATTATACCACCAAAAAGTGTATGAAGTTATGCATAGAATTGAACCAAATTTTTATTTTAAGTTTTTGGCTATGGCAAGAAAAACCTCCCTGAATTAGGAAAAAATTCGCCGGTAGGGGGCACTGTAATAGCAATTTTTGTGCGATTTTGAATATTGTACCATCCAAAAATGCATGAAGTTATGCATAGAACTGAACCAAATTTTTATTTTAAGTTTTGGTTATGACAAGCAGGTCCTCCCTGAATTTGGAAAAAAATCGCCGCTAGGGGGCGCTGTAATACCGATTTTTGTGCGATTTGGAAATTGTACCATTGAAAAGTGTATGAAGTTATGCATAGAATTGAACCAAATTTTTATTTTAAGTTCTTGGCTATGGCAAGCAGGTCCTTCCTTAATATGGAAAAAATTTGCCGGTAGTGGGCGCTGTAATAGAGATTTTTGTGCCATTTTGAATATTGTACCATCGAAAAGTGCATGAAGTTATGCATAGAATTGAGTCAATTTTTTTGTGTTTGTATTTGGTCATGGCACGAAGGTCCTCCCTGAATTTGAAAAAATTCCGCCGGAGGGGGGGAGGGGCGCTATAATTGCGATGTCTGTACCATTTTCATTATTGTACCATCGAAAAGTGTATGAATTTATGCATAGAATTGAACCAAATTTTTTGTGTACGTTTCTGGCTATGGCAAAGAAGTCCTCATTGAATTTGAAAAAAATCTGCCGGAAGGGAGGCGCTGTAACAGTGATGTGTGTGACATTTTCTTTATTGTACAATCGAAAAGTTTATAAAATTATGCATACAATTGATCCAAATTTTTTGTGCATGTTTTTGGCTTTGGCCAACATGTCTTCCTTGAATTTGGAAATATCGCGCGGCAAAGGGGCTCGGTGATAGCGATTTTTGTATACTTTTCCTGATTTTTTGTAGTTTTATTGTCCATCGGCGGCTCGTGCAAAGGCGGGAACTCGCTTCCTGCTAAGCCGGCTATTCGAAAACATTTGATAACAATAGAAAAGAAAAACTCTCAATTTTAATAAATATCATGATATAGATTAACTCGTTTTTAGTTCATTTAATTGACTGAAGCAGAAGTTTAAGATGAAAATCAAAGTTGGTATAGTATTGAACTAATAATATTGAAGTATTAACATGTGTAACTAGTTTTTGAAATATTAAGATGTATAAGATAGAAGAAAGTTTTGGGATTGGCACATCCAACTAGTTTGTAACTAAAGTAATCGCCACGAAGCGTAAATCATTGCGGAGAATTTTTCATTAACGGTGTTTGGAATTTTTTTGGAATCAGGCGTGATCAGTGTTTATCATAAAAGATAAACACAAAATTCTTAAAAAAGAGTGTTTTTTTTTATAAAAACTATTTTTACTTCTACAGTTACAATTTTAAACAGTTACAAGACTTAATTTTTTTAAAGCTATAGAAAACTTTCTTTGAAATTGATCTCTTTTTAATAAGTGCAAAAAAGTTGGACAGAGAAGTTAAGAAGGCAACAACACTTTCAAAATACTGAGTAAAACAGATGACTATGCAGCTGGTCCGTTTTCTAGGCAACTACTAAGTGATTTCAATATTTTTGTAAATAGGATTTGCACTAGTTAAACTTTACATTGATCGTTCGGACAAAACTGAAGATAAAAAATGCAATAAATACGCATTTATACTTAAAAAAAAGAGTTAACTGGAAACTAAAAAGGAATTGATTTTGCAGAAAAATTAAATATCATGGTTTAGCTTCTTGTAATATTAAAGGAATAAAAAAAAATTTTGAAATCGCTTCAGTATTTCTCGGTCAAAATGTACATAAATATCGACCATTGTCTATGTATTTCAAAATTGTTTCCCTCTTAAACTATAAGTCAGGGGAAAATAAGAATTTTTATTTTGCACTTTATTGAATTTTAATCAGTTGACAGTTCATGACATTTCTACAGAATGCATTCTATCGTTTAAAGTGAAAAAAGTTTTGAATTAAAAAGTTCTAGATCAATGATTTCCAAAACTTTTAAATTTCTTTAAAATTGTTCTTTCTTGAAAACTTTTTTCTTTTTTGCAGAAAACGAGATTTAGTTTAAACAATATAAAACAGAAGTTACTTTTTACACTCTATTGAATTTTAATAAGTTATTACTTCACGACATGCATGCAGAGTTTATTCTTTTATTTCAATTGAAAAAATGTAAGTATTTTAATTAATAAGAACTTGAGCAATGATTTGACTATTTAATAACTTTTAGATTGTCATTAAAATTGTTCTTTCTTCATAACGTTTTCTTCTTTTTTGTAGAAATCGAGATTTACTTAAAAAAATAAGTTATTTTTTACATTTTATTAAAATTTAAATAAGTTATCACTTCATGACATTCATGCTGAATTTATTACTTATTTTCCTATTGAAAAAGATTAAGTACTTTAATTAATAAGAACTTGAGCAATGATTTTCATATTTAAAAACTTTTAAATGTCATTAAAGTCGTCCTTTCTTCATAGCTTTTTTTTCTTTTTTGCAGAAATTGAGATTTAGTTTACACAAAAAATAGAAGTTACTTTTTACAATTTATTAAATTTAAATAAGTTATCACTTCAGGACATGCATGCAGAATTTATTAGTTATTTTCCTATTGAAAAAAATGTAAGTATTTAAATTAATAAGAATTTAAGCATTGATTTCCATAATTACAAACTTTTAAATGTAATTTAAATCGTCCTTTTTTCAGAGCTTTTTTAAAAAACAGAAATCGTGAATTAGTTTAAACAAAAAAAATTGAAGTTACTTTTTACACTTTATTGGATTTTAATAAGTTATCACTTCATGATTATGCATGCAGACATTCTTTATTTCAATTGAAACAAATGTAAGAACCTTAATTAATAAAAACATGAGCAATGATTTCCTTATTTAAAAACTTTTAAATGTCATTAAAATCGTCCTTTCTTCATAGCTTTTTTTTTTCTTTTTGCTGAAATCGAGATTTAGTTTGAACAAAAAAAAAAAAAAAAAAAAAAAAAAAAAAAAAAAAAATAGAAGTTACTTTTCACATTTTATTCAATTTAAATAAGTTATCACTTCATGACGTGCATGCAGACTTCCTTTATTTCAGTTGAATACAAATGTAAGTACTTTAATTAATAAGAACTTGAGTAATGATTTCCCTATTTAAAAATTTTACATGCTATTAAAAAATTGTTCATTCTTCATAGCTATTTTTTTTTTTTTTTTTGGCAAAAATCGAGATTTAGTTTAAAGAAAAAAAATAGAAGTTACTTTTTACACTTTATTGAATTTTAATAAGTTAGCACTTCATGATTATGCATGCAGACATCCTTTATTTGAATTGAAACAAATGTAAGTACCTTAATTAATAAAAACTTGAGCAATGATTTCCTTATTTAAAAACTTTTAAATGTCATTAAAATCGTCCTTTCTTCATAGCTTTTTTTTTTCTTTTTTGCTGAAATCGAGATTTAGTTTAAAAAAAAATTACTTTTTACACTTTATTCAATTTAAATAAGTTATAACTCCATGACGTGCATGCAGACATCCTTTATTTCAGTTGAATACAAATGTAAGTACTTTAATTAATAAGAATTTGAGTAATGATTTCCCTACTTAAAAATTTTAAATGCTATTAAAAAATCGCCCATTCTTCATAGCTTTTTTTTGGGGGGGGGGGGAAATCGAGATTTAGTTTAACCCCTTGGAGACGAGCGACACGTATACGTGCCGCATGAAGCGCTCAGAATCCTTGTTTTTCCTCACCAGTAAAATTTTACTGTAAAATTTGCCTTATTTAATCAGCACATTTTCTCGATTCAAGAAGACACAAATTTCTGTTTTTAAAAAACGGTGACTAAAGATTAAAAATTTCGTAAAAGGCTCCCGTCCCGAAGGGGTTAAAGAAAAAAATAGAAGTTACTTTTTACACTTTATTGAATTTTAATAAGTTATCACTTCATGATATGCATGCAGAATTTATTCCTTTATTTTCTATTGAAAAAATGAAATGTAAGTACTTTAATTAATCAGAACTTGAGCAAAGATTTCACTATTTTAAAATTTTAAATGTCTATAAAATTGTCCTTTCTTCTAAACTTCTCCCCCCCCCCTCAGAAATTGCTGTTTAGTTTAAGAAAAGGAATTTTTTTTAACTATGTAAGGTTAGTTAAATGATTGTTCGCTATTTCATTGTTTTGTTTTTTTTATCCACTGAGTTAAAAAAGAGAAGAAATTGCAGAATAGTTTTTATTTTTCGATAGACTGGATTTCTGTAAATCTTTACTTCACTTTCTCATATAAGAAGTTAATATAATTTTCATTCTTTAAGAGCATAAATAAATAACGATAAATTACTTGAATTAAAAATGAATTTTTCTCTTTTGCAATATTACTCCTGCTTTTTTTTACGGATTTTTTTAGTACATTAACGCAAGGAGACTTGCATCTGAGTAAAATTTGAGGTAATTTATTATTATTATTGTTGTTTGAGTAATCGTAGTAATTTAACTTAACTTTAACGGAACTTTACTGCTGGAGTTTTTCAAGTAAACTTTAATTAAAAGCTGTGAGAAATTCTACTATCCGTTATCTTTTAAGATGTTAAACATAGAGAAAAAGATGTTAATTGGCGATTTGGTTCTCAGTCATTCTTAAATAATTCCTCATAGCTTTTTACATTTTATGAAGCATACTAGATTTCACATAAATATATTTTCCAATAAATTGCAGTTAAGTTTAATTCCATTCATATGCCTAACTGGAATTTCCATAAGCAAGTAGCCTTTAATAATAAAGGTTACCTACTTGGGTGACATAATTTCCTGAAGCATGCATTTTATATACAACAAGGGAAAGCCTTATAATTCGTGACGCGTTTATATGAGTTCTAAACTATATAAACTATGTGTACGGTAAAATCAAAAGACGAAATACAAAATTCCATCTTGAGTTAATCGTAAAATATAATGTGAAATTTAAAAGTTCATTGTTTACTTAAATGGTGACCATAAACAATTTCCAACGGCAGTTGGTGAAAACTTTCCCCCTGATGAAGGCTGCGGATGAAAGCCGAAAGTACTTGGTGGTTAAATGAAATGTATATTTTAAACTTTTAACATCTATATTGTTTATGCCAACCATTAAAGTAAAGGACGAGCTTTTAAAGTTCGCATTATATTTTACTACGTCTACGATTTGCTTTGACTTTGGCGGAAGCACAAATATGACCATTGGATGATTACCTTTATTAGTAGTATTTAATAATATTTTTACTAATGTCAAGTATAATATATAATATGTTTTACTTGTGGTATGGCACTATATTCTAGTGTCACTTTGGCTTTTCCGTTTGGTAACAGTCAATATCGTTCGCTTTGTTATTGTAATCGCATCAATTTCGAATTTTGCGTGGATAGTCCACATTTACTTAGCTTTTTCATTAGCTGATATGATCATGTGGTAACCTTTATTAATAATGACTAATAATATTACTACTAATGCCAAGTTTAATATAGATAACGTTTTGCCTTTAAGTGTATGGTCCGCACAATTATTAGCAAATGACTTTGGTGTCAGTACTTCTGATTTCAACATTGCACTGCCCCCCTCCCCCTCCGCCCCCCAAAAGTCGGAAATTGTGCGTCAAACGTGGCAAATGGAACGTGTACGAACGTGGTGTTCGTACTATAACTAGTTTTATAAATATTGATATCTTGGTTCAATAGCTATTGCAGTCAAAAATACATGAATGCAAAATTTATTACGATTATATATATTAAATTCAGTAATACGGAAATAATCTGATTCCATCTTAAATAGGACGTAATCACCATGGCAACCTAGAATCATTCCTTATCATGGGATATGATATCATAATTACATATGATAGGATTTAATAGAATTAAGAAAACTTTTATTAATATATTTTTAAATTCTGATTCAATTTTTATAAAATTTGAAATGACTCGACAAAATTCCGCAACGATTATATATATTAAATTTCAAATCATTCGGGTGAGAAGTTTTTGCACTGTTATCTGCGGACAAACAGGCGAACGGACCAGATAATGACTATAGGTGCTATTTATATAATTACAAACGCACCTAAAAAGACTCATGTTTCTTAATCTAGGAAAATATAGTATAACCACGAACGAAAATGTACAATAACTTCTACAAAATTAACCCAGGACTCCGAAAAGCATTCTTTATCTTCAGAAACCTGAAAAAAGATTTTATTTTCGAGATTTAACGAAGGCATTTATATAAACAAAGTTTCTTTTGTTGCCTCTGATTTTCGGAAACATTTCCGAGCATTTTGAACTGTGTTTTAACTAGTTTTTTCAACACAGAATATAGGTTGTTTCGATGTTATCAATTCTCAAGTAAACATTTTCATTTTCAATAAACATATTTTGCAGACAAACAGGATAAATTAACAGTATTAAAGTTAATATTAAAATTAATATTATTATGTTACTCTTGCATGAATCAGTTCACTTACGCAGCTGAAAATGTTTAACTCAGAATTGATAGCATCCTAAGAACCGATAATCTGGTTTGAGAAATCAAACTAATACTCTATAAAAGGTACTCGGAAACGTTTCTGAAAATCAATGGCAGCATAAACCTTGTTTTTATAAATGCTTCTTTATAAACAAAAATATATTGGTTTCTAAGGTTTTCAAACATAAAGAAAGCTTTTTGGAATCATGGATAACTTTGAAGAGGTTATATTGTATTTTAGTTCGTGGTTACATTATATTTTCGTAGATTAAGTAACATTTTCATTTTTCTATGTGTATGTAAGTGCATGTTACTTTTATTGACGATCTGAGCTGACCCATGGTGCGTACGGACCTCTATACACCTAATTTCGAATTTCGAACAATGTACTGAAGTCTAAATATGAAATTGTATACAGTGGCAGCAAAAAAAAAAAAAAAAATCTTGACAGTCATTGAAAATTATTTTAAAATCCCTCTTTTCAAACCACTAGCAGAATTTAAAAAAAAAGAAAAGAAAAGAACGCTGAGTCAATCTCAAGCTGCAAGGGCCATCACTTCCTGTGACCAACTCGCGATAGAAAATCTCGCCTGCCTCTTCTATTTAAAGCAGGAAAAAGTAAAATAAAACATCCGAACATTCAGATTGTGGCTTGAGTGTCAAGAATTTTTTTGCTGGCACTGTATATTACTTCAAGTATATAAATGCTTTATTAAGTAACAGTTCCTTCTTCCTTATTATGTATGATACCAGTGACTATTAATTATATATTCGTATCTTACAAAATGCATTAGCAATATTTGGAATATCGATTATAATTTCCAAGGCAGATATCGAAAGTCTAGAAATATTGTTTTAAAAACAATTTAAAGTTTATTTAATAAACGATTTTGAATATTTAAATTTCAATAGATTTATTTCAAATTTTTTGTCTTTTAATGGAAAATAAAAAAGTTAAATATTTATAATTTGGTCTGAATCGAATCACGTATGTAGATACTGCTAAACGCAGCAAATACAGCAAAATATCTTTTGTTTTGAAGAATAAAGTAAAATATTAAAGCTATTCAGGAAAAATTCTAAGAGTAGATATTCCCGATATTTTTGTTTTCCAGCATTCCCAAACTTTATTGTTATATGATCTACATTAGAGTTCCAACGTTTTGCGACGTACCTAATATGGAGGCTTATAGAAACTTTCATATATTCTATTCTAGGAAAATGGCGAACTTTCCTACGAAGCATACATGCGGAGATATTAGTAGGTGTTCCTAATACGAACAGTCTCGATAATATTGTGCGGCATAATAAAAAACATGACCCACTTTTACTAAGCATTGAATTATACGTTTATTAATAATTATATGTCATCTTGAAAAATACAAGTTAAAATTATAACATTGTTTTCAAGAACGAGATATATAGTCTATATCATGATTGAAACAGGTTAATATTAACCTCGAGTCGTTCTTAATTAAAAAATTCAATAAATCACTGTCTTTTAATGCAGTTGCTCATATATCTTTTTCGCGAAGATGTAACATTTATAGTATATTGTATTCTTTATTTTTTTTATAGCGGCTAAAATTAATAACATACGAGGTTGGATCAGAAAAAAAGGTTACAAGCAGCAGCATTTGAAAAGTGATTACTGTGGACTGAATATTTTTTCCCAGAGTGGGGACAGATGGTGTTAGCTCAGCGGTCGTATGGGTAGGTAGTGTGAGTTTGGAAACGCGCCACAGCGACTGAAATTGCAAGACGGTTAGAAAAGAAGTAGTCTCGCTTGTACCACCTTGACAAGGTTACGTGAAACCATTCAAGGTAAACGCCCTGGAATGTTAAATGATGGTGTCATCCTCCCGCATGACATTACCAGCTCCATTATGCTCACCGAACTCAAGAATTGCTGCAAAATTTCAAGTAGGAAGCCTGTAGTCAGGTTCCCCTCTCTCCCCAGACTTTGGGGTAATCGGCGACTGTTTTCTGATTCCGAAATTGAAGGAAACACTTATATGGAACAGGGTTTTCTTCAAACAGTGATGTAAAACTAGCTGCTGAGAACTGGCTCATTGGGCAGGGAAATGATTTCTACCAAGCTGTGCTAAACAAGCTTGTGCTGCGTTCAGATAAATGCCTAAATAGATTTGGTGGTTATGTGGGAAAGTGATCGGCAAGTGGGCCTCTTAATTACATTTTGTATATTCTGTTTATTGTTAATAAGTGGTATTTTATTGCGCTTGTAACCTTTTTTTCAGATCCATCCTCCTATTTTTGAAAATCTGATTAGTCATTCCACGAACGAAAACATTGCCCGCGACCCATAGTTTGGGAATAGCTATTCTTATCCTGTTCACGTTTGCTATCGCAAATCCTCGGTTTTTTTTTAAAACTTTCTAACATAATGTAAATGTGTTAATGACTTCTGTTCGTCTATCTATCGTGCCACAAGCCTGTGTTCTAACTATCTCAAATATATCTCCATTGCTAAAATATCGTTATCCGTTAGTGAGGATTACTTTAGCAGGTTTCTTATTGAACATGAAGTTTGGAACATTTGTAGTTTGTTTACGGAATATTCAAAGAATACAGATACGCACAGGAAAAAAACAATAGTGTATTTTAATGATGTTAAACCACTTCGAAAACTACGAAATTAAAATGCAATGTTTATTCTTTGCAGATATTTTCTGTTGCTGCATTCACCAGAATGGCAACTATGTAAGATAATTTTACTATTAGTTTAACCTCTTCCAAAATTTCCTTTTCACATATATTTTTGATTAAAATAATAATTTTTGATAAAGAATCTAACACTGTAAAATATTAAAATGTGAAGATTTTTACTTTCCATTTTAAAAAGCTGCTACTTAAATAAATTTAAACTTTTTTCCTCTGAGAAAGTTAAGCTTATTGGAAAAATAAAATGGCGGAACTCCAAATCAGCCAATAAAACAAAGAATGAACAACTACGTCATTCCTTAAAGATAAAGAAGGTATTAAACTAACATAAGATTAATATTGGTTTAAGTTATAAAAGTAAATGATAAATGACATAGTACATTTTGTATGAAATATCTGTTTTATAATAGAGTATATCACGTGACCATATGAAACAGATACGAGATTGACTACATCACTTTTTTTGAATGAAGCGGAGATTTTTTTTTTTTTTTTGAAAAACTGTATACAATTTACCTTTTTAGAAAAACATCGGTAAAATTTTTTTTTGAGAGATAGTTATATCCAAATATGCATATATTTTGAGATATCTTCAGTTGAAATTCGACTGACAACCCAATATCACACTCCTTCGAGGTAAACACAACAGATTCAAAAATATCAAACTATGGAGGTAATCATTTGCAACGCAAGTTCCCCAACAAGAAATTTTACAGCGTTCTCTGACACCGAAAAATAATTTGCGTCTGTAAGCCAATCAAAGATTAGCATAATTCTGTTAGGTTAAGTTCTGCACAATTCAAATCGCTTCTCGTTCTTATTTTGACGTAAAATACTCATTTTAAAGAATGCAGGTAAATAATGTTTTTTTTTTTTAAATTATTTATTATTGCATTTTAAGCTTTGTGATACTAAGATATGTTTTTGCAAGATCATAAACATAGGTTTATGTATCCCATTTAATGTATTTCAGTTATAGAAATTTGATTTTTTTAGATATGAAGTGCGCGCATTCCACGTATTTTTTACACGTCTTTCACATTACTTTGGATACGTTGTAGCTCAATGGTCAGAGCACTGTGCTGCCACACTGCCGGCCCGAGAATCGCTTTTAGACTTTGGCACGGTACACTCAAACGTTTTTCTCTTCGGAGTGGGTAAAATTAGTACCTAGGGTGGTTTGGAATCAAGCACTGCGTTACGCTGATTATTTGACCTAGACATATGCAAAACACCTCAACTTAAGGTTCGTGGTAGAAACCGAATTTGGTCGCAGCAGGACATAATTTTTTCATAGGAGTGTAGTGCTGCGTTTAAGTTTAGTTTTTATTTTGCTTTATTTTTAACTCGTGTAAAAACTACAATGATTATATGAGTGTTTCACATCCAAAAAAAAAAAAAAAAAAAAATGATATAGCTGAAATAAATGAAAGTTTGCTAAATAAACTTATACTTTTGGTCTTGTACAAAACATTTTAACGAAAATTAAAGAAATTAAACTTCAAACAAAAATCAATAACAGACTGTCAGTATAGATCCTAAATTGTATTAAAACTTTCAGACATCTTACAGATGGAAAAAAAAAGTTGACTCAAATCCGACAAAAAATTCAAAAGGGACCCGAATCCGAAGTTAACAAATATCAATCCACATTTTATTCAGTTATGGAATTTAGTCTAATATCAATTTTGCCTTTTTTGTATAAAATTGAACATATGTATGCTCATTAATATTCAGATATGTAGTACACCTATTTTCAGTTTAAAAATATTCAGGAATTTCTTTTTTAAAAAATCGTGTGAACTTAAATTCGGCTCAAAAATTCAAAACTCAACCCGAAACCGACCCGAACGCAAACCATTCGCACAGCAAAAAAAAAAACAAAAAAAAAAACAAAAAACAAAAAAAAAAAAAAAAAAAAAACATTAACTCAACTAAATGAGTCGTGCTCGTGTAACATCGGGGTTACATGACTCGCTTTAAAGAATCACTGCTTATATATCCATCTTCTTTGTATTTAGTGGAATTATAAATTAGAGTGTTATTATCAAATGATAATACTTGAAATAAATTGCTTCCATCCTAGAAGTTTCACCAAAAATGATTTAAAACAAGAATAGGATATCTGTATGTGTCTAAGTACAATTAACTGTATGGGCAAACATTTTTGGATACCTGTAAGTTTATTGTTAAATTGAGTAGTGTTTACATAGACAATCTATACGTATAAGGATAGTACAAGCAACTTTACACAACACGGATTCCTTTAGCTTAACGATTTTGATTGTATAATACTTTCAATAGCTGCATATTACTTTTTAAATGACCTTCATCTAAAAATATACATTCTGTGTAAAAAGCAACTGGAATTTATCATTTAAAAGATGCTCGTAAAAGATGTCACTACCATTTTTTGCTGTAAGTGGAAACGACATATAAACCGAGTTATAAAGCGGATTTCGAACACCGTTTGTGACTTAGTGTGTTGATAGCAGCTGTTTTTCCAGTCATTACTTTCGACTCCTCAGAAATTTTTACAATAGAAAAGTTACTTGAAGAAGGACTTTACTTACATTTTGCTTTTGAAATAAAATTTCGTGTGCCGAGCACCTTAAAAAATCACCAAAATTTCGTTTGGACTTTGTACCAGGATTATGCACCAACGCATAAAGTTGTCGTTGTGCAAGAGTATTTGACCAAAAACGCAACGAATATCCTCGACCAAGCATCGTAATCACCTGATATGACTCCGTGTGACTTTTTCCTGTTCCCGAAGCTAAAATTATCACTTCGAGGAAGGCATTTTGAGATAACTGAGGCCATACATGAAAATTCGCTGCGGGAGAATATCTCGGTCAGCCTACTAAAATGTATGGAGGATTGTGTCAAATGCGGTGTTGTCGTATTGTACTCTATAGGGCGTACTTTGAAAGCGACAATATAATTTTTGTGAATAAATTAATTTTTTTGTGTTTTATTCAGCAATTCTCGATACTTTTTACATAGAATGTATATGTCATGATTGGAATATCAACTTATAATTACACATCGTACTAAGAGCATATTTATTTCATAAATGTAACTTAAATTATTTACAAATTGAACCATTTAACAATAAAAATAATATATTTATATGCATAAGCAGGCGAATTTATATAATAATAATAAAAAAAAAATAATGAAATCGCTTACAAATTCCTAAGAGAAGTTAAAATTATTATATACACTGCTTCTTAATTGGATGTTTGTAAACATATTTTAAAGAATAACTAGAACTAAACATTTTTGAAGTCTAATACTTCTTTTATTATTGTTAAAATTGATAATTTTAAAAGTTGAGCTATAGGTATTTCTCTAGCCGTAAATCAAAATATTATTTATTCACTTTCTGTCTCAAGCGGGTATTTCCTTATAAATCCTGGAAATAACGATTTAAAATCATCTATATATTTATTTTGCTTAAATTGCTAGCGATTTGAAGATCTTTATCGTTCGAAGATTTCCCCCTTAAATCTTGGTAAAACATATTGGTATATTGATTACAGTGAGTTACAAATGTGTCATATGGGTAACATATTCTTCGGGGACTTAGATATTACAGTTCAAGAATGAATGAAATAGAAAATCGGCCGATATTTTTAAAAGAGGAAAAATAAGTTTATGTTTAAGTTTTGAACTAGAGTGCAAATATATTAGTTGAAAATGTGTACCTGTTATACAACAGATACAGCCTAATCAATTTATTGAAAAAATAGTTCTTAAATTAAAAACGTTGTATTTTATCAAGATAACGACTATCGTTTATGATTTGGAAGAAGGTGACAAAATAATACGTTAGTCAGTTTAGACTTAGAGAAATCTAGTATAAGATGTCGCCAGGAAACATAACTGCATGAAATATATGATGCCACTGAGAGTCATGGTTAAAATAATTGTTCATTTTTTACTAGTAGATGACGTATGTATCATATGTTTAACGAATATGTAAATTATGAACATGTAATACATTTTACAGACCTTATAAGCGTTATATTGTCAATAAGCTATTAAAAGTTGTGAGATATACATTTGTTTTAAACTTTTAAGTGTCCATGCTTATTTGGTTAGTAGCGCTAAATTTTACTCTGGTGTTGAAAGTGGACTAAGTTATAAAATTTGACAATCGCGTTCTGATGGTTCATTTTATTCTGATAAAAAGTGCTTTGGACGTATTTTAAATGGATTTTATGCTAGATTGATTTTAATAGGTAAGCTATTTTATTGGTAAACCTATGCTTGCATACTATTTACTTTTAATGAAACGTCACAATCACTATTTCATTTCATGTGATTTAAATTTATTGTGATAAACCAAACAATCATAAAAATAATCTATTTGTATACATATAAACATGTATATTTTATATTAATAATATACCTTGCTTAATGCGGTTTCAGTTAGTGCGGTAATCTTATTTGAGATGCTTGATTAGTGCGGGGAAAATTTCCATCATTCTGAAAAGGAGTGATCCATTTTTTAGGGTTTCGTTCATCTCACGAAACCCTATTCGTCTCGCTCCTCTGTCTGTCTGTCTGTCCGTCTGTCCGTCACAGAGCCCGTTCTCAGAAACTATACATGTTAGAGACTTGAAATTTTGGGTACTTATAGCTGAACACCTCACACCAAACAACAAATCATAAAATTTTGAAAAAGTTGGTAATTAATTTCCCAGTAAGATGGCATCAAATTTTTAAAATGAAGTTTTCAGAAAATGCTGCGAAAAAGAATAGAAAAGATTAATAGAATTTGAAGAAGCCTTTAAAAAAAAGAGAATTTCTCAAACAGGATTTGATAGATGTAGAGCCAGATATCACGCAAGTGCACCGAAGTATAAGTAATAAAATATTGTGCTACAGAAAGATGTAATGCAAAAGAAAAAAAAAAAAACCCTGTGCAATTGGCAACTGAAATTTTCGCTTAAATAATTGCCGAAACGCCAGTGAAGGCTTACTATGGAGATCCGAAAAGGTTTTGGTTTCCGTCTGTTTGTTAGTCTGTCTGTCTGTTCCGCAATAACTGTCGCAAAAAGCATCCGATTAGCTTGAACTTCAGTAAATATGTTGGTGATGTAAACAAATTAAGCTGTATAGTTTTTTGTTAAATTTGGTTTATTCGATCGGAAAATATGGAATATTTTATTTTGCGGCATAATGCTTTTCTATGGCAGTCAGATGATTTACCAATTTTCATTTGTTGAAAGAAATGACTCGTATTAATAATAGATTTAAATGGTAAATTTTGGATGCTGAAATTTTTAAATAAGAGTATTAAATTATTCCTATTAGTTTGTAATTTTGTCAAGACATTTGTCAGAGTTTTTAAATTAGGTGTATAACTTGTAATGGAATTTTATACATGTGTTCGAATAATATAAAACATTTTATTTTATAAATTTACATATTTCATTTTTTTCTTTTAACCGTTGCCTAGCAACTGCATCTGATCTAAAAATATTATAAATGTGAAACTATGTAGGATTTTTTAAAATTTATATATCAACGTCAAAAGGAATGAATAAATGAATGCCTTTGTATAGATGTTTGCATATAGATGGATTTTAACCCATACGTGAAAATAGTATATATATATATATAGTATTTTATATAGTATTTTATGCTATATACAATAATATTTTTATTTATTTATTCAACTATTTAGCTTATAAATGCAAAAATTCGTTATTTTCATACAGAATAAACCGTCATTGTTATATTAATTTTTATAAATTTTCTTTATTGTTGCCAAAAAAAAAAAACCCCGTAATAATAATTTCTCCCAAAGAGTTAATTTTAATTTGTAAGATTTTCTCTTGAAAAAGGAAAATGGAATAAACAAACTAAAAAAAAAAAAAATAATAACTATGACAGGAATGAATACACAAATATTTCACACCAAAAACCACCGAAAATAATTTTTGTAATAGTATTCCCTCAGCATTACGAATAAAGACTCCTCGATTTACACGATTTTATTTCGCCTTCCATTTTTCATTGGTTGCAATTTCATTTTCGCAATCGTGTATATTAATTGGCACAAAGTTTCACATTTTAATGACTGGGGTATAAGTAAGGCCATACAAATAAAAAATACCGTATTGTCTCCTATAAAACGTGATAAAGTGTTGGTTAATTATATATGTTTTTATTAAGGGGAACAGAGCTGCCAAGCCTCCGGTGTTCTGGATACCAGTATTTTAATACAGAAAATGTTATTGGAACATTTGTGCGATTTAAAATAAAAACATTTTCTTTAAGATAATGGTGATGTGCAAAAAGCCTGAGACTTGGCATGTCTGGTGGGGGATGAAATGTTTTATTTAATTAATGCATTTATCTTTCTTTTAATGCTACGTGAACGACGTCACGTGTAATAGCTTGTAGAGTATAAAATAAATTATTAAAATAATCTCTATTATGAAAAAATAAGCAGAAAGTCTGGCTAAGGGAAATAAAAGGTTAGTTAACCTTTCGTAATTTGATCTGAAACATAGGTTTGCGTCAAATATGAACGGTATTCGTAACATCACGATTTTTAATTAAATGTGAATACTATTGAAAGGCTATCCCCAAAAAATTGCGATTTTACGGCGCCAAATCACGTTTGCTATTTAGTAAATTGGAAATGGACACAATGATGAATTATTAGTCCTTAGGTTTAGAAGTCCCCCTATTTTGGGGTGATTTTAGTAAGTTAATGATATCGAGTATATTTTTAGATATTTAGATTAGTTCTTAGATATACATATTGCAAAACAGCAATCAAAACTATTTTTTGGAAACAAAAATTATAAAAACATTAGATTTCTAAATTAGCTGTCTCAGTTTACATTTCCAAAATCTCCTTATCCATTAGATACAGGTGTTTGTGGTTAGCAGGCAAGTAAATACTGTTGTATGGATATTAGGATAACGCAAAATGCTTATCCTTATAAATCGCAGTGTAAAAAGAAATCTAAGATATACGATAATCATTAACACAATCAATAGAAAATTACAAATGTAAATTAAAGCACAAAGAAATCTATTGAAGAAACGTACTGAAGAAATCAACTTTATTATCTAAAAATTACCAGACTAAGTAGCTCGTGAGAATTTTAGAATATCGTTACATAACAACGTGTTTAATTTAACACTTCTAATGTCTAAAACCTTCGAAATATTTTTTACTTTTATAAATGTTTATGTAATTTAAAAACTTTAAATTGTGTTTTTGTAGAAAGATTAATATTACGCAAAGTGTTATAAAGTGCTAAAAACAATGAGTTGCAGAGCTGACGTTGAGGCTCCTGATCTGCAGATTTACTAGTTTAAAATACATGTTTGTTTGAAGTAATCAAAGTGTATTGTAATAAGTTTCAAATCAAATTATGTAATTTTTAAAAAATTAATCCAATGGTATGTATGTTAACACAAATAACCTGTATGATGACATCAGATCTGTAGTAATTCAGAATTACAATTAAGATGGACTTTTTGATCTTCACTAGATTGTTATTTATTAACTTAAATGACACGTTTATATCAATGAAAGTTCGTGAAAATTAAATATATATATATTTAAAAACTTCACGTCAAGCTATAAAATTTACTTTTCAACAATAACACATCAAAAACAATATCATGGTACTTTATTACATTGTCTATTTATGTGTATCAGAGGTTTCCAATATTTTTGACTCGTAGAGCCTTTTTTTAGGATAAATTTCTATGACGGAGTCCCTTTAGCCTCTACCGTATTTCATGCTTTGCAAGTTAATGGTATTTAGATTATTGCTCGGAGCAGAAGAGGGAGTAGATGATACCTATTGAGTTTTGCAATGTCCCTGTAGAGAAATGATGTATTTTGAAAGTTTTATAATAATCAGTCATTTTTTCTCAATTAGCACTGAAAAACTTGATGTTGCCTAGCTGCCTAGTACGTTTTTTTCTTATCACTAAAATTTAATAGTCTATTACTACTAAAAACTAAACGTCAACTTCCGGTTTCATAAATACATACTTCCGGGCTGAAAGCTCAAATTAAAATACCAATAACACCACTTCCAGTAATCGCACAAAAAGAAAACACACTTTTGGATAGTTAATGATACAGACTTTCAAATAATATAATAAAATAAATCCTTATTTTTGGCGAAAATTTGCTACTTAAACGTGTAATGCTAAATCTTAACAGTAGGGCTGGACGATATCAGAAATTTAATATCGCAATATATCAACGAGTTAATATCGATATTACTGATATATCGCGATAACTACTGTAGAGATCTGCATGGTCCAGCCCGTGGCCGGAAGCCCGGCACGGCCCGTGGGCCGGGCCTATTTCCGTTTATGGCACTTGGGCCGGGACCGAGTCATACTTCTTTCTGAAGTCTCGGGCCTGGTCTCCCTCCACTCTTTTCGGGTAGAGCTGGGCCCGGGCCATAACGTTTTCTAAAAGCTCGGGACGGGCCGGGCCTAACTTTTTTCTGTACAGATCCGGGACTGGTTTCATTCCTAATCTTCACGACCCGAAATTTTCAGTCCTAGTTTTGACCCGGACCGTATGAAAATCATTGTTTCAGCGTGGCCTGGTCTATTCAAAGGTCAGAAGAATTAGGCCTGGCCCAAACATTTTTGCAAAAAATGTACACTCATTTAAATTGCCATTATTTTATACTTAAACATTAAAATTTATTCTTTTTAAAGAATAGTAGATTTCTATGCTTGCTAAAATATAGCTGAATTAAAATATCGTAAAACGTGTGAAAAAGAACCTGCCAATGACGGAACGCTGTTTTAAACTGAAAAACGTGCTTATCCATGCAAAATTAATATACTAATACGTAAGAAAAGAATATATAAAATATTTACTCTTGCTAAAAAGGGAACTTGTCTATAACGCATTTTTTTTCTATGAAATTCCGTCTTAGAAGATTTTACTGTATAGTATTTTTCAGATTTTTAACACTTCAATACATGGAATATGGATTAACAATTTTAATGATAACACATTTACATACACGAAATAGAGATTCATTAAAAAATAAATATCGCACCCTGCGGTACTTCTATAAAAGGGGAGATTATAAACATGAAAAAAAAAACTTAAAATAAATATTTTTGGTCAGAATTCCTCGTATGAGACAAACTTTTAACCTAATCGATGCAAAAATCAATATTTTGTAGAAATTCACTCGGGCCGAGATTTTAACTTTTTTCCGGGCCGGGGCAGGCTCGGGCCGAACTTTTAAGTTTTTTATGGGGCCGAACTTTTAATTTTTTGTATCGGGCCTGGCTGGGCCATTTTTTTTTCTATGGGTCGGGCCTGGCCCAGGCCTGGAAATGTTGGCCTGTGCTACCTTTTAAACTGTCTTACTCTAAACTACCTTAAACTGTGTAAGAATAGAAATATTGCTAATTTCGAAAACAAAAATGGTACTGTAGCAGCTGTAGTACTGTAGTACAATTTAAGTACCAACAGATGTAGAAAGCTACAAATGAATGTTTTATACCTATATATGTTCACACAGCATAATTAAAATATATCTATGCAAAATAGAAATATTTTAGGGAACGAAACCAATGCTTGATAGCTGTTTGCACTTATACCATTTGTTGCATAGTATTTTTCTTTAAAAATAGTATTTTTTCTTTTCTTCCTACTTTATGGATTATTTATTAACCCTCCGAGCGTCTTGCAAAAGGTAAAATTGCAATGTTGTTTTCTTTCCATTTTGTTTTAAATGCTAAGAAAATATGATTCTTTCAACATTATAAAAAAAAAAACTCAATTACAAATATGAATGTAATCCTTGAGAGTATTAATCATTCTTCAATGTATTTAAAATTCATTAAATCTATAGAATTATATTATCTTAAATATTGCTTGTATTGCTGTGAAACCTGGAGCTTAGTGAACGGAACATTACGCCCCAAACACTTAGAGGGTTTGAATAATATTTTGACTATTTCATTACTTCGCGTATAACTGAGAATACTATAAAAAAAAAAAACAAGAGCGACGATTTTAATATAATTAAAATAAGTAAAAGCAGGGGAAAAGCTAAAATGAATTTAATGCCACATATCATGCTAATATACTAGTAATTAAATAGGTTTCAGTAGATGATAGATGCAGCAGACATGTTGTTTTTCAATCTTTCTCTAAAGAATGAATGGATTCTTAATCGAAAACATTCACTGTATTCATATCTTCTTACCTATTTACTACAAGAAAACAACATCGAAACCTTTTTTTTTTTAATAAATATAAATATTCAAATCAAATTTCGGAATAGTTTTATACTAATTTAAATTTATTTTTTGATAAATATGCCCTTTAAGCTAAAATGCAAGACAGGATATGTTATATTCATGAGAGAAAACTTCGCCCTGATGAAAATACAACAAACGACAGAAAAGAAAGAATATCAATACACAATATGAATAAGCATTGTATTCAGTAGCACAGTAGACATTAGAGTCTGGGAAGCTTTTTTTTTAAAGCAACGAATCATCACAGTGAACGACTGCTTTGTCCTTGACTTTTCCCCAACTTGACTAGAGAGAAAAGTAAAGTTTAGAATTAGCGGACTCTGATTGGTCACTGGCAAGTGGATCATTCCAGCTTTTTGGCTAAGTACTCAATGATAACCAGCTATATTCTGTATCAACTGGAACTCAGCAATAATCAGAGTTCGTTTGGTTATTCATGACATATCAATAGCTGTGGTTATATCAATATGTGTGGATCAGTCTCAACGGCTAGAGGACGAGAGAAGAGAAGTATGATAAGTGTTATTCAGTATTACGCAGACAGGCAGTTTTCACCGAAGAAAGATTGAAATAATTGGAATATGTTTAGAGATAATCAACGGAAAGAAAGATAATAGAGGTAGATTTTCTGTTTTGGAGAGGATAGAGGGTGAAAACATTGTAATGGAATATTGGGCTATGTTTTTCGGGACTGTGGCGGTGTGCGCAAAAGATTATTATTTTATTTGGTTTTGAGATATTCTATGCTCTTTTTTCGAGGCTCATGTTAAAAATTCCAGTGAGCTCAAAACATTGTTATTTTATTGGGATATATCAATAGAGTCAAGGTTTAGATATTGTTATTGCGACATTTAAAAAATATCAATATTTGTCGATATATTGATAAATAATCCAGCCCTACTTAACAGTATGATTATATTGAAAACAAAGAAATTTCTTTTATTTAAAAAAATTGCGAAGTATAAGCGCTTCTATACATTTTATTCTATGTTAATATTTATTAATCTTAAAAGCTGAAAATATTAATATTTCTCTGAGCATAAATTATTTAATCAGTGTAGCAGAATATGGTCTCATTAACAGTTGTAATATTGACTTTGAAGCTTTACAAGGAAGATGAAATATATCTCACTTGCATCACTAGAGACTTAACAATATATTATGTTGTTTTATTTTTCTTTGAAATCTCTGTAAAACATATTGGCATATTGATTACATTGAGTTATGACTTTGAAATATCTAACATACTTATCGGTGCATTGAATACCGCAATACAGGAGAGAATAAGATTGTAAATTTGACAAATATTTTAAAATCTGACAAATCTGTTTACACGTAAGCACAGTTCAGATAGAATTCTACAATGAAATAACGGAAAATATATTTTTACATTTACGACATTGTTTGTAGTATGATATAGTTGACTTGCATTTGATTTCTTATAAAAAGGTAAACATTTACATTTGTCATTTTACTTTATCAATATAATATTACCACTTGGATAAAATAATAAACAAATAAAAAAATGAATAAATAAAAGTAAAATAAAGAATAAAAATAAGAAATTCAGTTCAACTACTTTTATCACATTTTGCTTTTCTTGACATGTCGTCGCCTACAGAGCAACAGTAGGACAATAATCGAAAATGAGATGTCTGACTTAGTGCTATGAAAAACTGTGCCTGCATCTGGTGGAACAGTAGGGAATTATTATAAAACGCATCTGAGATATAGTATTAAACATAACTTAGTGTTTCAGAAATTATTCCACTAGATCAGTGGTTCCCAATGTGGGGCGTACGCCCCACCGGGGGGCAATTTGGCCTTCTAGGGGGGACAATTCAAAATTTCTTACTTACTCATTCACTATAAGTTTCTTTTGTCTTTTTGGGGATAAGTAGTGTTGTAGGCTAAAAATAAATAAAATACAAGAAAAATTTAATATATCAGTTTTTTATTGAATTTTTTAAAATGTTTTGTATCAAAATTTTAAAATAGTTTTAACATCAGAATAATTATGCGAATAATTTTTGAAAATGTTTTGATATCTTTTAAAGTATTAAAACTCACTATAATTTTTCTGGTGGTGAATTTTAAAATTTTTCGTAACGCTTTCCATTATTTAATAAATGAGTTTTCTACTTCTATTCGCTAATACAATTTATCGAAATTGGGAAAAGGAAAACAGAGAGAATGTGTTATGCGAAATAATGGCTACTTAATTTGATAAAGATGCGAATATTAAAATACTTCTTGTGTATTGTGTTATCCATATAAAGAAAAGTCAGTGTCCAAAGCTTTTCCGCCAACTCTTAATAAGCTACAAGAATTCATTATAAAATGTATGGATTTTTCAGTTTTAACGTTAAATGAAGTGTTTATTTAAGTTACTTGGGAAGATAAAAATTCAGACCGTATAACACTTTTCTTTAACATTGAGTTAAATTGGAAAAGTACAACATAACTCGTTTTGGCATGTAGGCAAAGATGTATAATCTTATTGCATTTATAAAATTATGTTAAAAACACATTTGTGGTAGAAGATTCACCTATTTGATAAGTTAAATAATATGAACTGAATAGATTTTATTAAGGCTCTATTACACTTCCACCGTGTGAATAGAGTTCATTTTTAAAAAATGAGACATAATTTACATATTAGGGTGGGGGGGGGGACATAGTGACTTTACGGATGCTTTGGTGGGGCGTGGCCAATAGAAGGTTGGGAACCACTGCACTAGATGCAAACACAGTTATTCATAGCAGTAAGTCAGACATCTCATTTTTTATTATTACAAGGTGTCCTACTGTTGCTCTGGGGCGACGATGTTAGAATAATCACTTAGTGAATAGCGGTGCTCGTTACAAAAATAATATTTTTCACTAAAATACAAAATTTTTAAGTTTTACCGCTTGTTTCATTAGTTGCTTTAGAATTCAGCTATAGAACCTAAAAATTTTAGTGTGTTTTTATCGTAAATTAAAATATTACAGCTCATATTCAAAATATTAGAATAATTACTTTTTTTTACAAATCGAAAATATTGCTTGGTAATTTAATGTCCGTTAATGCAAATATACAAACGATATTTTTATTAAGAACTCATTGTTGATTAAACATATTTATTATCTTAAAATTAATATCATTTTTGAAAAGATTAATTGAAAAAAATTTATTTTGAAAAGTCAAAAAATTAGAATACTTATTCAAGTGATTCAAAATATTAGAATATTTCACATTAATTCTCCTTTAACTATCACCAATTCATAACTGGTGGCATCACTGATTAAATTCAGAAGATTTTATTTAAAATCAGCATTCTTTTTGCAGTTTGTTTCCTTTTTCATCTTAAAATGGTCGTGTGAGTGATATTCCTGAATCTATTAAACTTCGTATGGTTGATTTGTAACGGCACGGTAAACATCAATGTTACATAGCGAATTATTTACATTGTTCGCAATCCAGCGTTAGTAAAATGCTAACACAATATTAAAAAAATGAAAAATTTCAAAATAATCGCCGAAATGGCGGCCGAAAACCAAAAACAGCTGCTAGCGGTGACAGGAAACTGAAGCGTATAGTTAAGAAAAACCGTTTTAAAAGTATGCGATTCTTGAACCGAAAATGGACAGAAGAAGGAGTTGAAGTTTCTACATCGACAACATTAAGACGTCTCCATAAATTTAATTTTGAATCTCATGTACTGAAAACAAAAACTCTCATGACTGCAAAACAAAAGAGTGTAAGATTGAAGTGGCGTAAATCAAGACGTTTATGGAGCGAAGAAGATTGGAAAAATATATTATTTAGTGATGAAATGTTTTTAGTGATGAGTATGTTTTTTGTGTCATATGGTAATCAAGGTATTCGAGTTTGGAGAATGAAGCAAGAAGCATTTGATAAAGAATGCCTTAAACATTCCGTAAAATTTGTTGCTAGTGTCATGGTTTGGGGTTGCATGAGTGCAGAAGGACCTGGAAAGTTATGCATCCTCTTCGAAAAGCTTAACTTTCGGATATATCAAGAAATTTTGGAATATTACATGATTCCATCATCAGAAGATTTATTTGAAGATGATTTCATCTTTCAACAAGATATAGCGTCACCGCATACCTCGGTGTCAACTAAGAATTGGTTCCGCCAACGCAACATTAAGGTACTTCTTTGGCCACCAAACTCACCAGACCTTAATCCCATCGAAAACTTATAGTGTATAAGGAAGAAAAAACTCCAAGAAAAGCCTCCTTCAAGTAAAACTGAGTTAGTACTACGTATAAAGTCTATTTGGGCTAATATTGATAGAAATGTTTGTAAACACCTTGTATATAGTATGCAAGATAGATTGTACCCTGTTATGAAAGCTAAAGGGGAGGATACAAAATATTAACTACCATTTACTTCATATTCATAAGGTAATATTGTGAAAAATTTAAAATTTTATTCTAATATTTTGACATGTTTCAGAAAACTGTATACCTAATTTATTTTATTTTATTTAAATGTTAAAATCTTATCTAAACGCTCCAGATTTAATTTATAAGAAATTTAATTGCATTTACTTAGTATCAAAAATAAATAACTGAAAAATGTTTTTTTCGTATTACTTTTTACAATTATTCTAAAATTTTGAATATGAGCTGTATAAATAAATTTCCAGCGTATATTAGTTATTTTCTCTTTATCGCTAGAAATATTCATGATGAAACTTTTCTAGATAGATGAAACTTCACATTTGAATTGAAGTAAAGACTTCACTATTTTTTTTTAGTTTCTTCGAAGTAACTTTTAAGTGTTTCTAAAGTATATTGATATATTGATTGTGCTGAATTATGACTATGACATATATTTGAAATAGATCTCAAAGAATAAGGTAAAGATGAATAGATAGTAAATTTGAATTATTGTTTTAAATTGAATAAGGAAATTCCCCTTTTTGACATTTTACAGACCAGAATACTTAATAATAGAAATTGATAATAATATAAAATATTTTGATAACTTGTAAATTTATAATACAAAAATAACAAATAGTTCAGTTGCTGAAAAGGTGTTGTATTCTGCCACCTGGATAAGAGTATCTTTTTGTGCTTTTGAGCTACATTTAATGCAGTTTGCTTTTAGGTAGGAGGTCGAAATCGCCATTTAATTCGATGCAATTCAACTCATTCCGGACATAGACAGAATAATAGGATGATTGCATACAGGGCTTTACAAATGGGGTAGCCAGCAAAATATCCTAAACGTGAGTAAAAATATTTCCTGTCTACACTACAAAATAGCTGAAAAATAAATCTGAAAAAACACTCAGGAACTATCCTAGGAACAAAAGATGATCTTAATGGTAAATCTATATATATTATGAGCAAATTATGACGCAGATCTGTTGGTCATAAGTGGTATTTTTGAATACAGGGAAAATAATCTAAGAAAGTATTAAATTTTTGGCGTCTGTTTCAATAGCTTGCAATCTAAAATCATTGGTGCAGGGCAAAGCTCTAGTTTTGTGCAATAGGTTTCAAGAAAAATGTGAATGAAAATCGTTGACATTCTATTCGAAACAGAAAATTGCTTTCTTATAATAAGATATTGAAAAAGATGCATATGCATTTTAGCTCTTTTTTTTGTGTAGAAAAAAATATTGATTGTAACCAGAATAATTTAGCAGAAAAGTTTAATTGTATTTTAAGGATTTGATTGAAATTCATTCATGATAAATCAAGTTGTATAACGCCAGTGTTACCAGATTGGGGATTTGTTCCCCAGTTGGGGAATTTTGAACTTCCAGGAGAATTTTTTGGGACAAGCAGTTAATGGAGAAATTTTTGGGGACTATCAACATTTTTGGGGAAAAACTTGGGGAATTTTTTTCACTATTTTGCTTAAAGTTTGCTTTTAGTCATGTGACAACACTGGATTTAACTCGATTTTGATTTGGAAAATTAAAATAAAATGCAGAAATTGGAGATTTTCATATATCCACGAGAATAATCATTCTCGTGGTCGTGCTCGTCGCTTGCAACATGACAGTTTGCATGTAACACAGATGTGTCCACTTGAATTTCCAGACTGCTATATAAGTGCGGCAGATTTTCCTAGACCTCTCGGACAGACAAAGACAGATATACACATTTCCTTTATCAGTACAGATCTATATACAAGAGAAAGAGAAACGATTTTATAACTTTTATTTTAAGGCTGGTTAATTTGTGTTTCATGGAATGACAGTGTAAAGCTTTTTGCAAAACATACAATTGCATACTACAATCACATTCTGCGCTTATAACTGAAATTGCTCAAAGAAAGCAGCAGACCCCTAGTTCTCCTTATAAGACATTTTAATGAGAACTCTGTGATCTTAAGCGGCACAAACCTTCACATTACTAAATCTGCAGGACATATCTACCCGAAACGTTCTTTTACCGCGCTATTTAAAAAGATTAGTAATTAAAGATATGAAAAGCAGCTATGTTTATTTTATTATTGAAGAAAGCACCATGTTTATGCAACTAAGTGCTTTGCATTAGGCACCGCAGTAGAGATGAGAAAAAATTGAAAACAACTTTTTATAGGTTAAGTCAGATAGAAATAGATAATGCCAACATCATCTCAGATTCGCTATAATCTCAACGGATTAGAAATCATATAATCTTGAAAAACTAATTATCATAAGCGTGAATTGAGTTAATGTAATAACAGGCCAGCATCCTCCACTGGCAATAGTTTAAAAAACAAGCATAAAAGTACTTGTAGTTATAGAGCAAGAGCCCGTGAATGCCAGACCTTCCTTATTTTATAAAAGCTGAAAGTTTCTCAGCACAAGCTTCCAACACAGGTAGGAACGATGGGCTAGTATGAAATTTGGGTCATCGTGGTTTTGGCAGGTAACAGGTAGCAAAGTTATATAAAATACCAACTTAATTTCGTCAAATAATAAAGCGTAATTTTTTTATATTTTCTTCGAAATAATCTTAGAAATCACGTCCCCCATTGCCAGACACTTACTATCGTGGCAACCCATTGCCAGACACCCTTAAACTTTAATAAATTGTAACTGTACTTACGTAATAGTATAAAAGCTGAATTTCATACATGTTACTTGGTTAACTATTATAAGATGTTTCCTCAGTAGCCAGACAGTTTCGATAGTTCTAACCCCTGGCCAGACAAACATACAAGGTGGCTGTAAGTACGAGCGCGAGGCCATATACGTCCGAGTACGTGCCAGTGAGATTGCTAATTGGATCGATCGAATAATTTTATTATGTACTTCTTAATTAAAATTAAAAATCTATGTTTATAATGTTATTGATTATAATTTTCATTTTGATAATTGTTAAAAAAAAAATAAACCAAATAAATTAGTAAATGTTTTAGAATTTTATGAACTTTATGTTTAATATTCAGTTTCATACAAAATTCGATATTTCATTAAAGTTTGACTGTTTATTAATATATAGTGTTAAAAAATCTCAGTGAAAAAAATATATTAAATGTATTCATAGCCATTATATAAAAATAAAAGGAAATGTGGATTTATAAGTTTATTATTAGATTTTAAGACATGTTTAATGATTTTATTCATTTTCATCATTATAGCCGATATCTTCATTATCTTCGTCACTGCTACTCCGTTCGTTGCTTGCGTTCGTCCGTTGCTTGATTTTTTTCAATATTGACTTCTTCGTTAGTTTCTGCAAAAATATAAAAAAAGTTAGTGCAATTGTGTATAGCTAAAAATCTATTTATAATAATTTGAAGTAGTATGTATATACCTGAGAGAGTATTTAGTGTATCTCTGACGTAATTTGGCAACTGATCTCTTTCAAGCCATTTAAAATGGTGCTGGTTATTTTCTTGTACCAACCATTCTCTCGTTGATATATCGTTGAAATTTTCTGGTGAGCATAGTTCCAAATGTTAGATATGAATTTTTTTTCGCAAAAATTGCCGTAGCAGATCGGTTTTACAGGTTGGCAGACTTCTGGCATCAAAATTTCGGATTCTTTAACGGTCAAACGCTTCATTAGCATATGAGACAATTTAGATATTGATGAACAGTTGAAACCGAGCAGCATCAACATCAATTATCTCACAAACAGTGTATACCTCACATATAAACTGCTGTATAATATCAAAAGTGTTTTGTTGTTCATCATTATTTTCAAATAATTCTTTGTTACCGAATTTGATGAAACTTGTTGGTATTCTTCTGTTTTTGTAAATATTTTGTAAGTACTTAATTTGCCTTTTCTGAAAAACACAGGATTATAATCACAACCTGTTATTGCATGAAATCCAGGCAAACTCTTACAAACAGATTCCCCTAATTTTGCGTGTATCTTTGTTAGGCCTACATACCTCATGTTGTTTCCGGTACCTGTCAGCATCCAAATAAGTGAATCATTTTGTAGATAATACATATGGTCAAGCATGATAGCAGCAATGTCAGTTTCGATACTTCTGATTACTATATTCGCTTGATTGTCAATGCTGCACGCAAGATATATTATTTTGGTATCTGCCTCTTCATATTCTGGACATGATAATTCTTCCACAACTTTTGATACTATGTTGTTGGAGTTATTAACTACGAAAGAATGACACTGCAAAATTTATGTGAATGGTTTTGTTACCAATAAACGGCACCATTTCATCAGCGGCCCAATGCAAGGTGAAGAAATCAACAAGAGCTTGTTTAAAATTTGAATTTTTTAATTCTTTCGCAAAATCACTCGGCCGAATTTGATCAGGCCCATTTATGGTGTACTCCAATTGTGCAGATTCGAATCACTGGGAATATTCGTAATCTTTGATCGATGGAAGTTCGGATCAAATATAACATCAATTGAGTAACCATTTGCAACATTTTTTTAGAAATGCTTCCACATTTTTTTGGAACTTTTTTCATAGTGTGCAAGAGAAAGAGGCTATCAATTATTAGGACATTTACGTAAGGTGGTGGCTCATTCTGGAGCTCTTTTTCCAAACACTTCATTAAGGCAGATTTATCCGTCTTACAAATAGTAACATCCAAATGGCACATGGACAAAGGACTGTGATAATTGGGTACGATAAAAATTTCGAAAAATCCAAGTTATAGCCCATGGATATTCCCAGCATACGTCCAAACAGATCTCGTTGAATACTAACCTCTTGAATTGTACCACCTACCTGTTAATATTTTTTTATATTTTGAAAAATTAATAACAGATGTGTTTTTAATAGATTTTTCAAATCTACTAATATCTGTAAGACATTCAGAAATAAACGTTTTCGGTACACATTCAGCATTCTTCTTAATATTAAGAAGAAATGCTTCTACCAGTTCTGATCCAGATTTACCAGATGAAATGTTAATCAATTGATCTTTAGGTACTTCTAGAAAGAGTATCCTTTTAATACCAAAAAAAAAAGAGTGTCCTTTTAATACCAAAGCAACCTTGCTTAAATCCTTCATATAAATCTGGATGGCTTCCTACTACTTTGACAAGTTATCACATTATTTCACAGTCCTTCGAGCATAGCTCTGTTGATTACAGTTAAAGAATAAATTTGTAATTTTAGGCAATAGTGACTTGAAAAGTTTGAAATCTCCGGTACGAATGCTTCGTGATAGATGTAAGTTGTGATCAATAAGATTAATGTAAATCAAATAAAATTGTTGAGTTTTGCCAAACTCGCCATTGATAATTTGTTGTTTCTAAATACAGTAGTAATCAACCATCAATTTCTTCAGCTCTTCATTTTCTATGTGGAATGATATTTTACAGTTTTGTAGTCTTTGAAGTTCCTTTATCATCTCATCTGTTGATCACGTGTTATTAATTTGCAAAAAAGATTTGAAATGTAGTATTTCCATTCCTAATGCCACCAAAGGTTGAAACATTTGAAATGTTTCCCATCAAGAAATTCACTAACAGAACTGCTGGAACGCTCTGTGCACGCTGATCAATTGATCAATTAGCACTAAAATTACCAAAATGAGCATTTAAATCCAGCATACTAAGAAGATTGGGAATTAAGAATCTGTTAACCGCGATGATTTCGTATAGTGAGTGCACTATTATTCTGGGCTCTTGTGTGCAATTTAAATTGATATAAATTATTGCATCAATTAAAAATACGTAAATTAAATTTATTCGCGCTGTGTGATTTCGATGCACAAGAGCCTTATGAATTATACAGAGATTTTAGGTGACCCGAAGAGATTATCATGTATTTGTAACATGGCCCTAGTTTATAACCTACTCTGTAAAAGAATCAATAATTCCCAAAATAACAATTAGACAATTAAATGCAAGACATAAATTGAAGAAGAAAAATTTTAGTTTAAACAAAGATTTATTTACATGCACACTTATATATATATATTACAAGAATTCAAAATTTAAAGAATTTTAAGTATTTCATATTAAGTGAAAATCCTGAGATTTTATAATTAAAATTAAATATAAAACTTGGATACATAATACTTGAGTAATTGCAAAAGTGATTTATTACCATTCTCACTCTTTCACTAAAATGCGCAATCGCAGTGTAATTTCAATCAATGGAACAGTTAAAAAAATATTTTGTACCTCATTGAAGCTTGGTCTCTATCGTCCATTCTGATATTTGAAACAAACCAGCAGCGTTTAGTCATTAGTCATGAGGAAGCCACTTTTACAGCATCATTCCAAGATTTCTAGGATGATTTGACAATGAGATTGTTTGCCATGGTCCAGGACTCAAGGAGTTAAGAAAAACTTTCAAAATTATTTTCCTCTGGAAGCGTGGTGACAGAATTGTCAAGAAAAATGCATCTCCTTTTTAAGATGCTGTTCATTCATCTCTGAATATCTGACTCCTCTTTTTTCAGTCAGGGAAGAGAGAGAGAGAGAAAAAAAAATATTTTCTGAAAGAGTAAAGGGGGAGAAAGTCCTGTGTTTCTTGACCAATAGCGATATTCTCCCTCTTTTTCTATTGGGCGTGTGTTCAACATATAGTTATAAGGTACACATAATTTTGTCAAAATTTGCATAGTCACTCCTTCTGTTATCTTCCGTAAGGTTTGAGTTCAAGTGAAAGAGATATAGTTTTTTTTTGTTGTTGTTGTTAAAGTCACTGTAAAATTTTGATCATTTTATGTGTTGGAACAATCCAATTTATGCTTTATTAAGCCATATATGTTTCTAAAGGTGAAACTGTTCTAAAACAGTCCACTAAGAACCATTTGCTAGCAAACTACTTTCCACCATTACGTTTGGTACGCCGCAGTCACTTTTCACCTTACCAACTGCTTAAATTAAGCCATCATAATGTGAAATGGTGCTAAATGTATAAATAAATTTTCAAAAGTAGGTTTTTCTGTTGCTTGGATTTGTAGGGATACTTTCGCTATTACTTGTATGGATGATTGATTTAATTCATCAGTTATTTTTTTACTTTTATGCATGGTTTCCAAAACTACAGAGTTACTAATTGGTGAGGCATTGATGGGATTTAAATAAGAAATATGTTGTTGCGGATTATCACTATAAATACGGCTATTAAAACTAACCCACATAGGAACATCAGGTAATTCTACCGCATGACTAATCCTCCAGATGATATCTACTTCTGTGTACAATTGTAAATTTCTTGGGACTATATTTTCAATTTCATCAGCCGTTGATTGGAGATCACTAGTCATTTTTTTTTTTTTTGATATGGAATTTCCTCTGAAGATAAGGCGTCGAAAGTTCTTCTTTTTCTTTTCTTTTTGTGTGGTGAATTGCCTTCATTAATAGGAGCCGGTGCTTCGGATATTTCTAATTCTTCGGATGTATTTAACTCGATGTTTTAATAAATAATTCCTAAGGTGTCATGTAAAGTGTCCTGTCCACTCGTAGTTTCAACAAAACGGTCAAAATTATCAGAAGCTACTCCAGTAAAAAGTTCAGGTGTTTTTTTAATTTTTTCTGGGCATAAATTAGACTTTTCAATGGAAATATATGTGGTTTCTGTTTCAAGTTCTTCGACACGTTGATAGCTAATGCAATGACCATATCTATTGATAATGTCAATGATTTTTCTGCTGCTCGTTGAGCTCTTCAGAGTCATACCCAGCATAATGTGCTTTGATGTCTTTACTTTGAGCATTATGAACTCAAAAACATCTTGACAGTAGGAGCGAACTTGACGAACACATTTTAGACTAGTTTTCCGTCTTTGATTACATCCACCAAGAAGAGTGAAGAATAAGTCTAATAATTGTTGTGGTAATGAAACTTCACCTGTTATTAAATGCTGTGCTGCAATATTTTTGGACGGTATTTTTTCTTGTCAATTTTCAGTATTGTTTTTCGTAAACTAATGCAGCAAAATAATTGTAAAATATTTTCTGATTGTAAATTTTCAAATATTTTATCATCTACTGTCGTGAAATAATTGGGTGCTAATATCCCTTTATTACGGATTGTAAAAAATTTAATGTCTTTAGAGAATATTTTCATTATTTTTTCTTCCAGATGGTGTGCGGCAAAAGTAGCATTCACTTCAATGGAATTTTCTTCAAGGATTTTCTCCAATGAATCAGTATATTATTCTTGTAAATATATCAATAAATAACAACGCCCATTCTTGATTACATTTTCCTCTATGGTGTTACTAATTTCATTAAAAGCTTTTTGATGGTACTCTCGATGATGTTGCCAATCACTTTTAACAGATATTTTTGTAGAAGATATTTTATTATTGAAATGAACTCTACATTCGGTATGATAATATATTTTCGGGACGACAAAATTTTCCAATATAATTCACAACTCGTTATACTCTTCTTTACCTTCTATGTCAGACATTATACGCGATTTAAATTGGTCTTTATCATTTTCATGAAATGGAAGCATTTTTGATCGTATTTGTTTCTTTTTTCTATTACAAAATACACAAACATTTTTACATGTATCAACGGTAGTGTCACTTTGGATGGAACTATTTACTTCTGAAATTAAATCATTATTTTCACAGCCTTCTCCAATTTCAGAAATGTCTACATGTTCCTGGGAAGTTGAATGTTGAGGTTCTATTGATTGAGGAGCTAAAGGTGGTTTTGATGCTGCTAAATATTCTATAAGTGAAGGCTGTGAATGAGATGGTTCTACGGTCAACTTAGGTAAAAACGATGTAGGTGAAGATGAATAGTCTATAGCTATACGTGCTTCTTTTTCTGTTTCTTTTCCTTTCTCTGTTTCAACGGTTTCTTTAGAACTTTTAGATTCAGAGGTGAAATATTTTTTCATCAGTCCTGTAAATGCTTTATAACACTCCCTGTGATAACCATTGTCCATATATTCACTAGGTAAAATAATGTTCGTGTATTTGAGGTTATGTATTTTTCGCAGCCTCAAAATTGATTGACATTTTTTCAATGTCTCTTCAGAAAACAATATTATTTGGTCATTACTTTTTTTACAAATAACACAAATTAATATGTCTCCCGTGGTGATACTTTATCAAAACTGAATCACATTTATTTTATAAACTGCACAAACAAATAGTAAAACGAGTACTGTCAGTATAATACATGTACTGAGTAAACGAAAGATGCGCAGTGAAGTTGGCCACGTGCCAGCGCTTGCACTTCCTCTTAAATGCAGCAACCTCAAATAACCGGCGCCAATTTCAGAGCCAAGAGGAAAGGGGAAAAATCTCCGTTGGGTGCCTAGCTATATTGAGACTCTAGTGTATTGAGAAGCTAGTTACACCTTATATGTTTGTCTGGCCAGGGGTTAGAACTATCGAAACTGTCTGGCTACTGAGGAAACATCTTGTAATAGTTAACCAAGTAACATGTATGAAATTCAGCTTTTATACTATTACGTAAGTACAGTTACAATTTATTAAAGTTTAAGGGTGTCTGGCAATGGGTTGCCACGATAGTAAGTGTCTGGCAATGGGTTGCCACGATAGTAAGTGTCTGGCAATGGGGGACGTGATTTCTAAGATTATTTCGAAGAAAATATAAAAAAATTACGCTTTATTATTTGACGAAATTAAGTTGGTATTTTATATACCTTTGCTACCTGTTACCTGCCAAAACCACGATGACCCAAATTTCATAGTAGCGCATCGTTCCTACCTGTGTTGGAAGTTTGCGCTGAGAAACTTTCAGCTTTTATAAAATAAGGAAGGTCTGGCATTCACGGGCTCTTAGACTATTATAAAATATATCTCTCATTCCCTTCGTTTAGCTGCGAATGTGTATGCAAAATTCTGGCGAGTTTAAATGGTTTTTTCTTTTGTTTGTTTTTTTTAAAAAAGGCTTGATTTGGGAGGAATATGTTTGAGTTTAAATTTGTTAAACATTTTTTGTAGTGGTAAATTGAAAATTGAAAATTTACTTTTTTAATAGAAACTGTGTTGGGGATTTTTTCGAAAAAAAAACCACTCATTTGGGGAAAATTTTAGAAATTTGGGGGAAATTGACTTTCAACTAACTGTCAACACTGTCTAACGCCTTTGAGACAGACAGTTAAAGAGGTTAAAGCTGTAAAACATAATGGTATTTCTTCTTCTTGTGAAAGATGATATTTAAGTAAACAATTTGAAAAACACATAACACATTTGAAAACACAATTTCAGCAACGTACCATGTATAGTCGACAAAGTATTTAACTTGTTTTTTGAAACCTTTTATATGATCTGTAGATTTTTACATATACTACATAGTATGCAAAAATTTATTTTAATCAGGAAACGCAGACCACCAATTGAAAATTCCTCATCAGCAATTTCCGTCACTAAACGAAACATTTATACTGTAACCAAATTTGTGCAACCCTGTATACGATCTTTAGAATGTATACACAGCAGGTAATATTCAAAAATTAAAACCGCATATTTAAAAACGCATATCACATGTGAAAACGCAAATCCAGTAATTATCGCTCGCAGACAGTACTGTAACCAAACTCTTTTGTTTGTCGCTGTAAAGAATGATAAATGTTATGCGCACCATATTCTACTGTAAGCATTTTGTAATACACCCCAGTAACATACCTCGATTTAAATATGTTTGAAATAGAGTAACATTATTAAAATACATTGCAAACGATTTTTCTCAAAGACCATAAAGTAACGTAGATCATACTTATTTTTAGTGTCCATGTAAAATCATGCATCCAGCTTTGATTATGAAACCTTTCCAACACATTCAGGATGCTGTAACTAAACTTTACAGTTTATCAAGGTGCATAAATAAACAATTTAGAAAAGGCATAAAGCATTTGAAAACCCAATTTGTACAATTACAATGAATAGTACGAAAATATCCGATTTTTTTGTGAAGCCCTATACAGTAGAACCTCTTTTATCCGAAACTCTTTTAACCGAAACTCTCAGTTAACCGAAAAATATTTTTAAAGCCTTTTTTTATATATATCACATTCCTTGTGTGCAAAATCCATTTTGAAAGCTTTTTTTTTTCTTTCTTTAACATTCATATTTCTTGTGTGCAAACGGTCCTTTCCCAACTATGAGTGCATATAAATATTTTCGATCCCCTTTCTTAGAGTTCCTTTTAATTTAACTTGAGCTCTGGTAAGCTGCGGAGTGGAACGAAGAAAACGAACAAATTAGCAATTCTGAAGCTTTTGAATGTCTTGAAAAAGGTTTGGCATGGCTGGAGCAGCAGAAAAGACTGTGATACTGGTGAACTAATAACATTCAAAAACTCCGTGATAGAGCTACAAAGTAAAGGCAATCGAAACTGCGACAAACGAAACATTTTTTTTTCTCAAACCTTTGTGATATATGTAAAAGGTTTCAAAGATTTTGTGAATTTCAAAGTATTTGTGATATATGTAAAAATTTCAAAATTAAAATTCAGGTAATTTATTCTTGTTTCAATTTTGCCAATGCTTTATTTTTACTAAGCACATGTTACCATAATAAGAAATATTGCATATATTTCTCCTTAATCTTAAAAATTAAGCATTCTCCATCATCCGAAAATTTCGATTTTCCGAAAGTGGGTTGGTCCCAATTACTTCGGATAATCGAGGTTCTACTGTATATGATTCCTAAATTCATACGTATATTACATAGTATGCTAACAGCTAGTTACAATTAAACGCATAATATAGTTGAAATTTGCCATTCAGCAATTTCCGTCAATAAGTGGAAATGCACTTAAGATCTTTTGTGTATTCCTGTATATGAGCTATAGAATTTACAAACACCAAGTAATACGCAAAAATAGTTAATTTATAAAACGCGCATCACAACTGTAAACAAATTTCCAGCAATTATTCTTCATAGGCAGTACTGTAACCAAATGCATTAATGTGTCCCTGTAAATGAACGATAAATTATATGCACACCAGATTGTACAGTAGGCATTTTGAAGCACATCTCAGTGATATCTACAAATTTCAATATATTTAACCGTCTGAGCGTTTTGAGGTCATTCTTGCATTCTCATAAAATTGCTTATAAAACTAAAGTTAATTTAAAGTTTCTTTTCCTGTTTGTTTCTAATATACACTTCATGCCCCTTTAGTTGACATGCATTTTAAAATACAATTCTGTTAAAATTATGCTTGTCTACAACCGATTTAAGTTGTTTTAGGGAAACGGAAAAATACGGACAAACTGCTTAGAGGGTTTAAAAAAAAATGTCATTAAAATACACGGCAAACGATTTTTCCCAATAGGCTGGTCGTAACGTAATGGAATACTTTTGAGCCTCCCTGTAAATGAACCGTTAACGCTACACACTTCATTTTTAATACTGAACATGTGACAGTAAACATCAATAACATATACCAATTTCACGGGGCCAGACAGACAGACAAGCCGAATTCATAAACACTTTTTAGGTGCATTCGTAATTATGTAAATACGTAGCACCTATAGTCACCGTTCGGTCCGTCTGTCTGTTTGTCTGTCTGTCCGCCTGTCTGTCCGTCCGTCTACCCGTCCGCATATAACAGAACAAAAACTACCCAACGGAATGGTCTGAAATTAAAAATGTATAATTGTTGCAAAATTTTTTCGAGTCATTTCAAATTTTATGAAAATCGGATGTATAGTTTAATTACAGAGATAATCAAAAGTTTTCCGTTACATTGCGGTCAATGAGAAAAAAAAATATTTCAAGTGCATTTTAATGATGTTATGGCTTTTCGAACAGAATGAAATTGATATGCACTTATGAAGTGCACTAATATATACGTTCAGTCCAATATGCGGTGCAGAAAATACTTATAAAGCTAGTTATAGTACGAACGCACCTCATTTGTCACGTTTGATGTACAATTTCCAACTTTTTAACTATGTTGGAAACTGTTAACGACACAAAAGGCTCTCCACACTTCATTTTCAATTCCGAACCTGCCATAGTAATTCTCATTAACACATATAAATTACATGGCCATTTGATTATATTTACGCGAGTTAGAGCGCGCTATACAGCCATACAAACCGAATTCATAACCCTTTTCAACTATGCTGGGAATGGTTGTAGTATATCTTCTACTTTTACTGCATTTTGTCTTTGAAAATCTACTTTGTATGCAAATACGCCACTTAATATTTCACGTTGAAATATTCCATTTCTTTACTTATACGAATGTTTCCATATTTAAAATATCTGATGACAGAATTATAGATACTTATGACTTTTATGAATATCAAAACGAAATAAAATTACGTAATACCCGCTACATTTTTCTCTGACATTAATGTCGATTAAGCTTTTAGGCTGACGATGTTGAGAGCCAGGAATTTCAATGTTAATATAATGCCAGAGGAAATGAAAGAGTTGATTTGTTTATGCGTAGTTCTCTTCTAGATGCGAAAAGATTTACTTCTTTCACACAATAAATTTAATTATCGTTCTATTAACTGGAATTACTAGGGTTGATAGATTTGATATACTTTAGTGTGACTCAAACTGTAAAAAAAAAAAAAAAACAAGAAAATTTATTAAATTTATAGAGGACAACAAATATATTCATCCAATTTCCAAAGTTTGCATTCTTTTTAGAAACAGACATAGAAATTTTTGAAAGGTAACAACGTGCATCTTTTAATATAATTTTTAACTTATAATCCTTACAAAAGCTCAATACAACACTTCTTTACACGTGATACTTTAGTGAAGGGTTTAATTTGCGCTGGAACACATCGGAGCTGGTACTTCTCTGTTTTTAGTAAATATTTAAATATTCCGGAGCTCATAAATACAGGGCTCCGGAGCCCAGTGCAAAAGTGCTTTCGGAAAATCGAAACCTAAATTACTCTTTCCTTTCCTTCCTATCTCCAAGCTTTTGCATTACTTTTATCAAAACACATATATGTGACGTAAAGTGTCGCACACGTAGGAGATGGAGATAAAACGGACTCAATTTTTATATTAGTTTTTGGGCTTGGACTGACTCAATCTCAATCTGTCTTACATTCAAAATTTTATTTATTCATGTATATATATATATATAAATCTTTTCCCTTTATCTACTGAATTATGAATTCATGAAAATTTTATCTTCTAAAGCATTTTTCGTGAATTGCTTAAACTTCGTTAGAAGATTTACATAATCATTTAGTAAATTTTAGAAGGTTTTTAGAGGGATTGAAGGATTTAAAAGGATTAATTAAATTTAAATTTATAGGGATTTTGTGCAAAATTTATAACCCCACTCACATCTTTTATTTTAAATATTTTCTTAGTATTTTGTAGAATTAGGAAATGTAGAAATACAATGTTCTTACAACAGAAATATAGAAATATTTCGGAATTGAAAATTCCCCCCCCTCCCTCCAATGCCAAGAAAGCTGAAAAGATGCAAAGGCAAAAGAAATCATCCTTTTACAAATATTTCTGTTTTGTGTAACCAATAATGCTTTTGGAACAAGATAAAGTAACGTATCTATAACTCATTCTGAACTGTATTACATGTATTAAATGATTTTATAACAAGTTATTTTAGTGGTACTTATAAGTACCGTCAGTAGATAAAGGGTTAACATTAAGTATTATATTCTATTTCAAATCATTTTAAAGTTATTTTGATGAAAATGAAGGGTAAACAGAACTCGTGTTTTCCTATTCTAGTGATATTTGCAAATTTATGTCTGGCATTGATGGCGGCGACGTGTTAATACGGCTCCACTCAACAGGCTGAACAAAGAAGTTGCTTTTAGTTCGATTTTCTTTTGTGACAGTAGATTAATTTTTAATTGGGTGTTTTTATTATTATTTAGATATCTAACCTGAAAATAATACTTTCTGTTTTTAGCCAACGAGCATCAGATTCATGTTTTGTTTGTTTGAGGCTTTTTGTTTTCTCTTGCGTACGAGTATAAAAATCACGTTAGTGATTTTTCTATTTATTTTATATCATGCATGCTGCCCATGCTAAGGCTGTGCTCTGCACATTTACGAAATTACCTTCATTTGTAGGTAGATATAATTGCAATGTACTCTTTTTCTGATCGAAAGCAATCGAGCAGTGTTTTCCCTTTTCCTATAAAGCATAGAATCTTTCCGAAAACGGTAATGTCAAATTTTTAATTTAATCTGATTTTCGGGGACTCACCGCAAAAGATTGTTATGCGAAATGAATCGATTAAAGTTTAAGATATGCATATTTTACAGGAAATTAAAAAACATTGTTCCATTCTTCAGCAAGTAAATATTAATTTCTGTAAATTTTATGCATTTTTAGCTGCGAATTATGCCTTTTTTGTGTTAACTCTCTTTCCGAATTATAATCCTTACCATATTTCATCGCAGAAATATGTAATTAATTAACACTAAAATTAGGCAACGATTACTATTCGGAAGGAGTGATAACTAAAAAGTGGAACAGTTGACAGCTAAGTATATGCTGATAAATATTTTTATAATTTTTATTTTGCTAAAGAAAAAAAAAATGCTTTAAATTTTGCAAATGTACGAAAGATAAATATGCAGATTGGAGTGACAGGCGGAGGAAGGGGGGGGAGGGCTTAGGGGAAACGGTACAATTGTTATTGCTGGTACCACATAATATTAGGGCTCCGGTACTTTTTTTGTTAGAAATTAAGACCTACTTTAGTGACTAGTGACTAGACAGTCATGCTAATTAGATTCCTTCTATGCATCAGTAATATAGTTTGCTGCTGAAATGCTATTGGTTTCATACAGGCGAGGCAGCTAATCAGGGGTGTCATATCAGAACTTTCGTGGGGGGGGGTAAGATTTTTTCAGGGAAATTATATAACTATGGGTAGGATCCAGGTGTCTATCCCCTCCCCCTCCTCGAACGAGAAACGTAAACTGTATCATGCTTACAAAAACAGTAAAATCTTTGAATACGGAGACTCAAGAAACTATGAAATATTTCGTTTCAAACAGGTTTCCGTCTTAGCAATTAAAATTTCAATATATTGAATATGAAAATTCTTCTTTTTAGACAGGATTCTATTATAGGTTCCATTTTTACAGGTATTCTCAAGGACTGTTAAACCATCCCGTCTATAATATAGCTCTGAAAAGAGAAGTATTACAGTAAAACTTGTGTAAACGAAGCCTGTCTATAACAGAATTCTTTCTCAAAGGAAAAATAAAATCACATTTCGATGAAAAAACATCATACAAATATATACTTGCTAAGACGGAGACCTGTCTAAAATTGAACTCTTTTCTAGTCCCTTTCGACATTTTTTTTTTCAGGTTTTTTTTACAGGGGCGCCATTTCAAGAGTTTCCTGGCGAAGGATAAGGAAAACTTTTCTTTGAGGAACAGGGAACGTGCAGAACTGCACAAATCTCACAGAAAATGGGAAAATCCCGCACAAAAAAGCTCTGCGTGATTGTCGCCGAGAAAACTATACGACATTGCTTGTTAATTAAATTCAAAATAATTACACAAAACAGCACAACCCAATATCAGTCAAAAACTAAAAATTATTTGTATTTTGCTAAATATTTCTTTACGAAATAAATAAACTAAATTAATTTGGTAAAAATCTTAATAACATTTAGATATTAAAATTCATAATTTATAATGGGTATATAAACAAATAAATATATGTTTATTGGTATCATTTCGTTTGTAAAAATATAAGCTTTTACGAATATCTAATCTATTCTGTAATATGGCCAATAATTAAAATTTTTATAATATTTTATATGTATGTAAACAGAGTGATAAAAACTCACAAATACTCCAGACAAAATAAGGCAATTAAGCACAATAAAATGCACATGGACGCCATATCAAGACAAGCGAAAATAGCATCAGTCACAAAAATTTACGAGGCTCTTAGCATGAAATTTATGACTGACAGGGGTATATTTATTGGTCTGCATCGTGTGCGATAGTGATCCCATGCTCTCACGTGACGTTATAACACCTGAAGTCAGAACGAAAATTACGTATGCGAAGGGAACGAAATGAAGACGCCCACAGGTGTGAAAATAAAACGAACGAGATTCAAGAGACCAAGAAAACTGTGACAGAGTTCTCTCACATATCACTTTTTCTTTAAAAATTAATTTAATTCATTTATTTTGGCTTTTGAAACATGTTGTTCTCTCCCTTCGTTATGTTAAAATTTATTATTTAACTCTATGCTTAAAATCCATTTCGAATCTTATCTGTTCGTTTTTTTTCTTTCTTTCAATAACCTCTATAATTTGATGCAATAATTTTCACTTGATGATTTATAACCGTTTTCTCGCAGATGCAGTTTATTTCCCAATAACATTTTCGGCCGTTAAAATAAAATAAAAACAGAAGAGTTAGTGAACCTGCCGTTGATATTTAAATGTATGTTATTTTGTTTTTTTTTTCTTTTGCGTCACCCCGTTGCAATAAAATATCAAAAATGTAAAAAGATATTATTTTAGAGGCCTCTTTAAATCACTTTTCATGTACGTTAAATTTGTCAGTTGTTTTAACATATGCCTTTCTCGGCATTTCGAAATTATAAGTAGCAATCATTTAACATAATCATTTGTTTATATAGAATATTGCCCGGTTTTGTGGAGTCGCTAAGAAATACATATGTAGAACAGTTATTTCTGGCAACCATTTTGCATCACGCGTTTTTCATTGTTTTCCTCGGGGTTGCTGGATTTTGGGGTAATCATTAGGCTCGCAAATAAAACCCTTTGTCTGCTGTTCGATCACTGTGCTAATGTTTGAATTTGGCGATGTTATAGCGTCAAGTGTTATATGTTTCTTATGAAATCAGACACTTGAACCTTTATCTCGACCTGCGAAGATGTAAGGGCAGGTGGTCTGGGGTCACGCTTAGGCGTACCTGTTTATATACGGATTTTCTCTCTCTCACACCGTTAATACTTATGTGTAATACTCTTTTTGTAACTTACTTAAAAATGTCAAATAAAATTTACTAGTTTCTGTAATGAATGGTTGGAGTTTTTGCATTTAGATGAACTCACGCACTGAACCTCGGCACAAGGACCAATAAGAAAGAAACATCAATAGACGAATAAGAAAAATTCTAAAATAAATCCTCCGACATCTTTCATTATGCAGGGAGTGCTTTTCAAAAGGACAATTAATTCTCTTTTTACTCTCTCTACAGAAGGACCCCCTGGTTTTTAGTCTTGAAATTTCGCATCAATATGTTAGTCCGCAGATTTCAAGAAGTTTACGTAACCCTTCCCTATACTGCTTCAAGGAGACCAAACTTGTTATAATTTCATCACCCTGAACCGATGAAGATATCGGAAAATTCAGAAGTGCAGAATGACCGTCGAAGGAATCCTCAGATTATCAGAAACTTTGATGGAGAGTCGGAAGATAGTTCTGAAAGATGAAAGTGCACTTAAGAGTACTGACCAGCATCTAAGAGTGAAAGAACATCTCTAATGACCATAAGTGGCTGTGATTAAACACTAAACTGAAAAGACTCACTGGCTTCAGAACAAGAAACAATCCAGCTATCATTGTGACTCATTAAATGGGAAAACCCAAAGAGACAATTTTAAGCTTTTATGTGCTATTGGACTAAAATTCGTGAATTATACGGATTATCAGTGAAAGCTAGGAGGAGCCTCAACCCTTTTCTGACTGAAGTATTTGGTGAGAAAAAAAATTTAGTTACTTTTAATATTTGGCCATTAATTTATTTTGTACTTTATAATGTGTATGTTTAGCAATTTCATTGGTTAGAATTTTATAGACAGAATTTTAAAGCATATATAGATAATTAACATTATTAAGTATTAAAAGAATCTTTAATCTTTTAATCCTTTTTTTGGGGGGGGGGCTATTGCCCCCTCCCAGCCCCCCTCAAATGGCACCCCTGCAGCTAACCTAGTAGCGAGCTATCTATTAAATATATGATGATGGACTTTTTTTGTGTGAAAGACAAATATCTCAAAATTATTTGGCAGCATTCTAATACGTTAAGATATTTCTACTTAGTAATATCTTAATAAAAATCTATTTATAAAGAAATTTCGCTCTAATAGTTTCTAGTTAGTTTATAAATTTCAATTAAGTGTTTTATTGGGCTGTATTAACTGCATAGCCCTGTTATATTGAAATATATATTAGTAGTTTACAAGTGAAACTTTTTTGTATACGTTCAATGACGAATATGATTAATAGTATGTCTTTCTTTGTTACACGACTGGGTGGATCTATCGGATATTTTATTAAATCAGCTATCTTTTCAAATTTAATTGAAAAAATAAAATTTTTAGGCAATTTTAATTTATTTTTCAACTACTTTTCAGCAGTGAAATTACGCTTGATGTTATTGAATATTTAAGAAGTGAATAATCACTTTGCTAGCTAAGCGTAAACCAACAGAGTGAAAAATGTCCACGCAGGGAATCAAATCCGGGGCCCTGGTATTATGTATATGTATGAGAAATGCCAGTCAGGCTGTCGTCCTCGTAGCTTAGACGGTTGAGCACTGGAGCGCTATCCCAGGGTCCCGGGCTTGATATATGGCGTGGACATTTTTCACTCTGTTGGTTTACGCTCAGCTAGCAATGTGATGATTCACTTCTTAAGTATTCAATAAAATTTTTAATTATTTTGAATTGTACGGAGAATCAAAAGAATCTGGAAAAAAATCACATGGAATTATATGGCAAGAAAATGGATTTAAACACATGATTTAAAAAATGATATTTGTAATGCAAAAAGACATTTAAAAATGCATTATTCGTATATTAACTTTTTGTCAATTTATGCATCTTGAACAAAGTGTAGCTCTTGAAGAAAATACAAATCTGAATTTATAAAATAAAATAATGATTATCTATAAGTTATTCGTGTGTCTCAAAAAATTTCTTGCATACAAATAAATATTTATTAAATATACATTTTATATAAAAAACTTAATATTTTTTATGCATATTTAATTGCCGTTCCATTTGATTTAATACGCCAACTTGTTCACGCACGTCACTTTCTTTTAAAATGCGTAGCTGGACAGTAGTATAGAAATAGCAATGTTTGGATTAAACTTGCTTAGAGGAAACTACTACTACTATTTCCCATTTAAAAAACAAGTGACGTATTGAAATGAATGGTAAGTCTGTTAAATATATTCCTCTATGCAAGTTTAATCCGAAACTCAATTACGTCTACTACTGCACAACTACGCATTTAAAATGAAAGTGACATATGGGAACAAAATGAAGTTATTAAAATAAAGGGAACAGCTAAAGACAAAAAACACTCCACAAATTCAAAAATCCACTTTAGAGATTTTTCTCTGCTTGAACTTTGTCTGATTACGGATATGTTATCCGGCAATAATTTCTCTTTAAAAAACTTTTTAAAAAGCGTATATTGTAACTTTGTTCCGTTTGAACCAATAAAAAATATATACTTAACTACTACTTAACTTCATTCTTTTCTTCGTATTCATCTGTTGTAAATGTAACAATATTGTATAAAGTTGAGACAATACAGTGCGTGTCAAAAGTTTAAGCACAACATAAAATTTCAAAATAAAATTTTATTATTGCCTGAAAGTTACTTTCCTTTTCACATGACCTACAAATTGTAGTTTTAAAAGGCTATTTAACAGAATTTTGCTTTAAAATTTATCTCAAATAATAGAATTTATCAAAAGAACAAAAATGAGTGTGTCAAAAGTTTAAGCACAGTAGTTCTTTAGTCTTTGGCAGAACAAGAACAAAAAAAAAAAAAAATACTTGATTATTGCTCCATTCTAATGAATTACTTTAAATATACGGACTTCCATCTATAAATCGAGGTTCTGCATTGTTTCTGGTTCAATTTTAAACCACGCGTTCTCAATGACATCTTTCAAATTTTTAACTGAAGAATACTGCTTTCCATTTGGATAAACTACATGAGTGAGAATACCCCCACATATTTTCTATAGGGTTTTAAGGGGTCTCAGGACTCTTAAAATTAGAAAAAATGAAAAAATAGGACCATTTTCAACATTTGATATCTTAAAATGTATTTGATATTAAGACACAATTTTAAATGGGAATGAAAGATACAAGTATGTTCTTTCATTTCAAATATTTGAAAAATCGCAAGATGCAGAATTAGCATTTACAGGGGGCTCAAAACTGTCAGACATTTGACGAGCAGAAAATCGGTATAACAGCTTATGCGCACGATTACAAAATAAATTTTGAAACTAGAATAAAAATTTTGCTACCTTCTTATACCTCAGATTATAATAATTACACTGAACCTAAATAACTTTGTATTTAAAGAATTTTTACATGTTTAATACAATGTTGTATTTAGCTAATGCAAAATTTAGAAAATTTCAACAATATAAACCCCTAAAAAATATTTTCTTTTTAAAATAAAAAGGAAATTTTAGGTTCAGTTTATATAGACTAACATGAAACGTATGTTTTGAAAGTTTCATGAAAAAATATTCAGAGGTTTTTGAGATATCGTGCGCGTTATGCCCAAAAACGTCATTTGGAGAAAAATGACTTGAAAGTTTTGGAAATACCGCTTCAGCTATTGAGCGAGTGTAATTCTAAATGCCATAACTTCTGTTCTAATGGGAATTTCGAGATAACAATTATATCAAAATGTTCAGAAAATATAGAAGTTTAACATCTAAAAAAAAAAAAAAATAAAAAAAAAAAAATAATAAAAAAAAAAAAAATAAATAAATAAATTAAATTTTGAAAATTTTAGAGCTTTAAGAGTCCTGAGACCTCTTAATTAGGGCTAATTGCCGGCCACTTGAAAACAGATACTTTTTTCGACTTAAGCCACGTTGAAACTGAGTTTGAGGTATGGATCGAAGCATTATCATGTTGAAATAACCATTTTTCTTCCCCCAAAACCTCGCCAACAGGGAGCAAGTGACTGGCAAGTGTTTTATGATAGTTTTCAGAGTTTTCACGACCACTGATGAATGCTAGGGATGTCTAACCATTGAAAGAAATAGCCCCCCCCCATACCATTACACAACCCCCATCATGTTGTCGGCTAAATATATTACTAGATTCTTTGCGGAGATCATGCCAATTGTACTTAAACCCACCAGAGGCCATCGAGGTTCCATGTTTCGAGGTTCCATCACTGAATATGACATTCAGCCATTTTTCAGCAAATGATATATGCTCTTTGGCCCACTGTAATACAGCTTCTTTATGGTGCCGTTTCAGACATGGTAACCGAGCCATTTTAGGGTTTTTGATATATTACGATTCCAAAACTCTTCTATGAACAGTTTTTTTCCATATTTGTCCTCCAAATGCATGTTTTATTTATGGAAGAGAGTAAATACCAGTTGAAACCAAGTTTCTGATGCGGCGATCTTCGCTCAAAGTAGTCAGTAGTGGCCTTCCTGAACGGAATTTTCTTTTGAAATCATTACCAGGAGCCAAAACTTGATGAATACCTCGTTTTGATCTTTTTAATGCACTTGCAATTTCAGAAACAGACTTATGTTTTGCTCTCATACTCCAGATATTTATCACCTCCTCCTCTGAAAATTCTTTCGACTTAGGCATTTTGTACTAACTAAAAAACAGCAACTGACTGATTCTTATAAACCCAGAAATTGTTTGCGTGCGCAACCACTTACATCCATTTGTAAAATTTGCATAAAAACGATTTTGTGCTTAAACTTTTCACACGGTTATTTTTGTTCTATTCCTAAACTCCATGGTTTGAAATAAAATTTTAAAGATAATTTTATTGAATATGGTGTTAAAACTGCTATTATTAACATATACAAGACAGATATTGAAATAAACTGAATATTTAAAATTTTATTTTAAAATTGTGTTTAAACTATTAACACGCACTGTAGTAGAATAGAATAGATTTTTAAAGTTAGAATGTGAATGCTGTCGCATAGCCTACACCTTTTTGATTTCATCGTCATCCTACATTTCTTAGTATTGTTCATATTTTTTCACCAAAAACAGATTGTACAATAACTAAGTGTAGTTGCAAATTACACAGATTGGTAAAGGAAGCTGCTATGCAGCCCGAGAATGATATATATCTAATGCTACCACTGAAGTATTACAGGATATTTCTCTAGGAAATCGATGTCATTCATAATCTGAATCCAGTTTTTCAGTCTGGAATTGCACCGATTTCTCCTAAACCATTTTGAAATCTCCCGTACTTTTGTTAGAATTGATCGTTGAAATACAGAAATGCACCCTATAAATGTTACCCCATAAGTCGGTACACATCAATAATTTGTGAACGTTTTCTTCATTGCATTGAATGATGGATTCGATGATGAAAGAAAAATATTCTAGCAATTAATTTGAATTTATGAGCGACATTAAGAAAAGAAAAAATGTGATAAGAAATTTCGATAAAACATTCCAAAACTATTGGTGAAATAATGAGAATGAAATATGCTTATATTGTAAACAACTGCAAAAAAAGCTCCAACACAGAGACACATTAAGGAAAATTTATGTTATACGGGATTCTCGAACATGTTCGTGCACTGTAATAAAACAAGAAAGAAAATTCTTGCGTTAAGAATAGATTATTAAACACTTTCCAACACTTCCTAAATGCGTTAACAAATCTTCGTTAATTAGGGAAATAAGGTAAATAAGATAACTAAGTAAACATTTTAGAAGCGCATAAAACATTTGAAAAACTGATTGCAGCAGTTAGCGTCCATAGCCAAATATATATTCAGTTCTTTTGAACTATATTTGATCTGCAGGATGCTATATATACTAAATAATTAGAAAATTTAGTTTAGCAAGAAAACTCATAACAGGTTGCAATTTCTCTTTCAGCAATTTATACTAATAGATGGAAACGTACTTGAATACTTTTGTACAACCCTGTAGTTTACCAAGAAAATTTATTACACGTCACTATTTAGCAAAAATTTACTTCAAACTAAAACACTCTTAAAACCACTGAAATCACATATCCATAAATTATCATTTATGGACGGCCATGTATCCCAAATCTTTGAGTGACCCTGCATATCATTATATCTATATTCTACAAACATTTCTTAGTAATTTAAATGCAGTTCAGCGTAAAAATGCCTGGTGCTATGGTAAGCGTGAATAACATATATCAATTGCATGGCAATCCGAGTATACTTACGAGAGTTAGAGCGTGGCCAGACGGCCAGACGATCAGAGAAACCGAAGTCATAAACACTTTTCAACATTGTTGGAAAGTGTTAAAAAGAAAAAAAAAACGAAAAGTTTCTTGATCTTTTAAGAAGTTTTACGAAAATATAATACAGGGTGTCCACATGAAACCTCCCTCATTTTAAATGTTAATTGTACGGATTCTATGAGTCCTAGAGATTTGCCTTTTGCGTTGTCATGAATAGCAACACAACAAGTTTAATTTGCTACAATTTATTTTTTCTGAAATACTTAATTTTTTTTGTTGTATGCATTATAGATATGTCATTATGGTGTTTGGAAGAAGACCCCATACATCTGATTTTAGTTTGGCCGTGTCGTATATGATGAGCTCATAACGCTTTAAGCAGGAACCCATTTTTGTGGGCTGCAATCCGAACAAAATTAATTCCAAACCAATTGTAAAATTTAAAACGGTATTTTATTGTAACTTCATGACAAGTTAATGAGGTGGCTCGCCAAACAAAAGAGATGTTATAGGATGCACAGGCAGGAGCAGGAATAATCCACTTACACATAATTCCACGTCTGTATCCTATGGAACTGAAGCCAATTTGAGAATCAAATCATTCGCCAAAATCAGCCGTTACATAGAAATGCACTGGGATAGAATTTAAATTATTGGCGAATAAAATGGTAAAAGCAAAATCGCGAAAATACCTCCAATAACCCTACTGAATCATCTACAAAACGTTTGAGTCTATTAATATTACTGCTGACATATATAATTTGCCATAAATTTATTACCTGAATATAATGCTATAAGTAGGTGATAACTCATGTGAATATAATGATTAGCTTTCAAATTTTATAAACTGAGCTAGGAAAATGATACACATAACTTTTGCAAATAAATAGATTAGTTTTTAATTTTATCGAATGAGATGAGAAAGTAAATATCATAAATCTTGATATATAATTTAAGTTCGTTGAATACAGCGTGTAAAATGATTCAATCCGTTTAATGTTTATATTATTTTACCTCCGCGTTAAAGAAAAGAGAAATTTACAACCATTAAAATAAAACTGTACATCGCCATCAAAAAGGAATAATTACCTTTTAAAGAACACTGTTATGTCCTTTGAATAAACGGAAAAAAGAAATAAAATTTTAATTTAACTATCTATATTATAAACATATCTGTGCGTAACGCATACGTCATTTTGCGAATGGCAACACTTTAAAATTTGAAATAAAAGTTCGGTTTTGCAATTATATCTACGGCAAATTTTTAAACTTCTAAACATCGCACATTTTAAATTTTTACACCGTCGTGTAAGGAAAAAAATGCTCTTTTAAATGCAATTTGTTTGAAAGCTGTATCTCAATTTATTTTTGAAATATTAATTTTTTTGTAGTTTTTAATACAAATTTTGTAATCGTGGCAACTGAAGTACTCCATTTATAATGAAAGTAAAAGAAAAATAGTCATGGTTTATATTTTTATTGATTATATCCTTATTGATGCCATTTTCCCAATAGAAATAAAAGTAGCTTTTTTATATTTTTTTAATAGAAAATGATGTCAGCATAAAAAAACACGCATTCTTCTTCATAAATCAGTTACATTTCAATATTTTTATATTACGCTGCTACTGAGTTTGAGACGCTAGGCAAAATGATTCAATGAGTAAAAATGATGTCATATTTAAAACCAAACGATCACTTATTTTGATAAAACTAAATATTTGACCAATACTAAATGGCGAATACTATGACAACTAAAGGCAAATTCTCGATTTTTTCCCCCCGGGTATTGAGATTAGAACTTAAAGTTTGTGCGAATGTTCACATGAAAGTTGTATCGGGCAAACGTGACTTTAAGTTTGGAAATACATTCATTAATAATCTATTGCGCGTTAAAATACTTTCAAATTGTGAATTTGAGTGGTGTGTATGTAAATTATGGGAATGTGAAAATAACGTACGATTTAGATTTCATGGGGGAAAATTTTATGATGTGACAAAGCGAAATCCTTTTTACTGATTTTTCATCCCATAAAAACAAACATAAATTCTCAATCGATAAATTCATCATAATTACTCATCTTGATTACGTATTTTGATAGAGTTTAATTTTTCAATAATTTAAGCATTTGAAGTTTGTGGAAATAATATTTTGGTAATTTTAGATTAAAAATATTATTTGTTTTAAGAGTGAGACAACCAATGTTAGATGGATTTTTTATTGTAATTATTTTTGTAGGTTTATTATAAATTCGATATGACAGTTCCTTTCTAACATTTTAGTTCGTCGAATTTCGACGGGTTCCAACTCGTTATATTGAAAGAACAGTATATGATGCTTCATCATAGTCATGGCAACAAGTTTATTTTGCTGCTAACGTTTATTTGTCCGAAAAGTTACACTGTTGTCTTCTATTGAAAGCTTCCTGAAAGGGTTTTTTTCCCCGAGCCAAGCTGTCGGTTAACACTACCCTTGGCTAGAAACTTTTAAAACCATGCCTTAATTGTTTATACGTCTGGTGATTCCCGTTTGTACGCCTGAAAATTCCTTTCGAAGGTAAGCGGTGATTTCTTTTTTGTGTACCATATCACGCACTGTGTTCTCTCTTGTGCTGTTTCCATCTCTGCTCATTGGTCAATAAAATACTAAAAATAAAATAATATCAATTACATGACATATCAATAATGCATACACAAAAATGAACTGTTTCGAAAAAAAATGCAGCAAAATAAATGTTATATTGCTATTCATGGTACCGCAAACAGCAAATCTCTAGGACTCATAGTTTTCGTACAATTAACATTTGAAATCAGAGAGGTTTCATGCGGACACCCTGTATAACCTCTTCTAAGTTACCCACTAACTCAGAAGAGGTTATATTGGGAATAGCTATTCCAAAAACGATTTCCTTATCTTCAGAAACCTAAGAAATCATTACATTTCCCAGATTTAAAGAAGCATTTCTGAAACAAAAGTTTCTTTGCTACCCATAATTTTCAGAAGCATTTATGTGTAGTTTTGGTAGTATTTAAATCAGTTTATGCAAACCAGTATCAACATAAAATATTAGTTTTTCGGAATCTATGAATTCTCAAATTAATATTTTCATGTTCACAAAACATGTTCGACAGTCAAACGCTAAATTAACAGCGTTAAATGAACGTTATTTTGTTACTCTTGCGTTTATAAAATCTGTTACGCAGCTGGATATGTTTACTTGAGTTTTGATAGCACACGAAAAACCTTTATTTGGGTTGATACTCCGTTGCGAGAACTGATACTATAACAAGAACAAAAAATCATGCATCAAGCAATGATTATGAAACACTTTCCAACACATTCAAATATGTGTCAAAACGTCACCGTTTAACAAGTTGAAATAGGATGTCTAATTGAACCGTTTGGAAACGCACTAACACATTTGAGAACCCAATTTCAGCAATTCTCATCTACAGTCGGAAAATATCCGAATTCTTGGAGCAGCTCTGAATATGATATATGAACTACATGCATGAAAAAATATAGTTCAGTTAGGAAATACGTACCACAATTGAAAATTCTCCGTCAGCAATTTCCGCTAATAAGGAGAATGGTACGTGAATTCTTTTGTGCAATACTGCATACGAGGTATTGATATTATACACAACGAGTAACATGTAAAACATTACTTAAATTTAAAAGCGCATACCGAAATTGAAAACGCATTTCCAGTAATTATGGCTCAAAGACGGTACTATAACATATTTTTCTCGTGTGTCCCTGTAAATGAATGATAATATGGATGATCTCTCTGATATGGATGATGGATGGAGTCTATAGTAATCATCTTGTAGTGAAATTCAGTGTTTTATATCAATGTCAATACATTAAAAAATACTGCAAAGGATTTTCCCCATTGGTCATAACGTAACGGAATACATTTGGGCGCCCCTGTAAATGAAGTGTTAATGCTTGATATATCACTTCATATTCAATACCGAACATGTCATGGTAACTTTCATTAACATATTTCATTTGCATGAAAATCCATGCATATTTACGCGAGTTATATATATATATATATATATATATATATATATATTATTGAAGTTTGAAAGTTGTTTAGTTTTAGTTACATAGTCCCAATAATATTCATGAGTCTAATCAGAGATCTGTGAGATAAGTAGAAAATTTCACCACCTCGATTTTTTTTTCATTTGAAAGATATTAATTTTGTTTTCCAAAAATATGCAGAAATATTAATAAAAATAATAATTAATTAAATTTTGAACAGCAAATATAAGACGAATGAATTAATTAGCTCTATAAGACAGCAAAATTTTTCTTTCTGCCAAGAATGCTATCTACAGTGTGGTGCAAATTGATAGAAACCATAATTTAAGTGACTGTATAAGAAATACAATCCTATTAATCTACATATAAACCACATAAATGGATTTTTGTATTCTGCTTTCGAAGTATTCTGTGGCATTTGACAATTTTTTCGGTAGATATTGCACCCTATAATACCCCAAACGTTCTCAAGGAAATTTAGGTCAGGTCTATTGACCGGTGAATAATGTGTGGGGATGATAACATCTTCAAACCTCTTCTTTGTGACTTTTGCAGATTGAATTAAAGCATTGTCTATACAGTTAAGACCGACATTTTCTTCATCCTGGTTACAGCAAATGACTTTGTAAGATGTAAATATATTTATGTCTATCTTGTAGTCCTTCTGGAAAAGTAATTCTAAGTTTAGCTATTGAGAAAAAAACAGTCCAAACCAATAGGGAGCCTCCATCTAGTAGAAACGTGGAAAGCACACCCTTTTCCTTTTTAAGGTCATGCCAGCATGGATGAATATATCCGAAACGTCAAAATTATACTTTTTTCATTACTGAAAATAATTTTAGATTAATTCGTTTATCGCTTCATGTTTCTCTGCAAACTGAATGCGGTTTTTTTTGGCCAGGTGTTAAACACGGACACCGACGCGATTTAGCTTATTTAATAATTTTTGACCTTGTAATTGCTCTTCTTCCAATTTAAACCGTTGCTGACATCTTTATCTGGCTTCCAATTTCCTTTGTCTGTCTTTTTTGTTGCTTACAGCAGTGCAAACAACCATTTGGATAATCAACTTTTGGATCATTTCAAAGTCTTTATGGCCTTCCTGCTGTTAGAAATTAAAAAGGGCAGTCTTTGAACGTTTTAACTATATCAGCAATTCTTTAAACAGACATTTCGATGTTGTATAAGCTAGAAGTGCGCCTCATTCGGAGTCAGAAAACACTTTTCCCTCTCTATTTTCAAAAAGTTTTGCGAACTAAGCGAATGTGGTCAGAATCCCCTTTAAATGCTAATGTTAAATGATATGCGAAATATCCACCAATCACGATCCGCCGCACAGGGAAGTATTTTATGAAAAATGCGGACAAAATTATTTTATGAGCTATATCAAGTTGAAATGTTTTAAAAAGCTATTTGGAGTCATTATGTATAATTTTTAAACAAAACATATATTTTTTGGGGGTATTTACAAAATTTTTTGCTTTTTAAAAAGTAAACTATCTATTTAAAGCAATTTAAAATAAACATTTATGATATTTAGTGAAATATTCAGTTTTTTTATAATTTAATAAAAAGTTCTTTCTTTAACTTACTATTCAAACCAGATTCATCTCCATCCTCATCCTCCTCTTTTTTGGATGTTTTCCATATGGTGTTTCTCGGTTCTATTGTTTCCCTAGAAAAAGGCTTGCTTTTTTTCTTGGGCTTTGGTCTTGAAGTACTTATAAAATAATCAGAATTTAGTAAAAGTTTGTTCAAAACATCTTTAGTACATTGCTCTCGAGAAAATTTTCGGGAAAACTTGTGCCTATATTGACGGAAATGTTTGTTTCCAGATTCAGCAGCCTCCTCCGAAAGTTGACTGATAGACAATATTACATGTTTAATTACTGTGACCCCATGTACTAAAACTTTATGTACTGTTGGTGACATTGAGCGCCTCCCATATAATTCGACATAACGCTTTGCAGTTTCTTCAGTGTAATTTGCAAATTTCTGAACACAAATTTTACGTCCACTGGATAGTGCCTCTAAAACTACTTTGAATCTTTTTATAAGGTCAATATTTATTCCAGTGATTCGGTAAGTAGTATTGCGGTCCACAAAACATCTTCTTGATGTTTTTTCATCATTCGTGTGCCAAAATCTACCTTGAGAATATTTACTAGACGACCTATTTCTTCTTTGAAACTATTTTGAATTAGTTTTTTTTTTTTGTTTCTACCACAACTTTTTTGTCTTCATTGGTTCTCGCTTGCCTCTTTGTTAAAGGAATTTTATATGACAAATGCAAAAGTGATACAAAAAATTGAATCCGTGCACGAAGAATTGCTAAACCAAATCTTAACGCATCAGGATTCTTAGAATTCTTCTTCTCCAATTTATTAAATTTTTTTAAAGTTTCTTCACATATATGGCATCTTATTGTTGATGAAGTATTTATCGCAGCATTGTAAACCTTAGCATCTACCATAGTAGGTATCAGCGTGTGTTTTATGTAATATAAACTACCATTAGTAGTAGGCATATCAGTTTTCTTAAGATTTTTAACTTGATTTTCAATATATTAAATTTCTTCATTAGTAATATCGTTCATTTCATGAACAAAACGTATGCGTATTGGCCTGCAGAATCTTGTAGAAGAAGGTAAAGGGTTATGCATACAAAATATTTTCTTGGTCGCCAACTCTGCATATTAAACGTAAAGGAGCAAGAGAACTCTGAAATATATTTGCATCGCTATTAGAAGTATTCTGAAATATCTGTTTAAAATACGATTGTTGAGAGCCATCGCAACCCCATTTAGATATTGGTTCTAAATTGTGGATTTCTTCTTCTGTGTTATTTTGAACCACTTCTTCTAAATATTTACAGTCTCAAAGAGGTGTAATCAAGAAGATCCTGTAGGTTAACTTCAGCGCTTGTTTCTGTCATATCCATCGACTCCTCACTTGGATAGCAATCTTTCCTCGCTTTCTTAGTCTGAGAATAACAAGGATAAATATTCTTATTTCCACTATGAATAATTTCCCATTTATTTCTCGTTAGATCAGCTTCCATAAAAATTGATAAGGCTTCTGATGGTATATGCTTCTTAATGGTGCTTTTTTTTTGCTGAAGTTATAATTTTTCTGTATTTGGTAGCTGTTGTTGGACTTAGAATTATATGTTTTATGAGTGTCGAGGCATCAATATTACCAGAAGAATGTTGATGCATATGTTAATTGATCAAGAGGTACTTGCTCCCTTAAATATCTTGTTTTTCGTCGCTTGCTTCTGCCACACGATTTGGCAAAATCTTTTGTTGGTCGAACTTGTTTTAATATTGTACAGGTAATACCTTCTACAGCTAATTTTATGGAACTGTTAAGACAATGTTCATTTATCTTAAGAAGCGACTTTTTGTCCTATTGGTAGCCTCCCATTTTTCTTTAAAATCCGATTTGAAACGGCTTAACGAACGTTTTAATGATTCTTGTTCATCTGCCGGGCATTTTGTAATTTCTATAACTTTACTTTCCATGAAACATAATTTTTGGTCTATTTTTTTTATTAGCACAATCTTGCATAAGGTCAACCAGCAACTTTTTTGAAACATCTTTTGCTGTCGCAGAATTTTCTAAAAGAAAAATGAAGATTTTCCGTTTTCAAAATATCGTCGTCTTCTGATACAATTTTTTTATAAAACGGTAAAAAAAATTGAAGCAAATTGGGGCAAGATTTTATTTTATGAATATAACAAGGAATATCTATATTTTATATTCCCATAAAAAGTTTTGCCGGGAAAAGGGCGAAACGTATTTATACTAATAATTTAAACTAATAATTAAATTAACACTAATAATTTAAAAGAACTAGTAAAAATTACACTTATTTTTAACGATAAAACAATGTGGCTATATTCATAAGTATATTCCTTTATAACGTTTATCCTAAATACAGTAATTTAACAAGCTTTCCACTGCTTTGTCCATAAAGGATTTTTTCAGATCTCTACTGCATACAACGATAAATGAAATTAAATAATGCGCTTCTCACCACAGCGCTGAGAAAAGAGACATCTGCAATGCATGACAGCTGTGTTCAGACTGATAACGTGACGGGGAGTGTTACCGAATATTCCTAAGACAGTGTTTACGTGAAGCACTGACTACTAAGCTATAAAAACAAATAAAGTATTCCGATTTTTAACGATGTTCATTTTTCGACTTCTGTCCAGCTTTTTTTAGAAATACTCCTCTGTGCGCCGTTTCGAAATATTTACTGCGTTCTTATCATTTTGCTTCAGCGCAAATTTAGAAAACACATATTTTTAAAAATATTAAAAAATATACATGCATGTCTTTTAAGCTATTGCTTTACTATCAATTGGAATATCATGTATTTAATTTTAACGCAAAGATTTGCGGAATTTCATAACAAACGCAAGCTGAATTCTTTTTTTTTTTTTTTTTTTTTTATGTCGTTTCTATTATTTTGCATCCCGCATTTGCATCGCAAATGCGAGCAGATTTCTTTGTTTTTAGCCGTTTCCATCATTTTGCACACGCTGCAAATTCAGATATATGTAAGGAAAAAGGTATCACAGCCTGGTGATTAAGGAGAAACAAAAAATTGAATTTATAGATTCAAATGAGAAATATATTTTTAAATTTACATGGCGTTTTCCATAGTGTTTTCATAGTCACATAGTTTTAAAATATTTCTGACAGTTATTCCAAACAATTGAATTGCACTCAATTTTTAACTTTGATATAATACTTGAATTCAATGTGTATTTTGTTTCATTCGAAATATAAAAAAGAGGTATTCACTACTCCTCCATTGTGAATAAATTGGATATAAGCAGCAATGTACTTTTTAAATAATATTTTAATTTTCATTTCAGTTTTAAAAAGGTATTTAATTCCACAAAAATTCGTAACAAAAATAAAAACAACAACCATAGATAAAATGCTACTGTAACTTTAAAAAAAAAGTATTTCTTTTATTTATGTTTTTCTATAAATCTAATAATTACAACCAATATATATGTATGTACCATGATTGAGTAGAAACACACAACATTTTTTTATGATACTAGGGGGCTCGGCCCCCTACGAGCTATGCTCGCCAACCCCCGTCCAGACACCGCAGACTCTAAATGCACGCTAATTTGATCGGCTTTAAAAAGATTTCGAAAGATTGAATTATAATTTAAAAAACAGTGGCGATCTCCCTATAAACGAATTTCTATTCATTTCTCTTTGATTGGGGAATTTTAACGCCAAATCCGCTGCGGTACTACTTGATTATCCTGTCGACCAATTTCGCCAAATTATATAAATCGCCAAACCACTTGCCAAATTATACAAATTGATATAATTTTTATTTTAAATAACGAAAGAACAAATAAATTCGTACAACATTAATAAAAACACAAATAAAACGTCGAAGTAAAAATAACTTGATGACGTATACACGTGTAACAACATTTCAAAATAAGCTAATATAAAAGGAATTAAGTAAAGAGAGTCTTTGTCTCCTGGTATTTTTTAACAAAGCGAAAAGAAAGTTCTTTTAAATGAGACATTTTAAATTAATTCTCAAAATATCAAATAAATGTCTAGCGCAATTTCTAAATTTAAACTTTTTTGCAATATTATTTTGTGTTCATTTTATGTAATAACTATAATGTGACGTAAATATGACGTAATTTCTCCTAAGACTTCTAACGCATGTTAATGAACTTATTATTTTACAATATCCTTTCTCTTTTGAAATTCACGCGCGTGTATACTTTTTATGACGTAATTTTTAATAAGCTCCTGCTTTTTATACGTAATTATTTAATTCTAATTTGAAAGTTTTTTCCTGTTTATAATAGTCACGTGTAAATAAAGTTTTAATTTGAAGCAAACATTATTGCTTGCGCTTTTTATACAGTTGGCAACAGTTTAAATTAGTACAATTTTCTGAAATCTGTAAAAAATATCTCTAGAAATGCTGAAAATTTGAATTTAAAATAGAAATAAAACCTGAAAAAATGAGTCAAAATAAAAAAATTAATGCAATCTGCACTCCGGCAAATTCTAACGCATAAAATGATCTAAAAATGATTACACTGCCATGTATAGTTATTGCTGCTATAAAACTTTTTTAGTGGAACGATTTTGTCCAACTTTAGCATTAAATAACTCTTAAAATAATTCTTCGATTTGAAAACTGTCTACATCAGCGTGTTTATCAAACATTTCTGTATAAAACCACCTATTTTCATATTTTTGTATGCATTATTTTTGTTAATATTAACGAAGAAAGGCCTCCGGTCACAAAAAAATCAAAACCGGCGGCGGCGGCGGCGGCGGCGGTGACAGCGGTAGTTACTTTTTTTTAGAATAGAGAGATTACTATGTTAAGGTCATATCAATCAGAAAAAGATATAAGAGGGACTTTCAATCTAAAATTGCATTGAATATGTTCAAGCATTTCAGTTCTGCTGATGAAATTTATCGAAAAAGTGATAGACAAGATGGTACACAGCGATAAATTATGTGTATTTTCTTCCGTAATCAATTGAATAACGGCCTCAAAAAGGAATAAAATTGCTATAGCCATCAATATAAATTTACTATGGAAAATTTCATCCAATATAAGTACAAAGAAATTTGGATAAGAATGTGTAATATTTTACAATGAAAATGAAACAGCGCTAGTTATTACGTATAACATAGTTGTATGGTAATCATAAAAATTTATGAGGAAAGGAAGAATATTCTGTTTCCTTCTGGTTTTATGCGCATAATTCCAAATGCGTTCACTTTTCAAGGCTGTTGAAAATCTGCATATGTTTTAATGTAAAAAGAAAAAAAATAACATTTGAATCAAACGAATAACAAATAAAATGAACTTTTTGGATTAAAAATATTACAGCAATAGACTATAATAATAGTCCGGGAGTCAGAGACATTTTTACTTATCCATTTTATATAAGCTGTGTTCAAATAGAATGTAATTGTTCTTAATTAATTAAACACGAAAACAGCAATCATCCGTTCATTGTAAAAAAAAAACGGACTAAAAAACGGAAATACTACTGGCAATCTAGACGCCAGTACTATTTCCGTTTTTTACGGGAATTTTTACCCATAAATTACAGAAAAATGTCCGTTTTTAATCAGAAAAACGGAAATTTTTCTGTAATTTATGGGTAAAAATCCCGTAAAAAAACGGAAATAGTACTGGCGTCTAGATTGGCAGTAGTATTTCCGTTTTTTAGTCCGGTTTTGTTTTTACCGTGTTGCGTCAGCCTTGGATATGAACTTCAGAGTCGCAACATCCCATAGTCAAAAGGAAATTAATGAAAACCAGATTACGGACGATCGCCATTGGTAGCGGTATTATCTTAATGTCAGTGTGTGTGAATAAACACTGTAATAGGATTGCCATTAATTTGAGGTCACATCCATATTTGTTGCGACGCCTGACTTCGTGGTTGATTAAGAAAGATAAATTACTTGTTTGAATAGCAGCTTGTGTAAAATGGTTAAGTAATAAGTAAGCTGCCTTTCTGAAGAGTGATCGACTTCGCAATTGAACTTAAAAAAAAAAAAAAAAGAACCTCTGTTATATATTTTTCATTGCGGTATATTTTCTTGTAATAATAGTTGCTGGTAAACATATGCATACGCACACATTTTCACGCACTTGTAAGTACCTCAAATGGTCGCCGCACTTAGCAATATATCGCTAAATTTGTCGCATCAGTTTAACATCAAAAACACCAGTCATCATAAACATGATAAACAAAATCCGATGGTAGACACAATTTTTAAACATTCGGAAAACAAAACCATCGCCAGAGTGGTTTACTCTTAATAAAGAATAAACGTCAAGTCACATGTCAACTGCGGCACTGCATGTCACAGGAGATTCAGATATCCGAATTTAATATTTTTTGTGGATAAGTTAGTTTCATTTTTTGTTATGTCGGATACACGCTCAGAAATACTTTCTTTAATACACGGAAATATTCCTGGCAGCGCTATTACCGGTATATATCAGATTATTGAAGAAATTTCCGTTATTTTTTTTTTCCTTTCTACGACAGAAAATTTCAGCAATATGAAAAAAGGAGTTTTTTTTTTTTTTTTTTCAAAATACGTGTCTCGTTCTTCCGTGGATCCACTTTATTTTGAACCTAAGACCGCACGTTCGAATCGAACATCTTAAACACGGTCCAATGAGCACTTGGAAGAAGGCGAGTTTAACCTTTTCCCGTGGGCTTCCAATCCAGCGTAGAGTTCTTGTGAGGGGCTATTTGTCTCGCGGGGGTCGAAAATACTCAGCCTCGTTTCTCTCTAAAAGATTTCTGAAGGGAGGCAATTACAAGAGATTTCTCCTCTCTTTTCATTCTTATCAGCAGCTTCGGTAATTCACCCTCTCTAATTCTACACCAGTTGGGGTTTTGTAGTCTTCGCGACCCAATTGAAAATGATGCTTTTTGACTAAAAAATAAGGTTTTTATAAATTCTTAGGAAAGCCTCTTTTTTAAAAAAAAAGCATTATTTGTAAGTTTTAATTCACACAATTCTAAGAGAATTTTTTCAATTTTATTTTGAAATTAAAAGAATTAATTAAATGTAATAAAATGATTCTATAAAAATAATAGATTAGTATTAAAATGGACAGACTTTTCTATCTATATTCCAGCTTATTGCCAATGTAAATTGAAATTCCTTGAAAATCATCTTTTTAGATTTTAAACAAGAATAAACAATAGTGTTACGAAACAATACGAAAAACAAGTGCATTGTCAGAAATGTCCTGTTAATATGCCTTTTAAATAATTAGAAATTGCATGTAAACTTTCATGTTGATTTGTTTATTTTTAAAAACTATTATTCGTTAAAAACGCGATTCTAATCTTGAATTGAAAGCTAAATAATCTTCAAACATGACATTTGTCATAATTTGTATTAGTAAATTGCGTTTGGAGGAAATAAAAGTCAGAGGGTAATCTTCGGTGATGCGTTTGTTTACTTTTACAGTAAATGATTAATATTGAAATTTTCATAAAAATATTTTAATATTTTAAAAATAACGATAGATTTTTAGACCGTCCAAAGTGCTACATAGATAAGAGACACTCCCCCCACTTCCTACCTCCTTTTTAATAATTCCAGCATGTTATTTCATACATGCTTTTCAATAATTTATTCACACGCGTTAAACTACACAGAAAGCTAACTTTTCAAAATGAACATCTCAAATTTATAAAGAAAAAATACTGAAAGTGTCTGCAACGCTTGATTGAAAGAGTAAATTATTTTTCTCAGAAGCAACAACAAAAGAAAAGTGGCAATGGGATTATTAAAAAGTACTTAATTTTGTTGCTTTAGGGTTTGGCAAACTATACAGGAAATCTAAAAAGCTTGATTAAAATCTTATTGAGAAAATTTTGCAACTAGACAAGTATCTCTTTTCGCAAATAGCATTTTCTTCTTTTCCTGCAGATCACATTTGCAATAAACGTATTTATTCAACATGTTATATTTCGAAAGTTTTATGTCTTCTCTAATTTTAAAATATTATTTTAGTCCAATATTTTCAAACTTCCTGAATTAAAATGATTTATTTAAAAATTCTTAAAATATTATGGTTTTTTACGTAGCCTCCATAAAAGCTTCACTTTCATTTTTTTTTTCTTTACCATATAACATTTTCCATCATATAACACTTTCCATCATAGTTTAAAAGAGTTTATGAATTCGTTTTGTCTGCCCATGCTCTAAATTGCGTAAGTATAGTATCCCATAAATATAGTAAGTATCCCATAAGTATAGTAAGTATAGTATCCCATATAGTTTGCTATAAAATTGATATGTTATTCAGGTTTACTATGGAATGTTCAGTATTGAAAATAAAGTTTGTATCATTTACGGTTCAATTGCATGAAGATTCAAAGCAATTCCGATACATTATGATCTTTTGGACTTATTTTTATGACGCTACATTATTTTAAATATATTGAAAATTATCTATCTCAATGAGGTGTATTGCAAAACGCTAACTGAAGAATATGATGTGCATAGAGTTTTACATTAATTTACAGTGCATACAAACAAATTCGGGTACCGTGAAAATATAATGTAAACAATGAATAATATGTAAAATAATTACCGGAAGATGATTTTAATTGTGGTATGTGTTTTTATGATTTTTTTGTGTCTAAATTCTTTAGATGATATACAGAGCTGTATAAAATATCTAGTACATATCTAGTTTTTGAAGGGATACTTTTGAAGCAGAGTTTTCAATTGCGCTCTGCGTTTAACTGAACTAAATTTTAGCATATTATGAAGCATGCATACACATCTGTTAATCATACACAAAGTTGTACAACAGATATGGACACCTTTCCAAGTATTGATGGTGATTCCTTAAATTGGGATTCCAAATGCATTATGCGTTTTTTCAAATTGTTTATTTAGACATCTTTTTTCACCTTAATAAACTATGAATTTTTGTTATGGTATTCTGAAAGTATCGTAAATTGTTTCAGAGACAGACCTGACACAAGATCTTTCGTTCTTGTTTTGAGTATTAAATTGTTGTCTAACATTCAGTAAATTTTATAATGCAGAAAAACTGTAACATTTTCCCTATAAAACTATATACATGTTAAACACAAAAATTTCTGTCCAAAATATGGTTCAGCAATCCTTTGTAAAATATTATCAGTTTCAAACATCTTAACATGAATGAAATGTAGATTAAAGAATTGTTGATGTTATATAGTAATTTATTCAAATTGTCGCATGCATTTTTCTAAAAGAATTATAAATTACAAGTACGCACTGTATTTTCGATAGGAAATTTTTTGTAATGATCCTAAATACTATTTAAATTTCCAGAATATTTATGAATATTTCAAGAATATTCATGAACGTTAAAGAGTAATCAGACGGACAGACATACCATCGCGGAGACGGATAAATGACCCGAAGTCACATACACTTTTGAAATTCGTAGAAAAGTTATAAAATATTTCTTCAAACCTTATGCTTATCACTTCTAATAAACATTAAGCTTCTAATCTGGATACTTTTTGCTAAAATAAAATAAAATAAAAATTCTTTGTACTTTTTACTCATTTTCTTATAATAAGCATTTTTTTTAAGAGAAAAAATAAAGTAAATTAAAATATATATATATATATAAGAAAATCTTAATGCACAGGGCTGGAAATGGAAAATTCTACGAGTCAGAATGCTATTTCAAAATTATTGTTCATTATTAAAAAAAAAAAAACTTTAGGCAAATTAGTCTACCATACAAAAACAATTTAAAAAATGCGTTAAAAATTCTAAATAATTTTAAAAATGTTACTGGCAGCAGAATAAAATCTCAAACCGGAACAATATTTTTCATAATTTAACGAATCGAAATATTGTTCTCATTTTTCCTATGCATTTCGTGCTCCGATAGTGCAGGATTTTCCATTTCCAAGAAAACTTCTTTTACAATAAATAAATAAAAAGGATAGAATCTTTACACCCCTCTGACCAAACAATACTCAAAAACAAGGTCTCCATCTCGCCGGTGCCTTATGGTTGAGAACAATGGCTCCTATCATGGGGGAACCAATATTATTTTTTTCTTTCTTTCTTTCTGCATGTTACATTGTAAAGTGACTTTTCTTACTGAAGTAAACATAACTTTCGAAGGTCGTGCACTGTGCCATCATGATGTGATAGATTTTTAAGTGATCTGACTACAAAAGAGAAGTACAGTGGCAACTTAGTAGCACTATGTATAATTTTAATATTATTTTAAAAATTCATTTCAGATAAGCTGAAAACTATTTGGCTATAAATTTTAGCAATTACGGAAATTTGGTGGGCTATAGAAAATTAAAAATGCTCCTTTTTCAATGAATCTAGTTCCTAACACATTTACTGCTACAATAAATATAATGATGATGTATGTTTTTAAGGAGTCATAATAAATACTTTTAGGCAAATTTTACATACTTATGAAGAAGAAGAAGAAATAGTTTTTTAATTGTTTATATAAATTGCATCCTGAATATTGAACAAATTACTTCTACATTCACAAAAGTACAATTATTTGTTTAAAAAAAGAAAAAAAAATCGTTATTATCTCTTTTTGATCATAATTATTTCTTCTAATTTAACTAACTGTGCAGTTTAATCTTCATTTTAATCTTCAGATTTCTTCAGTTCTTGCTAATTTTAATCTTTAGTTTTAGATATATCTCACTATGTAATAAAATCCAATGTCATGGTTCCAGGTCGAGCTCATCTGTTCAATTGTTACATCATCTGTCACAGCTTCGTTTTCGGTGAGATGAAATCATTCTTTTACAATTACGTATGCAAAGGTTTGAAGGTTTCTCTTTAAAAATTTGGTTTCCGGTAAAATAGAATCATTGCCTATAATTACGTATGCAGATGTGAAAAAATGTTTGTGTTTAAAACTGAATTAATACCACATGAATGATGTGGCGCTGGGAATATAATATTTCAGTATTTATCATCTGCTAACAGGTAACATAAAAGTAATAAATATTTTTAGCAATTATTTTTAATTTTAGTTGAAAATCTTGATTTCAACTCACTGTTCTAGGACAGGGTTTACACTAGTATATATATATTTAAAAAAATTTGTATTTTAAATTTTATATTTCATAAATAAATAAATCGATATTATGCAGGCATCTAGAGATACAGACATATAAGCAAATACATAGACATACACATGGGTACAGCGAAGAAATTAGAATTTAACACCATTTCAGACAAATGTAAAAGATGCTTTATGTTAAGATTAATGCATGATATATTCAAACCAATCTAAAAAAAATAATGAAACACCGAAATTTCCGCATACAAATGTCTTAAAATTTTATAATACGAGTTTTTCTTTCAGGGAAAAAAAATAAAACACAAACACAATAGTATTATTGTTACTGTTGTTTCTCATTATCGCTGATTTTTTAAAAAAAAATTTGCTCTGACTATTGAAGAAGAGGGCTCCTTTTATGAAGCCTTGAAAAATCTGGATGTGACCCCCCCTCCCTCTTTTCAAATTAAAGATCCTATGTGCAGATAGACACACTGGAGACACACTGGGAAAAAAAAAAAACCTTACATATTGAATGCTTTATAGTCACAACTTCAATAAGAATTTGAAATGTAGATATTAATCGGATACTAAAATAATAATAAGAAGAAAAAATAGTTTTTTAATTGCTTATATAAATTATATCTTGAATGTTGAACAAATTATTTCTACATTCACAAATATAATTATCGGTATACACAAATACAATTATCGGTAAAAAAAAAGAAAAAAAAATCAATTGCTATTATCTTTTTTAGATCATAATTATTTCTTCTGAGTAAACGAATCAGTCCCTCTCATTCTTCCTCTTTTCTTTCTTTCTCCCCCCCCCCCCCCATCCCTGCTTGCAAAAAAATAAATAAATAGGATAGAGAATTTCCACAGACGTTTCATGATATTAATCTAAACACACAACCTACTATGTATATACACAGGGCTTAATGCGTAATAAAAAAAAGAACAACAACAACAACAAAAAAATTACTCTAATATTTTGCAATAATAATAAGCGTAGCGCATATACACCCTACCTGTGCCTCTTCGTACCGTATATTTTGTTGTTCATACATTATCTCCAATTTTTTTTTTTTTTTTTAATTAGATCTATATAAAATTATATATATATGATCTAATAAATGAACAGCGTAATATATATATATATATATACATTTCAAAAATCTTATTTGCCCAAGATATTTCTATATAAAGTACTAACAAAAAAATAACATACACATAAAAGTTGAACTATTGCCTCAACTGGCGTGTGATTGAAAGTATAATATCTGGTTATTCTGTACTGAGCGCGCGAAGTCATTACTTACGGATTTGACACTTTTACGACACTAATCTCCGCCTCCTCCACTTTCGTTTTCTCTACCCCTGTTCCAAGAGAAAGTGTCACGAGCCCCTCAGAAGATCCTTCTCTTTCTGGACACATGCTGTCACAGCCCCCGAGAAGAGGTTAAAATGAAGATAAGGGATTTTCTTCAAATGGGGGATTGGTAAGGTTTGTTAAATTTCTTGTTCAGAAAGTTCGGAAATTTAAACTTAATATCAGGGATATTTCGCCGTTATGAAATAATGGTTGGTGTTTTAACAATTATAGAATAATAGATGATAAAAATAATTGCATATTAGACACATTTTTAATAAGACAATTTTATTGTTAGATGTAAAATATTAATATTACATTTTGAATTAAATTCGAGAAGAAATGTTTTCTTTTTTTAATAAAATCGATTTTCCAACACTTTCCAAGATAGTTGAAAAGTGTTTATGTATTCGGTTTGTCTGTCAGTCTGTCCACGCTGTAAATCCCGTAAATATAGTCGGATTTTCACGAAATTGATAAACCTTATTTAAGGTCACCAAAGCATGTTTTGTATTGTGTATGAAGTATATGGGATTAATAGTTTATTTACAGGGGCACTCAAAACAATTCCATTCCATTATAGTCAATGAGGAAAAATCGTTTGAAGAGTATTTTAATGACATTACGCTATTTCAAATATTTTGGAATTGATATAAATCACTGAATTTCACTACAAGATGATTACTGTACAATAGGGCAATAAAATATATACAGGGCTGATCAAAGAATTCGGATAATTTTCCGATTGCAGTTGGGAACAGCTGAATTTGGGTTTTCAAATGAGTTTTTCGTTTCCATATGATTAAATTAGATATAATATTTTAACTTATTAAATGGTGCAGTTTTGTAACATTTGACTTCTGAATGTGTTGGAAATTGTTACATAATATATAATTGACGCATGATTTTTCTTTCTTTTTTAACTTGATTGAAGCTCTATATGTTTTTAAAACATGTTGTTCGTTTAGGATATATTTAACATGGGAATATTTTTTTTTATACTCTGAAAAATAAATCGCGAATAACTTTTAATGAATGAAAAAATCGCTACTTTTTTAAATTCGAAAGCATTATTCTTGTTTGTTTGCTTTTAAATAAATTAGAAATTTTAGTTTATTGAATTTTCGGTTTTGAATTTAAAAAATAAATTCAAACTTTGCCGTTAATACAGCCAATATGCATACGTGAAAGTAATAAACGGTATTTCCCCCTCTTTTTCAGACTTCCGGGAAGAATTAACGGAAAAATCATGTTTTCTAGGAGTACGGAAATTATTTGTTTAAAAATGACGAATAATTTAGGTTATACAGACGAATTTTTCTGACAGAGTATAAGTGAGTTATTTGCTACTTATCTGTTTTTCTTCCACATTTTGAAAAAATAAATAAATAAATAAAAAACGGTAAAAGATTTGGGACCTTATTTCTATGAAACAGTATCCAGTGGTGTATTTTCAAAACCACAAGATTCTGCCATCAAAAAGTGCTCATTAATGGGCACGATATGAGACTTCTAAAAACGGAAAAATAATAGATTAGATTTGAGAGCGCACAAAGGTTTATTTACTGCTTGTCAAAAGGACTAACATAGATTAAATATGGAAAAAGGACGATTCGATTTGGGCAACAAGACAGTGTTTGTTTGATGAATTGTACCTAAGCGAAGTTTGTACAATTGATAAAAGAAAAAAGTGATCACAGACTATTACCTCTGCCGAAAATCGTCGTAAAAATTAACTGGTAAAATTAATTTCAAAATATATTTTAAATTTCAATTTTGGAAAAAAAATATTAATAGTGAAGTATGATTTTTAGAAACAGAAATCAGTTTCTAGAAGCTTCAAATATGCGAATCCCAAATTCCGGCCCATTCTGCCAACTCATTTTTGAGCTATTTATATATATATATATATAAAACGATATGCACCCCAATCTATTTTGTGACGATTTAAAGGGCAGTTCTAAGTCCCTGTACCTACCATGTTAAATTAATATGCCTTTTCTCAGAAACTACCGAAGATAGTCACTAGAAATTTTTTATATACTTAATATGAATAACTCCTAATAAAGTGAAATCAACTTTATTAACATATATTCTTTAGTTATTTAAAAAAACAAATCTCGAATAAAAACCACTTTTAAATAACTAAAAACTTTCATTTCTCCAAAGAAAAGCAATTTTATAAAAACTTTGTACAAAAGTTTGTAACAAATGTTCACTTCAGATTGATCAGTGATATGTGTGAAAAATTCTGGCAAAATTACAAACAACAGTATGCAGTAGTTTCTTTGTAAAAAATAAGAAACCAAAAAAAGAACTACATATATTTTTAATGATTGTTTATAATGTAAATTCTTACACACAACGTAAAAGAACCTGTTAAGAAAAATAGTTTTTTTATTAACTAAAAATAACATATAACGAAGGGTCTGTACTGATGTTGTTCTCCACAATAATAATAATCCCTGATTGCATAGTGTATCAATTAACGTATAATAAACATATAATAATAATAAGAAATAATATTTAGTTAATCAGAGAAATAATATTTTAAGCCTGATTTTCTTTAGTCAAGTAATAAGATCCTTACATAAGATATTAAAGTAACATCCCAAGAAAATAAAAGTGCAGATATGCACTTTGTATATTCAAGTTTAATAGTAAACATTTCGCAGCCTTTTAAAACTCAATAGTTAGTACGAATACATGAATATTTACTTTTATAAAGATATTAATTGCGTTCGAATAAAGACAAAGTAATGTTGAAGAACATGCAAAGAATGTATGGGAGACTTCAAAGAAAACGAGAAGAAAGATTAAAAGTAAAAAGAAAATAAGAAAATACATTATTATGCATAGTATTTAAATAAATTTTGAAAGAATCCGAGTTTCAACTAAATAAGAAAACAAATAATTCATGCTATTTTTATTCAATAAAAGCCAATGACATTATTTTAAACAAGATAAAGTAAAAAAACTAAAACCCAACTACGACAAAAAACTACGCTGAAAAAGTATAAAAGTACCCCATGAATACAGGTAAAGTCACAAGCAAATGCTAGTAATATATAGATATATTCAAAATGTACAAGTAAAGCGCTTTTGAATGATACCAAACACGGCATATTTATCTTAACTTTATTTTTTGACGTATGACGCTTCCAGTATTTGGTAGTAGTGACGCACATATCCGTCGATGGCAGCAAATGGGTAATGGACCGATTAGTGGATGAGGTCGTTAGTGTAATGTGTAAATGTGTAATGTAGATTGAAAGTTTCATGTATTAAGATGACCTAGGAAGATTTCTTAATCTATCTAATTCTGCTAACGATTGACTGTCATGTGGATTTTTAAGCAACTTATTATGATCCAAGGCACTTATAAACAAACCCTCTATGGTTTTGAAGTGAAGCGCTTTAAAATGATACCAAACACGGCATATCTAGCTTAACTTTATTTTTTTACTCTGTATATTTTGTCCGCTAGAAGGCGCCACATTGAATTTGGTGAAAATCTATATAGCCTATAACCAGCGGACAATTAAGACGCTTCTAATGATATGTCATTTGTCGAATTCTGATTAGTGGTTTAGAAGTTACGAGGGAACAGATGAACATACATACATACATACATACATACATACATACATACATAGCCTGTCAAAATCATAACCCTCCTTTGGCTTTGCCGTAGTCGGGTAAAAAAGCTTTGTGTTCGTGAATTACATATCAAGTGATTTATTTCTATTTCAAATATTTTTCATCGCGTTTTGATGTTTCATTTTTCGCTCTTTTGCCATTAAATGTACTCGAGTTCTTTATGTATAATATTTCTATCTATGATATTGCAACTTTCTTATATTCATTTAGTATGTAAACTTTTCGAAGAAATTTCTAAGTCATTATGAAAAAGAAAAATGAATTATGCATACCTAAATTGATTTTATCATTAAAAGATGCATAAAGAGTGATATATATCATACAACATTCATCAATCAACTACTGAATTCGTCATAAACTACTTAATCGGCATCCAGTGGTGAAGTATAACAGCTATTTATTCAGATAAAAAACAACAACAACAAAAAAAAACAAAGGGCAACAAAATAAAGAAATGTATGTTTTTTTGTTTTTGTTTTTGTTTTTTACGTAGAAAACACTTAGGAATAAGAAAATTGAAAAATATTTTCTACTACATAATACACTTTCCCTATACATGACATTTAATGTTTGATTATGAGAATTAATTTTTATACTCTTTAAATTTAGAAAAGAAATTCCAATTTCAAAGCACTGAAAAATTGTTTCACATGAAAAGTCAAAAATTATGAATCAAATCAATATGAATCCTTTGTTACTTGTTTTGAATACTTTACTCATTTTGTGAAGTATTTTCACAGTTTTAGATATATTAAACTCTATAAAAGTTTAACAACATATAAATTTTGTTTTCAATATTATTTTGATTTCATTAAACAAATTAGATCTTCGATGAGTCAGAACACAGTAATTACAAATTTTAATTTAAATATTTTTACGACATTTCGCAAGAAATTTATAAGAACTTGAATGCCTGCACAAAATCATGAAAAAGTTTCTTAAAAAATTTCCTATCTGGAGACTAAAATTTTAATCGTGAAACAAACCAGTGAAGTCTTTCATAAATTATTTACTAACTTAATTAAGGTTTTAAAACCATAATGATTTGGAATACACAGGAATTCTCAGTCAATTAAGTTTCTCGTAAGTCCTGTGCGAGTTAAGTTGCACTGGACCTGTATCTTAAAATTCTATTGAAAGTCAACCCGAAACGAACACACTTTCATCCAAAATCGATCCAAAACAGTTCAAACATCAAAGCAATTTTATGTCATATTTTAGTATAAGCATATAAAACAATTTACAATCATAACTTAAATACCAATTTCATATTTAATGAAGAAATATGAATATATATATGAATATACTTTTCATATTCAAATACGTAAATTTTCAAATGAAAATTAGGTCCAGATTTTCTTTTAAAGAATTGGGTAAACCCGATAACGATATTACTCGAAACCGACCGGATGACGAAATATACTAACCAGGGAACCATGCTTTAATGCAATATGAAGTAAATCTAAGTAAGCAGCAGTTGAAAGATCTTAGTAAAACGTGTTTTTTGACGCATAAATCATTTGTTCTCGTCTGCCCGTTTATCGAGATAAAAAGTCTTAAAGTTTGCTAATTTATTTATTTTATTTAATCGAGAAAAGTCGTGGTTCTGATTGAGAAATTTCAATAATCAGATTAATATAAAATACAAAACATTTTTGATATAATAATAAAAAAAATGAAAGAAGCCTGCTAAAATATTGCTATTGACAAATATGGTAGTAAAAAAACAATGATTGAAGCATAGAAAATCGTGCCACCAAGAACATTTAATAAACTTAAATCCAGTGCAGTGTTTACAATAATCAACCCCTGCGTAAAACAAAATTGCAAGGCCGTTTCAAATGAACGTGGCCAAGTTCCTACTGCCTCAGACTTGCACCAAGCATAGCTAATCATATTGGATTGTTGCGGCGCACTAAACTGCAAATGGGCAAGTGACTGGAGTTTGACGATGTTGTTACGTTGAAAATATCGACCCCTCCTTCGATCCGTGCACTATCGGATATACGTCAAAGAAATTGCTTCCAGGATTGGAAGAACCCAACATCCAAAGGTTGAACTTTGCCAATAGCACCTGCCGGAATTTTATTTAATTGAAATATTGCACCTTCAGAAACCGCTTCTCTGACATTGATGTCGTCGCAGTATTACGTTAGGGCATCCACTACAAGGTGGGACAGCAGAGGGGAAAGAAACAACTTGTTATCTTTATTAGCGTTTTCGTCATCTTTCCTATAAAAAACAAATATAAGTAAGGTCACCATTTACTCATGATTTTGAACTACTGAAATTAAGAATTTGCAACTCACCAGAGTTTGTGACTTGGATTTGTAAATTATCCGATTTGAATATAGTTTGCCTTACACGCGGCGGTAACAGTTCACCTTTGGATTCTTGAAGTACGAGAAGCGGGGATGACAGCAATCTACCATCGGCACTTATCACTCTTTAAATAGTATAACTATGAGTCATACTGCGTTTTGCTTCAGCAGCAGCCTCAAACATCTTCACTTGTGTCAAGACTCCTGCCTCAATTTATCTTTTTCTGGAAACCACTTTGATTTGAATTGTACCACATTCCTGTGCGCAAGTGGGAGATGCTGTGATATTTGTTTGTTGTAGCACAGTACTGTGTTCCAAATCCCAAATATGTAAATCTTCGTCCTGGATGGGATAACATTGTTCCCGGACTTCGAGGAAAGTCTCATAAACATGGCTGGAAATCCATTTACTTCTAACACTATGGCACGCTAGTGCGTAGGGCTTCTAGTTGTTTCTCCCACTTGTACAATTGGTAAAGGTATGTCACGCACCAGAATGACTTTTGTACTGTAGTAAGCTCAAATATTTAGTTTTTTGAGACTTGCAGTATGCAACTGCCCGTTGCTTCTCTTCTTCTGTAATTAAACTTCGCAGCCTCTTTCTATCAGGACTTGAATGATAGCTTGATACTGTTGATTCTTATGACGCTTCGTCTTCTCTGCCTTCTCAAACGTCACCGTCATCGCTTGACATATTATCAAACTCTCCAAATTCGCCAATTACAAGGTGTTCCTGTACTTCAAAATTAACGCTTCCTGATGCAATCGTTTCATTAATTAGTCACAATCGGTGTGGTTCAAACACAAAAATACCCTAATAAATAATATGTACATTTCTTTTGTGATTAATGAAAAATTAACACTTACGTTTAATTTCGTTGTAAAGCTGTATTTCTTCTGGTTAAGATTATCTTCTTTCCATTTCATGAGCTTGATAGTGATGAGCTTCGTAGTTTGATTGATACTATGAGATATTTTTCAATATAACACACGTTTCAGAAAGAGTCTAAAACGAGAATGAGATCTTTTACAGGTTTGTAGGAAAGCAGAAAGTTCAGAGAATTTTTAACATGTTTTGACAGGGTTTTATCGCGTCTCTTCCCACTATTCCCCTTTCATCCCTTCATTACCCCCCCCCATTAAATAGATAAATTAGAAAACTTTAAGACTTTATATCTCGATAACGAGGAGACGAGGGTAAATTATTCATGCATAAAAAAAACACATTTCACTTTGCTCTTTCGATGGTTTCGTTATTACATTAACGGCGTAGTTCCTTTCTAAGAGCAATCCGACACGCAAAAAAAAAAAAAAAAAAAAAAAAAAAAAAAAAAAAACAGCGCAAAAGCTTAAAACAAGGAATTAGTTGTATATTTGAATATTATCTCTTTATCCATTTTTGTTACACCTACATACATTCACACACATTGTATGGCAAATGATGACCAGTCACTTGCGATTTTAGAGGTTTTGTTAACTATCTAGAAAAATACATAAGAAATTATAATGAAACTCCAGGTGTGTAAACAGAATAGTACAGGTCATATATTTCTGTGAAGATTTGTTCCCGAAGCCCCATAGGGGACCGTCAACAAATTGAAAAAGAACGAATATCTTTTGGATAACCCTGTAAAAACCAATGTAGCAAAAGCGTTCAAACTGTAGAACATGATTAAGAGGGTTATTGTGATAAACTGTGTTCATGTTTATGAGGATAGCATGTATACTAGTAGAGAAATTAAGGTTTTTATAAAAACAGACCCAAATTTTGGCAAGTTTTTTTTGCTTATAATTTGAAGAGTTTTTAATGTTAAATGATGTTCTTTTCAGAAACTATGACAAACAACATTATATACAGTACATGCAATCAAAATTAAAAAATATTAAAAATTGGATGAAAAATGAGTAGGTTTACTGAATAATGTTTCACTGTACATGCGCGAATGCAGTCAAAATATGATGTGAATAATGTGTTAGATACATGTATAGATCAACTTTTGTGAAAGTCTCAAGAAACACAGCTTGAAAATTCTGAAAATTATCGTCGATAGAATGAACTCGAAATCCGTTGTTCCCAAAAGGAAGCAAAAAGATGAGGAAATGTATCCAAATATTCGTTGGTTAGTGTCAATATACACTCTAAAAAAATCCGAACAGTATTCCTGTAGGAATCGGAAAAATAGTTGCCCTTATCGTACCGGAAAATTTTCCGACCCAGCTCGGAATAAAATCCGTAAAAAAAAGGAAACATTCATTAAAACGGTACTTTACGGATTTTATTCCAATTTTACTGATTTTATTCCGAGCTGGGTCGGAAATTTTTCCGGTACGATAAGGGCAACAATTTTTCCGATTCCTACAGGAAATATGGTCCTATTTTTTTTTTTACAGTGTAGCGTACACAATATTGCACGTACGCTGGAATATTTGGATAAAACACCTAATCTTTTTACTTCCTTTAGGGAACAACGGATTTCGAGTTTATTCTACAACGATAATTTTCAGAATTTTCAAGCTGTTTTTTTTTTTTTAGACTTTCCCAAAAGTTGCACTATACACTTAGCTAAGACATTATTCACATTATATTTTGATTGCATTCGCGCATACGCTGTGAAACATTATTTTGTAAACCTGCTCCTTTTTCATCCAATTTTATATATTTTTTAATTCTGATTGCAGGGTACTATGTACAATGTTGTTTGCCATAGTTTCTGAAAAGAGCATCTTTTCATATTAAAAACTCTGCAAATTATAAGCGATTTTGCTCTGCAAATTATAAGCAAATTATAAGCGGCAAAATTTGGGACTGTTTTTATTAAAACAATTATTTCTCTACTATTATACATGCTATCCTCAAAAACATGAACACAGTTTATCACAATAACCCTCTTAATCAGGTTCTACAGTTTGAACGCTTTTGCTGCATCATTCTTTACACAGATATCCAAAAGATATTCGTTCTTTTTCCATTTGCTGACGGTCTCCTGTGGGGTTTCGGGAAAAAGTATTCACAGAAATATATGACCTGTACTATTCTGTTTACACACCTGGAGTTTCAGGATAATTTTTCACGTACTTTTCTTGATATTTAACAAAACGTCTAAAATCGCAAGTTATCGGTCATCATTGGCCATATAGCGTACACTGTAAAAAAAAATAATGCCAGTTTTCCGGTAGGAATCGGAAAAATAGTTGCCCTTATCGTACAGGAATAATTTCCAACCGAGCTCGGAATAAAATCCGTAAAATCGGAATAAAATCCGTAAAATACCGTTTTACTATTTTTTTTTATTTTTACGGATTTTATTCCGAGCTAGGTCGGAAATTATTCCGGTACGATAAGGGCAACTATTTTTCCGATTCCTACCGAAAACTGGCAGTATTTTTTTTACAGTGTATACAATATAAGTCGGTTACCATATTACTCGGTCCTAAGCGAAAATGTTTTAACACTTCACTAAGTTTGAGCTCTTCTCTGAATAAAATTAGATCTACTACTATAATTTAAGATACAGAAGAAGAAAAAGAAAAGGAAGATTGGCAAAAATGTGGACTGATGTTAAGATTAAGCGAAGATATTAAGAAAAGTAAGAAAAAATAGGTGCTTTTAAAGCAGAATGCTCCGACTGTATCCTATTGGATTTGAACGACATTAAGTACTTTGTCATTAACAAAAAAATTTCGTTTATCACAATTTCAAACTTAATTTTACATTCTTTTCAGAACTGTGGCATAAGTAAGACTTTTTTCACAAAAAAACTTTTATTTATTGCTGTTGCTTCATAAATTCGGGGAAATTTTTTTAAAGAATTTTCAAAGGAACAAAAATGGTCAATATTTATTTTGGTATATGAAAATACACATGAAAATATTTTAAAAATTTACAAGGCGTTAAATATTAAAGATTTATTTAAATTTTTTTAAAATCTTTCTCTAAATTAATAAATATTAATTACAAGAAAAAGATTTCTATAGAATAATTTGGTATGAAGAGAACTTGCTATTAAGTTTCCCATGTAAAATGGGTGAAGATAATATGATAGAAAGGTGTCCAAAACAGACTTTTCATAACGTCTTTTTAGATTTCGAACGGAGATTTTACTACTCTTCACAAATTTTACACCAATTATCACAAAAATAAATAAATAAATAAATATAAAAAAAATCGTCGATGTAGAACATTTTGCTAAAAAGAAAATCCCTTAACACACATGCATTTCTTTTTACAACGCTCTTACAGTTGCTACAGTTGTCATTGATTAGGTGTAATGATTTATCATTGAATCGAAATTTTAAACCAGAAAGAAAAATCACGCGTCAAGCATAAATTATGAAACTCTTTTATAATATTTTAACAATACTTCACTGTTTACTAAAGTAAATAAGGTACCTTAGTCATCATTTTAGAAAACACTTAAAATATTTGAAAATGCAGGATTCAGTGATTACTTTTTATAGAGCCTTGTATGTCATCTATAGAATTTATGCCTAATATGCACAACTTTTCTTAAACTTAAAAATGCATATCATAACTGAAAACGGAATTCCAGCAATTATCGCTAATAGACAATATTACTAATAGAAAATTCGGATACTACTGTATCCAAAATCTTTTGTTTGTTCTTGTAAATGAACTAAAAATGCTATGCACATCATATTCTATAGAAAGTATCTTGTAGTAAAGCTCAGTAATGAATATCAAATACAATGTCTTTGACATACTTTTACACAGTTAAAATACACAACAAACATTTCCCCACCTGTAGATCATTATCTAGTGGAATTCTTTTATGTGGCCCTGTAAGTGAATAATAAATGCATTTCACTCCATATTTAATAGAATGAATGTATTAGTGCACTTTATAAGTGCATATCAATTTCATTGTGTTTGGAATGGTGTAATATCATTAAACTGCATTTGAAACTATATCCTACCATGGACCCTAATGTAATAGAAAACTTTTGCCTGCCTCTGTAAACGCTACTCACTGCATGCTCAACAGGAATCATGCTATAGTAAATGTTAATAACATATTAAAAAATAGAAGACAATCGGAGTATATTTACGAGAGATAGAGAACGGAAGGACAGGTGGACGCCTAAATAAACCGAAGTCATAAACACTTTTCAACCATTAAAGGTATATATAAATATTACCTGTATTAAATATTAATTAAATTACTACTAATTAAATATTACTTTTAACTGTTGAATGCAGGCGTTATTTATGTGTGTATGTGTGTTTTAATATACAGTGTGTCCACGTATAACCTGACCGACCTTTATTTTCGCAACCGTTGGTCCTAGATGCATACTCCCAATTACAAAAATGGTTAAAATTATGTCCAGGGTTAAGATAAAAAAAGTTTAAAGCGAAAAAACAATTTAGTGAAAAATTAGATAATCTAAATTTTTATACGGTTCCCCGGTCCTATAAGTTATATTTAGTAAAATTTCCCTGTTACACTGGCAAGTAAGGCAAAAAAAGTCCCGTTATTCTACGATTAAAATTACCGATTAATAGCTGTTTAAAGTTGGAGTATATTTTTTGCTGCATATTAGGGGTCATTCACAAATTTAGTAGAAATATAATTTCGTCAGATTAAAGGAAAAAAAAGATTAACGAAATTGTTGAGAGTAAAATTAGCATTGTAATATAAATTTGAAATCTTTAATCCTTCTGACATATTAATGCAAAATGTACAATTTGTACTGAACATTATAAGAGGATAAAAATAACAGATTTTTTGTTAAATAAAAGGATGAAAAACAACAGCCTCAATTCTTTACAAAATGATACATATTTTAAAATGCTGTTAGATTACACTGTCTTTCAAATTTTGGGTTGTGGCATGTTTTTTTAGCTTTTGAAAATTGATTCTTATGTATTTTTTAGCACTGAATCCGAAAATGACCTTTATTTTAAACCATCACGTCAGGAATTTTCTGAAATCGCAAATTTCAAAGTTAAAAAGTTAAAATTTAAAATTGATCTCCCCTTACCTCCCAACCTCATCAACCCCCCGAGCTGTTTAGCTGTAAGGAACCCAGTATAAGCCAAAAAATCTAATAAATTATTGAATTAAATAAAATTAAACTGAATAAAGAAGTTTTACATCTATTTTATAGTATCAGATTTTTCGCTATTTTTTAACCTTGAAATTTACGATTTGTGAAAAATCTTGACATGATAGTTAAAAGTGGAAATAATTTTTTGATTTAGCGTTAAAAAATACATAAAAGTGAATTATAAAAGTTGAAAAATACAACCATCGCAGGTTTATGTTATCTAATCTAAAACTCTTTCTTAAACTTCTTGACGGTGATCTGTCCGAATTTTTTTGTGTTATCCTCTAATATAAGTATGTATAAGATGGTAAGAGTCGAATATTGCATTGTCATCGGATTTAAGTCATTATGTAAAATTTAACTTCGATCGGACATTTGAAATTAAGTTAAAGTTCAAGTACAAATTTTAAACTGGAAAGACGATCCTTGCAAGTTAAATAAAACCTTACGAAAATAACATAATTTTAGTTAAAAGAAATAATAGCCTCAAATCCTTACAAAATAAAACATATGTTAAAATACAATTATTTTAACTAATTTGAAATTTAACTAATAAAAATTAATCGTAATATTTGTACGATTTCTTTCAAAGCGCAGATACTTTGAAATAAGTTTAAGTACTTTATAAACAACCCCTGAAAGCATGGTCGAAATGATCTGTTTTGATATGCAAAAAACTGGTATAAGTCATGCATTTCAAAGTTTCATAACTCGGTCAATTTTAATGTTAGATGAATGGGACTTTTTTTGTCTTACTTGTTAGTGTCACAGTAAATTTTTTGTAAATATCACTTATAGGACCGGGGGACCGTATAAAAATTTAAATTTCGTAATTTTTTAATAAATGTTTTTCTTGACCCAAATCGCTTTAAAAATAATTCTTTACCTTATTTAAACCATTTTTGTAATTGGAAGTATGCATCTAGGACCAACGGTTGCGAAAATAAAGGTCGGTCAGGTTATACGTGGACACACTGTATACTATAGTATGTGTGTTTTATTACTTTTCAACTATGTTGGGAAGGGTTATAAAAGTCCATACAATTTTTAATAGGGTCTCATATTCATAACTACATAGAATTTTGTAAGAGAATCTTCGTTGAAGACTAATTTATTTTACTACAAACTAAAAATTTTAAAAGTACATATCCACATAACTTGTACTGCATTAATACAAAATTTCTTATTATTCCTTTATCCCAAAGTATCCCAAAGTTTGATCGAAACGTGGGACATCTATGTCTCATTGAACATTATTTTAATTTCATTCGTACTACTTTTTGAAAAATAATATCTTGCATACACTTATATCAGAATATTTTCAATATAAGTCTACTAAAAAAGAAAAAAAAAATGTAAATTGTTGTACAATTCAATATAAAAATAGTTGCCAATCCTGGCCAAAGAGAGTTAAAACCACAAGCAATTTACAAGTACAAGTAATAATCTTTAAACTCGTATTAATATAGCTTTAAAAATTATGTGATAAATTCTGTTAAAATGTATCACATTGTCATTTGAAAAAAAAATATTTAATTTCTGTTTTCTTCTCTTCGAATATGAAATGTAAAGCAGTAAGGCTTTAAAGTATTCGTAACAAAATTCTAAAACTTTTTAATATTCGTAGGCTTTTTATCAAAAGCTTTATTCTCCAGAAAATGTCAATTGTTACTATTTTCATCGAAAAATCCATGAACACGTCTTCCGATAAACAAAAAAAGCAATATTAATTCAAGAAATTTAATTCCTATAAGACAAGCATGCACCTAATAAGTTATATTCTACAATGTAACATTTTGGAAAATTGCATCTCCATATGAAAAAGAATATAGGTTTGTTTAATACTCTTATAGTTGCAAAAGAATCGATCAATAATAATGCCTGTATTTAATTTCATTCTTCAGCATTGTTCTGTTACTTACTTTAATTACTTTCCATTAATAAATCTTAAGATTAACAAAGGATTTTTCTGCTTATGTATTACTTTAGGAAAGTAAGTACTGTGTGAGACTTACAAAGAACTTGAATAAACTGATAACTTTCAATAAACGTAAAACAATTGCATAAATCCTTTCGGAAAAAATTGTAATGGAAATAATTTAATATTTGAGCGATAATACACACGTATTCAAACACTATGCAAATTCATATAAAAACATTTTGATTGTCTGTTATATAATAGCGTGGATACATAGAATAAATAGGAGATATAATTGAAGATCTTATACTGCCTTTTTTTATTATATTTTCTTTTATATAAATTTTAGAGGAACAGTTTTTATTTATAATATTTCAAAAATATTTTTGATGTGTATTATTTATTATAATGAACTTTTTATTGAGAAATTTTACTTATTATTTCTTTTTAGATGCGTTTAGGTTAATTATATAAATACGTAGCATCTATAGTCGTCGTCTGGTTCGTCCATCTGTTCGCATACACCAGCTCAAAAACTACCCAACCGAATGACTTGAAATTTAATATATAAAATTGTTGCAGAAAAAATAATGATAATTAAAAAAATATATTGTAAACTTTTTACTGTAGAATATTATTATTCTTATCCGTTATATGTCATAAGCAGTCACCGGCGTGATTCCACAAGAAAAATATATCCATATGCTTAAAGAAATTGTATTTAAACTAAAGATAGGTGATATTACAGATAGGATATAACAGATAGGTGATATTACAAAAACATGAAAATGAATAACGAATCGACGTTCCGAATCACTTCCGCGATCGTCATAAGGATAAAATGATGTTAAACGAGCCTAAATGTTCAAAAACAAACACAAATGCCTAAGAGCACAGAAGAATATTTAAACGGAGAGTACAAAAACGTCACAAAGCTCCCATGGTTACCAAACGGAGTCAACCACAACAATAGAAAGGGGGGTTGGATGAAATACAAAATGAACAGACTGCATTAAGTTCATTATAACAAATTATGCCAGATTTTATAAATGCTAAATGATAAAGTATCGTTAGAGGCATGCAGCTCACTCTTATTAATTTAAAGGGACTCTAAAATTTTATTTATATATGGATTACTACACGGGATTATAACCCTAGCCTCTTCCAAGTTAATTCGGCAACCTTTGTTAGAAGAATAAAATATTACAAATGCTGTATTCTGTTTCAAATTCGAAATATATCTGCGATGCTCCTTTAATCTCTCTGAAAACTTCTGTTTACTTACACTGTTAAAAATTTGCAGCATTCTGTCCAGTCATTTGACCGTTTTTGTCGAAAATGGTTACACAACCGTAATTTTACAATATTCTGACCATATTATTGGCAATTTTATGGTCAGAATACAGTTAAATTACGGTTATAAAACCGTTTTTTTCAAAAAACGGTCGAATGACTGGACAGAATTCTGCAAATTTTTAACAGTGTATAGCTATGAATAAAATTTTAACCTTATTTGAAAGTGTAACCGGAATTTCATACACACTTGTTTTTTGATTATTCGGGATCGGGTCAATTTTGTTACCGAGAATCTCAACATGGTAAGGAGCGGGGATGCTGTTTTTATCCCCCTCTTTACCAATTCCATTTTATATTGAATTACCATTCCAATTTTATATTGAATTTCTGAAGAACATGTTTCTTAAGAACTAAACAACATGGAAGCGATTCGAAACGTAGATTTGTAATACATTTTAATGTTTAGGTAATACTACATATATCTTGTATGTACCATTTAGAAAGCTGTATTTAGTATAAATTCAAAGATTTAAAATATATTTTAGTGTGTGATTTTCCAATATATATTTATTTATGTATTCATATGTTTGGAATAACAAAATTAAGATCTCAAAAGAAAAAATATCAGAAACATTCAATGATGGACCAGAAAAAGTATATAGGAATTCGAAATATAATATAAATTCACTCCATATAAAAGGAAGCTTTATAAAAGCTTACCATTTACTTTCTAAGATTTTCTTTTCTGTGAACTCCAATGATAGCAGGGAATGATCATCTTACACTGCTAAAACTTTTGTAGTGGGTTGAACCAACTTTTGGTGCTGCAGTAGCTGTAACTATAGGATGGGAAAATTTAGTTCCAATATTTGGAGCCCTGGTATAACGACAGCTCCAAATGTTGGAAAAAAATTTCGTTATCTCATGGTTGCAGGTTTGCAGCACCAAAAGATGGTTCAACATACCCCAAAATCTTTAACAGTGTACAAATAAAAAAGTAAAATTTTGATATATTTCATAAACTATTGATAAGAATGATTTGTAAAAGGACATAGTCCTATTTTGGAGACAATAATTTTTTTCGTGTAAAAATTAATTAAAGTCATAATTCATAATTTTTAAGATGAATATATTATTTTCCACAATTAAAAACATGAAAATATTTTTGAATCGAAAAAAGTCCAGAAAAATGTTTGAATCCCTCATTGCATCTCATTAAAGCAGGAAACATTTTCATCGGATGATTTTTGGGGGAGATACATATCATAGTTTGTCATTTTCATTTAACATTATTATCCTCAAACTTTGATCTTTTCTAACTCTATGAAGATAAAAAAAAAAGTATATATAGTGTGCTTTAAACCAATAAACTCAAATGAAGTGTCAAAAGTCGGCTTTACTTTTAAAAAAATTAAACTTAATACACATTTTAATATGTAGATAACTTCTATTTTATAACGTGCATTCATATTCGAAGACACAGTTTGCCGTTCGAATGATACCTCTCACATATGTTTGTGACAATTTGGTGATAAGATGTCACGGGAAGATGCGGATTTTTTCTGCCACTGTACACCTCACTTTATGTAACAAAATATTGGAAAGGTATATGTTAAATAAGTAATGCGTTAAATCTATAGTATTTTATTCACAAATTCAAAAGTTATCTGATCGATGAATAAAATGTGAAAAAATGATGAAACATTAAGGAAATGAAACTGCAAAAAACTTTTAATTAAAAAAAGCTGAAGTAAGAACAAGGGCAAAAAGCATTTTAAGAAAATGAATTTCATTAATCTGTGTACCGTCAAGAATAAAAAAAGAAATAAAAGTAATTCCTTGAATCCCATTAAAACTATGCAAAAGTCTTTTTAAGAGTTAATTGTGAATTCTTTAAACGAATAAATTTTAAGTAATAGATTCAAGAAAATACTTTATTTCAATAAATTTGTTTTTATAAAATGAGCAAATGGTGTCTATTTAAAAATAAAGAATTCTTCAATTTTTTAATTATTAAGTGCTAGTCACTAATGTGTTTACCCTAAAATTCCATACCGGCTGATCCAAAAGTTCGTTAAAACTTTAAAAATTCATAAAAAAAGGAAGAAATTATGATAAAGAAGAACAGTTTGCAAGAAAAGCCTCACAAGGTAGTCGGATTTATTTTAACAGCAAAAATATTTTTAGTTAAAAAAGTCACATGTAGAGGGCGCTGACGATCAGAATTGCACTGAAAATGACAACAGTACACACCTCTTTGTTTTAATACGGGAGTGACTTTGTCACGAAAAAGAGTGAGAAAACGCTCAGCGGTTACTGTAAAACATATTCATATTCAAATCTATCAAGAAATATCATTCGAAGTAATAAAAATTATTTCGAGAAAAAAAGTATTTCGTTGAATCCAATTCTTGTAAAATAATAAATCTTGAAAGTCTTTTTATCTTTTATTTTTTACAGCACAGCACGACGACATTTAGAACAATTAATATTTAACATTTAAAATAAGATCATAAATTTCGGGAATGCGATATATATATATGCATCTCAGCCAAGCATAAATATATTCTGATCCTTCAAGAAAATATAATCAAGCATCACTTCACTACATTAAATCACACTTGTTAATATAAATATTTACAATTCCGAGGAATAATTTTTCCCCCGACCGCACACAATTAAGTTTTTTACTTATAAAAAGAATTCTAGCATCAATCAGTTTTTGGCGCGCTCTTTTCTCTATATGTACTGAGGCACGTGATCTCGGCTATTTTTAGATTTTTCCCCAACGCAAGGCAGATGCGATTTCGTAACATACTGTGCACGTTTACAAGCCCAATATGGAACACGGTTCTTCAAAGAAGATGGTCCAAAAATGAAAGGTGAGGTGAAGCCATGTGAATAAGGGTAAACCCTCTTTACTTGCACGTCCAATACAGTATTGAACAATGGCAAAAGTAACTTGTATTGGGTTTCTGTATTTTCATATATCACTTATTCTAATACCCGTAATATTTTTAAAATATACATTTTTAAAATCCAGTCATTCATTCATTTTAATCCCGCATATGCCAAAAATTGCATATATATATTCTGTTTAAATATATTGGATGATTGAGAAAGTTCTTGCCCGATTTCTGATGCACCGAGTTTCGAAATGTACCCAAGTTATTTTGAATGGCAAAATGCAGTCGAATTGTCAACATTTAGTCTCTCGTCAATCTCTTCAGAAGTAATCCCTGGATTATTATTCACTAAATCGCGAATTAAGTCATAATCAAGGCCACAAGGTCGCCCAGAGCGAACTTTATCGTTTAGATTGAAATCACCATTTCGAAATCGACAAAACCACTTTTTAACTATCCTAAGAGATCCAATTAAACGTCTTCAATATTTTTTGTAGCACGTCCAACATACACTCCTTTTTTAAACTCATATAACATAACATGACGAAAATGTAACTTTTCATTTTCCATTTTTAATATTAACCTTGCACACAAATTAATTTGTAAAAACTTTCTAATAGCGTTAGGCTCACTCACAATACATGTAGATAACAGTCAGACACATGTAGATGTTAGTTAATAATATGGTTATAGAAACAGTCGAAATTGCAAGTTTGTGCCATCTATGAAATAGGGCACGAACTTTTGCAATCACTCAATATAATCGGAAATTAACTATCACATGAAATTGAGGAACATCAGATAACGAAGATTCTAAATCATTTTGAAAGCGTTTAATTTTTTTTTATTTTCGAAGTGCACCCAAGCTGTTTTAAATGGCGAAATGTGATCGAATTATCTACATTTGGTCTCTCAACAACCTCTTCAGTAGTAATCTGTGGATTACTATTCAGTAAATCACGTATTAAGGGGACCGAGAAAGCAAAATTCAACTAAAAAATTGATTTTTACTTTTTTATATCATTAAATAGTTTAAATTTTTATCTTTCCAACGATGTGTCACACATGTTTATATATATAAAAAATAAGTGTTGAAATTAATCATTCTTTCTAAGAGTACTTCACAGCTCAATGGCCATTTAAATCTATAATTGACTTTTTCTGAAAGCTTGAATTTTTCATGTTTATGTTCCTTTTTTTTCGATATCTATTAAACTTAAGAATTCAGATTTTTATTTAATACTTATATAATGATATATTGCATACTTTAACGCAGGGATTTAATGATTTGTTGAGAATTATTTATTTTAGGCAGTGAAATCTTACCAAAAAGTCTAATTTAAAAATGACTTTCAATAAATAATTAATTTTGAGTTTCACTTAGAAAGAAAAGGGTCTGTAAAAATACGTAAATCATGTTATTCTAACTACTCTAAAAAATCTAGGCCTCTATCTTTCACCATTTTTGAGAAAAAGGTACATAAATATGATGAATTTAACATGGCGGATATAGGTCCCCTTAAGTCATTATCAATGCCAGAAGGACGCCCAGAACAATTTTTATCATTTAGATTGAAATCACCATTGTGTGATATATCGAGAATCATTTTATTCATATTCATTCAAAGAATGTATGAACAATGAAATATTCTCGAGAATAATTAACTTGCATTATTTTGTTATAATTCTCAATATACAAATATTATCAAGTATTGTACAGAGGTTAAATAAATTTTATGCACTAAAACGAGTGACTTTACAAAAAAAAAAAAAAAAAAAAAAAAAAAAAAAAAAAAAAAAAAAACATCTGGAAGTCTTTCAACTGTTAAAAACGGAACTAAAAAATTTTTTAAGATGTAGTGAAGCTTAAACTACTGGAATTGAAAAACAAAGTAAAGAATATATTTTAGATCGAATTGTGAAGAGCAGCTTCTGAAATTGACAAAGAACACAATAAGTGCTTAAGACTTATGACAATGTACTTAATGCACAGCCACAGAAAAATTATTAAAATGATTTGGGGATTAAAAGAATTTGTGACAAAGTGTACCTCGGTATCTGAAAAAAGATGATGAGACAAAAGTGATGAGAACATAATATAAAGAACAACGGCTTTTGTTTGTTTAGAGTAGAAGACATATTGAGTAGAACCTTTCGAAATTTGAAACTTTTAGAAACTTTTATTTATGTAAAAACAAATATTTTCTATTATAAAACGTAGTGTCGGATGCGGTCATTGTGGATACAAATATTCCAACAATTTAAGAACAATTTTTAATAGTTGTTTCCCCCCTTAAAATTATACTTTTATTATAGTGATGACTTTAAGAAATAAGTAAAATTGAGTGGCAAGACTATGGAATTTATTAAGCAATGTTATTCCATTTCATTTAAAAAGAGTGAATTTTAATAGTTGTAAAACCTTCTTAATTCAAGCTATTTTTTGAAAAATAAACGGTCAGAGGGTTACGTACAATAATATATGAATTAGTAAGTGTATTATTAAAAAAATACGTTGCTAAAAGAATAATAAGACTTTGTAAAAACTATGCAACGTAGGATTGCGTATAGCTGTATATTATACAAGGTGCAAAGGAAAGTCCCTTTAACCTGAAAATACTTGCGAAAGGAGAGAGCTACAGCTTTACAAGTGAGGTAACGGTACAGTAAAGCGACTACACCCTACCTAATGCAAACGACAGCAGCACCCGGGGCGAAATTTGGAAGAGCCATTGCAAATCGAAAACGAAAAGAGGTAGAGCAAATTTTCCAGTTAGAAAGTTCTAGAGCATCAATTAATTAGTACGAAACGACATTTGGTTCACACGGATAAGATAAATCGCCTGCATACCCAAAAATGTCCGAAATCGATGAGCGACGATTCTACTTTGCCTATTCACATTCCGGAAATGTAGCAGTGCACAATTGTAAATTGTGACGTTGTACTGTGCTGTAATGTCTGTAAAGATTTAATTTCCAATGCATTTAAAATTTTAGAATAACACTTTCAGGGACAGAAGAATTCTGTTCGTAAACTGATGAAATAATTGACTGACGACAGAATATTCAAACGAATTTCTCAGAAAACAAAACCCCGCTAATTTGCACTTTCAGTAAAAAAGCAAAATTTTATTAAAATATTCTTGGTGCCATTTGTCAATTTTGGAATTAAAATTAGGTGGCTAGACCGTCTAACCACCGCCCTTGAAAGGGTTTAATCAATGTCGTTGTATTGAAGAGGCTTGCAATAGACGTTCCATGCTGAGTAATGTGCATGCAGAATTACTCTCACGAATACAAACGTTTATCGTGAGCAATGGCGAAATTTTCGAACATACTGAATATTAACTTTTTATCACTGTGAGACAATTTGTCTTTTTTTTTTGTATGTGTGTGATTTTATCAAAATGTATTGAGATAAGTACGTAGGCATGCACGTTCATGACTGGAGATGAAATAGCTACTTTTTATTGGAGTGAGTTACGGTTGCTAATTAATAACTCAGCTGTTAATTAGAATTTTGAAATTCTGAGAACCAGGTACGGACTTTGGGCTATTCTCACGAAAAGTCTGAACCTCGTACGTGCCGTAGATTTTGCTAGCCATCGCCGACAGACAGACACATACACACACACACACAGAGCGATCTGTTCTTTTATTAGTATAGATACCCGGCATGGCATAGTAAATCTCAATAACATATTGTTAGAATATTGCAATCATAGCATTCCATTATTATATTATTAATTTCAGTTTTCATTTTAATACAATTATTTATGTTTAAACTCTGATTGGTTACTTAAACTAAATATATATCTCTCTTTCAAATCCGCTAACCTGTATGTCATGGACCTTTCAAAATCTACAAATGCATGTTATTACTCTGTTTTATTTCAGTTGTTGTAGTTCTTGTAAATATGTAACATAATATACTCAATTCGATCCAGCCTCGTCTTTTTGTTTCTTTATTTAATTTTCAACAGCAGAGCGCGGTTTCATCATAATTTAATGGACATTTGCTAGACCAGCCATACTCAACCCTTTTTTTTTCTCGCGGCCGTCAAACATATGTTTGCGACGTTTGGCGGACCGCAACTAGTAATGCCAGGTGTCCCGATTTACGCAAGATGTCCCGATATTCCAGATTCCATGAACTGCCTCGCGTAAGTACTGCGCGGACACAAAAAATCCTTATTTTTCATGATGCAAAAATTCTTTCAAATTTCTTTTTGTACTAATGCTGCCAGGTGTCCCGATTTACGCAGAATGTCCCGATGTTCCAGATTCCATGAACTGTCCCGTGTAAGTACTGCGCGGGACAAAAAAAATCCTGATTTTTCATAATGCACAAATTCTTTTAAATTTCTTTTTGTACTAATGCAGCCAGGTGTCCCGATTTATGTAAGTTGTCCCGATGTTCTAGATTCCATGAACCTGTCCGGATGTTCTAGATTCCATGAACCTGCCCCGCGTAAGCACCGCGTGAAACACAAGAAATCCTGATTTTTCATAATGCACAAATTATTTAAATTTCTTCTTGTACTAATGCAGCCAGGTGTCCCGATTTACGTAGGATGCCCCGATGTTCGAGATTCCATAAACTTTCCCGCGCTAGCACTGCGCAGGACACAAAAAATCCTGATTTTTAATGATACACAAATTTTTTAAATTTCTTTTTGTAGCAGGTTTTTGGTTAACGTGCATGGAGTGGAACTTAATACAGTACATCTTGTAAAAGCAGAAATCTATCTATAACGAAACATTTTTATAGTCCTTTCCAAAATATTAGCGATTCTGTTTTCATAAGTTTTATTATACTTTGTTCAGTAAACCTTGTGTATACAAGGAACCTATTTATAACAGAATTCACTTTTAAATGTAAAAAATTCATTGTCTTTATGTTAGGAATACTATGCAATTACAACCTGCTAAATTGTAGTTTTGTTCCAGCCCCTGGCATTTCCACTTTCACAGATTTCAGTGTATAAGATTATACTTATTTAATTTAATAAAATCTGCTAATATGGAGTTGCAAAGGACTGTCAAAGAAAATTCCATTTAAAGAATATTCCGTCTAAGTAAGTATAATTGTATGCTATTCCAACTCCTACAGGAATGACAATGAAATTTTAACGTTTAAGAAAGGATTCCGTTATAGAAATGTTCCATTTTTATAGGATTTACTGTATTTTTATATATTTTACTTAGAAGCCGCTGTCTCGCTTTTTTGTCTCTGTCCCGCTTTTTCTGACACTGGAAAAGAGTCCTGCGAGGGTCGGGTTCCGGATCCGAAAATTCTATTTGAAGTCAACCCGCAAGTCGGCAAAAAATGTCATCTACCGAACTCGACAAAATAGTTTTCGACGATCCGTAACTCGACCCGACCGAACCTGAAGTGAAAGGAAAATGAATCATGTTTTAATGCAATTATGAAAAGTAATCTCTAATACCAATTCTATCTTTTATATAGGAAAATCGACAAATCTATATTCTTTAATATTCAAATATAGCAAAACCTCTGAATAGCGGACACCTCGGGATCGTTGTATAGAGTATTAGATCAAGTCGGATTGTCTGTTTTTTTTTTTTTTTTTTTTTTTTTTTTTTGCGTCCGGTGACTCTAATTTTCTTTCTGTGGGTTTAGTTCACCCTAGAATAATTCTTGCGTGTCAGATTTAGGTTTTTTGCTTGTCGTGTTCTTATGGATTTTCATAAAAAGTTTAAGCAGAACTATTTTTCAGATAAAAATGAATACATAATATAAATGAATATATATTAGAATTACTGTAAAAGTGTACAAAAAGTATAAAATAAATGTATTAGGGATTGAAAGTGTGTTCGCTAAATAGAGGTGTCCACTATTCGGGAGTACCCGTTGTGGAGGTCTTCTTACTATATATAAATTTTTAATCTGAAAAATATCTCGGAGATTCTTTTGTAAAATCGGGTCAACCCAATAAAATGAAATTGAACCCGGCCCGTAGCAAAAAAGTAGACGTCAACCCGACTCGCAACGGAAAAATATTGCGCTAACTCGGCCCGATGCAGGACTGTACACCGGGCCTGGCAACACACTTATATAATAATGTAACAAAGGTTAATTAAAATAAATAACAAGAGTAATATAACAAAGCTATATAAAAAAATAATATAATCAGGACTGAAAATTTTTTGCGAAATTAATGTTACCAATAAATGTAACGGAAGTATTTCCGAATAATATGGTTCGTATTATTTCTATTGCAAATTATTCTGATATATGCCACCAAGACTGTTGTTTGGAAATAGTGGTATAACGTTTTTGCTGCCGATTTTTCTACGGCAAAAAGTGAACCCTAATAAGCATTATTAACTATATGATGAGTATAAAACTTAATAATATATCAATGCAACAGTTTCAAGTTCTAAAGAAACAAATCGAGGAATTTTCTTTAATAAATCAACCGTTTTCTCAATGCAGAAACTTTTCTTTCTTTAAATGTAGAAATGTATAGTGCAAATTTAATTAAATTGGAATAATGTTTTAGTTTTGTCGATTAAGAAATGTATTACAAGTAGAATAGAACATGTAAAAAGAACTTATGAGAAGGGAAACGGTATTTAAGATGTTTTAACATAACTTTTATTTAGAAATCATAGTAAATAACAGGAAATATTTTTTTCCACAAAAATACATAAAAGAACTTTCAAGGTCTTAAAATTTTTTCATGCACATCTAAGAAAGAACTTTTTGGCATATCTCTTTTTGAAGGTGACGGTAAAAATTTTTCCGTATAGAAAAGAAGAGTTACTGCGATTTTTGCTGCCAAGGAATTAGAAATCTTTTTGGACATTTAACGACTGAAGGAAATGCTTCGGATATTGAGAAAGCAAAAAAGGCATATGCTTTATTATTATCATTCTTAAGCGATGGGGTGCTTACATCGCTTCAAGATGAAAATACGGCACATAAAATTTGGAATAAATTAGAACGCACATATGATACGAAGCGTGCAGTGCATCAAATTTTGATTCGTAAGAGGTTGCAACTACTAAGAAAGATCGTACTGTATCTGTGATAAATCATATAGAAGAAAGAAAGAAATTAATTTCGGATGTAAAGTTATCTGGCACAGAAGTAAGTAAAACCGCTACGATTGTTTATATTTTGATGTCGTTGCCTCAGGAATTTCAAAATGTGAAGGCTGCTTTAGAAAATCAACCGAATGCTGTTTTGACATTAGATTTTGTCACACAAAGATTATTAGACGCTGAAGCCCTTCTACTGGACTCAAAGAAAGAAAAAAGTGTATACTAAGACTGCTCATGATAATGCTGCATTTCTGTCGCCAACTCGCATAGAAAGAATTCTTTTGTAAAATTTGTAATTTAAAAGTTCATACTGCAAAATATTGTAGTAAGTAACTTACTTGTTATTCATGCGGAAGAAGTGACCATATAAAACAATATTGTAAAGTTATTAAAAGTTCAAACAAAGAAAAGTTCGCCTCTTCAGCAGTATCATTTCCTACTAGGAACGTTAGAAAGAACGAATTTATCATAGATTCTGGTGTAAAATTCTCACATGTGTTCTAATGAGAAATATTTCACGTCTTTAGTACCTTCTTCTGGAACTGTAAAGTTTGTATCGAAAACAATGTATCTTGAAATTAAAGGTATTGAAAATATTACTGGAAAACTATCAAATGGAATGAAAATTATTTTAAATAATGTGCTTTACGTACCAGACCTAAATGGTCAGTTGATTTCCGTTAGGAAAATGGAAAGTGCAAATTATGCAGTCATTTTCAAGAATGAAAACGTATTTATTGAAAAAGGAAGAAACCTGTTTTGTTTTGGTAAACGTGATTTGAATGGACAATATGTAAGTGACTTTGTCCCTGTTTATGAAACTGTACTTGCCAACAGAAAGTGATTGTGATATCTGGCATCGCAGATTAGGGCACTCGTGCAACCAAGCCCTGAAGCAATTAGGACTACCAACTTCCTCAAATTTCTGTGAAACATGCACAAAGTCAAAGTTAAGTGCAACACCTGTTGGAAAAGGTCATAGAAAAAGAGAATCTGAACCAGTGGTAATGATTCACTCAGATATATGTGTTTCGATAGTAACCAAGATTTTTTTGCAGGTGAGCAATAACAGATGACTATTCGCGTTTTACTGAAACGACTACTTTGTCGACCTTAACGAAAAAGTGATGCAGCAAGAGAGCTTAAAACTTTCCGTAAATCGAATCCCACAGTAAGGAAAATTCGATGTGATAACGCAAAAGAATATGTTGATGGTGAATTTTCAAAATCTGCAACTGAAGCTGGTATAATTATTGATCCTTCGCCACTGTATACTCCATGTTTGAACGGTGTATCAGAACGTGCTGATAGAAGTCTCTTAGAAAAAGGCCGGGCGATGTTATTTGAAGCTAATTTACCTAAGAACTTTTGTGGTTTTGCAGTTCTCACTGCCGCTTACATTAATAATAGATTACCTCATGCATCAATTGAAAATTCAACTCCATACTACTTAAAGCACAAAAAGCATCCCGATTTGAAGAATATTAGAGTATTTGACTGTGATGCCTATACACTGATACCTAATAATAACAGGAAGAAATTAGATGAAAAATGCAAAAAAATGATATTTGTAGGCTATTCAACAATGGGATATCGCTTACTTGATCGTATAACAAGGCGTATCAATTCCAAAAATGTTAAATTTAATGAAGAGAAGAAAACTTCCAATGATTTTATAAATGTTTTCCTGAACATCGATGAAGATGAACCTGATGCAAGTCAATTTCACCTGTAATCGATAGTTCCCTGTCATCTATAGAAAAAAGCAAATTCGACAGAAGAAAGTGTGAGAAAATCATCCAGAGAAAAGAAACATCCCGTTAGGTTTCCAGAACCTGAAATATATGAAGAAATGCTTACTCAAGAAGCAACATTAAATTCTGATGACATTTCTACTCTGCCTCACAATGAACAACAAAAGTGGAAAGAAACTACGGACGAAGAAATGGAGTTCATGAGAAAAATGAAGTGTGGAATTTAGAAGAGTTGCCAAAAGATAAAAATGACATTTACTGCAAGTGGGTGTTGCGGCAAAAGAGAGACGGTGAATACAAGGCATGGCTTGTAGCTCGCGAGTTCATGCAGAAAGAAAGAGTGGACTACACTGAGACATTTTCACCTGTTATAGGCATGCTTGCTTTACGTTTAGTGCTTACTTTGATTTTAATGAAGATCTACATACATATGTATTGGACGTAAAAATTACTTTCCTGAAAGGTAAGTTAAATGGCCTTGTTTTTATGGATCAGCCACAAGGCTATGATGATAATAGTGAGTGAAAATGTAAACTTAAAAGAAGTTTACATGGTCTAACAAGGAGAGGGCCAACCTTGTTAATCACAGATTTTGATTATTTTAATATATGTTGTAGGGTAGAGACCCCTTAGTGTCAGGTTCAACGGATTTTATCCAACGCTCCTTGGTTCTTGAGAAACCGGGGGGTCTAATAATAGTACACAACTTAAATACTTATATTGCAACCGTCCTCATAGGTTGGTCGTAGCTGAGTTGGCACGGCGTTCGCTGGCAGATCTGCGGGCCCGGGTTCGGTACCCGAACGGGCAACGTTTGTTTTTCTCATTTTTTGTTTTATAAATATACTTATAATTTAATAATTTCAATTACAAATTTTAATGTCATACATTAATTATAATGTTAATAAACTTAAATTTATCATTTTTTATTTTTAAACTATTATTTCTCATCCTTTAAAGAGGTTTAAAAAGAAATTGGATCTATTATTGAATGATAAAAATTCCAAAATCGTGACAAAATCTGTTGTGGTGCCATCTAGTTAAAGAATGTTCAAATAAAATAAAAATAAAAGCAGAAAGAAGATAAAGATGAAAGCAAAATAATTGAAAGCTCAAGCATACGTATTATAAATTTAAAAATCTTTAATATGCAAAAAATCGATTGCTGTTTAATTCTGATGCTAATTTTTAATATAATTATGCTTGTTACTTTAAAAACAGAATAATAGTATTATCGCATTGACTTCCTTTGTTAAAGCAATGCGTAAATGATGTTTCTTTAAAATCACGAATTGACAGAATTGCTCAATATCATTGCATCGTTAAAGAATGTATGAAATATATTTTAAAAGTGATTTTTAAAAAATTAACAGTTTTATGATGTTTTATAAAACTATTTAGTTTAAAGTAAAAAATTAAATAGGTTAAAATTATAATTGATATACAATATTATAAATTTTAATTGACAATGAGATTATTAATTATACTTACAAGTATATTTATAAAACAAAAAATGAGAAAAACAAATGTAGCGCATTCAGGTATCGACCCGGGGACCACGGATCAGCCGGCAAATATACCAACGGCAATATAAGCCCATACCAACTGAGCTACGACCAACCTATCACTGCGGTTGCAATATAAGTATTTAAGTTGTGTACTGTTATTAGACCCCCCGCCCCCCGGTTTCTCAAGAACTAAGGAGCGTTGGATAAAATCCGTTGAACCTGACACTAAGGGGTCTCTACCCTACAACATATATTAAAATAATCAAAATCTGTGATTAACAAGGTTGGCCATCTCCTTGTAAAATAAGCCTCACGACAATGGTTTGAAAGATTTCTTGAAATTGTTTCTAAATTAAATTTTAAATCTCTTGATAATGAACCTTGTATTTTTATTCGGTATAGTAATGATCATAAAATAATTATTGTTCTGTATGTAGATGATATATTAATGGCAGGTTCAGATGTAAATGAAACTAATGTAGTTATTTCCTGATTGTCTAAAGAGTTTCACATGTAAAAGTCAGAAAGTCTTTCAGAATTTCCATGTATTCAAATGAAATTCACAACCGATAGTTTAATTATTGATCAAGAGTCTTATGTAATTAAATTGTTAAGTAAATTTAATGTGCTAAAATGTAAACTTTGTCTTATTCCCATTTCCCCTGAATCCACTCCATCTGATTTAAAAAATAGAGAGCCATTTAATGGTCCATATCGTGAACTTGAAGGTTGTTTAATGTATTTAGCATATGTTTCCCGACCCGATATTTTGTATACAGTTAACTGGTTGAGTCAAATGTAGGAAAATCCTACTGATGTTGCATGGATTGTGCTAAAGAAAATTTGAAGATATTTAAAAGGAGCTTTGTCCTTAAAACTTGTGTATAAAAAACAAAATTGTGATCCTAAATTATCCATGTATGTTGATGCCGATTAAAGGGCAAACACAGATGACCGTAAATCAGTATCAGGTTATATTTTGATGTTTTGTAGCCTGCCTGTTCTGTGGTGTTGTAATAAACAAAAAACAGTTGCATTATCGTCAACTGAAGATGAAATCATTGCTTTAACTAAAAGTTTGCAAGACTTCTTATGGTTTGAAAACATTGCTTGCGAAATTGCAAATATTAAGAAGTTACTTATTTTTGAAGACAATCAATCGTGTATAAAATGTATCACTAATGAGAGCAATTATGGTAGAATGAAACACATTGATATAAAAACGAAGGTTTTACGTAAAGTTAAATTTTATGAACTGTTATGTCTTTGCTGTTTGTACAAGTGATGTTTAAAAATTCTGTCATACTATTTTTAATGATTGTTTACTAAAATTTTCTTTTCTTTTTAATTTTCTGATGTAATGCTAGATTGTGGGTGGGTGTTAGAATATTATAATCATAGCATTCCATTCTTCTATTATTAATTTCAGTTTTCATTTTAATTCAATTGTTTATGCTTAAACTCTGATTTGTTACTTAAGCTAACTATATGGCTCTCTTTCAAGCCCGCTAACCTGTCTGTCATGGGCCTTTAAAAATCTATAAATATGTTATTTCTCTGTTTTATTGCAGTTCTTCTAAATATGTAACACAATATACTCAATTCGATCCAGCCTCGTCTTTTTGTTTCTTTATTTATTTTTCAACACATATATTATTTACAGAACTATCCAACTGCATTAACGAAAGTTAGAGTTCTAACCGACAGACAGATAGAATACTTTTCTGCATCCCTGTAGTTTCCCTACTATCTTTATATGCATGCCACTATTTAACTAAAATCTAATTAAGACTAAAGCACTCTTATAACTAGTGAAATCACACTTCCAGAGATAATCATCCATAGTCGGCCATGTATCTAATTCTTTACATGCCCCTGTATATCATTTTATCTATATTTACAAACATATTTTAGAACACTACATGTAGTTCAGCGTTAAAATGCATAACTCATTTATAAAGCGCTTTTAAGATATTTTCGTTCACACTCAGTAACCTTCGCAAATTATTTTGTGTAGCACTGTGTATGATCTACAGCACTTATACAGAAACGTAACCTGCAAAATTTAGTTAAATTGAAAAACTCATATCACAACTAAAAATGCACTTTCAGCAATCATCGCTAAAATACAGTATTTCGAATACAGTATAGTATCCGAAATCCTTTAAGTGTCCCTGTAAATATTATCCACTTTCAGGACATACATTGCACATACAGCAAGTAACTTGTAGTAAACCTCACCAACTTATATAAATTTCATTATATGCAAAATGGTTTAACATAATTAAAATACGCCGCAAACAATGTTTCCCCCTGTGCCATTATGAAACAGAATTATTTTGCGTGGCCTTGTAAATGAATAATAAATATTTATTGCACCGCATATTCTACAGAATGTATATTTTAGTGCGCTTCACAAATGCATACCAATTTCATTACATTCGAAAGGGTGTAACATCATTAAAATGCACTTGAAACTATTTTTTTCAATTTGGCCGTAATGGAATACTTTTAACCGTCGCTGTAATCTTTTGTGTGTACCTGTAAAAACTAAGCACCTTCTATTATACAGGAAGTAACTGGTAGTAAACCTCAGCAACGTATATCAGTTTCATTATTATGTGATATAGTTTAACATAATTAAAATACGCCGCAAAGAATGTTCCTCCCCTATAACATTATGTAGCGGAATTCTTTTGCGTGGCCCAGTAAATGAATAATAAATATTCTTTGCAGCGCATAATGCACAGAATATATATTTTAGTGCACTTCATAAATGCATATCAATTTCATTATGTTCGAAAGGGTGTAATATCATTAAAATGCACTTGCAACAATTTTTTAACAATTATATATCTTAAATTTCAAACTATTGTGTTGGGTAGTTTTTGCACTGTTATATGCGAACGGACGGACGAACAGACAGACAGTCGAACAGACAACGACTATAGGTGCTACATATTTATATAATTACGAACGCACATAAAAATATAATAAATGATAATGATAATAATATTTAATAATATCCTTCATTAGTATATATTGTATTATATGTTATAGTATATAGTGGATATCCTTCAGTAAATACAGGTTAGGTACCCTTAGAAAGACCTCCTCCACGGAGAGCACTCTCCCTTAGGGCCAATATCCTCGTATAGATAATCGGCCGTCATAAACAACACCAGAATTAGAAAAAATAGGTAACAAAATTCTTTTCTCAAAATTATGCCCTCAAAATCAAACAAAGATGAAAGTAAAGAAAAAAACTGCTGTAAGGTTATGCGGAAAATGAGAAACCAAGTACATGAGTAACTGTAGAATATTTTGAAAGAAAATCTAAATTGAAATTAATCGGACATAAATAAAGTTCATGATATGGACAAAATAAAATTTTTTACCGAAAGTGTTCAAAGATATGTATTTAGAGATAAGTAATTGTGGAGATGCTAGATAAATCAAATTTAAGTAAAGGCTAATTATTCATCCCTGAAAATAAATTTAATTTCATGGAAATCATAGAAATCTTATTTTATTTATTTTTATCTGAAAGCAATGTATGCCTCATGCATAACTACTTTATGCCGCAGGCTACTCACTTTACCCCACCCCTGTGGTAAATTGAGTCTTCACATAAGGTCTAATTTGACACCAATAAAAGTACTAATTATGAAAACAAAATCGATTTTATGTCTCCTAGGATACTTAAATACAAAAGGTGAGCTGCCAGTAGTTGATCAATTTTTTGAAATCTTGCGCCATTTCAGGCGGAAATAAATTTTATACGTGGCACTAGACAGAACATGTTTGTTTGAATGTTAGTGCACCTGTTGTCATCTTATTGTCAGCTGTCTGCTGCAAGAGAAGCCATTTTATGAATTTTTTTATTAGAAAGAGTAAACATTCAGTTTTTGATTAGTTGGAAACAATTATGGCAAGTTAAAACAATACACTTTCACCTTTCTTATTTCAACTAATATTTTAATAAGAATTATTGTTAAACACAGCCAAAGGATGGTATTTTAAAGGTTATTTTTTAGATTTTCGATTGACTTCTTTCGTCTGATCAACCACTGGTAAAAAGGAAATTAAAAAATTATTTTTTCATAATTTTGTTGGTATGCGGATTTTATTTTTGTTCATTATAAGTTACTCATTAAGGGTTCTAGAAATCATGTTAGTTTGCTTCTAAAACTCAAAAGGGAGGAAATATAATAAAAACCTCGCAACACTGATTTTATTTGATTTTCTTTTTTTCTAACCGATGACCAGGCTCCTAGCTGCCGGGAAGCCCCAGATGAACGGGTTTGATACCTGGTACTGGGGCGGGTGACCGCCTAATCGCCACGTAGCGGCAATAAACAAAACGAGCGCCTAGATCGTATCGGCATGGCAGTGCCTATTGCTTAGTTTTGAACGGTGTTATGTCGGTTGCTTAACATTTATATTCTGTTGTTTGGAACCTACACATTGCTACTCATGTTGATCTTGTAATTTGGAACCTTGGTCAAGTAATGAGACCTTCAACTGGTAATGCACCTCCAGAGGTTTAATTCACAGGTAACTTGGGGGACTTTGCACCCATGACGGACTGATTTTATTTGATTAACTACTGACTGGGTCACCCTATATTATGAAAAATATCAGCACAATTATTTATATCAATTTTTTAAATTTAGCTGAAAATTAAGAAATGCTTCATATTTTAATTATTTATTTATATTCAAGTAAAAGACTAAAGAAACAAATTAAAGAATTTAGACGACATGTCATAAAAACCGAGGCTAACGAAAAAGACAGGCTACCGCGGTGCATCCCACGTGTCATTTTTTACAGACCACTAGAGTAACGTGATGCTCTTTTAGCACACCTTCATTGGTGCATTCGAGCATCACGTGATTCCAGCGGTCTGTAATAAAGGATGCGTGGAATGCACCGCGGTAGCCTGTCTTTCTCGTTAGCCTCAATAAAAACACCCCACCACGAAACTTAATAGGCTTGATAAACAGGAAAAAAATATTATAAATATGTAGAAGATTTTTAGTAATTTTTATATACAGTTTACGTATACAAATTATTTTAATTAAGTAACTATTAGTCAAATTTTCTTTAAATAAACTCTTTTATATGTTACAGATCGTAAAAATTCCCAAACTTTATGTAGAAACGATGAACACAGAGAAAAGTGAATCTACAATTACTGAAGCAATAAACTATAAAAAACTGGTTTGGAAATACTAATTTTTAAAAAAAGAGTCAAATTCTGAGAAGCATAATTTATAATTGTCTTCATTAGGTAAACCAATCCTCGTATTCTAAATTGGCGACCTAGCCATTTTTAGGCCAGATTCTACTCTTTGGGTAAAAAACGTAAGTTTTACCTGATTACAGAATGCTAATTAATTGTTTCCGATACGAATAGTTTTTTTAAGCATTGCTATAGCAAGTGAATTTATTTACAGTTGCATTCTCATGCATAGTTAATTTTTTTTAAATCTTTCTTTTCTTTTCCTTAAATTGCATTCTCTGCATACTAAATAACAGCTGTATTTTTCATGTTAATTTCTCATCTATTATTCAATAGAATTAATTTTAAAATTTAACAAATTTTGATAGCAGACAGAAACATTGAAATGCATTTACAAATTATTGCTTTTAAGGAAATTTATAAGTCTCCGTTCTAAGCACAACTTTTCACGATAGTGGTGCTTTAATAATAAATAAATATTTTTTTTATAAGTTCACCGTGGCAGGTTAAATGCAACGATTTTCTCAGATAACGAGAAACATTTTTTTTTTTCATCTTTCTCGAATGGAACGCATTAAAGAAATTACTCTGAGACACATTTGAAATTTTTTTACACTCTCTCTATAAAAAAACATTTTTTAGCTAGTACTAAAGTCATTCGTCTTTTATTAAATCAAGAAAAGAGAAATTTACCTTTAACTGTTAAACTTTTTCTTTTACCAAAATTACAGCTAAAATGTTCTATATATTTTTAAGAAAAAAAGAAAGGCGGAATGAATTTTATTTACTTAACTGCAGTACCCTAGGCAGATAAAAGACTAATGTTTGCACTTGAAAAATTCTATAATAAAAAAAAGAAGTCTATTTCTCTTAGGAAAAAGAGAAAACAACATATATGGTACTATAAATCTACAAAATTGAAAAAAGAAATATTTTATTAGATTCCGAAAAGTTATGCTATTTCATTTTGGAATTTGTAAGTTTTAAATAATATTTTTTTTTTTTTTATAAAACCGCAACAATTTTCAATTTTCATGAATTCAAAATAAGACTTGCCTTTTAAACTATATTTTATAATAAGGGTTTTAGTTTATTTTTCATTCATTTTCTTAAAAAAACATTATTAAGATGTCTTTTCGTGATAAAATAAAAGTTTTGTATTCCATAATATTTGCTTTTGAATTTTTATCTAATTTTCGTGTCCCATCTTTGTATTATAAGATTAAAATTCATAATATAGCCGAAATAAAAAACTTTAAACTTATTAGGTGTGAAATATTTCCAGATACATTTATTAAAAACATGTAAATCTGGCATAAATTAATAAAAATATACAGTATATCTAAAATATTTGATGTATTTTAGAAATTAATGTGAATATAAATACGTAATAAAGGAATTGTATACTCACAGGTGTATTAGCTGATATAGGGTACACCGGGGAATGTTGGCCATACGGACACATTGGACTATCTACGATTTTATCAAACTAACCTGTCGATGGCGTTACTATCAAAGTGACGCGTATCTTAATATGTCTTCTTTCACTCACAACACCATCAGCAACCAAGAAGTAATCAAACGAAAGTCACTTCAAATTTTCACTCAGATAAGTATTTTTTTACATTTATAAATAATTGTTTCTGGTTTCTTTCTAAATTCAACTTTCACTTTAGTGAATACAAATTTAAAATACCGCTGTTCACAGCTTATTTTCTATCTACTGTTTTTAAAAAATATTAACAGAATATTTTGATACGATGATCAGAAACAAAATGACGATGTGGTGCAAGTTGGCCTATTTAAACCGGGGTATGTTGGCCCACCTCTTCTAATGCCTTCTATAGCCCCTGACTCTCCAGATTCTGATACAGGAAGTGAAAAGGAAACTTCAGTCCAATAGAAAACTTCAGGTCAACCAGAAACTTCAACTATTTCTATAACCCAAAGTACCGCAAAAAACTATAGATCCACATTCTACGTCTAATGTCCTGTCATCTGTAGCAGCAGTCACGGTTCCAACAACAAATAATCTGAAACCTTGGGATAAAGTTGAAGAAAATATGTTTCTTTATCTTTTGCAACTTTTATACACCAAATTAACATCATATTTCTTACGTTATTTGTTTTTTCATTTCCGTTAGTAGGCCGAAAATTATAAGTATATAAAAATATATTAATTAGTATTTTTTAAATTTTCTCATAGATGGTTATCCTTTAAGATGCGCTTATGTACAAACTAAAAATAAAAATAGAATTTTTAATAAAATTAAAAAGAAAAAAAAACATTTAAAATTATGGGTCGACTAGCCCCAGTCTATCCTACCAAACCTGCAATTCCCAATGCACCCTTTAGGATGCACCTCTTTAATGACCTGTAATTCTTGAAAAAAAAAAAATCGTAACCCGGGCAAAATCAGATCTATTTGTTCTAGGAGATTTAATAAAAGCGTTGATATTTCTGATAAACATCGTCTGTTATAATCGGACGATTTTTATAACTTTTAAAACTTTTTGGTGCTTTTATGACACGCAAAACTTTGAGTTGGCCTAAAGCGCTGCTGCTGTTTTGAAAACAGCTTGAACTTTCATACTGGATGAGGAAGCAATTTATTGGTTAAAATTTAAACTTTTATAAATTTTACTGTATACGAAATTTTAGAAATAAGTTATATGGCACTTATTTCAGCTTTAAATATGTGATTAATGAATTGTTGAATCTGCCGTTGCCGTATTTAATCTTATAGAAGAATGACCTAATCATTCAAATTAAAGAAAAATGGCATCAGGGATGGTTTTTACTAATCTATACTAATACAATATTATAAAGAAGTAAAGTTTGTTTGATTGTTTGTTTAATTGTAAGGGGGTAATCTCTAGAACTACCGAACCGAAAAGAAAAGTAATGGTATCAAAATGATGGTGTTAGTCCCTGTTCAAACATAGGCCATATCTTATATCGATGCCACTAACCCAAAGAAGGTGCAGGAGCAAAAGCTTTTTAAAAATATGTTTTTTGTGTTACTGAAGGGCCTTGAAACATGAAATTTGGCATGGCAGTTACTTATAAGATATAAATGATGCATGAGAACATTTCATAAAAAATTCGAAATTTAAAAGGGGCGAAAATGCGAAAAGCGTTCAAAAAACGTTCTAAATTGCGAGTTCTATGCAATATCATGAAGTACCAAACTGATTTAAAAAATAATGATGTTAAAATGATGGTGATAGCCCTTGCTTCAAAATACACTGTAAAAAAATTCCGCAACGTTCCTGGGAAAAAATGGGCAGCTGAGTTGCCCATTATTTCCAAGAAACATTTCTTGAAAATGACTGGTACTTTACTGTATATGTTAAAAACTTTCTACAGAAATGCCAGTAAGTTTCCTGCGAAATACCAGGAATATTTCTGTTGACAGCAAAACATTACTGACATATTCAAGGCTGGAGTAGCACAAGAGCGAAAAATGTCCAGACCAGGGATCGAACCTGGATACTTGGCGTGCCGTGCCAATGCCTTACCTGTTAGGCTATCCGGACCGATACCTGGCTGACATAATTCACTCTGGATGTTCGTTCCCTTCATTATGACATTACGGACATTTCACAGCATGCGGGATCCGCAGACGATTTTTACATTTCCAGTTGACAATTTTCGCTTTATTATCATTATTTGTTAGAATGAAAAAATATTTTGAAATTGACATCAAAATTATTATTTATAATTTACACGAAAAAATAAATTTTCAGTTAAAATTCAATAAAGTAAATATATATGTGATATATTGTTTCTGAACTTTGCTTAAAATATAAAAATATATAAATGTAAATAATAATTAGAAAAAAAATCTAGACATAAAATATTTTGGATTTTTGTCAGTGATTATGTTAGTTTACAAGTTAGATAAAATACATATAAATTTTCATGAAAAAAAAACCTAAACGTAATTGTATATTTTTTCCGAAAAAAAAAAAAAAAAAAAAAAATTCAAATTTGCAGCAATTCAAAGTGTCAAATACATGTCAAATTTAAATCAAATTGTAATAAAGTGTTAAAATATAAAATTAATTAAAAAAGGAAAAAAAAAAGTCAAGAGGTAGCATCGAACCCGGGCCGTACGGGTGGCGTGCAAGCTCTCTGCGTCCACACCACGAAAGACACGTTGAGAGCTGCAAACTAATGGGTATTTGAAACGTATGCTAAAACTCGGCATCTAATTTCTGAAAATCTAAGGCCCATTTGAAGAAATCCTTTCACAAGAATAATTAGAGATAAGAACTCTAAAACATACTTTAAATTAATCAAAATAGGTGAGAATCATATTTGATTGTCCCCTGGTTAATGCAGATCCAAATAATATGTGTATTTTTTTTTTTTTACACAGTCTGCTCGTTAAAGATTTCACAGACAAGTACGAGAGATAATCTCTTAGTGATGTCACAGAGGTATTGTATTTTCATCTGAATTATCTTGACAATAGAGACGTAAAGGATTATGTCGTCTATTGATTTATTTGCATTCCATATTGATTTTTTTACATTCATTTAAGGAATTCGTTTTCGACACTCGCGCGCGGGCAACGGATTATAGGGAAAAAAAATAATAAATGGCGGCCGCAGCGTTTTGCTGTTTCCAACTTTTGTTCAGGAACGTTTCAGATAAGAAAACCAGAATTTCACAGGAAAGAGCTAAATTATTCTGAAAACCTGATAAAAGGCGAAACGTTCCTGGATTTTATATGGAAAGTTACCATTTTTTTTTACAGTGTAGGTTGAATTTTCAAGATAAAGTAATGCATCTATAACTCATTCTAAGGGGTGCAGAAGCAGAAACGTTCTAAAAATGCGCTTTTTGTGTTACTGAAAGGCCTAGAATCGTAGAATTGTGCATGTCAATTACTTATGTTCAATAAATGATCTCTTAAGAACATTTCCTAAAAGATTCGAAATTTGAAAAGGATGAAAATGCGGGAAAAGCTTTCTAAATGGCAATTTCTACGCAATCTCAGGAAGTATCAAACCGATTTCAAAATTAATAGTTGTAAATTGATGGTGACAGCCCTTGCTCTAACATGGGCTCTATTTCATGTCGGTGTTCCAATCACATGTGGGTTGCAAGAGAAAAAAACGTTCTAGATTGCGATTTTGTGATACTGCATGGGCTAGCAACTTGAAATTAGGTATGGTAGTTACTTATAAGTCATAACTGATCTCTGAGGACATTTCCTAAAAAAATCGAAATTCAAAAGGGTTGAAAAGACGCGAAAAGTGTTTCTAAAAACGTTTCCAAATTGTGATTTCTGCGCAATCTCAGGAAATATCAAACCGATTTCAAAAGTAATGGTTGCAAATTGATGGTGACAGTCCCTGCTCCAAAATAGGTTATATTTTATGTTGTCGTCATTACCATTTGGAGGTTACAGGAGCAAAAATGTTCTAAATTGCGTTTTTTTGTGATACTGATGTGTCTAAAATTTTGGAATTTGCCTGATAATTACTTAAATGATGCAAGTACTTTCTAAGAATCGTCGAAAGAAAATTTTAAATTTAACAGAATGAAGTCAGCGAAAAGCGTTCTAAAAACGATCTAAATTACGATTTTTATGCAATCTTATGAAATACCAAACCAATTTAAAAAATAATGGTTGCAAATTTGTGGTAATAGAACCTGCTATAATATTAGCTATATTTTATGCCGGTGCCACTGCCACTAGTGGGTTGCAAGAGCAAAAAAATTTATAAATTGCGTTTTCTATGACACTGAAGAGGCTAGAAACTTGAAATATGGTATGTCAGTTACTTAAACAATATAAATGCACTCTAAGAACACTCGAAAACAAATTCGAAATTTAAAAGGGGTGAAGCGAGGGGAAAGAATCCCAGTAGCGTAGTGTTCAGCACGCCTGTCTGCCATGCTACAGTCGCGGGTTCGGCTCCTGACTGGGAACGGTTCACTCAACTTTTCATCCCTTCGGGATCGATAAAATGAATACCATGCTAGATTGGGAACTAAACACCCAAGGTCTCGCGCTAGACTGACCACCTGGCCGAGGCACATGCCGTATAGCACCACGGGCCCTGGGTCAAGTAAACAGAGTTGGGCACTGTAGGCTCTGATCCTTCATGAATCGTACAGCCATAGGTTTAGTTTAGAAGCGAAGAGAAGGAGAGAAAAGCGTTCTACAAAAGTCCTAAATTACGATTTCTATGCAATCTCAAAAAATAATGAACTGATTTCAGAAATATTGGTTTCGAATTAATGATGACAGTTTCTGATCCTACACAGGCTATATTTTATGCCAGTACTATTACTAACTCGGGTTGGCAGGAACAACACACGTTCTAAAAAGTCTGTAAAATCTTTCTAAATTAAGTTATCTATGGAATATTAAAAAATACCAAACCTATTTCAAAATTAATGCTGGCAAATTAATGGTGACAATCCCTGTTTTAACATAGGCATTTTATGTTGAAACGCTACTAACAGAAAGGTAGCAGACTGTTAGATAAGAAGCTTGGAATATGACAAGATGGTTAATTTTAAAATATAAATGCGTACTAAGAAGATGGTTTCTAAAAAATTCAAAACTTCAAATGAATACTAAAATGAGCATAAAAACTTCAGAATATTTTCTAAATTATCATTCGTTTGGAATTAGTTTTAGTTCTTGTTATTACTGTAAGTCTCATTTCTGCCTAATACAGTGTAATAATGAAGTTTATTCAAATTGTGGCTTAATTAGTAATTTTTGAATTACTCCTAAATGTTTAATTTCTTCCAATAAAAATAAGACAAACAAATATCACTTGGCAATCATGTTAGTTTACTTCTAAAACTTAAAAGGAAGGAAATATAATAAAAAACCCCGTAGCACTGACCTTATTTGATCAACTACTGTGTGGGTCAACCTATATACTATATGCCAATCTGTTATATAAAGTTATTGCATCAGATTTAAATTCACTACTAAAATAGTTTTTATGCATAATCACAAGCAATTCACATTCGTGTAAATGAATTTCAAGATGGAATTTCTTTTTAAGAGGATTTAAAATTCACTAGAAAACTAGATTTATTGAAGATTTGCACGCAAAAGAGATTCAAACTTTTTTAAATAGTTATTTTGATGTACATAAGTAAAAAACGCTTTAGTATTAAAAGAAAGAGAACAGATTTTAAGGATAAGCATCCGAAGAAAATCTAATACATCAAACTGTATACTCTTTGAAAAGTGAAGAAAATCGTAATCTCCAAAGCCATATCGTTTACATAAATTGTAAAGCATTTGAATAATTTTCCTCCTCACACGTTTAGCTATCCAAATCACGTTATTTAAATGTTTGCTGGTATTTGCAAGCAGTAACAATGTTATTGTATACTTTTGCGTATTGGTCTAATTCTAGAAAGAGAGAAGCATAGGCTTGAGATATATATATAATAAGTAATATGTGAATTGATATATTTTTTTAATTTCACTTTTGAGCTATTCTTTGGTGATTTTCTCCTTTTCTCCTATGCTTTTTCCTTTTTTTCTAATAATGTAAAATTAATTTTTCTATAAATGTTTGCCTCTTTTTATACTAAGAAATTTATTATGTGGGTGAAAATAGAAATAAAAAATACAGTGGCGTAGTCAGGAATGAGATATGGGGATCCCACCACTTTTCCCTACAGTTACTTCACCTTATTTAGTCTTAGAATAAACGAAATATGTGACGAAAGACAAAGTTTTCTGTTCGGAAATGGTTACGGAATGTACCTCTGGTCTTCTCCGTGGTTACACCACTGAAAATATATTATCCCTGAAAGAATAATGGATATTTTCTAATACTAATATGTTCCTTAAAATATTTTCTGTATCTAAATTCTATCAAAATGGAAATTAAACAATCTGATATTTATAGGAAAATGAATTTGACTTCGGTATTATTCAACTAAGTTAAAACGCACTTAAGGGCCGAACAAAGAATTGAAGTAAAACTGATTAAAAGGCTTTTCCACTATAGGTGGTTACAAGAAGAATGTATATATGTACATAAATATATTACTTATCTGTATTAAGAGTTATTGTAATGATAAAAGGAAATTCCGTACTTATGATTATTATTTGATGAAACGTTATGGGATTAATAAAGTGTAAATACCTAAATTTGTAATTGAAAAAAAAAATGAGACAAGCTTTTATAATGAATTGTTTAAAATTTTATGCATTTATAAATTCAGAATCTTTCCAAAATATATAAATATTCAAATACTGATAACTTGGGTCCTAATATTATTGTATAAAATTAGGTTAAGGTATTGGATAATATTTAAACTACAGCTTTGTAAATTATATTATTTACAGACATTTATATGTAAGCCATAAGCTGTGTAAATTAAAAAGAAAAGAATGAATGACTTTTAAGATTTTTTTTAAATGAGAATTTAGAATTCACATTAAGATATATTTAATGAGCAGTAATGTGCATAAGAGACTTTTCAATTGTTGGTAATATTAAATCTTATCATTTTTAAAATTGTTATTAAGGTGTCTCAATACTCTTTAACAGACTTTTATATTTTATGATATTATATGTTATTTATATAGTATGTTATTTTAATATACTTACCTAAAGACACTTTAAAATCAAAAGAATGAATGCTCATTTGAATGATGAACATTACAAGTATATCTAATAATCGGAATTGAATATACTTTGGCAAATTTTGAAAGCTTTATAATAATTTTCCTTAGAGCCTTCATGCAGATATCTAAATCACGTTCTTTACATGCATGCTGAAATTTGAAAAATGCGTTTAGATCAATCTGTGAAAAGAAGCAGTGAATGTACACTGACCTCCAATATTTAAGGAACAGTGACCGGATGTTCGATTGTACACGGTTTGCGGAAAATCCAAAGAATTCCAAAATTTTTATTGCATAATTTGGTAGTCAGATATTTAGAGACACTCATATAAAAAGTCCAGTCAAATATTTTGAAAACTCAAAAAGATACAATGAGATGGTTGAAAAACTGTGGAAAATCGCTTTTAATAAAGATAGTTTTAGAAAGCAACTTACTAAATCGCCCCTATTTTTCACAATTTTAGCGATATTCGACTGGACTTTTTACATAAGTTGTCCTAAATAGCTGATTACCAAATTATGAAATAAAAATGTTGGAATATTCTACGTATATGCAGTTAAACATTATTTCATATAAATGCACATGTCTCATCAAATATTCAATATATTCATGTTTTAACTGCAGTATAGTGTTTCCACTGTTCTTTCTCAAAGTTTCGAAAAGTGGTGTTAAATTTAGTTGAAAGATCTGTATTCTATAGACAAAAAAAATTAGCACTTTTCACAGAAACGTTAATACCTGCACGAATATGCATGCTACGCTTACACAAATGCACACAGCTGTTAAACAGGACACATATATTCATTGGCTACAGTGGCAGACTATTTTGAGCTTTTTACGTTATATAGCTGATTGTAAACATTATTTTATTATTAAATTTATTGTTGGCTCCCTAATTGTCCCCAAGACTAAATCTTCATTAAAAAATATAATGTCAAGTATGTTGTTTACATCCTCGAAATTCCAGGACAATTCCTCAAGAATTTTAGCTTATATTCGACAAACCATGTGCAACATCCCGTCACCGTTCCTTAACTTTTGGAGGCCAGTATATTGCAAACTACTGCAGGCATGAAACAGAAATTCAGTGATATGTTAATTCATCTATTTAATTTTAAGCGAAAAAATTCTCAATCGATTCCTCCAGCTGTTTTTTTCCTCTGTCTCTCAATCATAATTTTTTCATTTTTTTTAAAACAATGTAAAATTTTCTTTTCTGGTTAATGTTTATCTATATTTGCAATAAGGATACTGAAAAAAATGTAATTGGAAAAAACATGTATCTATGGAAGAATTGGGTATGTCTCCAAAAGATATATTTTCTAATTCCTTTGAGTTCTGTCTCTTTACCCAAATCCAAGCTCACTCAAAATGGAAATTAAATCACCCTAAGAAGTTGAGAGCAAAAGGAATTCATTCTACTTTATTATTATTATTTAAAAAACTGACAAATATATGTAAAATGTGAAAAAATATTTACTTGTCGGCATGCGATAATTTGAATTTCATTTTATAAAACATACAAAAAATAATAAAAGATTACAAAGTAAAGAAGATTCATGCTTTAGTTTAGTTTTTCGTTTTTTATTAAATCAAGAGGGAAAAAATTACTTTTAATAATTACTTTAAATATTTTTCTCTTGATAAATCGTAACTAAAGCATTTTATGTTTTCATGAAATGAGAAAAGCAGAAAATAGAATTTTAATTTTCTTGGCGTACCCTAGGCTATTAAAAGACAATTTCTTGCAATCGAAGAGCTCTAAAACAGCATAATTTTCCCAGACAAAACGAAAGCAAACATATCTGATATATACAAATATATATTACATCTTGTTAACAAAATGAAAAAAAAAGAGACTCCAAAGATTTATATTATTTACAGGATTTTAATGACAATTTTTATGAAAATATAACAAATATATATACATATATATATATATATATATAGAATTATCCTTTTTTGATAATATTAGAAATTTCTAGTCCATCACATGAAAATCAGCTAAAATCTGTTAAAGAATGTCTCATTTTAGTAACATTAAGAACAAAACAGATATGAAAAGTCCTTCCGGCCAGTGCCGGGAGGAAGAGGTAGCTTTCATATTCATTATTTTAAAAAAGCCAACTTATATTATTCAAACACACGAAGCTCAATTTAGTGGAAACCGAATATAGGAGATTCAATACTAATTTTTATCGATACTAAATAATTATGAATGAGAATTTCACGAAATTAGTCAGCTTTATCCAAGCTGCTTTTATTTAAAGTAACTTATATTTGGCTGCCAAATTCGGCGATTTCTTAAAATGCCTGCCATTTTAAGACAACATGGTGGATAAGGCTAACCAGTGAACGTGGTCGAGACCTTAGTAATTGCTGTGCACATTCTCACTCACATCGGAATCGGTTGATATATACGAGTGCTGTCGCAGGCAAAAAATCAGATTTTTCAAAATGTCACCCACTTTAGAAATTGAAACTGCTATATCTGAGCCATTTTTTAAGATAAAGACAAACAAAAAGTGCTCCTGAATCCTTATATCAAGGTCAAATACTTAAAAAAGAAACCTTTTTCAATTTCTAATTTTTTTGCACCTCACTTTAAATATAATTTTTTTAAATTTAATGGCCGCCATTTTGAAACAAGATGGCTGATGAAGCTGGCCAGCGAACTTGGTCGAGATATTGATGTATACTATCCACATGCCTTTTTCCATCGAAATAGGCGAGTACGTGTGGTATCGCGTGACAAATACAAGATCGTTTCAAAGTGTTAGCCATGATAGAAATTCAAAGTGCTATAATTCAACCACTTTTTAAGATATAAACAAGAGAACAAATTTTCAGAAACAAAAACTGCTCCAGAATCTTTGTATCAAGGCCAAACACATAAAAAAAATCTTTTTCATTTTCCAATTTTTTAATACCTCATTTTAAATTTTAAATTAATTTTTTTTTAAAAATGGCAACCCTTTTGAAATAAGATGGCGAATGAAGCTGGCCAACGAACTCGGTCGAGACATTGGTATGTACTATGTACAGACCAAGTTACATTCAAATCGGTTCATAAATACGCCTGTTATCGTGTGACAAAAATCAGGTCGTCTTAAAATGTCAGCCACAATAGAAATTCAAAATGTTATAACTCAGCCATTTTTTTAGATGTAGACGAAACAAAACCTGTTCCGGAATCTTTGTATTAAGGTCAAACACATACAAAAAAAATCTTTTTCATTTTCCAATTTTTTGGTACCTCATTTTAAATTAAAATTTTTTAAAATTTTTTTAAATGGCCGCCATTTTGAAGAATGAAGCTGGCCAACGAACTCGGTTGAGTTATTTGTATGTACTATGTACATACCAAGGTACATCCAAATCGGTTCATAAATACGCCTGTTATCACGTGGCAAAATCAGGACGTTTCAAAATGTCAGCCACGCTAGAAATTCAAAATGCTATAACTCAGCCATTTTTTAAGATATAGACGAAACAAAAACTGCTCCCGAATCTTTTTATCAAGGTCAAACATATAAGAAAAAAATATTTTTTCAATTTTCAATTTTTTGGTACAACATTTCAAATTTAAATTTTTCTTAAAATTTTAAATGGCCGCCATTTTTAAACAAGATGGCGGATGCAGCTGGCCAACAAACTCATTTGAGACATTGGTCTGTACTATGTATAAACGAAGTTACATCCAAATCGCTTCATATATACGCCTTTTATCGCGTGACAAATTTCAGGACGTTTCAACATGTCAGCTTCGCTAGAAATTCAAAATGCTATAACTCAGCCATTTTTTAAGATATAGACGAAACAAAAACTGCTGAGTCTTTGTATAAAGGTCAAATACATAAGAGAAAAATATTTTTCCATTTTCAAATTTTTGGTACCACATTTCAAATTTTAAATTTTTTAAAAATTTTTAAATGGCCGCCATTTTGAAACAAAATGGCGGATGAAGCTGGCCAACGAACTCGGTCGAGACATTGGTGTGTACTATGTACACAGCGAATTACATCCAAATCGGTTCATAAATACGAGAGTTACAGTGTGACAAAGGTCATATATCAATATATATATATATTGATATATATATACATATGTATATATCAATTTTGAACGGAGGGTGGTTTCGGGGTCTGGGGGTCATGATCGATGAAAATATACCAAAATGTTTTGAAATCGCTTTCCTCCGAACGGCTGCAATAGGTAGCTTTTTGTAAAGAAAGCTACCTAAATCCTTTTCATTTTCCAATTTTTTAATACCTCATTTTAAATTTTAAATTTAATTATTTTTAATGGCTACCCTTTTGAAACAAGATGGTGAATGAAGCTGGTCAACGAACTCGGTCGAGATATTTGTATGTACTATGTACACACCAAGGTACATCCAAATCGGTTCATAAATACACCTGTTATCACGTGACAATAATCAGGACGTTTCAAAATGTCAGCCACGCTAGAAATTCAAAATGCTATAACTCAGGTACTTTTTAAAATATAGACGAAACAAAAACTGCTCCCGAATCTTTTTTTCAAAGTCAAACACATAAGAAAAACTATTTTTACAATTTTCAATTTTTTGGTAACACATTTCAAATTTAAATTTTTCTTAAAAATTTAAATGGCCGCCATTTTTAAACAAGATGGCAGATGAAGCTGGCCAACGAACTCGGTCGAGACATTGGTATGTACTATGTATAAACGGTTCAGAGGGTCCAAATCGGTTCAGAAATACGCCTTTTATTGCGTGACAAAATTCAGGACGTTTAAAAATGTCAGCCACGCTAGAAATTCAAAATGCTATAACTCAGCCATTTTTAGGTGCGTTCGTAATTATATAAATACGTAGCACCTATAGTCGTCGTTCAGTCCGTCCGTCTGTCCGTCTGTCCGTCCGTCTGTCCGTCTGTCCGTCCGTCTGTCCGTCTGTCCGTCCGTCCGTCCGTCTGTCCGCATGTAACAGAGCAAAAACTACCCAACCGAATGGTCTGAAATTTCAAATATATGATTGTTGCAAAATTTTGTCGAGCCATTTCAAATTTTATGAAAATCGGATGTATAGTTTAATTACAGGGACAGTCGAAAGTTTTTCTTTACATTACGGCCAATGGAAAAAATTATTGCAAGTGGATTTTAATGATATTAGAGCCTTCCGAATGATCTGAAATTTTAAAGATATAACTGTTGCAAACTTTTGTCGAGCCCTTTCAAATTTTAGGAAAATCGGATGTATAGTTTAATTACAGGGACAGTCAAAAGTTTTTCTTTACATTACGGCCAATGTTAAAAATTATTGCAAGTGCATTTTAATGATATTAGAGCCTTCCGAATGATCTGAAATTTTAAAGATATAACTGTTGCAAAATTTTGTCGAGCCCTTTCAAATTTTAGGAAAATCGGATGTATAGTTTAATTACAGGGACAGTCAAAAGTTTTTCTTTACATTACGACCAATGGGAAAAATTATTGCAAGTGCATTTTAATGATATTAGAGCCTTCCGAATGATCTGAAATTTTAAAGATATAACTGTTGCAAAATTTTGTCGAGCCCTTTCAAATTTTAGGAAAATCGGATGTATGTTTAATTACAGGGACAGTCAAAAGTTTTTCTTTACATTACGGCCAATGGGAAAAATTATTGCAAGTGCATTTTAATGATATTACAGCCTTCCGAATGGTCTGAAATTTTAAAGATATAATTGTTGTAAAATTTTGTTGAGCTATTTCAAATTTTAGGAAAATCGGATGTATAGTTTAATTACAGGGACAGTCAAAAGTGTTCCGTTACATTACGGGGAATGGGAAAAAAATGTTGGAAGTGCATTTTAATGATGTATCAGACTATGCGCTTTATGAAGTGCAAAAAATTATACATTCAGTACAATATGGGGTGCAAAAAATAATTATAAAACTAGTTATAGTACGACCGCACCTCATTTGCCACGTTTGACGAGCAATTTCCAACTTGTTTAAGATATAGACGAAACAAAAACTGCTCCGGAATCTTTGTATAAAGGACAAATACATAAGAAAAAAATATATTTTCAATTTTCAATTTTTTGGTACCACAATTCAAATTAAAATTTTTCTTAAAAATTTAAATGGCTGCCATTTTTAAAGAAGATGGCGGATGAAGCTGGCCAACGAACTCGGTCGAGACATTGGTATGTACTATGTATAAACGAAGTTACATCCAAATCGGTTCATAAATACGCATTTTATTGCGTGACAAAATTTAGGACGTTTCAAAATGTCAGCCACGCTAGAAATTCAAAATGCTATAACTCAGCCATTTTTTAAGATATAGACTAAACAAAAACCGCTCCTGAATCTTTGTATAAAGATCAAATACATAAGAAAAAAATATTTTTCCATTTTTAATTTTTTGGTACCACATTCCAAATTTTAAATTTTTTAAAAAAATTTTAATGGCCGCCATTTCGAAACAAAATGGCGGATGAAGCTGGCCAACGATCTCGGTCGAGACATTGGTATGTACTATGTACACACCGAATTACATCCAAATCGGTTCATAAATACGAGAATTACAGTGTGACAAAGGTCAGATATATATATATATATATATATATATATATATATTTTGAACGGAGGGTGGTTTCGGGGTCTGGGGGTCATGATCGATGAAAATATACCAAAATGTTTTGAAATCGCTTTCCTTCGAACGGCTGCAGCCCCACCAGTGGCTGAGAGGTTCTGCTCTCGAAACTGGTAGACGGGAAGTGCTGGGTTCGATCCCGATCGCGCCCGTCGGCCTAATCGTTCGGAGTTTTCGTGGTTTTCTTCGAACCATGGATTCCCATGCGTTAATATGGGTTAGGTTCCCTTAGAAAGACCCCCACGAAGGGCACTCCCCCTCGGGCCTATATCCCTAGTGTAGATAATCGGCCGTCACAAAATCAACCAACCAACCAACCAACCGAACGGCTGCAATAGGTAGCTTTTTATAATGAAAGCTACCTAAAAGAACTCAATACACCTTTAAAACTATAACTGTTGATTCGAAATATAAGCAATCCCCACCAGTGGCTGAGAGGTTCTGCTCTCGAAGCTGGTAGACGGGAGGTGCTGGGTTCGAACCCAATCGCGCCCGCCGGCCAAATCTTTTCGGATTTTTCGTGGTTTTCTTCGAAACCTTGGATTTCCAAGCGTAAATACGGGTTAGGCTCCCTTAGAAAGACCCCCACGAAGGGCAGTCCCCCCCCCCCTAGGGCCTATATCCCTCGTGTTGATAATTGGCCGTCATAAACACAACCAACCGAAATATAAGCACAGTGATATGTGAGTTTAGATATTTTTTTAAATTGTAATTGAAGATCTTTGCTACCGGTTCTTCAGTTATCTTCTGCACTGTGAAATCCATTTTTCTAGTGAATGTTTGTCTATATTTATAGTAAAAACTGTATAAAGTAGCTGGACAAGAGTGTGGGAGAATTTTGCAAATTTTTAAAAGACGCATTTTAAAAATTTTAAGCCGGATTAAATCCAATCAAAATAAAAATTAAACAATCCTAAGTTATTTAAAGAAAAATTAATACTATGTTGATTTTATTGAAGATGCAGTCTTACTATTAAATGGCATTTTCACTTAAAATTTTACAATTTGTTTTATTCGTTCTTTTAGTGGAACTGACATTTGTGATTCTAAAAATTCTACATTTTCATATTGACGTCTAAACTATTTAGAACAAGCTTTTAACGATATTTCCTAATTGAGAGCTTTATTTCGTGAGTAAAAAAATTACAGTAAGTTTTTGAAAAGGAAAAAATTCAAATGCGTTTTTTTAAACTACTTGTTTCTTAGTAAGCCTCATTTTCGATAATTGTGATAATTTAAAAAGTTTTGCAGATGATCTTATGGCTCTTTCTAACATTTATATGTGCAATAAACAAGAAGCTAAACTCTGTAATCAAAAATGTTTATTTTACTGATCTTTAAAAAGAAAACGCAAGCTTTTGTTTTAAATAATTTTCTGACTTTTGGGTAAAAAATCAATATATTTCAGGCGGCTGTGAAATGTTTTGAAACTTTTAGTCCATTGCACAGCGAACTATCTGAATACCATTATGATGTTAAAGGGAAGTTAAAATAAGGTTAGTTGGGGTAACTGGACCCACGAGGTAACTGGGCCATAGGCTTTTATAAAAAACTGTTGATGTTTCTTAAGTTTTAGCATTTGTGAACAATGCACCTTAATCTCTACTTCCTAAAACAACGTGTGTCAACTCAATCATAATTCTCACTTTGCTGTGATAGGTTGTCAAAAATTTACGTTTCTTTTTTTAAAAACAACGTCAATATGGTTGAACTTCCTCGGCATTTTATTAAAATACTGTAAGTAATTTTATTAAACAATGTTATTTTTTAAAGATGAGGCATATAACTACATTAATATTATTAGGTATCTATACATATTTACTTCATGTTTCAAATGTAAGCTCGGTGTCCCAGTTACCTCATAAATATTTCAAGAATGCGGTAACTGGGACATGTATCCGGGGTAACTGGACCATGCTGGATCCAGTAAATTTCTCCATTGTTTCTTTGCTCACAATAAAGAAAATTATAGAATATCTTATTAAAATTACGTAATAAAATAAAAAAAGCTTATTGGGTGGTATCAAACCAAATTTCTTGACCCCTTGAGAGGCGGTGATGCCGTTATGGCATCGCACAATTTTAATTCCAAATTGCCACATTGGCACCGGAATTTTATAACGAAAATTTCACCTTTATTAAGTACGCGAAACTATACTTTTATTTGTTTTCAAATAGATTCTCTTGTAAATACTGGTGTCATTAAATTATTTCAACATTTTACGAATGCAAGTACCTTGCCCCTGAAATCTAGATAGTCAAACCTTGAAATTGTACGATACACAGGGGTCGCATTCTATAGGGAAACTTTTATTGTTCCGACCACTATTTTGAAAATAATATCTTAATCGCACCTTTCTTTAGAATATGTTAAATAAAATGATCATGAAGGTAACACATTAAGGGTTCTGGTAGGAACAATAAAATTGTCCGTATATAATGCGACTCCTGGATACATATAAAGTACTTAAGTACTTACGTAGCCGTTTGTTCATAGATTGACCTTGCTATTTTTTCCTTAAAATACCCTTGTGATTTTTATACTTTCTACCTATACTAAAGAACATAAGTACTTACTTAATTTTTATGTTTTTGGTATAAATAAATCTAATATTTTCACTTTTAGTGCTATTTTATAAACACATTGACAGCAAAGGCTTCCCTTACAACGCTCTTTATTGACTTATAATTTACACTATCTGCCTATCTTTAATTTTTTTAAGTTGTTTATACTTTTTCAAACAAGACCTGATATCCCACATGAAAAAAAAAAATAAACGCATGTGGAACATAGACCCTCCTGGTCAACTTACCCCATTTTTATGGGGCAACTGGACCCATGAGGAAAGAAAGATGAAATATGCATGTTTCTATATTTTTAAATATTAAAATGTAATTTTGAGCATTACTGTTTGATAGAGGGAACCTAACTGAACACATTTACTGAAGTTAAGACTTTAATTCAAATCAACATTAGCTTTTTGAAGCTGAATTGTCAGAAGCTCCAGAGTCACATTGTAAAATCATGGCCCAGTTGTTGCCCCAATTAACCCTATATAAAAGATGTGCAGTTTCTGGCGTAAATTTTCAAAATTTTATCAAATGATGAAAATTATTTAAGTTCTGTTAAAAATTGCTCTGTTACCCATTTTAATACATTAGGTAAAAAGTAAATAAATAAATAAATATATTTTTCGTAGTTTTATATCAGAATTCAATTTTAAACAAAGTCATTTTCCACAGTGACAGAGTGTTACAACTCATACAAAATACTGCCTATGTATATTAAACTTTTTATAATGCATAATATATTTTCGTTTATTACTTTTTTTAATTTAATAGATTCAAAATTTGCTGTTAAAAGTCAAAAACTACGCTTTTTATTAAAATTATTAAAACTCCTGGATGTATGCATAATAAACAGTGCCAAACTATGAAAACACCAGTTCATATAGCCAAATATATTTGATATGTAGTCTATTATTATTATAAATACATCTATTACGTTAAGATGTTATTGCATAATATTCAAATTCTTCATTAAAAGGATATTATTTATACATACTATAATGAAGTCACATTCGGTGACAAAAAAGAAAAGAATAAATGAATTTTAATGCGTAATTCTTTTAATGTGAATTTAGAATTCATATCGAGTATATCTCTAATGAGCAGTTGCACTATTGAAATATTTAAATTTTGCGCTAGTTATCTTGATGTATTAGCATGCTTTGGTCTCAAAACTAAGAATAGAGATTTGAATGATAAACTTTCCAAGATATCTAATAAATGGGAAGGTACATACTTAAAAAAATGTATACTGTAATCTCAGAAGCGCTGTAATTTGCATAACTTTTGAAGCCCTTGAATTCATTTCAGCACATTCAGTTATAAAAATCACGTTACTTAAATGTTAGCTGCAATTTACGAGTAATGATATTTTTTTTCTGTAGTAATCTGAAGACAGGAGCATTGAATGTTGTACGTGATAAACTATCGTAGGCCTGCAATTAAAACTGAGATATTTAAATATCTTTTGTTAATTGTAAATAAATATCTCTTCGGATGATTACCGAGATGTTTTTTTCATTTTCCTTTTTAATCCTTTCCAGCATAGTTTAAATGGGTTTATGAATTTGGTTTGTCTGTCTGTCCGTGTTCTAACTGGCGTAAATATAGTCCGAATGCCATGAAATAGATATTTATTGGGGTTCATTATGGCATGTTTGGCACTGAAAATGAAGTGTGTAGCATATAGGAACACATAGGCATATTACAGGGACACTCAAAATAACTCCGTTGCTTTGCGGTCTATGGTCGTTTACGGTATATTCTAATGATATTACACTATTTTAAACATATTGAAATTGATATAAATTACTGAGGTGTACTACAACTTTCTTATTATTTAATTTATCGTTCATTTACAAGGACACACTAAAGAAGTATGCGACAGAAGAAAATGAACAATAATTGAACTATTGAAGCCTACGAACAATAATAGTTTGAATTGCGTTTTCACTTGTGTTATGCGTTTTTAAATTTAACTATTACCGTATTTACTCGAGTATAACGCGCACCCCGTACACTGCAAGAAAAATGGCGATTTCTTTAAATCTCGTATATAACGCGCACCATAAATTTGACATGCAATTGAATGAATGATCTAGTGAGTTTCAGCAAAGAAAGTTGAAAGAAATGTAACGCCAGGCCAGGAAAGAAAGCAAAAATCTATTTTTAGATTTCCGGAAGGGAGTAAGGGACGTATCATGTTGTGGTGACGTCACTCGCTTAACGAAATACTTTAGAGCGTCTTTTGACAACGTGCGAGTAAGATGGAGAATCGATGTAGTTATTCTGTGACATTTAAGTTGAAAATAGTTCAGTATGCAAAAGAAAATTGTAACCGTGCTTCATTTCGGAAGTTCGGCGTTGGTGAGCCAAATGTGCTAGAGTGGCGGAATGTGGAAGAGAAACTGAAAAGGCATCATCCAAAAAACGTGCTTTTCGGGAGAAATTGTGTAAATATCCGCAAGTGCAGCCACAGCTTTTAACTCATATAACGGATTTGCGGTTTTCGGGGTACTCAGTCTCGACGCAAATGTTGATGTTAGAGGAATGCAAAATAGCTAGGAAAATGAATATTCAAAAAGAATATTTTAAGGGGAGTTATGGCTGGGTGTGACGCTTTATAATCCGTAACAGTCTCTCTATCAGGAGAAGAACAACGCTATCACAGAAGCTGTCGGAAGAATACGAAGAACAGCGTAGCAAGTTCTTCCAGTACGTTTTAAGGCTACAAAAATAAAAGGAATATCAGATGTCACAAATCGACAATGCACATCAAACTCCATTGTGGTTTGATATGCCATAAGCCACAACCGTTCATCCCGTTAAATATAGAAGCAGGATGACGGATGAGCTAATGGAAGATTGGAATAGTTGTGTGGGAACATCGGCTAGGTCCTTTTCGTCAGCCACCGATGCTGGTGCTGGACACACGACGCCTGGAGTAAAAGCGAAAATTTATCGCTCAAATAATTTGGTTGTGATACTAGGTGGGATGGCAAAAGAGCTACAGCCCTTAGATTTGTCATCAACCTAACATTTAAGGTGGCATTTCGGTATGCCTACAATCAGTGGAAGACAACCACACATCACAACTTCACTCCAAGCGGTATAATGAAGCGTGCATTACTTCCAACTGCATGTTAGTGGATATGTGAAGCTTGGAATTCCAACTCAGTCGCGATGATAATAAAGAGCTTCAAAGTGGCTGGAATTTCCAATCAAATGGATGGAGGTGAAGACGATATGATTTAAGAGGATACTGACTGCGTCAGGGATGACAAGGACAACAGCAGTAGTGGCAATCAGAATCGCTAATTAGCGTTTGAATAGTGTTACTAGCTAAAAAACTAAACCTGTGGCCGTACGATCCATGAAGGATTGGGGCCTACAGTGCCAAACTTTGTTTACTTGACCCTAGGGCCCCGAGGTGCTATGCAGCATGTGCCCCGGACAGGTGGTGAACCCAGCGCGAGGCCCTCGGTTTTAGTTCCCAAACAAGTTTGGTTGGTACTCATTTTGTGGACACCGAAGTGATGAAATGTTGAGTGAACCTTGCATATCCGGGAGCAGAACTCGCGACCTGTAGCGTGGCAGACAGGCGTTACACTGTAATCCACTACGCTACTGGGCTTAATGTTACAAGCTTTGTTGTATAAAAAAGTACAACGAGTGAAATAAAGATGTAGTAATACTTATATTAAGTAAGATTTTTCCAGTTTTAGCACAGTTTTATCTATGGAAGTAGTATGTATATTATGAAAAATAATATGACATTTAAAAAGCTTTTCGTATCTAAACTGAAAGAAAATGGATTTGATTAATTCTAAGCGATATAAAGGAAAATAAGTTCTATTCTTGAGTCATTTATTAAATTAAAATAGCGAAACGAATGCCAAAACAAATAATAATGACAAATAAAATTTGTACATCGGAAAAATGTTTTTTTTTACATGCTAAATGAGATACTTTGGCCTATTTAGTAGGAGATTGACTAAATATATACCTTTAAACCGTTATTTTAATCTTCTTCATGAAAAACACCATCGTGGAATATTTGAAGATGCCTTAAAATGAGGATTGCTTGTAATTAAAAGAATATATATCAAATTATTAAGCTAAAGTCGTCACTCAAAAATATAAAGTTTATATTGGTAAAAATTCTCGTTTTTCATTTGAATTAATTGAAATATTTTTGTAAACTAGGGGGCTCGGCCCCCTACGAGCTACGCTCGCCAACCCCCGTCCAGACACCGTAGACTCTAAATGCACGCTAATTTGATCGGCTTTAAAAAGATTTCGGAAGATTGAATTATAAATTAAAAAACAGTGGCGATCTCTCTATAAACGGATTCCTATTCATTTCTCTTTGATTGAGGAATTTTAACGCCAAATCCGTTGCGGTACTACTTGATTATCCCGTCGACCCATTTTGCCAAATTATATAAATCGCCAAACCACTCGCATTATACAAATTGACATAATTTTTATTTTAAATAACGAATAAACAAATAAATTAGTACAACATTAATAAAAATACAAATAAAACGTCGAAATAAAAATAACTTGATGACGTAGACACGTGTAACAACATTTCAAAATAAGCTAATATAAAAGGAATTAAGTAAACAGAGTCTTTGTCTCCTGGTATTTTTTAACAAAGTGAAAAGAAAGTTCTTTTAAATGAGACATTTTAAATTAATCGTTTTTAATCTGACGTAATTTTGACCAAACTATTCTTTCTCTTTTTAATATTCACGTGAAAATACTTGTGTTAGAAATTAAATATTATTTGCGCTTTCCTAACAAAAATAGTTGAAAAGTATATCCTCTTAAAATATCAAATAAATGCCTAGCGCAGTTTCTAAATTTAAACCGTTTTGCAATATTATTTTGTGTTCATTTTATGTAATAACTGTAATGTGACGTAAATATGACGTAATTTCTCCTATTTAAGACTTCTAACGCATGTTAATAAATTTATTGCTTTACAAATTCCTTTCTCTCTTAAAATTCACGTGTAATTATAGTTTTTATGACGTAATTTTTAATAAGTTCCTGCTTTTTGTACATAATTATTTAATTCTAATTCCAAATGTTTTTTTCTGTTTATAATAGTCACGTGTAAATAAATTTTTAATTTATTTACACGTATAAATATTTTTTTTTTTGAAGCAAACATTATTGCTTCCGCTGTTTATACAGTTGGCAACAGTTTAAATTAATATCACTTTCTAAAATCTGTTAAAAATATCTCTAGAAATGCTGAAAATCTGAATTTAAAATAGAAATAAAACCTCAAAAAATGAGTCAAAATAAAAAAATTAATGCAATCTGCACTCCGGCAAATTCTAACGCATAAAATGATCTAAAAATGATTAAATTCCTATGAACAGTTTTTGCTCCTATAAAACTTTTTTAGTGGAACGATTTTGTCCAACTTTAGCATTAAATATCTCTTAAAATAATTCTTCGATCTGAAAACTGTCTGCATCAGCGTGTTTATCAAACATTTCTGTATAATACTACCGATTTTCATATTTTTGTATGCATTATTTTTCTTAATATTAACGAAGAAAGACCTCCGGTCACAAAAAATTCAAAACCGGCGGCGGCGGCGTCGGTGACAGCGGTAGTTACTTTTTTTTAGAATAGAGAGATGTTTGAAATCCATGGATTGTTTATATAATTTTTATTAGTACAGTATTTATTTGCTAACTGAACCGCTCGTCGTTGCCCGAACCCGTGATAATAACCTTAAATAAACCTCAAATTTCTATTATGTTATATCTTTAAATTGATCCTGTATGAGTTTATATTTTTAAATGAAAAATTCGCTAAAACATATTGCTATTTAGTGGTGAAAGCACTCGTAAGAACATATTTTCTTGTTTTTGCACGTAAGGTTTGTTTTAGAAAAAAAAAATAGTTTCTCCTGCCCGGACTCTTTGAAATTACTATCGGCTATAAATACAACTGTTTTACAGCCGTGTAAAAATTTCGTGAATAAATATCTAATTTTTAAAGAACGATTTTAAGGAACGTTTTTTTTTTTTACACGCTTTTTTTTCGTCGTGTCCCTTAACATAACAAAACACAAAAAAATTGTTTTCATCGTCCAAGCTCTCTGAAATTTTAAACGGTGATAAATATAATGATATCCAATTCTCTCTTTAAATTTTCGTGAAAAAATATGCACATTTAATAATGAAAATGTGAGCCAAACCTGGGCTAAACCGTGCCAAAACAGCCCGCGTTTTGCCATTTTCATCGAACATTTCTGAAACTTTATTATTTAATACTTTTACTCGTCCGAATGTTTCGAAATTTTCGTAGGTAATGTAAATAAGATCTTCCAAGATGCTCTAAAAAAAAATGTGTCGAACTACCCCACTAAAAATGATCTTAAAATTATCTGAAGAAATCTCCAGTTTCTTCAGAAATTCTATAGAAATCTGAAGAAATTTTGCAGATTTAGCTTTACCTTCAAAATATCTACACAATTTTCTAAGATATTCTTAAAAAATATCTGCAGAAATGGGCCAATTACCTACAGATTTTCGGGCCAATTACCTACAGATTTTTGGGCCAATTACCTACAGGTTTTCTAAAGATTTTTTTAGTGGGGTACGGACGTTTAGTTATTTTTAGCACATAAAAACTATTGTCTCCGGGAGGCGCAAAGTGACCTTTGATCGCCAATGTTTATGAAACTTAAAATTCGTATTTTAAAAAATGGATTACATTATCGAAGAAAGTTTCAACTCTAAGAGCATATATTTTGTTTGTCGTTACCTCCAAAACAGCGCCCAGGGGGGCGGGGGGGGGGGGGGGGGTGTTCCGTAAGAAGGAAACGAAAACCGTGAAAAAGCCTTAAAAAATCAGAAAGTTGACAGCTATGTTTTTTCAAATTATTTAAGGCGTTTAAAATGTAAAAATCCGATCATTAAGAATATGTCTTCCGTTTTTCTGTATCACTAACGGTTTCACCAATGGAGGGTAAAACAAAAGACTAAAAAACGCCAGAACTTGGTTCTTCTTATCCTTCTGGTCAAAAATCAGGTTCTGGGAATGAGCGTGCGCATCTGCAATTTTTTTCAAAAAGGGTCGCTTTTGAAGTTTTAATTAATATCTCGGTTAATCATAAAAAAAATTTAAAGTATGAACCTCAGGTGCATTAGGGCTTGCCTTTGACTAGCCTTATCCAAATTTTCAGATTTCTATGCGCAGCGAATTTTCCTAGTTATCGCCGAGATACACACAGACAGAGCAAAAATCTTTTTTAATTAGAATCGATTAGAATCATTATTGTTACTGTTTTCATTAGTGTTTTCTTTATTTTAACCAAGTCGTAGGACATTACATTTATTATATAAAAATTTTGTACTGTAAACCTCATATTCTACGGAACTAATATGATACCTAAATCTAGAAAATTCCCATTGTAATATTTAATTATTTTCAGTACTTATTTATCTAAAGATCTTACGTGTTTCACACAAAAATATGGATCTCAGAATTTATACAAGTGTCCTCCCTTTTTTTAGATCCTTGATAGTTAATTATAAACCGTTAGTTTTAGAGGTATACTTTCTATTGCAAAAATGTTTCAAAAATTGATGTGTATCATATTAAAAGCTGTATTTGCCAATATAGAGGTTTTCTAAAAGTTTCGAAATTTAAACTTTTATATAGTTAATAGGTCGTAATGATTATATTTACAGAAACATTCTTCATGCTCTAACAAATAAATAGAAAAAAAAAGAATTTCATTACCTTACCAGAAAAACTTTACACTTAAACACTTTAAATTACAATTAAAGAAACACTTTAAATCTTATGAATATTCGAAGTTTTGTGGCATCAAAAAACAGAATTTCTGTTATTAATTCTGGAAAACGTTGAATTTAAAAATTATATTATAATTTACAAAAATAACTTTATTGACATAAGTGTCTTTTAATATGATAAAGCACACATGAAGCATTTTTGAAACTAGAAGTATGCGTCTAAAACTTTACATTTTGGGAATTTCCATTCGTAAGAGCAAGCACCCTATTTATAGAAAGACTTTATAAGTTTAAAGAATAAAAATATAGGAAGGCCCATTCAGTCTTTTACAAGGCATTACACCTAATCTCTCCCACTATTTTATGCAACATTCTATTTTTCATTTTTTAGTGAACTTTAATATAAAAATGTGGTTTTAATTTGGCTTGTTTAAGTGAAACAATGTTGTCTTAATTTCAATTATTGAATTACTCTTAACTTAATTCGATATACGTAAACTAAACAGATCGCTGTATGTCAAAAAAGTTTTCCAATAAAATATAAAGCAAGAAATGTTAAAAGATATAGTAAGAAGAAAAAATATCCTAGCTGAGGATAACTATTTTATACTTTAAAATTAGTGGTTGTTTGCTATACAGATAAAGAATATGAAATATTGCGGATATCAAGGACGAGATCGCAAAACGAAAGATTGGAGAATCGCGATTTAACACATCTATCATTATCGTCAGTCTGTCAGTTTGTTTCATAAAGGAAATTAAAGTCGAACTGTACGCAGGGCTGTAGCTAGAAGTGAATAATAGGGGGGGGGGGGTCAAGAAAATGTAGGGGAGGCTCATATTTTTCTTTCTATCTGACGCATGCACGCACAAACAAACAGACACAAATATATATAATGAAACAAAGTATTATATAGAAAGATAAATTAGAGCATATTCATATTGTAGGCACTATGTTTCTTCTGAAACTGTTTATAATAACTTCATTTTAAATATGTTAAGAAATTCAATGGCCATTAGATAATATTTCTTCATAAATTTCATTTGACCTTAAATATGTAAACTTCTTTTAGTATATGCAACAAAAAATTTATAGTTCTTATAGACAATTTCTGTAACATGTAAATGTCCACTCCATCGCTGTTTTAACAAACGAGCAAGGGATTGACCTTCATATTTCTTAACTATGCTGCCTTTTCCCAAAAATTGTACAATATGAAACATTGATCATAAAACTGTTTAGTTTCACTTGTCTCATTTATTGCCTTTATGATTACTGAATGGAGCCTTTAGTTACAACAATTTACGTATGGGATGTTCCTGTTAAGACGTTTCTGCAATATTGCTTAGACACCACCTTTTCCACTGCTCATGCAGCTCATTCCAGTGCCGTCATAATATTGACTCAAAATTTTAGAATTATCTAAATTGCAATCATGAAGGACCTTTAAAGTTAAATCAGAAAATGTTTTTGCATCCAAGTCAGAACAACCAGTGGTGTAGTCGTAAAAAAAAAAACAGAGGATATACGTTCTAAGCAGAGGGTATACGCTCAAGCCAGAGGGTATACCCTAATGTATATATATATATATATATATACTATAGCTTTCTTGAGAAACAGACGGTATACGGTGTTCCTTAAAAAATCCAGAGGGTATACGGCGTAACCCCCCGTATACCCTCCCCTGCATCCCTGAGAATAACTTTTTAATGCGATAATTGATTCCTTTACTTTCCCGTTCTTCACATATCTTGCTCTTAATGCAACATTTTCCCTATTTTTTTATCATATATCTAGTTTTCCAAAATCGAAAACCAAGGAACATCAGCATTATTAATATAATTTTATACATCCTCTGACTCTATTTCAGCAAGGATTTGTATTACATTATTTTGTATTTCAGGATTTGTGTACGTTGCGTTAATTGGCACAGCTTTGACGCATTCTGCAAGCATCATGTCCTTTTTGACTGCGTATTTAAAGAGGTTTTTAAATAAACTAATTTCCTCAGGCTCATCTATACCATAAATATCCCATAATGCAAGTTCATTTAGAACCAAAAATTGTAAGATTTCAGCTATCGATTGACTATATTATCGGTTTTTTCAAGAGTATCATTAAACCAAAGATGATACACTTAAATTCATCTCTTCACGTTCTTCTCTTTCCGTCCATTTGCTGACCTTGGACTATTTCTCAGGGGGGGCTCAACATTTTTAGGGGGGGGATGAGCCTACCCTAGCACCCCCCCTAGCTACGGCCCTGACTGTACGTTGTAAGATACTGCATCAATTACTAAAGTCTTTCATATTATGTTTTAAAAAAATGACCTTTTACGAGCTCGCCCTTAATATCCGTAACGTCTCACATTATGTGTAGTGTTATTAGAATCGAAGAAATGACCCACTCGACCCGTCTTGAAACAGGGACCAAGAAGTCTAACATGTGCACGAGTCAATTTTTATACCACTCATGCATCATGTTCACTGTAAAAAAAATCTGCAATTCTACAGATGTAAAGTTACACAAATCCGTATTCTTACTAAAATTTTATCAGTACACTGAACAAAAAAAGATGTAAATCTACAAAACTAGCTTTTGTAAAGCTACAAAAACTTGTAACTATACAAAAGAATCTACTAAAATTGCAGCAATCTTACTAAAATTTTATCTGTAATCCACGTTGCAGTTACATAAAAAGTTCTAGGCATCACAGTTTCCTAGAAAATTTTTTGTAACTTTACAGATTTTTTTTACAGTTTTTAAGACGTAGTGTAACGATAAAAATAAATAAAATAATCAATATCAGTAACAGTAACAAAGCCAGCCAATATTAGTTTTAATGCGTGTGTAACTGTCTTTAGTTCTTTTGTGAGTAAAAAGAAGAAAAAAAGAGAAATGTTGAGCAAGAGCAGCACGACAAGCATGTTGAATATAGAAGCCATTTTCATTTTATTGATCAAGGAAATTCATGTAAAATATAAATTCAGTACAGCTGTATGCTAGTTCTTACAAATTATATCTGTTTTTATTTAAGTTGGTCGTTACATACTATATTCATTAGCATTCACACATAATCATTCTTATTAGAAAAAGTTTATAAATTTATTTTTTATTTATTATATACAAATTTTTAAATGCATTACAAATAATCTTTGGACGACCACGAGAGCTAAAACTAGTGTTCGTGCCGAAACTAAAAATGTATCTTAAATGATTTCTTTATATACATTCTTGCAATTTTTATGCATATAAAACTGGAACAAGTATATTCAATATTTGCATTCGGAAGGTAATGTTCATCTTTAAAAAATGCAGCAGAGAAGAAAGAATATTTGTAGCCTACTATTTAAAGAGAAACATCTCAAAATGTCAAATGCAGAAATTTATAAATTCTTTAAGGAAATTCAAAAAGCAAACTTCTGCTCCCACTTTTTAACTTGGTGAATCGGTACAGGACTAAATTGCCTTACAGATTTAAGATTTTTAAGCAAATAACTTAGGGTTTGTTCATTTTTGCGACATGACTGTAGAAACAGACTTCTCTTTAGTTTATACACTACTATTTCGCTGGTACTTTAGGAAAAAAAATGTAACACAAATCAAATTTAAGAATGACAGGAACCAAACTATGAATAAAAGATGGCGCAATTTGATAAAAATATTTTTTTATGCTTACAGTAAGTATTTTTCACAGAATAGATAACTAGGCATAATTGATTAAGTTACGCAATGTATGTGTAGTTATAAAGTTTTGTTTCAATGGTGACTTTAGTCAAAAATGTATTTTTGTAATTAATAAAAGGAGTTAACAAATTGTTTTTGTTAATTTGATTTGAGCCTTATGTTTTAATATTGTACTTGTAAAATGGATTGGATTAATAAAACATTTTTTTTTCTATAAACTGAAAATGATTAAACAAATGTAAAGAAAAAACGCAGTAAAATCTAAATAGTGCATTGAATTTCCAACGTACAATTGACCAAGGTAAAAAAAAAATATATATATATATATAGAGAAAAAGTCATAAATTTTAATGTCTAGATTGTCACAGGAAAAAAAAAGAGAAATAGCCATTCGACCGGAAATTGTCTTATTTCAATTTACATTTAAAGCACTTTTGGTGTCGTCTACCTACTGAAATAACACCCAAACTCTGAAATTTTCAATGCGAACAACTAATTTTGACATCTTATTTGGCTTCTTTTGGTAATTTTTTCCTTAGAATACTCAACAGTAAATAGTTTGGGACTGATGGCGATTTAAAATTAAGAATCTCATTATAAATTAATTTGTAATCATCGCAAAACAAATGACAATAAGGGTAGTCTTTTAAACATAACTTAAAAACTAATTCGCGTAATGAACGGTAATTTTGGATTCTCATATTTGAAGAAATCGATTTCTGTTAAAAAAATTTATAGGTTACATATTATTTTTTGGGGGAGGGAAACTAATTAAAAAAATATATATCGCTTTTCGTCGGTATTTTCAAAACATATAACTTAACATAATTTGAAAGAAGACATAATTTCCAGTTGAATGGCTATTTCCGTTTTTGTTTTCTGTGAGAACTTGATTAAAATGTATGGGGTGTTCTTTCTCTCTCTCTCTTTTTAACACTTTCCAACAAAGTTGAAAAGGGTTTATGAATTTGGTTTGTCTATCTATCCACGCTCTAACACGCGTAAATAGCCTCGGATTTTCATACAATTCATATATGTTAATGTTGTTTACTATGACATGTTCGGTATTGAATATAAGGTATGTAGCATTAACAGTTCATTTACAGGGGCACACAAAAGAATTCGTTACGTTATGGTCAATGGGGAAAAATCATTTACAGTGTACTTTAATGACATTACGATATTTCAAATGTATTGAAATTGATATAAATCACTGAATTTAACTACAAGTTGATTATTACAGAATAGGGGGGCATTAATAGCATTTATCGTTCATTTACAGGGACACACAAAAGAAATCAGTTACAGTACTGCCTTTGAGCAACAATTGCTGGACGTACGTTTTCAATTTCGGTATGGTCTTTTAAATTTAACTAATTTTTTGTATGCTACTCGTTGTGTATAAATTCTATACTTCGTTTACAGTGCGTAACAAAATAATTCACGCACCATTCTCCTTATTAGCAGAAACTGCTGAAATGGAATTTTCAACTGTGGTATGAATTTCCTAACTGAACTAATTTTTTGCATGTATGTAGCTTATAGATACAAATCTATATATCATATACAGGGCTGCTCAAGGACTTCGGATAATTTCCCGACTGTGGATGGAAATTGCCGAAATTGGGTTTTCAAGTGTGTTATGCTTTTCCAAATGGTTCAGTTAGACATCTTATTTCAACGTATTAAACGGTGAAGTTTTGTTATGCTATTCGGAATGTGTTGGGAAGTTTTTCGAAATCAATGTTTGAGGCCTGATTTTTTCTTTTCTGTTTTTTTCTTTGGACGATTGTACAATCTTTAAGCATTTATGTAATATCATAGCCCATATATCGTGCTTTTTAAATTTTCATATTGTAGTTATATATTGCGGTGCGTTCCTTTATTTAAAGTGCTTGTTATTATTGAATTTTTAAGTGAAAAAAATACTGAAAAATCCTTCGATTCTGATACCAACTCTTTTTGTAAGAACGCTATATTTCATCTTGATGTACAGTCGTGGAAAAAAAAAAAGTAAACACCCCCTACTAACTTCTCAACAAATTATCGTAGAAGAAAGTTACTGGTACCGAACGATTGGAAATAAAGTCTACTTTTAAATGATGTATATAAAATTTGCTTAGGGGGTCATCTACATATTAAAACGAACCCAAACTTTGTTTTTTTCAATAGCAGTACACAATTCTGACAGCATAAATGAACTCTACACCCTTCAATTATCCTAAAAACAAATTTTTATGAAATTCGTACGCGAAGTTTCCGAGAAATTAATTATTTTAAAACGCGCGTATTTTAAGGGCTGTATCCAAATTGAAGTTCCGTACTCGATTGTTAACCCAGAGAGCCCCCTTCTTGATCAAGGCATCTTAAGCGCCACTCAAGGAGTCAATGAAGCATATTAGATTACAGGACAGCAGAATAAATTTCAAAAATCTACTCACTTATATCATAGGCGGCCCCTTAAACCATCGTTTTGCCGTTTTTTAAGCATAATTTGAAAAGTACCTGGAAGAAAAATGTGAAAATTTGGATTTCCATAAAACAGGACTTAATAAATCTAAATCCATGAAAAAAATTGTAGGTTGCAATTCATAGTTTTTTCGATTATTAATTTCATAATTCATGTCGTAAAATTATAAAAATTGTAAATTCAACGTATTTATGTTTGGGTATATTAGTATTATTGCTACAAAAAAATTAGCACATTAGGAACATAATTTCAGGAGATATAAATAAAAATATGAAAATGTAATTTAACATTAGAAGCACTAAATTTTGAATGTTTATAATTTAAAAACTTATCATTCAAATGACTTGAAATTTTGTGTCTAGGCATAGTTTGAACCGAAGATTTGAAATATCTCGTTAAAATTGGGCATTGCCATTGAAAAAAATGAAGTTTGGATTCGTTTTAATATGTAGATGGCCCCGTAAGAAAATTTTATATACATCAATTAAAAGTAGACTTTATTTACAATCGTTCAGTACCAGTAACTTTCGTCTACGATAATTTGTTGAGGAGTTAGTAGGGGGTGTTTACTTTTTTTTTTTCTACGACTGTACATCTTGGATCTGAAGCGACAGAAGATATCTTTAGGTAAAATAAAAATAAATTAGAAATAAACAAGCTTTTCATCAAAATAATATGAAAAATCTTGATTAGATTTTATGCCAATTTTTTTAAATGTTTTTATCAATTTTGTTCATTAAATGATGATACGTTCCTGTAATTGTATATTTTAAATACAATAGTAAATTTTTATTTTTTTTAATTTCACCTAAAATAATGTTTATGTAAACAAATTTTGAAATATGGTTAGATATATATTTAATTTAACATTTACTTCTATTTAAAAGAGCACAAAAATTTCAAATATTTTTAAAAATGCTAAGCTACCGAAACCGGTATGCTTAGAATTTAAAATTTTGGTGCTTTTAACGTTGCTATTTTTTACGCTTTTATTATAAAGTGTAAAATTCTATATAAAAAGGAAAGATTCTTTTACAGTAAATTTTTATTCATTAAATTTGATCGATTACTTTTGTTGCTGCGAAACAAAATTGAAGACATCAATGCATAAGAAAAATAGATAATAAGTTATAACCTGAAATACTCCAAGCATATTAACTTTTAAAAAGTCCTTCCGGCCAGTGCCGGGAGGAAGAGGTAGCTTTCATATTCCTTATTTTTAAAAAGCTAGCTTATATTATTCAAACGCACAAAGCTCAATTTAGTGGAAACCGATTATAGGAGATTTTTATTAATACTAAATCATTATGAATGAGAATTTAGCGAAATTAGTCAGCTTTATCCAAGCTGCTTTTATTTAAAATAACTTATATTTGGTTGCCAAATTCGGCGATATATTGAAGTGCCTGCCATTTTAAGACAACAAGGTGGATGAGGCTAACGAATCAACTTGGTCGAGACATTAGTAATTCCTGTGCACATGCTCACTCACATCGGAATCGGTTGATATATACGAGTGCTGTCGCAGGCAAAAAATCAGATTTTTAAAAATGTCAACCGCATTAGAAATTCAAACTGCTATATCTGAGCCATTTTTAAGATAAATTCAAAACAAAAAATGCGCCGGAATCCTTATATCAAGGTCAAATATTTAAAAAAGAAACCTTTTTCAATTTCTAATTTTTTTTGCACCTTACTTTAAATATATATATATATTTTTATTTACTGGCCGCCATTTTGAAACAAGATTGCTGATAAAGCTGGCCAGCGAACTTGGGCAAGACATTGCTATATACTATCCACTTGCCTTCTTACATCGAAATAGGTTAATAAATACACGTGTTATCGCGTGACTAATATCAGATCGTTTCAAAATGTCAGCCATGCTAGAAATTCAAAGTGCTATAATTCAACCATTTTTTAAGATATGGACGAAACAAAATCTGCTGCGGAATCTTTGTATCAAGATCACATACATAAAAGAAATCTTTTTCATTTTCCAATTTTTTGATACTTCATTTTAAATTTTAAATTTAAAATTGATTTTTAATAGCAGCCTTTTTCAAACAAGATGGCGAATGAAGCTGGCCAACGAACTCGATCTAGACATTGGTATGTACTATGTACACATCAAGTTAGATCCAAATCGGTTCATAAATACGCCTGCTATTGGGTGACAAAAATCAGGTCGTTTCAAAATGTCAGCCACAATAGAAATTCAAAATGCTATAACTCAGCCATTTTTCTAGATATAGACGAAACAAAATCTGTTCCGGAATCTTTGTATTAAGGTCAAACACATACAAAAATAAATCTTTTTCATTTTCCAATTTCTTGGTACCTCATTTAAAATTTAAATTTTTTAAATTTTTTTTAAATGGCCGCCATTTTGAAACAAGATGGCGAATGAAGCTGGCGAACGAACTCGTCGAGACATTGGTATGTACTATGTATACATCAAGGTACATCCAAATCGGTTCATAAATACGCCTGTTATTGCGTGACAAAAATCAGGTTATTTCAAAATGTCAGCAACGCTAAAAATTCAAAATGCTATAACTCAGACATTTTTAAAGATATAAACGAAACAAAAACTGCTGCGGAATCTTTGTATCAAGGTCAAACACATAAGAAAAAAATATTTTTTAATTTTCAATATTTTGGTACCACATTTCAAATTAAAATTTTTTTTAAATATTTAAATGGTCGCCAATTTGAAACAAGATGGCGGATGAAGCTGGCAAACGAATTCGGTCGAGACATTGGTATGCACTATGTATACACCAAGTTACATCTAAATCGGTTCATAAATACGCCTGTTATCGCGAGACAAAAATCAGGTCGTTTCAAAATGTCAACCACGCTAGAAATGCAAAGTGCTATAACTCAGCCATTTTTTAAGATATAAACGAAGCAAAAACTGCTCCGGAATCTTTGTATCAAGGTGAAACATATAAGAAAGAAATATTTTTTAATTTTCAAATTTTTGGTACCACATTTCAATTTTTTTTTTTAAATTTTAAATGGCCGCTATTTTTAAACAAGATGGCGGATGAAGCTGGCCAACGAACTCGGTCGAGACATTGGTATGTACTATGTATACATGAAATTTCATCCAAATCGGTTCATAAATACGAGAGTTACAGTGTGACAAAGATCAGATATATATATATATATATATATAGCACATTATGTTTTAAATGCGTTTGTCGGAACCAGAATCCTGCACCATAAATAAACTAAGTATAACCATAAAACATCCAAGAAATTTAAACAGATATAACCTGAACAAGAAAAAAACAACAAAAGGCTGTGGCCTCTTCAGCGGTGGGCATTTTAGAAAGCACAGCAATGTTTCAGATTAATTACAATTTACAACAAACTATTATTCAGTAGTGGCAGTGGGTTTCGGCCAGAGTGTCGCAAAGCATAAATCAAATGCATAAAAACAATTGAAAGCATATAGCGAACACTCCCCCACCGGACCCGACGCCACAATAAACAGTGCATCTCGAAGATACAACTGATTCAGAACGTATATGTAATGTATACTGAAACAATAAAATTATTTTACCCAAATCCGAGCAACACAGCCACAAAAAACAATAACTAAATTCCAGTGATCCATAATCTGTCCATAAACGTTCCATGTCTGTTGCCACACAATTGCAGACATCCTTGTAAAACCGTCCAAAAAAGGCTTTAGGTTATACAAATCATTAACTGTCAATCGCATAGCAACTCCTCAAAAATGAAGACTGTCTGTAAAACTAGTATATTTATTAATGAAATTCAAAGGTATATTGTTTTTATAATACAAAATGCTGGTTAAATTAAAAAGTTCTTTAAAAAATAAATTTTTATTCGAACAGAGTTTATAGTAGCGAAAAATCTGACCTATTATGATATTGACGTAAACGCGTTTATGGATATTTGAACTCCAATTAACTAAATGGTTAACTTCAAAATTAAAGTTATCCCGTTTATTATAAATTGATATGTGTATACCGTTTGAAATGTTTATTTTCAAATCAAGATAATCAGCAGCACTATTATTTTCATTTGTTTTTTTCAAAACCAGCATATCAGGATAAATGTTACATGATATCCCCAAAAAATCGCGATCACAGTTCAAAATTATCAAATCATCGATATATCTAAAAGCCAGAAAATTAACATCTTTATTGACACTACAAAATTGAAATTCATAATAAAATAAAAATAAGTTAGCTGCCGTTGAAGAATAACTTGTTCCCATTCCTATTCCATTATTCTGTAAATATATATTTGAACCTGTATAAACATAGTTGTTATATAAACAAAAATTACATAATAATTTAAATAAATTAAAATCTAAATCTGTGTCAGCTATAATTAAATCGACAACCTTTAAAAGGACATCATTTAACCCTGCAATAGGAATGTTTGTGAAAAGATTCTCAAAATCATATGTCTGGACACTTTGTATATCATCTTTAATTAGTTCATTCCTGATCTCATAACTGTTCAAAATAATCCAATACATATTACTATCTTTATACTTAAATTTTAGTATATTTAAAATCTTTTTTAACATTTCCTCAAATTTGCGATTAAATCCGTTTCCAATGCTGTTTACATTACTACAAATAAATCTGTACTTAATTGGTATCTTATGAAATTTAGGTGTTACGAAAAGAAAAGGAAATGACAAATTTTTTACTTTAGGCAGAGGAATATTAACCTTTTTTGAAAAGGCCAGATGTTTCTTAATCAGTGTCTGAATAGTAGATTTATACAAACTGTAGGTGACATTATTGTTAAGCTCAGTAAATATCATATTAGCATAATAGCTTTTTCAAATAACTGCAAAATTGTTAGATGCTTTATCGACTGAACAAAAAACAAAGGTATTTTTTAATTTCGATATTTCCTTCTCTAAATTTGCATTTATTCTATGGTAAGTGTAATTAGAAGAATCATTCATATATTTTATTTGAAATGATTTAAAATCATCCAATATTTTAAATTTCCATTCATTGAAAAGGGGGATAGGTTTATTGAATTTGTAACTTAAATTGAGTATAAACATATGTAATTCAGATTTGAATAGATTGAAAGATTTTTTTAAATTAATCTTCTTGTTTAATCTAAATTTAGTACCGTATTTCATTAATTGTTTCAATTCATCGTTGGATATAAAACCAAGGTCACCTGTAACTATATGCTTTGCATTTTTATCGTAAAAGGATGATTTCTGAAAATTCCCACATTCTCAAGACAAATTCAAGTAGGAGTCCAAATCCTGTGCAACTTCTCTATAATTAAATAATTTATTACCCAAGGTATTTGTATATTTGTAAGTTGAAATAATAGACACATTTTTAACTGGAAAAATTTCATTGTGTCTGGTAACAATTTTATTTAGATATAAGTTATCAAAACTCTTTTGCTGAAATGTACAAACGAAGTATATTTTATCAGTTTTAAACTCTTGATATTTACCTATTTTATATAATAAAAAGTCCGTTAATAAATCCTTAAACTGTGTGTTATCACTAGTAAACTCTTTAATCTTCTGCTGCAATCTTCGTAAAAGTTTAAATTTTAGACTGAATAAAATAGTTTTAATTTCTTTAATATTGTAATTTTTATTAAAAAGATTGTATAAGTCATGCAATACTATGGCTGGATTTATATTTTTATATTTGACAAACAGTGCTTTATTTGAGTGATTCCCCCTTTTCCCTCTATTGTAAGAAAATGAAGGTTTATAAACTGATGAAAAGAGATTATAAATACATATTGAACCCTCTGTATGATAGCAAATTTTAGTATTCAACCCATGTGGATATAATGATTTTGTACGCAAAATATAAAAACTTTCACTACGCAATCTAAAAACGTGATCAAAAACCTGCTCTAAAATTTGTATTCTGACATTTTTAAAACCATGAAAATGGAAATGCTTTATTTCGAAAGATGAACCAGCCACATTTCTTTCAGACAATGATCTATGATTATTGATTCGCTTATGTAGTACATCAGAAGTCTCACCCACATATTTCTGATTTCAAACCAAGCATGTTAACAAATATATAATGTGAGTAATTTTTCAGAAAATATAATTCAAATTAATTGTACTTTTGGCATAAATGTTTTCAGACAAATCCCCATTCGGGCAAGTTTTTCATCTTTTATCTGTACACTTGTTTAATCCCATAATTAATGCAAATTGATGAAAAATATTTTTAAATAATTTTTTCGAGCGAGTATACTCGTTGCAAAATGTAAGGTAAGATAACAATTATGGATACAAGAAAACCAGCCCCGAACCAAACACAATAACAAATGCAACTCGAAATAGCGCTATAGCTGCTTTATAATCGAAATGCCAAATATAAGATCAGAAAAATCAAAAGTAAAACTAAAAGTAAAATGTAAAAATAAAAATAAAATCCATGCGATAAGCGCTACAGCTGCATATAACCACACAGATTATATATAGCACATTATGTTTTAAATGCGTTTGTCGGAACCAGAATCCTGCACCATAAATAAACTAAGTATAACCATAAAACATCCAAGAAATTTAAACAGATATAACCTGAACAAGAAAAAAACAACAAAAGGCTGTGGCCTCTTCAGCGGTGGGCATTTTAGAAAGCACAGCAATGTTTCAGATTAATTACAATTTACAACAAACTATTATTCAGTAGTGGCAGTGGGTTTCGGCCAGAGTGTCGCAAAGCATAAATCAAATGCATAAAAACAATTGAAAGCATATAGCGAACACTCCCCCACCGGACCCGACGCCACAATAAACAGTGCATCTCGAAGATACAACTGATTCAGAACGTATATGTAATGTATACTGAAACAATAAAATTATTTTACCCAAATCCGAGCAACACAGCCACAAAAAACAATAACTAAATTCCAGTGATCCATAATCTGTCCATAAACGTTCCATGTCTGTTGCCACACAATTGCAGACATCCTTGTAAAACCGTCCAAAAAAGGCTTTAGGTTATACAAATCATTAACTGTCAATCGCATAGCAACTCCTCAAAAATGAAGACTGTCTGTAAAACTAGTATATTTATTAATGAAATTCAAAGGTATATTGTTTTTATAATACAAAATGCTGGTTAAATTAAAAAGTTCTTTAAAAAATAAATTTTTATTCGAACAGAGTTTATAGTAGCGAAAAATCTGACCTATTATGATATTGACGTAAACGCGTTTATGGATATTTGAACTCCAATTAACTAAATGGTTAACTTCAAAATTAAAGTTATCCCGTTTATTATAAATTGATATGTGTATACCGTTTGAAATGTTTATTTTCAAATCAAGATAATCAGCAGCACTATTATTTTCATTTGTTTTTTTCAAAACCAGCATATCAGGATAAATGTTACATGATATCCCCAAAAAATCGCGATCACAGTTCAAAATTATCAAATCATCGATATATCTAAAAGCCAGAAAATTAACATCTTTATTGACACTACAAAATTGAAATTCATAATAAAATAAAAATAAGTTAGCTGCCGTTGAAGAATAACTTGTTCCCATTCCTATTCCATTATTCTGTAAATATATATTTGAACCTGTATAAACATAGTTGTTATATAAACAAAAATTACATAATAATTTAAATAAATTAAAATCTAAATCTGTGTCAGCTATAATTAAATCGACAACCTTTAAAAGGACATCATTTAACCCTGCAATAGGAATGTTTGTGAAAAGATTCTCAAAATCATATGTCTGGACACTTTGTATATCATCTTTAATTAGTTCATTCCTGATCTCATAACTGTTCAAAATAATCCAATACATATTACTATCTTTATACTTAAATTTTAGTATATTTAAAATCTTTTTTAACATTTCCTCAAATTTGCGATTAAATCCGTTTCCAATGCTGTTTACATTACTACAAATAAATCTGTACTTAATTGGTATCTTATGAAATTTAGGTGTTACGAAAAGAAAAGGAAATGACAAATTTTTTACTTTAGGCAGAGGAATATTAACCTTTTTTGAAAAGGCCAGATGTTTCTTAATCAGTGTCTGAATAGTAGATTTATACAAACTGTAGGTGACATTATTGTTAAGCTCAGTAAATATCATATTTGCAGGATTCTGGTTCCGACAAACGCATTTAAAACATAATGTGCTATATATAATCTGTGTGGTTATATGCAGCTGTAGCGCTTATCGCATGGATTTTATTTTTATTTTTATTTTTACATTTTACTTTTAGTTTTACTTTTGATTTTTCTGATCTTATATATATATATATATATATATATCAACATTTGAACGGAGCGTGGTTTCGGGATCTTGGGGTCATGATCGATGAAAATGTACCAAAATTTTTTGATATCGCTTTCCTCCGAACGGCTGCAATAGGTAGCTTTTTGTAATGAAAGCTACCTAAAACATTAAACAAAGATCAGTAATTGGATATTCTAGAAGAAAGCTTTTTAATTAATCCTATAAAAGTCTGAAAATAAAGAATAATGATGTATGACGTTTCTTTAATGGAGAATGCTGTTTTTGTTATATTGTTTCTGTTGTAGATAATTATTTTAAATTTTCTTGGAAAGTTATTCATTTATCAAGTACAATGATTGAGCTTAGCTTTTGTATAATGCATGGTGTGATTAATAGTATATTTGTTGACATTTAGTGTAACAAATAATATTTAAAAACACCGTTAAAAATAAGTGTCTAAAATATTCAATTTTAACAACTTTTTCTTTTTGTCGACTATGGAAAAATTGTAAAATTAACCATTTCTTAAATTTTTTCAGTAAAAATGTGAAAGAATAATTAACTAAATATACATACATTTCATTAATTAGAATATTTAGAAATGTTTGGGTGAAAATCTCAATACTATTACGAATGTGAAAATATGTTTGAATTATTGTGGAAGAACGACATTAAATTAGCTGAATAAAGTTCTGTCTTTAAAACGCTGTTTATGTGTATAAAGTAACGAAAAAAATAAAATAAAAACATACCTTTTATAATAAAACATCTATACTACAATATATATTAAAACACACAAACACACATAAATAACGCCTGCATTCATCAGTTAAAGGTATATATAAATATTATACAGACATACAAACAATAAATACAACAAACCCAACTGGAGTGAAAAATTAGCCAGAGCCAGGAATCGAACCCGGGACCACAGTATACAGAGCAGCAGTCTTGTATACTGTGGTCCCGGGTTCGATTCCTGGCTCTGGCTAATTTTTCACTCCAGTTGGGTTTATTGTATTTATTGTTTGTATGTCTGTATAATATTTATATATACCTTTAGCATACCTTTTATTTCATTTTAATATGTAGTTTTCAATACCTTTAACCTTTTCGTCACTGGAATGCATATGTAACAGGCACATTTCATGTAAAAAGGGTTTTCTTTTTTCAATTCCTACTATTAGTTCACATTCTCTCTATGTTTATTTATTTATTTATTTATATATATATCTTGTTCAAATTTTCAATCGTTAATAAAATACTTATTATTCATCCTATCAAGTTGAAATATTTTTTTTAACTTGTACTGGATGACAATTGATGTTAATACAGTTTTTTCAAATATTAATTCGATAATTAAATTTTAATTAATAAATTTTAGTTTTACATGGGAGACAAAATGGCGGCCATGGTTATTGAAGCATTTAATGCATCTCCATATCTATAAGGGGAATTAGCATAGGGAGGACCCTGTTCTGTCGCCAAATACCGCCAAGTTTGATGCCAACTTGGCGATATCTCTAATATTTCGCCAAATTCCCATAGACTTCCCTTCTAAACCTACTTGTTTATAGAAAATCAACAAATTGAGATATTTTAATGCAACAAAAACTAATATTAGCTTAAGGGATTATATTAAAATTTTATTTGATGACCTAAGTAGGAATTAATTTTTTTTTTATTAATAGGGGACTCTGCACCCTACGAGCTACGCTCATCAACCCCCGTTCAGACACCGCAGACTCTAACAGCACACTAATTTGATCGGCTTTAAAAAGATTTCGGGAGACTGAATTATAGTTTGAATCTGACAATTACAATCTGGTGTAATTTTCACCAAATTTTCTTTCTCTTTTTAATATTCACGTAAAAATACTTTTGTTAGAAATGAAATATTATGATCATCTTAAAATATCAAATAAATGTATAGCGCAATTTTTAAATTTAAACTGTTTTGCAACATTATTTTTTGTTCATTTTACGTAATAAGCGTAATGTGAAACAAATGTGGCGTAATTTCTCCTATTTAAGACTTCTAACGTATGTTAATGAATTTATTATTTTACAGTATTCTTTTTTTTTTAAAATTCACGTATAAATATAGTTTTTATGACGTAATTTTCAATGAGTTCCTGCTTTTTATATTTTCTGTTTATAATAGTCACGTGTAAAATAAATTTTTAATTTGAAGCAAACATTATTGTTTGCGCTGTTTATACAGTTGGCAACAGTTTAAATTAATACAATTTTCTAAAATATGTAAAAAGTATCTCTCGAAATGCTGAAAATTTGAATTTCAAATAGAAATAAAACCTCAAAAAATGAGTCAAATTAAAATAATACATGCAGTCTGCACACCGGGAAATTCTGACGCATAAAATTATATAAAAATGATTAAATTCCTATGTACAGTTTTTGCTCCTATAAAATTTTTTTAATGGAACGATTTTGTCCAACTTTGGCATTAAATATCTCTTTAAATGATTATTCGATTTGAAAACTGTCTGCATCAGCGTGTTTATCAAACATTTCTCTATAATACTGTCGATTTTTATATTTTTGTATGCAACAGTTTTTTTAATATTAACGAAGAAAGGCCATGCTTAAGCATTTAAATTGGATGCCGATCTGCCGGGAATATCTACGCAGATTTTCTTTGGTCCATTTCCAAATCAAAACTTTTTTTTATATATTTAAGGACTTGTTCATGTTCATTGTTAATACAGCTTTCAAAATTTAGCAAGAACAGGAATTATTTTGATAACATTTGATAAAATTTTGAAACTTCAATGTATGCGAATCTGATTTCATATTCAGTAGAGAACGTACTGGTTTCTTTAATGAATTTTAAATTTGTGCCAGAGTTACCTAATTTTTGTAATCAAAATTATATTTATTTATACGATCATATTTTTCAGATTAATTGAGTTATAATAATGGAATAACAGTGAATCTTTAGCCTCTTCACGCCCTTGGCTACATATGTGGACGTTTAGCTTTTTTTATAATTGTAATTACTGTCAATAATAAAAATAACAAAAATTGATAATAACTTATTCACTGCGGAATCCCTTAAAAAGAGAAATAAATATTTTATGGTTTGTCTGCACTGATAATTTTATTTCCGATGTACAGTTAGAGATATAAAAAGAGCGTGAAGTAATTTTTTGGCAGTCAGTGTTGTTGAATTATTCGAACAAATCGTTTATATTTGATAAAAATAATATCAGATATATTAAATTTTAATAATTTTTAGAAATGTAAGAACGAAATTTACAGTTAGTTTTTTATTTATAAGAAATTAACAAGTATATACATGTGTACAGTTATAGTTCGTGGTGGTCTTTTTACTTAACTACAATAGTAATTATAATTTATTGTAAAAGAAAAAGAACTGAAAAATCCTTCAAGAAGCCACAACAAAAATTTTGTAAGATGAAATCGTTACATTTGTGAGAAATGTGAAGAACCGGTATGCCCTGGGATGTATGAAATAATTTCTCTCATAAACTACTATTAACGATCAGTGACCGCACATGTAGACATTATTTTGTCTTGTGAATTTTTATTGTTTTCCTATTTTTTCCTTTTTGAATTCCTATTAATATAAAATAAATAAATCGTAAAAAAAAAAAAAAAAAAAAAAAAAAAAAAAAAAAAAAAAAAAAAAATAGGTATTTATCTCTCACCTTAAAAAAATCATCTCTGAAGCGGTTAAAGGTTGAAAGTTTGATAATTCTTCATAGATTTATAACCAATAAGGTTTCTTACTATTTTTGCTATATTTTACATTTATAATACCACTTTTCTTTAAAAGTAATTTTACATTTTTTATATTTTTATTTTTAATAAAATTATTACTTAGTATCTATACTGCAGTTAGACTTTTCATCCCAATGGCTCATTCATTTTAGACATTCATCAATAGACTGGGCGTAAAGTTGAAGTCATCTCGGAAGCCCCTCAAAGTGATAACACTGTTAAGCCACTGTTAAGTTCTTCGTAAATTTTAATACTTCCGCCAATGAAAGGCCATCAGAGGCCTTAAACTTAGATCAGCGGTGCTTTCAACTGTGAAAAGTGTTGCCATTGGTACAGTCGAACTCAGTTAATACGAAAAGCAAGGGAAATATATAAGTCCTTCTATTAACTGTTACTCATAATACGCGTGAATATAATAAGAATCTTAAAAACTTACACACAATTAAATTAATATTATTAATTTCTCTAATCACTTAAATGCTAAAATTAATTTATTATCGTAAAGTTAACATGAAATATTCTCTCATACCTTTGTGAGTGTCATTTGTTTTTAGATGGTAGGGGCAGAAAGCACTACATTCAATTGTAATTTCACATTTCTTGAAAAATATCGGTAAGTTTTAATTGCATAACAGACACATTCATTTATGAATTTTGCATATCTCGCCGATAGCCGACAGCCATTTCTACATTATCGTCATTAGGTGTTGTATGTTTTAAAATTGCATTAGAGTATCTAAAGCATCTTTAGCTTCATGAAAACTTACAGATGGAATTTCGGGCGAAACTGTACATTAATTTTCATCATTATCTATTAAAACTACACATTTTGTTTATTCATTCTTTTTGGTTTATTAATTTGCAGTCAAAAAGAAGTAAAGCCAAAATCACAGTTCTGATTCCAAAGTCTCTAAAATACACTAGACGTCAAACGTTGGGTCACTCGGCTCTCTCACTCAATCTTAGTGATATAGGTGAGATATTTTGCCACCTAGCCGCGTTTGAAAACAAAAACCCAGCTTCGTGCTAATTAAAACATATCAAACATTAAAAAAATGTTTCTACAGGAGAATCTCTGCAGTTGGCGGTTTCTGATTGGTTGCTTACGAGTCGAGCCTCCCATCTAATAACTTCTAGTAGGACATGAACAAAAGACACAAATACAATTATAAAGCAGAAACTGTAAGTGTGAAATAAGGATTCCATTGTTCAGAAGGGAATAAAATGACGTCAGCATCATTATGCAAAAGAGTGTTTTTTTGGAGGTGCTAGCTTTCTTGGCAGATTGTTGTTTTCATTCTTGCGATAAAAAACAATAAAGATAGAATTGTGAAAATGAATTTAAATGACCAGTTTCGCATGGTATGGATCTTACAGACACGTGAAGGAATTGATTTATTAATTCTACCATTCTTTTCTCCGAAATTCAAATTGAAATGAGTAATGTTTGGAACGTATTAGCCCTGATCCTACCTTTGTAGTTCACAATAAGCGAGGAAATCTTAATATATAGTTTAAATGAAGAACCTTTTTTATTGTGCAAATTCCTCGTTTTAACCGTGTACTTGTCCTAGCCGTGATCGTATTAAACGAGTTCGACTGTATATATTTCCAGTCATAAAACTGAAAAAAATTATTATAATTGTGTAATAATAATAATAATAATATAAAATTTATTAATACTATTTCTACCGGTGTCAAATGACACTTCGTAAAAGATTTAGATTTTTGGGTTTTTTTATTTGTAACTTTAGATTACCACAATCACAAATCATTTTTAATGCATACTTATTTTTATATTTATCACCTTTAAAGTTACAAGAAAAAACAAACGTAAATCAAAAATTTAAAAGGTGTTATTTGACCGGTAGAAAATAGCATTAAATCCTACACTGTAAAAAAAAATCTGTGAAGTTACTAAAGTTTTTCTAGGAAACTTGGATTCCTAGAACTTTTCATGTAACGGCAACAACAAAATTTCATGTAACAGGCACACTTTTGCGCCGAAAATCAAAAAATCTGTAAGGTTACTAAGAATTTTTTTGGAAACTGGGATTCCGAGAACTTTTCATGTAACTGCAGCCAGGGTTACAAATAAAAGTTTAGTAAGATTACTGAAATTTTAGCAGATTCATTTGTAAAGTTACAGATTTTTGTAGCTTTACAAAAACTAGTTTTGTAGATTTGCAGCTTTTTTCGTACAGTTACAGGTGAAAGTTTAGTAAGCATGTAACTTTACATCTGTAGAACTACAGATTTTTTTTTACAGTGTACAGAATGACCCACAGAAGGTTAATTTTCTCCCTGAGATTTTCCAAGTCTTTCTAATCGTACATAGCTATTAAATCTTTCTCCTATGGGATTTTCAGCCGCTGTGGTACATAGTGATTTTAAAAGCTCTTCTATTATTATCATAGGTTTTTATTACTTTTTTATTAAGGGGACGGTAGACGTTAATTTTTCTTTTAAATATTCATCATAGATATATGAAATTTTGCGCAAATATACATTTCACATAAGTATATAGAATACCTTAAAAGAAATTGCAATGTTATTGTAATTTAAAGATTTTTTTAAAAATATATAATTTAAAAATGAAATTCTAAAATGCTCTATGCGGCTTAATTTTTGAAACATTTTCTCGATTTTACATTGTAATCGCTTACAACTCTATTACAAGCGAATCTGTATGTCGATTTTTTAATCCCTTGTTTAGTTAAAATTTTAGAGCTTTTTCTCTGAATTCCATATCGATTTTCATCAAAATTTTCCCTTTAACCCCTTAATTCTCGCTCCCGTAATATTCGCAGGCTGTGTCTTTTATTCATTTTATTCTTTTTTGTTTAATTCCCACCAGTTTAAGAAAATAGTGTAATTAGATTTATTATAGTATCATTTTACCTGTCATTAAATAAGGCGAATATTTCTTTTTTTAAAAAAGTGGTGCAATAAGCAATTTAAATTTTTAAATCGTAATTTAATGCAACCGTTAAGGGGTTAATAAGATAAAAATAAAATGTAATTATCTTTATGAAATCGAATTTTAAAATGTATGTTTTTTGTAATTAATATCAGGATTCTTCCTTATCAATTTCATGCATCTTGATAAAAAATAAGATGCATGGAGCATTTCAAAAATCTAAAAACGTTAAAAAGTCCGTTTTGAGAGAAACGGATATAGAGTATATTAAAAGGCCAAAAAAATGTTTATGTACAAAATTTAAATATTTGTAATTTTGAGGAAAATCATCACATCTGCATGCGGTTTTTACAAATGACAAATACAAATTGGAAAATAATAATACACAGAAAATTAAATTTCGATTTCTGGGTCGATTTTTGCTCAAATGAAGGTCCACGGTCCCCATAAAGAAAGTTCTTTTCAACAACTTTAAAGGCTTTTGGTTTTGTTTATATTGTTTCATTTACTTGTTCTGGTATATATTAATATTAACGTTTTATAAGATTGAATTTTTTTTTTATTGTATTATCTTAGTGACAAAAATTAAGCCTTAATTGAAAAACTGAATAAAAGATCGACAGGTTGCCACCTTTGTACAATTATCGATATTTGCAATTTCGCAACCTTGCCTCCCCAGAGTATCGTTCAGTTGCATAATCATGATTTTAACACAGCAATGGTGTGAGTAAACGTGAGTCATTACCAGATGAAAACTATTTTTTTATGAAATACATACTCATAAGCACTTACTTTTACAATTTCAGTTATAGAAAACGTTTAAATTAAATATATTTATCAATGGTAATGGTACAGTTTCTAAAAAGGACTTACTCAATAAAATGTACAAATATGCTTGGCAAGTCCTTCTTCTGGCATTTGTTGCATCCATATAGCTTATACTAAAGATACGAAGATGAGCCAATCTTAAAATTGAAATATTTTTATCTATTATTCTATTGACATACTCTATTAAGAAACAATGGGCTTTTTTAGAATGTGGGTGTACTCATTTCTTCGTTGTTTATACGTTGTCCTTTTCACGGTTTAAAGTCTTTTTAGTATGTCCTTTTTATTTTGTCATTATACAATTTACAAACATCAATTTATTAGAACATTGAAAATTAACTATAAAGGTTGAATAGTGACATTCTTATTTACAATTTTCCCCTGCCATAAACCGTAAGAAATTTTAAAAAACCTTTTGAAACGATATTCCAGTTGTAAACAGTATGTATGCGATATAGCATGAAATAGTCATAATCTTTTGAAAATTTTATATTTCGAATAGTAAAGGAAAAATTTAAAAATTTTTTTTAAAAATTTTTAAAAATTTAAAAAATTTAAAAGAGGAAGTAATAAATAAAATTTTCCGGTCATGTAACAATTTTTAAATCTACATTTATTTCCTACCAACTTTTTACAGCATACTTATAATTGAATATATTTTCATACAATAGTATTTCCTATGACATTAATGCATATCTTGTTTGAGACTCAGATAAAAAGTTTTATTTAAAACGTTGTTTAATAAGGAAAAAAACATCAGGGTCTTACAAAACTTTGCAACTTTATGAAGACATTTCATTGATTTTTCTGAGAGATGAGGGACCATTAGACCTTTGCAAGCCTTTCGATGATTTAAAGAACTCTCTTCTAACGAAAGTAATTTACGACCTGTTGATAAAAATAGTTGTACTTAAAAAACTTCAAAGTATAGAGAAAAAATGTTACATTATCACTTAACTGCTAATGGGAAAAAAATGTTTAATTTTAATCTAGAAACTTATTTTTATACATTTAATTTTTTTTGTGATAGAAATGCATGAAAGATGGCGTAATTTCATCCCACGAATTATCTTTATCTATGGAATTTATTTTTTATAAAGATAAAAATGCTGTGAGACAAATGTTAAATGTAAAATATATTATTTAACATTTCAATTTAGTTTAATGTATGTATATACGATAAAAATTGGTGTATAAAATATTTCGTCATGTTTTAGAGAATCTCTAATATACGAGGGTGTATCAATAAATTTTTGCCCTCACATAGAAATAATTGAGTGAAATGTGTGAAATTGTTACATTTTATGAGTCCTTTTCTAAATAGTCAGTGTGCACAGTAACATATTTGTGTAACCGGTATTTCAAAGTACATGTTTTTGACGGTACGAAGAATATTTGTTTTTTAAAAAAACAGTTAGTTAACAAATCAAAAATATTTTCTAATTAAATAGATAAGTACGTCTGTAGTTAACCAGTGAGGCACAAAAATGTAGAAATAAAAAATTAATACACAGTTCTTTTAGTTTTGGTTGGCATACATGGATTTATATTAATTTTCTTTGGTATACCAAGCAAAATGTACTTATTAGTACCTTGTATTTTGTGCGTTACTGGTCAGTTACTATCGTCTGTTTATTTACTGTTACACTATAATTGTCTTCTTTATAAACAATTCAGCTGATAAGATTTTCTCGTAAAATTAAAGATTTTGTTAAACATTTTACGTGATATAGCTTCCGTAATAGCGCAGTCTTCGATTTAACGTCCTTATCTTTAAATGGTCACAATCATAATCGTAATCATCTTTTTAAGACAGCAACATTATTCTGCCAATTTTAAATCTCGGGTTTCCGCGTTTCTCCATTCCACTGTGCCCGATTTTTGAGACATTTAAATCGCTTTACAGAATGGGACATATAGATTCAAAGATGTTTTTGAAAAGACCTATTTAATTCTTCAATCGACGGAAATGTGTGGAGTAAATTTTGCATTTGGGTCACGGTGCTTCCACAGTTTAGTCACATTCGAGTCACGATGCTATTGGTGTTATGTTTGTTGTTAGAAAGCAATAACCTTAGAAAAATAAATGCCACTCTTAGAAAATTTAAATCTATAAAGCTTGTCTTATCGGACTGTTTAGAATTGTCGTACAGAGTTTGGGATATGTTATAAGGAGGATGTTATAAGAAGTTAGATATTAGAAAATCAAATGTAACTGTTATAAAATTTAAATCGGTAAAGCTTGTCTTATCAGTCTGTTTAGAATTGACAAAAGACACAGTCAAAAATGGTTTAATGAATCAGTCACAAAAATAAGTATAATAATGTTTCATATCCATATGCAAGTATCATAAAGAGAATTTTCTTTATAATTACATAAAAGTGCGAATTTAACCTAATATAAAAGTATTTAATCAAGACATTATTTACATAAACTCAAAATTAAATTCAAGATTTGGTGTGTCACAGTATTTCAAATGTGTGGTATATATCAAGTCGTAAAAACAATCGAAGAAAAAAATGGATCACGAGTTACATTTTAGCACTCGACTTTTATGAAAGGAATGAGATAGAATCCATCCATCTTGGAATGGCAGCGCCAAATAATAGAAACTTTTGCGACCCAGCATTAAAAATGAGTACAAATTATTAAAGATTTAAAATCTCATTTGACTTCTTTCTACTACAAACTATCATAAATTTAAGGAGGTGTTTGAGAGTGTTATGGTTTGTAATGTCAAATTTAAATACTCATAGTCCCTCAAAATATATTAACATCAAACAGCTACAAAATGGTGCTGTAAAACGAATTTTAATATGCAAAATGATAATAAAAAAAAATCAGTTGCATTGACAAGTTTAAATCAACATTTATTTATAGTTATTTTTATTTAATGCAGTTTTATGTTTATTAGGCCGCGGTGATAGCTAGTGAACTATAAATATGTGAGTGAAAGGTTGAATGAGCAGATTTAAGTTCCAACTCAGAGAGGAGCTTTATACTTGGAGACCTCGTTTTTGACTGAAAATTGCTTTGTTGCCACGTGCCCGCGCACTTTGTTTTACCGGGATAGTTTGTCATTTGATAATAAGTTGCTTTATCGTATTTGAATAAAGTACTTTGCGGAAACCACAGATTTCTCGTTAGCAGTGACATTTTGAACATTTGAACTGTTTTCTAGTGAAGTGCATTCAGAGATATTGTTCTTGTCCTGTGTATAATGTTGCGAAGTCATTTTACTTGCGAAAGTGAATTTTAAGATAGATAAAATTGTATTTCAGTTCATTTGAGAATTTGAAGCTACATTTGATTAATATATAAACATTGATGACAGCTCCATTGCAATACCTACTACTATTTAACATTGAATAAACATGTTGTTGTTATCCTAAAATAGAGTCATGACTGACTTATCAAGTGCAGTGACAGACAAGTCCGTTTCACACGTCATTGTGGTACTAAATATTCAGTTGTTGTCACACAGTGATTTCAGATGCAAATACCTCCTATTGAAATTAAATATGACCTCATTTAAAATAACGAAAATAAGTTTTTTGTATTAAAACAAGACGGGAATCTTTAAGGGTTTGTTACAAATTGCATTAAGATTTTGTGAAATTTCATTAGTTTTCACGATAATGTGAAAGTTGCAATCTTTTCTGGTGTTTTTAATATTATTTATAGAAATTAGTTTGAAATTGTTTTTCTTCAAAAAATTTTGCAGTACAGTTTATCTATTTTTATGCAGCTAAACTTCAATAGGAAAAATATAACGTATTGAAAGGAGCAATACTGGCAGAATTTCATTAAAAAATGCAGAAACATTTTCATCTACAAAAAAAACTCTCCATGTAACAGAAATAATCATTAAAACTGCTCAAAGAAGATAAATGCATTTTGTTAGAAAAACCGCAAGTCTCTCTTTTCAGATAATTAAATTAAAGACATTTACTGGCAGAAGTTTATTTGGAAGTGAGTTTTTATATAATGACCACTCAAGGATTAGATGTAAATTGTGTCTCAACAGTTCAACTTTCCTTAGTTTAAAAGGCACTAAAAGAAAGAGCTCTTCTTTCGAGAAGAAGATATTTTGCATTTGATTCCTGCTTGATACAGTAGGAAATCATACGTGCCAATGGAGTGGATTTAAAATGGCGGAACTAATTGGTAACGTGAAGAAAAACAAAAACAATAGGGAGGGATTTATCGAGGTGTTTACACTTACACGGGTCGTAGTTTAAAATAAATATTATCTAAGAATTTTAATGATATTTTTATAAAGATTATTCATGATGCATGGACTGTCTCCAAGCATTTACCTAAAGGTAATATTTACAATATATTCAGAATTGTACGGAAGAATAAAATATATGCAACTTAAAATTTTATATTATCAATGAAACTACCTCTCCAAAAGATATTTAAATTCTCTTGCAAATTCCAATGCAAAAAATTATCACATCTTGCAAAATTTTAAAATATATGCGTTGCAATTGGAATTACCTTATAAATCGTCTTTTAAAATACGAATTCCAGTTATATTGCAATACTTTCTTGGGGGGAAAAGTATGAAATAAGAAATGGTAGTAAAAATGAATCTGGATTATGTTTAGATTTATATGATATACATATGATAGTCATTTTTCATATGAAATGCCATTTTTATAAAACATAATGTGGTGGTCTGTTCCATCTTAATAAAATAAATGTATGGCTTATGAAAAATTTGAAATTAAAAAATACTGACAACTTCATATACGTGATACCCATGTTCATATACCCATGTGCATTGCAGACAGGCTAAAGCGGAAATGCAGGATCCTCTAAAAACTGCATTTCAAATGCAAAAGAACAGAAAATGTAGAAACAAGCACTTTCAATAAATTATTGATGAATGCAAAATGACCTTTTTAAATAGGCTAAGAACACATTTTCGTGTACTTTGAATACAGCCAATCAGTGCATGTTCTAAGTAGCCCAAATTCTTTTTAAGTTCTTAAATGTGTAACATCATTTTCAAAAATCAGAATTTCAAAAATGTTAATAACATTAAATATAAGCAATGATCTTTTTTTTAGAATCTTTCAGTGAAAAATGGAGTAGATTGTTAAAGTATTAATTTATTTCAATTAAACATAAAAAAATTTAAATTAATGGCACACGGACATTTAAATTTTACTGATGTTCGTGAATTTTTTTTCCATTTTTGCTTTCATTTTTTTAGATGAAACTTTTTTGAAAGAACTCATAATATTAACATCTAAAAAATATATTATTGTCCTTTTTAAAACTTGAAATGGATAAAAAATTATTTTCTTCAAATTTAAAATTTACAAAACACTGCATTTTTTTGTTTTAAATATCCTGAAAGACAGTCTAAAGACATTCCTCGTTTCTACATATGTTAAACATAAAAAGTAATAGCATTATCTCAGAACTTTACAACAAAGCATTTAAGATTACTCATTTCAAAAAGTCCTTTAAGTATTTCTCTTAAACATTTGCTACAATAATTTTTATATTAAACTTTTCACATGGAAGTTATGAAACAGTCTTTTGGTAAGTATAAACAAAAGCTATAATTTCCAAAGATGTTACTTACCTATACTTAAACTATTTTCAGGTTGAATTTTTCTTCATTTTTTGGAAATGTCAGTGAAAATGTTTTGTAACCGTAAAAACGTTGGAGAGAAATAATAATATTTTAACAAGGTAAAAAGAAGATAAAATTATAACGTTAAAAATTGTAGAAACGATGAGTATAATAGCAAATAATGACTTTAAAAATTAACAATCCCGCATGCATTTTCGAAATGTGACAAAAATTGAAAGATATATAAGATAATGCGTTATCTTATTCATACAAGCACATGTAAAACAAAAAGTTTCAAAACAGACGTCTAAAATCTACCCGCGTATTCTTAAGTTGAAGCATGAGTTTGCAGGTACTTTTATACAGGGTGCAAAGGAAAGCCCCTTTAACCTGAAAATACTTGCGACAGGAGAGAGCTACAGCTATAAAAAAGGGATGTAACGGTATAGTAAAGCGACTACGCCCGATTTAATGCAAACGACAGCTGCGTCCCTAGTGGCGAAATTTGGAAGATAGCTATTGTAAATCGAAAACGAAAAGAGATAGAGCAAAATTTCCAATTAGAAAGTTTTAGAGCATCAATTAATTAGTACGAAACGACATTTGGTTTACATGGATAAGACAAATCTTTGCCTATATACACAAAAATGTCCTAAATCGATGCACTCTATTTTCTGTAAACGTTAGAATGGAATAGCCAGAAGTATGAAGAAATACGCACAATTTATTGTATAAATACATACTTATTTCAGTAAATTCTGATAACTTCACACAAAAAAAACAAAAAAGACAAACTTTCTCACAGTGATAAAAAGTTAATATTCAGTATGTTCGAAAAGTTTGCCATTGCTCACGATACACGTTTGTATTTGTGAGAGTAAATCTGCGTGCACGTTTCTCAGCGTGGAACGTCTATTGCGAAACTCTTCAATACGACGGCATAGATTTAACCCTTTCAAGGGCAAATGACACCAAGAATATTTTAATAACATTTTGCTTTTGTAATGAAAGTGTAAATTAGCGGGTTTTTATTTTCTAAGAAATTCGTTTGAATATTCTGGTGTCAGTCAATTATTTCACCATTTTACAAACATAATTCTTTTGCCCCTGAAAGGATTAAACTAAAATTTTAAATGTATTAGAAATTAATTTTTTACAGACATTACAGTACAGTACATGGTCAAAATTTGCAATTGCGCACTGCTACATTTTCGAAATGTGTATATCCAAAGTAGAATCGTCGCTCATCGATTTCGGGCATTTTTGGCTATACAAGTGACGATATATCTTATACGTGTGAACCGAACGTCGTTTCGTACTAATTAATTGATGCTCTAAAACTTTCTAATTGGAAATTTTGCTCTATCTCTTTTCGTTTTAGATTTGAGATGGCTATCTTTCAAATTTCGTCAGTAAGGGCGCTGCTGTCGTTTACATTAGGTCGGGCGTAGTCGCTTTACTATACCGTTATCTTACTTGCATAGCTGTAGCTTTCTCCGATCGCAAGTATTTTCAGGTTAAAGGGACTTTTCCTTTGCACCCTGTATTTAGTCGATTATTGGTGAGCAAGGGCTGATTATCTTATGGAGAAATGTTAGTCTAAAGATATCGTTAACCTTTTTGGGTATTTCTTTTTCTTTTAATTTTTGAAAAAATTACTTTTAGGTTAAAAAAGAAAGGAAGTAGTTATCCAAAAAATAAAAATTAACGTTTTTTAAAATTTAAGGGATGTGTCATTTACTAAAATCGAACAAATATAGTGATTTGTCATACTATAATATGACAAGCAGGGCATGAAAGAATTTTTGGAGGCATTTTAAGATGTATTCAAACGTGATTAAATAAACACAGTTTGGACAAGTGTTCACTATTTTTATATTTAACGAATGAAATACAAGTTTGAAGTAAAAGTGTCAGCAACGGCGTGTACAGCTATAAGCAATTTTCTTATGTTTTATTGCTAAATGTTGAAACATACAAGATATTCCAAAATGTGACAGACAAATTAAGAAGGGTGATAAAAAGCATCAAGAAGACGAAAAATTACCACAGAACATGGGGCCGCAAACCACGTATTTAATCAAAAATGCAGGGTGTTCTACCGTAACTCAATTTGGGTTGACGGTAATAACTTCCAGATAACTGAAGTATATTATAATGAAACTTTGAATAGACATTTGACCTTTTGTTATAAATAAGACAACTCCCACCCCCCACCCCCCAAAAAAGAAGTGATAGAAGTTTCCATTATACTCGCCAGTAGTATGCACTTGACGCTCCACATTTTAGACTTTGATTATCAGTTCATACGGTATCATCGATTGCGTGAGTACCGTATTTTCCCAGAATTTTTCGTAATGCTATAACATTTCACACAAAACAAGGTACATAACGTTGCATTTTCATTGCAATATTTTTATTTTGCTTCACATTATTGCCGTCAACCCAAATTCAGTTAGGATGAAAGAAGCTGTATTTGTGACTAAATAAGTTGTTTGCAACCCTGTGTTTGCGGCAATTTGATGTCTTCGATCACCCCTCTTAATCTGTTTTGCGAATTTTGGAACACCCTGTAGATAACATCCTAATAATAATTGTAAAGACATACCGGTTGGGTAAAATGTCCGTAGAAACTTTAAAAATTCATAAAAACTGGAAAAATCACAGAAATAAAAAACAGTTTCCAGGTTTAGCATCTATAGGTCACGGGGATTTTTTTAAGACAGGGAAAAAAATAACTCATAAAACAGCAGACAGATGGCGCTGCTACGAGAGACTTTGATGGAAACATGTAAATGAGATGGTTATAAGAACTTGCGCTTTTAATCCACAACTAGTTCACCGGTTCGTTGTAAACCGTGTATATGAACAAGGATGCTGAGTGCGAAATATAAAGATTTGTTGGGGAAGCTGTTTTGCGTGAACCAGGAATCAGCGACTATTGCTTTGCATAAATTACGAATTCAGAAGAATGAGAGGATTGGAAAACGGCCTTTAACAGCGACAGGCCATATTTGAAATCTCGGGTCTGTCGATCTGGTTCATCTAATTTGTGGGGACAGAAAGATGCGATCTCTTGAGAGGTGTCATGGGTACATACAGACCTGTTGCACTCCGGCGTTACTGGATTTGGGATTCGCCTGCAATATGCTATCACTTATGGTGGTAATAATGTGGAACGCATACAGCTGTAATAAACGGTTTGGAGACATTCGGTTTGTTATATACGAATCATTTCTATGACTTCGGTACGTCAGCGCTACATATTGGCTGTTTTTTTGAGTTTTTTTCCTGTCTTAAAAAAATCCCATAACATATAGATGCTAATCCTGCAAACCGTTTTTAATTTCGGTTATATTTCCGGGTTTTATGCATTTTTAAAGTTTCCACGGAATTTTTGCTCACCGTTATACCCTTATTAGTACAAGCAGATGTTGGTGAATAAAAAATACATTGCGGCTGATTAACTTATGAAGAAATCTTAGTTTATAGATATTATTAAACCTCCTGGGTTAATTTTGTTTCTAATTTGGAAAAAATTCTTTTCCTTTAAAATAAATTAAAAATAGCTATCCATAAAACAAAAATGAACTTTTTCTTAAATTTAAGGAATATCTTATTTCCTGAAATCTAGCAAATGTAGTTATTTGTCATACTATAATATGACAAGTAGACTTTGGGGGAATTTTTGAAGGCGTTTGGAAATGCTAACAGGATTAAATAGACATAGTTTGGACAAGTATACACTATTTTTATATTTAAAGAATGAAATACAAGTTTGAAATAAAAGTCTCAGCAACGGCGTGTACAACTTTTACCCCTTGGGTACACATTTGTTTCAGGGCTGCCACTGGCGTTTTTTTTTTTTTATTATTCAATCGCGCACCTTTTCACAAAACACAAAACTTTCATATACATTTTGACAACATATGGAAGAGAAATATACTACAAAAGTTTTTTTTCTTTAAATAATTGTACGAATAGAATATAGAAATATTTGCCGGTGGCCAAATGCGTGACGAGTCTCAGTCGTCAAATGTACCGAAGGGGCTAAGCACCTTTTTTTGTTTTATTACTAAATGTTGAAACATAGATAAAATGGTAATAATAATTGTAAAGACATGTACTATTATTCGGACATGGAGATGTTAGTGACTAAAAAAGACATTGCGCCTCATTACCTTATTAAAAAATCTTAGTTTATAGCTATTATCAATCGTTCAGGGTCCGTTTTGTTTTTAATTTTGGAACAAAAAATATTTTTAGTTTAAAATAATATAGACGTAACTATCCAAATAACAAAAAGTAACGTATACTAAAATTAAACGAAAGTATTAGATACTGAAATCTAACAAACGTAGTATTTGCCATACTATAATACAAGTAGGCTATTGGGGAAATTTTTGAAAACGTTTGAAAATGCATTAAAACAGGATTGATAAGATATAACAATGTCACAGCATTTTCTTACATTCTATTTATCATAATTTGGTCGTTTGGACAATTATACTCTAGTTTTATATTTAATGAATGAAATACCATTATTTTTAACGCAATCGTACACTGTAAAAAAAATCTGTAAGGTTACTAAAGTTTTTCAAGGAAACTGGGATTCCTAGAACTTTTTATGTAACGGCAACAACAAAAATTCATGTAACAGACACACTTTTGCACCGAAAATCAAAAAATCTGTAAGGTTACTAAGAATTTTTTAGGAAACTGGGATGCCTAGAACTTTTCATGCAAAAGCAACCAGGGCTACAGATAAAATTTTAGTAAGATTACTGTAATTTTAGCAGATTCATTTGTAAAGTTACAAACTTATGTAGCTTTACAACTAGTTACTTACTAGTTTTGTAGATTTGCAGCTTTTTTTGTACAGTTACAGATGAAAGTTTAGTAAGCATGAAACTTTACATCTGTACAGCTACATTTTTTTTTTTTTTTTTTTTTTTTTTTTTTACAGTGTACTGATTGGTAAAGTTATCATATGAATTGAATATTTCCATCTGAGCGAAAAAATGTCCAAGCCGGGAATCGAACCCAGATCCTTGGCTTACATTGCCCGTGCTCTACCATTTAAGCTACCTGGGTTGACAATCGGCGTGCATATTTCGCTCACATAATCTTATTGGTAATAACATCTGGTCTGCCATGTAGACAGCTCAACAGAACAAACCGCATGTAAGGGAACTCCATATGAACGAGGGGCGAATATAAACGGTAGAACACTGGCAATGTAAGGATCTGGGTTAGATTCCCGGCTTGGGCATTTTTTCGCTAAGATGAAAATATTTAATTCGTTTGATAACTTTGCCAGTATGATATTTTTAAAAATAATAGTGTATCTACTTTCCCATCATTTATATGGATTTTTTTTACCTGCGGTTTGTTCTGTTGAGCTGTCTACGTGGCAGACCAGATCTTACTAACAATAAGGTTATCTGAGAGAAATATGCTCATCGGTTGTCATCGTAGCTTAAACGGTGGATCTTTGGCAATGCAAGCCATGGATCTGGGATCGATTCCCGGCTTGGGATTTTTTTTACTCAGATGGAAGTATTCAATTCGTATGATAAATTTGCCAACTTATTTAACTTTTGGGGATTAAGCTCTGGTTGCGCACAGTCACGCAGGACTAGGTCGGACCGAGACTTCATCATTGATTTGATAGGTCACCGTTTTAGACGGTGAGGCTCCTGCCCGGTTCCCCGCGGAGGCAAACCTGTCAGTCGACCCCCTCCCAAGGGAAACCGCACGAATTGTGTAACACCCCCATAGTGGCTCCCCACGTCGACCGCCCTCTGGTCAAACGGGGTCACCTCCATTCAAGGTTATTAGACTATAAAGGTTGGCTCGTAACTTTTCACCCAATCGGAGGGGTCTTTCTCTGCTACGCCACAAGAATCCACAGTCGGAATCCCTCCTGTGCTAATAGCGTTATATACAGTTGAATTGTTATGCAATTTTAAGGGGAAAAAATTTTAATACTTTTTTTTTTACGTGTAAAGAAATAAGAGACCTTAGTTTTAAAACTACATAGAAGAAAATTAATCAGTTTTAAAATCTTTACAGTGACACGGGGGTGAAAAATTAAACATTTTTGAAATAAAGAGAAAAAACAGTTACAGCTGCTCTATATTCTCTCTCTCTTTCTCTCTTATTTTGTTATTATGATATATATTTTTTACTTACTAGTTGACAATTTCTTATATATATATATATATATATATATTTATTAAATTAGTAAAATAGTGGGTTGCAACTTGAATTCATTTAATTAAAATGTACGTTTTAATATGGAATTTCTACAAATTAGAAAAACAAAATAACTTCTCAGAATTACGTTTATAAAGACTAATAAGTTTTAAAATATTTGTAAGTTGTAAAAAACAGTAAAAAAGACTTAAACATATGCAATTATGATTCTTTTAAAGCATATATTAGTAAAGTACAAAGTCAAAAATTCGGAATCGTCCAGAACTCGTCGATTGGACTTTTCCGAATTTTTGTTCATTTGCATAAAAAAAAAAAAAAAAAAAAAAAATGAAAACTTTATCCACTTTCAGCGGTGAATTATTTACGCATTGGAAAGCATTTTAATACTAAAAAGAAAACAATTAATTAATAATTAAAAGAAAATAAATTAAAATAATACTAAAGAGATATTTTAATTGGGGAATATGTGTTTTTCAAAAAGTAAAAACTATCTCAATTACAACAATTTTTTTTAATTTAATTTTTTACGTGGTTTTTATCTTTTTTATGAATTTTGCGAAAAAAATTTTACTTTACTAACAGGATTCTGATTACAATATTCTAATTCAGTATAATAAACTTTGACCTCTTTTCAGTGAAGTTTATTTGGAAATCCTACATCGACTTTTCAATGTATCGCATTTTTTAAGCGATTTTAAGAGTTTTTGTTTTCGTTATACGGCGATTTTTTGACATTCGTAAAAGTAATTCGATTTCAAAGTTTTAGCCCCGTGATTAATGACTTTTTAGGGATTTTGAATGCGTTATTTTGCGATTCACAAAAGCATTCTGGTTACAATGTCTTAGACAATAAATTTATCTACAATAAATTTTGTTGTTTGCGATTTTTAAATTAAAAAAAAAAAAATTTTCCTTCTTTTTTCGCGCGTGTGGCACTTTTCCCAAATCATTAAAAGGTATCTGGTTTTAGTCTTTTAGCTTAATATGGTAAATGTTGTCCTCTTTTTAATAATGTTTATCTGGAATTCGTACAGCGTTTCTTGAAATTTTTGCGAATTTTTTATGTGAATTTTAGAGGCAATTTTTTGACATTCGTAAAAGGAATTCATTTTCAATCTTTTAATTCAATATAGTACATTTTATCCTACACAATTTTTGAAATTTGGGCGATTTGCAATGCGAATTTTTGCGTTTCGAGGCAATTATTTTGGCATTCATGAAGGAATTCCAGTTACAATGGTATTGTTCACTATAGTAAATTATGTTCTCTGCAAGCTTCAGACGCTTAAAGTTTGCTATTTTTTCTGCCTTTACGTTTCGCGGCGATTTTTCCGCATTAGTAAAAGGAATCCGGTTTTAATCTTTTAGCTCAGTATTATAAATGGCCTCTTTTTAATAAAGTTTATTCAGAATTCTTGCAGTGATTTTTAATTTTTAAAGATTTTTTTTCCGTGTGATATTTAGAGATTTTTTTGGCATTCGTAAAAGGGATTCGGTTTCAAACTTTTAGCTTAATATAATATTGTCTTATGCGATTATTAGCGGTTTATTTTACTTTTCGCTAAAATAAAAACGCCAATTACGAAAATGTCCGAATTTTGGAGAATTCCGGATTTCGGACATCCGGATTTGAGACTTTGTACTGTATATAAAACACATAGTATCTTCCTACAGGTTTTTTTTAACCAAGTATTGGTTATTTCCAGAGGCTGATACAAAGGAAGGGGAAGGGGGGAGGGAGTAGTGGAGAAATTAGCCCTCACAATAATTAACACCATCATTTTTTTATATTTAATATATCAATAATTAAAAAATAACAATATTTACAACAGTTCAACTGTTCACATATTATTTACAATTTAAAGTATTTGATTTTATGTAATAAAGAAAATACTAATGAAAAATAAAACAACTATACAATAGTTTTTCTCATTTTTTTTTCTACACAATCCCTAGTGCTAAATTTAAATTTTCTTTTTAATGATTTCATCTCTTCTGACTTAGCATTTAAATATTTTACGCGGATAAAGATTCGTAATTTAGAAAAAGAAGTTATTAACATACTGTCGATATTTAAATTGGATGTGTTTGATTATATATATTCAACAGTTTTCTTTAAAATATCTTTCTTTTCATTGAATGTCTCTTTATGAAATAAAATATTAAAAGAGAGCTTCAAATTCAAGTTTTTATGTATTTGTCTTTAAATCTAAAAAGAAAAATATTTTAGACGAACAAACATAAACATAGCAAACACGAGTTACGGCCGACAGGAAAATAAGGATTCTTGGATTCTTGTGACGTATGATTCTGCCTAGCAACGAGAGTGGGCGGGACGGAGTCCATAGTGACGAGCCAACCTTATATGTCTAATAACCTTGACCTCCATTCACCATCTACCTTGGGGGTGGCTCAAAACTGCTCCAGTTACAGAGGACTCAGGGGGATGAGCCAACTGTCACCTCAGGCGCTGTCCAAAACCTCTCCCGACGGAAGTCTCGGAAGTTTCTGCATTGCGTTCCTTCAGACCCCGTCGACACGAGAGAGTTCTTTGTCTTGTTCTTCACAGCTTGCTCTCTTGTCTCTGAATCCGATTCAGTCAAGAGGTTGGGTGCGGTCTTACCTCATTGGCTAGTTTTTGCCCAGCATCACCCCCTAACCCGTAGGCCGACGCTAGGATTGACCTATGGACGTCACTGCCTAACTTGCCCTGAGAACCAGGGTGTTGAGGGTGCCGGGCGCTCCGGCATCCCACCGATGTGGGACACCCGACGCCCATTCACAGCGTCTGTTACCCGCGGCTGTCGAACTCATAAATGAGTCATCACGAAGGCTGTGATTCATCTGCCACCTCACATTTGTGCACAACGAACTCGGCCGGTCTCCAGGTCACCTCCTCCACCAAAGGAGTCAGATCCGGACCACCTTGTGGTGCCGCCGCACTATGAAGAGGTAAAACATCCATAACAATATTACAGTATTTTTTTATATTTATTTATCATAATTTGTTTTATCCTTTTTTGTTTTATAATCCTTTCCACCAGTGTACACATTTTTATATTTAGAAAATAAAATTCATGTTTGAAATAAAAGTCTCAGAAACGGAGTACACAGATTTAAGCGATTTTTAAATAAATGTTGAAACATACATAAAATAGTTATAGTAATTGTAAAGATATGTACTGTTACTAGTACATGCAGATGATAACAAAAGAATTGTGAAGAAAAATAATAGTAAATGTAAAACCATGTCCTTTTACAAGGGCTTCGAATCCGAAAGGTTTGATAAATAAACGAATTATTTAATCTGGATTGTATTTGTTTAAAGTATCAGGTTCTCCGAGTATCGAATTCAGGACACCTATGCTAAAATTCTATAACCCGGCGCCACAGAATCATGCTTATTCTTTTCTTGCTTTTCTTCTCAATTAGTTTCTTTTTTATCAGATTTTATTAATTTCCGTGCGGATGTTTAAATTCCGTTGAACATTGTTGCCTGACTTGCTATTGTTATATAAGGTTGGTTTATTGATTAGGGTTTAATGGCACAAAGTCCTATTAAGGACATGCTGCCCCAATTAAAAGGTTAAAATAAAAATATAGAATTATAATTTAAAAGCATGTTATAAAGCAAGATGCGAAAAACAATAGTGTGTAAGGAATTATATGATATAAAATATAAATAAAACCATTTAATCAGATCAAAATACTATAGCTAAAAGGCAAAATCTAAAAAAATTGAAATAAGTCAGTGTTAAAAAAATAATAAAATAAAATATAAAATGTAATATAATAATACAAGTTTAAAACAACAGATATTTAAAAAACATGGTAAAATAGTAGGCATGTGAAAACAAAATTACAAAGTCAAAATCTGTACAATCATCAAGGTGTAAAAAGTTTAAATTTTGTAAAAACAGATTGAAATAAATATAATTGATAAATTAAAAAAAGTGCCGAGTTAAGCTGATGGCATTGAGCTCACAGGTTATTCACACTAATTGTATATTATACTCTTATTTCAAAGAACAATGCCCTCGAAAAATAAATTAAAGGGATTTGCCCCCACCCCTCTGTTTCCCATCTTTATACTTAACCAATGAGCCTCCAAATCTCATCAGGGAAGTGCCTTTACAGAATAAACCGGTTTACTAAATTAGAAGCAAATCGGACAGAAAAACCCATTTATCTAAATTAAAGGGGCGGATTAGCCCCCGTTCTCCATTTATACTTAACCAATGAACACCCGAAACAGTAAAAGTACCTTATCAGAATGAACATATATACAAAATTCGAGGCAAATCGGATAATTCTGCCGGAAAACCCATTTATCTTAATTAAGGGGGGGGGGGGTAGCCCCGACCTCCCCTTTATACTTACCAATGAACCCCCATAAGTAATTAAGGAACAGCCTTATCAGAATTAACCTATTTACAAATTTTGATGCAAATCGGAAAATTCTGCCTGAAAAACCCACTTATCTAAATTAAGGGGGGGGGGGTGTTAGCTGCCGTTCCTCTCTTTATACTTAACCAGTGAACCCTCAAAAGTAATCGGAGAAGCACCTTATCAGAATGAACATATTTACAAAATTTGATGCAAATCGGAAAACCCTGCCTGAAAAACCTCTCTATCTAAATTAGGGGGGGGGGGGCGGTAGCCCCCGTCCCGTCCTCTTTATACATCACCAATGAACCCCCAAAAGTAATCGGAGGAGCACCTTATCAGAATGAACCTACTTACAAAATTTTATGGAAATCGGAAAATTCTGCCTGAAAAACTAATTTATCTAAATTAAGGGGGATGATTGACCCTCGTTCCCCTCTTTACACTTAACTAATGAGTCCCCAAAACTAATCAGGGAAGCGCCTTATCAGAATGAACCTAGAAAAATAAATTTGAAGCAAATCGGATATTTCTATCAAGAGTTATCGCGTTACGTATGTACATACGTACGTTACATACATACAGACCCTGCGGGAAAATTAGCTCTCAGGCTTTGATAGCCTGTGAGCTAAAAAGAGAACTGGTTAAAATCACGCAGGATCAAAAACCTTAAAAACAACATCTTCTTCTTTTACATCTGTGTCATAAGACACTGCTTCCATAGCATCTTCCACATAACGGAGAAGCTACACTGGGTTTCAAAATGATATGAACACCCAGTTTTTCAAGCATAAAAAAGAAGGAAATGTTACAAAACAAACTGAAGTCTAATCAATGTTAGAAATAAAACAAATCGTTTTATTTTATAACAAAATATAATTGAAATAGCGATTTATACATAAAATAAACTGCATTTTTCCATTTTGAGGTGTTTCATAATGATATGAACATTGGCCAAAAATACAGATTAATAGCCAGTGTATACATCAGATTTTTTTAATTAATGTAAAAACACGATCAATCTTGGGGTGGAGCGGTGGAGCAAGTTTTTTAATATATTTTGATCGATTTCAGTCCAGTGGAAGATGATAACAGCTTTTAATTCTGAAATTGTGGTATATTGTTTTCCATTTGCGTAAACAGCTCTAACCAGTAGGCTCCATACATTTTCCATTGGATTTAAATCAGGAGAAACAGATGGCCATGGAATTACACGTACAACATTATTAAGAAACCATTCCCAAGTGCTGCTTCCCGCGTGGATGAATGCATTGTCTTGTTGGAACATCTAGAAAAATCCGCCAATTTCCTCAAAAAAATGACAGCAAGTTTTCTTCAAGTAGATCTTGGTAGGTTAATGCACTCATTCTGCCAGAGGGAAACGTTACGTTGATCTTACCATGAAATCTAAACGCAGCCAAAACTATGAGTGAACCTTCACCGTGCTGTCGTTTTGAAAACGTTTCTGGTTTCTTGCGCAGATCGTTCGAATAATAAGAAAAACCGTCCGGACCATCCAAATTGAATTTTTTTTTCATAGGAAAATATTACTCTTTCATATTTTAACGTGTGATCTTTTGCCCAATCCAGGTGATTTTACTGATGTATTTTTTCATACGTTGTCAGGACTTTCTATTCTTGTACCTCATCATCTTAGAGATCTTGACCACTCTGGACAAGGTACTTTTTGTCACTGCTATCGGTGGATTTCTTGAAAGTTCGCCTAAAGTTGCTTTCCCATTGTCCATTCTTTTTATAATGGCTATTTTTTCCCTTTTGGACAGCATTGGCGGACGTCCCGGAGACTTTTTTGCTCCATAATCCTCTTTTAATCGAAAAATATTTAATATTACGCCTCCAGAACTTTTCAATTTTTTGGCGATATCTCTGACCGAAAGTCCTTGATCCTTAAAAGTCACAATTTTCCCTCTTTCAAAACCACTTAAAGCACTTTTACGACTCATACTTCTAGAACTCACCTTGCGATCAGGTTTGGAAATTTCCTGTTCTGCGAAGTATCTTTATATGCTAAATTAATTTGCATATTTCGTTTTCTTCTTCTCGGAGTGGCATTGAATATTCCTGTACAGTTTCATGCACGTTTAATGATAATTTCGATCAATGTTCATATCATTTCGCAACATCATTTTTTTAGATAATTCATATTTTCAATGAATTTAAAGTTTGATATTTCTTTTACAGCTATGTACTATGTAAAATTTCTGTATTTGTCTCGAGAATGGAGTTTTATGATAATTATTTATGAATTTTTGCCAGGATATCATAAAATTACTAGGTGTGCATATCATTATGAAACCCAGTGTATTTGGAATCCTTAAAAGTATCGAATGGTGCCTCAATACAAAGTTTTGTGGGGGGTTTTCTTAACAGTTTTCCACTGTGAAGGTTCTTCAGAAGAACTTTTCTTTTTCTGTGCGCATGACTTTTGTTTTTCTTGCTTATTAACAGAAATATCAGGTTTTTGCAATTTGCTTGGAAAAGAAGATTGTTTTGGCTGAAGTTCAACCAAAAGTTCAAAGTCCTGCACGGATCGGGGGGTTGTACCCGGCCCGAACCCAAAAATTCCATTTGAGGTTTTGAATGGTTACCTGAAGAAACCTCTACCAGCAAATCCCCAGATAACATTTTTTTTAAGTGTACAAGCATCTCTGAAAACAGACTGAAATGTTTTGAGATAACAAAAGTTCCCTTGAAAGAACTATCATAGAGACTATCAGTGCGTTTAATTACAAAAAAAGCGAGTGAATGAGGAATTCTGCACAATTTGTTGCTCTCCATATGGGACAGAAAAAGAAGAAAGTGAAGTATTTCCATCCCTATTAGAAAAAAAATAATTCAGACCTTGTTCCGTACCACCCACTAACGAGCCCAACAAGCGGATGCTAACCAGGACTCATACGTTCACAAGACAATCCTATATCAGACTCTATTCATAACGAGCTGTAATCGTCCACTCATTTGATCTCTAGCCAGTGACTGACAAGTCAGCTGACCAGCTGATTGATGCATAAGGGACCAATATTCACTTTCCACCTACCTGAAACAAAGTTCAAAGCAGTTTGTTGGATTCTCTCAACTGCCAGGATCCCCTTTTTAAGAGACACGGGTCACCACGCGCAGCAAACGCGTGGACGGTTTACGATTCTCCATAAGTCGATATAGACATGATGGTATCGGCACATGCAGAATTTCCATCACCTGCGAAGGGGAAGCCACAAGGAGAGTGAAACAAAGAGGAAAGAATAAGAGTAGGGCGAGGAAAAAGAAAATAGAAAGATCGCTCGGAGCCCGGATTTGTGAAGCCCGTTAATACCTAAAGAAGGTATCCGCCTGGGTGTTTCGTATAATGAGTTTTCATTTAAAAAATTTATTAAAGAATTAATGACAAATTTAATGAGAAAACTAACATGAATTTTATAGAAAAAAGAAGAATAAAAGAAAATAATAAAAACCTAAATCGTTATGAATGGTAAATGATAAGAATTCGAAAGAAGTGTCAAGATCGATCAACCAAATAATCACACATCATTAAGCTCTTTTTGGTTTAAAATCTTTGAAAAATAATTTTGCAAAAGCATTCTGAACTTGCGTCTGTGAGAATTTTGTAAAAAAGTAGTGAATTATACTGAGACTTGTCTTTTAGTATACGAAAGATAGTATATTATGAATTGAAATATTCCCAGTTTTTGTTATAAAAAGGAAGCTGAAAAAATTGCATGTAAATTTCAATAAGATAAATAAACTTTTGAATCTAATTCGTCACAGCTTTCATGCTTGAGAAATATCAGTTTATTCATAACTATATAGATTAGAACTAAATTATGATTGTCTACAGATGAACTCGTATTTAAAGGAGATTTGATTTCTCTTTTTTACCAGTTGATACCTGCGACTCCGTTCTCCTGATAATTAATTTGTAATACTACTTTTTATATTATTGTTTAAAAAGTGTGAGGCAGAGACAATTTAACATTTTAATGAAAATTTTGTAGTAAGATTATATTTAATCTTTTATGCATTTTTTTTCTTAAGTTTTAAAATCAGTAAGAGCGGAATGAAATACTTCAAAAGAGACCTCATTATGATGCAATTGTAATAAAGTGTTTTACTTCATGAATAAGAATGTATTTTCTTTATTTTGAATATTATATCATTTTAATGGCAAGAGCATTGTAAACTTGTGAGATCAAGTTTCTATAAATGATTTATAGTCCAGGCAATAGAGACCGTATAGGGGCTCTACCTAGCAAAATTCATGGTAGTTCTGGAAAAAGGCTTACTACATGTTTTTTGGGTCGCTGAATCCGAATTTTTAACTTCCCACCAAAATTTCCCCCGGCAACCCCCTCAAATTTTGGTAAAATGCCCCCCCCCCCAAAAAAAAACTTTTTTAAAAAATAATCAGTATTTTATTGTTTTAGGGGAAAAGTATCTAGAAATTCAGAAAGTAGACAAAATTTGCAACAAGTTAGATATATGACATTATGACTTAGGATGAAGGGGAAGGTAAGATCTGCCTCGGAACATGCTGCGTGGACTAAGTTGCGCAATTCCACTTAACCGCTCACACGTTTACATTCGCCTTCCCATCTCCCCTCTGAACTTTCCTTATAAGGTTTACTTTAAGTTTTTTGGGTTGCTGAATCCGAATTTTTAACTTACCCCCAAAATGTTCCCCCCCGAACCCCCCCCCCCAAATAGTTGTTATTAAATTAAATTTCTTATTGTTTTAGGGGAAAAGCATTACGAAATTCAGAAACTAGACAAAATTTGCAACAAATAGGATACATGACATTATGACATAGGATGAACGGGGAGGGGGAGGGCTGCCTCTGAACATGCACTGCGGCGCTACGTGCACTAAGTTATGAAGTCCAGGCAATAGGGGATTTTACCTGGAAAAATTAATACTAGTTCTGGATTTCGACTAACTTTATGTTTTTTGGGTCGCTGCACCCGAATTTGTAACTTCCCACCAAAATTTCACCAGGCAACCCCCCAAAAAATTGATTTTTTGAAAAAATTTGGTTTTTGAGAAAAGCGCGCGGGGAATGTTCCGAGGCAGCCCCCTCTCTCCCCGTTTATCCTACGTCATAATGTCATATATCATACGTCATAATGTCATTTAATGCTTTTCCTCTAAAACAATAAGAAATTTAAGTTAATAACAACTATTTTGGGGGGTTTTCGGGGGGAAAATTTTTGGGGCAAGTTAAAAATTCGGATTCAGCAACCCAAAAAACTTAAAGTAAACCTTATAAGGAAAGTTCAGAGGGGAGAGGGGAGGGTGAATGTAAACGTGTGAGTGGTTAAGTGGAATTGCGCAACTGCGTCCACGCAGCACCTCGCGCATGTTCCGAGGCAGATCCCCCCGTTCCCCTTCATCCCAAGTCTTAATGTCATATCTCTGATTTGTTTCAAATTTTGTCTACTTTCTGAATTTCTAGATACTTTTCCCCTAAAACAATAAAAAAATTATTTTTTTTTAATAAAAACTTTTTTGGGAGGCATTTTACCAAAGTTTGAGGGGGTTGCCGGGGGAAATTTTGGTGGGAAGTTACAAATTCGGATTCAGCGACCCAAAAAACATAAAGTACGCCGATTTCCAGAACTACCATTAATTTTGCTAGGTAAAATTCCCTATTTTTTGGACTATTATGTGTGTGTGTTAAAAAGAATTAGATTGTGTTTGAGTAACTAACACTTTTTTAAAAAATGTAAATATCATCAACATATATTTTATCTAATTTTGACTGAGGTTTAAAATTTTTAGATACCGGATATAAGCGTAAAAACTGATTTAAAATAGTGTATTACATTCGTACCCGCGGGCTTATCATCACCATTGTCGGAAATATCTTGGAAATATGCATATTGAAAATGAACAAATCTACTTTATTACACAAATATTTGATAGTTTTCCACTTGTAAAGTGTTAACTGTTATACAAGATAACTATTTAAAAAAATATACAGAGGAAAAAAAAATTATTTACTTGTATTGTTTTATATGAGATTTTACGTCAAGAAAAGAACGTGAAGCGAATGTTGTGTATAACTTAACCTAACAGAATTATGCTATACTTTTATTGGCTTATAGACGCGAATTATTTTCCAATGCCAGATTGCGCTTCAAAATCCATTGCTGAGAAATTTGCTTTGTGAATGATTTCCTCCACAGCTTGATATTTTGGAATCTGGTGTGTTTACCTCAATGGAGTGAGACAGTGTGCTTGTTATCAGTCGAACTTGAAGTGAAGATATCTGAAAATATAGAGGAAGTTCGGGTATTAAGGAATACTATTTTCATTTTCATTTGCAAGTCAACATTAAAAAATGAGATACATTAAAAGTTAGTAAAGTACAAACTTTGACTATTTCTTAACATGTATTTCATGCATTTAAAGCGGAAGAAAAAAGATACATACAAATATATAGATTAAAAAAAGAATTACACTTTGCGGTCAATATGAACCAATCAGGTAATGCAGAATAGAGTTATAAAGATTATTTAAATTGCAAGATAAACATGATTCACAAAAATAACCAACATTATTTAATGAATATACAGTAGTACATCATCTACAAATCATCAGAATCTAAAAAAAATGTTTTAATTTTTACAAAAATCACAAGTGAGTCTATTGTTTCAGCCTCACTACAGTCCATATAGGCCCACCTCGCATACATCCGACATCAATCTCTAACCTCTTCCATCTTCCTGAATATTTTCCATTGCAAAGCCCATATTAAATAATGCGTCTCGTCGGAGTGGAATGATTGTTCATATTTACTATACTCCTGTTGAAACAGTTGTCCAGATGGTATTCCATATTACCCGACACGCCATCTTGAAAAAAATAACCTCTTCACTCGTCAACAAGTCAGCATAGGGGTAAACTGACTAACACATCAATAAATATAACTGTTCAACTTAATACTGAACTTGGCTAACATCACTGTCGAAGACGTCTTATAGTTAATAAGAATTTTAAAGTTTTGCACTTACCTGCAGCAACGTACTGGTCAGATATTGAAGTATTCCATATTGCCTGACAATTCCACAATACCCGAACTTCCTCTCTCTATATATATGGATGTGGAATGCTAAAAGTCTTCCAATAGACAAATTTTGTTGTTATTATAAATCATCTTAGTAAACATAAATATATAAGCAGATTTCATAACGTTTTCTTAATATTTGATAATAACAAGGTTTTGAAATAGAATTTATTAGTTTAGCAAAACACTTTTTAAAAAAGAAAATTTTCTTCATTTTAAATGCTACTATACATTATTACAAAATCTTCCGAATTTAAATTTTCAGAATATACTGATTAAATTTTAAAATATATTACAAATATATTCGAAAAAATATTTTCGAATTTCCAGAAATATTCAAATAAATTTAATCTAATTTACTTCACTTATGTCCGTTCTTGAAATTGTTGTTTAGAATTTATTATTGTAGTTAATAGAAAATCGGTGTGATTGAATAGTGTAGCAAAAATATATCGAATTCGCAAATAGCAAAAATATATCGCTGAAATTTTCGAATTTCAGCAATTATTTGCCAGAGGATATAAGAAATAATGATGATATTTTAGTTATGTTCGGAAGTTCATTTTGTACAGCATCTTTTTCTATTTTCAACTTTTCGAAATAAAAAAAAATATGAAAGAATCGAAATTAACATATCAGGATGTGCAATAAGTTTTTAAACGACAACAAAATATAATATCAATTTCTACAAAATTTTGTAGATTTAGTTGATAAGAAGCATTATGATGTTCTCTACGTAAAATAGAAAATAGCTTTGGAAATTTGCATGAATATTTTTTTAACGTCATTGTTCTTATTGAGTGAACAATTGATGTGCTATGGTGATGGTAATAATATACATCAACTCTTTTTTTTTCTTTTTTGTAATATGGAACTCGGCTTTGTATCTGATGCTTATTTTGAACCTCGGTGGTAAGTGGGTTTGACATGTCGGATTTAAAGGAACAGTTGAAATTATAATATGGATTCCAACCATTTAATAAGGAATTAAGAAGTGTAATTGGGAATTGCAAGTGCAAAAATACTTAAAAGGAAAAGTTTTTAAAACAATTTTAAGTATGGCAAAAAAGTTATATCACGAGCCTAAAACAAGACCTTCCACTTTTTAAACGAGGATAATTAAATCGAGGAAAATAGGAAAGGATCGAAATTAACATAGCAGCATGTAAATATGTTTTAAATAATTACAAAATATTAAATTATGATTAATTAAAAGGTTCTATATGTTACAACTATTAATACAAGAGCTGTGATAAGTGGAATGAATACATTTGCTAAAAATAAAAAATCTTTGGAAGTCTGTCATTGCAAGATGTTCTTAAGAACGATATTGTGGGCTACAATTTGGGTTGAAAAATGCAATGTCGGCCATATTATCAGCAAAATGGTTGAAAATATTGGTGCATAGAAAATAAAATACAAGAAAAAAATTAAGATTTATTCAAAAACTATCGGACATAACCTGCAACAAGACGATGTTCACAAAGCTAAACTGGAACAAATTCTGATTATGCGTCCAATAATAGACGTTTTTTCTACAAGAAAGATTATTTATTAGTTCTTTAATCATGTTTCCATCAATATTTCTTTAAATTTGTAACTTAAAGTTGGCTTAACTTAGATATTAAAATAAAAATTAAAGACGTTTACTGCAACAATACTACGAAGAACACAAATTTATGAAATACAGTAGGGATTATCGCAAACTAAAAGTAATTTGGACAATTTTTCAAATTTTAATGTAGATTTGCATCAGACATTATCTTCCTTTTATATTGTTTAAATTAAAGTATTCAAATTTAATTTTCATAAACGTTTCTTCCATTGCTATTTTCTCTACCCTAAAGTAAAATAATTTTAATTGATTCATAATATGGGGGATCTTACGCCGCGGGCCTAGGCCCTTACAGGCCCATTTGCCCCCGCATGGGAGACAAACCCCGCGACGCGTCCCGAAGGTCACCGCCAGGAGTACCCCATCAAGGCAGCCTTCACGAAAGTTCCGGTCAGACCAGCGCACTGCCCAGCGCACGTCACGCCGGTTATTCCCAAAAGAGAGATGAATTGGCCGCATACGACAATCCTCACCACCCAGCTAGAAGAGCCAAATGGTCCCTTCTCTTGGTTACCCGACCCGGTACGGCCCGACGAGCCAACCGGTACGAGCCAACCGACGAAAAGTGGAGGTGCCCCTAGCGGAAGACCATGGTAGGACGGGGAAATACCCCTCCGGACGCAAAGCGTCCCTGCTCCGATCTTTTCGCCCAATCCCCCCTCTCACTTGCGGAACGCCTCGCGGCTCGACGCTGGGAGTCAAAGGAGACCAGACTAGGTGATATTAGCGACCCCAGGCGGCCACGGAAAGCTCCACCTAGACGGGATAGACCCCGCCTTGTTAGGGGGTTGGAAAGTCCGGTGTCCCGCCGGCCCCCCCACAACTCGACTCCACCCGGAGGTGGAGAAGCCGCGGGAGACCGGCAGGAGCCCAGCTCCCTCTACCTTACCTCACGGCCGTCGAGGGTACCCAGGCACGAATGCCCTTGACCCTGTGCAGTGACCAACCGCTACCTGTTAGTGCGTTCGAAAATTAATTTGAGACACCCCTAGATCCTCACACTGGGCGCGGTAACCTCCAGTAGCGCACAGGCGCGCAGGATCTGGGTCGAACCAAAGAGTTCCCGCGAGGTTGAAGCGTCGCCGCATTAGTCGGCGAGTTCCCGGCCCGGTTCCCTGCGGAGATTGTGTTCAATGGCGGACCCTCCGGCCGACCCCCTCCCATGAATTACGGCAGGACATCGGGCAACCAGAGCCATACTGGCCTCCTTCTGCGACCGCTCCCAGGTTGACGAGGGAACCACCGAACACCACCCACCTTAGGGTCGGCTCACAACTGCTCCAGCTGCGGATCTCGGCGGGATGAGCCACCTGACGCAAAAAGTACATCAGGCGCTCTCCGAACCCCTCACCCTTCGGTTACTCCGGGAGACCCTGCATGGCAGTCCGCGATCCCCGTCGTCACTAGTGAGTCACCGAGACCTTTCCTCTACAAAGCCCGCTCTCTTATCTTAGGCTCCCTCTTAGTCAATTGGTGGATGAGGTCCTATCACTTTGGCTAGTCTTTCCTCAGCGACACCGCCCGGCCCTAAGACCTGCAATGGCATCGACCTATAGATCGTTGCTATCCGGCTTGACTAGAGAACCCGGTTGCCGGGGGTCGAAAAGGCGGTCGTCCGAAGACCTACGACCCATGCACAACGTCCGTTACCCGTGGCCACCGGACTCGAGGCCTGTCGACTGCGAGCCACTCTAGGAGGTAGTGAATCGTCCCATCCGGCCCTCTCGCATTCGTGTACAACGAACTCGGCCGGGCTCCGAGTCTTTTCCCACACTCAAGGGGTCGGTTTCGGACCACCCGGAGGGGCGGTCACTTAATTGATACATAAGTCAATACTTTGATTTATCAAACTAAATAGATAATAAAACTGTAAAACAATTTATATTATTACAATATAATTAATTATTGCTACATAATGCAACATTAATATAATATTGCATATTCACCGAATATTCAATAAGAGCAAGCTGAAAAGAAAGGAACAGATTTTATAGTTATAGACAGACTACATGTCTATTGTGCTTACTTTATATTTAATTATGTCAGTACAGGGTTGTGGAATTATATTTACAAGATTTTGAACTTATCGAGGTTAAAAAACACTCCATGCTTCTCAAATGATACATTTTAATTCTGCTTTTGAATTACACTGCACCATTTGACCATTTTGTCCGGTAGATATTGCGCTCAATAATACCACTAACGTTACCATGGGATTTTGGTTTGGGTTATGGCCGGCCAATCGAGTGTGGGGATCTTATCATCTTCAAGACACTTTCTTTGCGTCTTTTGTAGAATAAATTGATGCATTGTCCTTGGGAGAAAATTTATTAAGACCGGCTTTGTTTTTACTGTTGCTGCAAAAGCAGCTTTCTAACAATTCTTCTACAAATTCTTTCTACAAATGAATATATGTATATCTATTTTGACGTCCTTCTAGAAAAGCAATTCTACGTATACCTCCTGAGGAAACCTCTCCTGCTGACGTGTGGGAAATACGACATTTTTTTGCGAAATACATACCAGTATGACTGAATATCATCCCAATCCTCAAAATTAAACCTAATTTCATGACTGAAAATAATTTTAGACCTACCCGGATAGCATGAACAATTGCAGCAAGATTAATTTTTTCTTGATATTCTCTTGTCACGACAAATTTGAAGTAATAATATTGCCGCAAGGACACTACTAGGTTGCCGGAATATAATCAATCGCTCCCTTGCAACGGAACTTTGCTCTAAAACTGATACAACACTGTCATAAAATAACTACGTAAGCGAAAATTTCCTTTTGTTGGAAGGAGGACAGATTTAAACGCGCATGCTCGGAAATTTAACAAAGACAAAATTACAACACTTCTTTATTGAATCCCATCATTAGCAGCGCCATTGGATTAGCGTTCAAGTAAAGAACCCAGATATAAAGGTATTTATTATTTTAATTATTCAAATGTGATTCGGATATTTTTGTATTTTCTCTGTACAAAGTACAACTTATTTCGTACAGAAATTCTAATAAATTAAAAAGTTATGTTTATTTACTGAGGAATGCTTACATTTTTAAAATAGTTTGGTTTTGGTCCATGTTAAGGCATTACTGAAAATTTTAATTTTTGAATGAATTTTTCTCAACTTTAAGGGGAATTTATAAGATATCGTTTTAATTAATATTAGCTTTTTTTCTTGCTATTCGCGCCGGTCGAGCAGTGTTGAATTCAGATATTTTTCTCCGGGAGCAATTTCTGCGGCTCTGGAGGGGGGGGGGGACATTTTAGAGATTCGGTGTGGAAATTGCTTATTAAAAAGCATAAAATCTCAAACCTTCCGGGGGGAATGCCCATCCTCTTGAATTCAGCAGTGCGTTCGAATGTATTTTTAAATTTAAATTATCTTTTCATGACCACTAAACCCTTTTCTCTATATAAATGTTAAGTATTTTAAACAGTTTCTTAGTGTGCTATTCTCAATGCTTCTTATCATGGACTTCTATTGTATCGCTATTTTCTAATTTTTATTAAAGTTATTAACAGTATTTCCTTCCGGGGTCAGTTTTATTTAATTTTTTAAAAATTTCTCTTTTCTTTTGACATAACTGCTTGTTAATCGGATGTGTATAAGTCTTTTTATTTTCTATTTTTCTTAAATTTTAAATACGAATATTTTGAAATTGTTAATTTTTCGCGTCAGCAAACCTGGGCTTGAAATTTGCCGGAGCAAATCGGAACAATATTCCGGTTCGTAAAATTATGCGAAATATTGATCTGGTTTGCAGTGTTGTAATCGTAAAAAAATCAGAGGGTGTACGCTAAAGTCATGAAAGTCATGTCTAGAGTATATACGATATAGCTTTATTCGAGAAACCGGGGGTATACGGAGCTTTTTAAAAAAATCCAGAAGGTATACGGCGCATACCTCCGTATACCCTCCAATACACTCCGGCTGGTTTGTGAAATTATGGTAAATATCGTTCCAATTCGTCAAAACATATTATTATTATAGTTTTATACATATAGCTTTTATTGTGCTGACTATAACTTTTTTGATTATTTTGAATTTTGAATGCATTTTTTAAAATTGATATTTATTGTTAGACATAAGTTTGCCTAAAACTTTAAAAAAAAATTGTCAAACTTTGAAATATAGATTTCCGGCTCGTGAATTTTTCCATTTCGAGTCCTGCCGCAAACAATTGTACTGAAACTTAATTGGTAAGTTTTTTGCAATGACTTAGATCTAAATAACTTAAATGCATTGAATAATCACTTAAACCCTTCCCCCCCGCCCCCCTCCCCCCCAAAAAAGTTATAAAATAGTATTGTGTGAAACTTAAAACCTCGTATACCATAGCACCAAAATATTATTTTAATAGTTACAAAATATTTTTTTGTGATAATTAAAACTTAGGACCTTAAAACCTTAATTCCATTGTTATATTGTTAATGTCAGATTCGAAGACTATTTATTTGTGTTATTATTAAAGATGTTTCGTTTTGAATCCTTTTTCACACGTAAAATAGTGTTCAACTGCATTTTTATTTATTATTTTCTTCTATGATAACAATCTTTAATAAAATCTAATTCTTAAGTACCGACACTAGTCACCCGAAGTAAAATTTAACATTCAAGCTAATGTTAATTCTATGGACAGTTCTTAGCATATTTCGGGCTCACATTTTAATATTTTTTAATGTTATTTTTTGCATAGGATACATCTGGTTGATATATATAGTTGTGCAATTGTACCTTTTCGAGCTTTTATGCTATTTTTTATATGCAGATACTTTCAATTTTGAAACCTGTTCTGAAAGTGAAACTGTACTCATATAAAAGAAAACTGTAACCAAAATCGAAAAAGTACAAAAGCACAACAATGTATGGGGCATTCTCACAAACTTTTGACTTTTATGTCCCTGAATAATAATTTTTATTTTAATACATTTTTTTGTGTTTTTTCTTTATTTCATATACTGGGGAACATTCCAATGCATGATTGCATAACAATATTAACGAGATAAATAAGTTTTGGAAGATGTTGGGGGGTCCAGATAACAGGAAAACTCCTATACCGTCCCGTGTCTCTGATGCTGATTTTTAAATTTGGAGCTGTCTGTATAAAAGTGTTTCAATAAAAGTAATTCGATGTAATTTTTTTCCGAAACTGGGACAATTGTTTAATATAAATATTGTGCAAAAAATTAACCTGCACACATTTTTACGGTTGATATTATTTTTTGAACTCTGTCCCTGGGTTTTTCATCCTTACCGTCCCTCTTGCTAAACTTATACAGAAAATCACTTCAGATGCAGCCACAGAATTTTTTTCAAGTTTTTTATCATGCAGAAGTATGCTAGAGAAAGAATGTCTAAAATTCTTTGACAGGAAATTTACTCCAGAATTTAAATCACCATTTAAATATCAATTTCAAGATCGTGGCTTTATTGGTAGTCTTACCGTCCCCAAGGTTTATTTCTGCACTTTTCGAGGTAAATTAAGGGAAAAAAATTATTTAATCCAATGTTAACAACCGTTTCTAGAAATCAATGAACAGTGTGGCTATCACTTAGTCTTAACATGATTTTCCTAAAAATAGGTGATAATTTTCCTTACCGTTCCATCCTTACAGTCCCTTTTTTTCCCATTTCGTCTCTTTTTTCCTATACCGCCCCCCCCCTTTTTTTATCTTACCGTCCCTTCTTTAACACCCCTTTAAGACAATGTTATACAAAAATTCTGTATTAATAGTACTACATTTTTATCATTTCTTATTTGAATGTCCTGTGGGTACTATGCAAATTCATTATAAGTAAAAATTTAGAAGAAAATAAAAAGTTATAGTGGTAAAATGGTAAGGAAAATTAAGCTCGCAAGTTTAACTTAAACCGCAGTTAAATAAAAAAATTTTCGCTGCTGACCATTTTTTTCTTTATTTTGAATCATTAAGGCATTTGTCTACCAGATTAAAATGTGATTTTAGCATGTTTAATTTCACCAGATTTTTATTCCTGAAAGTCAAAAGATTGTGAGAATGCCCCATATATACTGGTAGTCCTCAGGTACCCTATGCAAATATATATATTATTTAAGCTGTATAGCATTTCAGCTGTAAAGATTTCTCCCATATCCCCCATTTCTCCCATACGTTAGCGTTCGAGTTTCTTCGCGTGACTAGTGTAGGTTATGTATAATTATGTAGTGGGTTAAGTATATGTATATGTAGTGTTATGAGACTAATTCAGTTACGCAAAAACACGCCGCTCGCTAATATTAATACAATGGGAGAATTTTTTAAAGGTATTTTCGTTTGCATTTTAATATTTAATTTTTTTTTTTGTATTTGAAAGCTGAGGTGAATCTGTACAAAGATCCTTTTGCACTTTTTTTATTTTGTTTACAAGTATTTTTAATTAGAACACTTTCACTTTCGGAATCGGTTTCGACAGTGAAAGCATCCTCATAAAAAAATCCTGCAAACAAAATCGAAAAAGTAAGAAACGGTCTTCTTTGAGATCGACCTCAGCTGTCATATGCGAAAAAAACAAGTTGGAAATTGCTCGTCAAACGTGACAAATGAGGTGCGTTCTTACTATAACTAGTTTTATAAATATTTTTTGCACCACATATTCCTCTGAATGTATATTTTAGTGCACTTCATAAGTGCATATCAATTTCATTCTCTTCGAAAGGCTATAACATCATTAAAATGCACTTACAATATTTTTTCCCATTGGCTGTAACGTAACGGAAAACTTTTGACTGTCCCTGTAATTAAGCTATACATCCGATTTTCATAAAATTGGAAATGACTCAACAAAATTTTACAACAATTATATATTTAAAATTTCAGACCGTTCGGAAGGATGTAACATCATTAAAATGCACTTGCAATAATTTTCCCCATTGGCCCTAATGTAACGGAAAACTTTTGAATGTCCCTGTAATTAAACTATACATCCGAGTTTTACAAAATTTGAAATAACTCGACAAAATTTTGCAACAATTATATATTTAAAATTTCAAACCATTCGGTTGGGTAGTTTTTTCTCTGTTATATGCGGACGGACAGAGAGACGGACACTATAGGTGTTACGTATTGATATAATTACGAACGCACCTAAAATTCATTTAAAAATAATCAAATGAAAACGAGATATTTAAAAAAATTTTTCCCACATAATTAACATTACCGAACAAGTGTTTTCACGTGACTGAAATAGCCTCTTACACTAGTCATGTGGAGAAATTCTAACGCTAATGTTAATCCTATGGGAGGATTCTTTACAGATTTCTCGCTTGCATTTTAATATTTTTAAAAGAGTTTTTGCATAGGGTACCTCATGTCGATAACTTTTATCGTGCATTTGTACTTTTTCGATTTTGGTTGCAGTTTTTTATATAAGTACAGTTTCATTTTCAGCACAGATTCTAACCGGTTTCAAAAGTGAAACTATCTTGATATGAAAAACTATAACCAAAATCGAAAAAGTACAAACGCACGATAAAAGTTATCGTCCTCACGTACCCTATGCCAAAAATCTTTTAAAAATATTAAAATGCAAGCGAGAAATCTGAAAAGATTTTTCCCACAGGTTTAACATTAGCGTTAAAATTTCTTCGCGTTACTAGTTTTAACCCTTTACGCGGAAAAACTCAGACTCTAACACCTATGAGACAAATCTTTTGCCCCATCTTGCTCAAATTTTAATATATTTTTAAGTGATTTTTTCGGATAGGATACCCGAGGTCGAAATAAATTGTTGTGCGTTTGTTCTTTTTTGGTTTTGGTAACAGTTTTTCAATATGCGGACTCTTTTACTTTCGGAAGAGGTTGGAACCTGTTCTGAAAGTGAAACTACTTTCGTATAAAAAAACTGTAACCAAAATCGAAAAAGTATACAAACGCTAACATTAGATATCGACCTCAGGTATCCTGGAAAAAAAATCGTGTAAACAGATTAAAACGCAAGCGGTAAATTGGAAAAGTTTTTAACCATAGGTTGAACATTAGTGATCAAATTTCTTCGCGTGACTAGTGTAGACCCTTTACGCGGAAAAACTCAAGTTAAATCTATGAAAAAAAACTTTACAGATTTCTCACTTGCATTTTAATATTTTTAAATAATTTTCGTTAAACAGGATACCTGAGAACCTGAGAAATATTTGAAACTTTTCAAATATTTTGTTTTTGTGGAATTATATTTATTCAGATTTAAGAATAGGGAAATTTCAATTTTAAAATGAGTTTTCTTTTTCCTTCTGGAAGTTAATAAGTTTTAGCAATATATTCCACTCTGGCCAAAACGAAATGAAAATAAATTCTATTTTCTTTAATAAAATTATATATGAAATTAAAATTGAGAGTGTGTGTTTATACTCATCTAGGTTTGCTTTGCATTGGTTATGTACATGGCCCACTTATTTTTAGATAATGTTTTTAATTACCTTCTAAGAATTAGAAGGGAATAAGCAACTAATTGAGAATTGGCGAGTCTAATAAAACTTCTAAACAAATTAAGGTATATTATTGGAAGTTATTGGGGCTTACCAGATAGTTGAATGGTTAGCCCTGTGGCCTCCGATTCAACTATTTCGGGTTTAATTCCTGCGGGTGTGGTAACGTATTTGTGGTGATTTGGAATCTACTTTAAACTATAAGTCCTTGTTTACTCGGTCTATATAGCATAAAAATGTCAAGCATTTGACAAACCTCCGATTATATGGAATCCTGCACAAAACTCGCACAACCTTCAAAAGTACGACTATTAGCGTACAGATAAAAAATATACAATCAAAAATTGGGTAGAAATGTGGCATTCACCAAAGTTTGGGAAGAATTTCATTTTGATACTAAAAATGAATATTCTCTTCCGTTCTCTAGATATAATTAGCTTGACCCTGGCACATTATGACCAAAATGACCCACTAATCAAATTTTCTCGAACTCGTAACCCATCCCAATGGTCTTTTCGTGCCCGAAAACAGTAGGGTGCAAAATTTGGTCAAAATCGTTAGAGCCGTTATCTAGATAAACTTAGCTTGACCCACGATGACCCAAAAATGACCCACTAATCGAATTTTCTCGAACATGTGACTTAGCCCAATGGTCTTCTCGTAATCCAAAACTGTAGAACATAGAGTTTAGTGAAAATCGTTTGAGCCGTTTTTTAGATAAAAATATCTTGACCCACAGTGACCCAAAACTGACCCACAAATCGAATTTTCTCGAACGCGTGACCTAGCCCAATAAACTTCTCGTACTCGAAAATGGTTGGATACAAAATTTGGTCAAAATCGATTGAGCCGTTCTTTGTTCTTTAGATATAATTAGCTTGACCCTGACCCATTATGACCCAAAATCACCCACTAATGGAATTTTCTTGAACACGAGACCCATCCCAATGGTCTTTTCGTGCCCGAAAACGGTAGGGTGCAAAATTTAATCAAAATCGTTATAGCCGTTCTCAAGATAAAATTTACATACACACACACACACACACAATTTTTGCTCGCATTATAGTATAAGATAGAATAATTTCAAAAAATAAAGTTCTTTTATCATGTTTTGGGGGCATTTTTAACTCAGGGAGCGGGAGGGGAAATCTAAAAAATTTTGAAGTATGTTAAGAAACAGGTATCGTTTATTTATTTATTTATTTATTTATTTTTTATCGAATGATTACCATTTGCAAATTGATCCGATCATTTGTTACATAGTTACGACAAGTTTTATGAATACGAAGTCGAAAACTATAATTTGGTGCAGGTACCGTAGGTTTTTACAGCAGCAACTGATAGCCATTCAAGAAAATTTATCTGGTAAGAACTTCATTTTGGTACTAGAAATGAAGATACGACGAGCCCCCCCCCCCAAAAAAAAAAGTTGTTTCATCGTGGGGTTCTTTTTGAGGAGGAGGGGGGGGGGACTTTAACACGGCATGGGCGAACAGAACTTATTTTTTAAATGTCAAATGAGGTATCGTTTGTTATGAATTGTTTTATTCTGAATCAAATGGTATCGCACGCAAGCCGGTACGATCATTATTTACAAAGTTAGGCCAGGTTATAAGTAGTGGATTTTGGTAAATTTAATGAGTTTGAAATAAACTCAAAATTATCCTGATTTTGATTATTGCTATTTTGAAGACATTTAATAGTTTTGAGATGACTTAATATGATATAAAAAACTCTTTTTAAGCGTAAAATAAATGTGACAAAACTATGCTAAAAAGTAAAATAGAATTTTCCACTTTGCATTGATAAAATCTTTTCTGTAAGTTTTTTATAAATGCTCGTATCGACTTGCCGATAATGTTATTCAAATACATACGAAACGATATTCCACTTGACCTTTTTAAAAAAAGTTGAATTTTGCCCCTCGAGCTAAAATGCCATCCCCCGCCCCCCCCAAAAAACAAAAAACACGGTAAAACAACTTTACATTTTGGAGACTCATCGGATCTTAATTTGTTGTGTCAAAACGAGGTTTGTCTCAAGCTTTCGTGAATAGCAATCACTTGTTACTGTAAAAACCTATTTTACCTGCAAAAGACTTTGTATTAATAAAACCTGCCGTAACTTTGTAAGAAATGACCGTATTGACTTGCTGATGATTTCACCTGATTCGGAATTATAAAAAACATAATAAACAATATCCCATTTCACCTACTTATTTATTTTTAGTTACCCCCTCCCTGAGCTAACAATGCCCCCTTTTGCGCACAAAACATGATAAAACAACTTTATTTTTTTAGTACTCATTAGATCTTCATTTTTAGTATCAAAACGAAGTTCTTCCCAAATTTGGGTGAATGGCCATCTGTTGTCTCAAAAAATCCTAGTTTACCTGTGTACTACACGCAAAATTCACAGAATTGACAACATTTCAATGAAATTACTACATATCTGCAGCTATACTTGTCATGACAAGATTCCGAGTCTGCAATTCATTTGCAGATGTTCTGACATGACAATATTGCAAATTTACAATGCGTTTGCAAATAGTCTGACATCGCAATATTACTAGTTTGCTATGAGTTTGCAGTAAGATTGATGCAACAAGATTGCAACTTGCACGATAACTTAGCTGCAAGTTCAAAGTATGGTGACTTCGGAGTTTGCATAATCTTGTTGCAGTCTTGTTATGAACTTTCAGACTTGTCATGCTGAGCTTGCTGCAACATTGCAAGTCTGCAAAGTAAGATTGCTGAGATTTTTCTGCAAACTAAAATTGCTATCTGGGTATTCGCTTGTTGCTTTAGGATGTTTCTCTGCAAACGGAATGCTTTTTTTATGAACAGATGTTAAACTCAAACATTGACATATTTTTCCCAGCTGCCAAGAAGAGTTATGTGTTTCACGCGTATCTGGTTATGTGGATTTATTTATACCCTCGAAACGTCCCAACGGCTGGATGGATTTTAATGAATGAGGTATCTTAACCATCCGATAGTTATAGGCTAGGTTTTGTTTTTATAAATTTAAAATGGCGGTAGAGGGAAGAATTTTTTTACCCACCCTATTGAGTGGCATATCATTGCATAGGTCTTTCAAAATAAAGAAGATGTTTCATTGACTATTTTACATTCAGAAGCTCCGTTTAAATATTACACAACCTGGAAGTTGTTTAGTTAGGATCTCTAGCTTTACTGCAACTCTAACTGTCATAGACATCTATAGGCCTCATCAAAACAGTGTTTATAGATAGGAACTAGCAATTAAACACAACTTAAAAGTCATCAATACAAGTAAATAAAAAAAATAGGTAAGTAATATAAAAAATAGTTTCATATTGATGAGAAATAATTAATTAGTTTGCTTTTTACGCAGTCGGGTTTTTAGATTTTTACATATTTCAGGATATCTGACATTATAATTGTTCTTATCATAGTCGATACTAATGTTGACATCATTATCTGGTTTTCAGTTTCCTTTAATGTCGTTCTTTTACTTGCGACCGTGCGAATAATCAGATGTTTGGATTATTGTGACGTTTTGCTAAGTGTCCCGCGCTAATTAAGGCTACAAATTCTTTGTACACCACTAATTTCTTATAGTTTATTTCGGCATGTTTACTCACAGATAGTTTTGTCATTAGATAAGGCGAAGAAAATTACTTTAAAATGCTGGTGTCCAGAGCATTTAGAGACCCGATTTACGCAGGACACCTGACAACACTAGTTGGATAACTCTCAACGACCCTGTAAGTTTTACGGTAACATAGATATTATTACATACATATTATGTAAGAAATTAAAAATTTGCATTCTTTCAACATTTTATTTTATCACCAGTTCTTTGAAGGAACCATTCGATGTTGTTATAAGAACGGAAATCAAAAAGCAATTTTCCTCTCCATATCTTCAAAATGTTTTATGCTAATTTAACGAATGCGATTTAGTACATCTTTTAAATGTTTCACTAAATGTTTCACTAAAGTATCCACCAACCACGAAGCATAGTATAAAAATATTTATGCCGTTCTCACCACTTTACTTCAACGTAAATTTAATACAGTAATTATGTAAAATAAGATTTAAAAATATGCATAAAATTTTTGTTAACTGTTGCTTTAATATTAAATGAAGTATCATCTATTTAATTTTAACAAAAAGATTTGCGCATTTGCATAGCAAATGTGAACTAATTTATTTTTGTGTCGTTCCTATCAGTTTGCACCGATCTCTATAAAGTATTAGACAAAACTAAAAAATAAACTCTTAATTAATAGTAAAAACTTTTTTTAAATGTAGTTTTTTATGGCTTATTTTTAGGATAAAGCTTCAAACATAATAATCTCGTTCAGAGACGGTTTCTTTTTTAATATAAAACTATTATCTACCTTAGAATATAATAAAATCACAAATGTGAACACGTTACTGGACAAATATTACTTTCTTTGTCTTTAGTATTTTGTAGTAACTGACCGTTCATTAACTTTTTCATATCTGTGCTTGAGCTAACATATGAAACAACGTTATCAAAACAACCCTTTAATCAAGAAGAAAAATATTTTCATATTCCTTTCTTGACAAATATTTTCCTTCATATTAGATGTTACTACTACTAAGTTAGGCAAAATCTTTCTGTAATGAAAGCACAATTATTTGTTGGTGTCTGTTTTATTTCACAGTTGTCACTAATAAAAAAAAGCATAAACTTTAAAAAATATATAAGGATAAATCTTTGTTTCTGAAAGTTAGTGTAACGAAACATGACTGGATTTCTTTGGGCAAAATTAACATTTAAAACTGAAACAATTTATTTTTTGTTTTATAATTACAATTTTATATTTATCATTACCATTTTTATTCCCATAATCTTAATCCCTGTGATTGTATTTTTTTTCTTTTATTTAAACTATTTGTAATTAGAATATCTTTTGATGCATAGGAAATAGTTAACACATATATCGTTCGAATGGATGCAATTTGACATTCGAACAGTTGTGTTTTCCTACTGTGTTTTAGAATAGAAGGGTCAGAATGGTAAAATGGTGATAGTTATAAATAGTTGGATAGTATTTGACCACCATGCCTTCTTTTATGAGAGCTAACTATCATATTTCTTCCTGTTTTAAGCTAATCGTTATTTGAGTTTTTAACCCCTTAACAGGTTTGTCCGTACACCGTGCGTTGAATAACAGTTTGCTTCTTTCGTTAGTAAAAGCTTTTCGACACCACTAATTTTAAACTGCAATATTGCTTTTTTTTAATGGCAGACATATTTCTATTATATAAGGCAAATATTGTACTACGACAAAAGTGGTGTATGGTCCCTATTTTTAGATTATTGTGTAAAAAAAATTAATCTCTTAAGGGGTTAAAAGTCCTACTTCCACTTTGATCTTGATCCAGAGTTGAAAAAAGGCTCCACGGCTTAATTTCTAAAACAAAAGTACCGGAGCCCTAATATTTTGCAGTATTAACAACCGAAGCGTGCCCCCTTTCTTCCTGCCTTCAATCCAATTTGCATATTTATATTTCATACATTATTTGCAAATTTTATAGCACTTTTTTTCTTTTGCGAAATAAAAATTTTAAATATATCTGTGTATTCTTAGCTGTCAACTATTCCACTTTTTAGTTACCACATCTTTCGAATAGACGACTTTGCTTAGTTTTAATGTTAATAATTGCAGAATTCTGCGATTAAATATAGTAAGGATTATGATTCGGAAATAGTTTAACACAAAAAAAGAACAGTTCGCAACTATGCATTTTTCTGATAAAATGTATGAAATTTACAGAAGTTAATATTGATATGTTGAAGAATGGAACAGCGTTTTTCAATTTCCTATAAAATCTTAAACATTAATCGATTCCTTCCGCATAACAATCTTTTGTGGAGAGTCCTTGAAAATGAAATGAAATTAAAAATCTGACATCGTTATCGGAAAGATTTGGTGCTTTTATAGAAAAAAAAAGGGAAGCACCGCTCGATTTCTTTTTACAAGAATAACAATACATGACAATTATATCTACTTACAAATGAAGGTGACTTCGTCAATGTGCAGAGTACAGTCTTAGTATGGGCAACATTTATGATACAAAATAAATAGAAAAGTCACTGACGTGAGTTTTATGCTCGTACACAATAGAAGACTAAAAACCTCAAGCTGATGCTCGTTGACTAAAAACACAAAATATTCTTTTCGGGTTAGCTATCTAAAAAAACCCAGCCAATTAAGAACTATCCCACTATCACAAAAGAAAATTAAACGGAAAGAAAATTTATAGTTCAGTCTCTTCAGTGGCGCCGTATCAACACGTAGCCGCCATCAATGCCAGCCATAAACTGGCAAATATCACTAGAACAGAAAACACGATTTCTGTTTTCCCTTCATTCCGATCAAAATAACATCAAAATGATTTAAAATAGAATAAGATACGTAATTTTTAAGGAGGAAAAGTTCCTTTTCTACACACATGAGCCATACACCAACGCCTATGTAATTGACCAAGCTGACTCCACGTTATCCATAAGAGTGAAATTTACATTTTTGTTTTCTGGAAACTCAGCGGAACCTATTAACATATAAAAGTTTCAAAGAATTCCTACACAAGTGATTCGAAGTGCTCCGCGATCATGGGGTCTTGGTAATGGCAGCGACATTTTGATGATTGAAAATACGTAAACGATAGGAATTGTCTTCACTTTTTTTCTTCTAGCGAAGAACTATGTTCAATGCCGGTAATATTGTTTGTGGACGGGCACAAAACGCATTTTAATCGGGAGACAAGAGAACTTTACAAACCTCTACCGATAATTTTGGTCGTTTTATACCCAAACGCTACCCACATTCTTCAAACATGTGACGATGCTGTTTTTCGTTAGCTAAAAACTAATTGTTACAAGTCTGTTTATTGCTGTCACAAAAAACATCCACATGAAGCTATAACTAAACTGTGCATTGCTCAATCCTGAAAATCGCGCTTGAAACTATATGGCGATAGCAATAAAAATGGTTTCAAGGCAACAGAACTTTACCCATTCGATGCAAAACGCTGTAGGCTACTTCGCTATTTCCCCATTCAAATATCATTATTTTCTTTTCAATAATGTAATCGAATTTACACGTCTTTATTTTCATTTTTTGCTTTGCGTCAGTAAAAGCTTATCCCTCTTCAAATTCCTCTTACAAAAATCTTACCTTTTAATATTCCCATAGAATTTGTCTCTCTGGTTTGTTCTTGAATGTACTTCGCGTCAAAAAGAAACCGTATCACAACAATTTGTTCATTAGTTATTCGCTTTGTCATAATGCAGATATTTGTATCCATTCACATTTACTATAAAGCTTTGCTATTCTAGCTCAGAAGAACTTTTTTGTCAGTGATTTTGCCTGTTAAAACGTGACATCGGAAGAAGAATGACGTTCGAATTATAGAATTTGTATTATTTTAAATAATAATTATGTAATAAACAAGTTGAGCTGCAATTATGGGTCTTTTTCGGGGAAACGCCAGGATTTCTAAACTTGCCGTGATTATTTTGATTTATTCGGCACGTGGATCGAGTGACTGCACTACTTGTTTGATTAACCGATCTTTTAAATGACGGTACGCTGCTGTTTTCAATATTTATAAAATCTGATTTTATAAATCCTTTCCACGATATGTAAATATCTAATCAGTGGAACATACCAGAATTAATTCAGCTTGTATGAGATTTGTCATGACTACTCACCTGCGTAGCAACCGATAATCAAGCAGTAAATGCATCTTGATAAAAATGGAGACTCTAGATGTACGCCTTCTTTAGTCGAACGCTGCAATAATCTTTCATATATATGTATTGGTTTTCTAAAAATATTAGTTTCTTGTTTAGAGAATAATGTCAAGAAAAGTATATATTATTAAATATCTTTATAGAAACACAATAATTTTTACACTTTAACTGGGTGGACACAGCTCCTTAGAACATGATTAAATATACTTGAGTAAATATCATACTTTTCGTTCATCAGAAACAACCACGTTTGAAAATTATTATATCCTATCTGTGTAGCATTTGGTGAATATACTCCTACAGGTCTTTTTCATAATGAATTTTTATCTCAATTTATCTTACATAATACAAAAATAGGAGGCTCGACAAATATCAAAGAAAAAATAATGTTTGAATATATTAAATTTATTAGTTGATGATATTTTATTTTATTTATTTGTTAACTTCTCTTTTAGTTGTCAAAAATAAGATTTCATTATGGAAATTTTAAGCAGAAAAAACAACCCATCTCAATCTGTATCGGTTAATTTGATGAACAAGGCACTTTGTTGCTAAACCTTTTGATAAAAATAGATTACTGTCTCCAAAAATCTTATTTATATTCACATAGAATCACGTTACAAACAAGTTTGTTAGTCGGCATTACTGTAACAAATTAAATTTTCGTTCTTTAAACAAAACAAATAAAAAATGGTAAATCAAATTTATGGGATTAAGAAGTTCAAAATTGAATCTATAAAACTTCAAAGTTTTTAAAATAATATTATGAAAGGTACTTAATTGCATTCTTTTCTAAAATCCCGCATAAATTTGGTAAACCCGGATCAAGACTTTTCTTATCTTCTTTTCAAATTTTTTTTTTATATAAAATATTGCTTTCACACTTGCATTTAAAAAACTTATGAAAAATATTCTAAAAAACTAAGCCTGTAGCTGTACGATACATGAAGGATCAGGGCCTACAGTACCCAACACTGTTTATTTGACCCTGGCCCCCAGGTGCTATGCAACATGTGCCCCGGCCAGGTGGCCAACCCAAGCGAAACCCTCGGTGTTTAATTCCCAAGCAATCTTTTATTGACCCTGATGGGATGAAAGGTTAAGTGAATCTTGCCATCCAGGAGCAGAACTCTCGACCTGTAGCGTGGCAGACAGGCTTGCTGACCACTACGCTACTGGGCTTCTATAAAAATATTCACGTAGTATAAATTATTAGAACTTTTAGCTTTTAATATTTTAAGCGGCAGAGCTGCGTTTAGATTTGAATAACCAAGCAAACGTCGCGTCGTTTATGAAAAAAGAATCCCGTTCTTGGAAAGGAACATTTGTTCTACAATTGTAATGTGAAGGAGAATATTTTGCTAATTCCTATTTATACATTGTATGTATCTAATAAGGGAAAAATAAACGATGTAAAATTTTAAATCTACTTTATAGATTTGTTATTCTTTTGTTGGATCAGAATTTTAGAACATGCCTTATTAGTCACTCTTACTTTCATTTGTTGTGAAAATGACTGTTATATATATTGTGAGCATTAAAAGTTGTGTAGAAGTACCTGGCTACTCACTTTATGGAAGTTGTGAAGTATGAAAAGGATTTTTGAGTTTGTATGTAAGCGTGTTGTCCTGATTCTAACATTTACGTGATCGAATCATCTATTCTGTCATTTTTTTTTACTATCGCTAAGTATTGTTGAATCTCCATAAATTTGATTGACGCCTTTTATTTTATGCAATAATATGTTAATTAGGCTATTGTTGTCGACTACGTAGAATAAATATGGTTGTAGTAGTGAGTAGTCTAGAGGTTCTATCAGTTCTATCAGTCCATTGCTGAACATCAAGACAGGTTCTGAGCTTCCACTGAGATCGTTAGCAATGACGTTCAACTTTGATTGAGTTTAGGTTAGAGTCTTCAGTTGAGTAGCTTGCATGTGGTAAGGTGTTGCGTTAATTACTCCAAATAAAAGTTGGAATCAACGAGATTCCTTTCAATTACTGAGATTGACCTATTTTCCAGTGATATTTCCTACAGTTTTTCAGAACTATTAGTGAATATATTTCGTAGCAGCTTTTTTTAGATTCTACAATATATTAAGAGGATTAAGAAAAATGAAGAACGTTAAATAGCACAAATGTATGTATACAAAAGTTCTTACAGCTGATTCAAAGCTTCTAAAGCTTTATCTTCAGAACGAAGTTTAAAAATTAAAGAGTAAAACATATAGAGAAAGAGAGACGCACTTCACAACTCGCCGTCGTCGGCGAAGTAACGGTCAGCGTCGAAAAATAGCAGCGGAGTCAAATTCTTGTTTTCGACGCTCACTACTATTTCGCCGATGACGGCGAAGTGTGAGGTGAGACTTTCTGGCTCCCTATGTCTTAATCTTTAATTTTTAAATTTCGAATTGATGAGGGAGCTTTAGAAGATTTGAAACAGCTGTATGCACCTTTTTTATATATGTTATTGCTATTTAACGTTTATTTATCCTGATATATTGGCACTCAGTACAATACTCCCGTTTTATTTATTTATATATTTAAAGTATCTAGTATCTTGTTTATAGTTAGAGTTAGAATTTGGAAAACGTCTTGGGGTTAGCATCTCTCCCTTTTTTTATTGTTAATTTCTGTACATTGTTACTTTATTAGTTGACGGGGGTGAATGGTCTGCCACAGTTGCAGTGTGTTATGTTATAAAATGTATGTTATTTTATAGATGAAGTTAAATATGCAAGCTGATTCAGAGTTGATCGTTCAAACTTTAAAGGATGATAGAACATATCACATTAAATAATTTGTGTATAAAAAATTAGTGTCGTAATCTTTTTATTCGGACAAAAATACAGAATGTTTTACTCCAATATCCGCACTCGGATTTTCTTTTATAACATTAAGGGGCACAGGACCTTTAAGTTTGTCAAAACAATTAGAAACATCGCCTTCTTCAAAGTACCAAAACACAAACAGTATGCAACTAAGATCTTTTTTTGCCCTTCCTGCCTAAAATATATATCTTTAACTACATTATGCAGAAAAATAAATGTTGTATGTACAAAATTAATAATTAATATTTAAATTTAAAATTTAAAAATTCATCTCACTAATGCGTGATTAAATGCTGCGCGATCGATAAAACTCTAAATCATGCATAGAGAAAACAATTTTTGAACAAAATAGAATCATAACACTCCTACATCTAATTTAAAACCAAAATATACGCAAAAAAGTTTGTTTAAAATTTAATTTTAGCACAAAATAAAAAAAAGTTCAAAAATTTCAAAATTTTTTAGAAGTTTTTCAAATGCAAAAAAAATAAATAAATAAATAAATAAATAAATAACTAAATTATGTGAATTTTTTTGGTTTTAGCCTGTAGTCTATAAAGAATCGCATATTTGGTAATTTTTTTAAAGCTGTAGCTTACATAGTTTAAAGAAGTAACACTGCGCGCAAACTCCAAATTTGCTAATTTGAGAAAACGCTTTTTAACCCATAAATGCCGAGTGTTGCTTTTCGGCAACATACCCAATTTAGGCTTCTAAAATACTATTAGAATAATATTGAAGCTATAATGCCTAATGTTGCCAATAAAATACATTCTGAAAATGTTATTAAATCGATTTTTAACATGTAGATGGCAACACTTGCGCTGTTTAAGAATAAAGATAGATTTATTTTTTCAACTGTTGAAACGTGCTCTTTTTGTTTTGTTTGGAAGCTTGCGAAATACCCTATTTTGTTCCGCAGTGAGCAAGTAAAATTTATTTCTTATTATAGTTCCTAAAATTCTTGTGTGTTTAATATTATAGAATTTTACGAAGTAAAATTAATTTTTCAATTAAAGACCTGTATTGCAATACTGGTCTTTAAGGTCCAGTAAAGTCCAGTTAAAGTCTTTAAAGTCCGAAATACATTATTACAATGATTTTTGAAAAATCAGGCATTTAAGGGTTAAAGTTTCAATATCTACGGACCTGCCATTATACTCACCGTCTAGAAATGATTATAACTCAAAAATAATGCAGATTTTTTGATTGCGGTTTTTTGCATATTGTTAAACTCTTTGAAAACATTCAGAATTAAGCAAAAACAAAAACGGATTTTTTGAAAATTTAAAGGTCCTTTGCCCTCATAATACTAATGTAGAAATGTTAACAAAACTTCCACCAGGACTTTCCTTTCTGCGTGTAAAATGTAACGATATCACGAGAAGATGCCATTCTCAGCATCCGAATTGACCTGGGCTATATGCTTCATATTTTCGAATAAAATTGACAGTACGTGCAGCTTGACTCACCAAAATGTACTGTACTACATATCTGTTACATTTCATTCATAGCAAGTTATGTCTGTTAGAATTTTTTTCAAAAGGCCTTTATCTTTACGCAATTGCCCACTGAAAGTGTTGCTTGGCCGGCTGGCGATCTATGGTCCTCTTTTGTACGCGAGAGTTAAAGAATCCGGAACACCAGTTTAAAGTGGAACCCGATCCACTATACACATCCATGCCTGATTTGGATTCGAACTATTCAACTTTTTTTCCGGTAGCCACTATCTACTAGATAAGCTACAGGACACTCCGTCCGCAGAAAAGGAGGGTTTTAACCGCGAACAGTATAATAATCTTTATAGGCTGATAAAAAGGGAATTCGTGGGTGGATTTTAATAAATGTGGTACTAAAATAATTTATCTTGGTCCTTGAAATATTATATACTATCGTTATATCACCTAATTGTTCTGGAATAAGCGGATATTTTCTAAATGCACGTAAACGATTGTTCGATTAAAAACTATATATTGAAGTTATAAAAATGTAACAATTATTTATTGCCACTCATAAAAAGTTGTTAATAAATAAATAATAAACCAAATTAAGAAATAATGGGGAGTAATTCTAAATGAAACGATATGACTCTTATATATTGAAATAATTTGATTATACAATAAAACACCGATTTAACGTTATTTAATGGACGATAAAGAATGCGGACAAACGTTAAATTATAACCCAAAATTAAAACATTAAGCATAAAATAAAGACTAATTTAGGTAAAATACCTTTTAGTTTTTCATTTACAATGGTTTAGACAACATTTTTTGAAATATGCTTTAACGAAACCGGTTACATTACTTTGCGTCTTAGCTTTAGCATTACATCACAAATCGCATTGTCATTTCACTCCCATTTGATTCATATATAGCAAAATAGCCTATCGTATTTTGGCCGTTTTCACCCTTTACTGTAAAAATGAATTTTTTTAAGTGAGGATGAACATGAGAATGTAGATTGTAAAATATATCTCTCTGCTCTCTGTTGAAAATGTCTTCACAAGAATATTCTTGTATCAAAAACGGCAAAGGCTTCATCCGCTCTTGGACACTCTTAAAATTGACTCCAGCAGATTCGCCACAAAAAAAATGAATTTTTTTAAGTGAGGATAAAACATGAGAATGTAGATTGTAAAATATATCTCTCTGCTCTCTGTTGAAAATGTCTTCACAAGAATATTCTTGTATCAAAAACGGCAAAGACTTTATCCGCTCTTGGACACTCTTAAAATTGACTCCAGCAGATTCGCCACAAATAGGAAAGGTAAATTGTGCCTCTTTTAAAGCGGTTTATGGAACCGTTTGAGTGAGCAAATCATTGGATTTCCAGTTTAGAAGCATTTTCCATTGTATATTTTTTTCAAAACAGTGCAGTTTATAGGAATGTTTCTTAACCAACTTCATTGAATCATTGAAAAGGGAAATTTCCTAATTCCTAGAGAGAGAATTTAACGTTTTCTTATTTTAGTCAGTTTTCCAATCGTTTCCGAAATTTTTTTACACTATATTGGCTTGCTTTAAAATTGTTTGCAAAGTTGAATATGGAATTCTGAATAAATAAGCAAAATCAGCTGTACTGCCATCTTTATCGTTGACTTTCCAGTTCATATTTTTCTATTTCCAGCAAGAGAATTGATTTATTAAGCAATATTTTACCATCTAAAGCTACACTGTTAAAAGTTTGCAGCATTTTGTCCAGTTATTCGACCGTTTTTTGAAGAAACGGTTTTATAACCGTAATTTAACTATATTGATCATAAAATGGCCAATAATATGGTCAGAATAGTGTTAAATTACGGTTGTGTAACCGTTTTCGATAAAAACGGTCCAATGACTGGAATGAATGCTGCAAAGTTTAACAGTGTAAAGAAATTTCTTTTACAAAGGCTATCAGATCCGATCTACTACGCAAACCATAATTTAATCAGATAAAAAGTATTGGTCAGCTAGGATACAATGAATGTGGGCGAATGGAAAGGAGAGTGGATTTCGGATATTGCACCTGCAGATGGTAAAAAGATAAGGAGAGAGGAGATTCTGAGTTTTGTGCGTGTTAATAAGACAGTTTTTTTTGTTGCAATTTCTCCCTAATATAGAAAAATTCCAACTGAAAAAACCATAATGCGGAAAATATATCAAAATGATAACGGGGAATCTGGGATTTTTTTACATTTCAAATATATACTGTTAAAAACGCGCAACAAACTGTGAAGTCGTTCAACCGTTTTTATAGAAAACGGTTACATAAACGTAATTTAACACCATTCTGATCATATTATTGCCCATATTATGGCTATAACAGAGTTAAATTATGGTTATGTAACTGTTTTCTATAAAAATGGATGAATGACTTGACAGTTTTCTGCAAATTTTTAACAGTGTAGGACTGATGAATTGATGGAAAATGACGTAATGTTTGAGAAATTGTTAAATGCGGGGTTTCACTGTATTATGAAAATGTATTACATTTGAACCCCGATTTAACGAATCGTTCGGGACTAGAAACTTCGTTCGTTATATCGAGATTATTCGTTAAGTTGGGATAATCAAAGCAAATTTTTTATAAAACCGAACAAGTTTGAAAAATGGCTATAAATAAAAAGAACAATGCTCACTTACCTTAATAATGGTTTTAAATATTTCTTGCTTTAAGGAAATACACTGTGAAAAAATTTATTCTTTTTTTATGTAGTACTATAAATCACAAGCATTCTAATTAAGAAAATCTCTCATTAAAATTTTATGTATAAATTATGTTATCTTTTATCGATGTTTCTTTGCTTAGTTCTGATTTTGTATACTAAACTTCGTTATTGATTTCTTACTGAAGCTGTGAAAACAGTGTCATGAACATCATGAGTCATCAAATACCGTTTCAAAGTATCCACACTAATAACTGCTTATTTGAATGTTGCATGCTTCATCTCTATTTCATCTTCTTCATCCGATCTACTACTACTACTGCTATTGATAACATCGTTGTAACGTACATTTTCGAAGGTATGCATTTCGGCGTAATAAGTTACACATTCAGAAAATTGACAATCAGGGACATTGAATTTTTTTTATATAAATATTGAAAATTTTTACAATTTTTATTTTATTGTTACATCAAAAGTTACCCGTTAATTCTAGGTGGTTTTTCTTTCATTTTTGTCGTGACCGTAAAACAATTCGCTACATAGAGAAATTCGATAATTCGGGGGCTTGACTGTATTTATACTTATTAGCCCCTGGTATGCTATTTCTTTCTCCCAACAATTACAGTGTAGCCTCCAGTCTTAAAGCCAGCCGTAGAACAAAGCAGATGTATCATTGTACGGGATAATCTCTACTGCAATTTTTAAAGCTTTTAAGCATTGTACATTCTCAATTTTCATCATTTTGTTTGAAAATTGTCTCTCAATTTATTTTTGAGATATTAATTTTTGTGTAGTTTTTAACACCATTTCTTTAAGTTGGCAACTCACGTACTCCATTTCTGTAGAAAGTAAAGAAAAAATAGTTGGAAAATAGTAGATTATTATTTTTTTGTTGTCATTTCCCCATAACAACAGAAAAAAAATTAATTAAAATATGTGCTATTTTGAAAAAATATTAAATGAATGATTTCTGATAAAACATGGAGCTATTATAAACTATGTTTAATTTTAAGTATCTATATTAATCTTACAAACACATGAAGGCATTTGAATCATTAACAGACGAGTCTTTTTGCCAAGTTTCTTGAAGGACGAAATTGTTTTTTGCTGTATTTGTGTAGCATTATGCAATAGTGACGTCAAATGCATACTTTTCGGTAGATGTTGCTTAAGAATGGGTCGTAAATGTGGAATTCTTCAGATGAGGCGAATGACGTCATTTTATATAAAATAAAAGCATGTGTTTGAAGTTTTAAATAGGAAATTTATTTTGTATTATCTATATTTATATACATATATGTAATTTTTTTTTCGTCGGGGGCAACAGTAAATTCTGAAAAAACAGAATTCCTATTTTCTAGATTTTCTTCTTTTTTTCGTTCAATTTGAAGTTATTGATGTAATGTCAGATGTTAATTTCATTATTAACAATAAATATTCTGCTATAAAAATTGTCCACAATGTAATTAGAATTATTATGAGCAACTGTTAACTAAGATAGTTAATAATTATATTTTAAAGATAATCGCTTCATTGTGTAAAATCTTTTACAGGTACACATTAAAAAATATATATGCAAAAATCTGTTGAATGCATCATATAAGCGTTTCTAGAAACAATGTAGTTTCCAGTGACTGTAGATAACAATAATGGATTATCATGCCAAATACTCTGTCTTGCTAAATCATTTGGGCTAAAAATGCCATCTGGTATGCTTTGAATCGGGAATTTTTTAATTTAAAATATCTTGTTGTTAAAGTTATGAACAGTAGTTATGTTGTATTAGATTAAAATGCTTTGTATTTTTAAGTAGGTAAAGCTCAAAATGTAGAATATGCGCTTTAATTTTGTTTATTACAGAATCCTTTTAGCACCCATCTTCTTAGAATAAACATTTCAAATAAATATTCCTTCTCGCTTAATCTGTCTATATTGTACTACATGAAGTATCATCTTAATTTTCAATTACTTTCAATTACTTTTCAATTACGTTTGTTTTACTCTTTAGGATGATTTAGACTTAGAGGTATAAATACATTGAATTCTTATTTTTTATTTCAAACATTATTTAATGCTGAATATTCAAAGAGAATTTTTGTACATTTTGTCGCATTTTATAAAAATAAAAATGCAAATTTAAAGTATAACAATTTATAAACACAGAAGAACAATAAAACAAGACATTTTATTTTGGTTTCCATTAATAAGTCACAATATATTTTCGGAATCTCACAAATTGATGTTTAAAAGAAATAAAGGAGAAATAAATCATTGAACTGAAAGTGGAGGTAAAACGTCTGATCTTCCATTATTTTTAGCAACCGTTAATAAGGAAATATACTTTTTCAGTAATATGGTTTGACTATTCTAAAGCTATTTCCTTGCCATAAATAATCTGGAAATGATTTTAACAAATTTAAGCACTTTTCCAAAAGATTGAAAATTCAGCTTTCTAAATGAATATCTTTAGTTATGCAACAGTTTGTTTCGAATTTTAATAAGAATCTAAAATTCTGTAAATGATTAAAAAATACGTTCACATAAATATTATAATATTGAAGAAATCAGTTTCATAGTTTAAATGTTAGAACTGTCTGAAAAATTAAACTTAAATTAATAGTAGTCCAGGCAAATTTAAGTAAATACACCTTCAACCGGGCAAAATTGTACTAGATGCTTTGTTAACTGATTTTTAATCAGTAACCATTACTGCGAAATATAACCAAAATCAGACAAAATCCGAGCTCGAGAACACCCTTAAAAACGGATATCAAAATGGCGGACTGAGTCATATGTTGTTTTACATTGTGTTGTTATTAATTTCTAATTTTGGGGGGGGGGGGCATTTATGGTATTATAAAAGTTAATTTGAGTTTTATATTTTTTCAGACTTAATTACCTGTAAAAATGGACGGTACTGAATTTTATGTGATTTGTGAAAAAGAAATAGACAAGGGACAAGACATAGTTAAAATTTTGCAAAAGGGAGTAGACAGTATAAATGAAGCCAGCCGAAACCGTAAAAGCGATATAATTGCAACTGCTAGAATACGTGTCCATGTTTTGTGTCGGAAGGCATTTACTGATAAAAATGGAATTGGAATTACAAAGAGGAAAGCTAGCTATGCAAAAATACCAAGGAAAAGTATTCACTTCATTGAGGGTTCTGTGTGAAGTGGTATCTCAGATTGATATCACTTTGGAGACGAAGAAAAATTCCTTGCAATCTTATTCGAGAACAAGTAAACTCTGGTTAGAATATCAGCTAATAATCAGTGCTGTAAGAACCTTAATAACAGCTGACAGGATTGGCCCTTGGAAATTGCACTTGCGTGCTATGCTGGAGATTCTCCCCATAATAGCAGCATTAGGGCATGTAAATTATCTCAAGTCACTGTACCCGTACTTACAAAAATTTTTTAACCTGCCATCTGAAAGCGCAAAGGTGCACATAATATTTGTAGAAGGTAAATAGTCCGCATTTCTCAAACTAATAAAGAGACAGAGCTTCGTTCTATTGCAAAAATATTGTGTTCAAATTCTTGTCTACATTCAGATGTCGCTGAGGCGGGGAGAAAAGCAATGCTTCTGTTTTATGACTGCGAGACTCTAGAATCCACAGACGAACTACGTCACCAAATTTTGTTAGGGAATGTAACTCAGCAAAATCATTTGTTGCATGTGAACGTTTGGCTCCGACCGATTCTTATACAAAATATCATAGATATCACACGTACTTACAAATAAATATCTGGAAAGCTACTGAAGAAAGAACCAAGCCACAATATTGGGGTCAGTATATAAAAAACAACTCATACTATGCAATACTGTGCGACTTACCACCAGCTCCAGATCATCTACTTAATATGATTCGTTGTTCCTACAAGACAAACTGTGCTACTTTACGATGCGGATGCAAGCGTAATGAATTGCCCTGTTCTACAGCTTGTGGGATGTGCCAAGTCAATGGATGTAGCAACAACTACCTAACTTCTAACTATGAATAAGATGAAAATTATTGATGCAAGTTTTTTTTTCACTGGATCATTTCTGTAAAATGAACTTAAGCAGTAATTTGTAAGGGATAATAGACTTTTGAGCGCTGTTTAACGTTTTGAACTATACTTCAAAGTTAAGTTCTGAAAATAAAGCGATATATTACCCTAAGCGATAAAATCTTTGCCTTAGTTCCAGAAAATCCCTTCCTTCATTTTGAAATCCGTATATACGGGTGTTCCCGTGCTAAGATTTTGTCTGATTTTTAGTATGTTATTAAGCAGCAGTTCTTGATTAAAAAACGCTGTAAAAAGCTTATATTACAATTTTGCCCATGTTCATTCACAAAATGCTTGGACTATAGTTTTTACTTAAATTTTTCTAAAATATAATATTCTTTGCGTTTATCGTCTGTAATCAGAAGTACTTTCAAAGATGTCATAAAAAATGTTATTTAAATTGAATAGAATATGCTATTATAGCAGCTATTGTGATATTGCACTGAAAACAGATAGTGTAAACCCACTTTCAAGCTGTTGTGATGATAAAATGTGTAAACTAGATTAAAAACCTCTTTACAACTCTAGGAAAGAAATAAGCTAAAATATATGCGAAGAGAAATCATATGTTTACAATTTATATATTCTACACATATTGACATGTTGTAAGCAAATGACAAGCAAAGGCAACATCCAATAAAAAACTCAATATTTGTTGCAAAAAATCACTCTTAGACTGCAATTAATGTTGTTCAAAATACGCTGGCTAACATATTCCAATTTGATGTACCCGACGATTATAGAAGATTTTTTATAACTGTCAGGCATAAAAAAATACTTTTTTTAAGAAGAAGAATTTGAAGAATCTGGTCAAGCATTTTGAAATTTATAGCATTTTCCTATCAGGATCAAACGAATACAAAGTTTTTGCTGAATAACTAAAATTGATAATGAAACTCGTATTTCATTATACCTTTTAGATCATATTTTCTCTAAAGTATTTATAACCTTGAGGAAAATCCAGCAATCGAATTGACTTGAGTTAATGTCAGTCAATATGAGATAACGATAACAAGGAAAAAAAAACATAAAAGGCAAAAACTTCGTTTTAAAAAAAGAAAAAAAATTCTTTCAAGAGTCTGTTGCGTATTTAACCCTTAAATGCCTAACTTTTCAAAAATCATTGTAATAATGTTTTTCGATTTTCATTTTTTAAATAAGTCATGGGAAAAATACTTAAAAAATCATATTTTGTTTTAAGTATGGTTTATGGCTAAAAAACAGTTTGTTACTAATCGGCAATAATGGTCTTTAATTTAAAAAATAATTTTGAATTTATTTGAAAAAAAATACCCCTCGTATATTTTGCAGATGCAAGTATTTGTAACAGTCTGAAAATGTCAGCAGTAAAGATGGATGCAATGATGAGCAGCATTTTTAACTACATGAAGATAATTTAAAAATGATCGGATATCCTTTTATCGGATATCCTCCAATTTATAATGAATAATTTTTTGATGACATCTATATCTATATTAATATATAGATGCATCCCATGCCTGTGGTTTTCAGGAAAACACCTATTTCTAAATGCATTCAACTATTTAGAGTCCTTATAGTGAAAACTAACATAAAATATTTTTTTGTCCGTCTGTCTGTTTGTCCGCAACAGGCACAGAAACGGTTTCATAATAAATAATGAACTTATCAGGGGCAAATAGAGAATGATGCTTGATGCAATATGCAGTTAATGGTATTCCCTATATATAAAACAGTTTTTGAGAAAACATTGAAATTACAGAGGATCAATCAAGCAACCAATCTTTTAATATTCAAAACCCCGGTAACGAATTGATCAATTTTAAGTAATCTTACGGCGATTGAAAGGTCCAACTAAGATTAAAAAAATTCTAGCTATAATATTTAATTTGCAGCATTCCGATATTTAAATATTTTTTGATAAAACAGGGAAAAACATGGAGAATAAATTAATCAATCTTTCAAATTTTTAAGAATTCTTTGTTCAACTTTGCAGTAATTCCGGCTTTGGTGGTATTAAATGATGCTACAGTTATGTGCCACGGTAAAAGAGGACTTTGAAGGAAATGTTATTAGAAATGTGTGTTTTGTAATAAAACAAAACAATGCTCCCCCGCTCAGACCGCGATGGTTTTCATAGCCGCAATCTTCAGCTTCAGCCTTTTTTTTCTGAGTCGATTAACACATAGATAATTTTCTATAGATCTACTTCGACCATTTTCTATAGATAAACTTCTTAATCTTTTCGGTACTTCTCCATTATACAACTGACTTCTTTCCATAAAAAAAAGAAAAAAAATATATCGTCAAACTGTACAGTTTAACGCCAAACATGCATGCATGATCGACACATTCATTTGATGTCCGATGCGTTGCACATGTTTTCTGTGTTATCAAGTGATTTTTAATTAAACGTTTTTCAGTACTCTTTAATGAAGTTTTACTGATTTATTATAGTTATTTCACTATATAAAAATAACAATTACATCCTTGAATGACGTCGCCATGATATTATGAGATAAATAGCATTGGAAAAATGTTACGATGCATAGTTATGTATAATAGATCAGTTTCAACTGATGTTACAACCATTCACCACTAGAGTAGGACAGGACCGGCGCAATCATCGGGCAAACAAGTCGGCTTTACCGCGTTCAGGGTCCCGCGCCAATTGAGGCCTTGTTAGGGTCCCCGACTCTCTCTATACAATTCGGAATAATGTTTCCGCTGTATAAATAATGATATTTTTGCTCTAGGTTTGTTTTGAAATGTTCCTTCGTGAGAAACAAGTGAGTATTAACTTTATTTCTTACAGACATAATTCGTATAATTGTCGGTGACTGCATAGATTGTATGATCCTGAAAGTAACCAAGAATTCAAAAAATAAATATTTTAAAGGAAAGAAGATTTTACGAAATTAAGAAAAACAAGTTCTTTCCCCCTCTCCTGCTTCCACCATATTTGACTTTGAGCGATAGCAAACTAATCACCAGTCTCAAATGGAAGACTAAATATAGCGGACGCAGGAGAGGGGGTAGGAACAGTTTCAAGTGACGTCATTTATTTTTATTCCACTTCTTCCTAGCCCCGCGATATATTCCTAATCTTGATGTCACCTTTGGCAGTTACAATTTTCTAACTGTAAACATTCGCACTCTTGACATGAGATTCTAATCTGCGTGCCGGCCAAATCCAGAAATTTACTTTTAGGCGCATTCTTAGTGAAATATTCATTTTATCCGAGGAAACAGTAATTTCATTTTTACTATGACGTCATTTTCACTTACTGAAGCACTCTGATTTCAGCATCTCAATCTCAGTATCAGTTAAATGAAAAAAACATTGAAATGTAACAGCTTTATGAGTAAAAATGCGTTTTCTTAAAATCGTAACGTCATTTTCTGTTTAAAATTTTTAAAAAAATTAATTTTGTCTGTAATACGAAAATGGCATCCGTAATGATATGGTAATATTCCCGTTGTTTCCATTCTCTCTTCAACAATGGAAGCAACCCGATCGCCACCAATGTGAAAAAATTCCATAAAGAACTTTTAAACTTAAAATTAAAATGTAAAAATGGGATTGTCAAAAAAAACAAACAATAAAAAACAGCAAGTGGGGACATATCTACAAATAAACCACTTTCATTTAAAAAAAGAATCATCAAAATCGGTTCAGTAGAAAGCTCAAGTCAAATGGCTAAAAAAACAGCCTTGTCTTTTAAATATGTAGACTACCCATATTAAATGTGAAAGGAATGATATTTTTCATACTTTTTATTATACATTATTTTATGATACAACACAATTTAAAAATAATTTTTATTAGCCCAATATTGCAGTATATGTTGGGCCCCACTAACGGCATTATCAGGACACCTTGCGACGCGACGTTGCGACGGATGATGAAGAATAACAGAAAGATATTTTCCCGTGTGTGTGTGTATGCTAGAAAAATATACTGAACATAGAGGTTTGAAAATTTCGGTAGGGATAGTCCAAGGCAGGTACGAATGCACCTGAAGGTCACATTTTTCATTTTTTTTTTAAATAATTAACCACGATAGTAATTTAAAACCATAATAGACATCATAAAATAGGGAGCCGCCACCGGCCGTCAGGGTTTCGAAACCTTCCGAAGAAAATAGCGGGTAAAAGAGTATGAAAATAAAAATAATGAAAAAAAATTGAAAGATATCTATTTAATTTGCGTACATTCTCATTTCTAACGGTGTGGGGAAAATAATCAATGTTATTCCTTTCGAAAAAAATATTTTCCGAGAGGTCTTTTTCTGTTTCTTCGTTTTTTCAGCAGTTGTTCTCATTCAGCATCCGTTTTCCAAATTAATATAACAAAACAGAAAAAAATACCCACTTAACCCGTTCGGATCTAGCGTACAAATAATACTACATGCATTTTCATTGAGTATTATTTTGCCTTAAATTTCAAAGGAAATTGCTGTGTTAAATTGGTGGTTTTTTTTATTAATTAAAAATTAACTATAAATTATTTTGATTCCAGATTACTTTAGTTGCCTCGGCCGTGTTTTAATACACATTTTACAATTCTGACATCCAAAATGTGGATTTGTATAGAATTTCAGACAGGCAGACGAATTTTCATTTTTATATATTAGATTGCGAAACAAAGTGTTGGAAATTATTTATAGTTAAAACTTTAATGAGTAGGGGGTCTCCGAATTTCTTGGGCCTTTTTTTTAGATTCCAATGTCAAAATTATTTTGTTTCTTTACTGGGCGATACAGTCTGGTGATAGTTTAGTGATAGCTTTGCTTACAGAAAGTGCTTGACGGGATAATGAAGAAGTACCATTTTTTCTAATAAAATGCAAATTTCAGGTATATCTGAGCAATTTTATAAAATTTAGTGCGTAGGCGAAATATTTGTCAGACAAATAAACTGAAATAAGATGGAAAAATAATTTTAAATTTTCTTCATGCATTTAAATAGAATTCAGGATAAACAAGTTGGGAATGGGTCAAACGTGGCAAATGAGGTGCGTTCCTACTATAAATAGTTTTATAAATATTTTTTTCCCCACTGCATATTGTATTGAATGTATATTTTAGTGCACATCATAAGTGAATATCAATTTCTTTCTGTTCGAAAGGCTGTAACATCATTAAAATGCACTTGAAATAATTTTTCCCATTGGCCGTAATGTAACGGAAAACTTTTGACTGTCCCTGTAATTAAACTATGCATCCTATTTTCATAAATTTGAAACGTTCTACAAAATTTTGCAACTATTATATATTTATTGTTTGTGACCATTCGGTTGGGTAGTTTTTGCTCTGTTATAAGCAGACAGACGGGCAGACAAACAGACAGACGGACAGACAGACAGACGGACCGAACGACGACTATAGGTGCTACGTATTTATATAATTACGAACGCACATAAAAAGCATTAATTTAACTATAAACCTGACTTGGAATTAATATTTTCAGACAGTTGTTAAAACTGAATTGCATTAAATTTTTGTTTCGATACAATTAAACGAAAGTTACAAATGAATAAAAAATATATCTTAAAATTTACTTTGACTCTAAAATGTTCCACTACTTTCTTTAATTACAAAATAATTACTTTTCTTTAGCTTAATTATTTCCTTTATGAAACGATTGATTTTAATAAATGCATTTAAATTGATTTTTTATATTCTGACCGCCTTTATTTAATTATTAAATTGACTTGAAATTAATGTCTTCCAACGATAAACAAAATGAAATAACATCCAATTCAAAGTACAATGCAATCAAAAGAATATTGCAGAAAGCAAAATTAAGTTAATTGAAAAGTTACTTTTACTTCAAAGGTTCTTACTGCATTCTTTAACTAAAAAATAATTACTTTTGTTAATTAAAAGTATTATGTAATCTTGCAACAGATTTTGAGATTTAGTATTTTGTTACTATATAACATTATTAAAAAATATGTATATTCGTTTAATTTGGAAAATTTCATTCGCTCATTTGACATTTATTTTAAATTGACAATTTTTTTTAATTGGTTTACTTTTTTATTTAATTTTTAGCAACGACGTACTTTTTTGTTTTAATACCGACTTTTCTGTTGCCTCCATGAAATCAAAGTTCACTCTTGGACGGTTATCAAACAGGTGCCCGACCTGGGCATTTTTTCTGTCAGTTGGAAATATTCAATTCATATGATAACTTTATCAATCAGTTTGATTGTGTTAAAATATTAGCTTTTCTACGTATCCATTATTTATATGGAGTTTCTTTACCTGCGGTTTTTTTTCCTTTTGAGCTATCTACATGACAGACCAGATGTTGTTACCAATAAGGTTATCTGAGCGTAATATGCTCACCGGTTGTCTGCCGGGCTAGTTTAAACTGTAGAGCATGGGCCGTGTAAGCCTACGAACGCACCTCGTTTGCAATGTTTAACGTGTAATTTTGGGACTTGTTTTAATTGTAATTTTTATATTTCTTAAAATAATTTATTTCTAAAAATACGAATATTTCGATACTATTTTTCCGTATATTTGAAACTGGGATATTTCATTAAATTACCTTTAAATGCACATTTTTTTCTTGTTAGAAAAGACAGGCTACAAGACAAAAGTGGATCTAAATCCATCGCTGTATTTCTTGCTGTAGTTTTCAATGGGGATTGCTTGCGTAATGCTGAATGTTTCCTTTCTATTTTTTTTTTTTTAAGATTAGTAAAATAAAGTAAACATACAGTAAATTGCCGTAATAAATAATTATCACTGTGTTTTCTCGTGTTTGTAAAGATTTTCATTTCCGCATATTGATGTAGAAATGAAATATTGGTGCAAATTACTAAATACAATTATATTCTATACGTAGAATAATGTATTTTATCTATTCCTATATAATTGAATTAACGATTTGGGTAATCAGTGCGTTTTCTCTAGGCGTTTTTATCTGTTAAATTATTAAAAGAGTTATTTTCGAATAACTGAAAAACAGCTAAAATTAAAAAGAGGAACATTTTCACATGTGGCCTTATCCCTCTAATGCCCATGGTAGAATGCGTTCCAGAAATTAAGTAATTCAGAGAATCGGAATTTGTGCCAGAAATTCTAAACAGTAAACTTCGGTTTATTTAATAACGAAATATCTGTTATTAAATAAAGCAAAAATTTCTATTTTCAATCCCTGGACTAAACACGGAATATGTAAATTAAAAAAAATCACTAAATCAGGACCGCTGATGTAGCATAAATGCTACCATGGGCATTAGCGGGTTAAGGCAGCCTTAGAGAATTTTCATAAAAATCTACGCGTGAAAAGTGTACGAGAGCTACGCGAGAGCTACACGAGTACACGTGAACTACTTTTTAAAAGATGCTACACATAGGCAAAAATCGTGTAATTTTTTAATAGTGAAATATAATGAAATCCGAGGAATTGTGGATTGGATGTATTAAATTTATTGAATTTTACAGTTTACAAGTTCTCATTCTATTTTTTTGTTTTCAATTAACGATATTTCAACGGATATAAAAAAGCAAGGATATACATAGTGTAATTCTAGGATAGATGGTCATAGTTTTTAAAGATTGAAATAAAAATTCTTAGAATGGAAATACAGCAAATATTTATGCATATTTGAAATTCTTGTACAGATACTCATCATATTTTGGTCAAAAAATAATTACATATCGAAAACATAAAGGGGTCATTCCACACAAAATGAGCAAAAATTAAAAAAAAAGTCGTGGTGCATAGTAACCGATTTTAATAAAATTTGGTACACAAATTCAATTCATATTCAAATAGAGCAGTGCAAAATATTTCGACAAAAAAATAAAAAAATTTGGAAGTTCTGGACATTTAAAAAACTTGTGACAGAGAATGGCATGTGCACAATCGTTCAAAATTGCAAGTTTGAAGTTCCGTATCTTGAAAACTATTTAACATAAATTAAATCTTTTTATAATATTGTAATCTCTGGAAAATTATCTTCATATTTATTTAATAATAATAATTTGGTAACGTCATGATTAATCTTAAATTTGTTGTAAAAATTGAAAATTTGTCAATTTTGAGAAAATTAAAAACGTTATAAAAATTAAAGGAATTCAAAAACATCTGTGAAATCGATGCCTGATGTAGTGTTACATATTAAGATCGAATTGCTAAAGTTTTTAAGTTGCCATGTATTTCCTTCACCTTTACAAAAAATTTAGAAACCTAAAAAAATGACAAAACTGTAATTTTTCCTCTTATTGATAGGGAAAAGAAATATTGAAGGAAAGGTCAGACATTATAGTTATTGCACAGACATAAAGATGAATAATTCCATGATATGCTAAAAAAAATTCAAGATTGCCTTTTGATTCCTAACGTCACAAAATTCGGTTAAGAAAGTGATATTTGTTGCATTCCAAGAGCTTTGCTCTTTGAACAAACTCGCGTTTTTTTTACAATATTGCACGATTTCAAAGGGAAAAAAGATGCAATGCTATGGATTTAGAGGATAAATATATAAATTTTTTTGTTCAAAGTAATATTTTTTTTACTGTAGTTTAAAATAAATATATTATTAGCCAAAAATAAACTGAAAGCAAAAATTAAAGTTTCTATATTTAAAATATACACTTTTATCTATAATATGAAATAATTTAAAAGTTTAATAAAGCTTTTTTTCGCTTAAAAAGAAGTGATAGAAATATTGCATTTTACCCTTAACATTTTTTACCGTTTTTCTTTTCTCTTTAAGGAATAAAAAGGCAAGAATGAAACTTTCGATATTTAAATTCGATATATATGCATTTATCTATAACGCCAAAAAAGGTAAAATTGTCAAAGCTGTCCTTCATGCTTAAATGAGTCGTAGAAATATTGCATTTTTACTTCAAAATTTTTGAAAAATAATTTTTTTTCTCATTACGGAATAAAAATGCAATTACTAACTTACGCCAATTTGTTACTTATTATTCATTCCTAATTACAAAAAAATTGTAATATAGTCTTTCCATTCCTAAGGCTAATAATCAGAGCTGAAATTTTAAGCATGTAGACAATACCTCGATTTTGCATTCACTTTTAATGTATATTTTAATACTTAAATAAACAATCCTGAAATCTATTATTTTACATTTACTCATCAATAGATATGATCTTCATATAGACTGATTTTCATTAAAATATGTGACATGTCTGCGACAGCCGATTTGCTCATTTTGCATGGAATGACCCAAAGTGGAAACAAAATTGAAATTAAAACGACAGATGATCATCTCTCCTTCAAGCCGAGGAGAGATGGCCATCCAATACAAGGGAGAAAAAATTAAGTTGAAACAGCAAAAAATAGCACATTTGATGTAGTTAATCATGCATAACGCATGGAAATTTGTAAAGATGCAATTCTATCTCTGAAAATCAGTGAATAAAATTTGAATAAACAAAATTTGAAGTATAATTTCAATCCTTCTGTTTTCGTAAAATTTTACCACATTTTCGGCAAAGATCTTGATGGTTTGAACACGTTTTATGGAACCACTTATGGCACCTTAACATTTTATGCAGTAATCCTTTTTGCTCTGGTATTTTATTCTAGAACCAACACAGTGATACTCATCCAATTCTATTCCTTCGGAATCTGTAGAATCTAATACTTTCAAATATATTTTATCTTCTTTTTCTGAAATAAAAATACATCGCTAATCCCTATTATATTAATGCTATTGAAATATTTATATTAGTTAAAATTTAAATAATTATATCAATTAATATAATTATAAATATAAAAATTATATAATTATTTTAAAAATAATTATATTTAGTTAAAACCCCCACTCCGTATTGTGAAGGCGCCTACCTTCACATATTAATATTAAGACCTTTTCTCTTTCCCCCCTTTAAAATTACATTTTTTTAAAATTCTTAAATTTAATTATCTGTCTGCATTCGGATTCAATCTGTTTTTAGTGCTCTTTTCCCTTCATAAATTAAGCATTCAATTCCCAGTCTCTTTAATATTTTAACCGCAGCGCACTGCAGTTAAAAGAAAAGAAATCATTTCCTTTTCTCGCCTAATAACTGGATTCTAATTTTCATCCTTCTGCTTTAGTTTGATGATATGCAGAAATTAGTCAGACATATTCCTTCTACATTTTTAGCCGTTGGTCCAGATGTTAGATAGATGTGTCATTTCAGTTATTAACCCTGTATTTATTTTGTTTTTGTTTTTTTGACGTGCTATTTCGGCCGCTTCAATCCCATGAGAACTTTAGCAACCCCTATAGAATGTCTTTCGCGGTTTATGAGCTAGAATTCCTACGCAGCCATTGGCGTTAAATATTTCTTATTACTCTTTTACATTCCCCATTCAATTTCAATTATTGTACTTTGACCACATGTCTTCCTCTCTTTTTAATCTCGCCATATAGTATATGTATTTTGCGAAATTGTGTATGTACGCTTGCCAACACTCGAGATTTCGAGAAAGTATATTTTGAGGCTAGCTTCTGAACTCGCATGATGTGAATAAAATGAAATGTAACTCTTCGCTCCCTTCTCCAACATTGGCCGTGTAATTCTCAGCGGTGGTGGAAACGATCCCGGTGCACAATAAAGACCTTCAGAAAATTTCTGCCTTCTATTATCTCAGCAGTTCCTTGCCTCCTTCTTAAAATAATTAACAATTGATTTTTTGCCTTAGAGTCAGTATTGAAGCTTAGCAAAATGAACCACCTGTGCAACAACAAACAACTACTTTACAAATACTTGGTGCTTAAAGCAGGCATTGCCGAGGTTACATTTGGAGAAGCGGTGCACGTGATATATATATATATCTTATTCAAAATAATTACTAATACTGGATTATTACAAAAAAACTGTTCAATTTCTTTAACAAAAAACTGCAAAATTCATGGACTATCAATTATGGACTATGTTCATTACAGTGGCTGTTTGCACGCTTATCTAGCCTGAAATGTCCACTACCCCGGTACTGAGACGCAATAATTATGACACCTGTAGTACCCGGTTAGCCAGTTTGATCTTTGAGTGTGCTCTCCAAAACAGATGTCTGAAACTATTTTCTGCTATTCCAGAACAGAGGTTCAGTGAATGTTGCCTGCTATACAAAAAAAAAAAAAAAAAAAAAAAACAGAAAAAAACTGATTCCCGTGATCCTGAATTAATGTGAAAATGAAAGACGCCCTCGTACAGCACTGTACCGCAGATTTCCTGGTGGTCATCGGAAATCCATGCATCCTCTTGCCGGGGGATTCCGTCACAAAGTCCGCCAAACACCTCCTTTTTATTTCCAGCAAGAAGAGAAAGGAATAAATTATCATTCAGGATGACTCAAAGTATATTTTTCTCTCGCCGCCGAAGCAAGATTTTTGTTTTCTTTGTGTGTTGGATGGATGCGCCGTTTTACAAACTTTCAGTAGTCGCAGCCTTTTTAATTATTCATCGCTTCTGTGCGTTGTGTTTTGAGACACCTGCAAATAAACGAAGAAATATAAGCAACTGATTGATTTCACAAAATTAACATGAACGTTTATTGCTAAAGAAAAAAAAAACTTTAAATACAAGTAAAATTCACTGGGGTGCACACAAAATAAATAATTTTTTCTTCTCTATTTAATATAATGTGAAAACACAAGAAATTAATTACATTAAAAAAAATCATTTTTCTTCTCTTTAGTATAACAGGTAAGCTATTCTTTTTTCCCTTTTACAGTATTCAAGTCATGTTACTCCCATAACTACATTTTATGGCTCCTATGATATAGAGGCATGCTATATTTAAATAATTTAAAGTGGTATGAACTCTTGACAAATACATCATATAATTTTTAAAAAAAAGGGGGCAATGAGAAGAAATTTGAAATATTACTTTTGGTTCTTGTACCTGTATTTTCTTTAAGGTATAAAATTTGATAGTTAGATGGCATGTTTTATATATATTTACAGTGTAAATTGTAAAGTATTTTGTTTTCTTTCTTTCATTTTTAAAAGTAATGTTTCCTCTCTCCTTATCAGTTTTGTGCTTGTGCTAAAGGCAGAATTATACTTTTATGTTAATTCCTAAGTAATACAGTATAGATACTGTTTGATTAAATTTTTTTTGCTACCTTTTAACAGTGGATATTGAAAATATTAAAGTATTTCGAATAATGATGTTTTAGTTACGAGGATTGATTTTGATATATATATATTGAGATAAAAAAATATGTAAAAAAAAATCCTCATGACTGGATTATATTGCTCTTTTAATATATATCTATATATATTAGTTTTGATGGCTTCTTACTAAAAATTAAGCATTTATTTTTATTAGTAACATGCTAAGATTTTGTATGTCTAGGGATGCACTTCATATCCAGTTCAGTTTCAAAGTTTTTTTTAATTTAGAGAAAAGATTGTCCAAAATATTTTTTTTTTCTTTTCACATTTCCGATTCTTATTTAATTCAATATATATCCTGCAATGTCACACAATGTCGCAATCCTGAGATGAGATGCTGTTTTTCTTATCTCTGTTGGCCTAGGTTTGTTGATATGGTTGCGCTCGCTTAATTCTTTCACATTAGCGCTGGTCGCATTTCCCCCCTTTTTAGATATTATGCGTCTGCAACTGATATGTGTCGCATTGCATTTTATATAAAAATGTTAGATATTATGATCACAGACAAAGTTTTTATTATTTTGGTTTGTGTAGTTTTTTAAAACTCAGCAATCCTGTTGTAATCAGGCAGGCTTTCACAATGAAAGTGAAAACTTTGTTATAAAAAAAGGGGGGCATATTAAAAAAAATAAATAAATAACGTAATATAAAGATTGCTCTCACAGAGCATAATGTAATGTTTATCCGACATAGATAAAAAAAAGAGGTAAAAAAAAAAAGAAATGAAATGGCTTAATTTTATACTGGACTGATATTATTATTATTATTATTGATTTTTTTTTCTTACTTGTTGTGCTTAATATGTTTCTTGTTGTAGCACTTCCTACAGGTAATTTCTTTTTATATATAACATTTTATGTGTTTTTTTTATGTGTATATTATATGTTTTGTCAGTCATCCATATCAATAAGATATGAAACTTTTAATACTCTAGATTACTATAAATATAGGTCTTGCAACTTTTATACTTAAGGATAAGCACTAGTGACATATAAAAAAAAAGAGAGAGGATGGGTAACCAATGAGAGGACCAGTAATGGCAGTTAAATTTGCTCAGTATTTAATCTTTTTCAGTTGGTTGCTACTAATTTGAGAAAATTACATTTGCGATCTATACAGTACACTGTTCTGTTTATATACATCTCTCATAGTCCAATTTACACGGATTTTATACATTTTTATTCACGTCTCATTAATTTATTTCTATAGCATAAGTTAGTCTCCTTCGTTTTAAAATATAGCTCGAGTCATCATATCTTAATTTTTTTTTTCATAAAAAAAAGTCTCTTTTTCCTTTTGATTTCTATTTCTACTTTATAAAAATTTTTATAACATGAGTCGTAAACATTTTATGCATGTGTTAGATATCAGTATGCTTGTTACTGCATACACACACAATTTACACGCACACTACATTTTACACGTGATTATATTACTTGAGGTAAATTTTTAATTATTGTTTCCTGTGGTGTGTAAGTGCTTTTTTTTCATTGCGCTATGATCCGGAAATAGCCCAGTGATTAAAGGTGTATGTTTCAGTTTTGGCTAAGTGGATCGGCCATCCACTTTCTCAAAAGTGGAATATGTTACTTACATGATACAAATGTTCAATACCTCACATTAATTTACAAGGCGTTCGCGCTCTCTTTTATATATATTTTTTAAATGCATAATGACATATCTCTCATACTATTTGATACTCCGTACATGATTCCCCCCCCCCCCCCCACTCTAGCTTACTATGGGCAGATAGTGAAGTTAGATGTTTGCCTTCATCATTTTTTTTTTATCTCATGTACACATTTTTATGATTTCGAGTTTAACCTGGTACTACATACACACACATATTTACATTTGCACTTCATATGGTCTTGTTTTGTAATAATTTTATGACACTCACCTTGGTTAAACATGGTCATGATTCTGTGTGCTTGTACATTTTTTTTTTACATACTTTCTCAACATTAGTGTACATTTTCACAAATACATAGTTTTACACTATTTTAAAGTTTGCGTATTTTTGTTGCCTTGTCATTTTTTTATTTTCGGAATGTTACTGAATTTTTTTACATAATGTAATTCAATACAATATTTGCACATGCATCTTAAATTTACATGCTTGAGTTAATTTCTAGCTGGTATATTTTACACATTTGTTAATTTTGTTGTTTACGCGCGGCTGATGACTCGTTGCTATTTTATTTATAACATAAGGTATTTTATTATAACTGACATGATATTTGATATCTTTAGGGGTTGTTTTTATAAAATTTATTCAAAGGCATAATGTGAGCTGTTATGTACACTTTATTTAAAAAAAAAAAAAAAAAAAAAAAAAAAAGGCTATTCACGTATAGTCATTAAACTAAATCTTTGGCAATTTCTCAGATTTATATTTTTTTAATTAGTGAGTTATATTCTCACAGGTGTCTTGTGACGGATACATACACTCATATACCATAAAGTATAATGCTTGGTATTTTGCTATTCATTTTTCTCTTTTCCATCCCGTTACTTGGAACATGTGTGCCTTGGCATAACTTCTACATTTTAGCGTAGAGTTATGCAATCTGGCGTGCACTCGTATATTTTATGCACGCTTCTTTTAACTTCATACAGTAATAACTCTTGCAAATACAACTTTATTTTAACCCTTTGTTATCCATTTATGCATTTTTTTCCTATTTACAAGCAGTTCATGTATTGAATATTTATTTATGTTACACAAAATTTGCTCATTTAGAATACAATTTTGGTCATTCATACACATACATTACACTAGTTCATGAGTTAATTTACATATTTTGTTCATTTGGTATTACACATTGTACTTTGCTTACGATCTATTCGACAATATTCTTTTTTTTTTCTCACAAGTAGTTCATTGAGTATAACACATGTAGTTCATTGTGGCTGGTTTAGAGTATAACCAAAGTTTTCACACATTACACGAAGTTCATTGCCTTTATTAACCCTTATTCATAACATTTTGGTGATTAACTCATTAAGTATGTAATTGAATCTCACTCGTATGTTAGTGTTTTGGGTTATTACACACATACTGTCCGTATATTTTGTTGGCAAAATGCATAAAAATGTTAGTTTATTGAGACATTATTACAAGTAGTTCATGTGGAATTATACAATTTGTTCATGTGTTTACTTACATGTTGTGTATGCTTGCGTACACACTTGTTCATATGTTTTATTTCAGGTAATTCATGAGTTTGGGGTTGCCTTTTTTTCCCTCCCTGCACACATACATTTTTTTTTTCAGTTACTTTTCTATTTTTTAAACTTTACATCATGTTTTAATATTAAAAATATTTCATCAGTTTTTTTTATATATTTTTTAATTTTAACAAGGTTGTGTTTTTTTTTAAATTTTTTTATGTGTTTGCATAATGTCATAACATATCAATGACACATCACTTTGTCTATGTACAAAGATTTTAAAGTTACTAGGAGTTATCCGTCACATGACATGTTAAACTACACACACATTTCGAATCTGTCTACTTTTAACATGCAACATTTTTAAAATTTTCATTAGATACTTCTTGCTTGAAGGTGGCAGATCGAGTAAGGTATCTGGTTACACTATATTAAATCGTATGCAATTTCTTAGTAGATGTTTTTAATATTTTGGCCAGGTGTTAAATTTTAATAAAGACACAGAAGGTCTATACATGAAAATTCAGCAAAACTAAAACCTTTGCATTATTCTCAGTTTTCTTCTCCTCGTAAATTTATTTACTGAATTTGAGTCTCATTGGGTGTCGGGTGAGAATTTTTTTTCGCACGCATGTGTCATGATTCTAAGGAAGTTTTTTTTTTTTTTTTTTTGGTGAACACCATTTCTTTTTCTATATTTTTCAAGGGACAGTGTATCTTTTGCTATAATACTCCTATTTTTGTTGGTTTAACTTAAAGGTATGGATCCTGCCAATTTTACACTGATGCCTTTTGAGTAGATATATATAGATATATTTTTTCAACGATTGCAGCAATATCTTATGAAATTTACAGTAAAAAAAAAAAAAATTAAATTAAACCCTTTGGTAACGACTTTTTTTTTAAATACACCCTTTTCTCTTCAGTTACATTTTGCTGTTTGGTGCTTGGTCCATGTAGAGAATTTTTGTTCATAGTTAACACACACAGTAGTTCATAGTTTAGGTTATAGTTCATAAAAAAAACCCCTTACACGAGTTCATAGCTTTGTCAATTCTTTGCGTGCATCAGGGACTAATTGTCACTGTTTTTACAACTGATTTTCAAAACACTTAGGCATTTTACTTCATTGATACATTTCTTTGGTTCAGTGTTATATTTTTTTTTCACTTGAGGTCACTGTGATACACTTCTAGTGTTCATTTGTATACTAGCACACGTTTGTTATTTTTTTTATGCTATATATTTAAAAAAAAGGGTTTCTTTTTGGTAACTTTACAAGATTATTTTTTTTTTCATTCGGTACCTTTCTTGGCTATTCAAGGTATTTCACGTGATAAGGTAGTTTTCTTATGCACGATTTTGCAATCACTCAGTACACAGGTGTGCATTATTTTTTTGGTTTTTGTTATGCTCATTGACACATGTGGTTTATTACTGGTATATACCAGTCGTAACACCAAACGGTGTTATTTATGACTACATTCACACACACACACATACTTTTGTGTCACCTGTTGTATAATGCTTATTAAATTTCATTAAATTTAATGTACATTTTTTACTTTTTTTAAGGGGTACTTTCTCTGGAAAGTTCTTACTACCTCTTGTTTATACCTTATAGGAGTGCTATGTGTTTTAAAATACACTTTAGTTAAATTAGGTTCTCAGTAAAACACATTCAGTCTTTGGTTACAAGATAAAACGATGGCAACTTTCAACTTTTATCAAGTAATTTACCCCCATCTTCCTCTCCTTTACCAGTTATAACACCTTTGAAAACTTGAAATGTCACAAATAGTGCTGAAAATGAACAATTTTTATATTTACTATACTATGTCATGTTTGTTTTTATTTACAGTTCATGTCTAAAAAAAAAAATATTTTTATAAGTTGGAGTATAACCAACTGTTGTAGCAATTGTGGAAATTGCTCTTGCTTGAAGTGAATGTTCAAGCAATTTTATATAAAAATCTTCTGGAAATCATAAAAAATATAATAACTGTGTGCACACGTTAAAAAAAAATAATAATAAAATAAGAAAACAGCTGTCCAGAAGTATTAACTGCAGTTCAAAAAATTTTCAATATATTTTATTTTGGCAAGTCTTAGGTACCAACTTGCTTTGTCATGCTTATAGGCATGCTTTTTATATGAGACATGATTTATTTGTTCTTTACATATTTAGTATTTCTGTATATGTTTATAAACTGTTGGTCACCGGGTTCCCTCTACAAAATATTACATTTTTACATATTTTTTTTTATGTGTAATGTATTTGAGAGAAAACATGGGGTAATTTTTTTTTCTCTCGCGGTTCACTTCGTTCTTTTTCGGCTGTTAGGGAGATATATGTGAAGGCGCCTACCTTCACATACTAATATTAAGACCTTTTCTCATTCCCCCCTTTAAAATTACATTTTTTTAAAATTCTTAAATTTAATTATCTGTCTGTATTCGGATTCAATCTGTTTTTAGTGCTCTTTTCCCTTCATAAATTAAGCATTCAATTCCCGGTCTCTTTAATATTTTAACCGCAGCGCACTGCAGTTAAAAGAAAAGAAATCATTTCCTTTTCTCACCTAATAACTGGATTCTAATTTTCATCCTTCTGCCTTAGTTTCATGATATGCAGAAATTAGTCAGACATATTCCTTCTACATTTTTAGCCGTTGGTCCAGATGTTAGATAGATGTGTCATTTCAGTTATTAACCCTGTCTTTATTTTGTTTTTGTTTTTTTAACGTGCTCTTTCGGCCGCTTCAATCCCATGAGAACTTTAGCAACCCCTATAGAATGTCTTTCGCGGTTTGTGAGCTAGAATTCCTACACAGCCATTGGCGTTAAATATTTCTTATTACTCTTTTACATTCCCCATTCAATTTCAATTATTGTACTTTGACCGCATGTCTTCCTCTCTTTTTAATCTCGCCATATAGTATATGTATTTGGCGAAATTGTGTATGTACGCTTGCCAACACTCGAGATTTCGAGAAAGTGTATTTTGAGGCTAGCTTCTGAACTCGCATGATGTGAATAAAATGAAATGTAACTCTTCGCTCCCTTCTCCAACATTGGCCGTGTAATTCTCGGCGGTGGTGGAAACGATCCCGGTGCACAATAAGGACCTTCAGAAAATTTCTGCCTTCTATTATCTCAGCAGTTCCTTGCCTCCTTCTTAAAATAATTAACAATTGATTTTTTGCCTTAGAGTCAGTATTGAAGCTTAGCAAAATGAACCACCTGTGCAACAACAAACAACTACTTTACACGTATAATTTTGAAATATCGAATATAGGTGGCCATCTCTCCTAGATTTGATGTGGCCATCTCTCCTAAAATTGATAGACAAATTTCCACCCAATTTAAAGCGTCACTCCGCCATTGTACGTCTTTGTTTTAGACTTTAAAGCAAAGATTGGATTGTATAGGTGCATTAAAATGCCTTGTAGTAAAAAGGGTACCTATAACATAGGGACTGCAAAACATTCAGATACCTAACAAAAATATCTATCCACTAAATTAAATAAACATTAAAATTACACTTTCTTTTTATAATAGAAAAACACAGCTGCATGTCGCAATGAATAACCACGTTGAAATATTTCTTACGAACAAAGTTTATGCTGCAATCTATAGTATAGTTTTTGAAATATTTAGGCTGGCCATCTCTCCTCTATGGTCATCTATCCTAGAATTACCCTATATATATACAGATGTAGTTTAATAATTTTTAATGAATATGGAGCAAATTTATGTATATGCATTTAAATTTTATTAATGATTTTAGCCTTTTAACCCCTTGGGGACGAGCGACACGTATACGTGCCGGAAATAGGCCTAAGAATCCTCGTTTATCCTCACCAGTAAAATTTTACTGTAAAATTTGCCTTATTTAATCCGAGCATTTTCCCTATTTGAATAGGCACAAACTTCTGTTTTTTAAAACCGGTAGCAAAGTAATAAACATTTCGTAAAAGGCTCCCGTCGCGAAGGGGTTAAACGATAATTTTACGTTAAATGTTTATTACTTACATAATCAATGACATAATCAAAGACATAATACATAATCAATTACTTCCAAATAATTAAAAATAATAATCATGCAAAGTCATACCTTATTGTTAATTTAAATTTAGAAACCACAGCATGGCACACCTTACAATAAAATATTGTTATAATATAGCACAATAGCCTTCATGCTATGCCCTTATGGAACAATGGAACAATGTCATCAGCTTTATGGACTACCTAGTTGTGTAGCAACTTTACATCCAGTGGAAAGGTGATCGTGTTGCAAGGGCATTAGGGAGCCTTAAAAAAAATAATGTATAGACGTAGCTGATAGCCACAAAATTAAAATTACTTAAAAGAAAGAGTTAACAAAAGATTAACAAAAAAATAAAAAATACATAAGTACTATAGTATAACATGATACGATAAAGAAAAAACAAAAAGAAAAAGAAAACACTTTTAAATAAAAAAGAAAAATTCCATTAGTTCGAAAAATGATAGGAAAGACGAAAAAGCTACCGGGGGTGCCCCATAAAAAAAAAGACTCTTTTCAGAGACCATGCATAAGTTAAATTGAATACAATGCTATAATTATCGCCGAAAAGCTAGATAATTTTTTTAAAAACTGTAAACAGGACCTTATGAAACCAATGTATTACTCAAAGAAAGAATGATCCTTAAATGATAGTTTAAATCTGCTAATTTTTTATACGTTAGTATAAAAAGTTTATGTATAACGAGATGACTATTTGAAAAGCGAAAAGAATATGGCTGGCTTCTTTAACAAGTTACTAAAACTTTTTCATTATTTTAACATTTTAGGAAAAATAGAGTATGGGGTAATAAACAGACAGACATAAAATTTTTAGATCCTAGTAAATGAATGTAGGACAACGTAGGCAACTGTATTTCAAACAAAACGTAAGTTTCAACACGTAGGCAAACAATAATAAAAGTGTAATTAAATTAAACCTTTCTATATATACACAGAAAAAAGAGAAATTGGATAAATTGTTTCACGTGTGTTACAGTAATTATTTCTTTCTGACCTGTAAATTCACAATTGTTATTGTCAGTAGCTAATTTGAAATTTTCATTCAATAAACTATTGTTAAATACAGATTTTTTTTGTTTTAGAGATTTGCACTATTGTTCAAAATTTAATTTTCTCATAATTAATTTGCGAAAATTTTTATCAGTATTATAACCTGCATACCAGGCAATTTAATTCATATCAAAAGAATTACCATGCATTTGAATGAATTGAGTATGTGTGGATAAAAAATGAACCTATTCGTTCTCAATTTTGAAGCATCACGCGCTATCAAACCTAATAGAAATGATAATTTTCTATGTTGTAATGGTTTATTTAATTCACGGTAGCTCAAAAGATGTTCATTAATAGGAAAACAATGCAATATATCCCAGTAATCAGGGAATAATGTTAATTTTTATTCCACGGCTGAAACTATATCTCCATTATAATGTGTTGTTGTTATGAGTACTTCGTATATTCATGCGCGCACTATAAAAAAAAAAAAAAACACTGTAGATTTACAAGCACAAACTGCAGGCGTCCGAATTGCCAGCACATTGTGCTGTTAATTTTACGCAACTACTGTTATTTTTCATGTTTATATAGTCAATAAACCAAAGAAAGCTACAGCACATTCGACTTTGATCGAGTTTGAGCGCGAGATGAACAGACTTTGTGCTGTAAAAATGTCGTTTTTTTTTTTACAGTGCGGTCTGTCCGATCTGTATGCTAAGTGAGAGGGATTTGTAAATGAGAAAAAAATTAGAAGAGTAGGATTTTCAAGATATTAAATATTCTCTATTAAATATTCAATGTATTTTCTTCTTTTTCTATGTAATCAACTGCACCTTCTGTATACATTAAATTTATATAATTATTAAATTATGCATATAGTACTTTAAATTAATTTAAAAGTGCTTGAAAACAATGCTCTTGTGATAAAAATGTTTGAATTTGATAGAGTGATTAAAATTTTTCTATTTTCCTTAATCTATAATAATAAAAGAAAGTTTCGCTCTGTGCGTCTATCTATGTATGTAAAATCTACCGCACGTACGAGACTGAAAAGTTTTGTGAAGATAGTCCAAGATCTCTTTTAATGCAACTGAGACTCAGAATTTTAAATTTATAATTTAAAATTATAAATTTATTGCTCATTTATTAATTAAAAACCCTAATTAAATGAATGGAAAATATTTATAATTGAACAAAAGCATAGCATTTTCGCAGCCAATGAGATGAGTTTTTCGAGCCGGACTCAAAATTATTTCAAAACAACACTTGACTAAAGTGACTAAGGAATTTTCCAGTTCTATACATTTTTTAAATATAGTATTTATCGATTTGAAGTTTCAATACCCAAAATGTAGCGCTGAATCCAGAAATTTAATTGTCATAAAAATCGGTAGATAACTTCTTATTTTAGAAAAAATTCCATTATAAAAAGGAAAAATAAATGTTTTATAAAGAAACGTTTGTATTTGTTATATTTGCGGGGATGGGGAGGGAGGAACTACTTTTGATTAAATATTCCAATTCATCCACATGACAGATATTTTTATGATAAAGTTTAGCGCGCTTCGCCCGCTATATTTTGGCAATTTTCTTAAGTTCTTATTTGATTCCGCCATCCCTGCGAGTAATATATTTACAGAAAGTTGTGTAACGGAGTTTCGTACAGATATAGGTTTGTTTAGAACAGAGTGCGCCGCCACCTGGCGGTGGAAATTGGAACTAACAGATGTTGCAGACTGTGTGCAGCACACCTGCTACATGGTGCCGCAGGCGGCAGGAACCCATGTCGGATGTTTGTATAGAACACATTGTGCCCTCTGATGATGGTAGGTGGAAGTAAAGGATTTTGCATCGCGTACGCAGCACACCCGCTATACGATGCCAGAGGCAGGGGGGATACGTGTCGAAGTTTCGTTCAGAAGGTGGATTATTTAGAACAGAATGCGTCCCCTGGCGGTGGAAAATTTAAATAACAGATTTCGCAACACGTGAGCAGCAGATACAAAATCATACAAATTTAAGTTTCATTTAAGAATATTATCCTGGTCTGGGCAACACCGGGCGGGTCAGTTAGTTAATAATTTTGAGCAGGAAATAAATGTCAGCACATTTGTACTTTAATTTGTAGTAAATGGGGCTAAAAATATTTTCCTTCTTGACAAGAAAAATATTTTTTCACATTTAACTTACTTTAGTTTTGAAAGGGTTTTATTAAATGTCGTTCAGCCGATGTTTTTACCTTTTTTTTTTTTTTTTTTTTTTTTTTTTTTTGTTTCGAATGTATTTTTAATCGGCCATCGTGGACTCCATCTTGTTTTAATTAATATTTTTATAATAAGATAACTGTCTTCAAACACTTTTAAATTATTTTAAAATGCTGTACATATTTAAATTTTATTAAATTAATATTTGCATTAATTTAATATTTACAGACGGTACAGCTATTTGCATAAATTAACAGAAAAAAATATATTGAATATTTAACAAAGAACACTTACTTTCAAAGTTCATATTTTAATACATACATGGGAATCAAAAATGAGTACATAACGGTTCATATTTGAATACATCTATGGAATCAAAAATGAGTACATGTGTTTCTCAATTTTGCGTACATTTAGATCGGAGCTATTTTGAGCATGTGACGTAATTGAAAATTTAATACTTTTTACTCAATTTTTCAGTGTAAAGACGATTTTATTTGCGTTTTATTTTGTTAAAAAACAATCATTAAAAAAAAAATAAAAATGAGAATAATATATTATGTGACTATTAGCTTTAGCTTCCTGTATATTTAACCCCAATGATAACCAAGTATTTAACATTAGCTTGCGAGTGTGTTTGCGTGACTCGTGTAGTCTCTTAAAGGAAACAATTGGCCTGGAATTGAGCCAAATTTATATGTCGTACATTACTTAGGCATATGTTGTAGAACAGGCCTGTCCAACGCGGCGCCCGCGGGCGCCATGGCGCTCTTTGAAGATTTTCTTTTCGCTCTTCCGTAAGTCACTAAGTTTTTATAAGGATAAAGATCAATTTTGAAGAATACTTTAAAAAAATAAATAATGGTTGCATATATATATATTTTTTAATTATTATTAAAGGGTTTTTGCCTCATTCCCCTACAAAACCTTTTACATGGCTCCCACCCACTTTATCTCCTAAAAATGTCATTGTAAATTTACTACTTTATGTTATCTCTTCAAATTATTTCGACATAGAATTTATAACTCGTAGAGACCTTATGCTACCACAATAACCCCAATGGTGATAACTGACAATGAAATATATGTTCAACGTATATATAAGACGTGTACGGCATATAAGAATACCAATGCCCAGGGCGTGATTACCACAGGAATAAACTTTCATCAATATTTCTGAATAGTAAATGTTCGCCCTATTTATCACAGGAACTTTTCATTTAAATAGGGAGACGATTACTATACAAAAATACTGGGGAAGTACACAAAAGTACTCGCAGAGGCTAAGCCTCTGCGATAATCAGACTCTGCCGAATACAACCGTCAGATAATAGTATTGTTGCATGATTTAAGTTATATGAATAATGGCGCCCTTCATTGCTTGTAACTAGGCGAGTGGCGCCCATGTTTACCGAAAGGTTGGACAGCCCTGTTATAGAAAGACTAAATCATCTATAGTCCATTGTGTTAGTTATGGTTTTTAAAATCGGACCTTGTTACTGACTGTTAGTTCATTTTTGTAATTTTTGAAAAATACTATTTTTGTTGGGAATTGCAATTTTTAATGCTATATGTTATTTAAAATTAAATAACAGAGCTAGTCTTTTTAATTTACATAAAAGAAAAGCTCGATAGTCCGAACTTAAGAAATTTACAAAAAATATGTCTTAACTTTGCATTTTTTGTACAAAATTTTCAGTTTTAACATCACTTTGTAATATCTGTCTTCCCTTATAAATTTCAAGCATTATAACTCTTATTTTAAAGGATAAATGCAGTGCATGTAAAAACTTTAAGGACAGCAAAAAATTGTAAAAATTTTGATAAATTGAAATTGCGACAATTGAAATAGTAATTTAATGTTGATCATAAAGTGGAAATACTAATATAAAAGTCAACAAAATGTATCTGTGTCCTTTTTATTGCGAAAAAATCATAATTATGCATAAAAACGCTATTTTTGACTGTGTAAAAGCTTTAAGTACACAAGTATTTTTTTTTAGAAATGTTATATATAATTATTATTAAAGATAGACCGAAACAGGTTTTTAAGGCCAAAACCGATTTCAGCGATCTTCCTATTTTCGACCGAAAACGAAAATCCCCCAAAACTTTTTTTAAAGTAATTAAATTGTATCTATTAAAGTAATTTATACATACAGAAATATATTATCAATTAATTATACGACAATTAATAACAATTAATTAATAGTCTCATTTGAGCCGGCTGATAAAGCTCAAATCGATGAGAAATGTTGAAAATTTCTAAAGGAAGAAACGAGGTTTTTGGAATACTGATAGTTTCGGTCCAAAATCTGAGTTTCGCCGAAAACGAATTTTCGGTGAAACTCAAGTTTTGGACCATAAACGAAAACGAAACTATGAATATTCCAAAAATCTCGTTTCTTCCTTCGGAAATTTTCAACAATTCTTATCGATTTGAGTGTTATCGGCCGGCTCAAATGAGACTATTTATTGCTACGAACATTGTTGTCTGCAATTATCAGTCATGACTGACTCAAGACGTGAACGAAAATGATAAAGCAAGCAATGCATATTTTAACTAAACTTTTTCACGTGCTCATTAAAAGCTGCAGACATAATAGTAATAGAAAATTTTCTGTTGGAAACCGCAGAAGAGTTTCGAATGCTCTTTGAGAAAGTTCTAGTATAACAGATGATCATTTACAGAAATCATTATAAAAGGTAAATCGAGATGTGTATACATAAAACTAAAATACCTTTTACACGACTGAAAAGAAGGGTTATGTGTTTCACGCGTATCTGTGTATGTGGATTTCTTTATACCCTCGAAACATCGCAACGGCTGAATGGATTTTAGTGAATGAGGTCTCTATCAATTCGTCTTAACGGCCCGATGGTTATAGGCTAGGTTTTGTTTTTATAAATTCAAAATGGCGCCGTAAAATACGAAATGGTGGTAGAGACTAAAAAAAAAAAATTACGCACTCAATTGAGTGGCATATCATTGGATAGCTCTTTCAAAATGAAGACGATGTTTCATTGACTATTTTAGAGTCAGAAGCTCCGTTAAAATATTATACAACCTGGAAGTGGTGTAGGTAGGATCTCTAGCTTTACTGCAACTCTAACCATCATAGACTTCTATAGGCCTCATCAAAATAGTGTTTATAGATAGGAACTAACAATTAAACACAACTTAAATGTCATCAATACAAGTAAATAAAAAAAAAATAGGTAAGTGATATAAACAAGTAATATAAAAAAATATTTTAAGTCAATTCCTACTTAAGTCAATAAGAGAATTTTTTTTCTCCCATTCTTCTTTCCTCATGAGTGGCGCTTAAAATGCCTTGATCAAGAAGAAGGCTCCCTTGATTATTGAAAATTAATTAATTTAATTTAATTAATGAATTAATATTTGAAAAAAACTGGATTAACATCAAGTGTCATCCACCACAAGTTTAAAAAAATTATTTGAACTTGATTGGATGAATAATAATTATTTTAATAACGATTGAAAATTTGAACAAAATATATATGGCGAGAGTCGCTATGGCTAATAGTAGGAATTGAAAAAAAAATAGTTTCACATTGATGAGAAATAATTAATTAGTTCGCTTTTTACGCAGTCGGGTTTTTTGATTTTTTTAAATTTAATTGTTTATTAATTAAATGAAATTTGTATAATTAGAAAATCTTTCTGCGTGGTTCATGAATTAATTACGTTTTATTTTATATGAAAAAAAAAAGTTTTGGATCTAAGACACAGAGAGACAATTTGGAGCACACGTATAATTAATTAATAATTATGTATATTAAATAAATACGCATAATTAATTAATTATTATGCATATTTAATAAATACGTATAATTAATTGATAATATATTTATGTATGTATTAATTACTTTAATACATAGAATTTTATAACTTTAAAAAAAGTTTTTGGACATTTTCGTTTTCGGCCGAAAATAGGAAGATCGCCGAAATTCGGTTTTGGTTTCGATTTCGGCCTTAAAAACCTGTTTCGGTCTATCCTTAATAATAATTATACATAACATTTCTACAAAAAAATACTGATGTCCTTAAAGTTTTTACACAGTCAAAAATAGCGTTTTTTTTGCATAATTATGATTTTTTCGCAATAAAAAGGACACAGATATTCTGTTGACTTTTGTATTTGTAATTCTACTTTATGATTAACATTAAATTACCATTTCACTTGTCGCATCTTCAATTTATCAAAATTTTTACAATTTTTTGCTGTCCTTAAAGTTTTTACACGCACTGTATATATATATATATATGGTTATTTTGTTAATTTTCTCTGTAGTTCAGTAGTTTCGGGATTAGATGTATAGTATGTGTTTTTGGTATTATATATATATATATATAAAGTTTAGGTCCATTCTATTATTTTTTTAATTTTCTTTATCTTACAACAGACTTGAATATATAGTTAAATTTTCGAGACACAATTGAATGCAAAGTTATATTTCTGTGGTATACTAAACTTTTATTGAAAAAGAAGTATGAGAAGAATGTATATATATTTATTTTATAAACACGAATAAAATAAACCATCAAAACCAATAAAAACACAATACTTTAACATAAATTATATTTTAAAAATAATTAAATTTTCTGAACTTACTTTTAAAATTTTATTTTTATTACATTTCACAGATAAATAACTGAAGTATTTTTGTATGTTTAGAATACTTAATTTAGTCGATTTAGAATGTTTGATAGACGTACTCGTACATTTATACCAAAAAAGTAAATTCGCTGCAATTTCTTCAAAATTAGCAGGTATAAAGTTTATAAATTCTTTCAAGTATAATTTCACCCAATTTACTCTTAAAAATCTCTAGCTCAAATATTTCTACCGCATTTCTAATTGTATTCTTTCCAAAGCAATTTTCTAGGAAATATTATATTTATCTTACGAAAAAATTTCCGTATATTCTTATTTCAAATATTTAAACACCAAAATGAACCTACAAAATATTCTACTCTGTTATACTAAATCTCACCACAAAAATAAATCGTGTAGTTTAAAGTACGCTTAACTATACTTCTATTCTATGAAATCTCTATAGTATGTTACTTAATATTTCAACGGGACTTTGTTTGACCCCCTCCCATCCCCCACCCTTTGTTCAATTCCTTAATAACTTGACATAAATGTCTCAAGAAATATTATCCATCGTTGAATAAGGAACTTCATTCAGTAAATGTTTTATATTGAATGTCATTTGGCTGATCTCTTCTGTAGCTATCAATACATTTATTTGACAAAAGTCACGTTAACATATGAATTCCCAATCTATAACACCCGAAGGTTAAAAAATAATCATAATCTGTATTTCTTAATTTCCTCCCAAAATTTTGTTTTGTTTTAATTATTGTTTTTTACACAGCAATATTAACCAATTAATTGATAAAGTGTTACGTTTGGTTTATGAATACCTACGAGTCAATGTTTTTAATAAGAAATGCTTTTTTCTGTTTTTTTTTTTCTTTTTTTTTTTTTTTTTTTTTTTTTTTAAGAAGACTAAACAAAAATTTCTTAATTTCCTCCCAAAATTTTGTTTTGTTTTAATTATTGTTTTTTACACAGCAATATTAATTAATTGATAAACTGTTATGTTTGGATTATAAATAGCTACGAGTTAATGAAATTATTTTAATCAGAAATGCTTTTTTTTCTGTTTGTTTTAGCTGTTTATTTTAATTTAGAAAACAATCTTATTTTTATGCCTTTAAAGAGCCGATAATAGAACGAATTAATTTTTTTAAGGATATTCAAGATTGTTTTGTGTGTAACGTTCTTCACAAAAATACTGTTTTTAAAAACTCCATTCAAATTAATAAAACGAGGCACTAACGTTTGGTATCGAAAATTTCAAAAAGTCATGTACTGCGAGAAAGCAATTATTTAGTGATGGAAGACTAAAAAGGAAACCTTTAAAGTAAGTAAAATGACACATGATCGTTGAAGAAAAACTTTGTAAGGAAAGAGAAACAGTAGAAGCATGTGAAGATTGGGGAACACAATCCAAGACAGACCTTTGTTTTGTTGATTTGGACTATGATTCTGTTCCCGCTTTGAAACGCTTCTGTCTTTATCATTCCCTCCTTTCCTTCCTTCATTAAAATTGTTTCTGCCTCCACACTTCCACCTTTCTTTATCAGCTTTTCTCATTTATTCTTCCTCATTTACGCGGTTGTTTTTCTGCTGCACAGAGCTCTTTACGCAGTATCATTGAGGAACTCTTAAGAAGTTACTCTCAAATATATCTATTTATTCTTGACGAAGTTAATTACTGTTGATTTTTTTTGTCTTTCACCAAAGATAAATCATCTGCGTTATTTGCAAGCGAATTTATGACCCTCAATGTGTAGCGCACATACACAAAATTCCACGCTCGAAGTGATCAAGACGATACATGACATCATCAGAAACAGGCAACCAATCCATGCATAGCAAGGGGACGAATAATTTTAGAGACCCAGAATCTTAGAGAAATGATGATCTGAGTCAGTTCAAAGCTGAAGCTCTGGATAACAGAGTTGGAAGTTTTTTTCTTTTTTGTAAAAATAAAATAAAATAAAATAAAAATAAACCAATTTGGAAATTGCACATAAAACGTGACAAATGTGATGCATTCGTACTATAATTAGTTTTATAAAAAAAACTATATCCATTTTTTACTTATTATTTTAATGTGACTTATTATGCACGTATGATTATGATGTATATATGACTAGATGATGATGCTGTTGGTTGATCATCAGCATTTCGTCATCAGAAGAATATTCTACTGTTGTATCACTATCGTGCGATGAAAAGCATATCTGAGAGAAATTTGCGAACTTGCAGTTGTAGAAAACTCAAAATGATTCATAAAAATGTTAAAAGCATATTAACATATTCAAACGATAAAAATCTAAGTAAAAATACTGTTCAACCTAACTCCCGACGGTTCTTAAAAGTACCACTTTGAAAAGAAAGGACTCCGTAAACTAAAGAAACAGAAAATTTATTTTTAGCTTTTTTTCTAATAAGTAATATATATAAGTTTCATTTTATAAAAATACAATATTTGTTCCAAAGAAAAAAGAATGTGTTTTTTGCTTTATTATTCATCAATGTGACACTTAAATCATGCCATATCATCCCCTCTTTTGGTTTCAAATCCCACCTGACTAGTTCCCATGCATCATGTAAATATATACGTTTTTATGCACCATATGTATGTAATAATAAAATTTTCGCTCTTTTATCTTAATTAAACTATTCCAAATTATTATAATATCTACCTTTTTTACTTAGCTTTAATACTATCTTAAATATATTTTATCTTTTTTCCATGCTTTAAATGCGTATTATTTTATTATTCTAAAAACCTTAATCCATTCATCTAATCTTATAAAACCCTTCAAATTACTTTTTCATTTTATTCTGAAAATAAATTCTTTTTCTTTCGAATGTTTTTAATATCAATTGTTCTCTGGTGTTCGATATCCCATTATTCCGTGCCAGCCTCCCGCCAACATTTGTTTGCGTTATAAATCTGACACCAAGACTAAAGGGTTCACATCGACGCCACTCATACCTCCCCCTCTTTCCCCCGGAGCTAGGTCCTATCGTAACCTGTCTCTTGTCACGTCCTCCCGGCTATTCTTAGGAGGTTGGTTCTTTCACTTGTAATGTATTCATACGCGTGCATTTTTCGCAAGTATTTAACCTGTTGCATCGGCTAGGAGAGGGAGAAATTTAAGATTATTGAGTTGCTTAAATAACCTATGTCACCTGGAGAGCTTTGTTTCCTGCATCTTCGTCATGCTGTTCTAATACTTAACATCTAGTAGTTTACATTTTATGACGTAGCAACTGCCCGAACATGGGTAGCATATAGCTAGTGGATTTGGTGCATTTTATGATCATCTAATAAATGTTTGATGAATGTAACGGCTTCAGTTATTATTTTTCGGAAAATTCCAATGGGCTTCGGCCTGATGTTCTACTCTTAACCATGATTTTACGTCTGCAAAACTTTGATTTCTCGATTGAGTTAGATAACGAGTGCATGACTGCTGCTTATATTATGCAAGTGAATACGTATCATCTATTCAAATGATAAAAATCTAAATAAAAATCCTGCTCAACATAAATCCCAACGGTCCCTAAAAGTGCCGCTTTGAAAAGGGTTCCATAAACTAAACAAACAGAAAATTTATTTTTATTTCGAATAACATATTCTCGAATGATATATTTAAAACAAGAAAAATTAGTCGGATGTGGCAATTCCAAAACATTCTTCAATGTCATATACGTTAATATTTCCTGAAAAATAAAGCATATGACTGCTACCAGTTAGGTGATTTACATCAAAATCTAATAAGCAACAACTTATGTCAAGTTGTAGCTGAATCTTAAGTTTGATGAATCTCCGTGCATTAGTTTTTAATGTCGAACTATCGTGGAAACCATAAAAAAAGTACATAGCAGCGTCACCTCTAAATCAATTTACTCAGAAATCTAATCAGGTTCAATTTATATCAGCGACTAACAGAATCTGAAGTTTCATAAAAATTCGTGCATAAGTTCTTGAGATAGAGCTATTGAGATAATCATGAATAATGCCACATAGCACCGCCACCTGTTCGGCGATTTACACTAAAAAGTAGTTAGCACCAAATTATATCAAAGACTAACGGAATCTGTAGTTTTACAAAAGTCTGTCCATTAGTTCTTGAGATATAGCTATTGCGAAAATCGTTAAAAATGCAACATAACAGTGTCTCCTGTTGGGAGATTTACACCAAACAGTAATCAGCTCCAGTTTATATCAGGCACTAACTGAATATAATGTTTTATTAAATTCCGTTCATTAGTTCTTGAGATAGAGCGCCCACCAAAGTTTGTGTTACACACACACAGACGGACAGACACACTCACAGACAGACAACATGATTTACATCCTTATCTAGGAGCCCTAATAAAAAACATATGATAAAAATGTCATGTAATTCATGGTTCAATTGCGTACAATTGAATTCTCAAAGGCATGCTTCGGGTTCGTTCAAAGCAAAACTAGAAATCAAGTGTTATTGAGGCTGGTAAACTCGTAACTATTTTAAAATCACTGGAATATTTGTCAAAAAAGGCCGAAAAATGATGTTTTTTAGTTTTTTCTTTCTGGAATAGGAATCAACCTGGCTCCTCCGTTTTTTTTTTTTTTTTTTTTTTGCATGTTATTTATTATTATTTGAAGAACATTTTAAGAAATTTTAATCAAAAATTGATGATGTTGATTGAGTTAGGAGGATGGATGTCATAGCATTCAGACACTTTTAATAGAGCGGGGTACGATAGATTACCAGAGCCGTGTGGAATCAACTTTCACCTGGAGCTTCCAGCATTCTGATGTCAAAAAGTTGAACATAAATAAACTGGAGGCCATATGAAAAAAAGGTCTATTTTTCAACCCTTTTTCGCACTTTGGTGAGCTTCTAATTTTTTTTTAAATATAAAATTGGCTAAAAGCGGTCCAAGCTCCAGTAAATTATGTTCGCTTTAATAAAAAAAAAAAATAGCAAGATCGGTTTAATAGTTTACGCGTTCTGATCACTCAGTTTTAAAAAGTCATTTTACGTAAAGGGCGTCCATAGTGTTCCATCAAATCGTTTTACAGAGATAATCTACAGACTATAGGGGATAGAAAAAAATCGATTTTTTCAACCGAAAAAATATCAAATCCCCTTTAATAAGTAATTTATTCTTTGTATATAATAATTAATTATTAATTCATCAGTGTTTCACATTTTCCTATTTTCTTTATGCTTGCTTTAATTTTTCTGTGCTTGGACCACGTTACTCGACATACTATCGTACGTTAAATGCCGGGAACTTTTTTAACAAAAAATCATGTTTTAATAAAAACATGTCTTTTTTAATAAAAAAAAGACGTGTTTTTGGTCTTCTGTTAAAAGAAACGTGTTCTTTTTAACTCTGCTTCTTATGCACATGATCCCCTCATAAAAGTACATAATTTTATGCAGTGACAATTCCGTGACAATCAGTAACAATACTGTCACAATACTGTCATTGAAAGTTCAAGTATTTACAAGTCACGCATCAAGTAAACACATTTACTGTTGCATCATGGAATAATGTTTACGCATCGATCCATCAGAAATTCCATGGAGAGTGTTTTGATTAAGTTTTCAAACGCTTTTCGTAATAATTAATATGAAGTTACATTTACAAGTGCAACTGTAAACAGCGATCATAATTTCATTGTTTACATTTAATCAGCCTTGTTGATTTTATAAATTCCTTTTCTGTATTCCAGAATAATAGGTGGATTTTGATAATAATAGAAACTGAAGAATGTGTATAGTCTGATTAACTTTGAAACCAAGGTTTTGACTTCATAGCCTTACGGTTAAATATGCTGCGTAAATATAACGACATAAAAAAATGATTTTTATTATAATATTTAATTTTTAAATGACATTATACACATTCATACTTATTTAAAGTAATGATATAAAAGTGTTTTAACCCTTTCAAAAGCAGCAGTCACACAGTCAAGCCTCCTAATTTTAGTTCAAAAACTGATAAATGGCACAAATATTATTTTAATAAAATTTTGCTTTTCTAATGAAAGTGTTAAAAATCGGAGTTTTGATAATTTAGCACATTTGTGCTATGGCTAGACTTATATTCATGGTTCCTATATGATGTGATAAACATTTACTCGTATACAGATAGTGGAGTAGCACTGCTACCGGGTATCCGATCAAGATATCACCTGTTAACCTGTTCAACGGGTTTTATTTTCTAGGAAATTCGTTTGAAAATACTGGTGTCAGTCAGTTATTTCATCACTTTATCAACAGAATTCTTCTGCCCCTGAAAGGGTTAAGGGTAGTTGGTAGTTTCTGTACCTACCATGTTAAATTAATGTAGCTTTTATCAGCAAGTACCATAACTATTCACTTGAAATTTTTTATATACATAATATGAATAATTTCTAATAAAGTGAAGTCAACTTATAAACAGATATTTTTAATTTTTTTTAAAAAATCTGGAATTAAAACTACTTTGAAATAACAGAAAACTTTCATTTTTCCAAAAAAAGACTTTTTAATAAAAATTTTGTACAAATGTTTGTAACACAAGATCACTTCAGATTGACCAGGGATACATGCAAAATATTCAGACAAGATTAAAGACAATAATGTGTAGAAGTTTCTATAAAAAGGTACACCGAAGTCCAAAAAAGAACATTTTTAGAAAATTGAGTTTAAAGTGTATGTACGCTATGTTTATGTCTGATGTAAACAAACTGAATTTAAAAAAAAAATCTTCGCGTTCTCATAGAAAAAAGTATATATTAATTGAAAGGGGGAAAATAAAGTATTTGTAATATTAAAATATCAGGAAAATGACTTCCAAATACCTTAATTTTATTAACAGTACTTTTTGTGTACACACGGAATTCCTCCGCATTCAGGAGAGTAAGTATCAATATTGTTAGAATAAGTAACAATATTGTCAGGAAAAAGATTTATAATAAGATTTGATTTATAATCATTAATCTAGGGAAAAGTTTATTTATATTTAGGTACTTAACAGTCCTTTCTTAAGTAAACTCATTTTATCATGCATAATAAAGGAATATTTACATATGGTCCCATTCTGGAGGAAAATTTTGATCACATTTACAAACACATTCAATAATTAATACGAAAATGCATATAAAGGTGCAACCGCAAACACTAGTCGTGTTTTTATTTGTTTGCATTTTATCAGCGTTTATAATTTCTAAATTAATATTCGATATTCAAGAATAGTTACTGTGTTCTTATATTTTTAGGAAACTGGGGAATATGTATATTTTGATTTACATTGAATAATGAATTTTGTTTTAAATTTATATGACAAAATATATATCCTGCGAAAAACAAAACCATGCAAAGTTATTTATACTAAAGGATCATCATTTAAACTTTAAAATAAGTTTCAATTATAAATTTAAAACATTTAAATAAAATAAATTATTGCTTTTAAAAAGGTGTTCCTAATATAAGAGAATGCTGAATGATTTTCAAAATTGTTTAATAATGTTTACATATTTTTTTTCTTTAAAGTAAACGCCCACTCAGAAGCTTTGCGCAAATCACTGTAAACTATCGATGGTGATGGTATCGGATTAAGAGTAGTAATACTTTTTCATTAAATGTTATGCTGATATTATGATTTATGACTGACAAAATCTCTCAGAAGCGACAAGGTTATCATGCGTCTTCACCTCATATTCCATTTTAAAGGATTAGACTTATGTTTCCGACAGCACCCATGAAATAAGATTTAGTCTTCTAAACTAATCTTAGTTGTCTATGTAAATATTAAAATTAAAAATTTTACTATCTCCTTAATATTCTCTTTTGTATAAAAATAAAATAATTAATATATAGTCTTTGTATTCCTCTCTTTTTACTCCCATGGTAATTCAAGAGTTTATCAATCAGTCCAACTTTAAAAAATTCCGGTTTTGAACGCCTCGCTAAAATATAATTCTTATTTGACAAAAATTACTCAGGTATGTCATCATTGATCGGAATTTGCAATAAACGTTAGTAAATTTTTAGTTAGAAATAAAAAAATTCCAGCTATATTTTCAGATAAAGTCACAGAAATTTCTCTTATCAGAGAAAGAGAACTGTGGGTTTTTGAAATAAATATCAGATTAAATTTTTGGTTCATAGTCCTATTTTATAAAAGAGATTAAAAGAAAAAAAAAAGATGCCTCAAAACTAGTTTTTATTTGAATAAAATTATCTAAGATTATTTATTACTTCTGAGCTGACACGGCTGGCGTTATTTGGACCCGTGATAATAATTTTAAACATACCTTAAATCAATGTTGGATGATTTTATATTTTTAAACGGAAATCTTTCCAAATGAAGTCAACGTCCCTAGCCTCATTGCTTTTGGCAGCGCACACCCTCAAATTTGTAGGATTTTATATCTTAAAATGAATACCTTCAGCAGCCTACACCATGAGTGATACACACGCTCTGGTACGTTTTGAAAATATTTTTTTGAAATATTGTCTTGAAAGAACATCTTTCAAAGTGAATCAAATGTTGGGCACCCCACTGCCTTCGGAATAGCACAACCTGGAATTTTCATGATTTGTATTTTTAAATGGAAATCTTTTGAAATGAAGTAAGTGGTCCCCGATCTAGTGATAGCCGATTTAATTTCTGAGAATTAGATATATTAAACTTTCGATTCTGACTAATAGTTCTCCAGGAAACTTAAAGTTTGAGAAACGCGCCCCCGGTTTTATTACAGGAGGTGATATCTCCCATTTCCTATCTGAAAATTTCCAAAACACAATTATACGAGGGTGAATCAAATATAAACTGGAAAATTTTGTTTTTTAATTTATTGGTAAAGATACAAAACAGAAAGTTACACATAATTTTTCTGCATAATCTTCTGATTTCAAAACACATTTTTTCCAACAGATTGGAATTTTTTTATGCTGTCATCATAGAAAGAAGGGCGCGTCTCCAGTCAATTGTGCATCAAGGCTTCAACAACAGTTTCGTCGCCGAATCATTCATCGCCTAATGCTTCTTTTAAAGGCCCAAACATGCGATAATCACAAGGAGGTAAGTCAGAACTATAGGGAGGGTGTTCCAGTGTTGTCCAATGCATTTCCTCCAACTTTTCGCAAGTCAGGTTAGCTGCATTGTCACGTAGCAAAATCTCTTCTTTGATTTCACATCTTTCTCGCCGATATGCACGTTTTGTTTCGTCCAACAGCTGGCAATAGCAGGCAGCATCCTCGAGAATGTCCGAACGGCGCCAATAGTTTCCTAAATCAAACCATTCAAACTTGTTCGAAGCGTGTGTGTGTGTGTGTGTGGGGGGGGGTAAATTTCTGCTCGTCCTCCTACAAGCTTTCTATGCCAGTCATACACTTAGGTTTTCTTCCGGCGTGTCTCTCCAAACTGTGATTGAAGTTTTCGTAAGATTTCAGCTGGTCTTACGCCTTCATTTGTGAGACATTTAACGATAATGCGTTGCGCAACGTGAGGATAAACGTCTCGCTCACTCATCGTGATGCCGACTGAGGAACGGAGAGGGTAGCACAGACCGGCACAAAGATATTCATCTGACATCCCTACCTCCCATGCGCAGAGGTTTGAGAGCCCTCGCGGTGACTTTTGGCCTGCCAGCAGAAATTCCGGTAATATTTGATTCACCATCGTACTCTTAAAGTGTGAAATGAATCCTAGAAGAGCACCGAGGAAAAAGAAAGTCTGGTGAATTAGTTGAAGGACAAGAAAATAATATGTTTTATATAGTAAATATTAATATTTTATTAAATCGAAGACATTGTTAGAAAGGAAAATGCTCGCAGTTTAACCTTTTTGGAGTTTTGAGGAAAAAAATACTCGTTAATAAACTTAATAGTAGCTATCCAAATAGACTTACTGAAGTATGACGAATATGTCATTATCTGAAATATAACGAATCTAGTTATTTTGCGTACTATTCAATTCCTATTCATATGAAAATAGGCTAAGAAAAAGTTTTTGGAGATGCTTGGAAAATATCCTATTAGAACGGGATTTAACAGATATTACAACTTTCTAACAATTTCTAACTTTTTATCACACATGATTGGTTCAGAAATTTAACCTATATTTTAAATTTAAAGAGTGATATGCATGTTTAGAATAAACAAATCGCCAACGGCGCAAAGAGAATGAAGTCATAATAAGAAATGCATAGAAATACTACCTTTACTACAGGTAAATAGTAACAAAAATAATTGTGTGGAGCTAAGTGGGGGAACATGTTAAGTAACAAAAATTACATTTGAAGAAATTTGATGTGAAAATTTTTGTTGTTAATTTTAATGATATATTTTCAGTTTGATACCATGTGTTTAAAATATTAACGGCACAGATGTCATATTCGCCCCATATTGGCGCTATTTTTTTCGGTTGCCAATTTGGCGAAAACATCAACAGCATAAACAACATAATCCGGGTTACCACATCCAGCAAAATAACGACACTTTGACGCCAATTAAGTACCCGTTGCGTATATGACATTGGCGTCAGAAAAAAATCGCGCCAATATGGGGCGAATATGACATCTGTGCCATATTAACAGGTGTGGTACTAAACTCTATCAAAAAAACTTATTCATATTTAATTTTTAAATATTAAAAAATATTAATATTATTTGCATTATTAAATATTAAAATATTGAATATTAATGAATAATGCCTTAAATCTTCAAGGCTAAATAGAACTTTGGTATTTTAGCTTTACCATGTGATAGAATATCTGATAACACTTTCGTCCCAAAGGTAAAACAATTTTTAAGAAAATATAGCATAACATGTTCTTCCACTCAGCTCTTCAATCGTTAAGGCAAAATAATACTCAATGAAAATACATGTAGTATTAATAGTACGACAAATCCAAACGGGTTAAGTGGGTATTTTTTTGTTTTGGTATATTAATTTGAAAAACGGATGCCGAGTTTAAAAAATTGATGAAAAAATCGAAAAAATTGAAAAGCCTCTCGGAAAATATTTATTTTCGAAAGGATTAATATTGATATTATTTCATCACACCGTTAGAAATGAGAATGTACGCAAATTAAATAGGTATTTTTCAATTTTTCTAAATTATTATTTTTATTTTTATGCCCTTTTACCCGCTTTTTTCTTCTGTACTGGCAAAACTTAGGAATACTTCGAAACCCTGACGACCGGCTGCTCCCTATTTTGCAATGTCTATTATGGTTTTTAATTAATATCGTGGTTAATTAAAAAAATGAAAAATGTGATCCTCATATGCATTCGTACCTGCCTTGGACTATCCCAAACGAAATTTTCAAACCTCTATGTTCAGTGTTTTTTTTCTAGCCTACGCACATAGGCGCGAAAAAATCTTTCTTTTATTAGTAACTAGCTGAGATGCCCGGGCCCGTGATGAATGACCCTTAAATCAACCTCAAATTTCAAGTATTTTATATCTTTGACTCCATTTTGTCTGAATTTATAATTTTAAATGAATAAATTGTGTAAAAATAATTATTCGAAAGTATCTTATTTTTGGTATTTTATTGTCTGCGTAATTTGATTTTAGGAGTCTATGCGTACTGAAAGCGAGAGAAACCTCGACGAAACACTCAGTTTCTTACTGATTTCGTTGACATTTTCCCACATTTCATTTTGTAAAACAAATATTTCTACCCGTTCGAACGTTTCAAAAATTTTGTAGATTATGTAAATCAGGTCTACTGAATTTCTCTAAAAAGATTGTGTTGAAATACGGATGTTTAGTTACTTTTAGCTTAGAAAAATTATGGTCTCCATGACACGCAAAATGACTTGCGTTCGTTATTATTATATATATTAAACAAAAACATAATTTGCCGAACAAATTAAGAAAATAAAATTTATTTTCTACATTATTTAAGCCTGAGGAGGGACAGATATTAAGATAATTCATTCAGTTATTTCTCCATTTAATATTCAAATTTTGTAACAAATTAGTTAAACCAAGTGAACATTAAAAAATAAAAATGAAATTCAAACAGTATGATACATAAACACTCTAAAAACTTGGAATTCGTTCAAACGAAATCAAAACAAATCTTAGACCTTTTTTTCCAAATTTAAGTTGTAAATATTTGTATTGCTGATTTTATATTATCTTTACGTTAGGTGAAAATAAATGATTAATCACATCTAAAATACAAACCTTCCAAAAAAAGTTTAAGATTTATTTCGATTTCGGTTGAATGGATTCTAAGTTTTTAGCGTGTTCAAGTATCATATTGTTTGAATTGCATTTTTATTTTTTAGTGTTCACTTGGTTTAACTAATTTGTTATAAAAATTTAACATTAAATGTAGAACTACCTGAATGAAATATCTTAATATCTGCCCCTTCTCGGGCTTAAATAATGTAGGAAATAAGTTTAATTTTTTTAATTTGTTCGGCAAATTATGTTTTTGTTTAATATGTCACGTTTTTTAATAACTACTGCATTCAGACGAACGCATTTAAAAAGTAACTAAATGTATCATCATCAGATTTGATCTACAAGGTATCACATCACAATTTGTGGTGTATTTACCAATATATATCCAAAATGTTTTATCACTGTAGTACTACAGTGATAAAAGTTATTGCACACGGTCAGATACACACACAGAGCGAAATTTTCTTTTATTAGTATAGATAGGGATCCAACACGACCTACTCGGATTACAGAATATAGGTTAAAGGGCATTCTTTTATTACTATTGAAAACTCTGATATATTTTTTTACATTTATTTATTTGCCCACTAACGCCACCAAAGAATTTTTTTATATGAAAAATATCAGTAAGGTATACAAATAAAGTTTTGAAATTTATGAAAAGCAATACCTTGGTATCAGCTTCGTGCCAAGAGTTAATAGTTAAAGAAGTCGCGAAAGATCGCTATTCACAGCAGCAATTATAATTCTCATAATTTTAGTTATTTAAGCTCTTAGTTGAATTACATGTCCTTAAATTTGCTTTTCATTTATTTTTCCTTATTTTATTTATTTATCGATGAAGTTTTAATTTCGTTATGGAATATAAGCTGAAAACAAATGCCGAACTATTTAATTTATTTTGTTTTAAGAGCAAACGGATTTATATTTCATAATCGCCTGCACGCGATGGAGATAAAATGAAAAGATAAGCGCCCAGTTGAACTGATGGCATTGAGGTCACAAGCTGTTCACACTAATGTATATCATTCTCTTATTCCAAAGAATAATTCCCCTCGAAAAATAAAGAAATCGACAAATAACCCCATTTAGCTAAATTAAGGGGGGGGGGTGTTGCCCCCCCCATTTCCCCTTCTTTATACTTAACCAATGAACCTCCAATCTAATCTGCGAAGTACCTTATCAGAATAAACCGGTATACCAAATTTGAAGCAAATCGGATAATTCTGTATGAAAAACCCATTTGTCTAAATTAAGCAGAGATTAGCTGCAGTTCCCCATTTTTATAGTTATCCAATGAACCTCCAAATCTAATCAGGGAAGCGCTTTATCAGAATAAACAGGTATACCAAATTTGAAAAAAAATCGGATAATTCTGCATGAAAAACCCATTTACGTAAATTAAGATGGATAGCCCCCGTTCCCCCCTTTATACTTAACTAATGAACCTCCAAACTAATTAGGAAAACGCCTTATCAGAATGAATTATATTTAGTAATTTTGAAGCAAGGCGGATATTTATCAAGAGCTATCGCGTTACCTACAGGCTTTGATAGCCTGTGATCTAATATCAACCATGCTTCAAAATTATTTTAAAAACCATAAAAAAATCAGTAAATTGCGATAGAGTTTTCAAAAAAGTTTTGATACAGTTTTTAAATGAATTGCATTTGAATGTTCATTTTTCCCCTATTCGACGTGTAAAAATTAATAATGTGCGAGGTTTGAAAGTAAAAAAAAAAATCAATAGTCTTTTATAATAATCTTAGATAGATGTACTAATTTGATTTATTAAATTTTCTTTATTTTCTGCACCTTTATTATTTATATTTTATATTGGTAATTGAATAAATCGACATAAGACATTTTGACCTTAAATTCTCTCACAAAATTTCGAAAACTGTTACCAAAAATCTCATTACATTATTTAAGTTCCATTCATATTAAATTACCTTGTTATGCATCAAACAGAGAAGCATGCAGTAATTTACTCTTTGCAGAAGTGACTAATACCGATAAATAACTTCGTTTAACTTCCATGCATTTATTGAATAATTTAAAGAACCTGAAGGAGTATTTGAATTAAACTTGTTCAATAAATTTTTGAATGGGAGAAACTTTTCAAAAACTCTCTGATTGTTTTTGAAATAAGAAAATAAAATAAACTAAAATGACTATTTTTGTATGCGTTAATAATAATCTTTCCGTCTCGGAATTACAAATTATTGATTTAACTATCTTATCTATTTGAGTTTTCTGAAAAATACAATTGAGTAAATAGTCTGAAAATTTTCCATAAAAAGAAACATATTCCTTTATAGCAGGGAATGGGATGGCAGATCTTGCCAAATCAGCCGCTCAAACTTTAAATAACAAGCCGGAAATTGTGTGTCAAACGTGGCAAATGGGGTACTATAACTAGTTTTATGAATATTCAGATCTTGGTGCAAAATCTGTTACACTATTATGCAAAAATGCATGAATACGAAATTTATTGCGATTATATATATGAAATTCAGTAATACGGAAATAATATGACTCCATTTTAAATAGGATGCATGACAAGATTTAATAGAATAAAGAAAACTTTTATTAATAACTTTTTTAATTTTGATTCGATTTTCCTAAAATTTGAAATGACGTGACAAAATTCTGCAAAGATTATATATAGTAAATTTCAAACCATTCGGTTGGGTAGATTTTGCGCTGTTGTATGCGGATAGACGGACAGATAGACAGAAGATAGGACCAGACGATGACTATAGGTGTAGGTAGACGTATTTATATAATTACGAACGCACCTAAAAGTGCTATATTTTTTCCTTCTTTTCTATCTTTCGTAAAAAATAAAATAAAATTACAAGAGCTTGCTGATTGGCAATTGCGTTGAGACACATGATTAACCGGTCGCTATACACATGGCAAGAATTTTCTTCATTAATTGTTTAATGAGTACTTATGTATAGTTTCTTCAAAATAACCTTATTTCCCCTTCATTCTCATAAAGCCGCTATTCAAGTAAAATGGTAAAAGTCATTTACAACAGTTCTCCCGAGAAACAATTAATTCTACTGAAACTGCGCCATCAGACGTTATAAAAGCTACAAGTTTGAGTTTCCTAAAGTCCTTAGCTTTGACGTTACTCTAACATTTATGAACATGTAAATTCTCTAGCATTTTAAGGGCTCTCAGAGACACATTTCAACTACTTAAAAGGCACATGGCTTAAACAGAGATAGCGATGGGCTTAAGAGGTGTTCGACTTTCAATTGCAATAGGAAAGAGTTTTCGGAGCTAACGTTGCTATGCAAGCAAGTGTTGGATATATCCGGGTAGATAAGACGGATCGCGTAAAACACAAACTTTTACGGACGTCTTCAAAAGACGAGAGAGAAAGTACTTGAATCGTACTCAACTGCCATCGTCCCCCCTCCCCCCCCACACACAAAATCAGATTCTACCTGGATAGGCGAGCTACCCTGCAGAATTCAATTTCCAATACGAACACTACCTGTTAATTTTCAATATTTGTTTTGATTTTCACCGTGTCAATTTTTGTTTGCTGTGCGTAAATGTGAATAAAAAATATTCACTAGAAAAGTCATCCTAAATTTGTCTTTCAGAACGTCACGGCAGATTTTCTTTCAGAACTTCAGTCTTCTAAATCACTGGAGTCTCTATCTTTTATCTTCGTAAATCGTGTCCCATTCTAATCATTTCTATTACCAGTAAATAAATCACTTCTCCACCTTTACTTTGTAGTAATGACAAATGAGACAATCCCCTTTTATTTTATTTTTTTAACTTTTGAGACAATTCCTGCAGGAAGGAAGATTTTTGTGTTAAGTTTCTCGCATAATAGTAATTGTCTTCCATGTGATCATCATGAATGTTGACAACTTCTTCTATATATTGACTGTTTTAAATGATCAATTTATCTATTATAATTGTTTATATTCTCTTAAACAAATAAAAGATTTCTTACAAAACAAAACCTTTTAGGATCCAAAGAATGCCGACATTTTATTATTCTTTATTTGTGGTCTTGTGAATTTGTATCTTGTATTTACAGCAGAACCAATTACAGAAAATTCTTATTGTTTAATCTGATTTAAACTATGCTTTTCTGCCCGTAGAGAAAATGACTGACTATTGATTATTCTGATACTATTTGCATATGATTAGAACAGAAATAAAATACATTCTAAATTTTAATGGAAAAAAATGTTTTAGTGCAGTAAAAATCTAACAGAAGTTCATAGGTACAGAATTTTTCAATTAACTACCGTATTTAATACTCTATAAACATTCAATAATCAAAGTTCATCCAACCAAACAATCAATCGACTTTAAAGTATAAACGATTTCAGATATTAGCTTCTTTTAATAATCATATGTTTGATAGCTTAGTGAAGTTATATTTTCGCTGCTCCAGAAATTGGTCCCTTGCTCACTATTGGTTCTGATGAACCAAACACTAAATAAATTATACACAAAGACTTGGCCATCCCTCAAAATCAATATAACACGCAACTTTTACTTTTCAGCTTATCTAACAAATTATTTACAATGTTATAGAGTATATCAACAGCAGTTTGCTTCAAAGTAAAGCATAATTCTAAAGAAACAATATTTTAAATAAAAACTTATAGCTTAATGAAATCCTTACGAATTTGCCAAAAAATCTGTTTTTGAAGACACTCTAGAAAATAAGCAAATGTAGAAACAGAAAAAAACAACAATTATTTCAATAGTTTATGGTAAGTTAATATTTAAGGATGTTAATAAAATTTCTTTCAGTCGTTTTCAGAAATGTATTGTGAGCTCGCTTTTAAACTTTAAAAATTAGTGGCCCACTGATCGTACGCGGTGCACCATTGGGGCATTTACCTTATATATATATATATTTAAAAGTAGCATGTTGACCAATATTTCAGCAGTTTTATTATCATTCAATGAAAAAGAAAATGCAATTTAGCAAACTACAACGACCATTTGGAAAATGATTTTTTCGAAGACTAAAATTTAAGACATAAAAAATCGCACGGAGTTGATCATACATTACGTCCGCCATGAATTAAACATTAATACTGTTATTACACGTAAAAATTGCAAGCGACAAAAATCGCCTGCGACCCGTCAGATTTCTTAAAAACTTACGTTTTATCCACTTGAAACTTACGTATTATCCAAGCATTTCATTGGCTGTTCGGGAAAAGGCTTTTCCATCGCCAGATTTCCAAGAAATTTGACGACCAATTTTAAATGAAATTTCATTCTTAAACTTCTAAACATCCCACAATATTACTTTTTACACCGTCGTATAGAGAAAAAAATGTACTTTTAAATGCAATTTGTTTGAATGCTGTATCTCAATTTGTTTCAGAGTTATTAATTTTTTTTGTAGTTTTTATTACTTTTTTGTCATAGTGGCAACAGAAGTATCCATCTCTGTTGAAAGTAAAGGGAAATACAGATTATTGTATAGACCAATCAGAAAACGAATAAAATGCGGATTAAACCAATAAAAAACTTCAGATATGCTTTTTATTTTCTAATCTGACGAGGACAATAACCATTTTCCCAAATGGTTAAAATTAAATGCGGATTAAACCAATAACAAACTTGAGATATGCTTTTGATTTCCTACCCTGACGAGGTCAATAAGCGCTTTTCCAAATCGTTTAAAAAAATAGAGTGAGAGAGAGAAATCCACATTTACATGGTCTTATATAAAAATGTGTGTAGATTGCACAACTGCTTGAACTGTTTGTTTATCTCTATTATTTAAAAAATTATTCCTGATTTTATGTACCTTTAAATTTTATAAAAGCGTGGAAAATCGCCCTCATTGAATACGCAACTTAATTTCATCTCACAAAAAGAGATTTTTAAGACAGAATTATTTTGCAAAGAGATTTTACTTATTTTCTCTATAATTTTCTATACCAAAGTATGAAAAAAATTAAAAAATGGTACGGCAACCAGAATAAACAGATAAATATATAAATAAATAAATAGAAGTAAAATATTTTTTGTTTCAAAATTATGTGAAATGACCCATTTAACACGTTCACACAGGCGCGGTGGGTCACACTCGACTGTATCAGAGTTCTCAAGTCTCCGGCTTTTTGCATACCACTATTATTTTAGAGAAAATGTTGTTCCTTTAAATCGCCCAATTGTTTTAATTAAATAAAACAACATTTTCTGTATTAAAATACTGGTATCCAAACAGCCGGAGACTTGGCAGCTTCGAGACAGTCGAGTGTGACCCACCGCACCGGCGTGAACGTGTTAAAATTACATAAAACTAGTTGGATGTGCCAATCCCAAAACTTTCTTCTATCTTATACATCTTAATATTTCAAAACCTTGTTACACATGTTAATACTTCAATATTATTAGTTCAATACTATACCAACTTTGATTTTCATCTTAAATTTCTGCTCAAGTCAATTAAACGGACTAAAAACGAGTTAATCTATATCATGATATTTGTTAAAATTATTAATTTTTCCTTATTTTGTTGTTATCAGCTGTTTGCGAATAGCCGGCTTAGCAGGTAGCGAGTTCCCGCCGCTGCATGAGCCGCCGATGCACAATAGAACTACGAAAAATCAAGAAAAGTATACAAAAATCGCTAGCATAGAGCCCCTTTACCGCGCAAGGATCTGTTGGCCAAAGCCAAAAACAAGCACAAAAATTTTGGTTCAATTGTATGCATAATTTTATACGTTCTTCGATGGTACAATAATGAAAATGGCACAGAGATCGGAATTATAGCGCCCCCTTCTGGCGGAATTTTTTCAAGTTCAGGGAGGACTTGTTTGCCATAGCCAGAAACATGCACAAAAAATTTGGTTCAATTATATGGATAACTTCATACACTTTTCGATGGTACAATAATGAAAATGGTACAGACATCGCAATTATAGTGCCCCCTACCGGCAGAATTTTTCCAAATTCAGGGAGGACCTTCGTGACATAACCAAAAACAAACACATAAAATTTGGTTCAATTCTATGCATAACTTCATACACTTTTCGACGGTACAATATTCAAAATGGCGCAAAAATGGCACAAAAATCGCTATTACAGCGCCCTTTACGGGCGATTTTTTTACAAATTAAGGGAGGACCTCCTTTCCATAGCCAAGAACTTAAAATAAAAATTTGGTTCAATTCCATGCATAACTTCATACACTTTTCGACGGTATAATATTCAAAATCGCACAAAAATCGCTATTACAGCGCCCCCTAACGGTGCATTTTTTGCAAATTCAGGGAGAACCTGCTTGCCATATCCAAAAACTTAAAATAAAAATTTGGTTTAATTCTATGCATAACTTCATACACTTTTGGACGGTACAACATTCAAAATCGCACAAAAATCGCTATTACAGCGCCCCCTACCGGTGAATTTTTTCCAAATTCAGGGAGGACCAGCTTGCCATAGCCAAAAACTTAAAATAAAAATTTGGTTCAATTCTATGCATAACTTCATACAGTTTTGGATGGTACAATATTCAAAATCGCACAAAAATCGCTATTACAGCGCCCCCTACCGGTGAAATTTTTCCAAATTCAGGGAGGACCAGCTTGCCATAGCCAAAAACTTAAAATAAAAATTTGGTTCAATTCTATGCATAACTTCATACAGTTTTGGATGGTACAATATTCAAAATCGCACAAAAATCGCATTTACGGCGCCCCCTACCGGCGAATTTTTTCCAAATTCAGGGAGGACCTGCTTGCCATATCCAAAAACTTAAAATAAAAATTTGGTTCAATTCCATGCATAACTCTGTACACTTTTGGATGGTACAATATTCAAAATCGCACAAAACTTGCTATATCAGCGCCCCCTACCGGCGAATTTTTTCCAAATTCCAGGAGGACCTGCTTGCCATAGCCAAAAACTTAAAATAAAATTTTGGTTTAATTCTATGCATAACTTCATACACTTTTTGATGGTACAATGGCGACAGACAGACGGACAGACGGACAGACGGACGGACGGACAGACGGACAGACGGACACACAGACAGACAGACATTTTCTATAAACATGTTTTTTGGAATCTCTGACCCCTAAAACATGTAAATCCGTCGAAAACCGGAAGTCGAAAAAAATTTCGATTACAATACTTTCTTCTATTGAAGATAGAAGAAAGTAAAAATGTTGTTTAAAATAATTTATTGTTCAGTTCATTTAGTTGTATAACTTAAACATTTATTTAGAATAACTTCGGAAAATGTTGGATAAATTAATAAAAATTATATATATATTTTTTAATTTGAAGCTTAAATATAGTTTGCAGAATAAAATTCACAGAAATTTCTTATCGTTTTTACATTGAATATAGATAATCTTGCCATTTACATGTCCTTCGGGTGTATAATCCATTAATGATATTCGTTTTATGACATATATTTTCCTGGAAGGTATTAATATACGTATTTCAAAGCATTGCATTTTAAATTAATCCCAATTTTAACTTTAGCCTATTGGGATTTTTCAATTAGTATTTTTTTTTTTTTTTTTACTTTATGTTAATTTAAATGCATACTTTTTCCCTTTTAAATATAAATCCAATTAAAATAAAATTACATTTTTTTCAAGTGCCAGAGCTGCTTTATACTTTCAATCACTAGGAAAATTAAATATAATTTATAACATGAACGATAATTCATTCGTCAAGCACAGATTATGAAACCCTTTCCAACACATTCAGAATACTGGAACAAAACTTCACGATTTACAAAAAAAAAAAATTAGAAAACGCATAAAACATTTGAAAACCCAATTTCAGCAATAACTACCAATTGGCGAAAAAAAAAATCCGATTTTTTTTTTTCTGGATCCTTGTATATTATCGGTATACAACATTCTCTGCTAAACTTTAGTTTAGTTAGGAAACGTATCCCACAATTGAAAATTTGATCCCTTTCGAAAATTTACGTCAATAAACTGAAATGTACTTGAGATTTTTTGAGAAGCCCTGTATATGATCTATAGAATTTATATACTCCAAGAAATGCATTGTCAGAAAAACTCGTCATTATACACGTATATTTATTCCTCATTTTTTAACCAATAATTTCCGTTCCTCTAGAAAACATGTTTTAATCGTGAATTCTTCCCGAAAGTCTAAAACAGAGGGAGAAATTCCGTTCATTCCTAGTACGCAAGTACGCATGCGTATTGACTTTATTCATATTAAATCCGAATTTATTTTAAAAATGAAAACCAAAAAATCTATAAAATAAGATTTCTAATTTGATTAAAAAAGAAAGAAAGTTCTCGAATTTAAAAATAAATAACAATTACTTTTCTCATTCACTTAAAAGTACTCACAATTAAATTTTTAAAGTTGAATAAAGTTTAATAATTATTAAATGTACATATATAATAAGACAGACTTGAACATACAATTAATATAATGACCAACAGGAGTGAAAAATTAGCTGGGGCCAGGATTCGAACCTGGGTCCACAGTGTACCGTGCTGTTGCTTTACCACTAAGCTATCCCTGGCCGATATCCTAGCCCGGCAAATTCTCACTAATAAACCGAGTTGGGTAACGTCATCGGCCGACAACCGCACGGCATACGATAACGGTAAAAACGATGAATAATTTAATATTCCACCGATCCACAATATGCATTAAAGCACACATAAATTAACGGCTGAATGTATTTATTTAATTATTAAAGATACATATATAATAAGACAGGCTTGAACACACAATTAATAGATTAACGCATGGAAATCCACGGTTCGAAGAAAACCACGAAAACTCCGAAAGATTAGGCCGACGGGCGCGATTGGGTTCGAACCCAGCACCTCCCGTCTACCAGCTTCGAGAGCAGAATCTCTCAGCCACTCGACTGGAACGGTAAATAAACTGTGATGGTGGCTGAGAGTAAACATACGACTGGAACGGTAAATAAACTGTGATGGTGGCTTAGAGCAGACATACGACTGAAACGGTAAACAAACTGTGATGGTGGCTGAGAGTAGACATGCGACTGGAACGGTAAAAAAGCTCTTGTGACTGAGAGTAGACGTATGGCAGTAAAGAGTTAATTAGTTTTCTTAGGCCGGAATATAAGTTTTTCGGATCCTGTCAATTCTCAAGTAGTTTTTTTGTGTTACAGAATCATGTTTTACAGGCAAACATGACAAATAAACAGTATTAATATTTAAATTAACATTATTTTGTTACCCTTGCATGTATAATAAATTCAATTACGCAGCTGAAAATGTTTAATTGGCAATTAATAGAATCCTAAAAACCGACATTTCAATTAGAGAAAACCGATTAATACATTGTAACGAATACAAGGAAACGTTTCGGACATTCAGCGGCAGCAAAGGAAACTTTGTTTTTATAAATGTTTCTTCAATTTTTGAAAATGAATTTGTTTCTGGGATTATCTAAACATAACATATTAAGAATAGAACATGGACGCCATTTGAAAATCAAAAAGTATTCATTAATCTTAGCTACTCTGGTTCATAGAGAATATCTGGCAGTAAGCAGTTTTATTTTTTTTTTTATATCATAAATAAACAATAAATTTTTCACATGACACTGATAAAAAAGAAATTTTAAAAGTGCTTGAATACAAATTACTCTTAGTAATTCACCATAAAATTAAAAAAAATAATTTACTTAAATTAAACAATTTTGAAGGTATAAAATGAGTATAAATTTTATATCCCCTCATATCGGAAATAATCCTCAATTAAATTAATCTCTCTGTTTCTCTTACGTTGAAATTTGTGAACAGTAAAATTATACATAATTATGAAATGAAAGAGGCTTAAAAAAATATTAAAAAACAAATTAATTCAAAGACGGAAATTAATAGATCTTATATCAGCAATCTATAATTAATTTTGTAACATCGTGTGTAGAAGGACAAATTAATTTTAAAGGAACTATCCATTGACATTATTATGAAGCTATTTTAAAGAGCATTGTAAAAGTATATACTACAATTATCAATAAATACCAATATATAATCTATTGTGTAAATAAATGTGGAAGTAAAAGTGGTTTTTTTAAAGTACTCTTTTTTAAGCATTAAATGTTCGTCTTGAAAATAATGCATAATTTTTTTAATGCAATTCATGTTTTTCCCCCGAAAATTTCCGATACAATCCATTAATTTGGCGGTAGCGCCGAAGTCGAATATGAAAAATTCACTGCTTTTATTATGCTTGGTAGAAAGTGCAAGAAAGTAGATTTATTAAAAAGTATATAATAATTTGTGTGTTTCATTTTTTAAAAAGGCAACGTTATTTAAACTTTAGGATTTGTAAATTGATTTCTCAACATATAATCGTAAATTAGTTAATATTAAACTATTACAGGGTTCGTACGCTTCAAGGACCTTTTACCTGAATTTTCGTAAAGAAATATTTGGCATATTTAATGAAAAAATGTCTATCTTCAACTTCATATTATAGCGACCAGTACTTTACAAAATTTCTGGTATTGAAACACCTAAAATCCCCTGAATCCCCTGATGCGTACGAACCCTATATTAATTTATAGAAACGCTTTTTCTAAGTACTTCACTCTTCATTTTTTATTTATAACTCCTTTTCTACTTTTTACCCTCTGAAATGTTTGAGTATTGCAGTTTCGCAGCCATCTTGCATATTTTGACGTGTGTTTATTTTGCGCATAATTAAATCCACTGTTGTTTAAAATCGTATACAATTGTACGAGTTATAGAAAATATCTGAAAATTTATCACCTGTTACGGGCAAACGGGAAAATGCCTTAAAAATATGGTATTAATTTATAATTAAGTTCTAAAAATATTAAAATGTTTGAGAACTTAATTTTTATGATTCTAACCTATGAGGATGTGGGTTAAAAAACAATTGCAAAATTCCATCTTTACATAGAAAAAACATGTTGAGTTAAATAGAAGAGTTTATGCATTGTGCATTCTTTGTGGAAAATCGAACATAAGGTAAGTTATTGTTCTTAGTTATCCAGTGTTGCCAGATTGGGGACTTTTTTAATTCAGATTATCTGACTATCACCACTTTTTTAAAATAGCATAATTCGTTTATTTTTCAGAATTTTTAATCTATTTCTAAGTAGGGTAAATATTTCTATTTCAAAAAAGTGGCGACAATCAACAATCCGGGGACAAAAATGTCCCCAATCTGGCAATACTGCTGTTATCTTTGGTACAGACAATTAAAACCTGTAAATTGATATGTTGGTCTCTTTCAAACAGTGCCCTTTACTTGGTGAATATTGGATAAATATGGAAAAATTATTGCGATTTGCATCATAAAACGCATAAAAAAATGTGAGAAAATAATTATAAATAAATATATTGTAGAGACTCAACGGTCACCTTTAAGGGGTCTCGGGATTCTTAAAGTTTTAAAATTTTCTAAATTTTAATTTTTTAGATGAGAAACTCTTATCTTTTCTGAACATTTTAATATAATTGTTTCCTTAATTCCCATTAGAACAGAAGTTATGGCTTAGAATTATACCCGCTCAATTGCTGAAGCGGCGTTTCCGAAACTTTGAAGTCATTTTTCTCCTAACTAGGTTTTTGGCCATAACACGCACGATATCTCAAAAACATCTGAATATTTTTTCATGAAATATTCTAAACATATGTTTCATATTAGTCTGTATAAACTGAACCTAAAGTTTCCTTTTTACTGTTCAAAAAAATATTTTTTTAGGTAATTACACTGTTGAAATTTTTTTAATTTTGCATTAGCGAAATACAACTATGTATTAAAAATATAAAAATGCTTTAAATATAAATTTGTTTAGGTTCAGGGTAATTATTTCAATCTGCAGTATAAATTGGCCCCAAAATTTGATAGAAGATATATTCATATAATCCCCTTATCAAGATTTTTGGATACCCATTTTCTCCCTCTTTCTACTGCAGAAAAACATCATTAAAGTTCATAGTGAAAAAGAAACACTTAGTAGTCGACAGATGTAAAATCCAGAGAAAACTGCATCTCTTCATCTTTCTTCGCTTTATGTGAGATATGTTTTAAACCAGACGCAAGCACTTATGTTCTATTCTGGTTCGCGTTATAAACTTATAAACATTATAATTGACTGTTACACTGAACACTATTTTATCAGACTTTACTTCCTTGTAACTTTCATAAATATCCAATTATGTATAATTGGTTGATTACCTCAAAGTGCCGAAAATACATCCATATGGTTATCAATTTTAATGATGTAACACGCGCGGAAAAACATATGTAATATTCACTTTTAAAACGTCCTCACACAAGTGAAGACGTACAAAATGTAATCTCTTTCTTAGTATCTCTAATTAAACTTCTCCCTTTTCCTTTCCTACAATATGAGTAGTTTCAAAGGAGTACACACACAATACACCGTCTGTTACATGATTCCTTTTTTAAGCCTGATGCACTGTGACCTGAAGGAGTAAGGATAAACAAATATATGATGATACGGGATACTCCATAATTCTTAGACGCCCTGACTAACCGCGAGCTGAAAAACGGATATCTATACATAGAAGGTAAGGCCTTTAATTATTCTTTTATTGTTGTGATGAGGCATCGCGCAGTTTGCGTTTATAGTATATGAATTAGTGAGGAGCATGTGGATTCACGCCAAAAACTCTTAGAATCACAAATTTTTCTAACAAAATTTTCATTCTAGCTGCAAAATTTATTTTGCAATCCAACGCGTAATCTGTTATGCCAATTTTTTTTCCTGCTCGACAAATGTCTGACACTTTTGAGTCCCCTGTAAATGCGAATTCTGCATCTTCCAATTTTTTAAATACATGAAATGAAAGATCATATTTGTATCTTTCAATTACAATAAAAATTGTATCTTAAAATCAAATACATTTTAAGATGTTAAATGTTGAAAATGGTCGTTTCTTTTTTTTTTTTTTTCATTTTTTTCCAATTTTAAGAATCCTGAGGCCCCTTAAACAAACAATTAGATATAACATTAATAGTAGAAATACTACTTCTAGTGACATCGGTGAAGTCTCTAATTTTGCGATAACATTATAGTAATTATAGAGTAATTCTATACATACCAGTGTGTCAGCAATAAAAAACTTGTGATCCGATTGTAAGTAATCTAAAAAATTAACACTTAAATCGGCTCCTATCGTTCATAAATGTTTGAATTCCTGAATTTTTCAAAAAAAAAGTTTGGTGCTGTTCATTATTCACGAGTTACTGCAAATCTACAGACACCCCAGTAGCTAGCTAATATTGACAATATGTCAAAACAATACTGACAATATAACACAATATTGAGCTAATATCGCACTTAGTGTAACGAAATATCTCCTTAGCAATGGAATGCTGACATTCTGACCCAATATTGCGACAACAATGGCACGGAATAATTAGTCAATTTAAAACCAATAAAACAAATATTGTGAACATATTGTAGTTTTATTCGAAATATTACCACTGTATTTCTAATATTGACTAGATTTTGGATTTATAATTGAAATGTTTCCAATGAAATTCAATATTATGCAATTATATTGGAAATATTGCATATAAAACTGCAATATTATTTGTTCTTTGACTTTAGGTTTGCTAAATGTTTCTAGCCAATAATAGTGCAGCATTAGCAAAATGTAGAAATCCAATATGAAGGAAATATTGACCCAATATTTGGCTAAGTCATCGCCAATATTAACTGGGTCAATGATAGAATGGACAATGATATTGAAATTGACAATGAATGGGAATTGACAATGATAGAAAATAAGAATGACTGATGAAGAAATTATTCATTATAACATAATAGGCTAGCCAATCTCATGTCGCTATTTTGTTATATTAAAAACTGAAGTGGGAATACAACTGCACAGGAACAATTGCACTTATAAACTACACGTAATTTATATATATTTTTTAAGTTTTAAAATCAAGAACGCATATTTTGTGGTATGAAAAAAAAAATTCCATAGTGTCTCAGGATAAAATTCCCCTGTTCAAGGAAAATAAAAAGCGTTATTTTCGGGAATAAAAAATAATCCTCATGAAAAATGATCCCTTAGTGATTGTTCGTGAAGTCCAAGAGTGGAAAATGATGTGAAATCCTTGAATGGCTTTTTTGATTGACGATGCACTGCATACGATAACACGCATGGAGAGAGAGATGATTGTATTCATGCTCTACATTCCACATTTGGGGATTTGAAAGACTTATTACTGAATAAAATATTTTCAATCTGATCTTGATTGAAATCGCTTACTGTTTTATAATATTTCATTTTTTAAAGATGACATTTTGAATTAATACATTTATATGAAGTTAACTTTTTAATTGTGGTTGCATTTTTAAGCTTTAAACAGTGCCAGATTTTAAAAGACCGAATTAGGAATAGACTGTTTTAAATAATCCAATAAAGGTACATAAAATGTCTTGTCACAAAATCCTAAAGTTTCTAGATGCAGAGATAAATTTAAATTTCTTGAATTTTTTACTCGAATAAAGCAACTGTTCGTAAAATACATGATATAAAATTCATCTGAAATCATGAAATCAATTTTCGATTGACGTTGCAGTGAATATTGTAACGTGCATGAACAAAACAGTGATTGCATTCCTGTTCTACTTTCCATATTTCGAAATACAAATAATTTCAATAAAATATTTTCAATTTTATTTTGATTGAAACCGCATATATATTTTACAATATTCATTGTAATATTTATATGATATGGCATTTTATACGCGTTTATTCATATTACAATACACCTTTGAAATTATTTGCACATTTAAATCTAATTTAAATTACGTTAAATATAATATAAAAAAATAAATATAAAAAATATAAACACATTTAAATCTCTTTTTTTGTTGCTATGAAAAGTTGAATGTCTCACAATGACTGCATTTCCTAATATCCGGTGGTCTTATTAATTAATCCTGCAAGATTTTTCTGATTAATTTTTGTACTGATATCCTTAAATACTATATATCAAAATAAATTTTAAAAAGTCCAAATTATTTATACAGATAATATTGAGAAAAATAGCTAACTTTGTTTTGTTTTTGTGTTTTTGAAAATTTTGGGTAATTTTTTTCCACGAATTTTGCGTTTTGATAGTTTTTTTTAAGATTCTTAATGATTATGATCTATATTAATTTCAAAATTCTAATAAAAAAGGTAGAGTTCATGCTCCACAGGCAATTTGAATACCTGTTTTATCGCAAAGATATATTTGCTTTATTTAATGAAGAAATTTTATGTTTAAACTATATGTATGACTATATGAAGACTTTACAAAAATATAGTATTGAAATCCCCTTATTCCCTAAGGTGTGCGAATCGTAAAAGGTCTATCGACGTGCAGCAACTATACTTTATGTTGTTTCTACTTTATTTAGTGCTACAAAACAAAATACAAATTTTCACTGCATTTGGAGATTTAATTCGTTTCATTTCATTTCTCACAATTATCTTTTTGAAAATTACAACGGGATTTAGACTAGGTAATAAAAGTGCAAACAATTTGGAAAAGACTTACGTTCTTCAGCACAATAAGTTATAAAATACCAGTCATTTACTGAAACGAATTTTAATTTTTTGATAATTCACCATTCGAAATTTACGAGAAAATATTTGGAAGACACAAGACCTCAATCTGCACGATGTTCAATTATAACCACACTTAAGGGGCAATATGACATTCACTGGTTCAGAATTTATTTATTTATTTATTTTTGTTTTTTAAAGTATTCCTTATACATACGAAAATCATAATTAATTAGTAAGAAATCGACAGCAAAATTGAAAGCGCAAGTTTGGAGCTATAGGAAATAGTGTGCGCCACAGAGAATAAATAGTAGAGGTGGGCATTATTTAACATAACAGTTAAAAAAACACTGTTATTGCTTTAAAGTTTGTTTTTTAGTAACAGAATATCAGAAACACCCTATTAATTTTATAACTATTTATCAATTTCCCTTGCGAAAAACTGAAAATAAGACAAAAAAAAAAAAAAAAAAAAAAAAAAAAAAGGAAAATATTTTAGTTTTATTTTAGTTTTATATTGCGATAAAAATAAAATCGCGAAATCGTTTTCCTAGCTTTTAATAACCTTCTAAGAAAAAACGAAGAAAAAAATCCACTATTACAAAAGAGTCAAGTAAATCCTACTTTAGCTTAAAAAACAAAACCCAAAAACGTTCAACTGCGTCCTATGTATGAAAAAGGAAAGCCAACATGTATCGTTCAACCGCATCCTATGTATGAAAAAGAAAAGCCAAAAGTATTTTCATTTCATTCATTACTCAATCACTTTTCACCCCCGATAACAATAATAGAGACGTCCGACTAACTATTCTCCTCATTCTGTTGTTAGGAATAAAAACTATCTATCAGTTGTAATTATCAAGAGACAATTACAACTGATAGATAGTTTTTATTCATCAAGTTTTTCCGTTCTTTAGTATCAAATATTCTATGCCAACAGTTAAATGTTCAAATATTATGTTCGCTTCAACGTGATTTCTGTGGTTCTTTTAGTGTCGAATGCGTAAAAAAAAAAATTAATCACCTCTCTGAGAGATTACAGTTAATTGTAATACATAGCTATGAAGCAGTTATATTATTCAAAAAATATATTATTGCTTTGTATATATTGTTTGTGTTTATCTAGACTGGTAATATTAGAATCTGAGAATTTCACGTTATCGAAAGGGAAGGAAAAGTTTTTCTACGTTTGTAAGTTAGATTCGCGCTTGCTTTCATGGCTGGTGATATTTTCAGGTAATTTGTAAGTTTGTATGGCGCTTGCTTTTGTAATTGTGATGAGGGAGAGGGGGTGGGGGTTGGATATTTTAATGTGAGGTAAAGTATTTTTTCGATTGCGTGTTGAAGGATAGGACTGTTGATGCTACGTGCGGGTGCGTTAAATCTATTTATTTATTGTACTTTTTGTCATAACTATGACTGCTAGAAAACTTTTTTTTTTTGAATTAATTTTACTAAAGCAATAAGATTCTTAATTTATAGGAGCATTTGTAAAATTTTTAAAAATGCTTTAATCAATTTGGAAAAAATAATAATCACTGTTGTCAGATATGAAAGTGACGGCGTTTTAAAAACTATTTGTTCATATAAGTGGAAATATCATGATAGTGGTATATTTTAATTAAAAAATTTTGCCTTCAGCCTAATTAGATTTAAAAGATTTTATTAAATTATTTTAAATTATTTTTATATCCCATAATGTTATTGGATGTTGTTAACGGATAGGTCAAAATACACAGTTGATCGCATCGCACCATTATTCGATAAGTGACACATATGAAATATTGAAGTGTTTCAGAAAAAACGAAAAACACTTTTAAATGTGAAAAAGATGCTTGGGAATACATAGAGTAAACATTTATTTTAGTATGAGCAATTTTGTTATTTTAATGTATCGCTCACTCACAAGAAAAGTGACACATCTCAACAAAGTAAATTTCACAGGAGAGGCAAAAGGGGGGGAAATTTGCATGGTTTTACTGTAACATGAAATTATAGCACTTAACTCTGCATGCTGGAATGAAAACTTGCATAAAAGTATAAAACCCTTAAAAATAAAGACGTAGGATGACGTTTGGAGGGTTGGGTAATTTTACCTCCCCACACAATCCACCCCACTTCTGTCGTCATAAATGGACATATGGCGTAATAAAAGGATTTTCCGCATAGGTACACCTATGAAACTGTGTAGTAAGACCCACTTATAACAGACTTGTTAGTGGGAAAAAACACAAAATGAATATTTGCAAAATGTGTCTATTTTCTTGCGGGTGAGTGATATGTAAACAGTGAGACTAAATAATATTATAAGCTATCTTCCATATATATATAAAATCCTGATGAAACAAATATATGAAACGGCTGAAATGAAACGATTCTATGAAACGACTGATTAAACAACTGATTCTGTTTCACGGCGATTTCTCCTAAAATATGGAATACTTTGCGATGAAATTAACATCAAAAATCCGTATTGATCCGCAGATTTCAAAACTGGTACTAGAATTTTTAAATTCGAATTAGTTTTCGAAATATTATTTTTTTTCTAATTTTAAATACTTTTCTTTAATGATGGCAACTCAAATTTTAATCACAACAGATATTTTTTTTTTCATATTTTAGAAAAGGTTATTATTTTAAACTAAGTTGGCGACCAGTTTGGCCTCCCTTAAATGTATGCTAAGAACAATGCTTTTTTTTATTTCGTTATCATTTTATTTAATACAAAACTTTCATTTAAAACTGAGACATTTAAAATTAATGACTTTCACTTCTTTCTTTTTTTTTAAAGAAACGAAAAGTAGTACCGTTTTAATTTACCACTCGAAAAAAAAAATGCTAACTGGCGAGTTAAAAAAAGGCTATTGGCGAGATTTGCACCCGGCTAACTTAAAAGTACCAAGAATTCTTTGCGATCAACTTTTATGCAGTTTTATTGGAAAAAATAATTTTGATTCTTTAATCAAAATGTAAAACCTTTCTTGTGAAAATCGAAGGGATCAGCTCGTAATTGTTTATGGCAGTTACATGATTGGGACTATTATAATATAGATGAAATTATGGTGATAGAATAATATTTGGCGACTTATCACCTGTGGCTGGCTAACATTAAAGTACCCAATACGTATAGTACGCTTGGAATATAAAAAACGAAGGGATCCGCCCGGAACTGTGTATAATAGTCACATGACTTAGACTGTTATTATAGAGATTGTTTTCAATTCTAAAAACAGCGCAAAGAATAATATTTCCTAACGATTAAAAATTTATTTACACGTGACTATTAAAAACAGAAAAAAAAACTTTAAAGTTATTATTAAATGAGTACGTGTTAAAAGCAGGAAAATATTGAAAATTATGCCTTGAAAATTGTATTTACACGTGAATATTAAAAGGGAAAGAAAACTTTAAAATAATAAATACATCAATATGCGTTTAACCCTTTCAGGGGCAAGGTACGTCTATTCGTAAAATGTTGAAATCAGTGAATGGCACCGGAATTTACAAACAAATTTCGAAATACGAAAATGCTTTTGTTCACTTACTTAATAAAGGGAAAATTTTAATTCCAATATTCTGGTGCCAATGTGGCATTTAAGAATTAAAATTAAGTGGTCCAAAAATGAGCCACCACCCTTGAAAGGGTTAAAGCAGTAAATTGTATTATGTCAATCGTTTTATAACGCTGTTAAAAAATACCGGGAGGCAAAGACTCTGTTTACATAATTCATTTTATTTTAGCTTCTTTTCAAATGTTTAACTGATCTTCTTTAATCAAGCACGAAAACAACCATTGGATGTCTTAACAGCAACGGATTCGGCCTTAAATTTTCGCAATCAAAGGGAATTGAATGGAAACCCGTTCACAGGGAGTTCGCAATAGGCTTTTTCATTATAATTCAATCTTCTCTAATCTTTTTAAAACCGATCAAATTAGCGTACTTCTGCGGTGTCTGAACGGGGGTTGGCGAGCGTAGCCTGCAGGGGGCAGAGCCCTCTAGTATATGTATATAATTAATCTAATTTGGTCTTTTTTTATAGATATTTAAACATCATTTTTTAATGTCAAATCGGGATATGTTTGTAACCACTCATATTAAGGAACGCTCAAAATATATATATACAGAGAGAGAGAGTTGTGAATTTTAGGAATAAGTGTGAGATATCTATTGAATAATCTAATTATTAGGCAGATGAACTTATAACAGTTATAAATTTACTTGAATATATGAATTTTCACCTTAAAAAATTGAGAGTTATTCTAGACATTGAATGACATTTGAATTGGGGATATCTTAAATCCTAGAGAATTTTGAATGCTAGAAGCAATTAAATAGAGAAAAATATGTACTATTCTTTTATGTACAAATATCTTCAGTCTTATATTGAGTGGGAATAAGAAAGTAGGATGCTGTAATTATAAAAGAAGAATCTTGTTGGATACAGACTCTAATGTTAAACTTTTTAAATAAATATATAATTATGCTTAGTGCGTCTTTATGTTCACTGCTGAAGTTCGAAAACTTGCTTTGATTTTTTATAAATTTTAACTCCACGTTTAAAATGTGAGCTTAAATCATTTTTCAGACATTAATATTTGAAAGAAACAAAATATTACCCAAAAGTCTAAAAAATGTTCTTTACCTACAAATACTTAAGCAAAATCTATACAAATGACCTAAATTTAAAAAAAAAAGACCTAAAAGTGCAAATTTCAACAAATTTTTAGCCTCTGGTATTAAAGTATTAAAAAAATATTAGGTTATTGTAACATGTTACCAAGCTAGCGGTGTAATGATGGAACCTGTTAACAAACAGTAACTGTTTTTCCCATCTTTAATAAATAGTAACGAAAACTGTAAGAGTGTTCTTTAAAAAACAGCAACAACAGCAACAAAAAAAAAAATGGATTTTAGCTTCACCAGTTTTCCATCAATCAACTTCCTCTTTTTTAACAATTGATAGTCATACATTTTTTACAGTGTAATAGTAGGATTTTTTTGAAATATTGATATTTCGCTTGCTTGTGTAACTTTAAGTATCGAAATTTTTAATTGGAAATTTACATTTTATTTTGAATCGATATCATTTCACTAAGAAAATATATATTTGAAAACGGCTACGTATTTCACTGGCTTTTCAACTAAATTTTGAAAACTAACATTTTGTCTCATTGTTTTTGGTGTATTATCGTGATCAATGCTTGACCCTTATTTTTAGAAAGCTCCCGCCCATAAGCTGTTATGTTGCCATTTTTTACCGTATCAATTAAAACAAATGTAGTTTTCTACTTTAATGTGCATATAATAATTTAGTGCAAATGTATGCTTATATACACTTCGCATTTCCTGATGAAAAATTCACAAAACTCTTCTCAAATATCAGATGTAGCAGGTACTTACATCGAAAATGCTGAGAACCAACTAGTGGCTGAGTTAAGGGGGAAAAAATAAGAAAATGATACATTATGCAACATTACTTTCGCTGTCTCGGCTATATCAAGAACTTCATGAGTAAATGTTGATTATTCTACATATAAAAACTGCATATTTTTTCCAACGTCCATTAGGAAAATAAATTTTTTAAGCCATTAGCTTTGATGTATGTACATACTTTGTATTTTTTAAATTTTATTTTGAGGTAATTTGTGTAGTAAATATAAAGACAATGATTCAAGAGTATATACAAATGATTTAATTATGGACCACCTTTATCTGCAATGACGTTACATAAAAGTGGACATAACTTCTGAACAAAAGATAACTTTTGATAAAATTTACTTTAAATAAATATATTCATTTTAAATAATATTCATATAAAAGGCTATATTTCACGTTGTCTGATAGCCTTTTCCTTATACCAGCTTTAGTCATCATAAAATTAGTTTCACAAGAAAATTTCTAAAATAATACCTGTCTCATTAATTAAAAATATGCATAAAATTATAAAAAGGTAATTGACATTTATATGTACAAAGTGTTAATTAGTAAAATTAATAATGATATCTCCCTGTACACAATCAATTTTATGCATAATCGATTTGGTATCCAATATGATCTTTATTAAGGAATGCTTTCGAAAGGCTAGTTGAAATGTACAGTCGTGGAAAAAAAAAAAAAAAGTAAACACCCCTTACTAACTCTGCAAAAAATTATCGTAGAAGAAAGTTATTGGTACCACACGAGTGGAAATAAAGTCTACTTTTAAATGATAGAAATAAAATTTGATTAGGGGGCCACATACATATTAAAACGAACCATAACTTTGCTTTTTTCAATAGCAGTACACAATTCTGACAGCATAAATGAACTCTACACAATTCAATTAGCCTGAAAACGAATTTTTATGCAATTTGTAGGATAAGTTTCCGAGAAATTAATTATTTTAAAACGAGTTTATTTTAGGGTATGTATCCGAATTGAATTTCCGTACTGGATTGTTGACCGCGAGAGCTCCCTTCTTGATCAAGGCATCTTAAGCACCTGCTAGATTACAGGATAGCATAAGAAATTTCAAAATATCTTAGTCACTTCTATCATAGACGGCCCCTTAAACCATCATTTTGCCGTTTTTTAAGGATAATTTGAAAACTACTTGAAAGAAAAATGTGAAATTTTGGATTTTCATAAAGCAGGACTTAATAAATCTAAATCCATGAAAAATATTGTAGGTTGCAATTCATAATGTTTTCGAATATTAATTTCATAATTCATAATTCATATCATAAAATTATAAAAATTGCAAATTCAACGTATTTATGTTTGGGCATTTTAGTATTATGGCTACACAAAACATTAGCACATTAGATGTATAATTTCAGGAGATATTCATAAGAATATGAAAATGTAATTTAACATTAGAAGCACTAAATTTTTAATGTTTCATTAATTCAAAAACGTATCATTCAAATGACTTAAAATTTGGTGTCTACACATAGTTTGAACCGAAGATTTGAAATATCTTGTTAAAATTGGGTATTGCTATTGAAAACAATTAAGCTTGAGTTCGTTCTTCCAATCGTTCGGTACTAGTAAATTTCTCCTATGATAATTTGTTGAAGAGTTAGTAGGGGGTGTTTACTTTTTTTTCCACGACTGTACTACCAAAGCATTTACAGAGGGAGCTTACACATATTGGGAACGATTTTGACAACAAAAATAAAATACAAAAATTAAAACAATTATTTTTTAATAATTTCTATCTGGTAGCCCTTGTTGTGGGCTATCATGTTGCAGCAGGATTTCGAAGGTAGTTGGGCTTTTTGTAAAACTGGAAGTGGAATCTTGTTCCATTCCTCCACCGCATATTTCCAGAGTCCACTCATCGTAGTTGGTAGGCGTTTTGCAAGAGCTTGTTGTGATAGCCCAAAGGTACAGTAATCCATTGATGAATCCATGGAGACTTAGTTGGAATATGATTAAACGGTGTATATACACTTGATTCCAGTTTCTCTTGTCAATTTTTCGAGAAATGCGACTGTACTTTTAGATGTATGGCTGCACGCTTTATCCTAGTGGAACTCGACATTTTTAACGTCCGTAGAATAAAGTCTTGGAATTTCTTCTTCAAAAATAGAAAATTAGAACATTGTTTTGATAATAAGTAGAGTTAATTTTGACATTTTTCTCAACTTCTCTGATCTTTAATTTTCCGTTGTAAGAGATTCCAGCAATCACCATAAATCCTTTAGAGAAACTTTCTTTGTGCAGTGTTTGAACAAAAGTTGTTAGTCTTCTTGTCATTTTTTTCGGTAATAAATCAATCTTTTTTATTGCAGTCATTTAGATAAATCCACGCTTCATCAATAGTGATATATTTTTTTTCACTTATCACCTGCTAAATGATTTTCATATAACAATGATGAATAATTCTCTTCGGAAAGAGCAAACAAATCTCTTCTTTCACGTGCCTATTTTAGTAGCACACGCTATTTTTTCAAAGCAGCAAATATTTCATGTTGCCGTATATTTTCGCCTGTGTTTATCGTTGTTTTATAATTTAACATCAAAATCGTCCCCAATATGTGTAAACACACTTGATAAAGGTAAATAACCTATGACGCTGAAAAGTTAGACCCATCCTCGCAGGCACTTGCATCCTCAAATGAAAATTAATTTGAGTTAAAAGCTTTCTTTATTCTTGTTTATCTCAAAACTTATTGAGAAGAATTTTCACATTCCAACATGTGGTGCATAAAATTTTTAGCTTCCTTTTAAAGCAAAGCACTACAAAATTCCCCCATTTTCGCAAATAATTTATGTTATACCTTTGGGGCAAAAAGGCCAACGTCCATTTCTGGCATTTTGAAAAAAGTTGATTTTAAGTTTTATTTATTTTATTTTTCCATTTTTTGAATTATCACTGAAAAAATAATTCTCTTACATCAAAATACATCAAATACATCAAAAGGGGGCATTGACATTTATTTCTGTTATGACTATGATTAGTGTGAAATGGATGGTTGGTATAAAAAAATAATGTTGATTACCACAGAACGGTTGTTATTAAAGATTTATTGCGAAATTAATTAAAGGAAGGACGTTGTCATTTTTATTTATTTTATACCTATGACTGGTGGATTTCATTTTGGGCTTTTGATTTTCTCTACGAAGATACAGAATTTATAGTAATATAAATGGATGCTGAAAAGATCGATTCGTACTAAATTTTTAGTTTTGTAAATGAATTCTTCATATAATTTAATGGAGTTCTACCATTGAAGTTTTAACTTCGGAATTTTTTACTTGGAGCACTCGAGTATTATTGAAGATAGCACAGAACTATTCTACTTATTTTGCTTATAATCGTTTTTGCGTTTGTTAATTTTGATAAATTTATACGAAATATTTGATACAAATAAAATAAATCTTGATAATGTTTTTCAAAATAGACAGACAAAATGCAGTTGTCAGTTTTTATTCGATTCAATAAAAACCTGATACACAATTTCCAAAATATACTTTTATGCGTCTTTCTTAACTATGTGAAATGTAATAAATAAATAAATAAAATGTAATAGTTATTAATTAAAATTTATAAATTAATTTGATTCAAGAAATATCATTGATTAAATTCAGTTTATCTGCTAGGTAAAAAAAAAGGTTTACATTTATTTAATAAATAAAAAATGCTTAATAAAATTAGATAACTTCATTTTTTCTCCTTTTCCTGTTTTATATGTCATAGAAAGAGCGATTTTATGCAAAAGGCGATACCAGTTTGAATAAGTCCGTTTTTTCAAGATAACAAATACTACGTATAAACCGTATGTTATATACATTGTCATAAAATGTATATTTTTACAACAGAAATACTTTTTCTTTATGTATAGGGCTTTTCTATGTATGCATTATACTTTATTCTGACAGAAGGAATTTTGGCAAGTGAATTTAAGAATACCACAAAATACACAGTATCAGAAACAAAGCTTAGCATGCGTATGCCAAAAACGTACAAATATTATCTATCAGTACTGTAACATGACAAAGGTAAAAATAGCAACATATTATAGCATAGGCTGCTTTTACGAGATACTAGTTAATACACTGTAAAAAAAGGGACACACCAGGGCCGAAACTAGCCTTTTTTGCACCTTGGGCAAACATGGATTTTTGGCGCCTGCCCCCCCCCCCCCCTCCTCCGCGAAGTATATTTACAAAGAGAATTTTACTAATTTTCTAATAGCCGACTTATTTTAAAATTTTACTGAACTACGTAATATGCTTTCTCAAATATTGATTCATTAAAATCTTGATAACGAAATCGAAAAGAATCTAAAAAAGTTCCGCTTTATACAGTATCCTTATGCCATATCATCTTTAGATTCTTCTATGCTTTGGCATACCCCAGACAGGATGATTTTAACAATACCGTGCTAAACATAGATGGGAGAAGAATCGACAAAAAAATCTTCATTTGGCGCCCCTTCGTTCTGGCGCCCGAGGCACATGTCCCCTCTGCCCCCCTTAGTTTCGGCCCTGCGACACACTCTTCTCAATCTAGAAAAATATAATATATTACGAACGAAAATGAGATGAACTTTTCGGAGTTATCCATGATTCCTAAAAGCACTCTCTACTTTTAGAAATCAACGAAACCAATATATTTTCGAAATTTTAATAAGCATTTATACAGGGTGGTTCAGAACTATATCTCAAAAATATAATATAATTACGAACGAAAATGTACAATAACCTTTTCCGAGTTGTCCATGATTCCTAAAAGCACTCTTTACTTTTAGAAATCAACGAAACCAATATATTTTCGAGATTTTAATAAGCATTTATACAGGGTGGTTCAGAACTATATCTCAAAAATGTAAAGGTATGTAGAGGGGATCTAAATAAGCAGATTTCGTACAGGAATGTGGGTGCATAAATGCAGCGTTGAGGCAGTAGAGGGCGCTGTTAAGTTAGATGGATGAAAGCTCTTCGCTAGCTTGAATTGTCTTTCTCTCACGGATTTCAAGCAACATGTATCGTTACACCAATGCGGAGTTTGCCGAGATGCATTTTATATATGGGGATAAGCATGGAAATGGTTTACACCCAACGCACGTCCAAGAGCTTTTGATCTTGTCGAAGGACTATCCTCTACTGTGCGTAATACTGCTTTTTACACTGCAGGAATTCAACCATATCTTACAGTGCCCTTGTCACGCCTGGAAGCATAAAACGATCCACTCGCGCACAACTCCTAATGAAGACGATCAAATGTTTGGGGATTCGGCAGAATCCTACCCGGCAATCGTTCAATCAAAATCCTTTGAGCAGCTAATCCATTTCCTTACGCACCTTAAATGAACCTTAATGGACACTTCTAGATTAATTTTATAGATAAGAAACAACACAGGTAAAAAATCTTTAAATGCGATTTTTGGAAAATCAATTTTTTCGTTATTTTCATCTACATTAAGCTTCATTACATAAAATGTGTTAAACATATTTCAGTGAAAATTTGTCAGAATACTTTCCATATTACTGAATATGTTCTGAACTAGAATCTAAGCTCTATCTGATAATATAATTATTTCATAGGTACTCGAATATAAAACAATGGTAAATTTTAACAAACATATGCATTTTTGGCATATTTTGAAATATTTCAATTTATTTTGAAGATATTGTAAAACTTTCAGTGTAGTGCATAGGTAAGTGTAATAGTAGTATGCATTACAAAGGAAATTGAAATATATTTAGTTGAATTGAGTGTACGCTGTGTGGCGTAAGCATGAAATTTTGCTTAAAAAATGGCAATTCACCCGAATTTTTAAAAATGTTATGAAGATATTGCTAGAATTTTATGTTTTATCATCATTCTGTATTACAATTTAGTTAGCAATATGTGTATTTATTCAATATTGCATATAAAAAAATAAAATGCTCCGAACGTAGGCAGATGCCTTAATGATATCTAACTTATAATTATCTAAGTTTTATAGAAAAACATATTAATAATTTACTAGACAGATCTTTGGTTTTATACGTTTGATAGAGAATTATTTAATACTGTTTTATATTTTGTTATTCTTCGCAGTATACATTACAAAATTGTACCCACTTGTCATTTTATTGCAGGAATGTCATAAAATTTTTTTGAAGAAATAAAACTTTTTAAGTACATATAGAAGGACATAATAGTTACACCTCGATGTATAGTATTACAGAAAAATAAATGTCATTATGTGTTAATTCATCAATAATGATTGCATAGATTCTAATAGTTTTTAAAAGATATATTTCTTATAAAGAACGTTTTTAGTTTATCTACATTCTACATAATGAATATGCAAGTTAAATTTTTCTCGTGTGCTAGAGAAATTGTCGTATTTCACACTTCGGTCACCCGTGCTATACATTTGCAACCATTACGCTATATGATCAAAAGCATTCGGAAACTTTGGATTTTAGAAATTTTATCGAATATCTCGAGAAAATTTTGGCGAATTGTTATTGAAAAATTCGAGATAAATCAAAATAATAAAATTAAACAAAAATCAAATATCGGAAAATTCAGAATGATGTCAAAAGGTACATCTGTGTTACTTTCTGACAATAACTGAATGATAAGGGATTTTCCACAAATTACCGTTTTCATCATAATTCAATGAATAATTATACTGAATCACACAAAATATATTAATGCTCTAAATACATATACATATATAAAGGAATTATCATATATGATCAAAAGTATTCGCACACTTTGGATTTTAGATATTTTTCCGAATATCTAGAGATAATTTCGGCGAATTGTTCTTAATTTTGGGAGTTTTTTTTAAAACATATATAGTTGTGTTATGAACATTTTTATATAAGTCACAATAGGATAACTTACGTAAATCGACGGTCAAATATCGAAAAATTCAGGAAGATATCAAGGAATGTGTGTTACTTTCTGATAATGAGTGGATGATGAGGAATTTTCCACAAATTGTAGTTTTCATCTTAATTGAACGGATGATTATACTAAACTACATAAAAGATATTAATGCTCTAATTACACATATATACTTATAAAGGAAGGAAAATAAATCAGATAAATCGTATGAAATTACTATTCATAAATTACAACAATTTATATTTTACGCATTTATTATACAAATTACAACTTGTGGGCATGCACTTACCACCAAGTTGCTTTTAAAATGTAAGTGAAATGTAGCTTTCAGAATTTCCAAGGTATTTGACTGTTCATTTTTTTATATAAGTTGTCATACATATCTTAGTACTGAATTATGAAAGAAAAAAATATGCTATCATAAAGTTATGCACAGTTAAAAATAACTCCATACAAATGTTCATAGTTAATGTAATTGATGTTTAATTGCTTAGTTGCATTTTATTAACTTTTTTGTATGTGGTGTTATATTTGATAGAAAACTGTGGATGTTATAAATAAAAATAACCCTTCAGGGCACCTTTTTTATTTTTGAAAAAAGAATTATACCGTCGGAAATATACGTGGTTGTAAGAAATTTTGAAAAATCTCTGGAAATTATACGAGACTAAAATTTGATTTTACAAAAAACAAAAACAATAACAAAACCTAGAACTCAGTTGAAATAATATATGCTTACTCTTTATAGATATTTATACTTACTGTTTATGTATCATCAAATTTTATTACAACAGATATTTGTAATCCTTGATATTCTTTTAAAAAGTATTATTTACTAGACGTACTAAAGTTACGAAAGATGAGATAATTGAAGATATTTAGATAATTATTTCAATTCCTTTCGTTTTCATCTCTACTACTATTACTGAAACAGATAAATGGGAATTAATTTACCGTTTACTCATGCAATTAATACTAATAAATACGAGTAACTTCGGTCAACTTCCAATGACATTGTTTAAGTATTTAAATAAGCTGGACGATTATCTGAAGAAACCTTGTTAATTAATTTGTGAATAGAAGAAAAAACTTTTAATTAACTTTCTCATTGATTTGGAACTCAGTTGAACTAATGCATGTTTACTGTTTATACATACTCATATTTACTGTTTATATGTCATCAAATTTTATTACAACAAGCATTTAATCCTCTATTTTCTTTTAAAATGTATTATTTGCTATAGATACAAATAAAGTTATATGAAAAATTAGGTACTTCAAGATATTTAGATGATTATTTCAATTCCTTTCCTTTTAATTTCTACTAGGGTAACTCCGGGAGAGTCGCCGCATACGGGATAGATGCCGCACCCCTTCTATTTCTTGTAATTTTCGATAGATGGTCGTCAAACGCACAGTATAGGTGCGCAATGAGATTATTTTAACAAGTGTATAGCGTGAATCCCATTTCGATGTTTATTTGTATAAGTACAATCCTTAATTTGACGTAAGTGCGTGTTTTCACTGTCTGAACTTTTAAACACGTTATGTTTAAATACTTTTCATACACTAATTACTAAATGCATGCATGATTTCGAAAACAAAACTAAGTGTAGCGTTTGTATAGAGTACTGTGTGTATGATTACGCCATTCCCCTTAGCGATGGCAGGTAACTGTGATGACCGACGTCTGCACCCTGAGAAATGGGATACATGCCGCACTGCTATTCCGGTATACATACCGCAGTTTCTTTTGTACGGGATGATTAAGAGTTATTAACTTTTCCTTTTCTTTTTGCACAGACTAACCATGTTAGGCATGTTATCAAGTTTACTAAAACCAAAGGAGAAAAAAGGGGAAAATAAAAAGTAAGAAGGGCAAGAAAGATGCAAGTCAAGATGATAATAATAAAAAAATTGGATTATGCGTAACGCAGACGTTCTTTGCAAACTACTCCAAAAAAGAGGAAGTGTAATTGGCTTCATTGCATCATGTGTTTAAATGTAGTTTCATAAAGACTGTACTTTTTCGACATTTTTCTGTAGATTGAAGTTGATCTCTTAACCCATTCGGGACCATAGGTGCATATAAGCACCTTCATAAAGAGCTTACAAAATTTGTTTATATCACCAGTAAAAAAGCAAAGTAATATTTGCTTTGTTTAATTAGAGCATTTTCATGATTATTTAAGTAAAGGTAACTTATTTTAAAAAAGTGGTACCAACCGAATAAAATTTGTGTAAAAGCCCCCGGTCTCGAAAGGGTTAACAAATAAATTATGTAAGCACTATTTTACTCTTTTTCTTTTCCCTTTCTAATACATTAATGTTACGTTATTGCTGAAATAACAATTAAAATTTAATGTAAAAAAATAAGTCGATAATTTTAATAGTGAAAGTAGGCAACAATTATTAATTTGAATCTACTAACACGTTTCATTGTACCCATTTAGTTTCATTTTGTTATTACATCCATAATTATAGTCCAGATATGAATATTTTTTAAAATATTTTTATTTCTAGCTTCATTCGGTTCTTATTACAAGCGCGGCATAACTACCGCACGAGTGCGGCGTCTTAGCCTGAATGTGCGGGTTACGCGCCGCAGTGTAATGTTTTAGAAAAAAAATTGTTAAAAAATATTAATAATTTGTTTTGAATTTTTTTTGTCGCAGTACACGCGTTGTATATTTAACATTAAATAGCACACCATGATTTTTTTTATTTTACGTCCACCATGTAACTTTATACACAAATTCAAAAAAATGTGCGGCATAAATCCCGGAATTATCCTACTATAACTGAAACAGCGAAATGTGAATTAATTTACCCTTTACACATACAATTAATACCAATAAATAACTTCTGTCAACATCCAGTGTTATTGTTTAAGTACTTAAATAAGCTGAACTATTATCTGAAGATAACTTATTAATTAATTCGTAAATAGAAGAAAACTTTTAATTAACTTTCTTACTGATTAGGAACTCGGTTGGATTTAATACATTCTTACTGTTGATATACACTTATAAATACTGTTTATATGTACTTATGCTTACTGTTTACATATCATCAAATTTTATTACTTCAGATATTTGTAATCCTCTATTTCTTTTAAAAAGTATTTTTTACTACATGTTTAGATACAAAAGTTACGAAAACTTAGATAATTGAAGATATTTAGGTAATTCAATTCCTTTCCATTTAACTTCTACTACTATAACTGAAACAGTGAAATGCTAATTAATTTACCCTTTACACAGGTAATTAATACTAATAAATAACTTCGGACAACTTCCAATGATATTAAGTATTTAAATAAGCTGGGCGATTATCTGAAGAAAACTTGTTAATTAATTTGTGAACAGAAGAAAACTTTTAATTAACTTTCTCATTGATTAGGAAATCCAATATAGGGATAAAGAAAAATATTTTTTTTTCTTTGTTTGCTTTAATGATTTTTTTTTTTTTTTTTTTTTTTTTTTTTTTTTGTGGTCTTAAAAATGCTTGCTATAGATTTGATGTTCTGAAAAATCAAATTTAGTGAATTTTTTGAAATTTTGCGTACAAAAAATTTAGTATAAAATTCTACCTATTACTTTAGAAAATGTATAGTTTATTCTACATTCTTAATGTTTTGCTTTGATATTAACCAGAATATTCAACCCGGTCTTACCAGGTTACAGAACGTAAGAATTTAGGTAAAAATCATTTTTAATTGAAAGCTCGACTAGATTTTTTACATTTAGTGTATTTTATTTTTGCACACTAACAGTTTCAGTTTCAGCTTCAGGCCAGGCGCGGAGGCCTATCAATATGGTTTTATCTCTTCAAACCCCGCCCAACAGAATAACTACCATCCTCACGGGCCGATACCGAGTTTAGGGCCCGGAAAAACCTTCATTGAATAAAACCTCCATATTAAAACTTAAAAAGTTATACAAAAATGTCAAAAATGGCAGCCCAGTTTTATCCTAGGCGTGCGGGACTTATTATTATACAATCTTATGTACAGTCGTGGAAAAAAAATAACCACTCTTTTACTAACTCTGCAACAAATTGTTGCAGCAGAAAGTTACTGGTGCGAAGCGATTGGAAATAAAGTCTACTTTTAAATGATGTATATAAAATTTGCTTAGGGGGGCATCTACATACAAAAACGAACCCAAACTTTGTTTTTTTCAATAGCAATACCTAAGTTTGACACCATAAATAAACTCTACCCCTTCAATTATCTAAAAACAAATTTTAATAAATTCGTACGACTAGTTTCAGAGAAATTAATTATTTTAAAATGAGCATATTTTAGGGGCTGTATGCACATTGAGTTTTGGTATTCGATTGTTGAAATGCTACAGAGTGACTATGTCATTTCTATTAATGTATTATTTCTTGCCAATATGACCATTTCACTCGCTTAATATGTTTCGACTATTGCCAACCCAAATGTTTCAATAAAAGGAGTAAAATATATTTTTTTCAAATCATGCTTCTCTGCACATCATAGACAGCCCCTTAAACCATCATTTTGACGTTTTTTAATCATAATTCGAAAACTATTGAGAAGAAAAATTTGAAATTGAGAATTCGCATAAAGCAGGACATAATAAACAAAAATCTATCAAAAAAGTTAAAAGTTGCTATTCATATTTTTTTAGAATACTAATTTCACAATTCATAATCCGTATTATACAATTTTTAAAATTACAAATTCAATTTTATATTTGGGATTTTGAATTTTATAACCACATACAAAATTATCACATTAGGATTATAATTTCATGAGATATTAATAAAAATACGAAAATGTAATTTAACATTAGAAACTCTATATTTTGAATGTTTACGATTAAAACACTTATCACCCAAGAGGCTTGAAGTTGATAAATTTGCGTAAAGTGCCAAGTCGTAGCCAAAGTCGATATGACGTCAACTTTTCACATGGATGTTTTTGCTTTATATAGATTATTAAAAAGGTTAGTTTAAGCTAATTTTACATTCCATTCGCCCTCAAAAATTCTCTAAAGTTACATAATTGAAAGAATTTAACAAAATATTTTAGTTTCATTTTCCTTTAAACGTCCCCTGCTGTACATGAAATAGGAAAATGTGAAATAATTTACCTTTTAGACAGGCGATTAATAATCATAAATAGCCTCGCTCAGCTCCAATACAAACAGACGAAAAGACTTTCTGATTTCTTAGAATATTTGTTTAAATTAAATTTTTCTTTTTGTTTGCATTAATAAGTTTTGTGCCGTAGTAATGCTTATTGGTGGTTTAAATTCTGCTGCATTTTTTATGCGTTGGAAAGTAAATCGTGTGGATTGTCTCAAAGTTTGAACTGAAGTTTGAAATAATGGTACTATTATAATGCTGAAAATTCAATATACTGGTGGTAATATTTTTTTTTCTAGATTTATGTTCCTAGAGTTATATGAAATGTTTAACATTTTTGCGTACGAATACTTTTAACGAAGTTTTACTTTGAAAATACTTCATAGGAAGTGTGCCTCATCAATTTCATAACCCGCAATTTATGCACAATTGAACATTTTATCTAAATATTTGTATTAAATTTGTATTAAAATTAGTAATTTATTTTTGTTTTAAAATATCATGATTTTTGCATAGCAGTGGTTTTTTTTCAAAGAATTTACATTTTTATCGCAACAAAAAGAGTAAAATTAATTAACTACAATTTAGATAAAAATAAAATTCTTTGGATTTATATTAAGCATGTTTTTTTTCGTTTATTTTATGAATAACATTAATTTTTATACTTTGTTTGTGTACAAACATGATACAATAACTTCTCATCTAAAACAAGATTGTTCAAAACGGTGCCTTTTGAAGATTTTCTTGATTTTCTTTTGACTTTTTCTTGTTTCTAGATTTAAAAAAAAAATTAAAGGATGATTTTCTTTAAAATAAATAATAATTATATTACTTTTTAATTACAGGCGGGATTAAATAGTCCAGTTATTTGCCCTACAAATATTATTTTTTGGAATACACCTTCTCAGGAATACACAATTCTAAATTTGTTAAAATACATACACCGGTAAGGACCAAGAAGAAATGTACACGTAAATGGGAATCTACGTGAGATTGTGGGTGAAGAAGCAAACAATAGTATTAACAGAATATTACACAGGATGTAATATAAAGATTTTGTAGAAAGGGTGTATACAGGGTATTACCAGAGGTTCTTTTTCTAAAACTTGAATATTGTCCGAAAACATGACTGTACAAAGAAAGCAAAATACTTACAATTAACAATCGTAAGTGCAATATCAATAAGGGATGTGGTAACCGTGTAATGCGAGACAACTTTCTTCATGGTGTGGTATACTCAGAACAACATGATTCCATAGCTGTTGGGGCAAGTTGCTCCATTCCTCCTTCACTGCACGGATGAGGGTTTCGTTGTTTGTGAGAGGAAAATGTCGAGCAGCAATACGTCTCCCCAAGGCATCCCACACATTTTCAATGGAATTCAGGTCAGGGGAACGTGCGGGCCAGTCTATGCGATGGATATCTTTGGCCTCAAGACGCAATCTTGTACAGACTGTGTGCGATGACAAGGTGCGTTATCGTCTATAAAACGAAACTTTTCACCGACAGCACCTCGAAAAAATCGATCATCTGGAATTAGGACGTCGTCAATGTACCGTTTACCGGTCATGGATCCTTCGTCAAGCCCATAGAGATCCGTTCAGCCACTGAACATGATACCTGCCCACACCATGATACTTGAAGTCGCATATCGGTCTCTTTCTAGAATGTTTTCGCGAAAGTAAGCACTACCAACCTCGCGCCATATCAGTTTACGTCTACAATCAGACGATAGACTGAATCTATTCTCTTCTGAGAAGAGCACGGTAGACCAGTTGTCATCAGTCCAATTGCGATGTATACGGCACCACTGTAAACGGGCGGTACGTTGGCGTCTCGAAAGTGGGATACACACAACACATCTTCGGGCGTATAGTCCACCCATTTTCAAACCCCTTGCAACAGTTTTCCGCGATATTTTAGTTCCTGTGGCAGCAAAAATTTGATTTGCTAATTGACCAGCTGTGCTGCGTCGCTTCTTTTCAGTCAAAATAACATTATAGCGATCTTCTTGGGACGTCGTACTGCTAGGACGACCTCCTCCCGTGCGCCTAGTACATATGCCACTCTTTCGGAATGCCGCTCATAGCCTAGAAACAATACTGTGCGCGAAGTTAAATTTATGGGTAACATCTCTCACTTTGCATCCTTCTACCAACTTTCCGATTATTATACCACGAGTAATATCATCTAAATGATGCCTCGAAGACATGTTCAAAATTTCAATGTTCAAGCTTCACTCCATATTCTTCAACTTTTACATCTAATGACAACTCACAGCACCCGCTGATTGTCTAAATTCTCTTATCTCTGCTGTCACGGGATCGACAAAAGCGAAAGTACAAAATTTGCATAAGTTTCACAAAACAGAGTACATCTCGCATTCATGCAAATTTACACGTGCTGCTGCGGATCTATTTCTAACTGTAATCATTGAAAATAACAGTGGTCCTTAAGTTTTGTCCACCATCTTTTTTCCCACCTGCAAATTATTTTTACATTGAGTTACTTAAACTTAGGGACCTTATGTAGGGTAACACTGTGAGCTGAATGCGCATTTTACAAAACATGTGTGATCGATATCACTAATGCACTGAAAAGTAAAGGTCCTTGAGTCCACGGCGGCGAATTAAGGTTCTTATACCTCATTCGATAAGTCTAATTGAGTTTAGTAATGAGACCCCTGGCATATCCGCTATTGAATTTTAATAGTGACAGAGGGCCGGGTCAAACTTCAAAATCTCATTCACAGAAAAACTGTTGTTGTCAAAAAAATAAGTATGACTTAAGTTTACTTATAGATCTTATACTACCATACATTGGTGGTAACTACGATATGATTTTATTATTACTCTTATTATAAGATATTGTAACTGCAGATAATTTGTTGGTATGCTATTTGACAGGCAGATTTTCATAAGTAATGAAATCTTCGTCTAATTTTTTTTCATCCTGCCAATTCCTTTTCCCGAGTTACGAGCAAAATCTTTACCGTCCTCATCAGTGCTTCAGTCACTTCCTCCTTTGCGGAACTTCTTCTAACGGCTGCATGCGAAGGGGTATTTCGCTATTGTTTAATTTTAGGCAACTTGCATTATTCAAATTTATCGGTAAATGTATAGCAATTCCAGAGAACCCCCCCCCCCCCTCTCTCAAAGCTCAAAGTGTAGCGATTGTCATAGATTAGCGTTTTTTATTTACTGTGTTGAAATGTAATGTCATAGAATGTGGTACGTGACTTTAGCTCTTCCATACCCGAAGTTTCTTCTACAACTTGATGTTACCATTTTATATTTTGATTGCTTTCACTCATATTGTTCTTCTATGTTTTAAGTTTGGACTCTGAAGAGAATGTCTATTTCTCTTTTAAATTGTGCATTTTTTAATCAGCTGATATTATTCTCCACTGTGCTTAACTCTACTCTCGTCAGAGTTTAACTTCTTTAAACAAGCCTTGTTACTATTCTATTTTAAACTGAATTTTCTTCATCTTTTTTAATTGTACGAAGTTTCTTTTAAAATTAAGAGACTGTTGAAACTTTAAAAAGAATGCTTTGGATTTAGGTTAACACTATGTTCAGTCACAAGAATGTCGCTTGACGTCTATTTGAGAAATATCATTATGAGCTGAAATTCGCAGTTGCTACAAGAGACAAGATTACGGCCAATAATCTCGTTGAGCTCTTTCAATCAAGAATAAGGTCGAGATCCAGATAGATTTTGAGCTGTTAGCGAAACGAGATTAACGAATCAGGAGCCTGCATTTTTGCGAACTTTTCGCTGTTTTAAGTAAATAAATTTTCGGATTGGTCAACCTCGTTTCACTAACAGCGCAAAATCTATCAGGATTTCGGTCTATGTTTTGAGTAAGAAGAATTAAATATTTCCCTTATTGCTACGAACAACGTCATAAAGCTTCAATCATTGGCACACTATCAGTTTGTACCAGTTAAGTTCATTCCTATGTTCAAGTATGGATTTTCCAAAAGAGGCTACATTGATAAAAGATAAAAATTACATCAACCCTACAGACTACTGTTTAAAAATTCAAGAAATGAAACCGACCTGTTTGGCGTGCGTCGTTATGTCAGCTGAAGAAGAAGACTTTTTTGTGCTCACTGCAAGAAATATTTTTGCTTTATTCAATTCTTTGGCCTTCGATAGCCTTTTTTATTCTGATAATTTCAGTGGTTTAAGCGTGGTTCGATTACATGCATTAAATTTGTGTTTTATTTATATTTATATTTTTTGTTTTTCGATTGATAAAGATTTAATTTCGTTATGGAATATAAGCCGGAAACAAATGCTGACCTCTTCTGTTTATATTAAATTAACAAACAGAAACTTTTGTTATCGTCTGTCTGCAAGTGATAGACATATATTTAAAAACAAATCATGCTTGACAATTATTTTAAGAACAATAAAAAAAAGTAAATTGGGAAAATGAGTAAATTGCGTTGGAGTTTTCAAACAAATTACGATATAATTTTAAAACAAACTGCATTTGAAAGGAATTTTTTTTCTGTATTGGATGGAGTACAAACTGCAAACGTACGATATTTAGAAGTTAAAAAATTCCAATAAAAGTTAATAAAAGTTAAATTAAATCGTCTGCTGTTGCCATCGTCAAAATGACGTAAGCGTTAAGCACAAACACGTTTGTCCTTTATAATATAGATATATAAGAAACATTACTGTTTAAATTTAATATCAGTTATTAAAATAATTAGATTAAATCTGCCTATCATTTAATCCGTTTCTAAATATTCCAGGCAATTAGATAATAAGCATTTAACGAAATATTTCAGTTACACTCTGTTTAACATCTCCTGCTGTACTTGATAGAGAAATGGGAATTAATTTACCTTTCACAAAAGCAATTAATAATGATAACTAACATAAATCAACATCAATGCAATTGTTTAAATAGTAAAATAAGTTGAACGAATATCTGAAGAAAACTTCTTAAATAAATTATTGAATACATGAAAAGTTTTAATCAAATTTCTGATTGTATATGGGATTACAAAGATAAATAATAAACTGAAATTATTTTTCCTATGTGTGTGTTAATAATTTTCACTACTAAAAATGCAAGCTGAAGATCTAAATCTGCAGCCTTTTTCATTTCCTGGGAAGAAAACCTAGTAAATTATATCTGAGCTCGAAAAAAAGTCTGAAATTTTGCTATCTTTAGGAAATTGAAATTTCAATATGCTGGTGATAACAATTTATAGGGATTTCCGTTACAAAATATAATGAACAGTTTTCTTTTATGCGAAGAAATATGAAAAGAAAAAACTTTTAAAAACGATAATGAAAACTCATTGTAAAAAGTGCCGTACATGTATTTCGTTACCAGAATTCTGTTTAATTAATCCATAAACAGTATTAGATTTCAAATGCTTTGTGCCAAATCTCCATCTAAATTAGTCTTTTTTTAAATATACATATAGTAGATCACTATTCACATTAAGTATTCGAAGTTTTTTTAAAGAATTTCAAATTTACCAGTTAACCTCTTCCTGACTATCCCGAATTATCTCGGTTTCATATGTATTACAAATAATTATTATCCCAAGAACACTCGGGCGTGGCATAATTTATCACTGCGATTTGTTTTATCACGTTTTTACTCGGCCTGAAGCTTAAAAAGAAAGAAAATATTCTTATATAATGTAATAACTTATATATAATATTTGATTGGCAGATTTCTAAGCTTTGTGAAATGAAATGCAAATGATGAAGTACAATGATGTGATTGCAAAAAATGTGATGATTTTTTGCAGTTTTCTTCAAAAAATTGGTAAGGGAAGCGGTTAACAAGCTGTAAAAAGTTAATTACCTATGTATGAAAGCAATATATATATAAGTATGTATTAATAAAAGAAAGTTTTTGTCTCTATGTGTGTGTCTGCAAAATTGGGTTCCAGGTAGACGAAGGAAGGTCCGAATGAACCCGAAGCTCAGAGTTCGGATTTTTTTTTAAGGGGGTAGGATACCTTTGAATACGTCAAAAAAGTAAAAAAAAATATCACTATGTTCCAAGCTTCAAAACTTGTCAAAAATAAAAATAAAGCCCTTTAAATATAAAGCCCATATTTAAATTTATATTTAAAAAGATATATACAGGGTGTCCCAGAAGTAATGGGACAAACTTTAATGGGAGGTAGGGGACATCACAATTCTTCAGATTTGCATATAAACCCAGGGTCGGAAACGCTTTCCTGGCGCGGTAGTGACGACACAAAACACAAGAAAGACAGGATACGAATAAGAGGAGAAAACATGTTTATTATCCTTAGTACATTAAAAAACTAAGAAGAAAGAACATTAAAGGGACAACGATCGTCATCAAAGTAGGTGTTCGAAATTACGACCCCGGGCCGTGATGCATGGAAGCGCATCTCCGGCGTATGGAAGATCTAATGTTCTCGAAAATACTGGGAATGGCCCGGACTTCCCCAGCAGCCGCCACGATGCGTGTAAAAAGTTCCTCAACGCTTTCCAGCACTGTCCCGGCATTTTTGCAGTTCTAAAAATAATAAACATGTTTTCTCTTCCGTGAGCTTTCTTTCTTGTGTTTTGTGTCGTCACTACCGCGACAGGAAATCGTTTCCGACTCTGGGTTGCTATGCAAATCTGAATCCTTGTGATGTCCTCTACCTCCCCTTAAAGTTTGCCCATTACTTCTGGGACACCCTATACATATACTTCTAAATTCATAAATAAATATTGAAATGATAAGTTTAAAAATATATAATAATAAGAGGAAAAAATCTTGCGCGCATGATAAAACATGAAAATATGCACATAAAGAGGAAATTTTGGTGAAAATAAATACATAATAGTGTTACCTTTATACTAAAACCTGAATATTTCTAAAAAATATTGACTAAATTAAAAATTTAGCAGAAAATTAAATTAAAATTTTTCACTTTTTAAAAATATTTTCAAAGTATAAAAACAGAAAAAAAAATAAAATATTACCTTTTTCTGGTTTTAAGTCGTAGATAATACAGAAATGAATATGTGGTGAAAATTTCTTTTGATTACCATGCATAGTTTTCCGTAACACTGCGCGCAGTAGCAAAAATAATCGTTTTGAATAAACGCAACGCAAAGTTTAGTTATTCTATGTAGTCTTAATAAAACTGTCATAATTAGTAAACTAATGGGAATTTTTTAATGCAGTTTTTGCATATTGTTCAGAAATGATTACGGAACCAAAATATGCATTAAAATTTTTTGAAAATTTTGAAGGTTTACAGATATTCTAAGTTCGTTGGCGATTTTGATCCACTCATAGAAACAATCCAAATGTAATTTCTTAAGTCATTATCGAAAATTTCGTCCTCTTTTCAATTAATGGAATTCGTGCAACGAATTCTGAGTTTTTCTCTATTTTTTAAAAATCCCTTTTATAATAAGGGCTAATAATATAATCGTGTATAATATGTCGATAATAAGGGCTTTATTCTTAATCAACCAATTTCTACTTGATATTTTAGCCACCCAGTTTTATACCCTTGTATGAAGGAAATCTTTGGGTATCATTTAAAAAGTAAACAAATATTAATAATTTGAAGTTATAGGAATTTTTAAAAACTTTTAAAAAAATACAAATTTCTGGCGAGAAAGTTCCAGAGAGGACTTTTTGAGCATTTGTTTTTATTACAATAAACTTTTATCGTAAAAAAGACTGTTATTATAACGATGCTGTTCCTATCGTAATTCAGAAATAAATGATTTCGTCATTTTATCTTACCGCGGCAAATATTTTTTTTCTTTGCGAAGATATTTTACTTGTTAATAAAGGTGTTTTTTTCGATTTCGCGTATCCAGCGGAAAAGGAAAATGATTTCGTTTCTGTGGCAACTTTTTATCAAAAAGGTTTTTGAAGCCATTATTTCTGTATTACTTATTGCCGAAACGTCAGTGAAGGCTTACTATGGAGACACGAAAAGTTTTGGTTTCCGTTAGTCTGTCTGTCTGTTCCGCGATAACTGCCGCAAAAAGCATCCGATCGGCTTGAAATTCCCTGGGCATGTTGATGAGCTCCCCGGATTTAGCTGTATAGTTTTGGGTTAAATTTGGTTCATTCGTTCGGAATATACAGAACATTTTATTTTGTGATATAATGCTTTTCTATGGGAAGTCAGACGATTTTCAAATTTTCATTTGTTGAAAGAAATCGCTCATATGAATAATAGATTTAAATGGTAAATTTTGGATGCTGAAATTTTTAAATAAGAGTATTAAATTATTCTTATTAGTTTGCAATTTTGTCAAAACATTTGCCAGAGCTTTTAAATTAGGTGTATAACTTATGATAGAATTTTATACATGTGTTCGAATAATATAAAACATTTTATTTTATGAATTTACTTATATTTCATTTTTTCTTTTAACCGTTGCGTAGCAACAGCATCTCATCTAAAAATATCATAAATGTGAAAGTATGTATGGTTTTTTGAAGTCAAATCAAAGCAAAAGGAATGAATTAATGAATGCCTTTGTATAGATATTTGCATATAGATTTATTTAAACGCAGAAATGAAAATAGTATTTATATACTATATAGAATAATATTTTCATTTATTTATTCAACTATTTGATTATAAATGAAAAAGTTCGTTATTTTCATACAGAATAAACTGACATTATTCTGTTAAATTTTATAAACTTTATTGTTGCCAAAAAAAAAAAATGAATAACAATTTCTCCCAAAGAGTTAATTTTAATTTGTAAGATTTTCACGTGCAAAAGAAAAATGGAATAAGCAAATAAAAAATAAAAAAAAGGATATATAGGACAGGAATGAATACATATAAACATTTCACACCATATACCACCTAAAATAGTTTTTGTAGCAGTATTTTCCCAGCACTACGAAGAAAGATTCCTCGATTTACACGATTTTACTTGGCCTTCCTTTTCTCATTCTTTGCGATTTCATTTTCGCAATTGCGTGCATTAATTGGCACAAAATTTTACATTTTTATGACTGAGATATATGTAAGGCCATACAAATAAGCAATTCCGTATTGTCTCCTATAAAATGTGATAAAGTGTTGGTTAATCATATATGTTTTTATTAAGAGGAGCAGAGCTGCCAAGCCTCCGGCGTTCTGGATACCAGTATTTTAATACAGAAAATGTTACTTTATTTAATTGAAACATTTGCGCGATTTAAAAGAACATTTTCTCTAAGATAATAGTGATGTGCAAAAAGCTTGAGACTTGGTATGTCTGGTGGGGAGTGAAATGTTTTACTTAATGCATTTATCTCTATTTTAATGCTACGTGAACAACGTCCGTGTAACAGCTTGTAGAGTGTAAAATAAATTAAATTATTAAAATAATCCTTATTACGAAAAATGAAACAGAAAGTCCGGTTAAGGGAAATGAAATGTTAGTTAACCTTTCGTAATTTGACCTGAACATAGGTTTGCGTCAAATTTCCACGGTATTTGTAACATCACGATTTTAAATTAAATGTAGATACTATTAAAAGAAAATCAGAAAAAATACTTAAAGGCGCCAAATCATGTTTATCTATTTAACGATGATGAATTATTAACTGTTAGGTTTAGAAGCCCCCCTACTTTAGGGTGATTTTAGTAAGTTAATGCTATCGAGTACATTTTTTGATATTTAGATTAGATCTTAGATATAAATATTGCAGAATGGTAATCAAAATTATTTTTTTATAAACAAAATTTATAAAGGTATTAGATTTCTAAATTAGATGTTTCAGTTTACATTTCCAAAAGTTCTTTATCCATTAGATACAGGTATTTGTGGTTAGCAGGCAAGTAAATACTGCTGTATGGATATTAGGATAACGTAAAATGCTTGACCGAATTATTGCTTATCCTTATACATCGCAGTGTAAAAAGAAATCTAAGATATAGGGTAATCATTAACTCAATCAGTAGAAAATTACAAATGGAAAATAAATTACACAACGGGGGGTTCAAGGGGGCAGAGCCCCCCTGAAGAAATTTGCTTTATTATATAAAAATTACTAGAATAAGTAGCTCGTGAGAATTTCAGAATATCCTTACATAACAACGTGTTTAATTTAACGCTTTTAATGTCTGAAACCATCGAAATATTTTTTCCTTTTATAAATGTTTGTGTAATTTAAATAGTTTAAATTTTGTTTTTGTAGAAAGATTAATATTACGCAAAGTTTGATAAAAACAATGAATTGCAGAGATGACGTTGAGGCTCTTGATCTGCAGATTTACTAGTTATAAAAATTTAATTTTTAAAAATTAAAATTTTTATTTTTATTAAAATACTGAAATAAAATTAGATTGGTCCTGGGCTTTATTGTTCTTGGCAGATTCAGGACGGACGGATCTGCAAAATAATTAAATTTTGGAATTTTTAATTGTTATTTTAATTTATATTACAGTAATTTAACCCTTAAAAATGCCGCATAACCATGCCGTAAAAAAGATATCTAGTTGGCCAAGTTCTTTTTTAACTGGTTCATTTTCCAGATTTTCACCAGCTGATCAACAGAAAGGAAAAATCATGCTAAAGTTTCTATTTTCAAAAGTATCTGTTCAATGTTTATTTAAAGATAATGCGATTTTGGAATTTTTAGTGTTATTTTACTCTATAGTAAAGTGAGGACAGACGCCGCGGTGGGACAGATGCCGCAGAGATTGTATTGGCGACACTAGCGATCCCTAGGCCAAATTAAGAATTTCGTTGTGTGCCTAAGTGCTGTCTGCTGTGTTGTATGCGTTTCCATTGCTTAACTATTAGTATTTAAATATTTCTGCCAGCTTTTATGCTTCAAACCTGCGTGGTAAGTTACTAAAATTATTCTAATAAAGTTTTATTACCTATTTTAAGCCAAATAAAGAGATATTTCTTTCCAAAACCGATTGTAACTGAAATCTAGATTCTCGTAGAATACAGACATGTGCCTGCCTTTCTCTCGCGTCATTCAAATAACACAAAATGGTTGTGTGACATCTTCCCGCCCCTGTGGGACAGATGCCGCACTGAGGTTGAAGGACAGATGCCGCAAAATATATTTTTGTTTTTTAGTTCAATAAATTCATCACTACAATTTCAGTAGAACTTACATATAAATGAATGTATATTCAGCGCATTTCTTTATTTATCTAATATTTGTTTAACACTTTATCTACTGAATTAAGAATTCATGAAAATTTTATCTTCTAAAGCATTTTTCGTGAACTGTTTAAAATACAGTACAAGATTTACATAATCATTTAATAAATTTTAGAAGGATTTTAGAAAGATTGAAGGATTTAGAAGGATTAATTAAATTTGAATTTAGAGGGATTTTGTGCAATATTTATAACCCCACTCAAATCTTTTATTTTAAATATTTTTCTGAGTATTTTCTGGAATTAAGAAATGTATAAAGATGTTCTTACAATAGAAATATAGAAACATTTCCAAATTTAAAGATCTTCCGTATGTAAGCATGAGACCCATTAGAAGGAACTTATTCTCTTATCAAAATATTCTGAGCAACAATGTTGGTTCGCCATGTGTGAATAAGGTAAACGTAGACCTTCTACAATTGTCACCATCTAAGCTGTTAAACAAAATGTCTCCTATTCCAGTGGTCAAAAGACTTATACAGACAAGTAAGAGAAAGCAAAAGGCTGCAAATATTACAAGCACAGATATTATAAACAAGAAAAAAGAAGAAGGAAATAAAAAGCAAAAGAAACAAGAAAGCATCAAAGAATGACAGCTTGGCGGAAGTAAAATGTGTAAAAAAAGGAAGGGAAAGATCAGTTTGAAAACACCTCACTTGAGGAAGAAACTGAAATGGGAGTCATCTTCCGACAGTGACGAAAGTATTCCTCTTATGGATTCTGAAGGCAGTATTGGATTGGAATTTGATGACTCTGAATGTGCTGAGTGTCTGGAGTCATATCAAGGAACAAAGTCTAAAGCGGAATTGATTCAGTGCATAACATGCAATCGGTGGCTGCATGAAACATTCTCACTTTGCTCTTGCAACGGAAAGTGTGGTGATTGTGGGCGAATAGAAATACGAAATAAAAAAATGAGAAGAAAAGCCAAAAATAAAAAGACTACGGCCTAAAATGAATGGAACTAGTACTTAAGAGCAAACTAAAATGGTCGCCTGGATATAAACAAGTGGTTTATATCTTTTTTGTAATTATGCTGTCTATTGTTTCCAGTCAAATGTTTTTTTTTTCTTTTTTTTCGCCTTAAGTTTTTTTTTTGAGCTTACACTTTTGCAATTTCGTTAAACTTTTCATAAGTTAGTGATATATATAATTTATGTAAGTTTACTTTTATTTATTTTCATTTTAAGTGGTTTGAGGAAATAAAAATGTGATTTACTTGAAAAAAAAAAACAGCATAGCTTTTTTCTCCATGCGGCATCTGTACCACACCCCATGCGTATCTTACCCAGCACATAAAAAATGATGTTAAAAAAGGACGTTTGGGAAAATAATTATGCCTGCTTTATTAAGCGGGCTTTAACTTGTTTAACATAGAAATTTGATTCTAAAGGGTTTGATTAATGATTTCTGGTACTTAGTTTGTTGTTTTTTGCTTTATAGTTTTATTTTTTTGAGCTTACACTTTTGCAATTTCATTAAACTTTTCAGAAGTTAGTGATATATATAATTTATGTAAGTTTACTTTTATTTATTTTCATTTTAAGTGGTTTGAGGAAATAAAAATGTGATTTACTTGAAAAAAAAATAAACAGCATAGCTTTTTTCTCCATGAGGCATCTGTACCACACCCCATGCGAATCTTACCCAGCACATAAAAAATGATGTTAAAAAAGGACGTTTGGGAAAATAATTATGCCTGCTTTATTAAGCGGGCTTTAACTTGTTTAACATAGAAATTTGATTCTAAAGGGTTTGATTAATGATTTCTGGTACTTAGTTTGTTGTTTTTTGCTTTATTGTACATTTTAAAAGAAGAAAAGTAAAACTGCGGCATCTGTCCTCACTTTACTATATATTGCAGTAACTGATACTTAAAATATGCTGTATAAACAGATCATAAAAAAGTTATCTGGGTGACCAAGTTCTTTTAAATTTAGTTTACCTTCCAGATTTTTACATGTTAATATTCCAGAAAGTTGTTACACGTGACAATACTTCAGTGTTATTACTTCAATATCATACCAACTTTGATTTTCATCTAAGTTTCTGCTTTCTTTTACTAATCGGAGTAAAAGCGAGATAATCTCGAATATTATATTTATTAAAATCAATATTTTTCGTTAATTCTGTTGTACATCAGCTGCGTGAGAATCGCCGTGTTAGCTGGATGAGAATCGCACGTCGCTGTAGAAACAGCCGATGTACAATAGAACTATGAAAAATCGAGAAAAATCGCTATTGTAGTGCCCCCTTCTGGCGGATAGTTACCAAATTAACGTACTACCTGCTGATCATAGCCAAAAACATACACATGAAATTTGGTTCAATCCTATGCATAACTTCATACATTTTTCGATGGTACAATCATGAAAATTGCACAGAAATCGCTATTATAGCTCCTTCTTCAGGTGGAATATTTCCAAATTCAATGAGGATCTACTGAACATGGCCAAAAACATAGAAAAAATTTTGTTCAATTCTATGTTTAATTTCATACACTTTTCCATGATACAACGATGACACACAGACATATGGACGGACAGACAGACATTTTGTATAAATATGTTTTCCGGATCTCTGCCCCCTAAAACATGTAAATCTGTCGAAAACCGGAAGTCGAGACAAATTTTGATTACAATACATTCTTCTTTAGAAAGAAGAAAGTAAAACCAAAAAGAGCCGTCCTTCACTTATTTTATCTCCAAATTAGACTCAGAAGACAACAAAAATAACCATTCGATTTGGAATCGTGCCTTTTTTAAATGTATGTTTAAAAAACAAGATAAACATCTTCATTGTGAAAATTTTACAATCTTCGAAATTTTCTTTAGGAACAATTTAAAAACCATATTTGGATTCTTCGGTACATTTTATCTTTGAATACCAAAAGGAATGTCATCCGATGAAGCAGTTTAGTAAGTATGCGGATATAAAATTTGGAACTCCTAATGTTACATTTATTTTTATCCACTTCAACGGCAGCCCCGATATAAGACGGGTACCCTATACATGCTGCCGGTGAAGTGGTTTCTTTACAAAACAAACTTTGATACATGCAGTTTTTTAAGCACAACTAAAAATGTGCTTAGTGGAATGCATTATAATCTTGGATTCGTATCTCTAGAGTTTCTAGAAATGGATTTATGTTAAAACTCAGAATTCAGTTAACTCAAAATTCGATAATTAATGTTACCCTAGCTGTTTAACCCACTCTACTCACGGGAGTTCATGTTCAATAACTATTCGGTTTAGAAAAATATTTTTCTACTGCTGTGTATTTTTTTTTATGAAATTTAATTTATCATGTTGCTATGGCAGCAGAGGATAAAGCGATATCTTTGGAATAAGGGAATAAATGGAATAAAATGTTTTGTTGATGTTTGTGATAAGATGTTTTGCTTTATTTTTTAAAAAATGTAATAATTAATCGCTATTAAATAAGGTCTAATTATTTGCATGCGATATAAAAGAATTATTGTAATGCCCACTACATCTTCTTAGTATTGCAACGTGGCATACGTAATATGTATATCTGACATTGCAGTTACACACATTCACATTGCAGAACCATTCATGGAAAATAAAAGCAAAAATCGAATTAAGGTCAGAAAGTGAACCTACCCGATGCAGAAGCATTATCACAGTAAATATTCTAGGTGTCGTCAGCCTCATTAAGTACAGTCGTAATTAGAATTTTGTAAAATTACATATTTGCAAGTAATACAGAGTTAAATTGGGCGGTTAAAAGTTACTAAGTTACTTTACTAAAAGATACTAAGTTAAAATAATATACGCTATGCACAGGGAAATATAAAAGTTCTTTGTAATTATCTCAATATTCGGGGTGTTTCAGCACAGCGGTTACAAAGTTAGAGTACACCTAGTGTTAGAGTGTTAGAGTACACCTAGACGATGGGAAATCACGTACCAATGCATGGTCGGAAACGCTTTTCTGGCGTGGTAGTGATGACACAAAACACAAGAAAGGGAGGACACGAACAGGGTGAGAAAACATGTTTATCATTCTTAATGCTGCAAAAATGGCGGCAGAATGCTGTAAAGTGCTGACGAACTTGTTGCATACATCGTGGCAACTGCTGGGGAATTCCAGGACACGCCCGGAGATTACGAGATTTTCGAGAACATTAGAACTTCCATGCCCCGGAGATGCGCTTCCATTTATCGCGGTTCGGGGTCGTAATTTCGAACACCATCTTTGATGACGATCGTTGTCTCTCTTTTTGTTTTTATTCCTTAGTTTTTTGCTGTACTAAGAATAACAAACATGTTTTCTCACCCTTTTCATGTACTTCCTTTCTTGTGCTTTGTGTCGTCAGTAACGCGCCAGGAATACGTTTCCGACCATGCATTGCTATGTGATTTCCCATCGCCTAGGTGTACTCTATCTGTATCTTTGTAACCGCTGTGCTGAAACAACTTGTATGTTATCATATATTATGCTATACGGTGATCTTTGTTTGAATATTGGCATCTAATATTAAGAATGGTGTTGCTCTAAGACTTGTCAACTATTCCCCTAAGTTATTTTTGTTTAACATTAAACAAATATGTCATTATGGCATGGGAGTCAGCGTTCATAATTATGAGTTCAAGTTTCTTAAAATAACTGGTCTTGGGTTTATTATTATTATTTCGCATAGGTACTTTTTTATATAAAAAATATTAAAATGCTGTGTAAGGGGATATCAAGTCTGAATTTTTAAATTTTCCAATGATTTTAAAAAGAAATCTATATTTTAGAGTAATTACTTGTAATAATCCGAAACAGGCACGGGAAATTTCTTAGTGTATTTTTTCCCTTTTCCCATTGCCAGAAAAAAAAAAATCTTGAATGTTTTAAAGAATATATATTTCGTAGTGATTGCTTCTAAAGTATATGATTATAACTTCAAGATCAAAAAATATTTTTTGATTGACGATGCAAAGCACATGATTGCACATGTGCGCGAAGAAATATTGAAATACTTTCAATTTCATTTTGAATGAAACTGCAAATATAATAAAGAACCGTTAACTATTTCTTTGGTGGTATTTCGAATAAGTTCAATAGAATTCCTTTATTTGAAAATGTCTGCATATAAAAATAGGCTAAATCCAAAGTTTTAAAAACAGGGAGAGAGATTGAAAAATAAATAAATACTTTTTTAGCGACACAAAATTATTTGCTCTTACAGAACGACTGCAAAGAGTATTTCATTTTATAATAGTATATAGGTAATAATAATAATAATTAGAAAACAGGAATTCACCTTTTTCAGAATTTAGTGTCGCCCACCGATGGCAAAAAAATGTATGTATATATAAATAGTACAAAACTTATTTCCATTTTAAGACTTACAGCACACGCTTTTATTTTATGTAAAATGACGTCATTCGCATCCGCTTAAGAATTCCACATTTACGATCCACTCTTAAACATCTACAGTAAAGTATGCATAGGACGTTCTTTTTCGCGAAATAATACACAAATGCAGCAAAAGGATGCTGTCATTAAAGGAAATTGAAAAAAAAAAAAAAAAAAAAAAAAAAGGTCTATTTAATGATTCATAGGTCTTCATTTGTTTGTAACATTAACATAGATACATAAAATTAAATATAGTTTATAATAGCTCCATGCCTTAACAGAAATCATTCTTTTATATTTTTTCAAAATAGCACGCATTTTAATTACATTTTCTTTCGGTTGTTATGAAAAAAAATGGCAACAAAAATATATAATTAATATTTTACAACTATTTTTCCTTTACTTTCTACAGAAATGGAGTACTTCCGTTGCCAATATTAAGCAAATGGTTCTAAAAACTACAAAAAAATTAATATTTCAAAAACAAATGGAGATACAGTTTTCAAACAAATTGCTTTTAAAAGAACATTTTTTCCCCAATTAGACGATATAAAAATTGAAAATGTCCGATGCTTAGAAGTTTAAAAAATTGTTATAGAGTATTTAATAGTATGCTTTGTTTTACTGCTGGCTTCTGTAAGGTAACGTTATATTTTGGAGACAACACAAAATAAGCTGGGAGAAAGAAATAACATACCGTACCGGGAGCTAATAAAAGACATAACTTTAAGAGTTCGCAGGTAACACTAAAAATTATTTGTTGCAATTCACTTGTTCACTCAAAAATACAGAGGTACCGGTAGGTGAACAATATATACATTAACAAAGTCTTTAACATTAAACTCACACATTTATAATGTTATTAATTAAGAAAAACATTCTAAAAAAATTTCGGGATTTCTATTTAAAAATGTGCCAAGCATAATAGAATTCATGAGATGTAATTTTTTCAAAGTTGTGTGCATGTAATTTTACTGTGTACTTAGATTTCTTTTTTAAATGAAAGCAGAAATATGTGTCCATTTGTGTAAAGAGATTATTTCATGGGAATGGGACAGAAAGAGAACCAGTGGAATAAGAAGGTATTATTACGGAAGTTTCCTAATCTTAATTTACCAATTATCGGTGGTACTATTTTTGGGGGCTCAATTTCAACGCTTAGTTTATAAATCCCCCCCCCCCCCTTTCCAGCTTTACTGAAGAACGAATTTAATTCTACTTCCCAGTGCTATAAAATGCTGGCTTTCACGAAATATTAAAACAAAAATCGTATTAGATGTGCCATATTAGCTTTTTAATAATGTTGTTTTTCAAAATCCGTCGAGATGAAATTTCAGGAATAAACAGACTCGATTCGCATATTAAAATACAACTGGTCTGCAAAATCATATCTTGGTGGAAAACACCTGCAAACCCGATTTTAGTGGTTCACTCGTAGGTTTAGCATTGTGTTTTCCTGCTCCCAGTCTTTCATGTTTTCATACCTTTGGTTGCAGGAAAACATTATGGAAAACGTACCAGTCAACCACTAAAATCGAGTTTGCAGGTGTTTCCATCAAGATATGACTTGGCTTGATATTTTAATATGCGAATCGAGTTTTAACTAATTCTGTAATTTCAGCCGTGAACTTGATGAGATGATGATTTGTACAGACGTCTCCCGGTCTATACTGAAAGCAGGAACTCTTTTATTGTTCGTATTTTTGTTGCATACGAACTCATCTACCTAAAAATTATTGTAGTAACAGATTTTTTTTTTCAAATAGTAACACGCGCTTCTGAGTCTCTAATTTAATTCTTCGTTTGATTCAGTCCGGAAAAATAAGTATACATTTATGCATTTCAAAAATTCTCATTAAGTTTAAAAAATAAACAAAATTAAGGGGTGCTAAACGCAAATTCACTTCACGTTCATTTGTCAAATCAATTTTAGCTCTTTTTTTTAAAAGCTTAATTCAGTAAAATCTTTAATAAAAAAAGGAAATATGATAAAAACGTAATACAGAAAAAAATCATATTTACGAAAATTACTGATGAATGCGCAGTAAATAGTCAGAATTATAAATTTAATTAATTTTACGAAAAAAAAAAATCAGCATGACAAAATTTCACAAATTTACAGCTAATACGTATGCTAAATTGGAAATGTAAAGAAATTCTGTTTTTCGATTGGTTCAATGGGTCCTCTCCTCATATACATTTGTTACTTGCAAAAGAGAGGATGTTTTTGAAAAGAATGACAAAATGCAATGTGTGCTTTTTGAAACAAATGTAGTGTTGTACATTACACCTATGCTAAATAATATAAAATAAGTATTTGTGTTCAATTTTTTATTGTTTGTGGAAGTGTGATTCTTTTTAGCTTTCATTCATCGGATCAGGTACAGTAGTGGGAAAAAAAGTAAACACCCCCTACTAACTCCTCAACAAATTATCGTAGACGAAAGTTTTAGTACCGAATGATTGGAAATAAAGCCTACTTTTAAATGACGTATATAAAATTTGCTTAGGGGGCCATCTACATATTAAAACGAATCCAAACTTCATTTCTTTCAACGGCAATACCCAATTTTAACAAGATATTTCAAATCTTTGGTTCAAACTATGGCTAGATACCAAACTTCAAGTCATTTGAATGATAAATTTTTGAATTATAAACATTCAAAATTTAGTGCTTCTAATGTTAAATGACATTTTCATATTTTTATTCATAACTACTGAAATTATGCTTCTAATGTGCTAATTTTTTGTATAGCAATAATACCAATATCGCCAAATATAAATACGTTGAATTTACAATTTTTATAATTTTATGATATAAATTATGAAATTAATATTCGAAAAAATTAAGAATTGGAACCTACAAATTTTTTTTTTGATGGATTCAGATTTATTAAGTCCTGCTTTATGGAAATCCAAAATTACACATTTTTCTTCCAAGTAGTTTTCAAATTATGCTTAAAAAATAACAAAATGATGGTTTAAGGGGCCGCCTATGATATAAGTGACTAGATATTTTGAAATTTCTTATGCCATCCTGTAATCTAGCAGGCTTCATTGACTGCTTTAGGGGTGCTTAAGGTGCCTTGATGAAAAAGGGGGCTCTCTCGGTTAACAAAAGAGTGCCGACCTTCAATTTGGATACAGTCCTTAAAATACGCTCGTTTTAAAATAATTAATTTCTCGGAAACTTATGGTACGAATTGCATAAAAATTCGTTTTTAGGCTAATTGGAGGATGTAGAGTTCATTTATTCTGTCAGAATTGTGCACTGCTATTGAAAAAAACAAAGTTATTGTCCGTTTTAATATGTAGATTGCCCCCTAAGCAAATTTTATATACATCATTTAAAAGTAGACTTTATTTCCAATCGTTTGGTACCAGTAACTTTCTTCTACGATAATGTGTTGAGGAGTTAGTAGGGGTGTTTACTTTTATTTTCCACGACTGTACATCCTGTTCACATTAGTGCATTTTCTTTCATTTCATAATTTAGTAAAAAATAATGCAACTGTCAAATATGTGTAAATAACAAACGAAAATATCCAGTATGTCCTAAAAGTCCCCGTATTCCAACTTAAAGAACTCATTATCCGCGATTTTTTTAAATATTAAATTTCATCCTCTGCTTACCATTGCATCAGTTCTTGAGTTTTTATAATTTGGTTCTCTTCGCACTTAATTAGTGCGAGAATAAAGTTCTATGCAATTTTGTTCTCCTTAGTGAAATTAATTTATCACGGATTCAGAGAATTGCAATGCTCGAAACTTATTTTGAATGTAAATCGTTTGAATGGTGGAAAGATGTTTGGCGAAATAAATATTAAATGATGCAACACCGAGTAAAGATACGTTATATCGGCTCGTTCGACAATTTCGTAATGCATGTTCGGTGGAATACAAGCACAGGAGTGGAACGCCGAAAGTTGTTACACCAATCTTTTACATTCTCAAAAAATTAGCGTACGGTGTGGTGTATCACGCAAAATGATAGTTGGACATCTGTTTTTCGAATCAAGTGTTGATAGTTTTGTATACAGGGAGCTTATCCAGCAATTTGTTGTATTATTACAAGTGAATGAACGAAGTTCTTTGTTCCAACAAAATGGTGCAACAATCCATACAAGTAATGAAACCATGGACATTCTTGAGGAATTTTTTGGCGATCGACTCATTTCAAAAAATCTTTTACCAGCTAGATCCTAGTCCAGTCAAATTGTCAAAAATAGATGCAAAAATTCTGCTAGAAGATTTTATGTTTTTAAAGTGTTTATGGGGATGCTCATAACAGGAATTAATTGTTTTCCAACAAAATATCTCGAGGCTAAACTTTTTGGAGACAAAAAACCGTGAAATTTTCGGACTTTTTTCAGTTTTTGCCAATAACTTGAAAAGTGTAAAATTTTTGTGTACCATACTTAATCACAAAGAAAATTGCATTAAATTATCTACAAATTTCATAATAAAAACGTTTTTCTAAACTCATTACTAAGCGCGCTACGGCTTTCTGAAAAATACACTTTTTTTCTAACTTTGTGGAAAATCTCAAAAACCAACATATGTTGGTTTTTGAGATTTTCCAATTTTTTATTCATTTTATCCTCTTTAATGTAACTTGTTTATATTACAGGTTTTTGCATGATAGCAATAACTGTTAATTACAACGGTAACATTGTAAAAAAAATGTTACTACAATGTAATTTTTTTTGTTTGTATTTAGAACTTAAGTGGAGAATATTAATAGTAGGTATTTACAAAAATGTAAGTAAGAGTTACGGTAGAGGTCTGCACGGGCCGGAATTTCCAGGCCCGGGCCCGGCCCGGCCCGGAGTAAAAATTGGAAGTTCGGCCCGAGCCCGGCCCGGCCCGTTTGCATTTTTACAGTTCTCAGCCCGGCCCGGCCCGTACAAAAATCAGTGAAATCAGGCCCGGCCCGGCCCGACCCGACACAATTTCTACAAAAAAAAAAAAAAAAAAAAAATCCATTTTTTCTCAACATACAATTAAGATTCTTTTAATGAATACTACATACATATTTATGGGAACATTTTACAGTATATTTTACATTACTATGATGTTCGCAAAACAGAAAACACACAATAGTAAATATTAACGGTTACTTACAGTGTTTTAGTCATCGTGTCTACAGACATTTCAAAATGGAAATAAGGATTCATTAAAAGATTAATGTACTTCAGAATAAAGGATTAAAAACATGATAACTTTTGAAGCTGTATAATAAAAAGTAGATTTGTGAAAATATTTCTCTCATTTTTAAGGCTTTTCTCAAATCCAAAGGAGCTACATTTCGACACATTTATGAATTCTTTTCTTTTCGGAAACGCGTAAGATTGGCAGGTATTCTAATTCAGAAGCTATGTAAATGTGTTTTTTTTTTCATAGATAAAAGCAATATATCTTTCTGAAAATACTGTCAAAGTTAGCATTTTGAATCGAATTTCCGGAAGCGATAGCACAGGAAAGGAGAAAAACGTACAGTCACGTGACATGATCAAATATGGAAAAAGCTATTCGTTTCCAAATGCCTTCAATAGGCAGGCCTGTCAATTTTATGCCTTTATAGTTAAACATTTTGTCAGAAAATGTGTCTGAAAGCTTCGCATTGTTGAGCAGTGAATATGAGAACCACCTTAAAGTATATTTTCAAAGATACTGTTAAGAGAAGTTCATTATCACTATTAATACTACAAAACACTGTTCTACACATCCTGAGATCGATTAAGACCACTTCCGTCCCGGCACGAGTCTGCTGAAAAAAAAATTAAACTCGGAATCAGACATTTTGTAACTGTACGATGCCAGTCTCTACGATGGACGTGTTACTTTTCTGTATTGATGTTGTTAAGCTCGCATCGGCTCGTATTTTATCTGCTTCGCTTAAATTCTTATATCGGGCCGTTAGGCCCGATTAATTTTTTTGCCGGCCCGGCTCGGCCCGCTTATTTTGTCTGTCGGCCCGGCCCGGCCCGGCCCGTTGAAAAAATTGTCCTAATTCTGCCGGCCCGGCCCGGCCCGTTTGAAAATTCGCCTTCATTCCGCCGGCCCGGCCCGGCCCGCGGGCCGGGCCGGGTACGGGCCTCGGGCCAAGCCCGGGCCCGTGCAGACCTCTAAGTTACGGTAAGATTTTTAATGTATTTAGTAACTTCTGTATGTAGTGCTTGCGGGTTGATGGATTTGGTCCGTCAACCTCAGTTTGAGGGGAAAACGAGCAGTTTCCTTGTTTTTCAACACCTTTGATCTTCTTTGAGCTTGTTTCGACATCAATCAACCTGGTTCTCAAAGTCAACGTCATTGCTGGTTTGGTCGATGGTTTCCGAGGCATCATCCTCTTCACCTCCTTCATTACCCTCTTCTTCTGGGTAAATAATGTCGTACACATTTTCGTAGTTGACCCTGTTACAGTTTTTGCAAATTGCTGAATATTTGAGTCCTGATTTTTGGCAAGGACATGCCTTGCTGCACCCTTTTATACAGGTACATGAGACAACATGCATCAGGGATTCAGGTGCTGGGTTTTGGCACATTTAAACTGGCTGAAAGAGACCGTCAGACCTACGAACCCAACACCATTTTTCAGGGGGGTGTTGTTTCCTAGCCAAGCTTGTATTTGATAAAAACATCGGTGGAAATGATGCTGCTCAGAATCTTGCGTTGGTGGTAGCCTTGCACGATAGAGTTTGCTTTTAGTGGCAGATTTAGCAAACAACGGGTACATCAAGGTTGCAATGCCTGTGTCGTGTCTATGCATCCGCTATATAGTGTAGTATTGATTTTTTCTCTAGCCTTGATGATTTCTTGACGGGTTGACTCTGGTTTATTGAACACACAGGCTATTTCCTTAAGCTGATCATGTTTTTTCAAAGTGTAACAAAACTTTGACTTTCCTTGCCCAAAATGAGCATATGTTCTATAGCATCCTCTGATTGCATGAATGAAGATAATATTGTTGTAATTGTATTTGTATGACATGGTTGAAAATCACTTGGTTTCGATGTTACCTCTGCCTGGATTTTGGAAAAAGAGTCTTTTGTGTTGATATCCAACGCTCGTTATGATCGCAAGAAAACCAATGTCTTCTCCAACAATATTACACTTTCAAAGGCTTCGGCTCTTGAAATGGCTGAGGTAACAACATTTCATTCCCACGGTTAGTGATGAAAAGAAATTTTTTGGGGGATGAGAGGCGAAAAATAAGTCACTTTCTGTGAAGTTGAAAAAAAAGTGTTGTTTTCAAAAAGCCGTAGCGCACTTAAAATTGGATATAGAAAAACGTTTTTATTATGAAATTTGTGGAGAATTTAATGTTCTTTCATTTCGTAATTAAGTATAGTACACAAAAATTTTATAATTTTCGAGTTATATGCCCAAAACTGTAAAACATCCGAAAAATTCGTGGTTTTTTGGCTCTGCAAAGTTTAGCCTCGAGATATTTTGTTGGAAAACAATTAATTCCCGTCATTAGCTTCCCCATAAACACTTTAGAAACATAAAATCTTCTAGCAGAATTTTTGCATCTATCGGCTCTATTTTTTGACAATTTGACTGGACTATTCCTGGTCTGAGAATCCTGGACTTTTTTCTGTGGGAATATTTAAAGGAAAAGGTTTATGAAAATAATCCTCAAACAATAGATGATCTGAAAATTGCCATTACTCAAAGGATACAAGAAATCACTCCCAGCATGTTAAAACGCGTTTCTACAAATATGCGCATAAATGTTCAGCTTTGGCCCCTAGAAAGCGTTGGATAGTTTGAACATTTATTATAAATGTAAGTTCATTATTTTTTCCCACGAGATGTTAAAAGTGCTTTTTATTATTAGCATAAAAGTAATCGTTTTAATGTTTGTTCTTTTGTGAATGATAAATACATATTTCGTCAGTACGAGACCTTTTAGGTCTGTACAATACTACTTTGTACAAACTACTCTGTACAATAACCTCTTCCGAGTTACCCAGAAGTTACGATTCCGAAAAGCTTTCATTATCTTTAGAAACCTCAGAAAATAACAAATTTCCGTGATTTAGAAACATTTATAAAAAATTATTTTTGATTATTTATTTATTTATTTATTTTGGGGGGGGGAGGGTGCCACTGATTTTCGAAAACGTTACCAAGTAGTTTTTATAGGGTATTAGAATAAAGTATACATTAAACCAAAGTATATTTTCTGAACCTGGAATATAGGTTTTCAGGGTGCTATCAATTCTCAGATAAACACATTCATATTCAACAAACATGTTTTACAGACAAACAAGATAAATTATCAGCATTAATATTAACCTCAAGATTAAACCCTTTATCTACTGACGGTACTTATAAGTACCATTAAAATAACTTGTTATAAAATTCATTTAATACATCGATTAGTTGCAATATAGTTTAGAATGAGTTATAGATACATTACTTTATCTTGTTCCAAAAGCATTATTGGTTACACAAAACAAAAATATTTTTTAAACGATGATTTCTTTTGCCTTTGCATTTTTCAGCTTTCTTGACGTTGGGGAGGGCGGGGGGGGGGGGGGCAAGTTTTCAATTCGGAAATATTTCAATATTTCTATTGTATGAACATTATATTTGTACATCTCCTAATTCTACAAAATACTAAGAAAAATATTTAAAATAAAAGATTTGGGGTTGGGTCATAAATATTGCTCAAAATCCCTATAAATTCAAATATAATTAATCCTTCTAAATCCTTCAATCCTTCTAAAATCCTTCTAAAATTTATTAAATGATTATGTAAATCTTCTAATGTAGTTTAACCAATTCACGAAAAATGCTTTAGAAGATCAGTTTTCATGATTTCATAATTCAGTATATAAAGGGTTAATATTATTTTGTTATTCTTGCATGTATAACTTCAGTTACGCAGCTGAAAATGTTTATTTGAGAATTGATAGCGTCTTAAAAAACGACATTAAGGTTTGAAATAAAAAAGAACAATAAGCTATAATAACTACTCAAAAACGTCTCAGAAAATCGATGGCAGCCACTCTCTCTTCCCCCCCCCCCCCCCCATCCCCAATAAAAAAGAAAAAGAAAAAGAAAAATGCATTTATAAGTGCTTTTTTAAACCTCGTAAATGTAATCGTCTCTGAAACCTCCAAAGATATAAAACATTTTTCGGTAATTTTGGACATGTTATTGTACAGGGTGATTTTTTTCAAAGGTTTGAAAGTAAAATTCCATAACAAAAGAACTGCTGATCCAGATGACCTGAAATTTCAACAGTATGCTCCCAATAAGCAATGGGATAAGTACAAAGCAATGGGAATTTTTTTTGCGTGGTTAAAAAAAATAAATAAAAAATAAATAAAAAATAAATAAATAATAAATAAATTAAAAAAAAACTTACAAAAGCACCGACAGATGGCGTTATATATGCAGTAAAGTCGGGAGACGAGCTTGCGCACGACACACGCACAGTGGCAATAAAAACGTGAAGCACGCACACCTTGTGTTAATTATTCTGATCTGAATGTCGGAATCACTGCGATTTCTAGCTCTGGGAGTACCTAAAGAATACTGTGTATTGTGGTGATGTTACGAACTTAGCTGACCTGAAGGCACGCATTGCGCACCAGATTCACAGCATCCAGCCGGATATTCTTTGCTTTGTTGTGGAGCATGCGGTTTCAAATTTCCAACTCGTAACTGAAAACGGCAGACAGAACATTGAAAATATCTTGTGTTAGTCGTGCAGTTAGTTACGTGTGAATTCTTCGCTCCATATTTTTATTTCGTTCTGTAACTGCGAAGGTGTTTGCAGTAACTTTTCCCAATTACTGCATTCTGTTTGTTTTTGATATGCGTAATAAAGTTTTCTTTTTCTCGAAGTACCGTCCATTGTTTTCCTCCCACTGACGATATTCTTTGTTTCTGTTAACTTACAGTGCCATGTGTCGGTGCGATTTTTTTAACCACGTCAAAAAAATTCCCATTGCTTTGGGAGCATACTGCTGAAATTTCAGCTCATTTGGATCAGTCGTTCTTTTGTTATAGGGTTTTATTGTCACAACTTAAGGGTGTATTCGAAAAAATATTTTTCCACTCTCAACAGCTCGAAATTTTCTGAGACATTTCCAGACTCATTTTTAAAAGTAAAAACATGAAACTTGCTGGGGTGATTTCTGAAGACATGTTTAACATGCCGTGTGATTTCATTTTCAGCTCAATTAATTAGAATTTGATTTTTAAACAATTATTTTCTCAGTATGACCCTTTTTTTCATTCCCAGATCGCCCGCTTCGGAAAATTCGGTTCAAAACCCCAACTTTGACAGCGTTTTCTACAGTATTTTCTGCATTTATCAAAAAATTAAGAAGCACGGCACCTTATATAGTTTCTAAATAAGAGAATTTCCCAGTTTGATGCGTTTGAGAGCAAAAATGAATTTTAAAATGAATCAGAAAATAAGCAGTTTGGATCGGAATACACCCTTAAAAAAAAAAATCACCCCGTATATCTTCTTAGGTTAAAAAACATTGTTTTGTTTGTTTTTTGTGTGTTTAGTTAGTGACAAAATTTGCCGTTAAGTGGGAAAAAAGAACGTTGTTAAACATAATTATTTTTACTTTCTTCTGTTTTTATAAGAAGGAAGTATAAGATTCGTGAAAAATTTCGACTTCCGGTTTTCGATGGATTTATACGTTTTAGAAGGTCGTGAATACGATTTGATGGTTTTTAGGAAATGTCTGTCTGTGAGTCTGTCGGTCTGTATGTGACAAAAATTTTGTGGGCGCTATATCTTAAGAACTAAAACTATAGATTCAGTTAGACCTTGATATAAACTAGTGCTGATTAGTTTTTGGTGTATATCGCCCAACTGGTAACGCTGTTATGCAGCATTGTCGACGATTTCCGCAACAGCTGTATCTCAACAACTAATACACGGGTTTTCACAAAAGTTCAGATTAAGTTAATTCTTGATATGAGTTGGTGCTTTGTACGTTTTGGTGTAAATTACCCACCAGGTGCCGCTGCTATACTGCATTTTTTACGATTTTCTCAATAGATCTATCTCAAGAACTAATGCACGAATTTTTATCTAACTTCAGATTCAGTTAGACGTTGACACAAGTTGTTTCTGATTACGTTTTCGCGTCAATCGCCCAATAAGAGGCGCTGCTATGAGGATTTTTCGCTATTTTTGCAATAGCTGTATCTTAAAGACTAATGCACGGATTTTCACGAAACTTCGGATTCAGTTAGACGTTGACATAAGTTTATGCCCCTTAGGTTTTGGCGAGAACGCCAACAGGTGCGCTGCTATGCTGCATTTTGCGTGATTTACACGATTTTAGTGATAGTCATATCTCAAGAAATAATGCACCGAATTTCATATCTTTAGAATCCTCATGATTGTCAGAGAATGAGTCATTTAATTTCGGCACTGTGCTAGCAAATTTCGAAGTATTAACATGTATGCGATAGAAGAAAGTTTAGGGCTTAGCACTTCTGACTGTTTAACATTGTTCTAAAGAAAATTTACGAGATTTTCGGCAATTTTATTTGTTTCATAAATGTAAAATTTACTCAAAATGTTATAGTTATAAATCGCTACAAGGTCTGTTATTCTACGATATTCATAACATGATTTTTACCCGTAAGTAAAAGAATTGCATAAAAAAATATTTTTTTAAGTGCTTAAATTGTATATAATGTATATTTCCTTTTAACAATAAAAATACTGGATTTCACTGATAGAATATTTAATTATACGAGGCACATTTTCTTTTTTTGCGTCATTCATTTTAATAGAATTTTTATGTGTATAGATCTACAGAGAAAATAATGCAGAACATACTGATTGGGTCTAAGAAATTGGAAAAAGAAAACTAAAGGCTTTTCGATAAACAGACTGCAATGACTTTTTTCAATGATATAAAAAAAAGAAAGAATTTTGATGCGAAATTGTGATTTATTAATATTTCTATTTGACTTTTAGTAATTTTTCTCAGGAAATAGAAAAATATTTTCATATAAATCGTTTCAGGAAAGTTTTTCAATTTTTATGATTGATATGTATCTCATCAAAGTAATTTGGTATAGTGGGATAGTGGTATAGTACATTTGAGTATAAATTAAAATTTGTTTTATAATAACCAACATTATTATTTTGAATTATTGTTTTATATAAGCCGTATTTAAATTTTTTGATTTCGCGATTTCGGGGACACCCAGCATTATTTTTCTTAATGTAAGATAAGAAATTATTTTTATGAATATATCTTATTTTTCATTGTACACATCATTTGTACTGCGTTGGAAAAAATCAGATACATTAATACGAAAATGAACCATACCATACATTTTAAGACTGTTAAAAATACGCATACTATTGTTTAAAAAATGCAGAATGCTCCTATTTTTTCGCTATTGTATGTTTAATATCTTGTTAAATGTCTGAAACATGAACGCGAGAGTTTTGTTCTGTATCCAGTCGATGTCTGCATTTGTTTTGAATAAACATAAGGATGGAGAAAGTCTTTTCAAACAAAGATGTGGAGCAGAAGGGAATTTATTGATAGTTTTTCTGCTTGATCTGTATATGTATTTCTTACGCAGAACCAAAAATTAGAAGGGCTATTCCCTTGGAAAGCGATTTTTACACAGCTTTAGCACGACACTTTCGCAAATCGTTCCTGCTCTAAAAATATCAATGTGTTTATTTCACTAATTTTTAAAAGGAAATAAATCCCTCATTAACACATTTTTTACTTTTAGGGACGGAAAAAAAGGTGTTAATGTTTTTTTTAAGTGCTTCAGGTGCACACCAAACATTTCTATAATATCTGGGAAAATTGTATCGCTAGATTTTTTTAAGATATCAAATGTTGTTGGGAATGAATGATTCGAAAATATTTAATAATCGATTTGCTTACAATTAAATTGTTTTAAATTGTTGCTTCTTTTGTCCTGGAAAATGTGTATCTATGTTTAAATTCAGCTCATTCTGAAAATTAAACAAACATGTCCAATACGGTTAAACAGGTATACGGTTCAATTTAGAACCAAAGCTTTAAACGAATCTAGTAGGCACTTCCCAGTTATGCCTCTCATGTATATAAGGGGGAAAATATTTGCGATATATACTGGGAATGATCTCAAAATGATGGCAGAAGATGTCAAGAAAGGCTTACCTGTGTAATGCTGGAGCAAGAAGTTGCTGTTGCTTATAATAGATTTTGGCCTGATAAATTTTCATTAATGAACCTCTAAATTCTCTTCTTTATTTCTTCATATACTTAAATTTATCTACAGAGGAGTAACGTAAGAATAGTCAAAATATAAAACACATAATTTTCTGTTAATACACATTACATACAAATTCACCAACCCACGGGTTAATTTTAGGATAGTTAAATTTTTATTTGTTTTGAGGTAATAAAAGACAAAATAAGCGTATAATTTACGTAATTTAATTCTAGGAGAACACATTGCCTATGTGAAACTAAAAAAAGAAAAGAAAAAGAATCTATAAAATTTAAATTTATGAACATGTGATTTCTATACTCAAATTACACTGACAAGTGACATTCAAAGAGAAAAGAAAAAGCACGAACTGCACTCGATCACTCTTTTACTTTAAGGCTAATCATTTTCAGAAACATAAAATATTTTTCCTTACTGAACATGTTCAATTGTTATATCAACAATGTGTATGTATGTAAGAATCAGAAAAGCATGAAAAACTTATTTAATTCTCGAGAAAATAATTCTTTATGTGTTATTTTTACTCTCAAAATGATTTCTTTTCGTGGTTAATTTCTTTCTTCTAAAGTAGCAAGGTTTCCTAATAATTGTTAAAATTTCTATTTGTGACAGACAATTATGTGATTTACATGTTTTATACATTTAGTTCAGAAAATGAATAAATTTGCAATAGAATTAAAATGAATTTACCCAATAAGGAAATAATTTTATACACGTGATTGCACAAAAGGATAGGTTTTTCATGGATGATGGCTCCAAAAATGACGTTTTTGACGTGAATTATCTTTTAGTTTTCCTTTGAGGTATGTATGCAAATATATATATCCTATACAAAACTTTACAAATTTATTCGAATACCATTTACGGACAACAATAGCAGCAAATGAATTTTTAGCTGTGTTATGTGATTTCTAAATTATTTATTTAGGTATCCTATTTCATTTTATCGACAAATGAAATTTTGCAACAATTATCTAATAGAGTTGGAAAGCTTATAATCTAAGACTGATGCTTCACCTTTTGTTACTGTTTGATTTTAGAAAAATAATTTCATTTTTAGCTCCTCTCAATAAAAATGTAACGAAAAATATATTTTTAAAAAATAAACACACTTAACTGACAGGAAGACGTTGCCATTTTTTCCACCTAAATTAGCATTTTTACCTTGAGTGCGCTGCTTAAATTTGGTTCAACAATGTATCTCTGAAAGGTAGTATTCGAAAAATGACTACATTCTGAATCTAAAAGGAAAATGGCAAAAATTAAGAAGTAAGTAAACGTTATTAATTCTTTCGTAACTTTTGAGTCTCCTGTCACCTTTTGTATTTTAACTTTTGAATTCCGCTGCCCCTTTTTCTTGAAAAAAGAAATTGAAAAATGGAAGAAAAAAAATCAGGAAACAGCGAAATAACGCCAAATTAATACGAGCCAATTTGTAAAGCAATTTATTTTCATAAAAATTAGTATCATTTCCTAAATCTTTATGAGAGTATATGATGATAATTTCCTGATACATTACGAACTGCCCCAACTTTCTTGGTTTCATAAATTTTCAGTAGATGTATCCGTTGCTTTCTTATTAATCTATTAGGTATAATATATGGGAGAGTATGGATGTTTACTGAATTCCTTATTGCACGTTAAATTTCAAAGTTAGTCTTTGATGACTTTTATGAGTCTTTTAAAAGTTGAATGCACTTCCGTGTATTTCAATCTGCTCTCAAAGATATTTTGTGATTATTCGCTATTTTTGTTTACTTTTGGTAAAATACTGAGTTTAATGGAATACAATAATTCTGTTTTCTAATGCTCTTGGTTTAAACTTTCATACGAAGGAAAACATTACGTATGTGCATGTGCAGACTGACGTGAAAAGAGCTTGAAGCAAAAACATAAGATTTAAAAAAAATAAATATTATTGCATGTTTATATTCTATTCAGAGAGAAGAAAAAGCAAGGTATCTTGCACATGAAAACATACAGAAGTACTTACGTATACATTTACAGAACATTTTACATACAGAAGTACATTTGAACAGTTGGTGATGAGAATAGAACGGTGTATGTATAGCGTCATTTTCCCCCACAAACATAATTTTTAATTTTTAACTACCTATATCGTTTTTGAATCATACAAACAATAACATATTAAAAATACATCGATAAAGTATTCGAGTAAAATCTGTAAAGAAATTGGGAAATATTGGTGTGAATTACGTACATTTTCTGAATATAGGAAAACCTGGAAAATGAGTATTAAATTTTTACAATCGCTTACCTGAGATAATTTTGAAAAAGCCGCTGAAATTACACAACATTCAAGGCTATTAGACACTTATTATTTGGTAATGTTTATTTATTCCTGAATAAATCTAATTCCGAATCTTAAAAGATTCTATACAACTTTCCGAAATGTTCATTCAATTATGCTATCTACGTATGCAGGGTGTTCTGATATTCATCCGACAAACTCAGAGGGTTATTAGGAGCATCAGGACGAACAAAAATTGCAATGGAGCGTGGGGTCGCAAACCACTTATTTAATCACAAATAAAAGGTGTTTTACCCTAACTTAACTAGGGTTGACTGTAATAACTTTATGAAAAATAAAAATATTGCGGTGAAAATGTAACGATATGAACAAGCCTTTTTTTGTCTGAAATGTGATAACATTGTGAAAAGATCTGGAAAACAGGGTGCTCACGCAATCGACTATCATGTTGATTTTACATTGGTAATATTGATAATCAAATTCCAAATTTTTTTTTCCAATCATATACCGTATGAACTGGTAATCGCAATCCAAAATGTGGAGTGTGTTCATATTGCTGACGCGCATGATGAAAACTTCTACAACTTTTTTTGATGTTATTATTTTTACAACAAAGGTGAAGATGTCTATTAAATGTTTCATTATAATGTACTTTAGTTTTATGATAGTTTTTACCATCAATCCAAATTGCGTTAGGGTAGAACCTCCTATATTTTTGATTAAGTAGGTGGTTTGCAACACCATGTTCCATTGCATTTTTTCTTCCCCTTGATGCTTGCTAACAACCCTCTGAATTTTCTGGATGAATATCTAAACATACTGTACATTGGCCTATGTAGAATATTGCATTTTCACGTTATTCTCCTCTAACTAAAAATCAATTTACTTAATCCAATGGTTTTCAATCTTTTATTTGGCCAGTATTATGGCCATATTGAAACTCTTCATGCTGCCTCTTCACCCTTGTGATGTATTAAGTATTATTTTTATTATTTGAGAAGTGAATTCTTATTCACACAGAGAAGATTAAAAACTTATTTATTAAATTGGTCTAAACAATCTTCCTAAGGATACAGCTTCCACCAGAAAAAAAATTAAACGACTTTTTAACCACTAATAACTAAATTAACTAAGAAAGTGTTAAAAAATAATGTAAAATGATAGAAAATAATCATGTTCAAGAAACATGTTTTACAAACAAACATAATAAATTAATAACATTAGCATTAATATTTGAATTGTTACTATTTTGTTACAATTGCATGTATAAATTGAATTATGCACTGCAAATATTTAGTTGAGAATTGATACCATCCTAAAAAAAGCGATATTCCGGTTTGAGAAAATTGATTAATGCACTATAAAAACTTCTCAGAAACGTTTCCAAAAATCACTGGCAACAAAATAAGTTTTGTTTTTATAAATACTTCTTTAAATTTTAAAAATTAATTCATGAGGTTTCTAAGAATAAAGAACACATTCGGAATCCTGCAGATGTCATTGTATATTTTCGTTCGAGGTTATATTACGTTTACGATAAATTTAAATAGCAGGTTTTTATGTTGTAATGTATATTGTACTTTTTATGAAGGAAGGGAAAATTCGAGTGCGAATATCTCTAATGTCAAAATATATATATATATAAAATATTTTATGGGATTTGGTAAACATATCACAGACAAACTATGTATATCATATTGAAAATTAAACATTACAAAAAGAATGCTACAAAATTTTTAATATACATAGCGAAGAATAAGGTGAATTAGAAAAAAGACAAACCCTAGTTTAGATGACACTGAAACTATATTCTACTTAGCTTCTAATTATAATTATGTTATAAAATATAAATGTGAACTAGGAAGTGTTCTTTTATCCAAAATAATTTTTTCATTATTTATACAAAACAATGTGTATCCTTCTATATATATAAAAAAGTAACGATTTGGAAATGGACCAATGAAAATCTACGTAGATACCGTGAAACACATCTGATTGGTCAAAGCATTCAAACGCTATAAGGGAGGAGAGGGGTGTTACCAAAGGGGAGGGCAGCTCTGTCGCCAAACCTCGTCAAGTTTCTCGCCAACTTGGCGATATATCCCCAAATTTGGCGACCAAAATTAGTCGCCAAAAGTGAAGCCAACTTGGTGCTATTTCCAGTATTTCGCCAAATTTCCATAGACTCCCACTGTAATATAATAGGATTTACTTGCTTGCAGAAAATCAACAAATTGAGATATTTCAATGTAACAAAAATTAATATTAGCTTATGAATAGAGCCTAACTGAACTATTTACATTATTTTTAAGCACAAACACTAACTATTTACAATATTCGTAATCCTATATACATAATTTTATACTTAATTCTTATAATTATGAAACTCAGTAAGCTCTAATGATTATGTTCTTGGAGATAAGGAAATTAAATTGTCATGTGTTGGGGAGGAGCAAGTTTTTACCAAGTGGAATCTAAAAATCGAACGTATAGAAAATAAGAGATCATGAAGTGATCCAGAATGGAAATGCGAGACAATTACGTTTGGGGTTGGTTAGAAAATAGGATTGCCTCCCGATACCGAATGGAATCTCGAAGCGATTACGCGGGGGTTGGTGAGCGTAGCGAGCAGGGGAGGTGGAGCCCCCCCCCCTCTACTTATCTAAAAATAAGTATTTATGATTTGTTATTTTCTTGAAAAAACAAAAATTACTTTATTTTCTTGAACGTTTTCACACATGTTTTTAAAAATTCCCAGTACCATGGCAGTATATATCTTCCATTTCTTCAAATTCGATTATTAATATTTAAGCTATTTTAGAGTTATAAATGCGAAACACATTTCTGTATTTTTCCTCCGGAAAATCTATTTATAGTTGTGTTTATCTTCAACCCTTTCCTATATTAGAAGATTAAAATGATTTTTAATTTCCTGCTTTAGGTGAAACACGTTTTTAAAACTCTACAATGTAATCCTCTTAGTTATATATATATTTTACTTTTAAAAGTAACTTTCTTTGTAAATAAGAGATTACAAACAAAATATAAGAAACACAATAATGAAAATTTTGCAAACACATATAAAAACTTTAAACAACGGAAATTTTATCTTTATGAAGAATTCATAAAATTTGCCCAAAAGAAAAAAAAGAAAAAAAAAAGAGAAAAGAAAGACAGAAACAAGTATAATATTTTTAAAAGTCTTAAAACTGCAGTTATTTTTTCATGTTTCATTAAAAAATGCATACGTAATGTGTTATCTTTCTTTTAACCATTTTTACAGGATTAGTTGTGCAAACTTTAAAAGGTGGTTTTACAGCTCATTAAAACAAAAGTTTTAGCATAGTAAAGATGGGTTGCTACCCACTTATTCAATCATAAATATATTCTTACTAGAAGTGGAACAAGAGTTTTCGATCATAACTTTAACGGTAAAGTATTTTTCTGATATATTGAACAGACTTACTTTGATTTTTAGGGTTCCGTACTTAAAAAGTAAAAACGGAACGATTATAAGATCACTCCTGTGTCTGTCTGTCACAGCCATTTTACTCGTAAACTATGGAACGTGGAAAGTTCAAATTCGGGGAAGTAATAAAGATCATTGACCCACATATTTTCAAATTAATAAGCATTCATAAATATATTTAGTAAAAATGTAGTGGGGCTAATTATGGTACTTGAAAAAAAAATTCCTTTGTATATCGTGTGGGCTATCGCGTGAAAGCTTTCGTAACGCTGAACTCAAAAATACATTATTTTTAATTTTAGGTATTATATTTTCAATAATATTGTCGAAAATGTAGCGCAAAAATATGTCCCCCCCCCCCCCATCTAATTCCGAATGTACTGAAACTAAAATTATGAAAAAATCAGAGGTAGTAGACGTTAATTTAAACCTTGCCGGAAAATTATAGCGATCACCATAGGTCACATATGTTTTTGAGAAAATCGCATTTTTCTGTTACACACAAATTTCTATTTAACGGGCATTTGAAAAAATTGTTGATCATCGCTGGATGTACCTATCATAGCATAAGTATAAAAGCATTATTGATAATGAATTTCGAAAAAAATCATCGGTAATTACCCGAGATATTAACCCTTAAAGATACGGCCAGTTTGGACATACACAATGATGGGGGAGGCGTATTCTATGCCTAGTTAACAAGTTTTAATGATATATATGTGTAATGTAATGACCAGTAACAGTATAAAAGCAATAAATGTAAAATTGTTAAAAACATGCTAATTTCAGGGGTCACAGGACACAACAAATTGAAAAAAAAGACCATTTTCAACATTAAATGTCTTAAAATGTATATGACTTTAAAACACAATTTTAATTGGGATAAAAGATATAAGTATGTTCTTTCATTTAATGTATTTAAAAAATTGCTAGATGCAGAATTAGTATTTATAGGGGGCTCGAAACTGTTAGACATTTGTCGAACAAAAAATTAGCATAACAGTTTGCAGGATTAGAAAATAAATATTGCAACTAGAATGAAAATGTTAATATTTACTTATATTTCAGATTGTAATAATTACTCTGAACTTAAGTGAATTTGCATTTAAAGCATTTTTATATTTTTAATGCAATGTTGCATTTAGCTAATACAAAAATTTGAAATTTTCAACAGTATAATCACATAAAAAAATATTCTTTTGAACAATAGAAAGGACATTTTCGGCTCTTTTTATACAGACTAACATGAAATATATGTTTTGGAAATTTTATGAAAAAATATTCAGAAGTTTTTGAGGTATCCTGCCCGTTATGCCCCAAAAACGACATTTGGAGAAAAATGACTTCAAAGTTTCGGAAACGCCGCTTCAGCTGTTGAGCGAGTATAATTCTAAAAGCCTAATTCTGTTCTAATGGGAATTTCAAGGAAACAATTATATCAAAATGTTCAGAAAAAATAGGAGTTTAATATCTAAAAATATTAAAATTTCTAAAATTTTGAAGCTTTAAGAGTCATGCGACCACTTAACCCTTTCCGGCGCCGAGTAATTCTGTTTATAAACTTCTAAAATAATGGACTGACACCAGAATTTATAAACGAATTTATTAGAAAATACGAACTTGCTTATTTTCACGTTCATGATAAAAGGAAAATTTGAATTAAATATTCTTGGTGCCGTTTGTCTGTTTTGGAATTAAAATTAGGTGTGCTTTTTTTAAGGACACTGCCCTCGAAAGGTTTAATTAGAATGAATCACATAAATACTGTGGGATTCGCGATAGTTTGCATTGAATGTATCTCTCAATACGCCTCAAGTGACCTTAAAAGTTAATTAAAAACCTATCTGTAAAAACGCGGTACTGACCAAGGCGGCGTTGCAACTTTGCGACCTTCTTTCGAAGGGAGCTTAGCACAATGCTAAATTTAAACTTTGAACAAAGGTTTTGTTTTAGCTACACTGTAGAAATATAGGTTGTTTCTAGGCTGAATTTAGTTTTATAAAATGCCAAGTGAAGTTTAAATATGCACTGCTTTTATTGTGAGTACCGAATTAAGTTCATCATAAACAGATTGGGATAATATTAAAAAATGAGTTATACAGAATAGCTATATTTGCTATTATTTAGGTTCTATATCTCTTTGAACTTTCATGATATATCCATTTACACTTTTCTAATATATACTGTTATACCCAACCCTACGTTGTATAGTTTTTTACAAAGTCTTAGTATTATTTTAGCAACGGTTTTTTTTAATATTACAATCGAAAATTCATATATTTATTCTACGGAACCCTCTGTGCGCGAGTAATACTCGCACTTGACCGTTTATTTATTATGAAATATGTCAGATATCAGGGGAAACCCTTTATAATTTGGCCACTGATCCATATGCACCACGAGTTGCATTCCAAATTACAATGTTTTGTCGGTCAGTATTGTTTGGACGCAGATAGTAGCTATTTCAAGAAATCCTAGGTTATTTGTAATATATTTTCATTGTTGTAAGAGTTATGAACGAAAATCCGGGTTCGACTTGAAGTAAAACAATATTTATGGTTGATTATGTGAATTACGACTTAGATTTCCAATGCAATTATTTTTTTGATTTTGTGAGCTGTATTTCTGCTCAAAGTTTGTTCCCGACATAGCAAACCCCCCCCAAAATATTTATTTTAGAAAATATATGAATTGCATTTACCGATAAATGTTATTTCATATTAAAATAAATAACAATCTTATTTTGCCAAAGTATACAGTTAAAAAAAAAATTCAATTGCAATTAATAAAAAAGTTTTCTACAATGCCACACAATATCTACTGACTTCGAATTTTTAATTTTTACGGAAACGTACATATTATAAAATGAAATACTTTGAAATTATCAGAATTTTTAAGATGATATTTAAAGAAGTTTTGCAGTTTAGTTAGCACATTTAACAGATATTTGGCATTATAACAAAAAAAAAAAATGTTGTTTAAGTCTTTTTACTACAGAAGTTATGTATGCCCTTGTAGCGAAACAATATTAGACTAATTTTGTTTGCATTAGCGATAACGCATTTCAAGACTTAAAAAAAAAAAAAAAAACATTTTGGAATTTGATTATCAATATCATCAATGTAAAGTCAATATTTCTGAAATATTGTATATTCATTGCCAATAAATCAAATGTAAAGCAAATAACTGCTGAACTCCTATTTAACAAATCTCATACTTCCCAGAAAAAAAAAGTCTTAAAATAAAAATTTCTTACAATGGAAATTTCATTTGATAATTTTCGTGTCCTCCCTGTCACTTTTATCTCCTCGCTATTCATCATATTTTAACTGAATGTCCGGGCCAATGACATTTGTATAGAATCTAATATAATTCATCGTCATCCACATTGATAAATCTCATTAGGGAAACACCTCATGGGGCACTTTTTTAAAGCATGCGGATTTTATTTTTAAATTTATTTAGTTATACGCTCTTATGTTTAAATAATTAACAACATTCGTTTAGTACGACTACATCTCGATGGTAAATACCATCCAATAAGCGTTTCTCATAGAAATATAGTACTTAGCTACATGCTTTACTATATTAACATTTAACAATATTCTTTCTCTACATTTTTATAACTAGATATCATTTCTGGTATTTATTTGACCCCAAATAGCATTTCTGGTATTTATTTGACTATAAATAGCATCTTTTTAAAATTCCTATTTTGGCGCAACATGTGTCTAAAGTGGTTTTGTACTATTAAACCAATACAAGCAATCAACCACCAGCTAATTATTATAGAGGGGAAAATGACACTTCGTCCTCAGACCTGTTGTCAGTTCTGCATTTTGATAATTTATGATGGTTTCTATATCTTTACACATATATTAATTAATTATTTTCATTAAATCGAAAATAAGCTTATATATCAAAATCTTATTTTTCAAATTTGTAGTATCCACTATTTAATTTGCCAGTGAAGGCTATTAATCCATGGACTCTATACTTCAGTTCAGCATCCGCCCTTCCACATAATTGTGCGATGTCGGATTCCGTAACTTTGTGTCTAACTTTATTACAAATGTAGGGAGAATAAACTATAATGCATGTTTCCTGTACAAAATGTAATGCGAAATCGAACTGTGATATTTGTTTTTATCAAAAATGTCATTTTCTTAATGTAAAATGCAAATTAATAAAAATATGTTTTCCAAAAACACCGACGCTTAAAATTTTGATCAATGCAAATTCATACTAATGCAGAGTTCATGATTTAAAAATACAAAAAAACTAGTCGTGATTTTTTAAGGGTTTGAAACATACTTAGAGTACAGATTTGAATAATTGCAGCCCACATCGAAGTTATTCGTTTCTCTGGGAGGTGGGTTATTAGAAACAATTTCCAGTTAAAAGCCGACCAATTACAAGACGAAGTAGATTCACGAATGTTCATCAATAGAAGGTGATAACAAAGTACACTGTAAAAAAAAAAAAAAAGGCAAATGCTTCTTAATCTGCTAAAATATAATATTGTAACGACGAACGGAAATATAATATAACCACTTCTGTCTGACCCACGATACCGAAAGACGTTCCTTTACCTTCAGAAACTTCAAGTACCAAGAGATTGTAGCGAATTAAAGAAGCATTTATAAAAAGAAGATTTGCTACCCGTAATTTTCGGAAAAGTTTGCGAGTAACTTTATCAGTTTTCTCAAACCAAACTCGGATGCTATGGATTCTCATCTAAATTGTTATTTACCCTTTTTAATATTTTTTAATAACATCCATATTGAGTAACTTTTATTTTGAAATATTTTATAATTTTTTGTACAGAAGATTATAATGGTTTTAACCCATAGAAAAAATATAGAAGAGTCTGTTAATTATTATCAAATATTCCGATTTATTGCTAAATAGGTTTCATTAAGTTATTCTAGGTTATTTTATTAATAGAAAAAAATGAAATAAGGAAAGGGGAAATTCCTTAAGCTGTAGTATATATGAGGACGTGAGCTTCAAACTCGCCTTATACAAAATTTTTAAAATCGTGATTTCTCTATCAATCTATTCTATTGGTAAAACTGCATCGAAAAAGCACAATAATCTGAAAAAAAACTAGTTTATCTTTAATTTCTAACATTGTAAAATCTTGATTTACAATGAAATCCAATGGACGCGGTTAGAGGTTTTTCACAATTTCCCAAGATTTGATTTTATGGATAAGGCGAGTTTTGAAACTCACGTTCTTATATATCAATATACTAGAAAGTTTTAATTAATACAAAACAGGTAATTACATTACTGTTTATTTTACATAAAAGTTTTCTCATGCTTAAGTTATTTTTATTAAATACTAACAGTTTGATGAAACCTTATAATTCCCGCTGATGAATCGAAGTTCTCTAATATTAGATTTGTTGCCATGATCCGTGAAATTGTGATAAAGTTTTAGGCGTTTTCCGTTATTAACTTTTTTTTTTTTAATCAGAACATAAAAGAAACGTTTGTAAACTTAATTACTGATAATAACAACAGCCGTAACACAAAAATAATATAATTATCGAATGAAGTTTTCATCTGCAAAATTTTAAATAAAGCCTCTCGATAGTTGGGTATATATCGTATTCTACCAATGTTTGGACTCACAGCATTAATGTATCATTAGTGCATTTGCGCTGTTTTCATCTACATATTTATATTTTTTAAAGCGTTTAATGATGCGATTATTATACTATAGGCATATGACAAATGATATCTCCAAGAACATCAGCATTATAATTTCAGACTTCTATGCATTGCTACGGATCATCATTGTACGTTATTACAATAGACATTATTACATTCTGATGCTGGACAATATAAAAAAATAAACGGTCAAGTGCGCGCACTATTCGCGCACACAGGGTTCCCTAAAAAAGATATATTAAGCAGTAACTGTATTATTACAACAACAAAAAAAAAATCGTTGCTAAAAGAATAATAAGACTTTGTAAAAAAAATGTACAACGTAGGGTTGAGCATAGCTGTATATACTGGAAAATTATAAATGGATATACCGTGATAGTTCAGAGAAATATAAAGCTTAAATATTATCGAATACGGCTATTCTGTATAAAACTTTTAAAATCTTATCCTAATATGTTTAAGATGAACTTAATTCGCAGTTGAAAAGAAAAGTACTGTATATTTAAACTTCATTTGGCATTTTATAAACCCGAATTATGCGTAGTAATAATCTCTTCGTTTTACAGTGTACGTAAAACAAAACCCTTGTTTAAAGTTTAAACTTGGCATTGTGCTAATCGCTCTTCGAAAGGAGGTCGCAAAGTTGCGACGCCGCCTCGCGCGCGTTTTTACCAGATAGGTTTTTAATTAACCTTTAAAAATACAGGTGGCGTATTGAGAGAATCACCCAATGCAAACTAGTCACGAATCCCTTAGTAATTATGTAATAAATTCTAATTAAATTAGTCTGTTTTTAACAATTTGACGTTTATTGCTCTTATACTCCTTCTTGGCATTCCATTACATAACTATGTCATTAAAGGTTGTTATCTAGGCTTTAAAAGTCGATGGCGCATACAGTGCTCCGCCCGTCTTTATGTACGCTCAAACAGCCAATGTCTGTAGAGGTTAATATATCGGTTAATTACCGACAACGTTTTTCGAAAATCATTACGAACAATCCTTTTATACTTCTGCGACGATAGGTACCTTCAGCACTCTTCAACCCTTTTGGTGAAAACCCGCAAATTGACATTTGTGTGTAACGGAAAAATGCAATTTTCTTAAAAACTGCGTGACCTAGGTTAATCGTTATAGTTTTCCTGCAAGGTTTAAACTAAATTCTACTACCTCTAATTTTTTCTTAATTTTACTTTGAGTAAATTCGAAAATAGAGGGTGGTGGAACAAATTTTCGCATTATATTTTCGACGATATCTCTGAAAATATAATACATAAAATTAAAAGAAATGTATTTTTAAGTTCGGCGTTGCGAAAGCTTTCACGATATGCATAAGAAAAAAAAATTTTTCAAGTAACTTTATTAGCCCTATACAGTTCACTTAAATATATTTGTGAATGGTTAATAATCTATAAATATGTGGGTTAATACCCTTTATTAATTCAGCCAATTTTAACTTTCCACTTTCCATAGTTTAAAATTAAAATGGTTGTGACAGACGGACAGACAGATACAGGAGTGATCTTATAATGGTTCCGTTTTCACTTTTTTAGTACGGAACCCTGAAAATACATTTTACGCAAAAAAAGCCTTCACGATATCATTTATAGTACTATTCCATGGATATTTACTTATTGCAAGCCAGTTCGCATGTTTCAGAGAGACTTATAAGGCTTAAGGGAGTGTTTTGTAGCAAATGCTTATTATTATCTCCATTCATTTAATTTCCATTATTGTTAGTATAGTTCACTGATAAGCAATAAGCAATTACATGTTAAAATGGTTAACGTATCTCTGTAAAAGACCTTTACACATAGCTGGGAATAATCCTTAATAATAAAAAAAATGAAACCAGGAATTTTATTACATAAAAGCAGGGGTGCAGAAAATGTTTCTACGCCCAACATTTCCCTCAATCTACATGAAAATTTCCCCAAAATTTTACGGTGGTAAATGCCGTATTAGCGCAGGTATAGAAAATTTATTTTTCCAATATTTCTCAACATGCGGAGTCTCAACATGCGCTGGGGTGATTCTGAGTGAAAAAAAATTCTGAAATTCGCAGCAAATTTTCTGAAAGGTTACAGCAGAGTGGGGGAAGGAGGCGAAATCCACTCCCAGCACTGTTTTTTCTTTTGCAGCCCTTTGACAAAATTCGCGTATTTTCGCGATCTTTTGACGAATTTAGCGTTTTTTAACTATCTTTTGACGAAATTTGTAGCTATTTTGCGATCTTTTGACTAGTCTTGAGGTTATTTCACCCTCTTTTGACGAAATTTGCCGTTGTTTTGCCATCTTTTGATGAAATTCGCGGTTGTTTGCGATCGTTTGACGAAATTTGCGTTTTTTTCTGATCTTTTAACGAAATTTGCTGCTATGTCGCCCCTCTTGACGAAATGCGCGGTTGTTTCCCAATCTTTTGACGAAATTTCCGTTCATTTCGCGATCCTTTGACGAAATTTGCGGAGGTTTTTCATGTTCCTTAGACGAAATTCGCGGTTGTTTCGCGAGCTTTTGACAAAATTCGCAGTTGTTTCCTTTGTCGAAATTTGCGGTTGATTCGTGATATTTGGACGAAATTTGGGGTTCTTTCGCGATTTTTTGACAAAATTTGCGGTTCTTTCGCGATCTTTTTACAAAATTTGCGGATCTTTCGCAATCTTTTGACAAAATTTGCGGTATTTTCGCGATCTTTTGACGAAATATGCGTTCATTTCGCGATCTTTTGACAAAATCTGCATTCACTTCGCGACCTTACTTTTGACGAATTTTGCGGTTCTTTCGCGATCTTTTGACGAAATTTGAGGTTATTTTGCGATCTTTTGACGGAATTCGAATTTTTTCGAGTTCCTTTGACGAAATTTGCGGCTATTTCGCGATCTCGTGACAAAATTCGCGTTTTCCCGTAATTCTTGGACAAAATTCGCATTATTTTTATTCTGAATTTTCAGATTGATGACCCTTTTTTTTTTTTTTTTTTTTTTTTTTTTTTCCGGAACCGAATGCCTTAAATTTTCGAAAAATTTGGAATAGAATCATCCCTGATATACGATACATATTATTTTGAGATCGATTTTCTGAAGGTCGCCATACGGATCTTCCAATTTGTTGTGAAAATTTTCTATCTCAGGGAATTATGGAATTCGTTGTTAAAATCGAAATCAATTGTACATGTTTCTGCAAAATTTCCCCAGGTGGTTAAAATTTCCCCCGATCCTAGATCGCCGGATCGGACATATTCTGCATAAAAGATGTAAATTAATAACCGCATGAAAACAAGAAACGTTTTGTTTAATAAATTGTCTGTTTCAAATTATAATTTGTTGCATGAAATGGACCGAAAAGTTTGCGCTTATGCGTAAACTATACAGAGACTATTTTAGAAAACATAAAGCAGTATTATGTACTATAACAAAATATTTGGAGGCGATTGACCACATTTAACGCCTAGTTATAGCCTAGACCACGAAGGACGAACCTATTGCATATTTTCGGAGCGGCATTGATTTGAGGTTCGAAAGCAAGAATAATAATAATAAAAAAACACACGAATTTAAACAAGCTGAGCTTTTCTAATTTTTATAAACTTCTTCTAAAATTCAATATTACTGAAAAAAACTTTTAAAACTCCAATCTATTTTAATATTTGTTCAAAAATTTATGTAATTAAGAGACAATTTTACGAATAACGAAAAGATGTCTTGTCGGGCATTATAAGAAAAAATATAAACGGTGAAACTACAGCGACTTTGTATGAAATTTGCTGTTTTGGCAATTTGTCCATCTACCTATGCCTACCTGTCATTATTTTGAGATATGATTGACAAGGAAAACTCAAATGGAAATCACTTGTCAGATGACTCCAATTAGGCTTTCATTCTGTTAAAAGTAACTAGATATGACCTCGATATTAATTTTTTACTATCCAAGATTCAATAACTGATACAGCGTTTACTTTTTTATTACTTTCGAAAAATATTTGTTACTATAATTATTACAGCGTAATACTTGCATTTATTTTTTCACCATATTTTTAAATCCTGATAAACAAAAACCCCAAAAAAGTAATTTTGATTCATTAACTTTTATTATTATTATTATTATTATTATTATTATTATTATCTTATTTATTTATTTTTGAGCATAATGTGACGTAAAAGCTTTTTGTAAAAAAAATTTATATATATGCACTTTAATGTGAAAAGGCTTGCCCACCCGGACCTATACAGTAGAATAAAATGAAAAAAATGACAAACATATCATATAGGCTTTGATGAAATTTATAATGGGGATCACCACCGAAAAAGAAACCTTTCGAACACAAATACAGTTATAAAAATCAGAACATCCGTCTAAACATCATATGTGTACTTATATGAAAAATAAAAACTCAAACGAATGGTAAAACATCACTCTTTTAATGACAATAAAAACAAAAAGAAAGACATATCTACCTGAATAATTCTAATTACGAATTTCTTATTCTTTTTAATTTAAATAGAAACCTATTTTCATTATTTAAAACTAACTAATACGCTTCTAAATTGCCAAATCAAAGTCCTTTAATAACTACAGTAATATGATTTGCTACACATTAAATTTAACATGGCTGAATATTTGAAATATGACGAAAGTTCTGTCATTAAGGCAAATTTCATCTCGGAGTAAATTTAATGCTCTAAATACTTCAAAACGGATAGTAAATTGGCGATGATACTTTAATGCTACTTTAAATTAGAATCCTAATTAGAATAACTGTCATTAAATACGATCATATAGTATGGATAAATATTTATGCAATTGATATAGTGATACGAAAACATTTGGTAGCTACTTTTGAGAGGCTTTCATTGCGTTATATATTTATTACCAGAAAATTAAAAAATTCAATTTCATTGCCACCATATCTTTTAAAATGTGACGCAATATGGATAATAATTAATTTAAGATTTTCTCTTTCAATGCAAAACATTTTGCAATTACAAATTTAAAGTTTAAATACTCTATATCAGTGATCGCAAAAATGTGTCCGCGGGCGAATTTGCACCCCGAACCTTTTAGGTTGCGCCCACAAAAACTTTGCAAATTTACATCTTTAACAAGCTGACTCTCCCGGCGTTGTCTGGGCCCCTGATAATATTTTAAAATGAATTTTAAATCTGTATAGTTTTATATCTTTAACTCGATTTTGTCTGAAATATATGCCTGCTGATTGTGTGAAAAATCTGTTTTAAAAAAAAAGGATATTTAGCGGTAAAAACGGTCGAAATAACTGCCACGGGAAACGAAGAGAGGCAGGCGATATGTTTCCGTCGACTGCGTAGTTTTCGTACTAAAATAATGATAATTAACTCTAAAAATCACTGACTTACAAGTAAGCATTTTTTTTCCTTCGAAATCATAAGTGAATTTTTTTGATTTTCAAACTGATTATTGCCGGAAAATCTTGTATTTCCACCTTCCTCTACCAGAGGTGGAAATATGTTCTAAATGTATCTGAACAGTATTTTCATATATCTGCTGTTATTATTAAAATTATTTGACTTTAAAGATATCGATGAAGAGAGCTTGTCTTCTTAATTCATTGCTAAGCATATCTTAGAAATAAACTTTAATTAAGCTGAAAAATACTATTTTCAAAATGAGTTAGTAAAAATAACGTTTATTAATAAAAAGTTTCACTTAATTGAAAGTGTCTTTTCTGAGTGAAACGCATGTTTTATTTTAAAAATAAATTTTCTTTCCATTAGTGTTAAGAAACATTTCTAAAATATAGAAAAACATTAATATTTTTTATCCTTTGTGTACAGGTCATATATCCTAGGTGAATCACGTTGCAATTAAAATGCAAGTCAGGAATGCTTAGATAATCCTGGAAAGTAAAGATTAACACATTAGTTTGATCAAATGATACACAAATATTTTATTCATGTGCGTTACTAAAACTAAGGGGTTAAAAAGGTTTTTCGGCTTTAAAATAAATGTATACCATGAAGTTGTTTTGACGTCTAGAAACGTGGTAGAAATATGTAGGTTTTGCCATAAAAAAAAACAAAAACTTTGGACTTTCAAAACCATTTTTTATGTTTAAGTTTATTGTAAAATGCGCTTTTTGGAATCAATTTCATTAGATGTTGCTTACCGTATACCGTTTCGCGGAACCCAACCTTTCTGTGAGTGGAATCATATGAAACAAATAGCACAAAAAAATTATTAAAAATACTACGGCATCCAATCCAGCACAGAGCATAGGTGCAATAACATAAAGCATACAGGGCATAGCTGAAACATATATATATGTATATATATATGTATGAAATGATTCCGCTTGTATGTCATATTATTTGAGTTTAGTAGTCATGGCCTTACAAGAAGATGAGGCAGTTGGTACTGAGCCTGACTTTTATTTTTCTTTAATAATACATGATATCATCTGAAGTCAGGTCCAGTGACTTGGAAGATGTTAGGAGCCTAAGCTCTCCCTAAATCATTCTTGATATTCTACAGAGGACTGCCTCATAATCTGAATTCACCTTCCCTCTGCACCGCGCTTTTAATCCGATAGTTATTAATTTTTCCAGCAGAGGGCAGAAGTAACAAAGTGGGAGGCTTAATATTTCATGATTGGTGCATTATCTTTTTTATAACTGTTTTTTATGTGGAGACAAAGAGTCTTAACTTATGATTGCACAACAAGAGCTAATTCTAATTTAAATGTTAAATATTATTTATGAGGCAATCATAATATGAAATGTCAACCAGACAAAAGCTATTTATGATTTATTGCTTATCAATATTTTACTTTGACACTAATTAAACTAACATATTTACTTTGATTTATTGATTTGAAATTAAGCCTTTGTTGTTTATAATTTGATTCTTAAACTATCTAGCATAGCCTGAAAAACTCATTTTGTTTATGCTATAAATATAATGATGCTTCCCAGATAATTTAATATGTTTTATGATGACTGTCTTATGTCAACAAAGGGTAATTTCTTTTCCAAATCTGTTTCACAAATATCAATCAATGTCAAAGATTTTTATGATGAAGAAAATATTTTTATTTATTTTTTTTAAGAGTCTATGAAAAATAAGTTGGGTTTCCTGATTTAAAAGAGATTTTATCTTTTAAAAAGGGGTTTATTTTATTTACTTATTTTTATCCTTTCATATCCCCCCCCCCCCTTTAAAAGTGAGAACCAGAGGCCTTGCCGGCAAGGTCGATGGAGCTCATTCTAGTTAAAAAAGTAAATCTATTAAAACTAATTTTGGATTTCTCCTCCCAAGTCAGCTGGACTTACTTTCACATTTAAAAGTACATTTTATATGATACATTGACGATATAATGCAATATAGTAATATAACAAATCAAATATGTAATTACAACTGCAGCAACATTTAAGACATAAATATTATAGGAAACATACTTGAACAACTTCTTCCGGAAGAAAACAAAATATTCTCATGTATAAAGGTTTTCAGTTTGAATAATCTGTCTTTCATGACACATGTGATATCTTTTCAAAGTCATTGTAGCAGTGCAGTCTCTATTAATAGTGCTACTTATTATGTGGGATTCATATAAACTTATGTACTATTCAACATTATGCAACATATTCGACATTACACAAAATGATAAATAAAAATTTTATGGAACACACTGATTCAAAACATAATCAAAATATTCAGATACACTATTTAAAATATAAAACAACAAATGCAATACTTTTTCAATAACTAGCACTTGTGAAATACAAATATTCAACATAATAAAATATTTCTAGATTCCTTATACTCAGGATTGATACCTTACACACTTATGAAGTAGTCTTGGTAATATTACAATCTTTTCAGATAATTAGTTTTTTGTTCGATACAATCACAGGATTAATCTCACATTAGTAAAAATATTGGACTTCAAAAATGGAAAACTTTAGTCGAAAATAAAAATGTGGTGAAAAATAAATGTCGTTAAACAAATAGCATTTTGTAACAAAATGTGGGACAATACAGAGACACCAGGAGAAGGAATAAGGTAAGTCATTGTTTTCAGACTGAGGGTATGACATTCTTCAGTGGCGTCAATAACCCTCGGCGAGACTCTCCCAAGTTATATCTGTATTTTTATTTTTCTTGAACCCTTTCATTGAGACAAATTTTCAAAGCCAAAGGGATTTAACAAGATAAGACCTGAGACAAGGCAACAATTCTGTACTTGATGCCATTTAAGTAAACCTCGGACATCTCACACGTTTTTTCAATTGGTACCGTTATTAATTGTGTGTCCGAACACTAAAGATGTCGTAGGTTACCCTGTTAGCATCACAAGAAAAAGAATTGCTACCTGCATATCTGTCACTCCTTTGGCATGGACAAGACAGTTTTAGCATTTTTCCCCCCATTAATACCTTGTTTCCTATATCTGACACTTTATTAAAATAAAACTCGAAGTAAGATTCTGTGATTCATGAAAGTAATCAAATTCTTTGAAAATGTAGTATAATTGTTGAGAATATACTCTAAATGTAAATACTTTGAACATTGAAACTAATAAACATATAATTCTTCATAATAGAAAAGTAAATATAATAAAAATAGCAATAGTATTAATAATACAGCACAAGAAATACTTTAATTATACTTTTTGAAACATTGTTGAGTCTACTGACAAAAACAAATCCTGCCAACTAATGAAATGATTCCGCTTGTATGTCATATTATTTGAGTGTAGTAGTCATGGCCTTACAAGAAGATGAGGCAGTTGGTACTGAACCTGACTTTTATTTCTCTGTAATAATACATGATATCATCTGAAGTCAGGTCCAGTGACTTGGAAGATGTTAGGAGCCAAAGCTCTCCCTAAATCATTCTTGATATTCTACAGAGGACTGCATCATAATCTGAATTCACCTTCCCTCTGCACCGCGCTTTTAATCCGATAGTTATTACTTTTTCCAGCAGAGGGCAGAAGTAACAAAGTGAGAGGCTTAATCTTTCATGATTGGTGCATTATCTTTTTTATAACTGTTTTTTATGTGGAGACAAAGAGTCTGAACTTATGATTGTACAACAAGAACTAATTCTAATTTAAATGTTAAATATTATTTATGAGGCAATCATAATATGAAATGTAAACCAGACAAAAGCTACTTATGATTTATTGCTTATTAATTTTCTACTTTGACACTAATTAAACTAACATATTTACTTTGATTTATTGATTTGAAAGTAATCCTTTGTTGCTTATAATTTGATTCTTAAACTATCTAGCATATCCTGAAAAACTCATTTTGTTTATGCTATAAATATAATGATGCTTCCCAGATAATTTAATATGTTTTATGATGACTGTCTTATGTCAACAAAGGGTATTTCTTTTTCCAAATCTGTTTCATAAATATCAATCAGTGTCAAAGATTTTTATGATGAAGAAAATATTTTTATTTATTTGTTTTAAGAGTCTATGAAAAATAAGTTGGGTTTCCTGATTTAAAAAAGATTTTATCTTTTAAAAAGGGGTTTATTTTATTTACTTATTTTTATCCTTTCATATATAAATATTTTAACTGAAAACTTTACTAACATTTTTATATTTAGTATATTTTCTTACATTAGCCACTAACCATACCAAAAAGCATCTTTATACGACAAATATCAATAATATACATGCAAATAAAATTTTGAAATTTATCAAAAACGATATTTTCGTATTATTATTATTATACTGCTGACCAAGCCCCTAGCTGCGGAGCAATATAGAGCTTAACGAGTTTTGTTCCAGTCTGCGAAGCGAAAGTCGCCTGATCGCCTCATGACGCAGATCTGTCTGATTGTACCTTGGCTTTTGTGATTGCATCGCGATTTATTTTATCACTTTTGTTACTCAGTTGCCGGTTCTAGATTGCTATTAATTATGTTGTTTAAATAAGGAAGGGGGGGGAAAGGGAAAACGGGGAGGGTGATCACTGTTCTAGAAAACTCACACGAGCCGTCTACAAAGGGCAGCCATCGCTACTGCTTGGTCTCGAGTTTGATCTCGTAATTCAGAACCTTGATCAGGTGACGGGATCATCACCTGACTAGGTACTTCCAGAGGTATAATTTATAGGTAAGTTGGAGAACTTTGATCTCACTACGGATTTTACATGCACTGGGGTCCATTAGCGTACATGGTTGAGTTTTAGCTGTCGGTGAGCCTCGAACCCGCCATATTTCGGTTACGAGTACGACGCCCTGCCAACTGGGTCACCGTGGCCCTTATTAGCCGATTTGTCTTGTTGTCAGCCTTTGTTGTTCGCATAAAGTTCGTCACTGCCGTTTGATTTTTGGTCACGTTTCTTAATTAATTCTCACTAAAGTTTTTTTTTTCATTTTTCTGATACATTCGCATTAGCCGTGTTTTAGTAGAAATCGGTAAAGATTTCGCTACTTTCAGCAGCCTTTTTAATTTTATTAATTTCACTGCTTTAAGCGTGTAGTTCGAGTACATTTCTATTAAATTGCATTTTGCTTACATTATTTTAATATTTAACTTTTTTATTGACGAAATTTTAGCCTGAAACAAATGCTGAACTAACTTTATCGTTTTAAGTACAGACGAATTAGCCTTTACTCATCAGATGGCACGCGATAGAGATAGATTGGAAAATGATCATGCTTGAAAATTATTTTAAAAACCATAAAAAAACATTAAATTAGGATACAGTTTTCAAACAAATCGTATTTGAAAAAAATCTCTCTTTTGCCTATTCGATGGTCTAAAAATTGAAATTGTGCGATATTTAGAAGTTTAAAAAAATGCAATAAAATTAAAATTTATTGACCACAGTCAATATGACATTAGCGATACACACGAGCATGTTTTTGCTTTATAAAATAGATAGTGTCAACTTTCTGATCGATGTTTTTTTTAAATTTTGCACCCCATACTAGCATTCATACACATCATATAGTATGCATAAATATAAGGAAACTTTAAAGAGCATATTATAATGAAAAATGTATTTCCAGCAGTCATCGTTTATGTTCAGTACTTCGGATACAATATAGTATCTGAAATCTTTTGTGTGTCCCTGTAAATTCTGTGCACTTCGTATTATACATGAAATAAGTTATAGTAAACCTCAGCGACGTATATCAGTTTCATTATATATGAAGTAGTTTAACATAATTAAAATACGCCGAAACAATTCCCTCCACCTTTATATCTTTATGTAACGGAATTCTTTTGTGCGGCCCTGTGAATGAATAATAACTATTCTTTGCACCGCATGTTCTACAAAATGCATATTTTAGTGCACTTCATAAATGCATACGAGTTTTATTATGTTTGAAAGCGTGTAACATCTTTAAATTCCTTTGAAACGATTTTATCCCATTGGCCGTAATGTAACGGAATACTTTTGACTCTCGCTGTAAATTAAATAAACATGCTACAAAATTCATTTGAAATAGTGAACGTGCTATGGTAAACGTCAATAACATCCAAAAATTTGAGGGCAATACAAGTATATTTACGAGAGTTAGAGCGCGGACAGACGGACAAACGGCAAGACAAACGGAAGTCATAAACACTTTTCAACTTTGTTGGAAAGTGTTAAATATTAGTCCAGATGCAAATGTTAATGTAAAATTAGTATATATGTCAGGTGATTATCAGAGAACTACCTATTTGCAAGATCATTCATCTATTTAGACGTTTATAGTTAAGAAATTATATATATTTTAGTTAAAAATAACATTTGTCTGTCAGTCTGATTATCTGGAATAGACTGAGAAACGGTTGCATAACAAACGCTCAACATATCAGGCGCAGATAGAAAATGTTTCTGGCTGCAATTTTGTTGTTTGTCACATTCTGCTATCGAAAATAGTTCTTCAGAAAACAGAAGAAAACAGGGATGGATTAATCAAACAATCAGTTTTTTAAGTGCTCAAAAGCTGGAGAACTAATTCATCAATTTTAAGGAATCTTACTGCGATTGAAGTGTCTAATCAAGATTCATAAATGACAACAATTATATTTTTCGCTTTTGACAGATACATGTTAATTTAAAAATTGGATTTATAAATATATTTCCCAAAAATTTGAAAGATTTTTAAAAATACAAATACAACGCAACGTATTCCAACGAAAATATTTTATAATAAAACTAGGGGTCTCAGCCTTCTGCTCACCGGCACTCTCCAACCCTATTGAATTGCAATGCAATTCACATTGAGAGTGCTATGCGATCCCAGCTCTTTTTGCGCTTGTGAATATTTCCATCAACTGTAGCCAGAATGAGTATTATCATAAATCATTTTAACGTATGAAATTTACAAATATTTTTAATGCATAAAAAACTAAGGAAAACTTCGTTGAAAATGCAAATAAAAATGCATTTGTTCCCCATAATATTGCACAGCACAGTTTAAATTCATTTAAAACTCTTTGAAAAATATTCCTTTCATGCTTGAAAATTATTTGAAAAAACATAAAAAACAGTAAATTAGGATACAGTTTTCAAACAAATCACATTTTAAAAAAAAATCTTTTTTTCTTTGCCTATTCGATGCCATTTGATGCTCTCTTCGCTCGCTTTTTAATATTGCTATCAACTCTAGCCAAAATTAATATTATCATAAATCATTTTAACGTATGAAATTTACAAATATTTTTAATGCATAAAAAAGGTAAGGAAAACTTCGTTGAAAATGCAAATAAAATGAATTTTTTTCCCCATAATATTGCATAGCACAGTTTAAATTCATTTAAAACTCTTTGAAAAACATGTCGCTAACAAAATGTAAACAGAACGTTTTCTGCTAATAATGCTTTCTGTAAGAGCTAATGTTGATCAGAAAGCTGATTTGTTGAATGCATCGCGTCACCGTAAAACGAACCAATATCATTCATACATCGATCAACCTAAGGCTCCTGCAATTCGGGCTGACTCGCAGTTAACCATATAACTTTCTGCTTTCTTTTTCTTTTCTATGCATTTAATTGCTGGTAGGATAAGAGCGCATGTCTCGAAAAGAGATTTTCTCTGAACTTTGATTTGCTGAATAGGTCGGGTCATGTGACCGAAAATCTCTGAGAATCGTCGCTGCGGTTGTCGCCTATGGAAAACTGTAAATTCAGCCTGATTTTAGCGCCACGTAAGAGATTCTATTGACGTATTGCATATGACGTCACATATATGGCATCGCTTCATAAGGCGAATGTGGTGTTCCCCATTTGACTTATTAGACATATTTGCACTATAATAATAAAAATAAGAAAGATCTAAATTAAATAGAAAGATAACACGTATTTTTAACGGCAAACGGGGAGTTCTGATTTTTCAGATGCAATAGTATCAATCGTTGCTAATATCAACGTGACGTCAATGCAAGTCGTCTATACATTTAGATGCCAGTGGAATAAGAACGCACAATTTTGATTTGCTGAATGGGTCGGGTCATGTGACCGTAAATTAACCACTAAGAATCGTTGTTGTGGTTATTGCCTATGGCAATCTATAAATTCAGCCCGATTTCCATGCCAATTAAGAGAAATAAATAAATAAATATATACATATATACAGATAATTCTATATATTTAATTACTGGTAGTAAGAACGCTTGGGCTTAAAAAGAGCTTCTCTCTGAATTTTGATTTGCTGAATGAGTCAGTCATGTTACCGTAAAAAAAAACACTGAAAATCGTCGCTGTGTTTGTTGATAAATGGGAGGGTATAAATTCAGCCTGATTTCTGCGTCACGTAAGAAAAAATATATATAGATGGAGGACTATCAAACTTAATCTGTCAATTTTCAGAAAAAAAAATAGGTTAGTTTTGTTTATAAAAAACAACCGAATTAAAGTTTTTAGAAAATCACCTGCCAAGGACTAAGTAAATATATATATATATATATATATATATATATTTTTTTTTTTTTTTTTTTTTGAAGCAAGGAAATGGTTCATTCTGTACCCGAGATTTGTGGATACAGACTTTATAAATCATTGTTCCGAGAAAATTGCGCTATTTTTTGCAACAAAAAACACTTGCTCTTTAACTGTGTGACAAATATCACCACTATACGTCCTATCTGTATGGTTTTAAAAAATCTGTTTCAGAAAATTTATATGAAATGTCAGGCATTTAGAGAATGCAGAAATAACAAAATGCATTTTTAGAAGCCGAAAAACTTCTTTTCTCCTTAAGATATCTCTCCAAAGTATGTTTAAGCTAAAAGTTTGAAATATTTTTTTTAACAAAATAAACAAGAGAAATGTAATTTTATAAAACTAATCACATATACTTTATTTTAAGTAAATTAAAAATAAACTATATCTTGGGGATCTAAACCACCATGTTATTGCAATAAAATATCTCACAACTTTTTGTTTTCGATTCTTTTTCCTTAAATATGTGTGTTGGAATATTTTCATTCTAACGATGATTAAAAATATAATTAGATGGAAATGTCAGCATGTATTAAAGTATTTTGAATAATAAAGTTTGTGAAAACTTCAAAATAAACACTTCTTCTCAAATTAAAAGAAGTTGTTAAGTTGTATTTATTTTGTTATCTAAAACTTAGTATATCAATTGTATATATTAAATATTTAAAGTTAAATGATTTCTAAACTCACTATCTACCAATCTTATTAAATTCTAATATCAATTCAACCTTTAAACCTTTTATTTAAATTATAAACTAAATGTGTCCATCGCGTTGTGTTCCATACGGTGCTCTAAAAGCCGTCCAATCCAATAATGATTATAGATTTTACAGTTTAGCACTGGAAGAAACATACTTACGTTAAGTTAATCTTGGAACTAAACTTTTATGAATAAGAGACACTTATTAAAAATTCAAATAAACCTCTTTATACGTTTCCTATAATTAACACTTTATTTTACTAAATTTACATTTAAAATTTATAGATTGTCACTTTATCTTATAAAGTTTTCAAATCCCTAAACATAACATTATAGCAACACAGTTAATATAATTCAGAATGATAATATTAACAATGATGTAACTCGTGCGATAAGTTTAAAACCAAAGGATTACATAAACCCTATAAAATTATCAAAACTCAATGTTCAAACAAAAAAAAAAAAAAAATGCAACACTTACCCTAAGTGAGGCTGTTACAGTTATCCAAAATTAATGAAAATATATAGTCTCACATAGGTCCTTTTTAAAACACTTTGCTCATACCACAAAACTGTTATTCCTCCTTATATTAATGTAAAAATATAAGTCACAGCATAGGTCCTTTTAAAAACACTTTGCTCATATCACAAAAACTGTTATTCCTCCTTATTTATACTGGTTACCCAAAAACCATGGTCGAACCACTCGGCCGCCGCGGAGAAACAGTCTCTAAAGGATATCCACAACTCTCCAGTAACATCGGGTAAAATACCTCTTGATCGGCATCGGGCATTCTTCAATCAATGCTATAAGATCAGCGTCGAACCTCTCGGCCGCCGCGGAGAAACAGTCTCTAACGGATATCCACAACTCTCCAGTAACATCGGGTAAAATACCTCTTGATCGGCATCGAGCATTCTTCAATCAATGCTATAAGATCAGCGTCGAACCTCTCGGCCGCCGCGGAGAAATCAGTCTGTACCGTATTCCAGACAATTACATTAGATCCGTCATCATAAACTTCCGCTCCAACAGCATAGACAAAAGTACTAACTAAGGACCCTCAGAAATTAAATAAACATTCTCGACATTTCACTAGAAGGGCTCCCTCCTATTTTCAGGTGAATCTTTTAGCTTCGAGCGTCAACTACGGGAGTCAGGCGACAATTCCTCCTTCTTCGGACTTCGTGAACGATCCTCATTTTTAGCCGGACAAGACCACTTTCTTCCAACCACGGAGTGCCTCTGCCCCCTGAAAATCTCCTACTGTCCTCTTTTTCTATTTTGTTTTTTGTATATTTTTATTATTAAAGACGGGAGGTACCCAGACCCAATCCAGCTTTAATTGGCTAAAATTATCTACGCCCCCTCTGACGCCATGAGAACGCTTGAATTTTTAAGTAACGCTAACCTCTTTTAACCCCACTAAGCTGCACAAATATCCCGGACATTCACCGCCAAATTTATAGTTTTTGAAGGACTAACGAACGTCAAACCTAGATTTCCCCTCTTGAGTTTATTGCTGCTAGGGTCAAAAGCCCAGACGAAAAGTGCGGAAATATCTTTCTCATCCGTTGAAATTCAATATTTTCATCCGTCCTATACCCAACTGTAAACACATATCTAACCACCGCTCTTTCTCTGTAATGAGAAAAACAGAAAACTGAGACCCCTCTATTTATCTAAACATGGACCCTCAAAAGAGAAAATAACATATATTGCAGCTGTGTTAAATTCCTTTCCCAGTGTAAATTTTCTAATATTCCCAAACCCCTTCAAACACATCATAACAACATCCCCTCTTTTTACTGAAAATTTTTACGCAGACAAAAATTTTCTCAAAAAACAAATTATTACTATACGCAAAATCTAATAAATTAACCAGGAAATCATCGGACGTGCCTCGTCAACTGAAACCTCACATCCTCGCCCGAAACAAAACTCCTGCCCCAGACAAGGAAATAAAATTCCAGCAACAAAAACACAGTACTCAACTTTGTGCACCTAAGAGAGTACCCCCGAAATGACCACCACTGTATAAAGTATACGCAAATTTAGTTTGTACCAGAATAAATCTGGAAAAGGGAAAAGTCTTGTTAAATTAAACGATTTATTCACCAGCCGCAGTTGCTCAAACCCAAACTTATTAAATTAAGCGTCCCAATAAAAACTTTAATCAATATATATATATATATATATATATTTAATTTAAACCAACCACACGAGCCGTAACAATATGTATCCATTAATTAAAAAAAAAAAAGAACCCACACAATGTAATAGCATAATTTACAATAATACACAAAACCTATACATATATAAATAAATCCTGAATAGAGAATCATAAAATATTTTCAGTGAACTATGTGAACAGTGATACAATAAATCAAATATTTTGAATCTCAATTCACCAAAAACTGAAAAACTGTAAATAGCTTAGCACGATACAACTTCTTAATGATGTATACAAAATAACATACAGCAATATATATTCACCGTAAACAACCAAAAAAAATATATGTATTACAAATATTGCATATCACCGCTAAAATCTATTTTAAAAAAAGTCCATAGCTTATTATTTATTTAGCGATGTATATGTATATGTATATTTTTTTCTTTTTTTTTTTAACAAATTTAAATACACACATAAATGACGTCTAACAGTAATGCTTGACCAATTTCTTATAAACAATCATTTATATATTCCTGACACAATACCACCGCGGTACCACATCAACCACTTAAAACTATTCTTAACTTTTACACAACAGTCAATACTCTTCTGCAACTAAAATACTCCATGCAAAACCCTAATAAAATATTTCCTCTACTCTAAAATTAATTTTAAAAGGTGCAAAAGAATACGCGATTCCACAGTTTTAAAAATAAATTTGAATATCCGTCTTCCCTTAAAAACCTAACCAGTCCGCTTCATATCTAACATTGGTCAAACATACTTTACAAACTCTCCCTTAATTATACTCTGCCAAAATTTAAATTACCTTTACATCAATACGCAAAAAAAAGAACAAGAGCGCCCCAATGCAAACTACAATGAACCTCCAAATTTCTACAATTGATTTCTTTATAACTCATACATAATAAAAAAAAATACTAGTTACTTAAAATTAAATAGTCAAAGCAATACCACAAATATTATATATAAAGGAATATGAAAAATAACACAAAAGAAAAAAAGAATAGTTCAGACATAGACTGAATTAAAAAAAAATTCACATTTGTCTCAAAAACCACTTTAGCATTCTCCGAACCAAAATATGTAATGGTCTGTTCAATAATGTTATACATAAGTAAATATATGTAACTATAGCATTCAAGACATTTACTTAAAAGTATCTATCTTTTTACTAAGTAAGATAGAAAAGTGAAACAAACAAACAAACAAACGAGAAAAAAAAAATTATATACAAGAGAATTTATTTACACACAAAATTACCTCCTCTAGTACCGTTTTCGTAACGAGTACGAATGAGTTGCAACATTCCCTGTTTTAACATTCGGCCCGTGAAGAGGTCGCTGACCTCTCCAATTCTTCCCCTGTCTAACGCACTTTGACCTCCGTCTCTTTTTACGGTTATCGGAAGATGGGCCAGTAGGATATCCGAAAACTGCATCAGTCAATGTACTGAGTGTAGTTGAATCCCCCGCAGTATTTTGAGTAACCCCTCCGCTTTCTAAATTCTGAATCTGCATTTGAGCACTAATTTCCGTGTGTCGATTTAAATTCTCAAATAAATATTTTTTTGAGCTTCGTGAAAAAATTCTTGTGGGATATAATTTGACTTCACGATCAATGCCAGCATACTGCTCATTAGAATGAAAACTTTCTTCTGTTGGAGCATCATTCTGACATTGTAATGCAGGAAAAACTGATTTTATTCCAATTTTTCTAAGTTGATTAACGTGAACCGTCTTCATCTTTGAAGGATCTGACACTAGCTGAATTTTATAATTGACTTTCCCTACTTTTTCTATGACCCTGTAAGGCCCGGTATTGAGTTTTGCGAATTTTCGAGACAAACCTATCTTAATGGCGGGACAATACCATAACACTAAATCACCAATTATAATTTTTTTATCAACTGCATTTTTATTTTTAATCCTCTCTTGATTTTCCGCAGCTTTCTCCAGATTACTCCTAATTTGAGTAAAAACTCTTTGCAAAGAAGGAATTAAAGTCTCACAATAAGAACGACTATCTGCATAAGAGAATTCAGGTTTCTGAGTTAATAAATTATATGGAAGTAGCATATCTCTCCCCGTTAGTACAAAGTGTGGCGATTCATTAGTTGCGACATGAGTTTATTATATTATAAAGGATAAACTATTTATATTATAAAGGATAAACGTGTCTGTGTTTAACGCTGACGCCATTTTGACGATGTGAACAGCAGACTATAACATTTAACTTTTATTAACTTTTACTGCAGATTTTTAAATATCTAATAACCGCACATTTTCAATTTTTACACCGTTGAATAGGGAAAATATGTACTTTCAAAAGCAATGTCTTTGAAAGCTATATTGTAATTTGCTAGAAAATTGTATCTCAATTTAATCATTTTTTATTGTATTTAAAATAATTTTTAAGCATGATTCTTTTTTCAAATCTATCTCTATCGCGTGTATACGATTACGAAAGAAAAATCTATTTGCATTTAAATTAATATAAATAGCTCATTATTTGTTTCCAGCTTATATTCCATAACTAAATTAAAACATTTATCAATCAATAAATAAGACAATAATATATAAATAAAACACAAATTTAAGACATGTAATCAAATTTAGCTCTTAAACAACTGAAAGCAATAGAATCAAAAAGGCTGATTGCAAATAGCGATTCTGCGGCTTATGTATTTTTTCGCTAATTTTTGATTCATTGCAGTTTTTTTTTTTTTTTTTTTTTTTTTTTTAAAGCAAGCAACGTGTTTTAATGAAATATAAGTATATATACTACGCTAAAAACCGCTGGCAGAACCTTTCGAAAAATATCTCACTTATCGCTGTATCTGCATGACTAGAGAAAAGAGGATGTTAACATCAGAAATAATATATATGATAGTTTATTATATTACCATGGTTACCTGCATCCACTAACACGGGAAGCCAGGGTTTATCCCCTTGTATATCTAATATCATTTTTTTCTTTTTCATTCAAAAATTAACACATATAAGCTCATTAATATTCAATGCATAGTTTTTTCAATAATGCATAGTTTTTCCAATTAAAAATATTCAGAACTTTCTTCGGAAAAAAGGGTCAACCCGATTCGAACTGGCCCCTCAACGAAAAAAAAAAAAAAAATAGCGTCAACCCGACCGAACCTGAACCAAAGACGGCCGGTTCGGATTCGGGTGCATTCGAGTTACCCGACCTGATGCAAGAGATTCACAATAAATGAACAACATAAAATTAACATTATTTTGTTACTCTTGCATGTAGAAGTTCTGCTAAGTCGCTGAATATTTTTATTTGAGGTAGCATCGGAGAAATCGAAATTTTCTGGTGATATCAGTCTAAGAAGATAGATAAAATCATTGTTAAACCTAATTGGAAAAGTTTTCGAAAATTACAAGGAAAAAGAAAAGATTGATTTCGGAACTCTTCTTTTAACACGTTCACGCCGGCGCGGGGAGTCACACTCGACTATCTCAGAGCTGGCAAGTCTCTGGCCTTTTTGATACCAGTATTTTAATACAGAAAATGTTGTTTTATTTAATTAGAACAATTGGGCGATTTAAACGAACAACATTTTCTCTAAAATATCAGTGGTGTGCATAAAGCTGGAGACTTGTCAACTCTGAGACAGTCGAGTGTGACCCACCGCGCCGGCGTGAACGTGTTAAATCTTGGGAATCTATTGCAACGCTTTTATGAACAATAATGCGGAAGAGATTACATTCTATTTTCGTAAACCTTAATAGATTAAGAACAAGTTCTATTTTTTTCTCTTTTTTTACAGCGTGATGGACATTAATGTTTTCACCTATTTTTAGCTTTTCTTTCTTAGTTTTAGTGACCGTGACATGAGCGAATGTTTCATTTCTAAATTAAACCTTTCTGCATACAATCGTACTACAAAAGTTACTGCACTAAATATTTCGCCGAACAAAATTTTTTATATTAGCCAGTGGATACTTTGATTTATTGCAGGGAACGTTGAATAAAACGCAAAAACTCGTGGAAGTATTTATTTTACTAACAAAAATGTGCTTGATGTTGCTTTAATGAGAAAAAAAAATAATAGTCACAAAAAAGTTAAAATAAAACACTCTAAAATTTTAACAAATTAAACTTTGTAACATGGGACACATAAAACATGAAAGAAAAAATCATGCGTCAAGCATAGATTATAAAACACTTTCCATCACGCTCAGAATAATGTAACAAAACTGCACCGTTTAAAAAATTAAAATATTACGTCTAATTCAACCCTATGGAAACGCATAACACATTTCAAAACCCAATGTAAGCTGTTCCCATCTACAATCGGAAAATTATCCGATTTTCTTCAGCAGCCTTGTGTATGATACATAGATTAACTACATCCATGTCCAAAATTAGTCCATTTAAGAAATACATGTACTTCAGTTGAAAATTTCCCTTTAGCAATTTCCTCTAATAATGACATGATGGTACGTGAATACTTTTGTGCCGCCTTGTATATGTGATATAGAATTTATATATAATGCGTAACATGGAAAAAATTAATTACATTTAAAAGCGCATACCGACTTTTAAACCGTACATTCCAGCAAGTATTACTCAAAGGCAATACTGTAACTGATTTCTTTTGTGCGTCCCTGTAAATGAATAAAAAATGCTATGAATGCCCTGTTCTAACGTAATCGTAGTGAAATTCAGTGATTTATATCAGTTTCAATGCATTTGAAGTAGCGTAATATCATTAAAATACTCTGCAAACGATTTTTCCCCATATACCGTAATGTAATGGAATACTTTTGAGTGCCCCTGAAAATGAACTGTTAATCCTAGATACTTCATATTTAATACCAAACATGCTTTGGTGACCCTAAATAACTTTTATCAATTTCATGAAAATCCGAGGATATTTACGAGAGTTAGAGCGTGGACAAACGGCCAGACAAACCGAATGCCTAAACACTTTTCAACTTTGTTGGAAAGTGATAAAAACAACGCTCTAATTATAGCATTTTATTGCATTCAGCATATAAACATCGTCAACAGCATCTATTGAAATTAAGTCTTAATACGTAAATGGAATTTTAACCACATCATTGTTTAGTAACCTTGAAAAGGCACACACAGCCCACTGCATCTGGCGAATCTCATAGGCTAATTTTTCTCAGCTTTTAAACCATTTCCTGAATTTCGTTACCACTAATTCAGAAACATGCCTTTTTTGTAAAACCGAATAGTGGCTCTTTGCCGTATTTTAATGCTCATCAAATACGGCGAAGTATTCGGAAATATTAAGCTTAAGTAAACGGTCTTTTTTCCTTTTGAAGAGAGGACTTTAATAGTTTGACAATTTAGAAATAATATTATCATGTTGGTGTTAAACATTCTTCTTGAATCTCCAAGTATCGAGTGAAGGTCTTTGCCGACAATTAGCCGTCGATCTCCTCGAACCATTTCAACATCTTTTCTTCATCCATACTGCTCTTTTTTTAAAGAATTCTGAGATTTTAAAGATTAAATTGTGGGGTATCATCATAAAAATGCACTGAATCACCTGCGTCTTGTTCAGTTAACCACAAAATTGGCTATCCCGATCCAGTTTACACCCACACTTTTCTACACGCTATTCTTTGTCATGAGAATTCCAGTTTCTGACAGGGCTGTACATTGTTGGTTGTGGTTATTCCGCTCACCTGCAAGAAAAGTGACGCATCTCGACAAAAGTAAATTTCGTAGGAGAGACAAAAGAAAATTTGCATCATTTTACTATAGCATGAAATTAAAGCACTTATCTCTGGATGCAAGAATAAAAACGTGCATTAAAGGGTAAAACCCTTATGAATGAACACGTAGATGAGTTTCGGAGGTTTGTGTAATTTTACCTCCCATACAATCCTCCCCTGTTCTGTGGTCACAAGAGGACATATAACGTAATAAAGTGATTTCCGTATAACTACATTTATGAAACATTTTATGTAACAAGAAGCACATATGACAGACCTATTAATGCACTAAAACGCAAAATGAATTTTTGAGAGATTTGTCACCTTTCTTGCGAGTGAGCGATTTGTTGCAGTGAGTGTAGTAGAAACCAGTATGAAATGCATACAATAAACTTTATAATATACTTATAACTACTTAAAAGGTGACACAAACATTTATAAATATTATTTAATGCAACCCTAAGATCTTTCGAACACACACGCGCTCATTTTCAAACGGAAAAGATGACTGACTGAATAGAAATACATTTTAAAAACAAAAACAAAATAGTACGCATGCGCAAGCGGCGTTCAGTCCATTTCTCTGCAGAGATGTGAAAAGATCAGTTCATATTATCAGGAGGTCTTGCAATATTTAGAATATTATGAAATATATATATATATATATGATATATATAGGATAAATAATATCCAAAATATTTCAAGACCTCCTGATAATATGAACTGATTTTTTCACACCTCTGCAGAGAATCTCAATCGAAAGATCTCAGGGTTGCATTAAATAATATTTTTATATGTTTGTGTCACCTTTTAAATAGTTATTGTTAGCAATATTTTAACTTTGCTAACAATACATGCGTGAAGTTCATTTTCCTCAAGTGGTAATTATTTATTTTCTCAATATAAAAACAAAAGTATAGGTAAGATAAATTGGGATTACCTTCTATTTATGTATATCCATATGCTATCTGGTATCTGACGTCGGTAAGGGTAATTATGTCTACAGCTTCTCCTTGTATTCCTGATTTAATCCATTCATAGCGATGCGATATTCTGTGTCATCTTAAAACACGCGTAAAGAATTTTGACTTGTGAATTGAAATATGTTGGAACTTTTAAATAGAAAGAAAATTAACATTTAATTCAGCTTTAAGAAATACATTCTACTTTGGAGAGTTTAGTTTACAAGTGAGAGTAGGAAAACATATACAATACGTTATTGGCAATAAAAACAAGAAATTAGTGACATAAATCTTAATATTAAATTATTTGTATCAATATTTATACTTATAGTAATTAAAAAAAAAGTTTATTAATGTTTTTAATGTCTTGAGTAATGTCTTGAGCATGTTCTTGAGTATCAGGAAATGTTTATAATAGAATGTTTGTTTACGATTGTGCAATCACTTTTCACTTCCTTCCTTCAGATCATAATAACTTTTTATAATTGCTTTTATAAATCACATTTGACACATGAAAAACAATTTACTTAGCTTGATTATTTTAATGTCCTTATTTGGAGATTATGTTTCACAATAGCTGTCAACAGTTATGGGAGATTCTCAAAAAGGTGGGATCATTAAACGTTAACTATATGTAATTTTAAAAATTTTCAAATTTAAGGCCAATTGTTTTTTAATAATATAGTATATAAGTCTACAAAATTATACACAAACATTAAAAGACAGCAACTATTCTGGAAAATTAATTATTAAAGCATTTAATTAGCATTTATGTAGGTTACAAATTTTGGACATTTCTGGTACGTAGGATACAGATTTTGGACAGTGCTGACATGCTGATTACACAGTTTTGACCTTTCCATAAATAAGTTGCGCTTAGTATTTAAAAAATTCTTAAGACTAACAATGTGGCAAATTTGTCCTATAATTGTATGTGTATACATATATATGTATAATTAACTTTTTGTTATCCAGTAATAATAATAATAAAATCAAATGTTAAACCCTGATATTAAAATATTTACTACTTTTTTAGGAGTAATATCTTAATTTTATAGAAATCACACATTGTGCAAAAAACATACCTTTACACAGTATTAGAAGTATGCAACATATAATTTATTCTTTTTATTTTCTCATAAAACAAGTTACTCTGCCATTTTTTTAATGCACATATCTATAATTTCTTTATCGAAAAAAAAAAAAAAAAAAAAAAAAAAAAAAAAAAAAAGCCTTATTTTGCTGTTCGATTTCAATAAAATATCTTCATATTTTAAATTTGTGCTGTCTTTTTTAGATGAATAACGAAACCTGTTAAAATCAATGTCTCCCTGAGGAGTAAAAAAAAATATAGAAAATATTTGTTCACCATTATCAATGCTGATCTTTTCAATAATACCTGGTCATAAGTTTTCATCATAAATTACAAAGCACCAGTCACCAATGTCAATCTATTTTCAACTGTGAGGAGTCAATTATAGAAAAAATCTTTTTTTCACAAGCTTTACTGGTAATGCATTTTTGATTGTTTTTACAGAGACTGCAAAAACAAGGTCTATTTCTAATTTGAATAGTACCAAATTTGTTTTGTCGTTTGTACGGAGTGAATCTTTTGAGTACCTTTAATAGTTTTCGCTGGCTGCCTTACTATACTTCGAGCACAGTTAATTTCTGTTTTTTTAACCAAATTACAGCACGTAGTGGTTTAAACTCTTTATTTGCGTTGCATTTTGGTGGGGGTGCAAAGATGAAGAATGAAATTCTAAGGACAGGGGATAATTAAACCTTGAATTAAAAAAAAATGACCTCAAATACAATAATTTAACAAATATATATATATATGTATATATATATATATATATATTAGATGTATTTTGGAACAATGAACTGTATTATATTTATTTACGTATTTAGAAAATTAAAATTATTAGTGTTTAGATCGTTCCACGATTTGGACATGGTTATTAAATAATATTTTTGTGTACATTTACTGCAAAAAAAACTTTGCGTAATACATAACAACGCGTAAGATCACTGAAGAATTACTTTTGAAATAAATAAAAGAAGTTTTATTATTAATTTTAAATCACACTTTTAAATAAGCATGTCCGAAATTTCGTAACAATCGCAGCGGCCGCCATTTTGTGTCGATCGTACACACGTAAGTTGAGCATGCTTCTAGTCAAATTTAACTATTACACGTACTAAATACGCTTTATTTATACAAAACACGATAATTATTTACGTGAAAACATTATAATAAATATCTTTTTATACGTTTCAGGACACGAATCATTTTTAAAAATAAATTTACTGAAAAAAATAGGTGTTTCGATCGTTACGCGATTTGACTTTCTAGTTTCTTATTAGAGAAAAGTGCATTTATTGCAAAAAAAATCTTACAGAAACATAAACAAATACTTTAAAATTTTTTTAAAGGATTTTAAAGTTATATAAAAGAGTTTACAGTACTTACTTGATGTATTTTTCGTGGAAATAACAGCTTTGTTACGATCGTTACTTTTGGACATAACAAAATACTGAAAAATTCTTTCTTGAAAAGTCCTTCTATCTTCAAAAGAGCAATAAATGAGATTGCTATCTCTTAACGAAATTATCAAAAAATTACCATATGGTCGCATTAAGTTAAAATTATCTCTCTCCGTAAATCTCTGCGCTTATACACGTTAAAATGGAAATTTCGTGTTAGAGTCCCTATAAGAGACGCTAACATCTGCGGGGCATTTAAAGCCTATTTCTTAACTCAAATTTAAAAGCGTCCATTACTGGTGGATTGTTCTTAATTGGTACCGTTACCTAAATTGTTTAATAAATGAAAAAGATTTCGATATAATACATATACTGGATTTTTTTTCTTTTGCACTTTTCATTTTAAATTATTCGATTGATAGCTAAAGTAAGTCTGCTCGAAATCAAATGGAATTTTTCTTTTCACAAAATTAACTGATCTTTAATATTAAGGATAAATAATATTTACCAGAGTAACTGGCTTTTAAATTACTTTAAAATAGATGAATATTTTATAAATAGATACATTTTTTATTTGCTTTTATTATAAAAAGATTTTAAAATGTCTAGGAAATTAAAAAAAATATAATAACATAATGATAAAGAGTAATAAATGTTGGATTCTTGAATAATGAATAAAAATATAGATATTAAAACCATATTAAAAAAGTCCTTCCGGCCAGTGCCGGGAAGAAGAGGTAGCTTTCATATTCCTTATTTTAAAAAAGCCAACTTCTATTATTCAAACACACGAAACTCAATTTAGTGGAAACCGAATATAGGAGATTCAATACTAATTTTTATCAATACTAAATCATTATGAATGAGAATTTCGCGAAATTAGTCAGCTTTATCCAAGCTGCTTTTATTTAAAGTAACTTATATTTGGCTGCCAAATTCGGCGATTTCTTAAAGTGCCTGCCATTTTAAGACAACATGGTGGATGAGGCTAACCAGTGAACTTGGTCGAGACCTTAGTAATTGCTATGCACATGCTCATTCACATCGGAATCGATTGATGTATACGAGTGCTGTCGCAGGCAAAAAATCAGATTTTTCAAAATGTCACCCACATTAGATACTGAAATTGCTATATCTGAGCCATTTTTTAAGATAAAGACAAACAAAAAATGCTCCTGAATTCTTATATCAAGGTCAAATACTTAAAGAAAACATTTTCAATTTCTAATTTTTTTGCACCTCACTTTAAATATAATTTTTTTTAATTTAATGGCCGCCATTTTGAAACAAGATGGCTGATGAAGCTGGCCAGCGAACTTGGTCGAGATATTGATGTATCTTATCAGCATGCCTTCTTACATCGAAATAGGCGAATACGTGTATTATCGCGTGACAAATACAAGATCGTTTCAAAATGTTAGCCATAGTCAAAGTTAGCCATAGCCAATGTTAGCCAAATTCAAAGTGCTATAATTCAACCATTTTTTAAGATAGAAACAAAAGAACAAATTTTCAGAAACAAAAACTGCTCCGGAATCTTTGTATCAAGGCCAAACACATAAAAAAAATCTTTTTCATTTTCCAATTTTTTAATACGTCATTTTAAATTTTAAATTTATTTTTTTTATTAAAAGGCAACCCTTCTGAAACAAGATGGCGAATGAAGGTGGCCAACGAACTCGGTCGAGACATTGGTATGTACTATGTACAGACCAAGTTACATCCAAATCAGTTTATAAATACGCCTGTTATCGTGTGACAAATATCAGGTCGTTTTAAAATGTCAGCCACAATAGAAATTCAAAATGCTATAACTCAACCATTTTTTTAGATATAGACGAAACAAAAACTGCTCCGGAATCTTTGTATCAAGGTCAAATACATAAGAAAAAAATATTTTTCCATTTTCAATTTTTTGGTACCACATTTCAAATTTAAAATTTTTTCAATTTTTTTAAATGGCCGCCATTTTGAAACAAAATGGCGGATGAAGCTGGCCAACGAACTCGGTCGAGACATTGGTATGTATTATGTACACATCGAATTACATCCAAATCGGTTCATAAATACGAGAGTTACAGTGTGACGAAGGTCAGATATATATATATATATATATATATATATATATATATATATATATATATATATATATATATATATATATATATATATATATATATATATATGTCAATTTTGAACGGAGGGTGGTTTCGAGGTCTGGGGGTCATGATCGATGAAAATATACCAAAATATTTTGAAATCGCTTCCCTCCGAACGGCTGCAATAGGTAGCTTTTTGTAATGAAAGCTACATAAAATAGACATATGATTATCGAAAAGAAACTCTAATATCTTAATATCTTACTACATTTAGAATGTTTGTCTGTATTTATTTCGAATTCTAAATGTTAAGTTTAGAACCCTTGCGAATGGAGTAAATTACGAACAACAATACACTTGAAAAAAAAAAAAAAAAACTTAATTTTACATGATGATAGATATTGTGTTTAAAACTGTCCCTTTTTAATCTTCCATTGTTTAACTTTTTTTGAGCAAACATGCGTAATATGAAAATTACAATAAATTGATACTTTGAAAAGCTTTTAGGAAAGATCTTGCAAAATTATAGCTTTAGTTAACATTTTTAATACCTAAAAATGCAATAATGTACTTACATTAACTCCTTAAATTATGCTCCCGTGATATTAACGGACTGTGACGGGCTGTATGAGTTATTCAGATTGTTTGATTCGCACCAGTTTTATGAAATAGTGTAATTGGCTTTTTTCTGGTATCATTCTTGTCATTAAATAAGGTGAATATTTCTTTTTCAAAAAAGTGGTGGCAAGAAGCAATTGGAATGTTTAAATCGTAATTTAATGCGACTGTTAAGAGGTTAAGAAATCCCCCTAAATATGTCGCATACATCAGTATTTTTGCGCAATATGCTTTTTTAGAACCTCTCGTGTAAATCGCACTTGAAAAATATAGCAGTTTTCTTATTGAAATTGGACAGAAAGTTAGGTTAGTTCGGGCAACTAAGCCATGATTTTACAATGTGATTCTGGAGTTTCTGATAATTCAGCTTCAAAAAGCTAATGTTCATTTGAATTAAAGTCTGAACTTCTGTAAATGTGTTCAGTTAGGTTCCCTGTATCAGACAGAAATGCTCAAAATTACATTTTAATATTTAAAAATGTAAATATATGCATATCTCATCTTTCTTTCCTCGTGGGTCCAGTTGCGCCATAAAAATGGGGTGAGTTGACCAGGAGGGTTTATGTTCCACATGAGTTTATTTTTTTTCATGTGGAATATCAGGTCCTGTTTGAAAAAGTGTAAACAACTTAAAAAAAATTTAAACCAGGCAGATCATGTAAATTATATGTCAATAAAGAATATTGTAAGGGACACCTTTGCTGTCACTGTGTCTAAAAAAAGCACTTTAATATAGAAATAATAAGAATAATAGAAAATATTAGATTTATTTATACCAAAAACATAAAAATTAAGTAAGTACTTGCGTACTTTAGTATCTCTATATACTAAAAGGGAGTGTAACGCATCCGGGGCAAATCCATCAATCTTACCAGTCTCCGCGGAAGAGACTCAAGGGTGAAAGGTTCCATTCTCCCATTGGTTGACAAGAAACAAGAATCCCGCGATTACTTCTCAAGGTTACAAGTCCTGATAATTGAGCAGTGGTAGACACTTCTTCCTAACAAATCAGAAGGCACATTGCATTTCACCACCAAAATAATTCGCCAAGTGTCACTTGAGATTATTTCAAGTATTAAGTTGCAATCATATTAAATTTTCTTTGCGACATGTAAGGAATATTAATTTATTTCTCATATAAAGTGATTCACGGAAAACAATGATAGGGTATTTTTTTAAATATCCTTTTTAACCCTTCAAAAAATTGATAAAACTGACTTTCTTTTAAAAAAGTAATCAATTTAAATATTTTAGACTTATTATTTTGTAACTTATTTTTAAATTACACATTATTTAATTTTTCCTTTTCTATATACAGGTGTATGTAAATTTAAACTTAAGAAAAAAAAACAAAAAAAAAAACATATTCCATATTTTAAAAGTAAAAAATTAATATTTATACGAAAAGTAAAATTAATAATTTTTGATTTATAGCTTTGCATCAAGAGGACAGAAGCTTAGGGGATTAGACGGCTGGGATTCAACCCGAGATACTTATTTATTAATCAATATACATATAAAAAAATTTGGAGGGGGGGAAGGGGGGGTAAACGATAAAATACAATTTTAAAGTGTTATAAAAAAATAGTATTATTTCAATAGTTGCAGCAGACTGATTTAATTACGCACTTTTATTGCATATTTATTAAATTTCTGTTTTATTAAGAAATCTTAATTTTGTTATAGTATATTAGCCGGAAAACCTAGTTTACCCAGAAATATTGTAAATGCTAATTCCCAGATAGCATGAACATTTGCAGCAAGATTAATTTTTTCTTGATATTTTCTTGTCACGACAAATTTGAAGTAATAATATTGCCGCAAGGGCACTACTAGGTAGACGGAATGTAATCAATCGCTCCCTTGCAACGCAACTTTGCTCTAAACGTGATACAACATCATCATAAAATAACGACGGAAGCGAAAAATTGCTTTTGTTGGAAGTAGAACAGATATAAACAGCGCATGCGCGGAAATTTGCATCCAAAGACAAAATTACGACACTTCCTTCCCATGATTAGCGAATCATTGTCCGGGATCTAGATAAGTTTTTCACTGTTAACCAAACGAGACTGACCAGTCAGAAGCCTGCATTTTTTCGAACTTTTTTGCTGTTTGTAAAAATGCAGGCTTCTGATTGGTCAATCTCGTTTCGCTAACAGTGAAAAATCTACTTAAATCGACCAGTTTAGTGTTGAAGACCCAGATATAAAGGTATTATTTTAATTATTGAAATGTGATTATTTTTTGAAAAGGATGGTGCAGTTTCTTATAAAAATTCTGATAAATGAAAAGGTTATGCTCATTTACTGAGGTTTTGGTCCATGTTAAACCAATGTTGAAAATTTAAATTTTTAAATGATTTTTTCTCAGAGTTTCTCAGTTATCTGAGACTTTCTCAGATATCGTTTTAATAAATATACTTTTTTTTTTTCCTTCATCTTTCACGCTGTTTGAGCAGTGTTGAATTCAGACATTGTAATCTGGGAGCAATTTCAGTGGCGGGGGGGGGGGGGGGGCATTTTTGAGATCTGATGAGGAAATTACACTTTTGTTCATAAAAAAGCATAAAATCTCAAACCTTCGGGAGGGTAACTCAAGGTTCTGGGGGTAATGTACCCCCCGCCGGCCAACCCTGAATTCAACACTGCGTTTTAGTGTAAGATTTTTAAATTTAAATTATGTTTTCATTGCCATTAAACCATTTTTTCTACATAAAGTATTTTAAACAGTTTCTTAGTTGGCTGTTCTCCAAGGTTCTTAACAATTCTATCGTACCCTGTTTTCTAATATTTATTATTTTTTATTGAAATTATTAACAGTATTTTCTACCGGTATCAGTTTTATTTAATTCTTTTAAAATTTCTCTTTTCTTTTGACATAACTGCTTGTTAATCGGATGTGTATAAGTCTTTATTTCGAAATTTTTCTTACATTTTAAATATGAATATTTCGAAATTGTTCATTTTTCGCGTCAGAAAACCAGGGCTTGAATTGTACCGGAGCCAATCGGAACAATATTCCGGTTCGTTAAATTATGCCAAATATTGCTCTGGTTTGTAAATAATTATGGTAAATTATCGTTCAGATTTTTTGAATTACTAAAATATATTATTGTTACAGTTTTATACATGCATCTTTTATTGTGCTGTCTGTAACTTTTTTTTATTATTTTGAATTTTGAATGCATTTTTAAAAATATTTTTTGTATGTTAGACATAAATTTGCCGAAAATTAAAAAAAAAAAAAAAAAAAAAAAAAAAAAAAAAAAAAAAAAGTTAGACTTTTAAAAATAGTTTTCCTATTCGTAATTTTTCCTTTTCGAGCCTTGACGAAAGCAAATTTTACTAAAACTTGATTTGTGAGTTTTTTTTTTATAATGAATTGGAGCTAAATAACTAAAATGCATTGAATAGTCACATCAACCCCCCTCCCCTCCAAAAACAAACAAAAAAAAAGAGTTATAAAATAGTTTTGTGTGATAATTAAAACTTTGGGCACCTTAACACCAACATAGTCTAAATCTGACATTAATAACATAACAATGAGATTAAGGTGTCGAAAGTTTCAATTATCACACAAAACTATTTTATAATTATTAAAATGATATGTTGGTTTCTTTATTTATTTGTTTTATTATTAAAGATGATTCGTTTTGTATTATTTTTTACATGTACAAAATTGTTCAACTGCATTTTTATGCGTTATCATTTTCTATGATAACAATCTTTCATAAAAAATAAAATTTAAGTGCCGACACTAGTCACTCGGAGAAACACTCCAGCTAATGTGAATCATATGGACAGTTCTTTACAGATTTCGGGCACACATTTTAATATTTTTTTCATGGGATGCATCTGTTTGATATCTATTGTTGGGCAATTGTACTTATGCAGTGTTGAATTAAGATAATTTTCTCCGGGGGGGGGGGGGGGGGATTTCACTTTTTGACCATTGAAAATACAAAATCTCAAATCTTTCGAGGGGGACAATTCATTAATTCGGGGGGAATGTATCCCCACGGGACACCCCTTGTATTCACCACGGCTTTCAATTTTGACACCGGTTCTGAAAATGAAACTGTCCTCACATAAAAGAAAACTCTAATAAAATTTTAAAAAGTACAACAGCACAACAATATAGAGTAGATGGGGGTAAAGATACGAACGGGGCAAAGATACGCACTGGCTGATTTAATATGAAGCAATATTTCTACAATCCTGACCGCAAAGTTGCTGGTGTGTTGGTGTTGTTTATGACGGCCAATTATCAACACGAGGAATATCGACCGAAAGGGGGGGGGGTGCCCTCCGTGGGAGTCTTTTTAAGGGAACCTAACCCGTATTTACACAAGGAAATCCAAGGTTCGAAGAAAACCACGGAAAACTCCGAAAAATTAGGCCGATGGGCGTGATTTGGATCCAACCCAGCACCTCTCGGCTACCAGCTTTGAGAGCAGAACCTCTCGGCCACCGGTGGGGCCGCTAGTTGCAGTTTGGCTTGAAATGTAGTAGTCGTGTGTTCAAACCTTGTGAAAAAAATAGCACTCCATGCCAAAAAAAAAAAGAGACAAATTTAAATTTTCGAATTTTCGTGTAGTATTTTTTAAATTTCACTTTATTGTTTAGCTGACAATACCTCGAATTTTTTTCAAAACCAAAAATTCAGTGGAGAACAAAAGTTCTTTAACTTCTAAATGCCGTGTGGTTAACCTCGATCGCATTTGTTTAAACTTGTAGGTAGTCGATTAAGCAAAATACTACAGAATGGGGTAAAAGTATGCATCCGTTTTGGGACAAAGATACCCACAAGTTTAACCCCTCAACAGTGTGGCCCGAACTGGATTCGGGCAAGAACACTTTGCTTGCTTCGTTATTAAAAGCATTTTGATACCACTAATTTGTAACTGTAAATTTATCTTTATGGATTGTCAGATATTTTTCGATTAAGTAAGGTAAATATTTTAGTATGGAAAAAGTGGTGTCCAGCCCCATTTTTAATTTATGTTGTAAGAAAACAAATGTCATAGTTAAGGGGTTAAGATGCAGGGCTTTGCCCCATCGTTTTAGCTAGATGAATGCTTTCCACAATCACATTGTTTGAAAGCTTTATATTTTTTCTAAGATAGCATTGTATAAAATATCATATCTACTTAACTAACATAAGGTAGTTAACAACCTTTTTCTTTTTCTAGTTAAGTTTTGTAGGATTCCGTACTTAAAAAGTGAAAACGAAACCATTATAAGATCACTTTTGTGTCTGTCACAGCCATTTTACTCGTAAGCTATGGAACGTGGAAAGTTCAAATTGGGGCAAGTAATAAAGACTATTGACCCACATATTTGCAGATTATTAAACATTCACAAATATATTCAGGAAAAATGTAAAGAGGCTAATTAAGTTACTTGAAAAAAAAAAAATCTTTTCTTTGTTTATGAGTAGAACATCATGTGTAAGCTTTCGTAACGCTGAACTTAAAAATACATTTATTTTAATTTTAAGTATTATATTTTCAGAGATATCGTCGAAAATGTAGTGCAAAAAAGCCCCCCCCCCACCCCCATCTATTTCCGAATCTACTGAAACTAAAGTTATGAAGAAATTAGAGGTAGTAGATGTTAATTTAAACCTTGTAGGAAAACTATAGCGAATACCCTAGGTCACATAGTTTTAGAGAAAAGCGCATCATGTAAGACGGTAGTATTACGAGTGACGCAGCCTTAAGCCTAAAATCGTATCGTAGAATTCGTAGATGGCGGAACTCATATATACGGCTAACTCGACATCAAAGAAAACGCGAAAAGCCGCCTTTTAATATCTCCGCAGATATAGGTCCTATTGTTCTGATTTTTCTAGAACAGTCTTATATCTGCAGTCTAATCATATACTGAAATTTTTACATTTCTACGTGCAGTATATTTTGAGATCTAAATAGCCATTTTTAAAGCGAAAGCGTTCGTACGGTATGTAAGAAGTTCCTAATTTCAAAATCTCGAAAACAGTTCTAACGATTTTTTTTTAAATTGATATATAATATAAATCTGATTAAGACGAGGTGAATAACACTTTTCTTTTTTCTGGGAAAACTCTAATTTTATTTTTAATTCACTTTTTTTTCCTCCGAAAATGATCTTATTAAAATTAATATATAATATAAATCTATTTTAGGTGAACCGAATAAGACAATGTGTGTTTCCAGGAAGACTCTTATTCGTTTTATAATAAGCATGAAAAATCGGACTATATTTTTCCACCATTTATGGGAATTTCACCGAAGTTGCGTCTACAGTATTCATGCGCTTAATTTCTTCTGATCAACGTTTAGTGCAAAGTTTACGATCCTTCCGTAGCTCAGTCGGTTAAGTGCGGGCCTCGCAATACATAGGTCGCGAGGTCTGTCCTCTTCGAAGCAGTCAGCATTTTTTTAAAGCATATATATATAAATTTATTTTGTAAATGCAATATATTGCATCTCAGTGCATTATTTATATGAAATATTTTAAATGAGTTGCATTAATTGCATTACTTTTATAAAAATCATTCATTTGATTTTGTAAGCTTTTCAATGCTGAAGTTTAAATCTAGAATTTTATTAACAAAAAATAATAAAATATAGAACCTAGATTAAAATTATTACTAGTGTTTTAAATGAATTGCATTATTAGCTTTTCAATGCTGAAGTTTAAATCTAGAATTTTATTAACAAAAAATAATAAAATATAGAACCTAGATTAAAATTATTACTAGTGTTTTAAATGAATTGCATTACTTTTATAAAAATCATTTCATACTTCAGTAAGATTTGTAAAGCTGAAAACTAATCAAGGGATAATGAAGTATAAAAAATTATTTTAAGTCTTTATTAACCAAAAATATAGAAGAATTTTTCATTATCGCTGAACTTTTATTGCATTTTAATAATTTGCGAATCATAACAAATAATATATATATACACTTTTTTTGCGAAATAATTAATTTTTAAATAATTAAAAAATCACTTATCAGGCAGAAATTTGTTGTTAATTCACTAATTAGTCATTTGAAGACTACCGCTTAAGAGCTTAAGACGTTTATTTAAAAAACCATCTGGTAGACAAAATATAGTGAATTTTGGAACGTCAATTCCGATTTAATGTGAACTAAAATTATGAATAATATTATAAACAAGTGGGTAAGTGTGATCATACATCGCACAAAGGGTTTCGTTTAATATTCCTTTCAAAACACTTTCTTTCAAAACGTCCAGTACATTTATCGCCATGGAATACCTTCCAAATTTTGGCAAACACATCCTAAACTATGTTAAAGTTTCAAACATATTCGCCTTGTTATATTTCCTAATTTTGTTCGCTCCCCCCCCCCCAAAAAAAAATGCTACGATATATCACATGACGGGTATCTGCCAAATTTAGAAAAGTGCCCCCCTTGGGGGGGAGTGGGCAGATGGTCACCATGATTTTTGACGCGGCCTGATTTTAAAAATTTATGTTATGTTTTATAAGCCATATTAAAGTTTCAAACAGATCGTCTAGTTATATTTCCTAATTTTGTTCGCGCACCTTCCTCACCCCCCCCCCCCTCCTCGAAATGCGACGCGCCCTTCTTCTTTATAATTTATTATCGTGTGTTATAAAGTATCTTAAAGTTTAAAACAGATTGAATTGTTAGATTTCCTACTTTAAATGAAATCGCGGTCTGTTAATTCCACATTCCACCACCAGGGAGCGCACTGTATTCTTAACAAAAGCGTATCTGAACGAAACTCCTTTACACAACCCATTAGTAGATATGTTACTCGAGGGGGTGGCGGTCTTCAGCAAGAATTTAAGATAATTGTTGAAATTACTATTCGGAAATAGTGGTAATTTAACTTTTGACATATTTATATTTAATAAGTATAAGTAGCATGTATCTGACGACTCCACCAAAAAACGCACCTGAAACGGTATGAAGCAAAAAAGAAATATTTTGCCCCTCCCCCTCTCCCCACCTTCCCGAAATTTCACGCGCCATTTTTTATAAACTTTTTCTAATTCTTTATAAACTATCGTAAAATTTCAAACAGATCGCCTTGTTATATTTCCTAATTTTAACAAAAATGTTAGTTCCACATTCCACCACCAGGGAGCGCACTCTATTCTTAACAAAACTGTATCGGAAGGAAACAACCTATAAGTGGATATGTTACTCGAGGTGGTGGCGGTCTTAATAAGAAATTAAGATATTTGCTGAAATTACTATTAGGAAATAGTGGTAACTAAACTTTAGACAATTTTATATTAAATAAGTAGCATATATCTCAGGACTCCCTCAAAAAGTCACCTAAAGCGGTCAGAAACGCTAATTTTTTAAATAGAAATCTAGCGCCCCCCCGCCACACTCCCCGGAATTTCGCGTGTCATTCTTTCTTACACTTTATCTTATGTGTTATAAAATATCTTAAAGTTTCAAACAGATCGACTTGTTAGATTTCCTAATTTTAACAAAATCGCGTTATGTTAGTTCCACATTCCACCACCAGGGAATGCACTCTATTCTTAACAAAAGCATATCTGAACGAAACTCCTTTACGCAATCTTTCTATAGATAGATGGGTCGGGATGGTGGCGGTCTTAAACAAGAATTTAAAATATTTGCTGCGGTAACAAACGCTAAGATTTTAAAAATAATTCTAGCCCCCCCCCCCTCCCCCCTCCTCGAAATATCACACTCCATTCTTTTTTACACTTTTTTCTATGTGTTATAAACTATCTTAAAGTTTCAAACAGACTGAGTGGCGGTCTTAACCAATAATTCAAAATATTTCCTGAAATTACTATTAGAAAATAGTGGTATGAAGTAAACTTTCTGATGATGAATGAGTTATACTTATCTCATATCGCTGTTCAAAAAGCCCAGGCAAATTATTAGATTTCCTAATTTAAGTTAATTCTTGGTTAAATAAGCGCGTCTCTTCATTTTAATCGACGCATTTGATAGGAATTACCGATTAATTAAATAATAATTAATATTTCAGCTTGTAATTAAGATAGGACTTAGATATGGGTATCAATGAAATCAGCGAGAAATTTCACATCGGGATGCCAAAAAATTTAATCAAAAATTTAATATTTAAAAAGTTAAAATTTCGTATTAAAATATGCTATTATGGAAAACCGCAGCGTCGTCATGTCTACCTGCTTTCCCGCCGAATTGAAATCTTTTTATTTCCTTGTCTTTCCTACTAAATAGATGAGCTGGCTCGTCAGGCATTTTCATCCCTGACGGACTGCTTCACGTAATGTATTTCAATAGCGCTGAATTAGTTTCTGTCTAATTTTAGCTTTAAAAGTTTAATTATCGGGAATTTTTCTGCTATTAATTGTTGAAATCATTCAATAAAGGGTTACTGCATGCTTCAATTTCCCTATAAACATAAAAAATGACCAAATTTTAATATTAATTGTAGATTATATTCTTCGTGAATTTTTTTCTTCGCCAATTCTGGCGATAAGGATATATTTTAAAAGTACAGCGCCATCTAGTTCATTTTCGGGAAAACAATTGATTTTGATGCGATTTGCGATTTTTTATATTATCGGACGAAAATAGAGTGAAATTATATGGGAAGCTACTTTAATTTTTTGGATAATTAATAACGATACCTCAAAATATTAACATGTGATGAAATTTACGAGATTTTTGAAAAAAAAATAGCTAAAGAACTAATGTGAAATAGAATTTTTCAGGGAAATTTTACAATATATATATATATTTTTTTAATATTCATTTTCACTAAAAAATGGATTCTATTTTAAGTTTTTGAAAAAAATTCTCCAAATTTGCTTAAGATGATTTTATTGTTAATATTTCATCATAAGACAGTAATATTTAAAAATATATAAATAAATATTTTTAACAATTTTCCTAAGTCAGTATTACCAAGAAACAAAGCGTATCTTTACTGTAACTTTCAGATATAAAATTGTTTTAAAAAATACCAAAGGATACTTCCATACTATGAAATCTCAGAGGTCGATGCAGGTTTATTTCCTGGTGCCCATTTTGTGAAAAGTAAAAGTTTTTTTTTGTGAATTTTATTATAATTTTGTGAAAAATAATATTTTGTAATGAAAGTTGAAATCGAGTTACTCAAATTCGAACTAAGCATTTATTAACAAAAACTTCTTTAAACCATTTTGCTAAAATTTTTGTTTCTGGTGAACTGGTTTTATTTACAAATCACAGATTTTAAAACCTAACAAAATAAAAATAATAAATAGAAGTAAGTTTTTATGGAAAGGGATTTTGTCAAAGGGCCTATTTTATTAAAAAAGAATTTTGTGAAGGGACCTGTTTCATTAAAAGGAGTTTTGTGAAGGGGCCCTATTTTATTAAATTTATTTTTATAAAGGGGTCCATTTTGTTAAATTCATCTTTGTGAAGGGACCTGTTTTATTAAATAGATTTTTGTGAAGGGGCCCTAAATAGGCCTCAAATTTTGCTGGTTTGACCACTGAGTCTCATTACATTTTCCTCTTAGAAAAGAACAGTTTCATATTATTAAAGTAATGAAAACTTGCTACCCATGAAAACTTTTTAAAGACAATTTTACTTTATAGAAGTTTTTAAAAACTAAAACAAAGTAAAAAAAAAAAATGAAAGAAAGAAAAAAAAAGAAAATATTTTTTTACATTGTTATATTTATTACATTGCCAACTTCTTAAGGACAATCAAAAGTGCACACTTTTGATTTTTTTTATGTGGCGCTACATAAACACAAAAAGGGAAAAAAAATATTTTTGGAGGATGAATGTACATTTAGAAAATACATTTTCTTACGCTAATAAATTGCTGTTGATATCCTGCAAACATAATCTTCATCATTTTAACTCTCCAACATATGGAAAAATAAAATAATACATTTTCAAATACAATAGTTACATTATACATTTTCAAATAGTTAAAAAAAGTTCTACTGAACGGATTTAGATGGAAGTTGCCTTAGTAGTTAAATAAATTATGAAGAAAAAAAAAATTATTTGTAAAATTCTCATTTTGAACTGCAAAACTTACACTCTGTGTGAGCGGAGCCGTGGTCAAAAGTCAGGTATTAATGATAAAAAATGGTTCTATTGAAAAAAAGTATAATTTCTCTCTCCCTACCCTCCTTAAGAAATAAACTTAGTTTCGGCTATCTTTTCGGGGGGGATTTCTGAAGCTTTGCGGCCTCTGAAATTTCGAGGAGGGGTGCCCTTCTAGACTATAATTAAAGATCAAATTCGTAATCTTCCAGCGGGTTGGGGGTAGGGATGTCAGACTGTAAATTCAGCACTGGATCCACTAGCAAAATTAATATTAATAAATAATAATTTTAATAAATGAAATATTATAATTAAAGATGTAAGGTAATTTTTCTTTCAGGACGTAGAAAAAAAAGGAAGGGCAATTCCTCCGCATTTAGTTATTATTATTATTATTATTTATTATTATTATTTATTATTATTATTTATTATTATTATTATTATTATTATTATTATTATTATTATTATTATTATTATTTTAACGGTACATGAGCTATTCCAAAGAATTCGGATTCGGGTAGATGTTTAGTAACCACTGATGCAGTTTCCTTTTACTGCTACTTTTTTATATCAAATTATCAAATACTCCATTAAACCCTCCCCCCCCCCCCCTCTGTTTCGATTTAACAATCGTAATTTTCTGGAAATTACTATTGAAAACCTTAAAAATACAATCTTACAAATTCCGAATATATATGTATATATATATATATATATATTGATTTTATGACTTGATTAATAAATAGTTAAAGCAATTAATTTTTATAGACATTTTATTATTTATTGATAATCCTAAAATATAAATTTAATTGAAATTGAGTTCTTTAGCCCCCCCCCCCCCCCCCTTGCCATACACACATCCTTTTCAACAAAGTACTTACAAACATCAGATTTCATTTATGTATTCTCTAAAAGTAAATTATTACTAATTTTAAAAATTTGAAATTTATTCGAAGCTTTCATTCAATAGCCTACTATTTGATAAATTCAGGGAAGCAACGAAAGCAGCGATAAATGTGCCAAATAGGTCAATCTGGCGCCAACATGTTCGCACCTGGGAATGCTATGGCAAACGGACGAGTCAGCCTGTGTATTTAGAAGCTCTAGTCTTTCCAATTAAAGAAATTAAATTTTTATCGATCGATTTTTAGTGGATATTTTAACTTATACACATCGCAGAAATGTGAACTTTATACCAAATGAAAGTAGATTTTTTTCTGCGTCTGTCTATTCCATTTACAAATTTCTCGGACCAATATTTTCTGATATAAGATTTCGCTTTAAAATCTCCACTTCATTTTTCGGCTTAATTTCCTCCGTGGTAACCGTGCATTCGGCTGATTTTACTGGCAACCCTTAGGAGAAACACGGATGATTTCGAGAAAGTCCGTTTGAATTTGCGTTAAAAAGGTGGATTGGTTAATTTTAGAAGTTAATTAGCCCGTAATTCGGTTAATTACCAACTTTTTCAAAATTTTATGATTTGTTGTTTGATGTGAGGTGTTCAGCTATAAGTACCCAAAATTTCAAGTCTCTAACATGTATAGTTTCTGAGAACGGGCTCTGTGACGGACAGACAGACAGACAGACAGAGGAGCGAGACGAATAGGGTTTCGTGAGATGAACGAAACCCTAAAAATGAGATATTGGGGTGGGGATGGATTAGTAATTAATTTTGTCTTTGCATTTTCTTATTCATAATTTTACTTTAAAAAAATGATGAGAATTCTAAAAAATATTTTTTAAGGTAACGAAATTAATGCAATAAAAACTGTTTAAAATCTAAGAACACAGGCTTTTGACGTTTATTTTAATAAATTTTCTGATAGGCAAAATCTAATGAATTTAGAAACGTCAATTTTGATTTAATGTGATATAAAATTGATAATAATAAAAGGTATTTTGAGAGGGGGGGGGGATAATAATTAATTTTGTCATTAAATTTTATTATTCTTAATTTTTTTTATATATAAGAATACTTAACTCTAATGAAATTAATGCAAAAAAAAAAAAAAACTAGCTCAAGATCTGGAATTTTAACTCTAAAGTAAATAAATGATGGAGAAATATTGTGCCTATTACTGAGTAAAACTGAAGTATTTTAGTACTTCAGAGTCAGTGTACACATTTTTCTCGAGTATTTCAGTACCATTTAATAACATTTAATCTGGCATATTTTTTAAACATATTTACTGTTAAAGATTTTTTTATTCAACTTCATCAAATTTGGTTCAACAGATGGCAGTAGCAGCAGCAATCTAGACAGTTAATATTTTTATTCTTTCAGATTTCCAAGTAAGGATTTCCTCAATAAATAATAAATAAAAGTTGAGAAATCTCTTGAAATTAATAGTATTACTCATAAATGAAAACATAATCTAGAACTCTTTGGATTGCATACATGTTAATTTATTTTTAATAATCACTAATTTGAGTTTCACTGCTCTCGCACTGGCTGCCATATTGGAAGGGTCAGAAAACGTCCCTAGATCACGCTCTCAGTTACTTCATTCGTTAACATAGGCTGAATTGGTGTTACCGTGTCTAGTCTTTTTTCCTGTGTCTGAGCCCTAGATCACGCTCTCCGTTACTTCATTCGTTAACATAGGCTGAATTGGTGTTGCTGAGTCACTAGCGTCTCGGTGTAGCTCCGCTCCCTATGGTGATTTTTCTCCTACCTCTTGGCTGAGGAATTGGCGCTAGTTATTTTTGAGGTTGCAGTATTTCAGACGAAGCACAAGCGCTCGCTCGCGCTGTCGTTGAAAAGTCTGTTTAGGTTGGAAGCGACTCAAGAGTGAAAGGTTCCATTCTCTCATTGGTTGATCAGAAACCGGTCTTGGCTTGCTTCGCAGGGATGATTTGGCGATGAAATGCAAACACTTTGAGAAATATCGTACCTAGTTAATTCATGCTATTTTGGTGAGAGTTTTGTGTGGACAATGTTGTCCAGTGGTTAACGCGCTTGGCTAGCAAACTTAAGTAGGCGAGTTTTATCCTCTCTGTTGCTTTTGTAATTTTTATTTGTGTTTTGTTTCGATTTTTATTAAGTTAGTTAATAAAGATTTGTAGACTTCTATTATCAGTTCATTTCCAATTTTTTTAATTGTCAATTAGATAATTAAATAAAATTTTGATTAAATTAAGTTTTAATTGTTATTAAATTAAATAAAATTGAAATTTAATTTTTATAAAATAAAATAAAATTTAGTTTTAAATAAATTTCGAAATTCATATAAGCTATTTTTTTATGAATTAAAGTGAGCATTTATTGTAATTCAATAATAATATCTCCTAAACTTACATTATTTTTTTCCCTTATAACTTTAGTATCAGATAAATATTAAATTAGCAAAGTTAATTTATCAAAGTTTTCTTTTAAAATTAATTAGTATTTTTCATACAGAAAAACTTTATTACTTTATTATCAAATGCTTTGTAATTTTTTATTATGTATAAAATACTGTTAATGAAATTAATTTTTAAAACTCATATTACTTAAAAGCTATTTATTTCAATTCCTTAAAATGAATATTTTTGAAAATATAATGTTATTTCTTACACTTATATAAAATATTTTTATTTTTATGTTATATTATTTAACAATATATCTGAATACATAACTATATTCAGATTATTTTATTTGAAAGTAAAATTTTATTAATTTATGAATTTATATTAATAATATTATTAACTTAATAAGTAATTATTTAAATCAATTTGTAATAGTTAATTGTTAAGTACTTTTTATTAAAATTTGCTAAAAAAATTTTAATTGTTTTTATTAAAAAATTCTAATAAACTACTTTTTAAAACAATATATATATTATATATATTATTTGAAAACTCAGTCAAAAACATAAATTATTTTTATTAAAAAAATTATCATAAATTTCGCCTTCACTATTACCACCCTAAATATTTGAAAACTAAGTTAAAGGCATTAGTCCAAGTAATCATTAACTAGAAATATTTAATGCAACAAAATACATTATAAAAACTTCTTATAGTTTTTGGTAGTTATTGCTCAGATATTATTGTTTTTGGTTCCAACTTTTTTTTTTCTTTTGGGTGAGTAGAGAGAGAGAGAAAAAAAAAAAAAAAGTCATTATTATTTAATTTATTTTTTCATTATATTTCACTACAAGTGTGAACTATAATTTATTTTAGCTTGACCTTTTTCATTCACTATCTAAGAAATACTTTATTTTTTGATTTTTTTTTTCCCTGTTTGTTATTTTGCAGTAATAATAAATAGATATTAATATTGCAAATTACTATACGGGCAAGGTAGAATTTAGATGATCTAAATTCCTTTCTGACAATTTTGATTATTTGAGTACTAGTTTGGCCATTTAATTATTTATATTTACGCACACAAAGTGCCATGAAAAAAAAAAAAATGGATAAAATTTGACTGAGTATTTTTATTAATTGTTTTATATAGTTTTTTATTTTAAAAAAAAACACATCAGCTATCAAGGAAGGGGAGGGGGGTGCTTGAGTTTACTGTTGCTTTGCCCACATAACTACAGTCAAAACACATAGGTAATTAAATGCAGTTGCGTAGCCAGGATATTATTTCGGGGGGGGGGGGGCAATCCCCTAAGCTTCTGTCCTCCTGATGCAAAGCTATAAATAAAAAAATATTAAATTTTACTTTTCGTATAAATATCAATTTTATACTTTTAAAATATGGGATATGTTTTTTTTTTTTTTTTTTTTTTTTTAGTTTAAATTTACATACACCTGTATATACAAAAGGAATATATATAATGAGTAATTTAAAAGTAAGTTACAAAATAATAAGTCTAAAATATTTAAATTGGTTACTTTTTTAAAAGAAAGTCAGCTTTATCAATTTTTTGCAGGGAAAAAAGGATATTTTAAAAAATACCATATCATTGTTATCCGTGAATCACTTTATATGAGAAATAAATTAAAATTCCTTACATGTCGTAAAGAAAATTTAATATGATTGCAACTTAATACTTGAAATAATCTCAAGTGACACTTGGCGATTTGTTTTGGTGGTGAAATGCTATGTGCCTTCTGATTTGTTAGTTAGAATTGTCTACCACTGCTCAATTATCAGGACTTGTAACCTTGAGAATTAATCGCGGGATTCTTGTTTCTTCTCAACCAATGGGAGAATGGAACCTTTCACCCTTGAGTCTCTTCCAAAGAAGTTGGAACTAGATAGAAGGATAATAACAAGCCCGATTAGCTCCGAAGAAAGCTGAGGATTCTGGGATACGGTGGACCCTCAAACTGCCTTGCAACCCTGCTGACATTGGCGATTGGCGATAACTTGGCATTTCCTTTATCTCTCGCTCTGATTCGTATTGCTATTGTATTATTCCGTCATTGTGTAGCACCTGCCAAATATTTTTGCTGTCAACAAGATTTTCCTTTTTCTTTATTTTTATCACAATGATTTGTTGTAAAATGTGTAAAAATCAAGATTGATGTTTTGCAGAAATTTGAGTAGCAGTTTTGAATATAATTTTTTTTAAATATTTAATTTCAACTAAATGAATAATTAAGGCATATATTTCAAAGCAAAGGATTCAAAATATCTTTGAGATTTTTTACAGTTTCATAAATTGTTATTTTTATAACAAAAGCGAAAATGATCAAGAATTACCTCAGAAACTCAGTGACCAGGAATTACCATGGGTGACTCTACTTTATTAAGAACTACAATTAATTAAAATGTGGTGAACAGTGTCGTTTCAATTAATTCTCAAAGGTTTTGCGACAATTAAAATCACTAAATATGACAATAAAAAGGAATTAAAAGATGATAAAAACATTGACCAGGAATTACCCCAGTGACCAAGATTTACCCCAGATACATGGGGCAATATTTGACCAACTTCTGTAAATTATTTAAAATAGTATAAAAAATTCCAAGACTATTTTTTAATAGCTAAAGTAGTTGGTAATTGAACCAAAAAGAAAGAAAACAAAAATATTTAAAATCTGAGTTGTGACAAAGATCTTTGTAAAAATGTATCATAACTAAGGCCAATGTTATTTTACAGAAATTTAACACGCCATTTCCAAAAGATTTTTTTTTTCAAAATAAATAAACAATAAACTCATAATTAAGTAATAAATTCCAATGAGGATAGTTTAGAGTACCTCTATGATTTTTTTCATTTTGGTGAAGCGTTCTTAAAACATAAAAAGGACTGTGACCAGGAATTACCCCGGGTGACCCTATAATTAAAGTTTCTCTTTTCAAAGAAAAGTATCTTAATGTAATATAACTGTATAATTTTTAAGTAAATGTGTAATATATATTAAAAATATCTTTAACTGCCTCTAAGATTTTGTAAAAGGTAATATTCCTTAAGTTATCCGAAATTTTACTACTCGCCATGAATTAAAACTAAACACATTATGTACATACACTACAAGCTAGTACTAACTGCAGGGCTACCACAGGCTTGCACTAGTATTTTTCTAATATAAATTTTGAAGTATACTTCTCTTTCAAATGTTGTCAAAGTGTGTGTTAATGATTTTTGTTTAGAGAAAGTGGTGCCAGTTAGAATTAAAAACTAGTCGCATGTGGCAGCCCTGTAGCTGTAGCATTGTGATTTAATTAAAACCTAATTTAATTGCATATTTACTGAATACATTTTTTTTTTCATAACTACGTAAACTCAGTAGCTGTTCTTATTTAAAAACAATGAAATCTAGTTACTCTTGTTATTTTGAATTGGATTTCCAGATGCAAAAATGAAAAAAGCTCTTTATAAGGCAGCAATGAGTAATAATTTGAGATATCTAAAAATAATAAAAATCTATTTGATCACAAATCATTTATATTGAATATACTAGTTTCATGCTATTTTGTTTTTGAGTCTATGAATGTATCAGAAAGTTTTAAACTGCATTAACATAAGTAAATAAATGCAGTCAGGAAAGTGATTCTGGACATCAAGGCTGCAGAACGGAATTGAGAAATAACCAATTTTTAAAACAGATGTGCTTGTGCAGCCTATATCAGGTTTAATAAAAATGGTCTACAAAAAAAAAAAAAAAAAAAAAAAAAAAAGTTAAACTAAGATTTTTTTTTTCAGAATTTCCCTTAAAAACAATTTTTAAAACAGAAATTTAACAGTAAAAATCATTAAATGCTTATTAAAATTACCTAACACAGGCATGAAAGAGTTGAAGAAATTTTAGACATTCTCTGAATTAAAAGACTAAATAAATCAATTCTCTCAATTGATTTTCAAAAATACTGGAAGCATGTAAGAGAGAGAGAGAGAGGGGGGTGGGGGGGGGATCTGGAAAATTTAATAACTGGATATTTGTCTATTCAAGTCCTTCTTTCTAAATTGCTGTACCCCCACCCCCTCCCCACAGAAAAAGGGGATGAGCTTATAAGCATCTGAAAGTCATCTAAATGGATTTATTTAAAAGCTCTTTCCAGAGTGAAGTTTTTTAGACTTTAAAAATGAAAGGATGTTTTCATAAGGTTAATGAAAATGATACATATAGTTATATTTCATTTTAATGTATAAATAACTTTTAAAATGTGTCTAATTTCCTGTCCTAGTACAGATGGAAAAAAATTCTGCCTTTTTAAATATTTCCCAATTTCATGCCTACTATCAGAAATTTTGAAAAAGAACCAAAACAATATCTTTTTTATGAAGCCACTTGTGAAGAATAAATTTCCTTCACCCCCCCCCCCCCCCCTAAAAAAATCAAGGGAGATGATATATGCAAATCTTGTAACAGAATATTCATTCAAATTAAAGTACTTATTACATCTTTGAAATTGTTTTTTTTAGTTATTTCGAATAAATGTTATAGAAGCACAATCTAAGGTGACCTATTTATAGCTTGGGTTCAATGTACAACTGAATATAATATTTAAAAATTTCGTAAATAAATTCGGTAAAATTTATTTAAACTGGGGGGGGGGGGGGGAGACGTATGCGTTTATTTTTATAAGTTGCTGTATTTTGTATATAAGCTTTTTAATAATAAAGTTAAAAAATATATGTCAAATTTAAACTGATTCTCCGATTTAAAATAAATTAGATCTATTGGAAATATCTAGTATAAATATAAAAGCAGACGATTAATATTATTTTTAAAAAGTCTTAATTCTCTATAGTTAATTTCAAGATACATAGCTGTTAAAACAGATTTGAAACGATAGTTATCAAACGTTCGTTTCCACGGCTACGTCAAATAATCTAATCTACAGTAAACAAACACAATATCACGTTCTTTTCAACTCTGTGATGAAACGTTAAAAAGAACAAAATGTCGAGTGTAAGAAGGGCCAAATAAGCGATAAGCGCGCCAAACTATTGCCATTCTCTCAGGGAATTCTGGGAAATGGGGGACCCTCAAAGAAATACGGTGGCATCGAGTCCTCTCCCTGCTTTTAATGGGAAAGGGGTTTGTTTCCCTTCCATGTATTCCTTCTTCCATGGTCTCTTCCGTTTAGGTTAGATGTTGTTTTTTTGAGCGAAGATGGCGATGGCGGATAATAAGCGATAATTTCATATTCACAAATTTTCACTACTACAATTCTACACATTCTACTATTTCTATACTACAATTCTACTCTCATTATTTATTTATCAATCAGTTGATTGTGTTAAAAATAGTTAAAATGCTATAATTTAATCTTCCGTAATTGGGTAATCTTTTTAAAACATGGCAAATTAGCATGTTTTTAGATAAACAGCAAAAACAATTGTATGCGGCATGATCTTTGTAGGTTGGAAGATAGGATTTTAATTTCTTGTGCATTATTAAACACTAGAAAAATTCTTTCCTAAAATTTTCTCAAAATATTATGTGAACCGTGGTACCTACAAATAAAAATTCAATAAAATCGCACATTTCTTCTATTAAGGTACAGTAAACACTCCTCAAAAATGATACCATTTTCAGGCATGAAAGTGTTCCTCCTAAAGGTGGAATTCCACCTTTTTAAAAATAATTTTGGCCATTTTCTGGATTGATGCAAAAATGCAAAGAAAATATTGGAAGCATGTGAGGTGCGTAAGGGGGGGGGGGGGGGGGAGGAATCTTGAAAATTTAATAATCAGACATTTTGTCTAACTAAAATCCTTGGAGGTTTTTTTTTTTTTTTTTTTTTTTTTTTTTTTTTCTGAATTGCTGTGCAATAGATCTATCAAATCAAAGGGAAGTTTATATTATAATCATATGAAAGTCGTGTAAATAAATTTGATTAAAGTATCTCTCCAGAGTGAAAGTTTTTTAGACTTTAAAAGAAAAAGGAAGTTTCATAATGTTCTTTTTGGAATAGAATATTTTCTTCTATTTATGCAACACTTTTGATTTTAAAGTTTTAATTTGTTTTTAATGTTTTCTAAGCTATGAAAAGAAAATAACAACATACAATTATATTTTATTTTATCCCATAAATAACTGTTAAAATGTGTCTAAATTTTAAAAGTTTGGCGCCATCATATGGACCGAAAATATTTTCCTCCTTTTTTTTCCTATTTCCCACTTTCATGCCTGCATTTTAGGCTCTTTGGATATCAACCCCCCCCTCCTCTCCAAAAATGCAATTTTATTCTTTAGATTGACATTGATACCTGAATTTTGCAGGCAGGTACATTTTGAATAGTAATCCTGTTTAAGTGTTACTTTATTGAAAACTTTAAGAGAAGATAATCTAACCCCCTTCCCCCCTCCTTGATTAAAAAAAAAGTTTTGGTGGTATGACTTCGAATAGTCAATGGTATTTTAAATTTTGTATGCAGGTAAATCCTTAATAGTATATATGCTAAGAAAATTTGAAGGGTCATAAACAAAAGTGTTACTTTTTTGTATCAGGGGACGGGAGGGGGAAAACATTCTTTGGACCCCACTCATTAAAATTTCAATTGGAGTATTTTCGCATCACTATTAAGGTTATTTCTTCATTCAAAATTTCTAGTACCTATGACTGTTTTAATTCTTAAACAAAGGTATATATATTTTTTTAGAATTTTTCACATTTAAGTATGATTCTATTCAGAATGTGCCTGCCTACAAAATGCAAGTATTTATATGACAATTAGAAGACACATTATCAAAAATGTTATTTTTCCGTGAGGGGGGGGGGGGGAGGCGAAACCCCTTGGAATCCACAAGTGGAATTTTCGAAATCGGAATATATAATAAGCATCATTACTATTCAGGTTCTATCTGTGTTCAAAGTTTCTAGTAAATTGTTTTCGATATAACATTTATGCTTCGCGAAACTAGCAACACTTCGCCAAACTAGCAATTCTTCGCCAAATCTAGCTTCGATTAGACTAAGTTGAATCCAGTCACTGCGATCTCCATAGGGAGCGGAGCTACACCGAGACGCTAGTTGCTGAGTCTAGTCTTCTTTCCTGTGTCTGATAGTTACATACATCAATAATTAAATGATTTTCTGCATGGTATCGCAATCTACTGGCTAAATTCAGCATTAACAATAAATGGGAAATGTATTCACAGAAAAAATTAAGTGAAATAAAACCTCAAATTAAATAATTCAGTTGGCTAACTAAATTATTAAACCGTTTCCTAGCATTAAAAATTTCAAGGTACAAAATATAATTAAAATCTGTTTTTGAAGTATTTTACATTGCTTGTTGCAGGATTAGTTAAATACATCAATAATTAAATGCTTCTTTGCATGGTATCGCCATCTATTGCCTAAATTCAGCATTAACAATAAAGGGGGGGGGGGATATATCACAATAAAACTTTCTTTTCAATAATGGGAGCAATAATAATGTATTTTATGCATTTTATACAGTTGTATCCAGTAAATCTAATATCCTACCACCCCAATACAACCATAGATTAAAAACTTACATGATGGGAAATTATTTCTTAAAAAATAAAAAATCAGTAATTTCAAAATTGATTTATCTTTTGTACCACGCTATCAAAAATCAAAAGTAAAATTTATGTAAGTGATTTCTTTGCGTCATTGTATCCAAACTAAGCGAAATATATGCAAATGGATATTATGACGTAAAGAAATCACTTACATAAATTTTACTTTTGATTTTGGATAGCGTGGTACAAAAGATAAATCAATTTATTCATATAAATACATTACAGTGCATTGTACAGGTTCAGTGAAAGTGGTATTTTTAACAGTATATTGGAAAATTAAAAGTTTTGGTTAGATGTGTAAATATATTTAGCCAAATCGAAATTAACTAAAATTGAATTTTAAAACATTGTTTAAGGCTACATCAAGGCGTCACTTAAATTTTGATATCATATCTTTTAAAACTCATAGTTTGAATTTATGAAAAATGTGAATGATAACGCATCAATGAATAAATTTTTATACATCCTTTTAAATTTAACATAATTCTTACGCATGCAATTATAAATAAAACAAAAATAAAATGATAAAATAAATAATATAGCGTCACTTAAAATTTGATATTATTATTTTTAAGTTCCATATTTAAAATTCTTACAGCAATAAGATAAAGCGCTGCGTCACAAACTTTTAACCCGTTAAGGGTTTTTTTAATTGATTTTACCATTACACACAAATTTCGATTTTCAGGCATTCAACAAAGGTGTTGCGGAGCGCAGGAGGTACCTATCGTAGCAGAAGTATAAAAACATTGTTGATAGAGATTTTCGAGCAAATCAGTCGGTAATTAGCCTAGATATTAACCCTTAAAGACACGGGCGGTTTGGACATGCATAATGACAGGGGCGGCGTACTCTATGTACCATCGGCTTTTAAAGACCAGATAATAACTTTTAATGATTCATTTTTGTAATACAATAACCAGTAGCAGTATAAAAGCAATAAACGTCAAATTGTTAAAAACAGACTAATTTAATTAGAATTAATCACATAAATACTATGGGATTAGCGACTAGTTTGCATTGAGTGGATCTCCAATACGCCTCCCGTGTCTTTAAAAGTTAACTAAAAACATATCTGGAAAAACGCGGCACGGATCAAGGCGGCGTTAAATTTTGAACAAGGGTTTTGTTTTAGCTACATTATAAAAAGAAAAGATTATATACTACGCTGAATTTAGTTTTATGAAATGCCAAATGAAATTTAAGTATGAACTACTTTTATTGTCAGTACCGAATTAAGTTCATCACAAACAGATTAGGATAAAATTAAAAAAAGAGTTATACAGAATGGCAATATTTGACATTATTTAAGCTTCATATCTCTTTGAACTTTTATGGTAAATCCATTCATACTTTTCCAGTATATAGGGGAAATTAGGGTAATGACGCTCAGAAGGGCAATCCCGCTCAGCCAATATCTCTAAACAGAATAGAATTGAAAACGTGCGATCGGTACCGGCACCTAGCGAACTTCATCGTAAGTTCCCAGTAAGGATATAATGACCGTCGGATGGAAAGTATTTTTGTGTCCTCACGTTATTAGTTTGCAGTTGTTTTATTATAAAATTCTACGACATCTAACTTGAAGGTAAGTGGACACTCTTATTTTCAAATATTAATTTACTCATTATGTCTACAAAATATATACATTTAGCTGTACTTTAATGCTTTTATTTATTTTTGTAGTGCGTTGTTACGCCAATTATAATGCATTAAAACCCAACATGGCGATAACGGGTAATGGCGCTCGCGTGGAATTCCAGAAGTTTTGCCAGTGGGCAACTTTTTTAAAATTCAAATTTTATTGAGAAACACCACTTTTTTTGAAATGGTAAATTTCCCCTGCTTTCGCCTTAATTAATATGTCATTAAACAATGAGAATTTTACGATTTCAAAAAAGTGGTGAAAATAAAAAAACCTAAATTTTAAAAAAGTAGCCCACTATATGTGTAACACAATATGTGTGCTCAATATGTGTGAGGTGGTCCCAAAAAGTCTGCAGTGGTATGAACAGTCCACAGAACTACATATGTGACTTTCGTCTTACTTAAATGTTGTATTCAAAGTATGAGTTCAATTACCCTACCATGTCGGGCATTACCGCTCAATCGATGGTTATTTAAATAAAACGATAAAAAAAAAATTCCTTAAACTTTTATGCAAATTAGTTGATTGTAAACTGTTCCTTATGCTTTGGAGTTATACTTCGTTAATAAAATATTGATTTTTTTCTCTAAATTTGACTAGCTATTCATGTTTTCCCTTAAATGACCGCCATTCCCCTACAGCTACACCCAGCCCTACATTGTATAGTTTTTTAGAAAGTCTTATTATTCTTTTAGCAACGATTTTTTTAATAATACAGTTAATAATTTATATATTTATTGTACGGAACCACCAAAGCGCGAGTAATACTCGCACTTGACCGTTTTTTTTTAAATTTAAATATAGAACATAGGTATCTACCTACCTACTTTTAAAAATCAATATTATTGTTTCATGAAATGCTTTTGCTTTAAGTCTTAACACTTAACCCCTGTTAACGGTCTCACAGACCGCTACTATATTCAGTTTTCACAGTTTAACTTGTAATTTTCAGTTTAACTATTGATGTTAGTTCAATTTTGATTCATTTGGAAACTTAGTAATATCGCTAAAGACATCTAAATAAGGGAATTTTTATTGTAATAGCCCTTTATATAAAGTTTAGCGCAGAAACAGTATCTTACGAGTCAGTCAACCCTTTTTTTTATTCACTCTAAGATCAAGCGTTCTCGAACATCGCTCACAGCATTTATGGAACATTTTTTGTCAGAGCAGTTAAGGTTTAACCGCTGTTTGTGGTCATACTGACCGCTGTTTTTTTTTCGCGGTTTAAGTTGTAATTTTCAGTTTAACTATAGATTAGTGGGATTTACTATAGATTCTAATTTAACTATACGTATTAATTTCTTCAGGTGTTACGCTAGAGAACTAACGCTACTAACGCTTGAGACTTCTGAATAGGTGAGTTTTAATTATAGCAGTCCTCGCTCACAGTATTTATGGAACAATTTTTGTCACAACAGTTACCGGTTAACTGTTATTTGCGATCTTACAGACCGCTGTTTTCTTTTTTTTTTTTTTTCATGGTTTAACTTATAATTTTCAGTTTAACTTTTAACTGATGTGACAGAAATCATCACATAACTACTGTGAAGTGGTCTGTGAGACCGCTCTATCGAAAGATGAATAAAAGGCGCGATTAACTCGTAGGATGGTGATTTTGTAATAAACTTTTTATACAGGGCTGTTATAATTAAAATTAACCTATTCAAAAGTCTCTGGTGATAGCACTAAAGTTCCAAATTAAACAATATTTTGATAGTGTTTGTAGTTAAACTGAAAGTTATAAGTTAAACTATAAAAATTGAAAAAAGCAGCGGTCTGTGAGACCGGTAACATCAGTTAAAGGTTAACTACAAAATACTAATTAAAATAATAAAACTTGTAAAAAATCACCATAAAATAAAAAATAATTAAAACAGTAAAACTGTAAAAAATCACCATAAAATAAAAAATAATTAAAAGAATAAAACTTTGTAAAAAATCACCTGTGGCGATTTTTTAAAAGTTTTATTCTTTTAATTATTACTTATTGCCAGTTTTTGGTGCTGTTTCGCAGTATGTGTACAGTACTAGTGACATTTACTAATGCTTTTACATAACTCATTCGTTTGAGTGGAAATGAGGCAAAAACCCGCAGTAATGAGGCATAAATACGCACTGGGTATCTTTGCCCCACCACTGCGTACTTTTACCCCAACCAATGGGACAAAGATACGCAGAACAATGTTTTTTAAAAATTGCAATTTCTTACGGAAGTATAATTTAACGGAATGTCGGTTGATGGTGGCATGTGCCTAAGGCGCATCCCACACTGAGACGACAAGCGACATGTAGCGCAAAAACCGGTCGAAACAAAGGACGAAGTTGTTTCAAACCTGTTTTAAATCAGTTTTTCCAGCGAATTCAAGCGACATGTCTTATGTGTCGCTAGTGTGTGACTTGCCTTATTTATCAATCACCAAACAGACGCCAGCTATCGCGGCAGCCGTGGCTATGGTAACCGAAAAATACCCCATTAAAAAGGAAAAGCATAGCAATACGACTACAGAAAATAGTCGCCGTCCGTTCGTGATAACATCATTATTTGTAACAGAGTAGTCTTTTTCAAGCAGGATATATTACCATGTTTTTAGAGGCTGCGAAGTCTGAATGGTGGTTGCTGAGTTTAGCTCGTTATATGGTTATTATGGTTGACTAAGTTTGGACATTTCAAACGTTATTTATTTATTATTATTATTTTAATTGTGCCAAGTTAAGCCAGAGGTTAACTTTATTATTGTGCAGTTTGCCAGAAGCAATTTCCACATTGTTAAGTCTGGCTTGACTGAAAGTTTGGCAAAAAGATCTATGGCTTATTGCCTGCAAAAATAGATTTATTTATTTCTACTGGAAACCTTTAATGTTTTATTACATTGAGAATATCACCCTTAAACAGCTACTTCACTCCAGCGGAAACGATAGCTCGCTAACAGGACATATTATTAAAAATATCTCGTTTGCATTTCAATATTTTTAAATGACTTTTATATACTTTCACTTTTAGAGCCAATGAAAGTGTCCACATCAATAAATAAATAAATAAATAAATAAAATAAAAACTTCAACAAAATTAAAATTAAATTAAAAACGACAATTTCAGAAATTGACCTCAGCTATCGAATATAAAAGAAAAAGTATTTTAAAAATATAAAAATACAAACACTTATTTTTAAAAATATGTCCCATTGTATTAACATTAGCGTGAGGAGTTCTAATTTGTGATGGCCTTTAGAACTAATTGTAAGTAGAATTTTTTAAAACTGTAAAAATTTATTAATACATGGAAATTATTCTAAAGAGAAACAACATTCGCATTGCATGCAATATTTCAAATGAAAATCAAATTTCAAAGTAATTGCTTAAGAGGTTCAAAGGCCAACTTAGTGAAAAAGTTTCCATGCCGGGGCTCGAACCCGGGCCATCAGTATAGCGCACTGACGTTCTACCGACTAAATCACATGGAACGATACCCAGCCTGGAATTTCCAGGCTGTGTAAATGCCTCTCAAAATGCCTCTCAAAAAAGGTTTTTATTAAAAAAATCAATTTTTTTATTGTTTTAGGGAAAAAGTATCTAGAAATTCAGAAAGTAGACAAAATTTGCAACAAGTAAAATAGATGTCATTATGACGTAGGATGAATGGGGAGGAGGTGATTTGCCTCAGAACATGCGCCGCGGTGCTGCGTATACTAAGTTGCGCAATTCCACTTAACCACTCACATCGTTTACATTCGCCCTCCCATCTCCCCTCCGAACTTTCTCTATAAGTTTTTTGGGTCGCTGAATCCGAATTTTTAACTTCCCCCCAAAATTTCCCCCCTAATAGTTGTTTTTAAATTAAATTTCTTATTGTTTTAGGGGAAAAGCATTACGAAATTCAGAAACTAGACAAAATTTGCAACAAATAGGATATATGACATTATGATGTAGGATGAACGGGGAGGGGGAGGGCTCCTCTGAACATGCACTGCGGCGCTACGTGCATAAGTTATGAAGTTCAGGCAATAGGGATTTTTCCTGGAAAAATTAATACTAGTTCTGGATTTCGACTCACTTTATATTTTTTGGGTCGCTGAATCCGAATTTGTAACTTCCCACCAAAATTTCGCCCTGAAACACCATAAAAAATTGATTTTTTGAAAAAAATTGGTGTTTGAGAAAAGCGCGTGGGGAATGTTCGGAGGCAACCCCTTCTCCCCCTGTTTACCCTACGTCATAATGTCATGTATCCTATTTGTTGCAAATTTTGTCTAGTTTCTGAATTTTGTAATACTTTTCCCCTAAAACAATAAGAAATTTAAGTTAATAACAACTATTTTGGAGGGTTTTCGAGGGGGGAAATTTTGGGGGTAAGTTAAAAATTCGGATTCAGCGACAGAAAAAACTTAAAGTAAACCTTATAAGGAAAGTTCGGAGGGGAGATGGGAGGGCGAATGTAAACGTGTGAGTGGTTAAGTGGAATTGCGCAACTTAGTCCACGCAGCAGATACCCAGCCTGGAATTTCCAGGCTGTGTAAATGCCTCTCAAAATGCCTCTCAAAAAAGGTTTTTATTAAAAAAATCAATTTTTTTATTGTTTTAGGGAAAAAGTATCTAGAAATTCAGAAAGTAGACAAAATTTGCAACAAGTAAAATAGATGTCATTATGACGTAGGATGAATGGGGAGGAGGTGATTTGCCTCAGAACATGCGCCGCGGTGCTGCGTATACTAAGTTGCGCAATTCCACTTAACCACTCACATCGTTTACATTCGCCCTCCCGTCTCCCCTCCGAACTTTTCCTATAAGGTTTACTTTAAGATTTTTGGGTCGCTGAATCCGAATTTTTAACTTCCCCCCAAAATTCTCCCCCCCCGCACCCCCCCAAAAAAAATAGTTGTTTTTAAATTAATTTTTTTATTGTTTTAGGGGAAAAGTATGTAGAAATTCAGAAAGTAGACAAAATTTGCAACAAATAGGATGTATGACATTATCACGTAGGATAAACGGAGGGGAAGGGGGCTGCCTCGGAACATTCCCCGCGCGCTGTTCTCAAAAACCAATTTTTTTTTTCAAAAAATCAATTTTTTGGGGGGGTTGCTGGGGGAAATTTTGATGGGAAGTTACAAATTCGGATTCAGCGACCCAAAAATTATAAAGTGAGTCGAAATCCAGAACTAGCATTAATTTTTCAAGGTAAAATCCCTATTGCCTGGACTTGCATAACTTAGTGCACGTAGCGCCGCAGTGCATGTTCAGAGACAGCCATCCCCCTCCCCGTTCATCCTACATAATAATGTCATGTATCCTATTTGTTGCAAATTTTGTCTACTTTTTGAATTTCTACATACTTTTTCCCTAAAACAATAAAAAATTTAGTTTAAAACAACTATTTTGGGGGGATTGTGGAGGGGGGGGAATTTTGGGGGAAGTTAAAAATTCGGACTCAGCGACCCACAAAACTTAAAGTAAACCTTATAGGGAAAGTTTGGAGGGGAGACGGGAGGGCGAATGTAAACGATGTGAGTGGTTAAGTGGAATTGCGCAACTTAGTCTACGCAGCACCGCGGCGCATGTTCTGAGGCAGATCACCCCCCCCCCCCCCTCCCCATTCATCCTACGTCATAATGTCATGTATCTTATTTGTTGAAAATTTTGTCTACTTTCTGAATTTCTGGATGCTTTTTCCCTAAAATAATAATTTTTTTAATAAAAACCTTTTTTGGGAGTCATTTTACCAAAATGTGGTGGGGTTGCCGGGGGAAATTTTGGTGGGAAGTTAAAAATTCGGATTCAGCGACCTAAAAAACATATAGTAAGCCTTTTTCCAGAACTACTATGAATTTTGCTAGGTAGAGCCCCTATGCGGTCTCTATTGCCTGGACTAAAAGCAAAAAGGATTTTATTGAATCATTTTTCACAATTTTGTTTATGGAAGACCAGCTAATAGTACTGATTATGAAAAGAATTGTACCACTTGAAAAGTTCATTCCACTTTAAACACTTTTTCCACAAAGTTTATTCCACTTTCGTGCGTGTAGAACGTTCAAAATGAGAGGTTGCTATTGCGATGAAGGTATAAATTTATTTCAGCGTATTGTATGAAAATGAAAATTTTTATTTATTTAATCATTTCCATTCAAAGGAAAAAATGATAAAAGTCTTCGATACAATAGGAAAGGGGATTCCAGTTTCACAAGAATTTTACTGATGAATTGTTCGGGTATATTAATACATGGAAATAATTCTAGAGAGAAGCATTCGCCTTGAATACAATATTTCAAATGAAAATCAAATTTCAAAGAAATTGCTTAAGAGGCGCAACATATAATAGTGAGAAATTTTCCAGGCTGGGTATCGTTCCATGTGCTTTAGTCGGTTGAACGTCAGTGCGCTATACTGATGGCCCGGGTTCGAGTCCCGGCATGGAAACATTTTCACTAAGTTGGCCTTTGCACCTCTTAAGCAATTACTTTGAAATTTGATTTTCATTTGAAATATTGTAAAAATTTAACTTGTAATTTCTTTAAATGCACTCTTTTGTTTCTCTATTTTAGGATTCAAAGACATGAAACAATTATAGAGAAGAATGTTGCATAATGTTAATTTGGTAAATACTATACTTTGTTATTGTTATTATGTTGTATATATATTTGTTGTATACTGTGTTGACTGTGAACTGTGTGAACTATTATCTGTAACTGTATGAAAATAAACTTTGTAATTATGTTATAGCCTGTACTGTTTTATTCTAACTTTGTTCTTTTTAATTTCTTCAAACTTTTCAAATATTTTGTTGTTGTGGTTTTATATTTATTCAGATTTGAGAATAGGGCAATTTTAATTTTAAAATGAGTTTTTTCTTTTCCGAGAAGTTTCAGTGTTTCAGCAATATATTCCACTTTGGCCATAAAGAAATTAAAATAAATTATATTTTCTTTGATAAAATTATATATGAAGTTGAGATTGGGGGTTGTGTTTATATTAATATAGTTTTGTTCAAAGTGGAATGTTAGCCGGGCGCAAATCTCGCCTATAGCATCTTTTTTTTAACACTGCCTGCAGCATTTTTTATTGTTCGCTTAGTAAACTAAAAACAGTGCTTCGATGTTGAAATTTAATGGCTTCGTTTATGGTATTATTTATTGTTTTACTGTTTTATAAAAATTAAGTGAAAATTAGGTATTTTAGATTGAAGTTATGTATTTTAAATAAAATAAGTGAAAGGATTATATTTTTAATGAAATAGGAAAAAAAATGCGATGCGATTTTGGATATTTGGCGATTTATTACCTGCACCCGGTTAACATAAAAATACAGATTTCTTTATTTCTCTATCAGAATCTTCCGATTTGGCGAATGCTTAAGCAAGTAAAATAAATTATAACATGCAATAATTACCATATATTTTAGGGAGAACCAAACGACTCGCCAGGGATGGCTAGTTTTGCAAGAAATTAGAATTTCATGATTGGCAGCTATATCTTGATATGATATGATACTATTATATCACATCATGATATGATAGTTATGTCTAAACTAAATTTATTTCCTAATTGCGTGAAATTTATTAGGAAAAATAGAAATTTAAGAGCTAATATACTCTGATATAATAAATTATTAATCAAATTAGACATATAATACAGTTTGCTTTGAATTGGTTATGTAAATGGACTACTTGTTTTTAGATAATGTTTTCAATTACTTTATAAGAACTAGAAGTATATGCAGTTAATTGAGAATTGGTGTGCCTAATAAATCTCCTAAACAAATTAAAGTGCATTATTGGAAGTTATTGGGGATTACCTACCAGGTAATTGAATGGTTAACACCGTGGCCTTCCATTCAACTATGTCGGATTTAATTCCTAGGTGTGGTAGAGTATTTGTGGTGATTTGGAATCTACTTTAAACTATAAGTCCTTGTCTACTCAGTCTATATAGCATAAAAATGTATGACAAACCTCATTTGACAAACCTCCGATTATATAGAATCCTGCACAAAACACGCACAACAATGAAAAGTACGACTATTAGCGTACAGGTAAAATATACGAGGTGCATTCAAGTTCTAAGGCCTCCAATTTTTTTTCTAAGTAACTACTCACCCGAAAACTATGAAACTGGTGTTACTTCTCGACGTAATCTCCTTGCAGACGTACACATTTTTCACAACTTCGACGCCATGATTCCATGGCCGCGGTGAAGGCTTCTTTGGGAGTCTGTTTTGACCACTGGAAAATCACTGAAGCAAATCGTGCTGTTTCACCCGCACATCGGGTTAACGTTACATAACAGTTTCTTCGCGAAAACAACTTTGAAGTGATTTCTCATGCTCCCTACTCACCTGACCTAGCTTCTAGTGACTTTTGGCTGTTTCCAATAATGAAAGACTCTCCGTGGCCGCACATTCACCAGCCGTGCTGCTATTGCTTCAGCGATTTTCCATTGGTCAAAACAGACTCCTAAGGAAGCCTTCGCCGTGGCCATGGAATCATGGCATCGACGTTGTGAAAAATGCGTACGTCTGCAGAGAGATTACATCTAGAAGTAACACCAGTTTCATAGTTTTTGGGTGAGTAGTTAGTTAGAAAAAAAATCGGAGGCCTTAGAACTTGAATGCACCTCATATATACCAAAAATTGAATAATATAAAACTGATGGCCATTCGCGAAAATTTGGGAAGCACTTCGTTTTAACTAAATATGAAGAGCCGATGAGTCATCAAAAAATAAGGTTCTCTTACCATGTTTTGGGAGCATTTCTAACTCGGGGAGCGGGAGGGGAAAGCTGAAATATTTTTAAGTAGGTCAAAAGACGGGTATCGTTTATTATGCTTTTTTAATCGAATGATGCCATTTGCAAATCAATACGATCATTTGTTACATAGTTTCGTTAAGTTTTATGAATGTAAAGTCGAAAATTATACTTTAGTGCAGGTAAAGTAAGTTTTTACAGCAGCAACTGATAGCCAATCACAAAAATTTGTTAAGAACTTTGGCACTAGAAATAAAGATCCGACGAGTCCCTTAAAAAATGAAGTTCTTTTATCAAGTTTTTTTGTGAGGAGGGGGGGGGGGAGGAGACTTGAACTTATTCTTAAAAAGTCAAAGGCGGTATCGTTTGTTATGATTTTTTTCATTCTGAATCAAATGACACCGCTCGCAAGCCAATACGATCATTATTTACAAAGTTACGGCAGGTTATAAGTAGTGGATTTTGGTAAATTTAATGACTTTGAAGTGAACTCAAAACTATCCTGATTTTATTTATTGCTATTTTGAGGACATTTAATAATTTTGAGATGACTTAATATGATATAGAGAACTTGTTTTGAACGTAAAATAAATGTGACAAAAGTATACTCAAAAATAAAGTATAATTTTCCACTTTGTAATGATAAAAACTGCAGTAACTGTCTTACAAATGATCGTTTTGACTTGCGGATAATGTTATTCAAATCGGAATTAAAAGATACATACGAAACGATATCCTACTTGCCCTATTTAAAAAAAGTTGAATTTTGCCCCTCTCGAGCTAAAATGCCCCCCCCCCCCCCCAAAAAAAAAAAAAACACGGCAAAACAACTTTACATTTGGGGACACACCGGATCTTAATTTCTAGTGCCAAAACGAAGTTTATTTCAAGCTTTAGTGAATAGTTGTTACTGTACACATCCTATTTTACCTGCAAAAGTATAATTTTTGGCTTTGTGTTCATAAAACCTGCCGTAACTTTGTAAGAAATTATCGTATTGACTTGCTGATGATTTCACCTGATTCGGAATTAGAAAATACATAATAAATAATATCCTCTTTCACCTACTTAAAATTCTTTTGAGTTACCCCCTTCCCCGAGCTAAAAATGACCCTTTTTGCCTACAGAACATGGTAAAACAACTTTATTCCTTTAGTACTCATCGGATTTTCATTTTTAGCATCAAAACGAAGTTCTTCCCAAATTTTGGTGAATGCACATCTGCTGTCTCAAAAAATTCTATTTTACCTGTAAACGCAAAATTCAGAGAATTAACAACATTTCAATGAAATTACTGCATATTTGCAGCTATGCTTGTCGTGAACTTGTCATGACAACATTCCGAGTTTGTAGATGTTCTGATTGCAAGTTTACAATGCGTTTGCAAATAGTGTGACATCGTAATATTACTAGTTTGCTATGAGTTTGCAGTAAGCTTGATGCAAGAAGACTGCAACTTGCACGACAAGTTAGCTGCAAGTTCAAAGTATGGTGACTTCGGAGTTTGCATAATCTTGTTGCAGTCTTGTTATGAACTTTCAGACTTGTCATGCTGAGCTTGCTGCAACTTTGAAAGTCTGCAAAGTAAGATTGCTGAAAATTTTCTGCAAATTAAAATTGCTATCTGGGTTGTGTGTTTATTAGAATATAAACTAGCCGAACTTTGCTTATCTAAACGCTTCCATATTGTCAACTATTTTTTTTATCAGTTTTTCAAATTTTAAGTGAAAAACACAATTTTTACCCACCGTCCTAGGGCGGGCATTTACACTAGTAGGTAATAAGTATAGAAGTCACATGGGTATTTTAAGGGGGAAAAAATAGCAAGGTAAATCTATGAACGAACGGCTCCGTAAGTACTTACGTACATTATCTATTATCCAGGGGTCGCATTATATAGGCAAAATTTTATTGTTCCTACCAGAACCCTTAATGAGTTACCTTCATAATCATTTTATTTAACACATTCTAAAGAAAGGTGCGAAGATATTATTTTCAAAATATTGGTAGGAACAATAAAAGTTTCCTTATAGAATGCGACGCCTGTGTATCGTACAATTTCAAGGTTTGGCTATCTCGCTTTCAGGGGCAAGTTACTTGCATTCGTAAAATGTTGAAATAGTTTAATGACACCTACATTTACAAGAGAATCTATTTGTTAACAAGTAAAAGTATATTTTCGCGTAATTAATAAATGTGAAATTTTCATTATACAATTCCGGTGCCAATGTGGTAATTAGGGATTAAAATTATGTGTTGCCATAACGGCGACACCGACTCTCAATGGGTTAAGAAATTTGGTTTGATACTACCCAATATGCTTTTTAAAAATTTTATTGCATAATTTTAATAAGGTATTCTATAGTTTCTTTTATTGTGAGCACAAAACAGTGGTGAAATTTATTTCCCGTATTAAGAGAAACTCACACACACACACACACACACACAAAAAAAGTATAACTATTGAGGTAATTGAATCCAGCATGGTACAGTTACCCCGGATACATGTCCCTGTTACAAAATTATGGGGTAACTGGGACACCTGCTTACATTTGAAACATGAAGTAAATACGTATAGATATCTAATAATATTAATGTAGTTATATGCCTAATCTTAAAAAAAAAGATTTTTTAATAAAAGTACTTACAGTATTTTAATAAAAAGCCGAGGAAGTTCAACCATGTTGACGTTGATTTTAAAAAAAGAAACGTAAATTTTTGACAACCTATCACAGCAATATGAGACTTATGATTGAGTTGAGACACGTTGTTTTAGGAAGTAGAGATTAAGGTGCATTGTTCACAAAAGCTTAAACTTAAAAAACATCAACAGTTTTTTTTATAAAATAGCCTATAGCCCAGTTACCTCGTGGGTCCAGTTCCCCAAGTAACCTTATAATTCAAACTGAAATTATACACCAGAATGATTCACCATGAAATTCTATTTCCTACTGCAATTTTTAAATAAAACAAACATAAAAGTTACCATTTTGATCATTTCATTTTATAATCTCGGAAATATATGATATAAAACTTTATATTTACTATCGAAAACTTGAATAAGTTGAAAACATACTGTTGACAACTAAATATAGTATTTGATAAATAAATAGTTAGAAATATCAGTTATTATCTTTATATTACGCTGAGTACTTCTTTTATTTTTAGAGCTTATAATTTTCTAGTATTTCGTGTAATACGTTTCTAAACAAACAAAATCGTACACATCTAAAATCGTACAAAAACCCTTAACGGTTTAAAAGTTTGTGACGCGGCACTTTACTTCATGGATTTAAGAATTTGAAATGGGGTCTTAAAAATAATGCTACAAAATTTTGGGTGACGCTGTGCTATTAACTAAAATATATACAAGTATTTTTATTTCATAATTTCCTTTTTTCTGTTTATATTCACAGTGTGAACATTATTTTCAACATGAAAAAATATATAAAATTTATTCACTGATGCTTTTACATTCACATCGTTGTACAGTCAAAGTATGGGTTTTAAAAGAAATCATATCAAAATTCGAGTGACGCCGTGATGTGACTGTAAAAGATTTTTTTTTAAATTCCATTGCAATTATTTTTGTTTTGTCTTCTAAAGTACATTTACACATTAAAATAATGCTTTTAATTAATAATTAATAATATACTTAAAAATATCAGTTATTACCTTTATTTTGCGCTAAGTACTTTTTCAATTTTTGGAGCTTCTAATATTCTAGTATTTTGTGTAATACGCATAAAGTATGATTTATATTGTATCTAATCTGATATTGTGTGAATATTAAGATAAATATTTTCTTTTGTGATCAATTAAGTTGTACTTCTATTGAAATAAAATTAAAACTTTAAATTAAAATTCACTGTCAGCTTTTTTGACATTTAACAAACAGAATTATTCAGTAATTTTAGAGTGATGAAAAATAACTTACGGATTTTCAATTATTGAGATTTTAAAATTTATTTATTCTTTTAATGGTTTCTACTTTTGATTCTTAATATATATATATATATATATTTTTTTTTTTTTTTTATTGAAGATCATTCCATATTCAAACGGCTTCACGAGGTCTTAAAAATTCTTAAGAGAAAAATGTATATTAATATGCTTTTTCGGATAAAAAAAACACTAAAAATTATAATTTAATATTTGATTGATAAAACTCCCCTTTTATCCGAGTTTGTAGCTCTTCGAAAAAAAAATGTTACAAAATAAATTATTTTTAAATATTTAAAAAATATAACTTCAGAAGTTATTTAATTCATCCCTAGAAATCTGTAATCTTGGTACTTTAACGATTTTATTTTCATAATTAATTACGTGTTTAATGTGAGAGTTAATTAAGATGCAAGAAGTTTTCCAAATAAAGTTCCTTTATATATTTTTTGCTTTCCGGAATTAGCATTTTTAGTTAGCATTCGTTATGAAGACAGTTAATTAAGAAGCAGTAAGTTCGTTGAAAATAAACGTCATTATTATGTTTATTGTGTTTTTAGACATGACATTCTTAATTATTCTTTGTGTTGTTAGAAATTACATTATTCTGAGATGTGATTTTTTTTTTATTTTAAAGTTAATTGTGAAAAAAGAAATTTGTAAAATAAGCTTTATCGTTTTCTTTATTGCTTTTCAGAAATTTCATTCTTAGTTATTCTTCGTATTGTTAAAACTTGCATTATCTTTCAGAATCTGACTGCCCTAACATTAGTGTAAAGTGGTTTAAGAAAAAGTTTCTGAAAATAGAGATAAATGAAAATACTCATAATATGGCTTCAATATATTAAAATAAAAACGTTTTTATTTGTACTATTTAAAAAGAACCTCTCTAAACTACTTTTACGTAGTCAGCGGACATTTAATTAAGAACTATTCTAAGTACAATTGACACTCACTGCAGTTTCTAGTTATTTTATTTTGGAAGCGTTATTGTTATGTTATTCGAAAAAATAGATATTGTGTTTTTGGACTGGAGTAAACATTACGATAAAAAACATTATGTTTTTCTGGTAACATTAATTTCCGTTTTTGTTCCATTCATTGTTATTTTTGAAAAAATGAGTTTTTACAGATTTTTTTTTGTTTTTCTTCTTCTTTTTTTCTTTTTTTTGCGAATTATTCGGATTAATCTGATAAGATTTTCATTTTTTATTATTTATTCAACAAAAATGATTTAATTTTTTTTTTCAGTTTAACTCTATATTATAAGGCAAGTATATATGTTTGCTTAGTAGAGGAAAGGATAATGCAGTATAATTTAATTTAGGTTTAATAACTTTTGAAACAATTGTAGAGAAACAACCAGCTTACCCAAAATTTTAAAATAATATATTCGCTTGATTGTTTCTAAATTATATATATATAACATGCTTTATTAAATATAACGTCTATTGTGAATAAATACCTAAAATACAGAAAACTTATTACGATAAAATTTTTTTAACTATTTGTGTAGATGTTGATGAGGCAAGACAGAAATGCCAGAAATGGAAAAAGACAGAAATGGAAAATTGTTAGACTTAAAAATATTTGAGACAGTGCTTACCATTGGATTGCCAGATTTCGGACATCTAATTAAATGTAATGTTCTGTTTATGAGAATCTATCAAATTAGCAGTTAATATGATCTTCTCCAAAACTCTTACAACACTAAAATAAAAAAAAAATATTCTGAAAAAAATCCACCTTTTGAAAAGTTGTTAGTGAAACGTAGCAAAAACATTTCTGTAAAAATAGATGGTATGACTAATTCTCTCAACAATCTGCAGTAAAGTGTGCAGTCATTCCGTCGGTTTTAAAAATATTGGTTTTCTGACCACATTACACCCTTAAACATTTGCAGCAAACTCCTCCTATCCTCCCTGTCATTCGGCCATTTTTATAGGAAATAGTTACATAACCGTAAGTTAACTGTATTCTTACCGTACAATGAGAAAAAAATACCACCTTCACCTAGAATGAATATGTAGTCATTTTCTGAATCCCTAAACTAGAAATATAGATTTCCGAGATATGCCAATAGGGTAAACAACTAAGCTGAATAGACGAAATGATCTAGAATTTCCAGTCTTTTGTTTTCTAGGTGACGAAACGATAATGAATCGTTTCAGTAGGGAAAAAGTATCGGTTGATTTCTGGATTGGATCCATAAACTAGAATTATAGTTACTAAAACTAGCCTCTTGTGTTCGCATCTATTTTCAGAGATTTTTAAAAAAGTTTGACCACGAGAATATAGGAAAACACTCTCGAATTCTAGTAGGAAACTCTAGAACTCTCTAGCAAAGGGAATTAGAATTTATAGAGATGACATGGAGCCATTTTTTGTTACAGCCAGAATTTAGATTCAAGATGACGTAGCCATTTATTTCTCAGTGTAATATGGCCAATAATACAGCCATATACGTTTCATAATATGGTCAAATAACCGTTATCTTTGAAAACGATCGGATGAAGGGACAGTTTTCAGCAGATTTTTATCAGTGTAGAAGCATATCTGACTATATTATCAACCTTATTGTAGTCAGAATAGAGTTAAATTACTGTTATGTAACCCTTTTCTATAAAATAGTCCGAATGACCGAATAATTTGCTGCAAATCTTTAACAGTGAATATAAGACATAAATGTTCCATGTAAAAGTTTGCAGTAGTCAGCTTTCAACTTTATAATTAACAAGATTCACGTCTTTTCAAACATCAGCAATTTTTTTTATGAACCAAGCACAGCCATCCAGCATCTTTAAAATACACAAAATTGAAATACTTAGAAAGCATAAAATTCTAACAAAATTAAATTTATTTCTAACGACTTTCATTTTTACCAATCATACATTTCTTATTCGTTTTTTCTGTCTATCATACGCTAAAATGCAAGCAGTTTAGAAAATACTTTAAACGCAAAATATTGAATATTTTCATTTGAAATAAAAAAAATAAAATTTAAATGAAAAATAAAGTACGAAAGGTACTTAATATAATTTATTTCATGCATGTAAATATAAATTTCATAAATCATGAAACGTTGCATAAAATTCTTGTCAAAATAGTGAAAGGCTCTAGTTACATGCACGAAATTCATAGAATACTGGCAGCTGGTAAAAAGACGTATTAATTTTGAAGCCGACAAATTCAGTTAACTTATATAAATTTGTTGGTCATGGCTGAGATCGGCAAATTCTAATTGAAAACACTGATATTTTTTTTGCAGTTGCATCATTAATTCGATTGTTAGAGAGTAAATATAGCAATGGAATGGGTGAGAACTTTTTTAGTTTCTCCAGGAAAAATCCCAGTATCTATAGTATCCCAGTAGGGCTATAATCCCAGTTCCAATCATCTTTTGAAGTTTTTACTTCTCCGCCACAAGGTTTCCGCCATTCAAGCAAATGACTCAGTGCCCACGGAATGCTCCAAACGAGGGTCATCCTCCAGATGGTGATTTTAAAGATAAAGTTCGAATCGTTTGGTAATTTTAAATGTGTGTTTTATGTTCAATATCGATTTTATATGTATGTACGCGGATTAGCATCAAGTGTTTATTTTAATATTTATTTACACATTAAATAAAATACCTTTAAATCTTCTTTGGTGCAAAGAAGAATTGATTGACTCACGCATTCAATATTTATCGATGATGCGTTTTATAGTAATGAAGAAGGAAACTATGCTATAATTAAACATAATCACACATTTTTTTATACTTTGTTTACTTTTGCATATAAATGTTTCGTAGCATATTGCTTGGCAATTTTATTTTTAAGCTTGAATAAGAAAATTTCCCGCTAATATTTCTTTAACATTAACGACTTTTGATTAACATTAAAAAGAAGAATAAAAACTAATACATCACGCATAGATTATGAAATATTTTCCTATATTACGAGAATATTGTTACTAAATAGTCAGTTTCATCGCCACTATACAAGTTCTATAAATAATGTAAGTTGTCGTTTCCAATTAAATGTTTGGTGCCAAATTTTGTCTACAAAGTCGGCAAAGCTCAAAACAGTCAGTGCTATACTTGGGTATACGTTATTTTTATTGTTGTACATGCTTGTAAAACTAATATTTTCTTTGAGGTCGAGTGTAACATCCATAAATAAGTCATAATACATTATTTTTATTAATTTTACATTTTCTTTGCGATTTCAAGGTATTTAAAATGAACATGGGGCTTTAGTAACTTTTCCATGCAATGTGAATGATTCCAGATATTATTTAAATACTCCAATACATACAGGTAGACACATTTTGTTTAGCAAAATTCAGAGAAGAATACAGTGAGACAGTTTTTACTCTGTGTTTATATATGTAATGCACCATTAATTATGGCTGTAGGGATCTAATAACCACGGTTTTTGTCTTATATCATCTGTTCTGTTATCTGGACTTTTGCGTATCCGAAAAAATTACAGTTCGAACTGGTTTGGATAGTCAGCGTTTTATGATATAAAGCAGGCATGCCAAACTCGTTAGCCACTGAGATATAAATTAAGCATTGCATTTGCATTAATAATTAAGCACTCTTGGGCCACTTTGCAAAAAAAGGGAGTAAATTTATTTTATTACCGTCGCACGGAATTAAATTTGTACATACAAAATAAAATGCAGCCTTGTAAAAAAAAAAAAATTAAAGCTACACCAGAAAATGTATAACACACACCGGAAAACCTTAAAAGGAACAGTTATTAAGTAAAATACATCAATTATTAATGTTGAAAAGTGTGCGAACTGCGGCAGGCACATCCAGCCACCTACCGAGGGTGCATTAAAAACTCCTATAGTGGGGAAAATAATAACCAAAACAGCAACATTTGGAAAATGATTTTTTCGAAGACTAAAATTTAAGACATAAAGAATCGCACGGAGTTGTTCATACATTACGTACGCCATGAATTAAACATTAATAGTGTTATTACACGTGGACCAATCCATTTCAAGTGGTCCAGAAAATCATCAATTCGTTGCTTGACCATTTTTAAAAAATCTGAAATTTTTTGTACAACAACCCTACCATGATGGAAGTTCAAAATGACTATTATTTTAATTTTATTAATTTTTGTTTGTGCATGGCGGCCATCTTTATTTCATCGTCTGCAGCAATTTTCTCACAAGAAGGGTTTACGGAATTGTAAATAATTCATTGTTTATTTATCCAATTCAACTGCGGATTAAAGCAATTTGTACAGAATACATTGGGCTAAAAATTTGGTATTGGAGTAGTTTCCGAAACTAACTGCTTATTGGTAAAATTTAAGCATAAAGTTTCAGTTTTTTTCCAAAATTTGTCCGTTTACAAGAGGAAATTTTTCTAGCAAGGAAAACTGTCAACATGACATAATTTTTTTTACATATAGGCCGAAAGTACTTGTACTCACACGCCGAGTAGTAGATCTGGGCCTTGCTTTCTCTTCGCTAAAAAAAATCCCAAATTTTTCAAAAATGACAAAAATCGGACTTTTCAGACTTTGATACCTCTGGTGGGGCACGAGATAAAAATCTGAATTTTTTTTTATAAAAGTATTGTATGGTAGTGGTATGCACAAGAAATTTCAGGATGGAGATTTGACTACAAGCTGAGATATGGCAAGGGCAACATATCAAAACAATACTGCCAAACTCTTGTTTTGTTGTAGTCACAGCTAAGTATTTATCTCAGAGTATTCTTTAAATTTATTTTTTAGATTATCTTTAAATAATAGTAACAGAAAATAAACCTTTTGCAATTGATTTAAAAAATAATTATGCCTAAGGCTTACATTTTGTATGGTTTCAGTATTGTAATTTTAGTAACTAAAAGAAACATCAGCACTTTTACATATATATACAAGATCTGAGACAACAACAAAATAGGGAAAGAGAAAAGCTGTTAATGTTGGCATACTTGTCGAGACATGATCAAACGTGTCAAAACACATTCTTGTTTGTTGGTTCAAAAACCACAATTTTGATCTTTCTCAAAATTTAATTTGTAGGAACCAACTCTTGTCATCTCTTGATAACTCATTGAAGATCTTGGCCCTGCTGGCTCATTGAAATATACTTTGAAATCACTATGTGCAAGTCTCAATTCATTAATAATTCCTAGCTTACTTCTTATGCAAAAATGTGATTTTTCTGCAGTATAAATTTTGAAAAGGCTTTGGGTATCTTTACTTTCTGAAAATTACTTGAGGCTGATGCATGGTAACATCGCATAATGTTTCATTTACAGGAACAAACTTATAGTAGGAACAAGTTTCAGGGACTGGCAAGCAGCATTAAAATTGTGGTTTTTAAACCAACAAGCAGGAATGTGTTTTGACAGGTTTGATCATGTCTCAACAAGTATGCAACATTAACAGCTTTTCTCTTTCCATATTCTGTTTTTGTCTCAGGTCTTATATATATATATATATATATATATGTGTGTGTGTGTAAAAGTGCTGAGGTTTGTTTTAGTTACTAAAATTACAACAAAAATTACTGAAACCATACAAAATGTAGGCCTTAGGCATAATTATTTTTTTTAATTAATTGCAAAATGCTTTATTTTCTGCTACTATTATTTAAAGATAATCTGAAAAATAAATTTTAATGACACTCTGAGATAAATACTTAGCTGTGACTACAACAAAACAGTATAGTTTGGCAGTATTGTTTTGACATGCTGCCCTTGCCATATCTCAGCTTGTAGTCAAATCTCCATCCTGAAATTTCTTGTGCATAACACTACCATACAATACTCTTATAAAAAAAAAAAAATCAGATTTTTATCTCGTGCCCCACCAGAGATATCAAAGCCTGAAAAGTGCGATTTTTGACATTTTTGAAAAATTTGGGATTTTTTTTTAGCGAAGAGAAAGCAAGTCCCAGATCTGGAACTCGGCGTATGAGTACAAGTACTTTCGGCCTATTTGTAAAAAAAAGTATGTCATGTTGAGAGTATTCCTTGCTAGAAAAATTTCCTCTTGTAAACGGACAAATTTTGGAAAAAAACTGAAACTTTATGCTTAAATTTTACCAATAAGCAGTTAGTTTCGGAAACTACTCCATTACCAAATTTTTAGCCCAATGTATTCTGTACAAATTGCGTTAATCCGCAGTTGAATTGGATAAATAAACGATGAATTATTTACAATTCCGTAAACCCTTCTTGTGAGAAAATTGCTGTAGACGATGAAATAAAGATGGCCGCCATGCACAAACAAAAATTAATAAAATTAAAATAATAGTCATTTTGAACTTCCATCATGTTAGGATTGTTGTACAAAAAATTTCAGATTTTTTAAAAATGGTCGAGCAACGAGTGCTGGACCACTTGAAATGGATTGACCCACGTAAAAATTGCAAGCAACAAAAATCGCCTGCGACCCGTCAGATTTCTTAATACTTACGAATTATCCACCTGAAACTTACGTATTATCCACTTGAAACTTACGTATTATACAAGCATTTCATTGGCTGTTCGGGCTTTTCCATCGTCAGATTTCTTGGCAATCTGACGACCAATTCTAAATGAAATTTCATTCTTAAACTTCTAAACATCCCACAATATTACTTTTTACACCGTCGTATAGAGAAAAAAATGTACTTTTAAATGCAATTTGTTTAAAAGCTGTATCTCAATGTGTTTCGGAGTTATTAATTTTTTTTGTAATTTTTATTACTTTTTTGTCATAGTGGCAACAGAAGTATCCATCTCTGTTGAAAGTAAAGGAAAATACAGATTACTATATAGACGAATCAGAAAACGAATAAAATGCGGATTAAACCAATAAAATGCTTCAGATATGCTTTTGATTTCCTACCCTGACGAGGACAATAACCATTTTCCCAAATGGTTAATAAAAACAATCCAGCTAAAAACAGCGATAGGCGAGTTACCAAGGAAACCCAACAATTAAACGGAATTCTAAAAGACTTCAACTACACCAAAAATAAACACCAAGCTAAATCTAATCTAAAACTATTGAAACTACACTTGAAAATGCAGAGTCCCCAGTTGAAGGCGCTTCTATTTCTCAAAACACTGAAAAAACTAGCTCTACTAATAATGATAAAACTAACGTTAATCCACCCAATTCAGCCAACATACCACCTAGCTATACCAATGATATACAAGATATCTTCTATACTTTCCAGGATATTAAGGAAATTGTGCAGATTACTAAATTTCTTAAATGCATTAAAAAACATATCTACCCTAACTAAAAAATATTCCAATAATTATTCAAGAGTTCGACAATTTGACTAATGATATCTCCACCCCCAACCATGTCTGGACACCATCTTAATTCTTTTATTGTTTTATCCTGGAATTGTTCCACCATCAATAATAAAATCAACGAATTACGTTCTTCTGTATCTAACCATCCTAATACCGATATTATTCTACTTCAAGCGGTGCATAATTCCAGTATTAGTATTATTATTTCTGGCTATATTTTTTACCATACCCTCCGTCCTGGTTCCAATCAGGGCGGAACTGCCACATGCATCAAACATCACATTCCACATTATCCTGTCCAACAAACAACATACACAGGTCTTGGCTATACGGGAATTTTTGTACAATTGCCACAGATTAACATTAACTTTGTTTCTATATACGTTAGACATTCACGTTTATCCAAGGTCAACGACCTTACACGACCTTTCTCACAAAATACGCACTGTTTCATCGCAGGTGATTATAATGCACATGGAACTGTCACTGAACCACTCGACGTGGTAACTCACTACACACCTTTGTCACTCACTTAGAACTTAACTTATATGCACCGAACACTCCTATTACTTCTACAGTTATCAATGACCTAAGTTCTGTCCATCTGCCTGTTTGCTTTAAAATTGATTTTGTTGACCCCCCCCCCCCCCTTCTGTGACTGTGAATTGGAGTAAATTCAAAAATATTCTCACTAATTCTGACGTAACGTTCCATAATATTAGTAACACTGATGATATTGACAATGCTGTCAATAACTTTCAAAACTTAATTATAGGTGTTCAAAATCAAGCTACTTATCAATATACTCCCCTACATTCATTTGTAAAATGTAGTAAATTTATATCGAATGTTATTGTATTAAACGAGGAAAAATCTGTCAATATATTATTTTATATATAAATCTAAATTTTTTTTAATATACTGACAGACAAAAATTATTTATTTCATTAGATACTGGCTATTACGGCTGTGAATGGCTATGTAATAGAATATGACTATGCCATAGTTATGTAATTACTATTTCAAATCCAGTGAACTACTAAATTACCGGATGAAACATATTATAAGCTATTCGCTTGTCACGTTCTATCTGTTTTAATGTATTTTGTATTATTATTCAGAATTAAATCTACAATGACTATGTATGCGGTACAGTATTATTATTATTGTTGTTGTTGTTATTATTATTATTGTTATTATTGGCGAGACGTTGGGATATTACATTGAACCGTTAAATGATATTTATTCAACAATGTAAAAAACTATTAACTACTCAAATTAGTGCTTTCATACATCAAGCACAAATTGGGAATGATATATTTTGCTGACATTTATAAAAATTTATCGATAAAAATTAATATTTATTTTTTGTCTAATATGAGATGCTTTTTACAGAATATTGGAGTTACTATTGTATTTTTAATTACTTCCCATTCAAATTTAGCAATGATGGAGGACTACCTTCAAGAAAAATAGAATTTCTTTTAGTAAATATAAACATATAGTAAAAAATTCTAAAAAATTACAAATATTTTATGGAAAGGTCAAAATGTCATAGATTTAGATTTAATATTGATTAAATGAGATAGAAAGTGATATAAAAAAATTTAATGTCCTTTAATGTTTTAAATTAAATGCATTTTCACCGTTAGTGATTATTTTTATTCATTATTTTGAGGGAGGAAAATTCAAAACATAAATAAAAATATAAAGGTAATAAAAAACTTACTCAAAAGGCTTAAAATATATTAACTTTGAGTATAGATTAGCTTTATATTTTATTTTATGTATGATACGAGTTCTGTAACTTCAAAAGAAAATAAATTTTAATTCAAAAAATGTATGTTCTATTTGTATTGTAGGTATGTGTTTGAAATTTCTGAAATAAAAATGTTTTGCGGTTAAATGTTGCAGATCTTGGAATCTGAAATTTTATTTCAAAGCATTTCTTTTTTGGACGATGAATATACGGCATGTTAATAATAACACCAAATCTTTCTTAAGTTTTATAATATCTAAAAAAATGTAAAGAAGTTCTAATAAGATTAATTAAATTAAAATAATCAGATATAGTGTTTTAGTTTTTAATTAAGTCTAGTAATGACCTATCTTATAATTGTAAACCAGTATTAACAAATTCATTATTTTCATAAGAGTGACTTCAACCAATGAACATATCAAGTTAGCTATAACAGAACTTATTGTGGTTTACATTATGAAAGGGTCATATTTGCTTCAATTTATAGTAATTCATTTAGTGACTAACTAATAAACTAGAGAGCTCATCTATTAGTCACAAGTCAAAGTTTAACTATTAATATAATACATACAGTTGACAGATATGGTAAAAGTTATTTTATGATTAGGTCATATTTCGCCTTTAACTTGTGCACTATCGTGTCAGATGTTTTGATCCCAATTACAACAGTTAAATTAATAGTAACATTTATTATGCAAGATTGCAAACTGTTTTGGATATATTTCGAAGTGCTTATTAGCATAAAAGAAAATTTTGCACGTAATTAGTATGTGGTATGGTATGGAAATAAACAAATTTTTTTTTTACTAATTCATATGTATTTTTTAAATTTAAAAATGGTTCAATGCACGAATTTTCTAAAGTTAATTTTGTTTTTCAAATAGTTCCACGTTTCTGATTTTTGTATTTTAATTGTTTCAAATACATTCTTTTTTTTTTAACACTAAAAGGACCGGAAATTCTACTCAAGTTTTATAAAAACATTTTTACACCGGGATTTTTATTTAAATCTCATGTTGTAAAGATTTGTATGGTCTCACAATATCCCCTGCAAAAAACCCTCAGTGGTATAGATTCACTATATAGGAAAATCTAATGTGTGTTCCAAAGCAGAGAGAAAATATAGCTAAGTTCACTAATCTGAACGGTAAGATAAAACGAACCATTCGATCACCATCGATCTACTACGTTTGAGAGTCTACGACAGTTCTTCTCTCATGCAAGGGACCACCGGTCGTGTCTTTGATGCACTGCGTGGGAAATAGGAAACATATTTTCCCATGAGAAGATTTCCTCTCGCAGGTTCCGTGTGTAAAGATGGAGGCGGCACCCCGGCCGACCACTCAGTGAACAGCTGTCAAAGATTTTTGACAGGAGGAGACGGCGAGTGGCTAAGAGACTTACCATTGTTTTAGACCAAGATAATTTGAATATATAGGAGACGAGGATTATTTTTTGTTAGTAAGTAAATTTCTAGACTCCAGAGAAAGTTGCTTTCAGGTTCTACCTGAAAAGGCGATGTAAAATCTCTGCGGGTTAAACTCTAGGTTTCACGGGCAACCGACCAGAGTGGAACAACAGCCGAGACGGCTAAGAGACGGCTTCCAGGCTGGTAACAGATAAAAGGTAACTGCGATATTGGTACAGGGTGCCATAGCAGTACAAAGATCTCTATCTCTAGAAAAAACAATCGTCTACGGATTATTAATAAACCTAAAAGGACACTAATCAGCTAATCTCTTAATTGCAGTGAAGCAATATTCAGTATTTTTTCTCAAAGGGACTTATGCAACAAGCTGTCACCTTCTCATAAACTTTGTTTTGACTTCACATCTAATCATTTCAACATTACAAATTGTTGTGTTGTATACAATTACCAATTATTTAGCCAAGAGATAACTCGTTTTGTCTTAGCGAATAAAACCTTTTTGTTTTCAATTTAAATGAATATTGGTTTTTATGCCTTCGAAGTTATACCGCTCACCGCTACCGCCTTCTTAGGATTCCGCACAATATTTATTTAACATGTTTATTCTTTGTGTTTTTAAAATTATTTTACAAAGAAATTTCTGGTTCGAACCGAAATATATTCATATAGTTGGGGTCAAAATGACTCCTCGCGGTCTTTTTAGTGTTAATTTTAACTCTTAATCTCAAAAATGCGTATTTTCATATCTTTGTATAAAAATGTGGTAGTTTTTTTTTATCCTCTTTTGAAATGAAACTATCGAAAAATTGAAAAAAATGCAAAGCAATGTGTTTTAAACGATAACCGTAAGACAGCACGTACTGATAATTTTACTTTCGTTTCATTTTCCTTCCGCACGCTAAAAATGTCTCGATATTCACACCAATATATAGAAAGAGCCTATTAAAGTTTCTTTTCTTTAGTAGTACAATGTAAAGAAAGAAAAATATCTGACTTTTTATGAACTAAAGTTATGTTACTGAATAATGTTCAGTGAAGTTTTTCTTTTAAATTGGATTTTCCTGTTTTTTATTACCGCATATATAATAACGCAGTTTTGAAATTGAAATAATGATCTCTATACATTCGTCAGTAACGTAACTTATTTTTTATTTTACCGAATAAAATACAGAACCTGTTCATTATATGTTTATACTTTTTTTTATTGGTTAATTCAGATTTTCCATTTTTAAGTGCTTATAAATATATACACCGAAGAGCCATTACATTATGCCCACCTGTTTAATACGGCGTAGGACCACATTTCACTCTCAAAAACGCCAACACCCGACGTGATATCAAATCGACAAAGTTCTTATAGGTAGTTTGATATCTGGTACAAAGCGCTCATCAACTGGTGCTGCAATTCTGGCACATTGCAAGGTGATAACGTTGCAGCGCGAATTGGGATTTCCAGGTCAAACCGCAAATGTTCTATTGAATTCATATCAGGTGAATTTGGAGGCCAGGACATGATTTGAAACTCCCTAGAATGCTCTTCGAACTAATCTCTGATGATTTGACTCATATGATATGGTGCATTATCCCATTGGTAAATGCAATATAACGCCAGAAACACCGTTGTCATGAATGGGTGTACAGTTGGCTGCAATAATGTTCAGGTAGTGCACAGATGTCAGGGATTGTTCTACGGGGGTTAAGAGTCCTAATGTGTTCCATAAAAACATCGGCCACACGATAATATAGCCACCACACGCTTGTCTCCGATCAACTGTGCTTCCGGGAGCCAAGGTTTCCGTCAGAAATCGGAATATTCGCATGCTCCCGTCGATGTGATGGACCAGAAAACGTGATTCGTCGGACCATGCAGCTTTCTTCCACTCTTCTCTGGACCAGTTCCGATGTTCATGGGTCCGTTGCAGGCGTTGCTAGCGATGAGGTGTTGTCAGCGCAAGAACGTGCTTTGGCCGCCGGCTGCTTAGGCCCATACACAATAGTGCGAGTGGCACTGTGTGTTGAGAAACACTGCCTGGGCCGCCAGTGTCATAGCTATTGGCGATTTTGACTGATGCAGCTCATCGGTCACGACGAATAATGCGTAATACTCTCTGCTCACCTCTGGAATCAATGCACTGCGGGCGACACACCGCTGGCCGGAGACTTGTCGTTTCACCATGAATACATTACTTTCGATCCGTGTTTATATAGACTGCACGTGAACAGCCCACCAAACGCGCAGTTTCCGATATCGACATTTCCAGTCGCCGAGCCATAACGATTTGACCTTTATCAAAGTCTGATAAATCTGCTGTTTTTCGCACTATGTCGCTAATCATGCTATGTTTTGAAATACAATACATGGACGCTTTATATACTCCAACATAAGCCGCGCACGCGCCGTGGTTTTGCTTCTCGGCAAGATCATTATTATAGATGGAGGGTGGTCATAATATAATGGATCTTCGGTTATATATATATATTTTGTCCTAGCAGTCTAGCTTATTTTGGAGCTATTTTTTGCATGCTTTCATTTTAGAATTGTTTGCCGAATATCTTCCAAATTTAATTAAATTTTTAAAAGTCGCACATACTTAATATTTCCCTTTTAACGTTGTACTAACTCAAAATTTATAATTTTAATATTTTTAAATTTAAATATTTTTTTCATTCCTAATTTCAATAAAAGCAATTTATAAAGGGAAAACATGCAAATCAATTTGATTTTAACAATAATTGTAAGACAAAATATTTCCTGGTATTTCTAACTTCATCTCATTTCCTTTTGTTTAAGAAAATGCCCAGTATCATCTGTGAGAGTCCATCACAGATGAGGGTCCTCGACATATTTATCATCTTCCCTAGGGAGAATTTCTTTTGTTAATTTTGTACACTTTGCTTCTAAACCTTTGACCGCAGTAAAGAACGAAAAGAAAACTTTCCAGAAAACGCAAAGTAATCGTAAGACGAACCGAGTGTATTCCGAACGTTTCGAAGAAAAAATCACCAACCAGATGCACAACAATCTAGAGACGGTTTGACAAGGTGCGAATGAGTTCCTTGGGCGCCAGAAATTTACGTTGTCTAACAAAAAAGCAAGATTTAAAATGGATAAAATAATGAAGCGGGCCGCAGATTATAAGCGGCAAAAGATATATCTTTTAATTTCACAGCCTTCAAAATTGCCTCTTATCAACACAACTATCGAATTCGGTCAAAGGACATTTTTTGTCTAGACTCTAGAAGAGCATTAGTTCCCAACCTTTTATTGCCAGTGCCCACCATCTGAAAAATCGCGATTTCCACCACCACTCCCCCTCCCTCCTCTTCTCACACAGATTTTCTGTAAAATATATCTCTTATTATTTGTAAAGTGAAATCTTTTCACCTGAAAAAAGCTTGGCAGAGCCTTAACAAAAACTATTCATTTCACATTTCTTTAAACTTATCAAAGTGTTGAATTATCCGTCACAAATATGTTTTTAACATAATTCTATAAATTAGTCGACACAAAGAGTTTTGTTGCGCATTTTCAACTTACGTGAATATTTCAGAAATATGTTATATGATTCCCATTTTTATCTTCGCAAAATGCTTGAAGAGACTCTCACATTTAGCATTAAAATTGAAATGATTGACACATTTTATAGTTCATTAGTAACTTATTAAAAGTTTGTGAAAATTGTTCTTTCTATGGATTACAAAATACATAAGAAGCATTTGAAAGTTCCAACCTTTATCAATTTTAATTTGTCATTATTTGTCAAAACAAATTTATCTTTTTTTTTACCTTTCGATTATCGTTGACTGTCATGTATTATCGGATTTTAAAATCTTAATTATAAACGTTTTATATCAATTTACTGTCTAGGAGTGCCTACAATACAGCCATAACTATTTACTATTTACACATTTCCTTTTCTAATGCTATTTAAGATTTATATATATTTTTTAAAGTTCGTTGTACCACGTTTAGGTATTCAAAATATATTTTAGGTTATATATATTCAAGACAGAAAAATCTAGTGATACCCTTAAGTAAAAGTTTTTTTCATGTTAGATGTAACATACAACAATGGAAAAAAAGAAATACAAAGCTTCTTTAATAAGTAATCGAAAAAAGTAAGAAAAATTGTAAAATAGATATTAATCAGAATAATTTAAAATTTTAAATTAAAAAAGAGTATTAAATTATTTTTTAAAGGTTGTTCATGTAATTATTCAGGTGTTAATTTTATTTTAAGTTTATGATTCGAAACTAAAAAAAAATTGAAACACGCGTAAAAAAACAGACATTTTTTTTCTTAATCCAAGAAAATATCGTATAACCACAAACAAAAATATGCAATTTCCTCTTCTGGATTATCTATACTTCCGAAAAGGGTTCTTTATCATTAGAAACCTCAGAAACCAACATATTTTTTACATTTAAAGCTTTCATTTATAAAATCAAATTTTCTTTTGCTGCTACTGAATTTCCGAGTAGTTTTTATCAGTATATTAATCAGATTTCTCCAACTGGAGTATCAGTTTTTTGGATAACTATCTATTCTCACTTAAATATTATCAGCTGCTTAATTGAGTTTATACATGCAAGAGTTAAAAAACAATATTGATATTAATGTTAATGCTTTTAATTTATTATGTTTGTCCGTAAAACATGTTTTATGAACATGAAAATGTGTATTTGAAAATTAATAGCATCCAAAAAACCTATACTCCGGGTTGAGAAAACTGGATATATAATATTACTAAAAAACTATTCGGAAATCTTTCAGAAAATCAGTGACAGCAAAAGAAACTTTGTGTTTATAATTGCGTCTTTAAATCTCGAAAATATCTTTGTTTCTGAATTTTTAGAAGACAAAGAATGCTTTTTGAAATCGTTTGTAATTAGGAAGAGCTTATTGTTTAATTTTGTTATTGGTTATTCGAAATATTTCTTGTTTAAAGAAACGTCTTCTTCAACCAATGAGTATATCGCGTTAGCTATAACATAACTTACTGTACTTTGCATTACAATAGCTTATATTTGCTTCAGTTCATTCTAATTAATTTGATGGCTAACAAGTAAAGTTATAACATATACCGTTAAGATATATGGTGGAAGTTATTTTATGATTGGTGCATATCTCGCATTTAACTTCAGCATCATCGTATCAGATGTATTATTCCTAATTACAACTATTCGCTTAATAGTAACATTTATTATGCGAATTCGTAAACTATTTCTGATAAACTATTTTGAAATGTTTATAAATATAAAGCAAGATTTTACACGTAATTAATACATGGTATATTATAGAAAATAAAGTGTGAATTTTTTAGAGTTTCATTTGTATTTTTTTTTATTTGAAAACGGTTTAACATGTTAAACTTTTAAAGTTAGAAAAAAAATTGCATTTGTTAAAAAGATGAAACATTTTGTTATTTTCATATTTAAACATAAGGATTTTTTCTTAATTTTGTATAATTCTGAGAGAAATAATTTATCATCTACAGTCGCAAAATGTATCTAGACATACTACTTTGAGATTACGAGTAAATAATTTTTATATGCTACTTGATACGGAGTTCTTATGGAATATCACAAATAGTGAGTCTCCATTGAGTTTTTACGATCACTTTACGAATGAATGTGCGATATGGTTTGCTTTCAAAATGAAGTCGTAGTGATAATGAAATTTACTACGACTTGCATCTAAGTAGTCTACATATTTAAATTTAATACCGACAAAAACTTAATGATTTTGCATTTACAAAGAGACACATAAATAATAATTAAATCATAAATAGTAACCATACAAAATCATTTTTTAAATCCAGGCAATTTCTAGAGAATTTTATTTATTTGTGATGAAAATGCAAAAATATTTATAAAAGTATTCCATCTGTAGATATTCTGTGATATAGATAATTTTGTTGATATATTTGTACATGTTCATTTTTCAGTTAATCCTCTATTTCTATTTGATTTGATTTCGATTTTTTCAAACGAAAATTGAAATCTACATTTTACTTTTTAAACTCTAAATGGTATCGTTTCAGATCTTTGAATTAAATATAAAGTCTTTTCTTCCTATTTTGAAGAGATGCAATCAAAAAGAGAAAAATATGCGAAGCAAATTTATTTTAACGATAGGCGTGAAGCAACATGTTTACTGGTATTTTTAATTTAACTTCATTTTCCTTTCTTGGAAAATTGAAGTGAATTTTCTTTGACAGCACATCTAAAAGGGGTATACTCTGAGGCTTTTTATAAAATAATCTGTTCACATTGAATGTTGCTAAGTCAAGATTTTTTTTTTCTTTTTGTATTTGTATGATCTCATATATATGAATTCGAAATGATATCCTGTTTGTTATCATCAGTGATAAATATTGTTTTGCTAAATGAAATATAGAATGTAATGATAATAAATTTTTCAGATTTTTTTTTATTCTTTAAAGTTTGAAAATATGTGGAGTCCCAGATTAATTTTTTAAAATCACTCAACCTGCATTTTACTTTTTAAACTCAAAATTATAAATTCCGAATGCCATCCAGACGAGATTTTTAATTTTATTTCTCGTTTTCTATTTATCAGATAAGCTCCTGGATAAAATTTTAAGGTTGGGAAAAAATGAACAAACTATAAGTACAAGAATTACATACCCCAGTTTATTTAAGTCAAAATTATTAATTCAAAACAGTTTTTAAAACTATACAGAATAAAATTAATAAAATAATGAAGTATTTTAATTTTTGATACACTTTATCATGGAAATAAATATAAGGTCGTCGGTTTTGTTACATTTTTTAAGTCACTATCCCATAAATGCATCTTTTTTTAAATTACCTATATCAATCGATCTGTCAGTGTTGCATTATGCTTAGATAAAGTTTTGTTTTTATATTTCTTCAGGTAATCTTCATGCTATTGATAAGTTTATGTTTGGTTCGATGTTGTCGAAAATCTTTATTTACTGATTGCACTAAAATATCCCAAACATTTTTCATTGGATTCATGTCAGAATTCTCCGAAGGCCACTCAAGAATTTGAACGCCATTAGCTTCAAGCTACGCTTTCTTTGGCTGAGAAACTAGCTTTATCTTTTTTAAATATCCATTCTCCAGCTGTAGAAAGCGATGCATTGGGTAGCAAATGTTTCCCCAATATGTCTTGAAACTTTTGCCTATTCATTTTATAATCAACTACGGCAATAGGTAGGGTATCCGAATTAGCGTTTAGAGAAGTAAGGCTTTACTTTTCGAATATCATGACAGTACTTCGCAAACTCATCATGCCCTTCAAATATTTTTTTTTCGTCCAAAAATACAACTTCTTTTCATTTATCTCCAAATGAAACATATTTTTCGGCTAACGGCACGCGAGAAAATTTATTCTTATTTTTAAAGGTAACCAAGATCTCAACTTTACGTACTTTGCCTTCCATCTAAACTTAAAACATTGCGGACAAGTCAACTAGTGCATTGTAAGTTGAGAGGAAGACATTTTTTGCTCACATGCCAATCGGGTTACAGATGATTTTCGGCGTCTTGAAAGTAGCATAGTCTATGTGTGCGCTTGGCGTTTCCCTCATTTTATGAAACAACGCCAGGATCACTGGAACTACTGATATAAAATGTAGGTATACCTATTATCTGATCCCAGTGATTTCCTTGGAACTTTTCCTATTCACTCACTCCAACTACGGCTTTCCTTTCCGGTCATGGTCCCTTTGGGGCATATCTCTTCAATTTCAAGGGAGTCATTTCTACTATTTGTGCGTGCGGTGATGTAGCTCTTGCCTCCCATTACTTCTATAATTGTTCTTTAACAACCCGATTGCATATTCGCCGTTCTCCTGTGCTTCCATATTGTTGGCTAGCCAATATTTTATCGCGCCCGGCATTGCTCTCAAAGCTTAAAAACATCTGTGACTTCCTACGTGACCTTGCTATTTTACTCCCTCACTGAGCCAGCGGCTCATTTTCCTCTTTATTCAGTGCTCAATGTCGGTTTGTAACTTTGTATTATATTATCTTTATTATTTTTGTCTGTTTATTGTCATTTTACAAATTTTATTATTGTCACATTTATTTGAATATTGTATAAACAACTCCCGCCCTCTGTCGTGATTATCGGCGGGCTCAGCTTGTAATTTTGTTCTTTTAAAACCTCAATAAAGGGGACCGGGAGGGGCATCTATGCTCCACAGACTTTATTCTTAGTTTGGGAAGTCTGTCTCGGGCAATAAAAGAAAAAAATATCTTTTAAAATTTATTGATAACAATTTTTGACTGATCTATTGATCTTGTAATAGAAGACCCACTCATTCCACATTTATTTCATGGCAACAATTTTTCCACATACTACTCATGACAAATGTTTATCTTTCGGCATTCTTATCAACAATCGAACTTATCTTATATTCGAACTTTAAGGTTTGAAGCATGAGCAGACTGATATAATTTGCATATGTGTCAAAAAACAGCTGTGACCTCATACTTTTTTGCAACATAAAATACTGCAAATATTAAACACGATAATTTTCTGGCCCTATTTTAGCATGTTTTTTTAATACCATCACCTCATAGTTCACAATCGAGTGGTATTTTTGTTACAATACTTGTTTTGAATTTGCAAAATTTGCATAACCCAAACATCGGCTTTTTCACTGACCTTAATTTTTTCCCCTCAAGGCCTTACATATGAATGCAGTTTTAAAATTTAAATTATCCTCTCTTTGTTTGCATTAACAGTAGATACTGTTTCGCAAAATAAAACGCAGAGTACATTGATAATATATTTTTACAGTATGCTTTAATTGTTTTTATGTTTAAATGTGAGTAAAGATTCAGAATTTCTATTTTTAAGTACTTATAAAAAATTATAATTTCTTTTCCTATGACCCTAGATTACTTTAGGAATACTTGTAAACAATTTTGTTTTTCAATCATTTGTATATATCTTGTTTATACTTCAATTGTTTCAAACGCATTCCGTTTTTAAATTTTAACTTTTAAACTTTACCCATTACAGTGCCTTCTTCGGGCGGAAAAATTTCTTATTTGGAGGAGGATCTGCTTGTCACAGCCAAGAACTTTCGCAAGAAAATTTGGTTAAATTCTATGCATAACTTCATACACTGTTAGATGGTACAAAAATGAAAATGCACAAAAACCGCTATCACAGCGTCCCCTTCTGGCGGAATGTTTCCGAACTCAGGGAGGACTGCTGGCCAAGCCAAAAACATAAACAAAAATATTAGCTGAATTCTATGCATAACTTCACTACTTTTCGATGATACAATGGTGACACACAGACACATGGACACACACAGGAACAGGAATATTGTGGGTGTGCGAACATTTTGTATAAAAATGTTTTTTGGTATCTCTGACCCCTAAAACGTGTAAATCCGTCGAAAACCGGGAGTCGAAAAAACTTCGATTACAATACTTTCTTTTATTGAAGATAGAATAAAGTAAAAAAGGACAAATCAATAATTTAACGATAACCGTAAGGCGACATGGCAGTTACTGATAATCTTACTTTCATTTCATTTCCTTTTCGTGCAAAAAAAAAAAAAAAAAAAAAAAAATCTTTATATTCATAGCATTATAATGAAAAATTGTATTAAAAAAATTACTTTTCTTTAGTAGCACATTGTAAAGAAATAAAAACATATGGCTGTTTATGAAATAGTTGCTGTTACTGAATGATGTTCAATGAAGTTTTTAATTTTTTTGTTGTTGTTCCTGTATTTTTTCTTACCGGATATATATTAATGCAGTTTTAAATTTGAAATAATAATCTCTGTACATTCATCAATGACAGAACTTATTTTTTGTTTTACTAAATAAAATACAGAGCCTGTTGGTAATATGTTTATACAATATTATTTTAATTCTTTAAATTTTTAAATGAATGTGTTAATTCATATTTCTTCTGTATAAGGGCTAATTAATATTTGTATGGTTTTTTTTTTCATTAAAAGTCTCGCTTATTTTGGGGGGATTTTTATGCACTTTCCTTTTTCAATTATTTGTCCATTTTGGATAATTTATACTTCAATTCTGAATAAACATCCGTATTTTAAATTTTCTTTTAACATCGCATTAACTCAAAATTCTTCTCATTTGAATAAAAGCAATGTATGAAAGGAAAACTAACAAATAAATTTCATTTTTAACGATAACCGCAAGGCAACATGTTTTTTGATATTTTTACATTCATTTCATTCTCTTTTCACAAAAAGTTCCTATATTCACAGTAACATACACAAAGAGTCTATTTAAATGACTTTTCTTTGATAACACATATCGTCGCCTCAGAACAACTGTAGGCCATCAAGTTATAATAAAAAATGAGATGTCTGGCATACTGCTATGAATAACTGTGTTTGCATCTAGTGGAACAACTTATGAAACAAAAAGTTCTGTTTAATACTACAGGGTGGGCCAAAAGTCCCGAATCATAGGAAAAACATGTATTGTTACAATATATTCTAAGTATATGGTTGCCTCCGTTGTCAAAACACAACTGAAGGAGATCGTTCATGTTCCTGATAATGTTGGCCACTAAGATTAGTGTTATGGCATGGCACTCAATAGCACTCAAATAAAAAAAATTAAAAAACCCCTATGATGCAAGACTTTTGGCCCACCCTGTATATCTCAGATGTGTTTTATAAAAATTCCCTATTGTTCCACTAGATAAAGACAGTTTTTAATAGCAGTAAATCAGACATCGCATTTTCGATTATTACTAGAAGTCATATTGTTGCTCTGAGGCGACGATATGAGAGGCAGAAATCTGTTTTTTACTCGACTGCCAAGAAGGGTTATGTGTTACACGCGTATCTGGATATGTGGATTTCTTTATACCCTCGAAACATCCCAACGGCTGGAAGGATTTTAATGAATGGGGTCTCTATCGATTCGTCTTAACATTCCTATGGTTATAGGCAAGGTTTTGTTTTTATAAATTCAAAATGGCGGCCGTAAAATACAAAATAGCGGTAGAGACGAAAACAAATTTTACGCACCCTATTGAGTGGCATATCATTGGATAGGTCTTTCCAAATGAAGACGATGTTTCATTGACTATTTTACAGTCAGAAGCTCCGTTGAACTATTACGCAACCTGAAACTTGTGTAGGTAGGATCTCTAGCTTTACTTTAACTCTAACCTTCATAGACATCTATAGGCCTCATCAAAACAGTATTTATAGATAGGAACTAACAATTAAACACAACTTAAATGTCATCAATACAAGTAAATAAGAAAATAAATAAGTAATATAAAAAATAGTTTCACATTGATGAGAAATAATTAACTAGTTCGGTTTTTAGATTTTTTAAAATTAATTTTTATTTGTTTATGCTAATACTTAATTATGTTAAATCGAGCTTTTTTTATTTTTGTTTCTGGCTTTGATCACTAGATATGAGCGAATGGAGTTTTGAATTTAAAATGTTGTTCTTAATACAAGGCGACAAAAATAATTCTGAAATAGTGGAATGCTTGAGGAGAATATATAACACTGGAGAACAATGATTTTGGTGTTTAAGAAATAAACGCCATTCCTATGCGAAATTGGCGCCCTGAATCTAAATATAACCTTGATTTTGATACATGAAGTCTAGATTTTAAAGTATGTAACATTCATCTGTTATATATTAGGTGTTAGGCAAAGTGCATGATGTTTATAAGCGTGTTTTGAAAACCTTAAAGCAGGGAGTTTAGATGGACCAATGTTCCATAAGCTCATAAAAAACACAAATTTCGCGAAAACGATGCACGAGAATGAAGCATTAGCTTCGCGAGCCTTTGTAGAAGTAGTGCAAAATTTCTTTGGGAAACATAAAGCTGAAAACTACAAAGACCTTGTTAATAACATGTTGCCAACATTTGTTAAAGAAACAGACTTGTTTAATTTCTCTACATTACACTAATATCAAAAATGTGTCTTTACAATGTAATAGAGGAAAATAGACATGAATGCAGTAAAAAACTAGACCTGATTGAGAAAGACAGAAGTTATTTTCGTGTTGATCAGGCAAAATTACCTAAGAATTTATTAAAATAATCCAGACACCACACATTTTTTTTGTTTCCCTGTCTAATCTATAATAATAAGTTAATAAATTAGAATAGACATTTTAGGCATGTGATCAAAATCTATTACTTAATCAATTATGCTCAAAATTCATAAATTTATTCTAAATTACTTAAAGAGCTTTCAAACTTACTACCCAAATAAATATCCCAAATTCAACAAATGATACCGGGCCGTGGCTAAAAGCGTATAGTGGATTTTAACAAACATTAATTATTCAAAGTGCTGTGAGATTTATGCGAATAAAGGATTTTAATTATTTATATTTTCCATTAATACTATTTAAGAATTAAATTTTAGAGCAGAATCATCATTCTTGAGTTATCCGAAGATCTCAATTGCCAAGTATATTAATGTTCCCATATCGACCTTTTCAGAATTAAATAAAGATCTTTAGTTTTAAACAATGTTATTTTTATTTGATGTAAGTTAATTTTTATAAGATTACTTTATTATGTATTCCACATTGTCATATAAAAAATTTTCTACTCACCTAGCTTTTTTCTAAAGATGCCAGGAAACCCGTTACTCTCTGAGCATAACCAACTTTAATGAAAAATTTAAACCAAAACGTTTTATATTAATATTCATAGTTCATATTTTACCCTTTTTAAGGTTTATATAGGAAATCTTCCCATATTTGATGTTTAACCTATTTTATAAAGATTTAGGTTCATTTCATTAATAATAATGTAACAGAGGTACATCAATGGAGGATACAAATGCCCATCATATTTTACAATGAAAAGCTTATGGATCATCAAAAGCTCATTGTGTAATGTATGAGAAATAAATATCTCAATGAAAATTTTATGCATGTGAATTAAAAACTAATATTTAATTAATAAATGATAGTTGTACTTTACATCAAGAACGAATGATACATAAAGTTAACGATGATTTCTTTCGACGAGCGACCAATAAGAATGCTTCAAAAATTAATGTCAATAGACAATGTGCAAATTCACGACTAAAATTAAAATCTAATATTTATTGAATAAATGATACTTGCATTTTATATCCATAACGGATGTTACATAAACTTAATGACCAATTCTAGTTGAAAGAGAATGGTTCAAAATGAAAGTCAAATGACAATGTATGAATCCACGGCTAACGACTAAAATAATAATAATAAAAAAAACATTTATTAAATAAATGAAACTTGCATTTTACATGAAGAACGTATGATATATTTAAGTTAAAGACCATTTCTATTTCAATGAGAATTCTTCAAAATGAATGTGAAACGACGATGTGCGAACCCACAACTTAAATTAAAAACTAATATTTGTTGTATAAATGATACTTGCATTTTACATCCATAACATATGATACATAATGTTAACGACCATCCTAGTTGAACAAGAATGATTCAAAATGAATGACGGTACTTTTCGGTTAGCCGGCCGCCAGTGTTATATATATACATACATATATGTATGTATATATATGTATTTACATACATATATTTACAAACATATATGTATAGACATACATATATGTATATATATATGCATTTATATACATATATGTATGTATATATACAATATATATATGTATACATAACACTGGCGCCCGGCCAACCGAAAAGTACCTGAATGTCAAACGACAATGTGTGAATCCATGACTAACGACTAAAATTTAAAACTAATATTTATTAAATAAATGATACCTGCATTTTACATCAAGAACAAATGATGCATTAAGTTAACGACCATTTCTAGTCCAATAAAAAAGCTTCAAAATGAATGTCGAGCGACAATGTGCGAATCCACGACTAAAATTAAAAACTAATATTTATTGAATAAATGATACTTGCTTTATACATCTATAAAGGATGATACATAAATTTAACAACCATTTCTAGCTGAACGAGAGTGCTTCAAAATGAATGTCAAACGACAATGTGCGAATCCTCGGCTAACGACTAAAATTAAAAACAAATATTCATTAAATAAATAACGCTTGTATTTTACATCAAGAACGGAGGATACATGAAGTTATCAACCATTTCTAGTTCAATAAGAATGCTTTGAAAGGAATGTCAAACGACAATGTGCGAATCCATAGCTAACGACTAAAATTTAAAAATCCCTGCCGGTTCGGTCTAAAGGCGCAGGTAGATTTCGAAGTTAAGTACTAATTTCACCAACAAAAACTAAATGAAGTTTAGAGATAAACTCAGTTTAACAATTTTATCTAGCCGCTTTTGACGAGATTTTAATTTTTTTTTCTGTAAGTGCTGGTTTTATCAGAATTATGTTAATACGATCATTTTTCTTCAGCCGCTATGTATTTTTAATTTGTATTTGCTGTAAGATTTAGTCCTATCAAAAACTTGTCAGTATAAAAGTTGTAGATAATATTAAGAAGCTATATAATAACATTAAGCTGGTTCGATATCTTATGAATTGACGAAGTTATGAATTTTTTTTTTCTCCCCCCCATTTTGTTTTCGTTTTTATTTTTATTTATTTATTTATTTATTTATTTGTTTTGGGGTAAGAATCGGTCTTATAGAAAACTTGTCAATATAAAATGTGTAGATAATATTAAGAAGATGTATATTAAATTTAATTGGATTTGATATCTTGAGAATTGACTAAGTTATGAATATTTTCCCCTCTGAAATCCTATTTTTTTTTCGCCCCTTGAGTCCATTTTTAATTTTATCAAAAATCTGTCATACATAAATTTTTTACCCATTTTCTAGATGTAGTAATAACTTTAAATTGATTTTATATATATTATAGTTAAAAAATTACGGTTTTTTTCTGTTTTCCCCAAATCCCCCCCTATTTCCACTCCCATGGGCCGATTTTGACCATTTGCGATCCCCGCCGAGATATTAGCCATCTCACAGTTTTTGGTGCGTTTGAAGAAGATCCGTTTATAATTGCGACTTTTATCGTGCGGAGAAAATTTAGTACATACATATAATAAACTTTTTAGTTGGGGTGGTTTTGGATTCCTGGGGTCTTATAATAAAAAGTTATGAGGGAATTTTTCAAAAGTCGCATCCTGGTAACGTCTGCAATAGGTAGTATTTCTTATGAAATCAGTCTAAAAGGCTCAAACTCCTGCTTCTAAATCCTAGGTGACGAGTGTTAGTATATTTTGAAAATTATTGCCCCTCCCCCCATCCACAACCCCCCCCCCCTCCCACATTATTGGATGAATAATACAGGGTGTCCATAATTAAACGACTCTACTTTAAAGTTGTCTACCGTCAAAACTATTGTTCATAAAGTTCTGAAATTTTGTGAAAGACATAATAAAGGGATGAGAATTTGTGTAAGCTAAAAAATATAAATAAAAGTAGTTCAAAATTTCGCCACCAGAGGTCAATTTTTAATAAATTACATTTTTAGCATTATGATAGTTAATAAATTTTATTTATTAACTTAACCTTATTCTAAAGACAGCATTTCACGACATGTTCCCAGCATTTCCCGGAAAACACCGCGGTCAACTAAGGAACATGCTATCTTACGATTCCAGATGGTATGTGAAAATGATGAAAGTTATGAAGAACATGTTTGGCTATAACAAATTTTTTTTAAACTATCGTAAATGTATGCTAAATGTGCAATTCTTTCAAAAACGATCTCCTAATTTTTTTTTCGCTCAAACAAATTCCCGTATTTTTATTATGTCCTCCAAAAATGTTCACAACATTCTTAACAATAGTTTCGTCTGTAGACAGCTTTAAAATGGGCTCAATTAATTATGAACTCCCTGTAAATAAAATTTCTAAACTATTGCAATGCTAATTGTGTAATTTATTAAAAATCGCCCTCTGGTCGCAACATTTTGAACTATTTTTATTTATATATTTTTTAGCTTAAAAAAAAAAAAAAATCTCATCCCTTTATTATGTCTTTCACAAAATTTCACAACTTTATGAACATTTCTTTTGTCTGTAGACAACTTTAAAGTAGGTCGTTTAATTATGGACAGCCTGTATATTTATCATATTCAGGAAATCAGTAAGGATGTTGATACAGGAAATTAGATGTAACATGTAAACTACAGAGTATGCTAAAATATAGTTATGTAAAAAAAAATCCCTAAACACTAAACGATTTCACTAAACGATGAAAATGCACTCTAATTATTTTTTAGAGCCCTGTATATCATCTAAAGACTTTTCTGCACACGACATATTAAACTTTAATTTAACAAACACATAACACAACTTAAAACGCGCTTCAGCAATTCCCAACCATACCCTCCAATGTATCTTGTCCTTTGCGTAGCTCTGTATATGAATCTATTTATATTTACAAAAATTCTATTAGTAAACTTAGTATATATTTCAGTATAAAAATACCTAACACACATACACCAAATAAAAAAGAAATGTGTCCAGTTAAACTGATGGCATTGAGCTCACAAGCTATTCACACTAATTTTATATTGTACTGTTATTTTAAAAAAATAATGCCCTCCAAAAATAAATTAAGGGAGATTTGCCAACGTTTCACCCCTTTATACTTAAATAATGAACTTCTAAATCTAATCCGTGAAGAGCCTTATCAGAATAAATTTGTATACCGAATTTGAAGCACATCGAATAATTCTGCATGAAAAACCCATTTATCTAAATTAAACGGAAGAGAGCCCCGTCCCCCCCCCCTTTATATTTAATCAATGGACCTCCAAATCTAATCAAGATAGCTCCTTAACCCTTACCGGAGCGGTGTTTTTAAAAAAGGACACCTAATTTTAATTCCAAAACTGACAAACGGCACCAAGAATATTTAAATAAAATTTTCCTATTATAATGTATATGAAAATAAGCAAGTTCGTATTTTCTAATACATTCTTTTATAAATTGCGATGTCAGTCCATTATTTTATTAGTTTATAAACAGAATTACTCCGCGCCGGTAAGGGTTAAGAGAATAAAACAGTATGCCAAATTGGAAGAAAATTGGATAATTCTGCATGAAAAACACATTTATATAAATTAAGAAGGTGGCCCCCTTTTCCCTTTTTATACTCAGCCAATGAGCCTCCAAATCTAATCAGGGAAACTCCTTATCAGTATAAACTGATACATCAAATTTGAAGCAAATCGAATGATTCTGCACAAAAAACCCATCTATCTAAACTAAGGGGGGATTAGTCCCCCCTTTACCCTCTTTATACTTAAACAATGAACCGCCAAAACTAATCAGGAAAGCGCCTTACCAGAGTATACCTAGAAAAAAAGTGAAGCAAATCGGATATTTGTATCAACAGTTATCGCGTTACGTTCATTACATACGTACAGACATACATACATACAGAATCTGCGGGAACTGGCTCTCAGGCATTGATTGCCTGTGAGCTAAAGAGAAATATCTTTAAGTAACCACGTACTACGCAAAAATTTAGCAAAACTTAAATTTAGTTAAACTTAGCCAATCGAAAACGCACTTCCAGAAATTACGGTTCGTAGACAGTACTGTAACGAATTAATTTGAATTATTCCTGTAAATGAACGATAAAAGCAATGCATACAATACTTTTCAATAAGCAACTTGTAGTGCACATCAGTAATGCATAAAAATTGCATTATGTTTGAAATAGTGTAACATCATTAAAAATAATGCAATCTATTTTTTCCCATTGACCATTATGTAACAGAATTCTTTTGTGTGACCCGTAGATGTATAATAAGTGCTTTGCACCCCATATTTTGCAGAAGGTATAAAAAACTTATCAGCTTAAGTATGTTTGAAATGGTGTTACATCTTCAGAATGCACTTGAAACAATTTTTCTCATTAACCGTAATGTAACGGAATGCTTTTGGCTGTCCCTGTTAGCGAACAATAAATGCTACACAATTGATTTTCAATTAAGATCGTGCTATAGTAAACGTCAATAATAGATAAAAAATTGCAGGGCAATCCGAGTTTAAGAGAGTAAGAGTATGGACAGACGGACAAACAAACCGAAGTCTTAAACACTTTTCAGGTATGTTGGTAATTGTTAAAAAGGATATACGAATTTTAGGCATGCAGGAGCGTAAACAAAATGTGACAACATGAGAGGTTTAAAAAAGAATTCTTATTATATATATTTTCAATTATTTCTCGATTTGTGATTCTTTATATTCAATTTTTTTCAAGCACACTTTAGTTTCATCTTTTAAACTCAAAATTGCGCATTTCATATGTTTAAATTTAAATTTAAATGTCTTTTTTTTTTTTTTTTTTTTTGAAAAAAGGCAATTGAGAAAAGTATAGCATGCGAAGTAATTCGATTTTTATCAATAACCGTAAGGCCAGACGTATGCTTCTACATTCAATTTCATTTCACTTTCTTATGAAAAATGTTTTGATATTCACCTTCTTTCATAGAACATTTGAAAGTGAGAAAATCACGTAGCTTCTTATGAAATATAAAGCAAATACTGACTGTTGATCAGACAAGATTTATTTATTTCTTTATTTTTCTAGATTTGTATCACGTGGTATGAATGAAGTTTCGAATTTGGAATGATGCTCTTTGTCATATATAAATCAAAAGCAGATGCTGTTTTATAAAACAATATTCAAAACACATTGATACTGTGTTTTTACAGTGCTTTCAATCCTACAAGACTAGACAGTCGTAATAATTACTAGTACACCGTAAGAAAAAAAATCTGTAAAGTTACTAAAATTTTTCCAGGAAACTGGGATTCCTAGAGCATTTTATGTAACGGCAACAACAAAAATTCATGTAAGAGATACACGTTTGCACTATAAATCAAAAAATCTGTAAGGTTACTGAGAAGTTTTTAGGGAACTGGGATGCCTAGAAAATTTTATGTTATTGCAACCCAGGTTACAGATAAAATTTTAGGAAGATTACTGTAATTTTAGTAGATTCATAAATCTAGAGATTTCTGTAGCTTTACAAAAACTAATTTTGTACATTTACATCTTTTTCTGTACAGTGTACAAATAAAATTTAATTAAGCATACAGAGTTCTGTTAATTTACATCTGTAGAATCATAAGATTTTTTTTTTTTTTTACAGGGTATGTTTATTTGGCGGGCGACAACGGGTAGGAGGATAATTTATAAGACCAACAATATTTGTTTTCCAGATAAGTTGGTAATAAAGTATTCAGATCGTACGTTATAACCATTTTTGAATCAACTTTCAGACATAAAATACAAAATCGACAGAATTCCTAATTTTTACAACTCTTTTCCACTGTCTCGAAACGTATAGTTATCAAAGGTTAATATATAGTATAGTAAGTTTTATAGTGTTTAAGAGATCGAATTCTTTAATTTTGTAAAAGACAACTACGAGTAATTATTTCCATTCGTAATTGCACTGTTAAAAATTTCTGTAAAAACAGAGAAATACCGACACTCTCTGTAAATTTACACTAGTTTTCGGTTAAATGCATTCGATTCAGTTTCTTGGTCAAGACTCTCTGTAAATTTACACTAGTTCTCTGTTAAATGCATTCGACTGAGTTTCTCGGTCATCGTTTTACAGACATTTCCCTTATCTTGTATCTAATTCTTTGTAGGGATTTCCATGTCTTTCAATCAAGTTTAGATAGAGTAGACAAATAGTCGAAACTAGATATTTTCAAAAAGTGGTAATTTTCTTAATCTTTTTCATAGTTATAATTTTTCTTTTAAAAAAAAGTTACATGAAACATTTTCAACTGAAAAAGTCTTTCCATTTACAGAGAGTATCATAATACATTTAAATAAATTGCTTTTATAAGAATTGTGATATAACCATAAAAGTATTTTTGGTTAATTAAACTGATTATTTTTGTAAATATTTTACAAAAAATGTTATATATACCCATATATTTAGCCAATTTTAATGAAAAAATATACCTAAATTTCACATTATTATTATTTAAAAATTCCAGTATATCTTCAGATATTAAAGTCCCAATCGCGTCCGTCGGCCTAACCGTTTCGGAGTTTTCCTGGTTTTCTTCGAAACCTTGGATTACCATGCGTAAATACGGGTTAGGTTCCCTTAGAAAGACCCCCACGAAGGGCACTCCCCCTTGGGCCTATATCCCTCAAGTTGATAATCGGTCGTCAAAAATCAACCCAACCCTTCAGATATTAAAGAAGATAATTATTGAGACGAAGCAATTTCTTGATAAATATTTCCGTAAATAAAGGATAAAAAAATTAAATTTGATTTAAAAAATAATAGGTATTATGTATCGGTCAAAACTGAATTAAAATAAACCGTTTAAGAAATTTTCTAACGAATATATTTGACACGAAATCTTTGAAAAGCACAAATACAATAAGTTTTCCCCCGCTTCATTATAAAAGACATCTTTTGTACACAACAGTAACAGCTTCTATGGCGCACTCAGTAAGGTGTTTTTCTCCTAGTAATTTTCTTACTCAATTTCATAATTATAATTTTTCTTTAAAAAAAGTTACATGAAACATTTTCAACTTCAAAAGCCTTTCCATTTACAGAGAGGATCAGAGAGAATACATTTAAATAAATTGCTTTTATAAGAAGTATGATATAACCATAAAAGTATTTTTGATTAATTAATTTGATTATTTTTGTAAATATTTTACAAAAAAAAGTTATAACTACCGATATATTTAATCAGTTTTAATGAAAATATATACCTAAATTTCACATTATTATTATTTAAAAATTCCAGTATACCTTCAGATATTAAAGAAGATAATTATTGAGATGAAGCAATTTCTTGATAAATAATTCTGTAAATGAATGATTAAAAAAACAAATTTGATTTAAAAAATAGTAGGTATTATGTATCGGTCCAAACTGAATTAAAATAAACAGTTTAAGAAATTTTCTAACGAATATATTTGAAGCGAAATCTTTGAAAAGCACAAATGCAATAGATTTTCCCCTGCTTCATTATAAAAGACATCTTTGTACACGACAACAACATCTCCTATGGGTACTCAGTAACGTGTTTTTCTCCTGCCCAGAGGTCTCGGGTTCAAACCCCAGACCGGTTAGAAGCAAAAGAAATGGTACAGCAGTTCAAATCTTGTCGAAAAATTCGAAGTTCTAAAATTCACTAATTTCAAAAACTATGTTAAATTATATTCATTAAATGTAAATTGATTTACAGAATCTTGTGTATTTTTAACGCTGTTAATTTACGGAGTCTTGTGTATTTTTAACAATGTCCATTTACTGTAAATTTACTGAATAATTTTCTGTTATTTAAAGAATCTCTGTTTTTCTAATCTCTCTAATTTTACATAAGACTTCAGATAATGGATTACGTGTAGATTATCTATAATTTCACAGAAATTTTTTTAACAGTGTGTGTATAAATATTTGTGTGCTTTTAGGCATCTAGACTAATTTTCAATGATAAAAATCAGGAAGAGAATTAAACAATAGAAAGCGTGCATCACACGCATAAAAAAAATAAATTAACTACTCTTTTGAAGTACATTTCCTTCTTTAAGTTCATGAAAAATATATAATAATTGTCTTTCAAACAATCTAAAAATTTAAAATATTTAAAATTCACTCTTGAAAATATATGGTTTATTTCAGAAATGGCATTTGGAAGATGAGTATTTTTCTGCGTATGGCATATGATTTTATTATGTATTTGTTTAATATGTACTAAATTTGTCTGTTGTTACAAAGAAAGTTCATTTAAACTTTTAAAAATGTACAAGCAATCTGCATAGGCATGTGTTATCCGAAATGCTTGAGTAAAAAAAAAGTGCCTTGTGGCAAAACATTTCATTCTCGGTGTTCGAAGTTTCACTCAAACGCATAATTTTTTTAGAGGATAAATGTCCGGCTTTTTAATAAAAAAATAAACCTTTTTCATGTTTTATATTATCTAAAAATGTAAGAGAACATTGAGAATATTAATAAAACAAAAATAATTAGATCTTGGGTTCTAGAGTTTAATAACAATAAATCTTTCATAAAAAAGCTTTGAAAAAGGTACGGAAGCATTAAGAATATCGAATTAAAAAAAAAAACACACACACACATAGATTTTCAGCGTTTAGATTTAAGTCTTTAGTGTTTGTAGATTCAATAGCTTAGTAATAATCTTATCTTACTACTGAAAATTAGTATTAACAATTAAATATAAAAAAAAATGTAATTTAAAGGAAATGCTTTTCGTGCAGTGTGTTTCCTATTTTATGTTCACAAAACACTAATAATTTTCTTTCAATTAACCTGTACTTTTAAAATGTTTAAAATAAGCTTTTAAAACGACGGTGCTTGATTTAAAAACATCATTTGAGAGAAAAAATAAAAATAATTCAACGTTCTCTCTTTCTCAACAACTATTTTGTGTGTTTTTGTTAACTAGATAATTAAATATTTTCTGAGCATATGTAACTTAAATATAAATGCACTAAATTTAAATCATAACTTATACCTGTAATTCAACAGTTAAAAGATTTCAACTAATTAAAAAAAACTTTATCAAATGTGTAATAAAGGTTAAGGCCTAAGTATAAGGGAAGAAAAAGATTGACATAAATTATTCTAAACATCTTATGTGTCAAATATTTTCTGTACAAAAGATTCTAAGAAACACTGATTTCAAAAGAATCTTTCCTATAACTATGGGTCTCCCTCCGCCCCTTGCTAGTTGTGATCAACAATCCACGTTAAGACCCCGGGGATTAAATATCTGGTAGCTTAATCTGTTTTAAACAGACGAAAAGAAAGAAAAAAGAAAGAAAAGAAACTCAGTAAGCCGCGGCATTTATTTTATTATAAACAAGCGAAAATGTAAGAAAGAAAAAGAAACTCATTAAGTCAAGGAATTTATTTTGTACCAAATTTGGCAACATTGCGCAAAATATCACCAAGCTTGGCAATCATTTGATGACTTAAGCATTTTTTATTTCTAACTGAAAATTTTTTATAAAGATAATGGCACTACTAATTATTTTACGTGCCTTCAATACTATTTGAAGTTTGAAAGCATTTTAGATTTTTTTTGCAATTACATTAAACAAAAGAATATTTTCCCCTTTTGTTTTAAAAGTTGTTTAGTTACAAAATCAAATAAAATCGCTTTACTGTATAAAATATTTTGTTAGCAAAGTAGCAAATGTTTGTGCATGTTTTAAAAGTGTTTTAGAAAATTGTTTTCTTTACTTTTCAAGATATGAAAATATGAAAATGAAAATTTTCCGTAAAGTAGAAATACCTGTCAAATTTGAAAAAAAAAAAAAAAAAATTAGTCCTAAATTACGATTTCTATGCAATCTGAAAATACAATTAACCAATTCCAAAAGTAATGTTTGCGAATCAATGGTGATAGTTTCTGATCTTTACGCCGGTGCTACTCCCACCTCGAGTTAGCAGGAGCAACAGACTTTCTAAATTACGTTTTCTATGGAATTTTAGGAAATACCATACCGATTTCAAAATTAATGTTGGAAAATTAATGGAGACAGTCCCTGTTTCAACATAGGCATTTGATGCTGGTGCCACTACCAACAGAGAGGTAGTAGACCGTTAGAAAAGGAGCTTGGAATTTGACATAATGGTTATATTTTAGGATTTAAATGCGTGTTAAGAAGGTGGTTTCTAAAAATTCCAAAATTCAAATGAATATTGAAATGAGAGTATGAAATGAGCATAAAAACGTCAAAATACTTTCTAAATTATCATTTATTTAGAATTAGTTTTAGTTCTTCTTATTAATTTAAATCTCATTTCTGCCTAATGCAGTGTAATAATGAAGTTTAGTCAAACTGTGGCTTAATTAGTAATTTTTGAATTATTCCTAAAAGTATGATTTCTTCTAATAAAACTTAGACATGCAAATATCACGTGGCATATTTCAATTATTATGCGAGCAATTCCGCGGGGTTTGCTAATACATCATAAAAACTACTCGGAAACGTTTCCGAAAATCAGTGGCAGCATAAGAAAGATTGTTTTTATAAATGCTTCTTTAAATCTCGAAAATATATCAGTTTCTAAGGTTTCTAAAGACAAAAAAAATTCTGGAATCATGGCTAGCCTATTGTCGAATTTCCGTTCGTGGTTATATTATATTTTCATAGATTAAGAAGCATTTATTTTTGCAGTGTGTTGATGCCGGTTAGGTAAAACACAAGTACTCTTATTCCCCACAAGGCAAAATGTCGCTCTCAGAATATCTTTAAACAAGAACGAAAAATCATGCGTAAAGCATAGATTACGAAACACTTTCCAACACAATTAGAAGACTACAACAAAACTACACAGTTTATTAAGGCGAAAGATGATGTCTAAACAAACAGTTTTAAAAACACATAACGAATTTGAAAACCTAAATTCTGCAATTACCATCAATAGTCTGAAACATATCTGATTTTTCTTGTGCTGCCCTGTATATGATCTATAGATTTGTATGTATGCTACAAAGTATGTTAAAAGTTAGTTCAGTTAAACGAATAGCAGAGTTGAAGATTTTCATGCAGTAATTTCCATGAATAAACGGAAATGAACTTGAGAACTTATATGCAGCCCTGCATACTATCTGCAGAAGCTATACATACCAAAAGATATTTTTTTAAATGTTCAATTTAAAAGTGCGTATGCCTACCACAAGTGAGAACGCACATACAGCAATTATTCTTCGTAAGCTTCAATAGTTCAATTTCTTCTGTAGCCAAATTATTTTATGTACCCCTGTAATTGAACGACAAATTCTATGCACTCCATATTCTACAGTACGAGCCGTGTAGTACACCTCAGTGATATATATAAATTTCAGTATTTTTCAAATAGTGTAATATTATTAAAATACACTGTAAACGTTTTTTCCCATAGACCGTAATGTAACGGAATTCATTTGAATGCCCTTGTAAGTGAACCGCAAATGCTACACACTCCATTTTCAATACCAAACATAGCATATTGATACCCAATAACATCTAGGAATTAATTGGTAATCGGATTATTTTTACGCGAGTTAGACAGACAGCAGACAGACACAAACCGAATTCAAAAACACTTTTCAACTTTGTTGGAAAGTGTTTAAAATGCTGATTACTTAATGATTACTCTACATTCGTGAATATACGTTATATAATAGTAGCGAAATTTATCGGCGAAATCTTAACAACAAATTTTTGAAAAATAATAATTTATGGAGTTTTTAGTGCTGAAAATATGACTGCCAGATGATTTAGCGAACTACACTGGTACGCGCACTAGTGTCAAAGTTTAGAAGTAAAATTAAATTTGTAGGCTCCATAATATAAAAACTTTTGGTTTGTGAGGAATTTTAAGCATGTATTCATTTGAAATTCAAAATTTTTATTTTCAAAGAAGTTTAGATATTAGCATGTGACATACTTTTTCTAAAATATTTAACTATAGCAAAAGCCTAATAGTCGTTGAGCCCGAAGTCATAATTAGGGCTTTTGGTTTCATATCTGAGGACTTGGAGATATATACCTTTTTGGATTCACAATGGTCCAAAGTGTTCATTTCATGATGATACTATGAAATTTTTGGTAGCTTATAGACGCCATATTGAAAAGATGGGCGCCATCTATCACACATAGATACGTATGATTAGTTTTGCCATTATCACATAATTAAAGAAATTTCAATGAAAAAATGGAAAGAAAAAATATAATGGAACATAAAACGCTAAACAAATTACATGTTTATTAAGGTTTTATTTTAAAATGATGTTTATCATTATATTTAGCGTTATATTTATTAACATTTTTAGTTGGATAAACAGTTGAAAAGACATTTGCGATGAAAGGAAACCGAAATCTTGTTTTGCATTTTAATGCATATTTTCTTGTAGATAAGATACACCAATTCAAGAAATAATTAATACTAGTGAAAATATTGTCCTCAGTCTCTCAAGAATTAATAAAAAACAGAAATATTAGTTTAGAACATTCAGAACATTTAGAACAGTTCTGTATTCTGCATATGCTTGTACATCTGAGGTTATTAAAAAGACACAAACATGATAGCATGACACATGTTCTTGAACAAAAACATGACATCAGTTCCAAAACAGCTTCAGGAGCAGGAGGACTGCCATTCCACTGGATCTCTAGATAACCTCCTCCCTCACTATCTGTTCCAGAAATCCAACCATATTTATATGGGGATTGAAGATCAGAATCAGCCTGTAATCTCTTCTTCTAAACAAGACCCTGCTAATTAGCTCTCATTACCTGTATCTAGAGTGTATCACTACATGGCGGAAGGCGATGCTGCTCCACAGGGCCTTTTTTTTGCAGAAAAAATAGTATAGCGGAATTCATTTTGGTTTCAGAGTACTTGTGCTTTCCATAACAGAGCTGTCAAACTTATGACTCAAGCTGTTTTTCTGTTTCCTCTGATACATCGACTTCAGTAACAACGGCCTTAAAGCATCTCGGAATTCAGTGTTCTGAATCATTATTTTCCCTTGCCTGCAAAAGCACTTACTGTATCGTACCCTGGCTGTGAATGCATTCCAGGTAACACATTACATACTTCTTTATGAAGTCAATGCATTTAACTCTCGTTGTAGTGCTTTATCCTGTCATTGGATCCACACTTTACAAATATTAACCCTTTGTAGTTTTTCAAAACGTTTTCTAAAGAAAACAGTGTTATAACTGCCACATCATTATCTATAGAGATCATACGAGAGTTACTCTGAAATTATTGAGATACGCGCAGACGAGAATTTACAAAATAAAAATAACGTTTTAATTTAAAAATACAAAGTATTTTAACAAAGCAGACGATTTTTTACTGACTTACTTCAACTTGTTTAGCGTAGAATAAATTTTAAACAGAAGAGAAAATAGAGTTGACGCGAGAACATTTTCGCTTTATGATTTTCTACGATTTTAAAGCAGGATTAAATCAAAAAGAATGCGTTCAATGGTTGAAATTAGCATTTGGTGATGAATCTCCAGCTCGTGCTACTGTATTCAGATGGTTTAAAGAATTTAGCAGAGGACGCAATTTACTTCAGGATGAAGAACACACAGGAAGGCCGCCGTCGGCAGTAATCCCGGATAATGTGTCAGGCATACGAAAAATGTAAATGGATGATAATCGCTGTACCTATCAAATGATACAGAAGTAACTTAACATCCCCATAATGTAACTGAGCACCAAAAAGAGGAGCGTGTCAAAATCAGTACAGAAACTCTTAAATTGCTAAATGATGGTGGCCACCACATCATTTCTAAAATTGTAACGGGTGATGAAACGTACATACCGTTTTTTGACGTTGCAACACGTCAAGAAAGCAAAGTATGGGTCTTTGAAGATGATCCCACGCCGACAATGGTGAAAAGACAACGCGCACTGAAAAAAGTGATGTATGCCGTTTTCTTTAGAAGTACTGGATTAGTCAAAGCCATCAAGTTGGAAGGACAGAAGACAGTAACAGCAAACTGGTATACCACTAAATGTCTGCCAGAAATTCTACAAGAAGTGAATGTTAGGGGACTAATGCTTCACCATGACAATGCATCTTCACATACAGCCGGATTAACAGTTGAGTTTATGAAACAAAAACGAATTAAAGTCATAGAACATCCGCCGTATTCACCTGATCTAGCTATGTGTGACTTTTGGTTATTCTTTAATCTAAAAAAGAACTTACGTGGACGTCGTTCTCATTCAGAAGAAGAGATTGATGTGGCTATAAATGCATTTTTTCCCTCTATTCCAAGAAATGAATGGCTTGAGGCATTTAATCTGTAGAAAATTCGTCTACAAAAGTGCATTGATGGTGGGGGAGATTACTTTGAACACACCTAAAATTTTGTAAGTATAACTTTAAAAATCTAGTTGTATCTCAAAAAATTCAGAGTGACGCTCGTAATAATGTTTCGAACCAGACGCTAAAGCATGGTGTGCGTGAAATAAAAGTCGCGTATCCACCTCTTCTTGGAAACACGCCAATTCAGTTGCTTCTTTAACTAGTTATTTCGTGAATTTATAGCATTTTTCTCCGCTGCTAACGTACATCACTCGTGTATTCAGGTGTTTCAGTTAATGCTCATTTTGCCATTCTTGTGAAATGAAATGTGTGTGTTCTTTCTTGTTCTCCTCATCAGATAGAAACTGCTCCCATTTACTTACTGAGTGTGCAGGAGTTATATTACTTTTATAGCATTGTCAACAGCTCTTTTTTTCCTTCATCACTTTTTATTCACACTTTCCTGTATGTATCAAATGCAATATTTATGCTTTGAGAGGATGTAGATTCTTGTATTATTTTAGAAAACAGATTCTTTGCAAGTTGTCCAAATGTTTGTGGACCCTGCTGTAACTTTTGAACAAAGCACATTCTCTCAATGATGTTAACAACACCATCATTTGGAATTCTTTCAGCAGTCGCAGACTTCTTTTATAACATACATCAGTTTGCTTTAACAGTTTTTCGTATTGAACCATCAGGTGTTGCTGAGGGCCATAGAAGATGCCCTAGATGGTAGGAAAAACAATTTCTCATATCCAAATTTATTCGCTCAGCAATGATTGCCATCTGAGCAAACAGATTTCTATCTGCCTTGACAACAAACTCTGATTTATTAAACTTTATACTCTGTTTCTTCTTCAAATCAGAGAATGTCTACAGCTTCTTTTTATTTGGAGGTTTGAAAAACCCTTCTGGCTTTGAATCTTCAGACAGATATTTTCCCTTGAAAGTTTGCTACGCTTCTTCACCCACCTCATGAGCTTTGACCATTTCTTCGACAATTTCCAGATTTGGCATTGCTCCAATTGATTTTATTACTATCTCTAGATTTATCCATTCATTAATATAAAATTAGCAAATAAAGCCTTTGTGCAACAATATTAAAAAGCAGAGAAAACAACGTTTAAAAATGCACAAAAAAATTTTTTGTGCATTTTTAAACGCGGGTTTTTCTGCTTTTCATTGTTAATCATATTCTGTAAATCTGAGATATCAGGTTCACCTTTCTGGATCCTGCTCAAAAGATGGCTTTAGTTGTTTCACGAATCATGTGAAGAAATATTGCCCTCATATCACAAATATCTCTCAACTGCGTCAGGTCTTTGCCTGAACTCCGTTGTACCTTTTGTCACCTGCGTCTCTTTACTTATTGTCTCTTCAATCGCCTTATTAATTTAATAGCCTGCAAAACCAAGAAAAGCTTTGCGATCACCCTATTTGTCAGTGGCCATTTTACAATATGGCGTCCATTAGCTACTCTATTTTTAAAAATATCATGGACAAGTGTCATTCTGATGCTGTGGTGAGTCCAAAAAATGTATGGTTTAACAAGTCTGCTGACATGAAACAACATGAACCCCTGGCTCAACGACGACGGCCATTTTCCAATATGGCGTCCATTATCTACCCTGGTTTTAAAAGTGTCATGGATAAATGTCATGTTGATGTTGTGGTGATTCCAAAAATACATGGTTTACCAAGTCTGCTGACATGAAACCACACGAACCCCTGGCTCAACGGCTACCATCTCTTTGTGACAGCCTTTTAACCACTCGTTCCATGTTTTATACTTTTTTCTACTACCATTTGCAAAGAAGGTTTACTCTATTTAAACCTAAATTTCGACGGTTAAGTAAGATATATTTTTCTGTTCAAAAATAGTAAAATGCATAAAATTTGATAGCTATGCCCTTCTGAAAAATTTCATTGGAAAATGTAAATAAATGTTTACTCCATAGAACAAACTTTTATACTATTTTTATGCTTGATAAAACATTTTTGAACACGTCTACAGCAGAACAAAATAAATAATATGTCTGTTATATAGATTAAGCAGAAAATTCCTTATTTAACCAATTCTCAAAAAATACTAACAACTTTTGAATCGTTGATAATTGCCACGCATTATCCACATTGTCTCCGAACTTTCTTTGCGAAAAATATATTTTGCATAGTAATCTGTAATCTATTTCAAATTAAAAAAATATGCTTCATTGCAAAATTGAAAATGTCCCAAATGTCAAAATAAATGTTTTGTTAGTCGCTTTTTTTTAACAGAGTAACCTACAACATCCCTTTAATTATTTTTACTGGAGCTATCGATGTTTTGTGCATTTTTATAAATTATAGATAGAAAATATATGCAGGCTAAGGAATTCTAAGAATATTACAATTGCCTTTTTTCTTCTCGTTTTGCAGTAAGACTTATGAATTTTAAACAAAATTGAATTCCATTTATTTAATGTATATTTTATGTGTATTGTGAAGTGTTTCTAAGCATGTAAAATGCGAATTTGGTTTTTATAAACATTTTTTATTTATATTTAGTTGGTTTATTAGAAAAAGCAAAAACATATCGTGAGTATTTTAAAGATATTAAAGCATCCTTTTCAAAAGCTTACATTTAGTACAATAATTTCTATTTGAAATTTAAGGAAAGATAAAGAATTAATATTAGAAAAAACTCTTTAAAAAGGACGTCATTAGGAAAGTGTATATATCGTTTACTGAAAAATACATGCTTTTTAAAATCTATATTTATTTTTTAGAAAGAAAACTTCAATATAACCATACTTTTTTTAACGGTTAACTCTCGAGGATTATATTCAGATTACATTATTTGTTACAAATATGCAAACAAAGGAACTAAATGTCATCAATAACTTTTATATTTTCTATAATTTATAGAAATTATACAGTATAAAACATAATTTTACTATTTTACTTTAATTTTTTCGTAACGATAATTTAAAAAAAAAAATACATATGTTTTAAAATTATTTTTCATTTATTGAAGCTTCAAGTATCCGAGTTATAATTACAGCCCATTCCTCGAAATAATTTTTGAGTTACCTTTAAAAAAGTACCCGCATATCTATTGTAACAATTAAAAATCGATTTAACATAGGATTAGATGCATATTTTCTAACCTACTCGTCCGATGATTTCCCGTTTGGCATCCTACACTGTAAAAAAAAAAAAAAAACAAAAAAAACACTGTAGATTTGTCTGCACAAACTGCTGGCGTCCGAAATGCCAGTACATTTTGCTGTTAATTTTACGCAACTACTGTTATTTTTCATGTTTATATCGTCAAGAAACCAAAGAAATTGATGAAAAGTACTTTGTGCTGTAAAAATGTCGTTTTCTTTTTCGTTCAGAGTACGGTAAGATTTACCAAAAAATCCCAAACTTTATCTGAAAATTAGGTATTCGTATTAAAAATTTCAGAGTTTGCTACAATTTTAGCATGAAAGCGGCCTAATAAGCTTGTCTTTTAACATATTATAAGTACAAAGATGACAATATATCCAGTCAAATGACTTTTTGTGTTTTTTTTTTTCTTTAGCCGGCTGTACTATGCACACTCGCAGTATTCTTCTAGTAAAATTTGTACTTTTGTCATTGTGGTTATATTTGCAAAACTGTTTAATTAAATTGTCTGTAATTTTGTATACTGATTTTAATTAATTAAGAACAGATGTAATATCTGTTTTCAATTTAAACAATAAAAAAGTTTTACTCAAAATAAGCATAGAGAGTGAATGTGGGTGACATTGGAATGTCTCACTGGAATTTCTTTTTTAACAAAAAGATAGTTTTTTTAAATATTTATTGTTGCTATATAAGAAGAATTGTTTGCTTCTTTAGTTAAGCTTGTGCTCCAGAAAAAAAGTAAAAGCTAAATTAACTATCTGAATGACTGATTAATTAGATTATTCTTTTACTTTTATTTTATTTTATGTGTTTGCTAAGAAAAACAGACTGAGTGTTTTTAAAGTTTTATTTAGCAACAATATTAGTCTGCGTTAAAAGGAACGAGTTTTGATATTTTGTTTTACATTAATTTGATAAATTTAATATCTGCTATTCAACAAAAAAAAAAAAAAAAAAGAAAAAAGAAATAAATACTCAGATTAACTAATACCAGAAAAGATATACAACCCTATTGTAAATAAATTTTATTAAATGTAATTATGCACTCTAAAAACGACGTTTTCAAAAATGAGTAAAAAATACTCAAATCTGAGTATGCCGCATCGTCAAAATGGCTCCGAAACAAAATTACTCAAGTTTGAAACATGTATATACTCATTTCTGAAAACATGCACACACTTAATAATGAAACATCATGTGCTCATTTTTGAGTATGCCAATGTTTCAAAAATGAGTATGAACTGACCACTATGTGCTCATTTTTGAGTATGTCCATGTTTCAAAAATGAGTATGAACTGACCTCTATGTGCTCATTTTTGAGTATGTCCATGTTTCAAAAATGAGTATGAACTGACCTCTATGTGCTCATTTTTGAGTATGTCCATGTTTCAAAAATGAGTATGAACTGATCTGTATGTGCTCATTTTTGAGTATGTCCATGTTTCAAAAATGAGTATGAACTGATCTGTATGTGCTCATTTTTGAGTACGTCCATGTTTCAAAAATGAGTATGAACTGACCTCCATGTGCTCATTTTTGAGTACGTCCATGTTTCAAAAATGAGTATGAACTGACCTCCATGTGCTCATTTTTGAGTACGTCCATGTTTCAAAAATGAGTATGAACTGATCTGTATGTGCTCATTTTTGAGCATGTCTATGTTTCAAAAATGAGTATGAACTGACCTCCATGTGCTCATTTTTGAGTACGTCCATGTTTCAAAAATGAGTATGAACTGATCTGTATGTGCTCATTTTTGAGCACGCCCATGTTTCAAAAATGAGTACGAACTGACCTCTATGTGCTCATTTTTGAGCATGTCTATGTTTCAAAAATGAGTATGAACTGACCTCTATATGCTCATTTTTGAGCATGAAAATACTCAAAATTTACATGTATTTTTAGGTTTAAGGTGCATTGGCGAGATATAAAATAATTACCAATCCTGCACGCCTCCTAAGAGAAAACTGGTTCACTTAATAAAATGAGCATATATTTGAAGCCTGTAAATATATTGAAACTATTTTATAAAAAATGTATCAGTCGGTCAAAAAAAATAAATAAATAAACCGTATTAACTCTAATACAAATTATAGAAGTGAAATAAAATTGCTGTCTACTTCAATTTTAAGACTTTAAAATTTTTAATCAAGGGGTCATCTACATATTAAAATGAACAGTAACTTTATATTTTTAATATAAACCCCCCCAATTTGATAACAATCGGAAAGAAAACAACTCAATTTAGCCCAATTACAAATTTTTAAGACATTTCACAATTAGTCCAAGAGTTAGTAGACATAGGACTAATGAGTTCTCAGAGTGAAAGATTTTTCTCTTAAAAAAGTGTTTATAAAATTCGTGTTACTTATAATTCCTACCTCTAATAAATCTTCAATTGTAGAAACGTCTCTTAAAATAGTACTTCGGGTAGTTGAGTGTGTTCTTTCTAACTGCATTGTCAAATTTGGAGGTTTACATTGAAAAAATTAAAAATTTGTGGTCAAATTTGGAGGTTTACATTGAAAAAATTAAAAATTTGTGTTCACCTTATCATGTAGATGAAACCCTAAGGAAAGTTTTAATAGGTTAAATTGAAATAGACAATCCATGTTGATTGATACCAGTTTCATTTCTCTATGATATTTTTTATTCAAATTAGATTTTTTTTTTTTTTTTGACCAACTGTACATAAAGCTTCAAATGCATGCTTGTTTTAATAAAAGCGCCAGTTTTTCTATAGCAAGTTGTTTAGAAAATTAGCAATTTCTCTATACCTCAGCATACACATTGGTCGTCCATCAGTTTATATGTGAAAGTTGAAAAAAATGTGATGTGTGATACAGTTTTATTGGTCCAGCAAGAATAATTTAGTAATGAGTTTTATCAATTATGTAAATCTTTAGTACTATGGTTTCTTTCATTTGTGGTTTACTTCATCAGTGCAGATGTCAGAAATACACTACACTAAATCAAACACTTATAAGTTGATGATGGAGCACAAACAGAACACAAAAACGCATCTGACGGGATGTGTTAATTTTAAAAGTTTTCATAAGAGCAATCTCATCTTTTTTCTCCAAAAAAAAAAAATATGCTCTGAAAATTTTTATTAAAATATATTTATTTTGCAGATTTCTAAAATCTAATGTTGAATTTTTTTTTTTTTTTTTTTGTATACATATGATGTGAATGACTGATTTGCATAACAAAAATGCTTTTGAAAAATAATTTAAAAACCAGTTGTAAATTCAAATCATTTAAGTTTCAAAGAAGTCCTGAAGTCAAAGAAGTCTGAATCTTAATTTTAGAAATGTTTATTATATTTATATAAATAAATATTTAGTTTTTATTTGAAATTACACCCACATTTAAAAAATGGTTGGGTCCCTGGGACATTCAAAGAGTCCATTCACATCACTGTCCTTGCAGTCTATTCATTTTGACAGTCTTTCATATAATGTAGGATTTATCCAAATCCGCTAATGATTTCATGTAACATGTTCAAAATTTTATATTTCAGAAAAAATGTCCTCATTAAATTATATCATAATTGTCTTTAATATCACTTTCACCCTAGAGATTAATTTGAAAATGCACTTCTGCATTTTACATATATTGACTGAAAATGGACCAGCACCCATTATTATAACTTGTCAGAAAAATTCAAAGTGAATATTTCCTCAAATACAATCATCAATCCTTTTGAATTGACACTTCTAAATTACTAAACTGAAAAAAAAAGAAACCAAATACAGTAGACTCTCTCAAATCCGCACAGCTTGGCACCAGAGGTTGTGTGGATTTCTGGTCATTGATTTGTTTACTTTTTTTAAAATGTAATTTGAATGTAATAATGCAATCAAAATTATAATGAATGCTTGCAATATAGTAAAATAATTAAGCAAAGTAATAAACTAAAATAATAAAAATCAAGATAATTTTTAAAATGATTAAATTATTAAAAGTAAAGGTCAAGTAAATGATGTACAATTAAATATCCATAATCAAGATGAGGTACATTTTCCTTGAATTATTCAAAGAAACTTTCCTCTTAAAGGTACCCAATTAATTTATATCAAAATCATGAAAAAAGGAAGTTTTGCTTCAGGTTTAGCCAGACTTAATAACAGAAAAGCTCGATTATTACATAAACATATTTGCTAAAAAGATTGTGATTACCATTGATATAAGCAAAATCTTGATTTCTTTTTTCAGAAATAAATTTATGCTTCCTTCATGAAAAACCATGAGTTCAGTCATATCGAGAATTACATATTAAAATACATACGGAATGATATAAAACTAAAATTTTTTGTCATTTTGACCCTCCATCTGAAAAAGTTTTATTGTGTACATCTGCGATTATGTGCGAATTTGAATGAGTCTACTGTACTATGAAATCATTGCTTTCTTTTGTAATATGTTTGATTTCAAACATTTTTATGGTATGTGCCAAAGCCAATTCTTGTTTATTGCTTCTGTGTTTTTTTAATAAATAGTCACAGCTAAAAGCAATGGGAAGTTAAGGCTATTCTCAACTGCTCTGCTCAACGAGCACAAAACGTTTTGACACATTTACAAATTCATTTTTTAACGGAAAGATATAAAATTGGAAAGCCTCACCATGGAAGCGATTTGGAATCGAACTGTGTTTTCCATTTTTTGATCAACCAGTTACCTATTGAGTTATAAGAGATTTTGATCACGTGATACGGCATTTTTCTCCATTTACTGACTGGATTTTCTTCTTTCGTTCGGAAGTTCAGTTCTAAATGCCAACTTTGACAGCATTTTCTGAAAGATCTATTGCGTTTACAAGAAAACGAAAAAAAACAGTTTGATCACATAGTTTCTGAATAACAACACCTGCTAGTTTCATGCGTTTGCGAACAAAAATGAATTAAAACTTATGTCAGAAAGTTGGCCCTTTGGATTTGAGAACAGTCTTAAATAATTTTTAAGCAAAGCTTCTGCTACTGACTATACATATTTTTTATAAATTTTCTAATTGAGCAGTTTATGATATTTGCTTAAAAATCACTCAATTGTAAACTTAAAATTACACGAGGCTCTAACTTTTATACATGAAAAGAGCCTTTCTTTTTTCAAAAAGATTACTACACGTTCTTCTGCTATACCTTAAAGTTACTAGAAACTCATTATGCCCATTATAATTAATAAACATAAAAATAAAACTAAAGTAATATCAAAATTGTTTATTTTAAATCTAACAAGTATTTTTACAATCGATAAAACACAAAGCATCAGTACAAAAATAGAAACTTAATCTCTCTCTCTATATATATGTAAAACAGTTAGTACAAAATTGCCAAGTGCTTTAAATACTACAAAACTCAAAATATAGCAGAAAGTATTGAAACCAAATTATTTGTTATGACATTTATTCATTACAGGTCAAATTCAAATCTATTATTATTTGATTTTTTACTTTTGTTCTTATTCAGTCAGGTGCTTTCGATGGCTATTCCCTGTCTTCTTGGGGGCTGTTATATTCCTTGCAGGCGTGGCGTATGTCTGCTTTCCCCCCTTTCTCGTTTGTGGGCTTCTCTGTCCGGTAAGCATGCAGTACCACCTTCCGTCCAATCTGTAATGTTCGGTTTCATTTACTGTATTTCCAAAATTACAGTGGAACGGAAGGCGGTACTGTATGTCCACTAGAGAGAGAAGCACATAAGCCAGAAATGAGGGAAAGAAGATACATTCATCCCGGTGAGAGATATATCAGCCCTCAAGAAGAGTGGGAATAGTGATTGAAAGTTTGAGGCTGAATAACAATTCAAGTTTAAATAAAATGATAAACATAAAAAGTAAACAATTTATTGCAGAGTAGTTTTGTATTAGTCTCATATGCTACCATTATCTCTGACTAATGTGGATTCTAGCAAAAAGCTACTAAATTGTTTCAGGAGATAAAAGTTGCAAGATAACATTCAAAATTTTGAAAGTAAATTAAAGAATCTTAATTAAAAAAACATTAAACTTGACTTTGGAGTTGGGAGGGAGATCCATCAACATAAAAATCTGGCTTACAGGCAATGTAATATGATTATATATGCATAAACTCGTGTGGAAATTAAAACCGTTAATTATCATAAACAATTTATGATTAAATATGGTTCCATCGGCAAAAGGGAAACGAGTCAGAGATTCATTCGGCCCCAGGTCAGATTTTAGGAAATTTTTTTATGTAATGAGGGGCTTACCACAGCAGGGAGACGAGACAGTTTTGTTTGGTTTGAGGTTAGTTTTTCGCTAGAGGTTCTGGGGCCCCACTAGCCAGCGAAGCCAGCTAGTCCTTTTTTATATGGATCTTTTGTTCAATAATAACCTATTAAAACACAGATGCAGGTAAAAATTCAGACAAATATACATGCACATTGCCATACAATCATACTTTTGAATACGAAACTGTTACAAAGCTGCCAAAACTTTGTATTTACCTAATATATAGCTGGATCCCCTTCAATTAGTTTTAGATAAATGCCTGCTAACTTCTTAACATAATCTCCTTAATATAAATCTTTTTTATAAAGTTATACGTAGAGAGATAAGCAGAACACCTAAGTGAAGGAAGTGGTTCAGATGTATTTGCAGTAAAAGAGCAGACACATTCAGCATTATCTGGACAGGTATAATATCAGATACATTATTAGCTATGGTAAAACATCACATGTTTCTATTTCCAAACCGGAAAGAACGCTTTTGGGATTTGAAATGGTGTCAAAATTTATGTCTAAACCAGAAAATTTTCAAATAGACCAAGATGGTCATTGAAACGAAAAGATGCTGGAATTTTATTATAATGTTATTGCTATTGTTGAACCTTTCAACAATGTAAAACTTTCTTTGTTGATTCCTTTACCTAAAAAAGTGCATTGATGCAAGAGAGTTGAGAAAAGACTGTGAAAGCAGAGACATTAAGAAAAGTATATGAAGTATGGCAAATAGATAAATAAAATGGACAAGATTAGAGTTTGCTGCCCATAGAAAAAACAGCTGGATGCAACCATAATAATATTTACATAAAATGCAAAAGTCTTTTCAAAATTTTCCTTTTAAATGTTATATTTTAATTACACAACAGTTTAAGTTAGATTTTTTTGCCAAATTTAACAACTTTGGACAATACATTCTATGGTTATTATTTCAAATTATGAAAAATAATGAAAGCCAATCAGCTATTAAAATAGGTGTTTTACTGCTGCTTTGTATTGTACAATATAAAAAATCCCTTACCACAAAACATATGATACAACCCCATACAAATTAACAAATTTTTGGCCAACTAGAAACATAAAACTGACTGTACTACAAATATAAAGAAAACAATTAGTACTAAATTTTACCTCACCACTGATCCATAAAACTATTTCAATTAAATACTGAAGATTTACAACAATAGTTTCCTGATATTCATAATTTTAACAAAAAGAACAAAACAAAAGAAAACTAAATATAAATTTATTTAAAAAACAAGCAATCTTTTAAATTATTTCAAATTTTTCATTTGTACAGCATGGATTATACCGCAGTGTAACATACACTGATTTGTCATTTAAATCATATGAGTTTCTTATATGCAATGGAACATAGTTAAATAAATCTTTTATGTTTATTAGATTAACAGCACCAGTAGAACTTACAACATATCAGTGAAAATGGCTGTCAAAACCTAAAAACTCAAACAAATCACAAATTAAAAATGCATTATTATTAAGGACAAACATTTTTTTTTTATTTTACCAAAAATAGGTAACTCATCAATGCAAGAAACAAACACAACCATATTTTTTTAATATGTTGTGCCATTATAACGAAAACCATTACACTGCATTACTTCCGAATTGTCACTCAAACCGTTTACTTCAAGTTTCAAATTATGTTCCTTTTAACTATGCATTTTTCCATATGTTGTTTCCAACACATTTGATATTGCATTGCATTTAAAATATTTCTCATGTAAAGTATGTGCAATTTATAACTGATGGCGTATGGCTACTGTTTTAGCAACATTTACAAAATTTTTGCTAGCTGATGCACATCTTTTTGAAGGATAATGTTTGCTTACATATCGCATGCTCCAATACATAACTGGAGGCCCTAGCTGCCTTATGATCCTAGGATAGTGTACTGCAAAATGCATTTTTGGTGATAAATGTTTATCTGGAAAAAGCTCTAAAAAAAGTTTGTGATGATCTGCTATATTTTCTGCTAATTTAAAAGTTTCAGGTAATGTCTGGAGCCATAATAGTATCAATTAATTTCAACATAAGATTAAATAACTGCCAAAATTCGTTATCTTCAGAAATTTTGTCACCAATTAATAAGGGTATGTTTCGAATCAAGGTCCACATTTGAGATGCACTTTGCCCATTAGAACCATCAAGATTTAAAAGTTTTTCTTTGTTTATTGACACTGGTTTAGAACTTGATTCATATTTACCATAATTAAAATTTATTATCCTATCATTTAAAAGACTAAGTGAAAATTTTGGCTTTAAAAACAAACTGATGTACTATTAAGAAGGTTTCACTAGCACACCAACCTTCAAAAAGATCGTGCATTACATCTACAATCAAATTATTTGTCACATGCCAATAACTTAAATCATTTAGGCAGCAAGGAGTTTTAACACCACATTCTGATACTGTTATGTCACCAGAAGACACTTTATTAACATGCATGTCATGCTCAGTTTTATTACGTAGTAAACTAATATCTTCCTTTATATTTTTATACAAAATATATTTTTTTGCTAGACAAAATCTACAACAAAAAATAGCAGTAAAGCTCTCAACAAACCCCAGCAGTTTATTCAACCCTAAATTATCACCTACCACTTGCCAAATTACAACTTTGTATATATTTCCCTGAAATTCTATACCTTCATCTGAAAGCTTTTTCAAATCATGAACAAGTCTATCTAGTATTGTCCGATAACCATATTTTTCGACATCAAGAGAATAGTGTATGTTAGTTATAAATATTGAATCTAACAAAGATTGAAGGTGCACAGGCAAATCTTTAATTTTAAAATATACGAATCCCAATTTATGTACACCGGTATGTGACCCCAATGGATTTTGTAAGCTCCACATCATCTATATACAACTCGATTACTATTGTATCCACAGAGCTTAAAATTGCATTGGAATAATAATAAAATCCATCTTGGATACTACAAAGGGTTGCATTTCTAAGACTTTTGTTTTGTTTGTATGTTTTGAAAATATGCAAAAATCCATCAATAGAAATAATTTTTTTCATTGTGTCTACTATACTTATGTATTGGCATGTGTCATTTTTAAGAATTTGGTGAGGTAGCCATCTATAAACTTTTGTTCATATCGTGTACCTAAAGCAATCTCCTTTGGCTCAACATAGCGACCACTTGCTTTAATGGCATTGACTATTTTATGTTTTGAATAAAATGTAGACAATGAAGAAGCAGCAAAATCAAATGTTGCCATCAGTGATTTTGTGTTTTTTTCACATTTCATTCCATTTTCAGTTAAAAAATTCACTGTTTCTGATTTTAAATAATTTACAGTATTGTACAGAAAAGATGAAGTACTATTGATAGATGAGATAATACTAGAACAGTAGTACACTGCTTTTGCTACATGTTTCACTGCAATATTGCAAAATATCCTTTTGAAATTGTTCATGTTTACATATTTCTGAATCACCCAAAAAATTGATTTGAAAATATCAATTTGAGGGTAAATCATCAGAAGACAAATCACCATCTTTACTATTTATCGGCTGATTTGAAAAATTACGACTTTCTGAAATGTCTATTTCTACGTCACTAGCATGAAATCTTTTCAGATGTCTCTCATAGTTAAACAACTTCATAAATGCTTGTCTACAGCTTTCATCATAACACACATACCGCTTAAGTATACATGTCTTATGATAATTTCGAATGTGACGGCAAAGATCATGTGGATTTTGAAATTTTTTTTTGCAAAGTGAGCAAAACATGGCTGCAAATTTTTAAATACAAATTGTAGCTGATAAAATATAAGAAAAAAACAGAATTTAAATGTTCTTTTAATTCAGTCTAAAAACAAGTGCAGAAATATTAAAGTCCCTCTCCCAACTCCCTATGAGAATATTTATTTCTCAAATGACAATTTACATTAAGATTAAAATATTATATTAATAGTCCTTTTTAGTTCACTGATATAGGATGTCACTTCATTTTGTTTTTTGTGCATCACATTTAGTATAAAACAGGCATTGAGAAAGTTTCATACATTACTACAGTAAGGAGATGAAAGGCTTTCCTACACCAGCCCCAAACAAATGACTATCTCAAATGAAATAAAATTTACATTAGATTAAAATATTATGACATTCAGTTGATATCTATAATAATAAAAAAAGGATAACTAGGATGAAAAGTTTCATACTGGTACAATGCAAAGTAAAAATATGATATTTACACACTTAAAAAAATCCGTTCTTTCAGTTCTCTGATACAAGATGCCATTTCATTTTGTGCATCACATTTTTAAAAACAGACATTTAGAAAATTCCATACATTACTACAGTAAGGAGAAAATTCCAAGTTTAAAATATGTTATCTTAAAGCATAAATCAACTGCTTTTAACATACTACTTGTTTTTATACAATGGTTTTCAAAAATTAATGTTTGTACAGGGTTTAACTTCCCAATAGCTAATACAAGCGGTTGTTTACAGTCTCCACCCAATAGTCTGTCTTCTTTCATAAACTTTTCGATGCCTTGGCACTACCTATAAACAAAAGAAAAACATTTTAAAAATAAGTGCAATAATTTCTTGATTGTTGTCACCCTGTGAACAATTTACAAAAGCAGCATGATTTAGGGCACTTCAGAAATATATACAGATTGTAAGAACTTTGTGTCGTGTAATGAACTCTTTTTGTGAGCTCCTGTAAGTACTGTATCCCATGCATAAATACTACACACTTAATTTTCAATAGCAATCTTGCTGCAATAATCCAATAGCATATATCTTTCACAAGATTTGGATGTAAATACAGAATTATCAGCACTTACAAACTAAATTCAAAAATAAATAAATAATGAGAAGTGTTACATTTTTGTGGGGTAACATTTATGTAGTAATTTTAGAATTCATTACAAAATATTTTTTTAATTGAATAGTTTTAAAAACAAAAACGTGATAATTATCCTACTGTTGTTATCATATAAACCTCACAAAAATACAATACTTGATATTTATAATAATACAACTAATATTTTAATGTAAATCAACAATCACAAGAGTTATTGGCAGACCCATAACCAGGATTTTCCTTCGGAGGGGGCTCAATCTTGGAATTTTTTCTGATATGATAGCAATAATTTGCACACTTTAAAGTGTGAATAAAAAAATAAACAAGGCTTAAACTAAGGTGTATTCCTCCTTATAGTATACTTGATACCCATGTCAAAAATTCTATTTTTTTTTTTTTTTTAAGTGAAATTTTATTTTATGATCAAAAAGACAGAAAACGTACTGGTGACTATTTTTATATTCTATTCGTATCACTATTTTAAAAGATAAAACTTTTTAGTACATTTCACTTGCACACATTGTCAAAGTACACTATGTGACATTGAACATGCAACACCAAGAAGTAGGAGAGGACAGATATTTATTCAAATTTCAGGATAGATGCATGTGATAGAGTTATTTAAACGATATGAAATGCGCAGCTCTCCAGTGCATGTTGAATAAGATATAACGGAAGGAACCTGCAAAATGGGCAGTATTCGTAGCTTTACTTCTGCTAGGGAAAGCATCGTAGAAATTTTGTTCTTGTCTCCCAGGACGCGTGTAATAGCAGAGAATGCCAGGCCACTGTCAACGGAGACATTTACAGCAGACAGACGATTTTACGAAGGGCATGGTGATTGGACTGAGACGGACAGGTTGGTCCATATGTCATATTCGCAGCTGAGACACATCTGTATGCATCCACAGTGCACCGCTGTGGCGAAGGTGGTTGGAACGAAGAAATGTGGAAAGTTTGAAGGGTGCTAGTGCAGCCAGAGTGACGTCAGCACATGTGGATAGACGCTTCCCCCGAAAAGCAGTAGTGAACCCGCAAGCCACCTCTACCTCCACTTTGCAGTGTGTTCAAGACACCCTGAATGTTCCCATATCGACCAGAACCATTGTAGTACTCTCATTGACTCTGTACCTAGACGTGTTGCTTCGTGTATCGTTATCCACGGTGGTCCTACATCCTACTGAGCTGATGCTATTCTCGCTTTGTATTATGGCTATATTTTCGAAATATTGTTCAATTCAACTACTGTCCGTTGCTGTCTCTCTCTGTTTGTCGAGTTTCATCATTTTCTGGCCACTCTTTCCTGGTGTTGCATTTTCAATGTCAGGTAGTGTATATGTGAAAATATTTTGGTTTGAGAAAGTGGTGCAAGACAGAATTAAAAATTAGTTACCAGCGGATATTTTATTATCAATAGAGATCTATCATCATTATATCTATCATAATTAGAGAAAGATTTTTTAAACTTTCGGGGGTGCTTCAGCCATCTCTCTGGCTATGTGATTATGTAAATTATACAATAGAAGGATACATACAGACAGAAATTGGATGAAATGATCAAGAGACTGGGTCCCAGTGGGTTTTATTATTATGTGCTTAGAATTTTTGGAACCAGATTTTCTAAATACTCCTTGGTAAAGTAACATTGGGAGTAAAATTAATGCACAAAAAATTTCTGAAAGAGGAAAAAACTTTGTAAATACCAAACTTTAGATTTCTCTGAAATCATAATCTTAAAAATAACACCTACTAGCTGAACTGCCATTGCCCAGGCATATGATAACATTAAATAAACCTCAAAATTATGATTTTATATATTTGACTCTATTTTGTCTGAATTTATATTTTTAAATGAAAAAATTCTTGAAAAAATATTTATTTTTAGTGATAAAACTACTTTTAAGAAGACATTTTTTCACTTGGTTTATTTCACTAGTTCTTGTCTGAATTGTTTAAGATATTCTGTAGTTATAATATAAATATGAGAGTTATAGATCCCATAACAAAAATTCGAAAACAAAAATACTGATATCTAGTTGATAAAGAAATGTGTGTTTTTTTTTCACATCAGCTCCATCCGTACAAAACTGTGAAAAAACACAAAGTAAAATGCATGTTTGGATCTTCCTTTCATCCTAATGCACAATCTGATACTAGGCATGCATTACTGGTTGACGCAGAATAAGAGATGAGGTTTTGATGAGAGTTCATTATCATTTTTAATTAATATCTTGACTAATTAACAAAAAATTGAAAATTCTCTGGTGCATCAGAAAAGGTCTTGGCATGGTTCCAAGTTACAAAATGTGCCAGGACTGAAAATATTTTTGATTCCCCCTTTCCCCCAGCTGAAGTTGAAAGGCTAAAGTATATAAAATTTAAGAATGTGTGCAAATACGTAATATTAAAAAAAATTCATCTTGATACTGCTCTAGGGAATTTTTAAAAGACAAATATGTCATGTCCTGGTGACAGCCCACGGAAGACTTGCACCCATGAGCCTTGGACTACCCTCACTCAAATTTTCAGCCTTGATGTACAGTTCGTAATTTTTTTCTAGTCATAGCGCACAGACCAAAACTTTGTTTCATTGGAATAAGATATGGGTCAATAAGAAAAAAAATGGTTCATTTTAGGAGGGGTTGGCACGGTTGAAACCGTTTCTTTCTTTTTTTTTTTTTTTTTTTTTTTGGTCAAAAAAATCATTTGGTATTTTTAGAACAAATTTAATATAACATTTTTTCTTTTTTGTAATTTAAGTGCTTTTAATTATTAATAGAAGTAATTTCTACTTTTAACACTTCATTTCAGCAGACAACATGAGACATAACGAGTCTAGATCATGTTTCCATGCATGTGAAAGGAAAAATAGCATGTGCTGATGAACATGTCTTGTCTGGTACTCTAAAAGTTTATCTTAAAACATACAAAATTAGAAAAGATAAAATAGATAATAGTCCAGGCAATAGGGAATTTTGCCTAGCAAAACTAATGGTAGTTCTGGAAATAGGCTTACTTATGTTTTTTGGGTCGCTGAATCCGAATTTGTAACTACCCACCAAAATTTCCCCCGGCAACACCCCCAAATTTTGGTAAAAAGCCCCCCCAAAAAAGTTTATTAAAAAATCAATTTTTTTATTGTTTTAGGGAAAAAGTATCTAGAAATTCAGAAAGTAGACAAAATTTGCAACAAATTAGATATATGACATTATGACTTAGGATGAAGGGGAAGGGGGGATCTACCTCGGAACATGCGCCGCGGTGCTGCGTGGACTAAGTTGCACAATTCCACTTAACCACTCACACGTTTACATTCGCCCTCCCATGTCCCCTACGAACTTTCTCTATAAGGTTTACTTTAAGTTTGTTGGGTCGCTGAATCCGAATTTTTAACTTACCCCCAAAATCCCCCACCGAAAACCCCCCAAAATAGTTGTTTTTAACTTTAATTTCTTATTTTTTTAGTGGAAAAGCATTACGAAATTCAGAAACTAGACAAAATTTGCAACAAATAGGATATATGACATTATGACGTAGGATAAACAGGGAGAGAGGGGGCTGCCTCGGAACATTCCCCGCGCGCTTTTCTCAAAAACCAAATTTTTTCAAAAAAAAACAATTTTTTGGGGGGTTGCCGGGTGAAATTTTGGTGGAAAGTTACAAATTCGGATTCAGCGACCCAAAAACCATAAGTTGAGTCGAAATCCATAACTAGTATTAATTTTGCCAGGTAAAATCCCTATTGCCTGGACGTAATAACTTAGTGCATGTAGCGCCGCAGTGCATGTTCAGAGGCAGCACTCCTTCTCCCCGTTCATCCTACGTCATAATGTCATATATCCTTTTTGTTGCAAATTTTGTCTAGTTTCTGAATTTCGTTATGCTTTTCACCTAAAACAATAAGAAATTTAAGTTAAAAACAACTATTTGGGGGGGGGGGATTTGGGGTGGAAGTTAAAAATTCGGATTCAACAACCCAAAAAACTTATTTTTAAGTAAACCTTTTAGAGAAAGTTCGGAGGGGAGATGGGAGGGCAAATGTAAACGTGTGAGTGGTTAAGTGGAATTGCGCAACATAGTCCACGCAACACCGCGCGTATGTTCCGAGGCAGATCCCCCCTTCCCCTTCATCCTAAGTCATAATGTCATATATCTAATTTGTTGCAAATTTTGTCTACTTTCTGAATTTCTAGATACTTTTTCCCTAAAACAATTTTTTTAATAAAAACCTTTTTTGAGGGGCATTTTACCAAAATTTGGGAAGGGGGGGTTGCCGGGCGTAGCTCATAGGGGGCAGAGCCCCCTAGTATCTTAAAACATACAAAATTAGAAAAGATAAAATAGATAAATAATTTTCAATATTTAGCATAAAATATTTTCATTTAAAAAATGCAGATTATTAAGAGCTGTTAATAACAAAATACAATGATCTTTAAGATTTTGTCAAGTTGTGAAAGAACATTTTCTTGATTGGGGGAGATTATTCTTAAAGAATTTTAAAAACTAACTTAAGATATGAAGTTGAATAATACAGATTGCAAAAATTGAGTGCTAGTTACAGTATTTCAATAATGCCAACCAATCTTTTTTGTTACTTGCTGAATCTAACGGTAAAATTTTTTAACTTGGACACTTGGAGTATCATCAGAAAACAAAATAACCAGAAGTATTTGTATATTTAAAACAAATAATAATAACTACAGAACATTATATTTTCATGAAAAGGCATCAAATATTTATGGATTATTATATTATTAATCAAAAGATTCTTCATGCGATTTTCAAGGTATCAATGTTTCACTATGTAGAACAGTTTACTCTTTGAATATACAACATAGCGTTACTAATAGATAATGTTTAAATTAGAAATTTATTTCAATTTTCTACTTAATTGACTACTATTTACTTTTAATAATTTCAAGTGAAGTTATATTTCTTATAGATACAATATCCAACAATGTTTATTTTATCAACAGATATGTAGTTGTATGCAATAGCAAATTATATATAAATCTGGGTTTTTTACAAAACAGTTTTTTGCCACCCCTGATTTTAGGACCCTTCACAGAATTCCATTTCCTAAAATGAATCCTTCACAGAATTATATTTCACAAAAAGAACCATTCACAGAATTGTATTTTTTACACAAGGACAACATCATAAAATTTGCTTTATTTTCTATTCTATTAAAACGGCCCTTTCACATGTATTTAAATTTTTAACTGTGTATGTTGAACAAGACATTCATACTTTTTGTGGAAGATTCATATATAGAAATGTAAATGAGTCTGTAGGTAGAAAATGCACCCCCTCCCCCCACCCCCCCAAAAAAGGATCATTTTTTTATTATGCTACTTTTATTTTCACAAGTATTAGGGGACAAAAAATCGCAAAATTTCACAAAAACACCCTGTCAAAAATGTTAATAGAACAGTTAAATTTATTTTAGTAAAAGTAATGAATTTACTATAGAATATACATTTAGAAATTTACTATACATGCACATAAATATTTACTGCATACTTTCATTGCAGGGTTCAGCTGTACTCATATCTAATTCAAGCCAATTTGCAAATTCCTTAGCTGCGGACCTTCCGCAATGCCTACCTTGTAAGATAATGGAATTTGAAACTATTCCAAATTCTGAACAAAAGCTGTCGCCTTTCCTTTCATCAAAAATTAATTTGAATTCAGAATCAATCTATAAAAAAATTAATATACAATAAGAGATATAATTATAATATTAAATACAATTATATTAATAGCTATGACAATAAAAAGATAAAGCAAAAATTTTAGGCTTTTCATTATGATTGTCACACTACATGTAAGGATAAACCAAATCTCCTGAATTTCAAAGCATTTTCAAAATGTTAGGAACTTAAAAAGCATCCTACCTTTATGAATTGCTAACTTGTGCAAAACTGATGTTAACCTTGAGAGATCTAGGTAAACTGTAACTTGTATGCAGGGGTGATTCTGAGTAAAAATAAATCTTTTGAAATTCACAGCAAATTATCTCAATGGTTACAATAGAGGGCGGGGGATCCTACTCTGGGGCTAATTATGCGATCCATTGACGAAAATCGCATGTTATATGCAATTCTTTGACAAAATTTGCATTTTACATGCGATTTTTTGATAAAATTCGTATTTTCTCCGGCAATCTTTTGCTTAAATTCGATTTTTTTTGCAATCCTTTGACTAAATTCAGGCTTTTTTTTGTCACGCTTTGATGAAATTCAGGCTTTCTTCCATCATCCATTGATGAAATTCAAGCTTTTTTCCATCATCATTTGATGAACTTCAGGCTTTTATCCATCATCCTCTGATGAAATTCAGGTATTTTATACAGTCCTTTGACAAAATTAGTGTTTTTTTGTAATCCTTTGATGATATTAGCATTTTTGTGTGATCCTTTTACAAAATTTGAGTTCTTTTTCAGCGATCTCTTGATGAAAAGCACGTTTTTTCCACGCGATACTTTGACGAAATTCACGTTTTCCCCTGTGATCCTTTGACGGAATTTTCATTTTTCACTGCAATGCTTTGACAAAATTCGCACTTTCCCCATGATGTATTGATAAAATGGATTTTTTTGGTTCCCATTTGTCAAAATTTAGGATTTTTTTATGTCTGAATTTTCAGACGGATGGCCGATATTTTAAAACTTTCATAACCGAAGATTTAAATTTTAGAAAAATTTAGAACAGAATCACCCGTGATTGTATGTTTTTATTTTTATTTATTTATTTTATTTTGCTAATTTATAGGGATGCACCGAATAGTGATTTTGGCCGAATGTCGAATATTCGGCCTACAGGCGAACCGAATTACCGAATATTCGGCTGGACAAATAATTTTTTATTTCAAAGGCATTAAAATATTAATTTAAAAAAATACATAATACTTAATACAGAAAATAACATTTGGATAAACAGGAGCTTTTTATAAGTAAACTTTATACTGAAACAAAAATCTACTTTGAGTTACTTAAGAATAGGATAGTTATAAACTTTTTTAATTAATAAAATTTTAAATTTCATGACTTCATCTGTGAATTAAAGCAAATGAATATTTTCTTAAATTCTGAAACAAACATTTTAAAATCAAAGAGAAATTGTGAAAAAAATTGGAAGAAAAACTTCACAGGGTCATATATACTCTTTATTTGTCCGGAAGCGACTAAAGTAAAAATAAATAATACAATCTATACAAATGATGGCAACTCAGCAAGGAAAATTTTAAATGGCATCCTAGATTAGTCTCTGAAATTTGCGATCCTAAAATCTTTCAACAAACTTTTAATAAAGATAATGTGGTCAAGAAAATCTTTTTTTTTTAAACATTAATTTACTAATTTTCTTAACTTTAATTTTACAAACAGCAAATAATGTAAAATTATTATTTTTTTTATTTAAATATAATTCTATTTATTTAATTGTTCTGGATATCATTATAAGTCGACAGTTAAAATTAGAAGTTGTGCAAGGTTTTTTTCAGTATTCGGTGCGCCAATATTCGGTGAGATGTCCGAATACCGAATATTCGGTGCATCCCTATCACTACTAATTTACTTACTGTACAATAAAGTGTCGTGTAATGTTTGCATCTTATAATACAGGGTATATACAATGATCCGTTTATATGTTTAAGTTAATAAGATAACAGATACTGTATGAACATTACTGAAATTGCATTTTTTAGCAATGTCTACATGGGGTGTCCATTACTGGAAATTGACTAATTAAGTGTTCCAGTAATGGACCTAAAAAATAAATGATAATAAACCTAAAAAATAAATGAAATTTTGTAAATGGCCATTAGTATATTCATAAAATTTAAAGTTTTCTATTACTATAAGTTATCTATTACTATAAATCAACCATCTTGTGCGAGTTTTAATGCATAAGCTAAAACCTTTTACAATGTTCAAATGCACAAATACGTACAATACCATGACACAAAAAACCACATACGGCCGTTTCAAAGAGTATTCTTGAATCCCCTTTCTCAGTGTGATAAAAAAAAATATTAAAAGATTAAAATGAGGTCAAAGAATCCCTCGGTTATAGACCCTGGCTATTTTTGTGATTCACCCCCGCGCCCCTCGCACTGAAGAAGGAGATCCAAGAATCCTTGGAACGGCCGTATGTAGTTTTTTGTGTCATGGTACTGTATGTGTTTCAGCGTTCGAAATCCTTGGTGGTCCGCTGGTCCGAGATCACTAAAAATTCAATCGGACCACTAATTTAAAAAATTTAGTGGTCCGAAGGACCAGTAACTAACAGTAACTTTTCCCCCTCTTTGACAGGTAAACGTAAATTTTCCCATCCCTGAGAAAACTGCAACCAAACATTACAATAAGCATAAAATTTGCATAAATACTTAGTCAGTTAAAATAAATAGACGGAAATAAAAAACATAATAATTTCAGTTTTTGTTTATGTACTATTTATTTAATTTTTAGCAAATTATAATTTTACATTTTATTATGCCGAAAATTTTGGGTAACTGAAAGGAAGTTTGGTTTATATTCTCGGCGGAGGAGAGGGGTGGGGGGTGTCACTCAAAGGGTTAAGGTACTTATATAATTTTATGTAGCAGTCCAGTAACGATGTCTGCAGACCAGTAAACTCTGATGTTTACTGGTCCTTGGGATCAGTGATTTTTTTAAATCAATTCTACCGCTGAAAATAGTCAGGGTTGCAAAATCGCTAAAAAAAATGTCGGTCATAACAAAAAAGATGACAGACGATCAAGGGAGAATATGCAAGGGATATTCAAAAACTCATTCAATTTCATTATAAAAATTAATATAAGGTTAACAGATAATATTAAAAATTCAAAACAATATTCTTGTTTTTAATAACATTTGTTATAATACTTGTCCCCAAGCAGCATTAGCGATAAATACAAAATATTATTTTGTCTTCAAAAACATCGGTAAATTAGAAAAATTTTGGTTAAAAAAAAAAAATAAAATAAAAAAATAAAGATCTATTCAATCTATCTTTTAACATGCTTTTACAAACAAAATACCAAAGTTCTCCAAATGTTATTTTATGAAAAAAGAGAGAGCGAGAGAGATGGGGGAGGGGGAAGAGAAATTTGTAAAAAGCAAATAGTATAAAATTTTGTAATGATAATGATTCTGAGATTCATATAAATATTAAAATTGATCTAAGTCCAATCAAAAACAATGATATTTTCAAAACAAAATACCAACATTTTCCAAACGTTATTTCTAAAAAAAGAGAGGGGAAAGGGAATTTGTAAAAAGCAAATAGTAAAAAAATCAGGGTTGTCTCGGTTTTAACCATGGTGGTTTTAACCAGCGGTTTAAACCGGTTTTAACCGTCCTGGTCAAAATCAATTTTGACCATTTTGACCACTGAAATTGACTATTCAATTTATTTACTACTAATCAAATATATTTTACTAGCATATGTTAAAAACAAAGTTAACATTTGTTAAAAATGTCATAATATAAGTAACATAACACCAGCAAATACCAAATTTAAAAAAGCCATAACATAAATTACAACACCAAGATACAACACAAATGTTTTAATTATTTTTTATACACAAGCTCTTTTATCGAGACTGTATCATTTTAGAATAAGTTTCAAGATCTTTTTCTTTTAGCAATCTTAACCATTCGTCGCATGCATCAGATATAGTAGCATCTTCTTTTTTAAGTTTATCTAAAGCAAGGGAAATAGGCTTAAGTTGATTTTATAAATGTTTTACTTCTTTGTATACGTTGTTAATGATTTTAACAATGTTATCAATATTATCTTCATGCTCATCTGCAATTTTTCATTTCAATAACATGCTTCATTATTGAATTAACTTTGTTTGTGTTTGTAATATCTTGTCCTACAAGATTCAAGTAATGTGCAGCACCAGACTTAGATAAAATGCAAAACTGTCTGCGAACTCAAATAATTTCTTAAAAATTTTCTGCAAAAAAACACCACGCCCCTCCTGAGTCCTACATCACTGCTAACAGCAAAAATGAAAAAGTCCTCTTTCCAATCCCTCGCATTACATTACATGCACTCAACTGGGGGGTTCTGAATTAAACTTTATTGAAAAGAGGATAATATTTACTAAGATATTAAAACTGAATTGCCCTTTCGAATGTAAAAAAAATTGCCGCAAATCGCAGAGAAACGCTAAACAAGCGCATAAACAATCGCAAAACTTTCCAACCAAATAAACTTTATTTAAAAGATATCAACATTTAACATTTACTTTTTAACACAAAATTTATTTTTAATCTGTTAAATTAATGTGCAAAGCCTAAAATAATCTACAGCACCTGCTTCAGTGCTACACTGTTTCTGCTACCGGCCCTAGCAGGAGAAAAAAAAAGCATCGTACCTGCCGTTCCGGCATAAGCGCCATACTTACAATATTTTTAAGTTTTATAAATATATATGCCGCGGCACTTCTTCTAAAAAATACTGTACCATGGTACATGGCAAATAATTTCTAGATAACTTTTTTTTCCTCCAGTTGAAAAATAGTCTGCAGACCTTCTCAAGAGTCTGCGACGGGCCTCGCACTGATTCTCCCCCGGGGTCTTGATAATTTTTTTTAATGAAGAAATTTGTAAAAGAAACCATCAGAACTGTCTGCAAACTTTGAAAATTTTCTGCGAACAGCGTTCTCGTGTTCGTCTATATTATCTGACTCTGTGCAGCACATCCATAAGAAATAAACAGTTCGTCTCTATATGCATTTTGAAAATCCTCTCATGCGTTTCATCTTGTTTTCATTGTCACTTACAAAACTTCTTACTTTACAAGCAAACTAAACTTGTTTTCTACCCAGGGTTGGAAAAAAACCGGGTTTTTTTGTAAAAAACCAAAAAAACCGGTTTATTTGGTTTAAACCAGGTTTTTTTGGTTTAAACCGGGTTTTTTTAAATATAATTTCCTATTGTATACAGATGCATATCTGTTGATAAAATAAACATTTTTGGCTATTATGTAAGTAATATAACTTCAGAAAATATTTAAATTAAATAATTACAATCAATTATATAGAAAATTGAAATCATTTCTAATTTAAACATTATTAGTAACACCTATGTCTTATGTTCAAAGTAAACTGCTCTACGCAGTGAAACATTGATACCTTGCAAATCGTATGAAGAATCCTTTGATTAATAATATAATAATCAATCAATAAATATTTGATGCAATTTCATGAATATAATATATTATTCTGTGGTTGTTATTATTATTATTTTTTTTTAATATCCAAATACTTCTGGTTATTTTGTTTTCTGAGTGATAACTCCCAGTGTCCAAGTCAACATTTTTGGCCATTAGATTCAGCAACTAACAGAAAAGATTGATTGGTATTACTGAAATGCTATAAATAGCATTCAATTTTTGCAAGCTGTGTTGTTCAATTTGATATCTTAAGCTACTCTTTTAAATTCTTTAAGGATAATCTTCCCCAATCCCAATCCAGAAAATTTTCTTTTACAAGGCTGTTCTCAAATCCAAAAAGGCAACTTCCTGACATAAGTTTTAATTTATTTTTGTGCGAAAATGATCGAAACTAGCTGGTGTTGTTGTTCAGAAACTATGTAATTGAGCTGTTTTTTCCATTTTTTTGCTAACTCAATAGATCTTTCAAAAAATAGTCAAAGTGGGCGTTTTGAACTGAATTTCCTCGCAAAGGGAGAAAAAGCTCTCAAGAGCAGGCGAAAAACGGGTTTGTCACGTGATCGAATTTGCTGATAACTCAATAGGTAATCGATTGATCAAAAGATGGAAAAAACAGTTCAATTCCAAATCGCTTCTGTGGCCAGGCTTTCCAATTTTATACCTTTCCGTTAAAAAATGAATTTGTAAATATGTCAAAACGTTTTGCGCTTGTTGAGCAGAGCAGTTAAGAACAGCCTTAACCAAAATCTTAAAGATCATTGTATTTTGTTATTAACTGCTGTAAATAATCTGCATTTTTTAAATGAAAATATTTTATGCTAAATATTGAATAATATTTATCTATTTTATCTTTTCTAATTTCACATGTTTTAAGGAAAATCTTTAGAGTACCAGATATGTTCATCAGCACATGCTAATTTTCCTTCTACATGCATAGAAACATGACCTAGGCTCATTATGTCTCATGTTGACTGCTGAGATGAAGTGTTAAAAGTAGAAATTACTTCTATCTATAATTTAAAACAATTAAATTACAAACAAGAGAAAATATTATATTAGACTTTTTCTAAAAAAACCAAATGGTTTTTTTGACAAAAAAACCAATTGGTTTAAACCGTGGTTTAAACCATGGTTAAAACCACTTGGTTTAAACCGTGCCAACCCTGTTCTACCTCTTCTTTAGCATCAGCTGCTAGTTTTAAACAATACTGGGCAGATTTCTTAGATGCTCCTGTATCAACAGCTGAAAGGAAGAACGATTTTTTTTCCCTGTTGATACACTATTAACAATGATAGGGCAATTATGGATCTAGCTTTCTTATTGTATTGCATAAGCATATTTTACTAATGAGCCTCCTTAACTTATCAGTGTATTATTTTTTTAACTGCCTGTTACTTTTATTACTTATTAAGTTACTTTTAATTGCAAAGAAAAAATAATTATTAAAATTAAGACCATTTTTAACAGTTTTGACCATTTCTGACCACTTTTGACCAATTTTGGACGGTTAAAACCACTTTTACTTTTATCCAGTGTCCTGGTCAAAATCAATTTTGACCGGTTAAAATTACAACCCTGAAAAAAATAAAAAAAAATTGTGCATGCATGTGGCAGTAAGTAAAAAATACTGCATGTATGAGCACTGCATGCCCATAAAGCAAAAATTCAAAACAATATTCTTGTATTTAATAACATTTGTTAATGCTTGTCCCCAAGCAGCATTAGCGATAAATACAAAATATTATTTTGTCTTCAAAAACATTGGTAAATTAGAAAAATTTCGGTTAAAAAAAAAAAAAAATCTATTCAATATGTCTTTTAACATTCCGATGAAGCAAGTAACTTTTTTCCCTCTCTGACAGGTAAACTTAAATTTTCCCATCCCTGACAAAAACCGCAACCAAACATTACAATAAGCATAAAAACTTAGCCAGTTAAAATAAATAAACGGAAATAAAATACATAATTAATAATTTCAGTTTTTGTTAATGTACTACTTATTTAAATTTTAGCAAATTATAATTTTACAATTTATTATGCCGAAAATTTTGGGTAACTGAAAGGAAGTTTGGTTTATATTCTCGGAGGAGGAGAGGGGGGGGGGTCACTCAAAGTGTTAAAGGTACTTAATATAATTTTATGTAGACGGCCAGTGATGATGTCTGCGGACCAGTAAACTCTGATGTTTACTGGTCCTTGGGACCAGTGACTTTTTTTAATCATTTCTACCGCTGTGTTTGTGCATTTGGAGATTTTAAAAGGTTTTAGCTTATCTATTTTCTATTACTACTCCATTAAAAATATTCAAATATTTCAAAAAAATTGAAGAATATATAAATTTATTAAATGAAGCCGGCTCATAGAATCTTCATTAAGATTTTCACTGAAAAACTGCATAAACTTTGAAACATTATTTTCTGTTTAATGATTGATTTGATTAAGGGTGTCAATAATAATCCAGATTATAAAACATGCAAGAGGGAGTTTTGAAAAAACAAAATAATGCTAAAAGTTTATTGGTTATTTTTTTTATAAACCAAAAACATTAAAGCGTGTCTACTACTGGCACATCTACCCTACATATTATTCAATCAGGAAGAAATTAAATACATGACAAATGCTAAAGTCAAATGTTATATGGTATTAAAATATCTTACAGAAACAACATGCATACATTTATACACTTAATAATTTCCAGTACGTATGAAAACATGTGCAACAGTACAGAATCAAATCAATTTCGAAGCTTTTTATCAGCAATTTTTTTTTTGTGCCTAGGGATGCACCGAATATTCGGCCTACATGTGAAGTGAATACCGAATATTTGGCTCATCGAATACTTTTATATTTCAAAGTTTATAGCCATTAAAATGTTAAATTTTAAAACAATTTTAGATAATATTTAAAACAGAAACTTTTATTTTAATAAAGAGCTTTTTTCAAGTAAACTTGGTACTTTTCGGTTAGCTGGCCGGCAGTATTATGTATACATAAATATGTATACATACATATTTATATACATATATACTATGTGTGTGTATATATAAAACATATGCATAGATATATAATGTATATATACATGTATGTATGTATATATATATATATATATAACACTGGCGCCCAGCTAACCGAAAAGTACCGTAAACTTTATGCTGAAAAAAATCTGTTTTGAGTTATTCAAGAAGAGGATAGTTATAAACCTTTTTTAATTAGTAAAATTTTAAATTTCACGGCTTCTTCTGAGAATTAAAACAGATGAATAAAATTTTCTTAAATTCTAAAAGAAACATTTTAAAATCAAAGAGAAATTGTGAAAATATTGTGCAGGATCATATATTATTTGTTGGTCAGGAAGAGACTAAAGTAAAAGTAAATAAATAATACAATGTATTCAAATTTTATATGGTGGCAACTTAACAAGAATAACTGTTCTACTCCCTTTGATTAAGCAAGGAAGTTTTTTAATGCATTCTACATCAGTGTCTGGAGTGGGAAATCCTTTTCAGAGATTGTAAACGTTGTTCTGAAAATCTTAGAAAGAAACAGATTATTTACGGGAAAATATTCAGAAACTTGCATCTGTACATAATTAATTCCTATGAAAATCCTTGTGATTGGTTAATTTTCTTAAATAATACTTAACAAACAGCAAATAAATAATGTAAAATCATTCTCTTTTATTTAAATATGATTCTGTTTCTAATTATTCTGAATATCTTTTTAAGTTGACTCTTAAACTTAGAAGTTGTATACGGTTTTTAATAAAATGTTTAAAAAGTTTTTTTAGCCGAATACTTCGATATTCGGCATACCGAATAGCTTGATAATCGGCCAAACCGAATATTCGGTAACATGGCCGAATACCGAATAGATACCGAATATTCGGTGCATCTCTATTTATAACATTAATATTTATTTTAATTCATTAATAAGGAAGATTAAGAACTAGAATAATTCATTATTTGGCTGAGATAAATACAAAAGAATACAGAATATTTGTGAGATTAAACTCTATGGGTACGGTTATTTTCGGAGAATAACTAAATATGAGAAAAAAATTCTCTTATTTTCATTCTATTAAACGTATTTATATAAAAATCGTAATGCACATTATTTTAAACTTCATAATATGCTATCAATATAAAAACAGAATACTGAATTTCAAATCATAAAGGGAAAATCTTGTTTGTTTCATTTACTGCTTTTAACAAATGTTGCAACTAACTTTAAGAGGGAAGGGGGCGGGGAATCTAAATAAAAATTGGATTTCATAAACGAAGTGAAAATTTAAGCGCCAAATAAACATTAAGTTGATTACGTGGGTTTCATAGTCTAACGATTGAAATTATCATTTTTATATGAAAAATAAAGCATTATATATCAAAATTAGTAGTCAAAATAACAGAAAGAACAAATGAAGACAAAAACATTAATGTTACAATCATCAAAATGCCGAATGTGAAACATCGTGTATAGCTAACCCTAATCTTAAGACAACTTACAGAAATTGTGAAAACAATAAAAATATGGGGAAAAATTTCGACAACAACAAAATGAATGAACTTACTTTCAAAATTGTCGACGAATTCTTCCAAATTCCACTGCCGAAGTCTTTCGTTAACGTGATCGTCCATTTGCAACCTTGAGTAGAGCAGCAACAACAACAACAAAAAAACCTCTACGCTTCCGCTTCTGCGATCTCACCTTACGACGGTTTTTAAATGTTCTTCCGCGGACACAATAAAAATGTAGTTCGCCACGTTTCATGTAATAAAATATTACTGACAGGAGCGCTTCATTCGAAATCATAAGAAATAGTGATTAATGTTAATAAATTGAACTACCTTGGTGAAATTTACCCCATTTAACGAATAAAAAGTAATTTTGTTTGAAACTGAGTATGGCTGGTATTTTAAAATTGAAAGCATTGGGTTTTCATATTTGAAACAAAAAGTTTCAAAATAAAATGAAAACATCGATTTACTCAGATTTGAAAGCGTCATTTTTCTCAGTGTGCCCTGTAAAAAAAAGACAAATGCTTCTTATAAAATTATGTAAAAAAATAACTTATTAACGATTTATAAACTAAAGTTATAACATGCTAAAAGTGAAGAAAATTACATTTAAAGGCATATAGAGTGGTTAAGATAATGTTAAGAAATATATGTCTTTTTTTTTTTTACAGTACACTGTTAAAAATTTGCAGCATTTTGGCAGGTCATTTGACCGTGTTTTCCGAAAACGGTTACACAACCGCAATTTTAACACTATTCTGACCATATTATTTGCCATTTTATGGTCAGAATATAGTTAAATTATGGTTATGAAACCGTTTTTTCAAAAAACGATCGAATGACTTGCCAGATTGCTGCAAAATTTTTAACAGTGTATGTACACGTTACATGCATTTTCTTAAGCTCTTTTGGTGGGTGAAGTACTTTTTGTGATTAAATTAAAATCACTCCATAATTATACAATAATTGAACAAAAAAGTTATGTTTCATAGTTAATATTTTTTTATACATATTTTCAATTTCTAGTATTATTTAACCTTTTGTTACTCAATAATTCCATTTACTCGCATGTTAGAATGAATAGTTTTAAGAATGTGAAAAGTACTTTAAAACATTTAGAACATAAAAAAGATTGTCTTAAAACTACTGTTTTCACATCTGTAATAAACAGAAAATTACGTGCTTCTGATAAATATTGCGAACTTTTAGGTGCGTTCGTAATTATACGAGTATAAATACGTAGAGCTATAGCCGTCGTCTGGTCCGTCCATTTGTCTGCCCGTTTGACTGCATATAACAGCGCAAAAACTACTCAACCGAATGGTATGAAATTTAAAATATATAATTGTTGCTGAATTTTGTCGAGTTATTTCAAATTTTATCAAGATCAAATGTATATTCTGTATACATCAGATGTATGTTCAATTACAGAGACAGTCAAAAGCATTCCATTACATACGGCCAATGGGAAAAGAATGTTTCAAGTGTATTTTAATGAAAAAATACATTTTCAAATATAATGAAATTAAAATGCATTTATGAAGTGCACTAAAATATATATTCTGTACAATATGTGGTGCAAAGAATATTTACTAATCATTTACAGGGCCAATTTCTATTTATGCAATTTTGCATAAGAGTGCAAAAACCATTGTACCAAGATCTGAATATTTATAGAGCTAGTTATAGCACGAACGCACCTCATTTGCCACGTTTGAGTGCAATTTCCAACTGGTTTAGTTTAAATTTTAACAGTGTAACTTATCTTTGTAAAAAGTCCATTTTGATCATCTCCAACCTTTTTAATTTTACAAAATTTTCGAAGTTTTATTTAGCAGTAACGATGCAAAAAATGCTCAAACGATAAATAAAAGTTTGGCATGAAAAATAACTCAATATGTCCGTCTATTGAGAAGACTATGAACAATTTATATTTACTGCTGTACTGTGAGAAAGCAGCAATCAATAAAATCGTCTTTGAAAGCATACTGTATAAGTTACTTTGACTTTTGGGTAAGTTGCAGAGATGCAACGAGGTGATAAAAAAAGTTAAAGAACTACTTAATATTTGCACTATGAATCTGAAACGTTCTTAAATAGTAGAAATTATAAAAGCGCTCTATGAGGGGAAATCTCAGTATATACCAATAAACGGTCAAGTGCGAGTATTACTCGCGCACAGAGGGTTCCGTAAAATAATACATGAATTAGTAAGTGTATTATTAAAAAAATACCGTTGCTAAAAGAATACTAAGACTTTGTAAAAGCTATACAACGTAGAGTTGGGTATAGCTGTGTAGTAAACAGGGTGCAAAGTAATGTCCCTTTAACCTTAAAATACTTGCGAACGGAGACAGCTACAACTATACAAGTGAGGTAACGGTACAGTAAAGTGACTACGCCTGACCTAATGCAAACGACAGCAGCACCCCTAGTGGTGAAATTTGGAAGATATACATTGCAAATCGAAAACGAAAAGAGGTAGAGCAAATTTTCCAATTAGAAAGTTTTAGAGCATAAATTAATTAGTACGAAACGACATTTTGTTCACACGGATAAGATAAATCGTCGCCTGCTTACCCAAAAATGTCCGAAATCGATGATAGACGATTCTGCTTTGCATATTCACATTTCGGAAATGTAGCAGTGCACAATTGCAGATAGTGACATTGTACTGCGCTGTAATGTCTGTAAAGATTTAATTTCTAATGCCTTTAAAATTTTAGAATAACACTTTCAGGGCCAGAAGAATTCCGTTCGTAAACTGATGAAAGAATTGACTAACACCAGAATATTCAAACGAATTTCTCAGAAAACAAAAACCCGCTAATTTTCACTTTCATTACAAAATCAAAATTTTATTAAAATATTCTTGGTGCCATTTGTCAGTTTTGGAATTAAAATTAGGTGGCTAGACCGTCTAGCCAACGCCCTTGAAAGGGCTAAATCTATGTTGTCGTATTGAAGAGGCGTGCAATAGACGTTCCATGCTGAGAAATGTGCATGTAGAATTACTCTCACGAATACAAACGTGTATCGTGAGCAGTGGCGAACTTTTCGAACATACTGAATATTAACTTTTTATCACTGTAAGACAGTTTATCTTTTTTTTGTGTGTGTGTGTGTGATGTCTCAAAATGTATTGAGATAAGCACGTATTTATAGCATAAATTCTGAGTATTTCTTCATACTTCTGATTATTCCATTCTAAAGATTGCACAAAATGGAGTGCATTGATTTCGGATATTTTTGGGTAAACAGGCGAAGACTTATCTTATCCATGTAAACCACATGTCGTATTCTACTAATTAATTAATGCTCTAAAACTTTCTATCTGGAAATTTTGCTCTATCTCTTTTCGTTTTCGATTTGCAGTGGCTATCTCTCAAATTTCGCCACTACGGGGCGCTGCTGTCGTTTTTATTAAATTAGGCGTAGTTGCTTACCATACCGTTATCTCACTTGAATCGCTGTAGCTCTCTCCGTTCACAAGTATTTTCAGGTTAAACGGACTTACCTTTGCATTCTGTATACTAGAAAAGTGTAAATGGATATGCCATGAAATTTCAAAGACATATGGAACCTAAATAATTGCAAATATAGCTATTCTGTATATTTTTTATTCCATATAGGTTTTTATTTAATCTTTAAAGACAAAGCATGTGTATTGAGAGAGCCACTCAATGGAAACTAGTCGCGAATCCCATAATATTTATGAGATTAATTCTCATTAAATCAGTCTTTTTTTTAACAGTTTGACGTTTATTGCTTTTATACTGCTACTGGGCATCGCATTACATAAATATATCTTTAAAATTTGTTATCTATGCGTTAAAAGCCGATGGAGCATAGAATACGCTGTCCCTATCATTGTGTATGTCCAAACCGTCCGTGTCTTTAAGGGTTAATAACTCGGCTAATTACCGACGATTTTTTCCAAAATTCATGATTAACAATGCTTTTATGCTTCTGCTACGGTAGGTACCTCCAGCTCTGCTCAACACTTTTGCTGAAGCCCGTAAATCGAAATTTGAATGTAACGGAAAAATTCGATTTTCTCAAAAACTATGTGACCTAGGCTAATCGCTATAATTAATAAGTTTTAAATGAATGTGTACTACCTCTAATTTTTTAATAATTTAATTTCAATAGATTCGGAATTAGATGGGTTGGAACATATTTTTGCACTACATTTTTCACCATGACTTTGAAAATATAACAGCTAAAATTAAATGAGATATATTTTTGATTTCAGCGTCATGTAAGCTTTCATAAGAAACCCCACACGATATACAAAGAAAAGATTTTTTTTCAAATAACTTAATTAGCTCCTCTACATTTTTCCTAAATATATTTATGAATATTTATTAATCTGTAAATATGTGGATCAATAAACTTTATTATTTTCCCCAATTTGAACTTTCCACGTTGCATAATTTACGAGTATAAGGTCTGTGACAGACAGACAGACACAGGAGTGATCTTATAATGGTTCCGTTTTTACTTTTTAAGTACGGAACCCTAAAAAATATGCAAAACAGTAAAAATAAAAATTGAAATATATTTTGCATTTTTTACACATCTCCCCAAGACAACTAGACTAAAATAATTAATAACTTTTTCACTATTTTTTTAATTTTCAAGAAATATTTCTTCATTTTGAATAGCTTTATAATCCTGCCAAAAAAAAAAAAATAAAAAAAAAATGTTTATCTTTAAATTAGAGAACAGTATGTTTTTGAAAAAAGTAATGATAATGCAGAAGTAAAAAAACAGAACAGACAAAGAAAGTAAAACATGAAAGGTATAATTTTTTTAACTGAGAATAAATGAAGAATTTTTTTCAATACAATATATCATTCTTCTAATTTAAAGTTAATTCTTTAGGCGAAATAAATAATTTTCAGAATAAGAAGCATTTTTTATGAACCTTAAGATTTTCCAGAAAAATACATCACTGGATTTTTTGAAAAAAAAAAAAAAAAATTCAAATTAGATCCGCAATACATACAACTGAAAGCTAGGTGCGCACAGTGGAGTATTCGAAGGAAAATCCCGGTCAAAAATATTATTCATGTATTTTACAGTTAACTATCATTGCTGTTGACTTACTATTAGTAAGTACACTTAATTAATGTTATGTACACGTAAAAGTATGCAATTACTCAGAAAAATAAATATAAAATATAAAGCTTATTTAACTTTTTACTTTTTATAAGACGAGAATAGCAGTTGATAGAGTTGTTTTACTTACAAGCCATGTTTAATTAAACGTGGTTAATTATACTACAGGTAAACTCTGAATTATTTATAGAAACGAATGTATTAGTATAGATATTCCAATACTTCTTCTATCTTCAGAAGAAGTAATGGATGCATGAAAATTTACGAATTTCCGTTTTTGTCAGATTTAAGTGTTTTAGGGGCCACAAATCCCGAAAAACATGTTTTTATCCCTCTAAGTATTTGGGTAATCCCTCTATTCCGTCACTAAGCTCCAGGTTTCACAGCAATACAGGTAATATTTAATATAATATAATTCTATAGATTTAATGAATTTTAAATACATTGAAGAATGATTAATACTCTCAAGGATTATATTTATATTTGTAATTGAGTTTTCTTTATAATGTTCAAAAAATCATATTTTCTTAGCATTTAAAACAAAATGAAAAAGAAAACAACATTACAATTTTACCCTTTTGCAAGACGCTCGGAGGGTTAAATGTCTCTCTGTGAGTCTCTCTGTACGTGATAAAAATTTTGTGGCGTTCTATTTCAAGAACTAATGCATGGAATTTAATAAATCTTTAGATTCCGTTAGTCCTTGGTTTAGTTTGATGCTGATTAGTTTTTGGTGTAAATCGCCCAATAGGTGATGTTGCTATGCTGCATTTTTCCGAATTTGCGCAATAGCTCTATTCCAAGATCTAATCCACGGATTTAAATAACACGTCAGATTCACTTTTTCCCTGATATAAATTGGTTCTGATTACTTTTAGGTGTAAATCGTTCAATAGGTGGTGCTGATATGATAAATTATTAAAAATTTCCGCAATTGCTACATATCAACTAATGCACATATATTCATCTAATTTCAGATTCAGTTATATCTTGACATAATTTGGTGCTCATTACATTTCGGTGTAAATCGTCCAACAGATCATCTTCGTCCGCAGCCTTTTATTCATCTACTCTAGTCCCACTCTTTTGCGGAAGCCAGAATGAAAAAAAAAATTCAAAAGCTAGCGCCGCCGCGGCGAGCGGCCCATCTTCGTCCGCAGCCTTTTATTCATCTACTCTAGTCATCTCTTCTAGGCTGCATTAACTCGCGATGCACTGTAAAAATTTGCTGCAATAATTTTACTGCAGCAGAGATTGCGGGCAAAGGCACATAACAAATTTTGCTCCTAGATAAACGGACTTTGCCTTTAGATAAATGGATTTTGCCCCTAAAACATGAAATTTACGAAATTTTACCGTTTATCAGGAAAAAGGTGGCATTTTCCGTAAATTGTCTGGAGCAATTCATGGTAAAATATTGTGAATTTACAATTTTTTTTAACAGTGTACAATAACTAATGTACGGAATTGAATCAAACTTCATATTATGTTACACTTTCACATAAATAGATCATTTAGAATCCTCATGATAGATAGAGATTCTCATTTAATTTTAGCGCTGTGTTGTAGAATTTTGAAGCATTAACGTACATCGGATAGAAGAAAGTTTTAGGATTGGCACATCTGAGTGATTTTACAGTATAAGCAGTTAAATTGTGATTCGGCTTATGTGTTTTCTTTCATTTTGAAGTCTTTTTCTTCGATACGTTCCATTATCTGCAGCAATAATTTATTTATTTTTTATTGAATATTTAATAATTTTTTGTACTAAAATTTAAACAATAAGTTATAAGTTTTCTTACTAAGTAGAAAAATAAATTCAAATGGAAATATATAGTTTTATTAAAATAAATTCGGTAACAACGAAATTGGTAAGAAAATCATCCTATAATTAAAAACGGGGTAACAAACCTTCTTATAAAAAAAAGTAAAATGCAACAGTAAAAGTATAGAATAGCATTGTAATTGTATATAAATAGATACTACAAAATAGTGTTTTTACACATTATGTGTTCCCAATTTCTTGTTACTCAGCTTTCATGACAGATCTTATTGATGTAATAATAGATTGTGACATGGGTTAATTGATTATCCAGCATGAAAAATATTTACAGATAATTATATCGAAAAGAGAAGAAATTGGAAGTAATTCTGGCTGATATACAGAAAGTATTAAAAATACTATTTTTAAAATGAAAGTTACTTGATTATATGTAACAATGTCCAGTATAATTGTTTTATATCAAGCATTATAACACAATGTGTTGAAGATATTTAATTTTTTATTGCAAAAAGAAAATAAACGTTGTTTGAGGAGGATTTTTATAACAGATTTATTATTTATAATATATTACTCATAATCTATACTAATATTATAAAGACGTTTGTGTATTTACTCAAGGGGTAATCTCTGGAACTACCGAATCGATTTTTAAAATAATGGTGTCTATCTCTGCTACAACATAGGTTATATTTTACCCACATAGGGGCACAGAAGCAAAACACGTTCTAAAATTGAGATTTTTTGTGATACAGCTCAGCTACGAACTAGAAATTTGGTATGGAGGTTATCTTTAAGATAGCGATACTTGTTAAGAACGGCTTCTAAAAAAAATTATTTAAAATAAACAATTAAATTTTAAAAATCAAAAAACCCGACTGCGTAAAAAGGGAACTAATTAATTATTTCTCATCAATGTGAAACTATTTTTGTTTCAATTACTACTATTAGCTCACACTCTCGCTATATATATCTTGTTCAAATTTTCAATCGTTAATAAAGTACTAATTATTCATCCTATCAGGCTCAAATATTTTTTTTTTTAACTTGTAGTGGATGACACTTGATGTTAATCCAGTTTTTTTTAAATATTAGTTCATTAATTAAATTAAATTAATTAATTTTCAATAATCGAAAGAACCCTCTTCTTGATCAAGGTATTTTAAGACCAAAAGAGTCTTGATCAAAGCATTTTAAGCGTCACTCAGGAGGAAAGAAGAATGAGAGAAAAAAAATCTCTTATGGACCTAAGTAGGAATTGACGTAAAATATATTTTTTATATTACTTGTTTATATTACTTACTTAATTTTTTTTTATTTACTTGTATTGATGAGGTCTATAGATGTCTATGATGGATAGAGTTGCAGTAAAGCTAGAGATCCTACCTACACAAATTCCAGGTTGTATAATATTTTAACGGAGCTTCAGACTGTAAAATGGTCAATGAAACATCGTCTTCATTTTGAAAGACCTATCCAATGATATGCCACTCAATAGGGTGTGTAATTTTTTTTTTCGTCTCTACCGCCCTTTTTTATTTTACGGCCGCCATTTTGAATTTATAAAAACAAAACCTAGCCCAGGCTCGGCGAACCTTTTCACGTGCGCGTGCCAAAATTCACAAACAATATCTATCAGCAATGTAACGTGCCAAACATACACAAAAATAATTTATAAGCGTACGATGTTTATACGAAACACTGCTAATAAAATCGGTTGCTTTCTTGCATTAATAAAAATATATTATAAAATTGCTGTTTTTCTGTATACTGGAATCAGCCATTAAATGAATGAATTTTTTATTCGTAAATAGGATTCATTTATACGGCATATACTGTAAAGGAAAAAAAATAAGAGTTTTTATTTCATTAATTTTTAACTTATTATTAATGCAACATCTCGGTTATAATTTTCCAAATTGCATTAATGTACTAAGAAAGTATTGATGAGATTTTTGCTGTCGTACGTTCAATGGAAAATGCTTTATATCTAGTTCATATTTTGTTATTTTTACAAATATACATAGCTAAATTGAATCCTTTTGCCATTTTAATGCAGTGCTTGTCAAACTAAATTCACGTGAAAATTACAGCTTTTTAAATTCATATAGAAAAGCAAAATACATGTCGAAAGCGCTGCATAGCATCACAGGAAAAGAAAATTATTATGATGTTTAATGCAAAAAATAACTGCATTATTTGTGATAGTCTGTCCGTATGGAACAACATTTTATCGGTTATAACAACAAAAAAAGAAAATGGATTTTATCTGTATAACAATTACCAAATTTAAATCTTTTCCGTGCCATGAAAATTAGCTTACGTACCAACTGCGGCACGCGTGCCGTAGGTTCGCCAACCCTGACCTAGCCTATAACCATAGGGCCGTTAAGAGGAATTGATAGAGACCTCATTCATTAAAATCCATCCAGCCGTTGGGATGTTTCGAGGGTGTAAAGAAATCCACGTACACAGATACGCGTGAAACACATAACCCTTCTTTTCGGCCGGGTAATAATCAAATGGCCGAAAAAAATTCTAAATTGCGATTTATTTTTAATAGTTAGGGCTAGAAACTTGAAATTTGCATGGCTGTTTCTTTAGAGACGTAAATGCTCGCACAGAATAGTTTTTTAAAAATTTGAAATTTAAAAGTGTGATTTCTGTGATACTGTTGGTATAGAAGCTTGAAATTCGTCATGATGATTACTTTTAAGATGTAAATTTTCCCTAAAAACTGTCTAATTAAAATTTGACATTTCTGTTACTTTTATGACTAAATACTTTCATTAAACAGTTTCTACGGAATTTTACATTTAAAAGAGTGTAGGAGCTGTAGGTAGAGTGTTCTAAAATTGCGATTTTCTTTTTATATTGCTGGAGTTAGAAACTTGAAATTTGGCATGGAAGTTACTTTTATTATATAAATACTTGGCAGGAACGATTTAAAAAAATCGAAATTTAAAGGTTTGCAATAAGCGGAAAACTTTATAAAAACAATATAAATTACTATTTATTTAGAATTGTTAGGGATAGAAATCTAAAGTTTGACAAGTCTTACTTTTAATTCGTAAATGCTCACAAAAAAAGTAGTTTTTAAAAAGTTCGGAATTTAAATGAATGCAGGAGTAAAACATTTCTCAAATTACGGTTTTTGTCCTACTGTTGGAATTAAGCGATTGAAATTTGGCATACACTGTAAAAAAAGGAAATCTGTAAAGTTACTAAAGTTTTTCTAGGAAACTGGGATTCATAGAACTTTTTATGTAATGGCAACAACAAAAATCCGTGTAACAGATACACTTTTGTACCGAAAGTCAAAACATCTCTAAGGTTACTAAGAATTGTTTAGGAAACTCGTATGCCTAGAACTTTTCATGTAACTGCAACCAGGGTTACAGATAAAATTTCAGTAAGATTACTGTAATTTTAGCAGATTCATTTGTAAAGCTACAGATTTCTGTAGTTTTACAAAATCTAGTTTAGTAGATTTACAGATTTTTTTTGTAGAGTTACAGATGAAAGTTTAGTAAACATGTAACTTTACATATGTAGAACTACAGATTTTTTTTTACAGTGTAGGGGTTATTTTTAAGAGCTAAGTGCTCACTAAGAAGAGTTTCTAAAAAATTCCAAATTTAAAAGGGTGAAATGAGCAGGAAGCGTTCTAAATTATAACTTATTTGGAATTGTCAGATAGAGAAGATTCAAATTTGGTAGGACTGTTACTTTAGAGACATAAATACACGCACAAAACTGTTAAAAAACAATCAAAAATTAAAAAGGTGCAGGATCAAAAAAAGTTCTAAAATTGGGATTTAGTATTTGGGATTTTTCTAAAATTGGGAATAGTGAATTTAAGGAGTAAACCAGTGTGGAGCACTGAAATTTAAAGATTTTTTTTACCAAGAAATACGAAGTGTCTATTAAAAATCAGTCAATGTTAATTTTTTATACATGTATTAAATTGTTTTCTTTTGAGTTAATATGCTAATTGGCGTTTAGACAGCTGATGAGAGGGTGCAGTTCAATAAAAGATATTCAAGCGGTGGACAAAGTAATTAAAGTCCATTTTAACTATGTTATACTGTTTCACGCACTACGAATTTGATATGCATTACTGAAGTGACGAACACATGTTTTCTATGGAATATAGTTTAAGCAACAATTATAGTTAGTTTACTGGGACACATAAAAGATTCCCCTTACATTTCATTAGAACACAATTATTTCAAAATAATTTGGTTACACGACTGATTATCAGCAATATGCTAGAGGCGCGTTTGCAGTTGTGATACGACTTTTAGAACTTAACTCGTATTAATTGCATTAAGGGGTGTGTAGAAAATATACAGGGGTGTACGAAAAAAATCGCACACATTTCTCACTATGGACAGCAATTGCGGTAAATAAAGTTATACTGCATTGTGTTGTAATGTTAAATTAGCTGTGCCATTTTATTGTACGAATTAAAAAATATAAAAATTCTTCCCAATTTTCCGATAGTGTTGGAAAGGGTTTTATAATCTCCCTTGATGCATTATTTTTCGTTCTTGTTTTTACTTTTTAAAACTATAATTTTATATATATTTCTGTAAATAAAGGCGTGGATATATTTTTCTTCCCATATAGACATATTCATGCAAAAAAAAAATGCTCAACCATTACATCTGATAAATCAAAAAAGGGCAATCGGCATATTTAATAAGGATCACTCTTATATTAAAATACCTAAAATAATGAAAATTCACGTCAACTAAAAAAATATATATAAACTAGGGGGCTCAGCCTCCTGCAAGCTACGCTCGCCAACCCCCGTTCAGACACCGCAGAATCTAAAAACACTCTAATCTGATGAGTTTTTAAAATATTAGAGAAGATTGAATTATACTGAAAAAAACTGTGCAGACCTCCCTGTTAACGGGTTTCCATTCAATTCCCTTTGATTGCAAAAATTTAAGGACGAATCAGTTGCTGTTAAGATATCCAATGGTTGTTTTCGTTTTTGATTAAAGAGGATCAGTTAAACATTTGAAAAAAAGCTAAAAAAGTTCTTCCGGCCAGTGCCGGGAGGAAGAGGTAGCTTTCATATTCCTTATTTTAAAAAAGCCAACTTATATTATTCAAACACACGAAGCTCAATTTAGTGAAAACCGAATATAGGAGATTCAATACTAATTTTTATCAATACTAAATCATTATGAATGAGAATTTCGCAAAATTGGTCAGCTTTATCCAAGCTGCTTTTATTTAAAGTAACTTATATTTGGCTGCCAAATTTGGCGATTTCTTAAAGTGCCTGCCATTTTAAGACAACATGGTGGATGAGGCTAACCAGTGAACTTGGTCGAGACCTTAGTAATTGCTGTGCACATGCTCACTCACATCGGAATCGGTTGATATATACGAGTGTTGTCGCAGGCAAAAAATCAGATTTTTCAAAATGTCACCCACATTAGAAATTGAAACTGCTATATCTGAGCCATTTTTTAAGATAAAGACAAACGAAAAATGCTCCTGAATCCGTATATCAACGTCAAATACTTAAGAAAGAAACCTTTTTCAGTTTCTAATTTTTTTGCACCTCACTTTACATATAATTTTTTGTAATTCAATGGCCGCCATTTTAAACAAGATGGCTGATGAAGCTGGCCAGCGAACTTAGTCGAGATATTGATGTATACTATCCACATGCCTTCTTATATCGAAATAGGCGAATACGTGTGTTATCGCGTGACAAATACAAGATCGTTTCAAAATGTTAGCCATGCTAGAAATTCAAAGTTCTATAATTCAACCATTTTTTAAGATATAAACAAAAGAACAAAATCTCAGAAACAAAAACTGCTCCGGAATCTTTGTATCAAGGCCAAACACATAAAAAAAATCTTTTTCATTTTCTAATTTTTTAATACCTCATTTTAAGTTTTAAATTTGATTTTTTTTTTAATGGCAGCCCTTTTAAAACAAGATGGCGAATGAATCTGGCCAACGAACTCGGTCGAGACATTGGTATGTACTATGTACAGACTAAGTTATATCCAAATCGGTTCATAAATACGCCTGCACTGTAAAAAAAAAAAATGGTAACGTTCCATGTAAAATCCAGGAACGTTTCGCCTTTTCTCAGGTTTTCAGAATAATTTAGCTCTTTCCTGTGAAATTCTGGTTTTCTTATCTGAAACGTTCCTGAACCCTGAGCAAAAGTTGGAAACAGCAAAACGCTGCGGCCGCCATTTATTAATTTTTTGCTATAATCCGTTGCTCGCGCGCGAGTGTCGAAAACGAGTTCCTTAAATGAATGTAAAAAAATCAATATGGAATGCAAATAAATCAATAGACGCATAATCCTTTACGTCTCTATTGTCAAGACAATTCAGATGAAAATACAATACCTCTGTGACATCGCTAAGAGATTATCTCTCGTACTAGTCTGTGGAACGTTTAACGAGCAGAACGTGTAAAAAAATACACCTATTATTTGGATCTCCATTAACCAGGGGACCATCAAACATGATTCTCACCGATTTTGATTAATTTAAAGTATGTTTTAGAGTTCTTATCTCTAATTATTCTTGTGAAAGGATTTCTTCAAATGGGACTTAGATTTTGAGAAATCATATGCCGAGATTTAGCATACGTTTCAAATACCCATTAGTTTGTAGCTCTCAACGTGTCTTTCGTGGTGTAGACGCAGAAAGGTCGCACGCCACCCGTACGGCCCGAGTTCGATGCTACCTCTTGACTTTTTTTTTTCTTTTTTAATTAATTTTATATTTTAACACTTTATTACAATTTGATTTAAATTTGATATATATTTGACACTTTAAATTGCTGCAAATTTGATTTTTTTTTCGGAAAAAATATACAATTACGTTTAGGTTTTTTTTTTCATGAAAATTTATATGTATTTTATCTAACTTGTAAATTAACATAATTACTGACGAAAATCCAAAATATTTTATGTCTAGATTTTTTTTCTAATTATTATTTACATTTATATATTTTTATATTTTAAGCAAAGTTCAGAAATATATCATATATATATTTACTTTATTGAATTTTAACTGAAAATTTATTTTTTCATGTAAATTATAAATAATAATTTTGATGTCAATTTCAAAATATTTTTTCATTCTAACAAATAATGATAATAAAGCGAAAATTGTCAACTGGAAATGTAAAAATCGTCTGCGAATCCCGCATGCTGTGAAATGTCAGTAATGTTTTGCTGTCAACAGAAATATTCCTTTTATTTCGCAGGAAACTTACTGGCATTTCTGTAGAAAGTTTTTAACATATACAGTAAAGTTCCAGTCATTTTCAAGAAATGTTTTTTGGAAATAATGGGCAACTCAGCTGCCCATTTTTTCCCAGGAACGTTGCGGAATTTTTTTTACAGTGTGTTATCGCGTGACAAAAATCAGGTCGTTTTAAAATGTCAGTCACAATAGAAGTTCAAAATGCTATAACTCAGCCATTTTTTAGATATGGACGAAACAAAAACTGTTCCTGAATCATTGTATTAAGATCAAACACATACGAAAAAAGTCCTTCCGGCCAGTGCCGGGAGGAAGAGGTAGCTTTCATAATCCTTATTTAAAAAAAGCCAACTTATATCATGCTAACACACGAAGCTCAATTTAGTGGAAACGAATATAGGAGATACAATACTAATTTTTATCAATATAATGAATGAGAATTTCGCGAAATTAGTCAGCTTTATCCAAGCTGCTTTTCTTTAAAGTAACTTATATTTGGCTGCCAAATTCGGCAATTTCTTAAAGTGCCTGTCATTTTAAGACAACATTTTGGATGAGGCTAAGCAGTGAAATTGGTCGAGACCTTAGTAATTGCTGTGCACATGCTCACTCACATCGGAATCGGTTAATATATAGGAGTGCTGTCGCATGCAAAAAATCAGATTTTTCAAAATGTCACCCACAATAGAAATTGATACTGCTATATCTGAGCCATTTTTTAAGGTAAAGACAAACAAAAAATGCTCCTGAATCCTTATATCAAGATCAAATACTTAAGAAAGAAACCTTTTTCAATTTCTAATTTTTTTGCACCTCACTTTAAATATATATATATTTTTTAATTTAATGGCCGCCATTTTGAAACAAGATGGCTGATGAATCTGGCCAGCGAACTTGGTCGAGGTGTTGATGTATACTACCCACATGCCTTCTTACATCGAAATAGGCGAATACGTGTGTTATCGCGTGACAAATACAAGATCGTTTCAAAATGTTAGCCATGCTAGAAATTCAAAGTGCTATAAATCAACCATTTTTTAAGATATCAACAAAAGAACAAATTTTCAGAAACAAAAACTGCTCCGGAATCTTTGTATCAAGGCCAAACACATAAAAAAAATCTTTTTCATTTTCCAATTTTTTAATACCTCATTTTGAATTTTAAATTTAATTTTTTTTAAATGGCAACCATTTTGAAACAAGATGGCGAATGAAGCTGGCCAACGAACTCGGTCGAGACATTGGTATGTACTATGTACAGACCAAGTTACATCCAAATAGGTTCATAAATACGCCTGTTATCGCGTGACAAAAATCAGGTCGTTTTAAAATGTCAGCCACAAGAGAAATTCAAAATGCTATTATTCAGCCATTTTTTTTTAGATATAGACGAAAGAAAAACTGTTCCGGAATCTTTGTATTAAGGTCAAACACATACAAAAAAATCTTTTTCATTTTCCAATTTTTTGGTATCTCATTTAATTTTTTTTTATTTTTTTATTTTTTTTAAATGGCCGCCATTTTGAAACAAGATGGCGGATGAAGCTGGCCAACGAACTCGGTCGAGATATTTGTATGTACTATGTACACACCAAGGTACATCCAAGTCGGTTCATAAATACGCCTGTTATTACGTGAGAAAATCAGGACGTTTCAAAATGTCAGCCACGCTAGAAATTCAAAATGCTATAACTCAGCCATTTCTTAAGATATAGACGAAACAAAAACTGCTCCCGAATCTTTTTATCAAGGTTAAACACATAGGAAGAAAATATTTTTTCAATTTTCAATTTTTGGTACCACATTTCAAATTTAAATTTTTCTTAAAAATTTAAATGGCCGCCATTTTTAAACAAGATGGCGGGTGAAGCTGGCCAACGAACCCGGTCGAGACATTGGTATGTACTATGTATAAACGAAGTTGCATCCAAATCGGTTCATAAATACGCCTTTTATCGCGTGACAAAATTCAGGACGTTTCAAAATGTCAGCCACGCTAGAAATTCAAAATGCTATAATTCAGCCATTTTTTAAGATATAGACGAAACAAAAACTGCTCCGAAATCTTTGTATAAAGGTCAAATACATAAGAAAAAAATATTTTTCCATTTTCAATTTTTTAGTACCACATTTCAAATTTTAAATTTTTAAAAAAATTTTAAATGGCCGCCATTTTGAAACAAAATGGCGGATGAAGCTGGCCAACGACCTCGGTCGAGAGATTGGTATATACTATGTACACACCGAATTACATCCAAATCGGTTCATAAATACGCCTTTTATCGCGTGACAAAATTCAGGACGTTTCAAAATGTCAGCCACGCTAGAAATTCAAAATGCTATAACTCAGCCATTTTTTAAGATATAGACGAAACAAAAACTGCTCCGGAATCTTTGTATAAAGGTCAAATACATAAGAAAAAAATATATTTCCATTTTTAATTTTTTGGTACCACATTTCAAGTTTTAAATTTTTTTAAAAATTTTAAATGACCGCCATTTTGAAACAAATGGCGGATGAAGCTGGCCAACGAACTCGGTCGAGACATTGGTATGTACTATGTACACACCGAATTACATCGAAATCGGTTCATAATTACGGGAGTTACAGTGTGACATAGGTCATATATATATATATATATATATATATATATATATATATATATATATATATAATTTTGAACGGAGGGTGGTTTCGGGGTCTGGGGGTCATGATCGATGAAAATATACCAAAATTTTTTGAAATCGCTTTCCTCCGAACGGCTGCAATAGGTAGCTTTTTTGTAAAGAAAGCTACCTAAAAAACTTTTTCATTTTCCAATTTTTTGGTACCTCATTTTAAATTTTAATTAAAAATTTTTTTTTAAATGGCCGCCATTTTGAAACAAGATGGCGGATGAAGCTGACCAACGAACTCGGTCGAGATATTTGTATGTACTATGTACACACCAAGGTACATCCAAATCAGTTCATAAATACGCCTGTTATCACGCGACAAAAATCAGGACGTTTCAAAATGTCAGCCACGCTAGAAATTCAAAATGCTATAACTCAGCCATTTTTTAAGATATAGACGAAACAAAAACTGCTCCCGAATCTTTTTATCAAGGTCAAACACATAAGAAAAAATATTTTTTCAATTTTCAATTTTTCGGTACCACATTTCAAATTTAAATTTTTCTTACAAATTTAAATGTCCGCCATTTTTAAACAAGATGGCGGATGAAGCTGGCCAACGAACTCGGTCGAGACATTGGTATGTACTATGTATAAACGAAGTTACATCCAAATCGGTTCTTAAATACGCCTTTTATCGCGTGACAAAGTTCAGGACGTTTCAAAGTGTCAGCCACGCTAGAAATTCAAAATGCTATAACTCAGCCATTTTTCAAGATATAGACGAAACAAAAACTGCTCCGGAATCTTTGTATAAATGTCAAATACATAAGAAAAAAATATTTTTCCATTTTCAAATTTTTGGTACCTCATTTCAAATTTTATTATTTTTTTTTAAATTTTAAAGGGCCGCCATTTTGAAACAAAATGGCGGATGAAGCTGGCCAACGAACCCGGTTGAGACATTGGTATGTACTATGAACACACCGAATTACATCCAAATCGGTTCATAAATACAAGAGTTACAGTGTGACAAAGGTCATATATATCTATATATATATATATATATATATATATATATATGGATAATAAAATTTATATATATTTTCAAATTTCAATATTATCAAATAGATAAATTCAATCAATATTTTCAAATAGAATTCAAAATTGATATATATATATATATATATATATATATCAATTTTGAACGGAGGGTGGTTTCGGGGTCTGGGGGTCATGATCGATGAAAATACACCAAAATTTTTTTAAATCTCTTTCCTCCGAACGGCTGTAATAGGTAGCTTTTTGCAATGAAAGCTACCTAATAAAATAAATTAAGTATTCAGAGCCTTTGTCTCCCGGTATTTTAAAACAATCTCTATAACAATAGCCTAAGTCATGTGAGTATCATCAACAGTTCCAGGCGGACCACTTTACTTCTTATGCTCTAGGTGCAATTTTGGTACTTTAATGTTAGCCAGGCACAGGTGATAATTCGCCAAATATTATTCTAGCGTCATCATTTCATCTATATTATAATAGTTCAAGTCATCAACTGCCATAAACAAATACGGTCTGATCCTTTCGCCGTTCATATGATAGTTTGGCACAGATGTCATATACGTACCATATTGACGCGATTTTTTAATGACGCCAATTTGGGGAACGCATCAACAGCATAAACAACAAGATCCGGCTTACCATATCAAGCAAGATAACGATACTTTGGCGCCAGTTAAGTGCCCGTTCCGTACATTGGCGTTAGAATAAAATCGCGCCAATATGGGACCGTAAGTTTTCTTTTTTTTTTCGAATAAAACTAGATAAAATTTGGCATGGTTGCAAAAAATTCTTGGTACTGCTACGCTAGCCGGATGCAGATCTCGCCATTAGCTTTTTTTCAACTCGCCAGTTCGCATTTTTTTTTTCGAGTGGTAACATTTGGCCAGATACCATATACAAACATCAGGTTTGGCGTCATTTTTTTTTTTTTTTTTTTTTTTTTTTTTTTTTTTTTTTTAATGAAAATTTGGCGAAAACCTCGTTTTCAAATACCAGTTACATATGCATTTTTGGTATTACTTAGTTATCCCGTCGACCAAAAATCTATAGCCAAACTATAAGATTAAATGCCAATAATGATAGATCGTAAAAGTCACATTCACTTGACTTTAAGCAAGTTGCACGTGTTTACGTCATCAAGTGATTTTTATTTCGCCTTTTTATTTGTATATTTATTAATGTTATACTAATTTATTTGTTCTTCGTTATTTAAAATAAAAATTATGTCAATTTGTATAATTTGGCGAGTGTTTTGGCGAGTACAATAACAAAGTAGTACCGTATTTTTTAATTATTTTCTATTATTTTCTAAAGGAAATATAAAAGTAATAATTAATAATTATAGAACAAAATAATTTATATAAAAAGAAATAAAAGTAAATAAACATTTATTATCAAATAAACAACAATAGCCGGGTTACCATGTCAACCTTTTTTGAAATATGAAAAAAAAATATCTGTTCGATTAAAATTTGAGTTGCGATCATTAGAAAAATGTATATAAAATTAGAAAAATTCTAATGCCAGTTTTGAGATCTGCGGATCAATGCTGATTTTTGGTGTTAATTTCATCCAAAGTATTCCATATTTTAGGAGAAATCGCTTGTAACATAATCAGTTGTTTATTCAGTCGATTCATATATCCGTTTCATAAATTCGTTTCATAAATTCGTTTCATTAGGATTTTATATATATAGGGTAGATAAAATTCAGTAGACTCCCTCAAATCCACACACCTTGGAACCAGAGGTTGTGCAGATTTTAGAATTTTGCAGATTTCTGGTCATTGCTTTGTTTACGTTTTTTAAACAGTAATTTGTATGTAATAATGCAATCAAAATTATAATGAGTGCTTGCAATATAGTAAAATATTATCTAATTAAGTAAAATAATAAAATAAAATAACAAAAATAAGATAATTTAAAAAATAATTAAATTGTTAAAAGTAAAGGTCAAGTAAATAAATAATAATGTATAATTAAATATAAATAACACAAATGAGATAATTTTCTTTGAATTATTCAATGAAATTTTCCTCTTAAATGTACCCTATTCCCATCAAAATCTTAAAGTAAGGCGGTGGTTTTATTTCAGATTTAACCAGTCTTAATAGCCAGGAAAGCTTGATTAATAAATAAATATATTTGGTAAAAAGATTGTGATTACCAGTGATATCAGTAATATCTTGATTTTTTTCAGAAATAAATGTATACTTACTTCATGAAAATCCACGAGTTCAGTCATATTAATGAGAATTACATATTAAAATGCATTCAGAAGGATATACAGCTAAAAAATTCTGTAATTTTGCCCCTGCATCTGAATTGAAAGCTTCGTTATTTACATCCGCGAAGATGTGCGGATGTCAGGCATTTGCGGATTTTAGGGTTGCGGATTTGAGGGAGTCTACTGTACTATATTTAACGTTCCACGCACATCGGGATATTTTTCTGAATTAATTACAAAACTGCCAATTCTCGTATTACTATTTGTAATAGTAATCTTCATTTCACTTGATGATTCAATTTCTATTTTAAAATAAGGATACGAGATTTAAAAGCTATGCAAATAATTCCCAAAAGCATTACGATGTACTTGGAAATCGCAATCATTCTCAGCACAGACATCCAGCGCAATTGTTAAAATGAAAAGTTCTGCATTTCGTCTTTGAAAATTAATTTTCAACTGACAGAAACTTAAATTAGTCGAGGTACATAATTTCTGATAAATTGCAGAAATGTAACGATCAATATAAAATTTAATAATGAGAAATCTATATTATTACACGATTACGTAACTTTAGTGAATATCGGATTATTCTTACATTATGAGCTAGTTAAACAACAAAATTAATTTATCAAGATTAGAAACTATTTTCAATAGATAAAACAGAACGCATTAGTTACGAATGATGGATTACTTCATTGTTACAAACTATTGTATGGAAAATGATGGTTTATATAAGTATTTTATTAGATATATTGCTAAACATGGTAAATGAATCTGAAAATTATTTATTTCTGTAGATCGAATACATTATTAAATGTTTTTTGTTATAGGAAGGAATTACTTTGAGCATATGAACTTCAGAAAATTTTCTTGCATGGGCAATTTTTGAAGTTACCCTCTATTTTTTTCTTAATTAATTTAGAACTAAAAAACTGATGCTAAAATTTAGAAAATTAAGCTTTTATTTCACCTGTCTCATTATCGGTTTCCTAGATATTTGCCTTCATTTTACATAATGACATTGTTAATTTCCATTATTTTCCCTTTAACATACAAAGTCCAATAAAACCTATAACCACGAAACTCCCTTAAATTTAATATTATTCTAATCATTCAAAAAGTTTCTTACAAAAGTTTTTAATTAATAATTGCTCGCTTGTTTTTGAATGACGCATTTGATCATGTGTAAGCATTTCTCACACAAAACTGAAATTTGCAATTACATACATTTAACGTCTGAATTTCAAACTTTTAAAAGACCAAATAAAATAAATAAAGTAAGGCAGGCTAGAATACAGATTAAAGTAGAATTTATAAAACGTTTAAAATACTAAATACATTTAGTAGACGTTTCGCCAAGCAACCGCAAGGCCTCACCAGTACAATTTAACCATTAACAAACCACAGAAAAAAATCAAGTACAGTTATTTTTTTTCAGAAAAACCATATTCACCAGGATTGAAAATTGAATACATTGAAAAAGTTATTTTTTCAGAAGAAAAAATATTCAGCCAGGAATGGAAATTGAATACATTGAATGAAATCTGTTCCATTACTGGCTGAATATTTTTTGTTTCTGAAAAATAACTTTAACTTTAACTGTACTTGATCTGTTGTTTGTTTTGCAATAGTTAAATTGTACTGATGAGGTCTTGCGGTTGCTTGGCAAAACGTCTACTAAATGTGTTTTTAACGTTTTTTGTATTTTAAACATTTTATAAAATTTACTTTTAACTGTATTGATGTCTACCTTACTTTATTTGTTTTATTTACTCTTTTAATACTCAAATTGCATAAGCAGTGTACGCACATTGAGAAAAAAATATAGTTCTGGCATATAGAATCTAAATTGTGGCTCTAGAAAAAATAGTTCCATATCATCCTTATAAATTCTAGCTCTCTTTGATAGAGATTTCTAGAGTCTCCTACTAGAATTTGAGAGCGTTTTCCTACATTCTCGTGGTCAAATTTATTTAAAAATACATGCAAATAGATGCAAACACAAGACGTTAGTTTTAATAACTATAATTCTTGTTTATGAAACCATTCCAGAAATTAAGCGATAATTTCTCGCAATTGAAACAATTCTTTGTCATTTCGTCACCTAGAAAACAAGAGATTAGAAATTATAGATCATTTCGTCTATTCAGCTTAGTTCTTTGCCCTATTCGCATAGCTCGGAAATCTATATTTCTCGTTTAGGGATACAGAAAATGACTATCTATTCCTTCTAGGTGAAGGCGGTACATTTTTCTTTCTCAGTGTAATGATATAAAAAAATCTTCAGGTGATATTCAGTATTATTTATATTTATTTAAAAGAGACTTGGCATAATTTCTTTAGCGATTTGTTTTAGTGATCATGCCAAAGTCAATTTTAAATTAAATACATACTTTTTAAATAAAGCTTGAGACAAATGCTCATAGTTTGATTAATGACGGGTTAAAATATCATTTTTTGCATTGTCAAAGTCTTTATTTTATTCAGCTGCCTAACATAATATCAATAGTCATTTTTTCCCTTAGAACATAAAAGTATTTTTAAATTGTTATGTTGAAGTTTTTTAAACAATAAGAATAGCATAATAATGGATCTAGAAACAAACGCAGATTTACAGGAATGGATGATTGGTGGGCAATAGGGTGGTCACAAGCAACATGGGAAAATTTTTTTTTAACATTTTCTTCCGGGGGACCCCTCTAAAAGTTGCCAATCAGTTATAAAATGAGATTGGCAAAGTTTCAGCTGAATTGAATAATATTAACCCGTGCCTCATCGAGGTTGAATTCTTGAAAATTTGCGATTTTTCGCGAAAAACCGTAGTTTTTCTTTCATTAATTGAAAACTATTCGTCTTAGAAACCTGATTCTTATCTTATTTCATAGAAAATGTTGTTGCCTTGAACTTTTACTCTCATCAAAGCTTATATTTAATGACATTTAGTGTTTTTCAAGTCAGTTTATGAACCACACCCTTAAACTCTGCATTTTTGAAAAATAAGTGAAAAATGGTAAATGAAATTTTTTTATTAAATTTGATGTTATTACTTTTATTATTTGCATTAAAAAGCAAAAGAACTTAGACAGTTTTTGTAATTTTAACAATATTTCACAAATTATAGTTAATTATTAGTTATCCAATTCCGTGCATGGAAAGAATTCCGAATTTGTATTGCAGTTGAAGCGCATTTAAAATGAACCTCTGAATTTTGCTTTTCATTACAAGGCTGTTTTTATTACCTACTATCATTATTTATTTTTTAAATCGACGAAACAGTCCAACCCCCACCCCCTCTTTCGGTATCATGGTAGCAATGCAAGGTTTTTTTATTAGGCCACATGCTCATCAAATCACCGGCAGTAAGTTATCAAGTAATTCTCAAGTTTTATGTATTTTGCTCCATAATATTCCCAAGTTAAACTGAGCACCAGAGAAGCTGCTAGACTTACAGTACATCCACCAGTTAATCACAAATTTTAATTTTATATAGAAATGTAATAGGACTTCACAACAACTATTTCGAAAATAAAGAACTGAGTTCATCAAAAACAGATTTCACAATTCCGATTTACAGGGAGCTTTTGTTAGCTACGATGAAAAACTGTTTCCTCATTTTTTGAATAAAGAAAATGTTTACAATTTATTTATTTAAAAGAGATAGAAGTTGACTGTAGATAGCAGTTTTAATTAGTTGTGGGGATGAGGAACACTTAATAAGAGTTCCTCACCTTAAAAAATAGTATAGGAATAACTCGGGCAAAAACTGTATTTTCAGCAGTTGAAGAGTGAGTGGAAGTTGGTAAAAACCAGGCAATGTGTTTTGATACCACTGCAGTAAACACTGGTCGCCTCAGAAGAACTTGCATTGATCTGTATCAATTATTAAAGTACAATTTTCTGTATTTACCATGTCGCCACCCTAATTTACAAATTAACGTAAAAGCTGTTTTCAGCCAGTTATTTAAAATAAGATTCAGATTGGATGGCCGGTGTTGGACCAGATTAAGTATGATAATGCTATTGATGGTAAATTATTAGATATAAAACACTTAATTCAAAAGAAATTTCAAGGTTTCTTATAGAACATTTAAAAAAGTAATAGCCCATGGGTGATTATAAAGAATTTATCTAACTTTGTTTAATTTTTACAGGATATCTTCCTCCAAAAGACATCCAATTTCAATTCATCGACGATGGATATCACAGGTCATTTATTCTCTCAAAATATATCTTTTCAGGGATCAGTTTTCATTAACAAATTTAGAAAAAGAAGGTGTTAGAGACATTTTATTATTTATAATCAATATTTATATAAAAGCATGGTTAAATGCTTCCACTTCCCCGCAATCAAGACCTGCAATTATTAAAATTACTTGTTGAGTACAGAAAAATTTATAAATTGCTTGTGGACAAAGCACTCGCTAAAATGATAAACCACCTTTGGTATCTGAAATCTGTTCAAGTTGCATTTTCATTTTTTGATAATACTTTGGGAAAAAAAGTGAAAATAAGCATGGCTTTAAAATTAATATTATTTGAAAAAGAAAATGATGTTGATGATAGGAATGTAAGGGCAATAATAGGTTTCAACCAAGTGGATTATTTATTGAACAAATAAGTCGATGTTTTTGTTTAATATCATGCAGATTTTTTTTATTAGATTGTATATTAATATAAAATTTCTAAATACAGATCCCGATGTATGATGTGAAAATAATCATTATTTAAAATCAAGAAAAATACTGAATGGTTTTAAGGTAACACAGCTGAAAGGGGAATAAAATTAATCCATGATTTCAATTCCAGTTTAACAAAAGACGAAGAACAAAAACGTTTCTGCTAAAAGTTGTATCTGAATGTAGAAAAACATTTCAAGACAGACCTTACCACCTTAACATGACAATGGGGTATATGATGTAAGGGATAGTAATTTCTTTTCCCTATAATGCTTCCTTTCTTGTAATACAACTTTAATAATAAAATGCATTTTAAAATTTTTGTTCCCATTTTTATACTTTCTTTGCCCGTTTTCTCTTTTAAATCTTTCAGTTTAAACTTAAATTTTTATCATAATTAAACCCTTTATTATATACAAAATATAAAAAACAAACAAATAAAGAAAAACAAAATGTTGAAAGCAGATGAAAGGGAATGTTACATTGTTTTTCGCAATTTCATAAAAAGTCAATTTTTAGGATTCGGATCAAGTCTGAACCTGAAAAACGCACTTATGTTTAAATCTATACATTTTTACAAAAATTTAGCGAGTGGTTTTTCAAAGCAAAAATATTTTTTTATGAAATGAGATCAGCATTATGCTTCTAGGTTTAATTGTATTCATTTCATGATGGAAAAAACAGCATTTTTTGCGAAAAATCACGTTTTTTCTGAACTTTGACCTCAATGAGGCACGGGTTAATATTATCCAAATGAGCTAACACTTTTCCAATCTCATTTTCTAACCAATTGGCAACTTTCTGGGGGGTCCCCTCGAAAAAATCCGAAAACTGATTTCTTGTGACCACCCTAGTGGGCAATTTAATCAGGCGCTGTTTCTAATATTTTGTAACGGAGTTTAAATAGTAAGAAATATCAAATAATCAAATGAGCGCTTACATTAAATTTAAGATTCCATTTCACTGTATTTTGCCAAATTAACGATTTTGCTTATAATAGAAATAAAAAAAAGCTATCTAGTCACTAAAGGATTACTAAGTAATTAACTAACTTATATAACTAACTATAGTAACTAACCGTTTGATTATGAAGACATACGTCTCAGAGGGCAATTGTTTTATTCCAGCGTCCGCCAACCTTTGGGAGCTCACGGACCATTAACTTCATAACTTGATATAACGTGGACCCCTAATACGGTACCTTAGAAACATAAATATATTTGTACAATAGCGATCAGATTATTTCTAATTTATCTATTTCTTATTTTTATTTAGCATAACAAAATTATAAATGTTTATTTAATTAGAAGATAATCATAAAGGCTTACTGAATAATAACAAATTTCTTTAAATGTTACCTAATAGTAACAAAACTATTAAAGTCAGTTTAATCATTAAAAATTAAATTAAACTTATCAATGTTTCGCATATTTTCCACTGATGTTTGTTTGTCGGTTTCAAACTAATTTCATGGATTTTTGGAGTCAATGGTAAATACAAGTTGGCGAGCTTATTTTAATTCAAAACAAGACTGTTACAGAGTTTTAACTGCTGGACAGATAAAATGCCTTTTTTTGCAAAAATATGTTCATGAAAACTAAATCATAACTTTCATAACTTTTATCTCAACAATAAATTTTCATTATTATAAAAAACTCTTAGAATATTGTTTTTGCTTTATTGTTCAAAAAACATAAATGCAAATAATGTCCGCTTTTTCTTCTGACCACCAAAATGTTCTTGCGGACCAGTGGTGGTCCACGGACCACCGATTGTCGACCTCTGTTTTATTCTATTCGTACCACATTTTGAAAGTCAATCTCTGATAGTGACATGTACTAGGGTAATTTCAAGAGAAATCTGCCACAAAGAAAATCTATTATAAATTCGGGTAGTGTTGAATGTAAAAATAGTTGTTAGTTCTAGACAGTAATAAAAGAGTTAAACAATTCACCAATTCATATTTAAGGGAAAGTTTCATGAAGCTTCAGTTTCAGCGGTAAGTAAATGAAGATTTTGTAACTACAGAAATTTTTGCAAAATGGGCAAAAATATAGTGAAGCATACTTTTCATTTCATTTTTTACAGTAGCAATTTACAGTTAAAAACGTATCAAATGATTCTTTATCATAAAAAATGTAAAAATTGTTATAAAAATGCAATTATATTTTGTTTATGTTAAAGTGTTACAGTACTACTTTTATGATCAGTTAAATATTTACGTAGTAAAAGATTGAAGTACAATATCTACAGTCTTTTTATCATTGTGTATGCGAAAATTGTTAAAAATTACACCTAACCTTTTTGAGAGTAAGTTATTCATTGAATCAAGTACCGTGAAATGGAATTTTTTAAATATTTTTCTTCAAATTGTACATCAGATTGAAAATTTTGGAACCGTAGCTCCCCTACATGATAAGTATATTAAACAATGATTTAAAGCATTGCCAATAGGTGACACTAGTTCCCTGATATACCTCAAGTACAAGATATACGTTTTTACTTCTCATACAGTAAATAATGAAAACGTATACATACGGATATTCTGCCAGGATCACACATAAAATATATGTTTACGGGTGTACTACTTAAAAAGCTAAATGAACAACTAATGTGCAAGGGAAAACAGATTTCTTGTTTCTTATTTCCGTATTTTTATGGCAATGCGTCAATATTACCCATATTACTGGAGGTCGGTTTGTATCTGAGCAGAATCCAAAAATTCTATCTGAAATTAACCCGAATTTGATACAATTCAACCGTATATCAATCAGAAATGAGCGAAAATTTATATATGCTTTAATATAATTATGGAAAATAACCTATAATTATATCTCTAATGTTGACTTTCTTTTATGCAGAAAAATTAATGCACAGGCACATATATAAATATATATACTCATTTATAGTCAGACATACATAGTTTTTTTCTTTCTGAAACAACACTGTGGACTTCCTTTTGGAAAACGGATTTAAAAAGAACCCAAGAGATAAGCGGAAACCTGAAATTATGAATGCATGAAATAATATATTTAATATGTGTAATAATATATGTGTTAATATATGTAATATATATGTGTTAATATATGTAATAATCTATGAAAGAACAATATTAATATATACACTATTTTAGCGTTTTTATGGCAATGCGTCAGTGTTACCCATATTAGAGGTCTGTTTATATCCGAGCTGAACTCGAAAATTTCCTCTAATACCCGAATCTTAACTCCTTAACCCGAATCTGATGCAATTCAACCGTATATAAATCTGAAATGAACGAAATTTTATGTATACTTTAATATAATTATTGACAATACGTTATAACCATATCTCTAAAGTTAAGCATCTTTTGTGCGGAAAAATTAACACACACACACATATATAAATATGTATACTCATTTATAGTCAAATAGACAGTTTTTTCCTTCTGAAACAACCTTTTGGAAAACGGGTTAAAAAACCACAAGAGAAAAACGAAAATCTGAAATTGTCCCGAATTCGAAACAATTAGATTTAACCCAATTCGAACCCGACCTGAAACGAAAGGAATTAGGGCTGTTTCGACCCGACCCGACCCAAACCGCAAGTTCGATCGCGGTCCGGTAAAATCGAGTTAGCTACCTAATGTAGGACTCTAATAAATATTCACTGTAATGCCTTTTATTGAAAATATAGCTATTTTGACGCGTATAGTAGGAGATGAAAAATTTATGTTAAGGAGATATTAAAGTTTTTAACGTGTCCCAGTACAAAAAGAAAAAATACTATATACGACTATTTGGAACGACTATTGCACGACTATTTGGAAAGTGTAAAGTAGTACCTTAGCACCATATTAAAGTGTTGTGATGATTGGTCAATTTGTTCAATAGTTGAAGTTTATTAAGAAAATAACAGGACAAGAAAACAGACAAACAGACAAATATATTTTTGTTATGCCCTGATGATATTGTAATGGAACCACCTTCAGACTAAGAACTTTCAAAACAAAATGGAAATCGGAGTATCCGTTGAAGAATATATTATGCTTGGCTATATACAGCGTGATTCAAAACTCATCGTTCAAAGTTCGTAAGGAGGTAGCGAATACGACAGAAAACCGATTTCACATAGGAAAGTATATCCGCAAATGTTATCTACATGAACCGGAAAGAACAAAATAAATGAGAAGTTTCCAGGCGTCTGATAATGAAGGCGTTTAATTAAGGTCATTAACGAGATTTTTGAAGTTTTTAAAGATGTGAAAGGCTTCGTGGAAGTCCAAATGAGAAGTGGAAATAGGAGAAGAAATAATACTAGCTTTAGGAAAATCAAAACAATGATTGGGACGCAATGGAAGGTTGGGTACACACAGCGCCCTCTACATGCACATGCGTACATTTGAGGACGTACTTTCCTGTGTAAAATTGATTTCCTGACGTATACTCTACCTCCCCACGATATTTGAACGATAAGTTTTTAATCACCCGTATAGGAGAAAACAAATACAAAAGAATTATATAATTTCGTTCGTTAGAAGCCGGTTAAAAATTGCCAATGTTTAGTAAAAAAAAATCATCGAATAAATTACATAAAATTAAATTCAATAGGAGAACATAAGATCGCATACTCTTTATAAATCGTGACTAATAATGTTTATCTAACTGTAAAACGCAATTCATTCAGTTTCCTTAATCTCCGTAATACTTACCTTCAGGAAAAGCAAATACAATATCTTTTGATTAGAAACATTTTGACAATGCCATTGTATAGTCAGAATTAACAGTTTCATATGATAAGAGTATTTCGTATTTTGAGACGATTTCTTGAAAGATACAAGGGATTAGTGGGAGTTTAAACAATTAATAAATTTTTCATACAAAATGAATTGTATATTACTCACAACATATTGCATAGCTGAAATTGTACTTACTAAATTATATTAAGAAATCGATCATAAGTTACAAAGGGGTTTTCTTGTTCAGTATTTTTTTTTCAGCAAAACGCTTTAAACATTCAATTTTCAGTTAAATAACTTATCCATATTATAGGAGTTGTATTTAAAAAACATTTGTGGTTTAAGTTACGGTTAAGCGGTTAAGGTTAAGCGAGATAGAGTTAAGTGAATTTTTCAACAAAACTATTTAAACATTCAGTTATTAGATAAATAAATTCTACATATTGTGGGAGTTAGATTTAAAAGAATTTTATCTTAAATGTAATTTAATCAATTTAGAAAATACATATTCATGATAGATAATGATTATTCTATAATTTGGGAACCAACAACTAACAAACAATACAAGATTGTTTAACATTTGATTACTATCCTCAAAAAACTTATGTTATTACTTTTGTGGGTAAATTGGTAACTAACGAGGAATGTACGTTCTTTTGCCTTTAATCACAAAAACTGAAAATAATTACGAACATAATTATGAAAAATTAACTAACACAACTTAAACGTATCATAGCATTAAACATAAACTTCGTATTTTACACATTTTAGGATAGTAATAGAATGTTAATCTAATAAGAAAAATAAGATATAACCAAAATAATATGCCGTAAAATTCATTTAAAATAGTATAGTTGAAATTTTAATTAAAACAATTTTGACGGTTAAATGGAATATAAAATTTAAAACAATAAACATTTTATTATTGATTCGCATAAATACTTTTACTCTATATAAATATAGGAATATGTACAATTAAATTGCTGTTAACTACAGATCCCTCTTCACAATTTCGTTTCGTTGTATTTATAATTCTACATTTATTGTAATATCTGAGGGCTCCTACGTATTAGCATGTTTCTACAGTAGATACTTCTTGCTGTACAATTTTGCTTTTCCGAACTCCCGAACTCCATTTCAAGGTTTTAAGCAATAATGCAATTAGTGCAAAAAACTGCATACAATACTTCCTTTATTTCTAAATTTGTGCTTTCCTGAGTCATTCGTCATCTTCTTTTTAGGTACGTACGTAATTATATAAATACATCCTGGGTTTGTCCGACGGCTATACGAGTATTTGGTACCATTCGATCATTCTCTACGATGGGGAATAACCTTTTAAGGTCGGAGTGCCGCAAGGCTCGTGCTCCAGCCCCATGCTCTGGTTGGTTGTCATAAACATCCTGCAGATGCTGCTCAATGACGAGGCGGTGCGGTTAGCGCAGGCATTCGGTGACGATATCTTCGTAGAACCACTTAGCCCTACTGTTTACCGATTCGCTGACATCCTGACACCGGTTCTTTCCGAGATCCACCGTGGAGAAATGGAATGCTACCTGGTATTCAGCTACGATAAGGGTTCTTTTACGGTCGTTCCTCCTAAAAGTAGGGTCAAGAACTAACCCTCTCGACCAGTCCTTATGGTAAGTCGTAAGGTGGTATTCAAATGACAACTTCAGTACCTGGGGTGTTACGATCTATGCGTAAATGAGTTGGATACTGCGCATAGACGCAGCCCATGAGAAAGCATTCGATGTGCTGCAAAAAGAGAGCCATCTCTCCACGGCCAACTTGGATTAGGGAACAAAAATCCGTAAGATGCTCTATCCCCTACTGGCGGAGCGAATAATCTTGTTTGCGACCTCAATATGGTACTCTGACAAAGTGATGACAAAGATCTAAGACGTATCCGGAGGACTTCGGACCTCACTCCGAAGACTACGTGTACCTACTAGACGGACGAATCAAAGCAACAGGACGGCACAGTTAGTTGCGCGTTCTTAGCTGTAGTCGAAGGAAAAATCGTGCTGGAGAGACAGTTGCTGAGATTTTTGCGGCGGATGTCGATTAGAGAAACCTTTACCGATGCCCATCACAGAGGTCTCAGCGGAATTGAAAAATCTGCTTAGATTCGAGATCAGCGCTGCAAGCGCTATAGTCTCGTGCCTCAGCACAGCGTTGGAATTAAGGGCTTGATCAAAACAACTGAATCCGTGGCTCATAGGCATTGGATCCGGGCTCATGTGGGGCACACATACAACGAACGTGCGGATGTGCCAAAGTCACCACGAACCGATACTTTGTCGACGTGGTGTTAAAAGCCACATCTGCCATATGAAGAAACACCTGTGCCTTGTCAACCTGGCAATAGAGGTCGGGCTACTCGAAAACCGGTGGAATGACGTTCTCGTAGGTCACACTCCGTAAACTGCCGGTCCACTTCTACGTAAAAAAAGTCTTTTCCGGACAGGGAACATTCAGCGACCATCTGACTCACTTTTTCCGCGGAAACACTATATGTTTCTGTGAGAGTAGCGAAAGTACTATTAGACATTGTCTGTATGAGTTTGCACTCTGGAAGGCCATGAAGCATACGTTTTTTCCGCGTGACTTTCAGACTCGAAAGCGCCGCGACCTATGTCTGGATGGCTATAGCCAGAAGGAGATGTACGTTATCGTTAAAGATCTCCTCTTGCGGACATTACACCGCAACCTGGGTCGCAGAAGGGCTGTCCGTTTCGCTAGAAACTACCGTGTTCTCCGTTCAGGATCGAACGCAATCGTACTTGCCCTTGGCTCCCGCGTTGCCACTGAGAATGGTCCATAGTTCGTAGGTACGGGATTCGTCTCATGTGCTTACATTGTAACGGTATGATATGGTGAAAGGTAAATGGTTTGTATTTGTTAAGTTTGTTGTTTAATTATGCTGTTTTTGTCAAGTTTATGAAAACGGCTGGGTCCTCACTTGGTGGATCGGCGCGTTGTGGGTACGTTTTGTTATTATGTTCGTTTGTTTTGTCATGGCTGCTGGGTCTCCTCTTAAGTGACTGACGTGCTGTAAGGGTTTGTTAATTTTTTTGTTTTAGTTGTTATGTTTTGATTGTTTCGGCCGCGAGGCCTCCACTCAGAGGTTCGGTGAGTCGAGGTTGTGATACATATGTAGCCCGGGCGTCAGACCTGCACTCAAGAGTTTGATGAACCACCGTCACTGTGATGATTCTAGGGGTTTGACCAGTCCAGAACCAGCCCAGTTAGCCTGCAAACCCAAGCAGAAGAGTTTATGACTATCTATGTAGACTTCCACGTCCGGAAGCTACTGGTATTGCAAGCCCTTCTGGGAAATGCGGGGTTAAATCCGAGGATCCGTCACTCCTATGATCATCCAGTACACCTGATGTTCTTGGGAGACTCGTAGGTGTGATCCCAGAACAACGCAACTTAATCCTTGACTAAATGGATTACTGTTGTAGAGGCCATGATACCCAATGGTTCAATGGGGCTCAGACCGAGGGACGTGCGTTGGGGCAGTGCTCGTGCTTTGGTCAACAGCAGAGATCATGCAAAATTTTTTCGAAAAAATTTAAAAATTTAAAAATTTTTTTACACTTTTCTATTTAAATATATAAAATGTGATGCACAGTTTTATTTATATATATAAACCAAACATTTATACAAAATATTGGGGATTTTCATTGATATGGAACGCGCAGGGGGCAATTCGAAGATTTCTAAGACGACGCGTAAAATTCCATTTTTTTCTCAAAAATAAATTTTTTTTGGTGATAAATGCATGTTATAATGCATATAATGCACCCATGAGTAATATTTAAAGTAAAATTTACAATGAAAAAAAATTTAGAAAAACTTTGAAATTTTGAATTTTTTTTTTTTTTAAATTGAAAAAAATTGAAAAAAATTTCAAATTTTTTCATTTTATTTTTTTTAACCTTTATATTCAAATATATAAAATTCGATGCAGAGTTTTATTTATATATATAAACCAAACTTTTATAAAATATATTGGGGATTTTCATTGATATGGAACGCGCAGGGGGCGTTTCGAAAATTTCTAAGACAACACGTAAAATTCCAATTTTTTCGCAAAAAAAAAAAAAAGTGATAAATGCATGCTATAATGCATATAATATACCTTTGAGTAATATTTAAAGTGAAATTTACAAAAAATTAAAAAATTGATTTTTAAGGACCCTCGTCCACTTAAATCTCTGAAAACAGAATCGCTAAGGACCGGGAAAATATTCCGTTTAAGAGAAGTTTCCGTCTTAGCAGGTAGACTTTTACGTTACTCTTTTCGACAGTCCCAAAAACATTTTCAGTCATAGATAGCTGTTTTCATAGATTTTACTGCAGACTAGCGATAACCACGGTACAGGATGATCAAAAAGTCGGGCAACCCAAATTTTCAAAAATTGTACAAAATTCGAAATAAATTATAATGGGATTGTTTTTCGATAAATCGCAGCACTATCATTTGAAATTCATTCACCAGTAGAAATTTCAGTTGCAGTTGATGTTGTAACCTGTAAGAGCCATTTGTTTTGTGAAAGATGGCGATGATGGAAGTGAAATTTTCCAATGCACAAGGAATTTTTATGGTTAAACATTATATCGAAACAACGTTTTTCGTTAAAGTTACTGAAGCGTTTAAAGAGCTATATATAAATGTTCGTGCGGCGAATGTTACTTCTAACTGATTTTTAATGACCGCTTCAAAGAATTCTCGCCCCCACAGCCCCCTTATTTGTCCCTCCCCTTGATTTCTTTCTGTGAGGTCACCTAAAAGCACGTGTTTTTGCGAATAATCGTTGCACTTCATCATTGACCTGAAAACAAATATTGAACATCAGATTAAAAAATATATGTGTTCCAACATTGAGAAGAGTGGCCTCAAATTTGAAAAAAAAAATCATACATCTTTCTATCCGAGAGAAAGGGTCACATTTTCAATATCTTTTTTAACAATGTTACTTTTCACTTAGTTTTGTGTCTCAATATTGTTACTCTTTCGATTTAGTTTATGTTTGTAATTTGAATCATGCTTGTATTTTAGTAATATTTAACAAAATATTTTTCATGGGTTGCACGACTTTTCGATCACCCTCAAGTTAAAGAAATTTAAAATAATTTTTGTCCCATGAAAAAATGAACATTTGACGTCCGGCACAGTGGTTACACGAGGGCGAGTTTTGGAACACATTAAAACTGAGACACCTATAATAAATCGGGACAACAGGCTTCACTATTTCTCGCTCACGCAAAAGAGCAATATCGTTCAGGACTATTTTTGTACCTATAATTAGAAATGCGAATATTTAGTCTCATAAATTTAATCTATAGCTTCTAGACATATGTTGGGGTGCTCTGTTGTGAGAGAAGTAATTGTTTAATATCGACTTTAATTAAGTTTCAGAGTAAATAGGTTTTTATCGAAATTTATTATTAAAAAGATATAATGACGTCTGCATATTTTCTTCCTGAGAGGATTTAATTGAAGATTCTAAAACTTTCGTGGATCATTATAACTAAACCTTTCCAATAACACTAGAGTTCGAGTAAATAAAATGATATCTATTAACCGAAAATAATGCATAAACTCCTTAATTTTAAATGTGAATATTTTTTTTTTATATAAAGTAAAAACTTTTGCAGTTAAGTAAGATATTGTTTTATTGAAAACATTTCCTTTGTAGCAACATATTCTTTTTTAAATTAAATATTTTTAGTAATAAATATTACACATATATTTGATGGAAAAAATTATTAAGTTATAAATTCATATTGCATACATAAAGGTGAAACACTCTTAAGAACTTTTATTAAAAACACCTAAATATTTTGTTTAATAGTGACGAAAACATTATTTTAAATTGACACAGCGGTGACAGGGGTCGCATTCTAGAGGGAAGATTTTATTATTCCTACCACTATTTTGAAAATAATATCTTCATCGTACCTTTCTATAGCATATGTTAAAATAAAATGATCATGAAGATTACTGATTAAGGGTTCTGGTAGAACAAAAAAAATTTCCCTATATAATGCGACTCCTAGTAAAATAAAAACTTTCAATAAAAATTATTTTATTGGGTAATTGCAAAAGTACATGCCAGATATCTAGTGTTGCCGTATCTGGCGAATTTTTTTTTATTTAGATATATCAAATTCACACCAGATAATTTTGAAAATCAATTTCCTTTAGTTTATTTATGACACATATAACATTTTATAACACAAACATAGCTTTTTAAACTTACTGCTCAGAAATCCGAATGCATAAATAAAAAATCAACCAGATGCGGTAACAGCGATGATTGCATCGAGTTTCGAAGTGTACCCATGTTGTTTTAAATGGCAAAATGCAGTCGAATTGTCAACACTTAGTCTCTCAGCAATCTCTTAAGCAGTAATACGGGAGCTATTGTTCCTTAAATCATGCATTAAGTCATTACTGGCAGGGATGACCGAGCTAAGATCAGTCAAAATTAGTCCTGTATTCAATTCGATATTTTATTCTCTTTGTATCATTTTTGCTGTTTAGATACAATTGGCATGATATTGAGATATAGTGACACAAAATGACCAACTAATCGAATTTTTTCGAACATGCGACCTAACCAATGCTCTTCTCGAACCCGAAAATGATAGAATACAAAATTTAGTCAGTATTGTTAAAGTCGTTTTATAGACGACACGATAACCCAAAATGATCCACTAATCTAAATTTATAGAACATGTGACTTACCCCAATGGTCTTCTCGTCCTGGGAAACGATGCAATAAAAAAATTGTCAAAATCGGTTGAGGCGTTTTTTGGATACAATTAACACCAAACCCTCAGTGACCCCAAAATGTTCCAATAATCGAATTTTCTAGAGCATGTGGCTTAGCGCAATAGTCTTCTCATCCTCACAAACGATATAATACAAAATTTTGTCAAAATGTTTAGAGAAGTTTTTTTAAATACAATTAGCTTGACCTACAGTGACCCAAAAATGACCCATTAATCGAATTTTCTCAAACATGGGACTTAGCCCAATGGTCTTCTCATGCCCAGAAACGGTATAATATAATTTTGTATCACAATCGTCGTTTTTTAGATACAATTGGCTTGACTCACAGTGACCCAAAAATGACTCAGTAATCGAATTTTCTCGAAAATGTGACTTAGGTCAATCGTCTTCTCATGCCCAGAAACGATATAAACGATTGACTACGTATAGTATCTATAAGTAGTCAACTGTGTATCAAGACTAAACTGTTGTAAATCACCAATGCCAATGGATGGATTGTGAATTAGCAAGGCAAGCGTAAAAACTGTGATCGTATTTATTCAAGTACAATATTGAAAGATAGATATGGGAACCCTAAACAAGGTTAAGAGAATTGATATAATAAATGTTTGCGAGGTATGCGGGATTGAACCAACAGAGAAACCGACAATCCCTGTACTAATAAAGCTAATTAAAAGCTGGGAGGATTACGACGGAGATTTTATAAAGGACCGCTTAGAAGTAATTATGACAGATAGAAAAGAAAAAGCTGAGCTTAAAGAGAAGCCTAGAAAAGAAAGAGCTGAGCTTGAAGAAAGAAAAATGCAATTGCAGATGGAAAAGAAGAAATTATAAGCAGAGATCGAAGAAAAGAAACTGAAAATGGAAATGGAAGAGAGAAAATAGAGAGTAGAATTGGAAGAAAAAGATCGCGAAAGAGAGTTTGAGATTAAGAAAATGCAACTACAGGAAAATTCAAGACAACACATCAATATGAACCCCAAAACAAATCCAGGTAAGTAATATGAATTGCTTAGATTATTAAGAAAATATGATAGTGCGAATGATATTAGTTTGTAGGAAAGGCAAATGGCGCAAACGGGCATTGAGAAAAAAGAGTGCGTCAACTATTTAATTAACCTAATGCCATTAGATGTGATTAATATAATAACCAGGGACAATGTACCTGAAATGCATGATTATGATTACATAAAAAGAATTCTTTTAAAACGCTACAAACTATTGCCAGAAGAGTTAAGGTTGAAATTTTTCTCACTTAAAAATGCGCCATCGGTTAATTGGCGCGATTTCGCTTATGAGATCAAGGTGTACTTCCAACAATGGATTGACTGTCTTCAAATAGATAACTTTGAGGAATTATAGGAATTAATTGTAGTTAATCAAATTAGGCATAATTTACCTGTGGAAACAAAGACACATTTTACAGAGGAATTCTTAGTAATGAAAAAGATAATCGACTTAGTTAACAAATTAGATTTACAAAATGGCACGAAGGGTTTACAATAAACAATCAGTAAGGAGTAAAAACGGGAGATTTGAGGATAAACAATCGAGAGTGGCTGACAACGCCAATTCGAAAAGGGGCCAAGTTGACAATAGGTACAATGTTAATCACGGAAGAAACGAGGCGCATATAATATATTTTCGTTATGTCAGACCTGGCCACGTGAGTGGGAAATGTACCGTGGGGAGTAAAACACAATAAGAATATTCAAACGTACTCAAAATTGGCGAGAAACGAAATACCAAGATTGGAGCCAAAACACGCAAAGAAAAGTAGTTAATATGGACACGTTAAATGGAAGAAAGGAAGAATCCTGGATATTCAAGGAATAAAAACAAACATAATAATCGATACAAGGAGTGATATTTCAATCGCCAATTCAAGATATCATACTGAAATAAACGTGCCAAAGTTAACCGGCGACAATATATCTATATCGGACATAGGTGGAAAAGAAATTAAGCCAACGGGTTTTTCCTTGCATAAAGTTTATATAGATGGTATAGAAATAAAGATAAATTTTTTGTGGTACAAGTAACTGTCTATGATTTAATAATAGGTAGTAAAGCAGTCGAAGGCTTGAATTAAAAGTAGTGGAAGATATTATTAGAATAATAGACGACACTACAGTGCGAGTAGAATACATTAAAATAATGAAGTGCCTTCCAAAACAGATGAAGTATCCACATCAAATATAGAAAACGATAAAAGTGGTTTGGAAGATATATCAACTGCATAAATGCCGAGGTGGATTTGAATCATATTACAAATTTAACTAACAGAGAAAAAATACGAGAATTAATAGAATCATACAAAGCGAATAAAACAAAAGATATTGGGTTAAAGATAAAAATATTATTGGCGGGTGAAAAACCTATCTGTAAACGGCCAAGAAAGTTACCTCTGGGTGAGCAGGAAATCATCAGTAAGCAAATACAACAGTGGTTGGAAGACGGAATCATTGAACGGAGATACTCAGATTTTGCGGCTGTAGTAGTCCTGAGTAAGATAAAAGATGGGTCGCACAGTTTATGTACAGAATATTGGAAAATAAATCGAAAAATATTAAAAGATCGCTATCCACTACCGTTAATTGCGGATGTGATCGATAAATTACAGAAGGCAAAAGTATTTATGACATTAGATCTCAAAAATGGCTTTTTCCACGTCGAAATTGAAGAAAGTAGTCGTAAACATACAGCTTTTGTAACGCATGAAGGGGAATACAAATTTTTACGTTGTCCGTTAGGTTTGTGTATATCAGGTAATCTATTTCATAGGTGAGTAAACGTAGTATTCCAAGATTCACTGCGAGAAGGCACTATCATTGTATATATGGATGATTTTGTGCTTCCCTCAGACGACGAAGAAGATGGGATAAAGAAGCTGAAACGAGTATTAGAAGTAGCATCAGCGTATGGTTTAAAAATTAACTTCAAAAATTCCAATTTCTTAAAAAGAAAATAGAGTTCTTGGGTTATATAATAAAAAGTCCTTCCGGCCAGTGCCGGGAGGAAGAGGTAGCTTTCATATTCCTTATTTTTAAAAAGCTAGCCTATGTTATTCAAACACACGAAGATCAATTTGGTGGAAATCGATTATAGAAGATTCAATACTAATTTTTTTCAATACTAAATCCTTATGAATGAGAATTTCGCGAAATTAGTCAGCTTTATCCAAGATGCTTTTATTTAAAGTAACTTATATTTGGTTGCCAAATTCGGCGGTATCTTGAAGTGCCTGCCATTTTAAGACAACATGGTGGATGAGGCCGACCCGTGAACTTTTTCGAGACCTCAGAAGTTCCTGTACACATGCTCACTCATATCGGAATCGGTTGATATATACGAGTGCTGCGCAGGCAAAAAATCAGATTTTTCAAAATTTCACCCACATAAAGAAATTCAAACTGCTATATCTGAGCCATTTTTTAGATAAAGACAAAACAAAAAAGAGCTCTGGAATCCTTACATCAAGGTCATATACTTAAGAAAGAAATCTTTTTCAATTTATAATTTTTTGCACCTAACTTTAAATATAATTTTTTTTAATTTAATGGCCGCCATTTTTAAACAAGATGGCCGATGAAGCGGGCCAGCGAACATGGTCGAGACATTGCTATATACTATCCAAATTCCTTCTTACATCCAAATAGGTTAATAAATACGTGTGTTATAGCGTGACAAATATCAGATCGTTTCAAAATGTCAGCCATGCTAGAAATTCAAAGTGCTATAACTGAGCCATTTTTTAACATATAGACGAAACAAAAACTGCTCCGGTATCTTTGTATTAAGGTCAAACACATAAGAAAAAAATCTTTTTCATTTTCCAATTTTTTTATACCTCATTTTAAATTAAATTTTCTTTTAATTTTTTTAAATGGCCGCCTTTTTGAAACAAGATGGCGGATGAAGCTGGCCAACGAACTCGGTCGAGACATTGGTATGTACTATGTTCACACCAAGTTACATTCAAATCGGTTCATAAATACGTCTGTTATCGCATGACAAAAATCAGGTCGTTTCAAAATGACAGCCACGCTAGAAATTGAAAGTGCTATAACTCAGCCATTTTTTAAGATATAAACAAAACAAAAACTGCTCTGTAATCTTTGTATCAAGGTCAAATACATAAGAAAAAAATATTTTTCAATTTTTAATTTTTTGGTACCACATTTCAAATTTTAAATTTTTTAAAAAATTTTAAATGACCGCCATTTTGAAACAAGATGGCGGATGAAGCTGGCCAACGAACTCGGTCGAGACATTGTTATGTACTATGTACACACCGAGTTTCATCCAAATCGGTTCATAAATACGAGAGTTACAGTATGACAAAGATCAGATATATATATATATATATATATATATATATATATATATATATCAACTTTTGAACGGAGGGTGGTTTTGGGGTCTGGGGGCCATGATCGATGAAAATATACCAAAACTTTTTGAAATCGCTTTCCTCCGAACGGCTGCAATAGGTAGCTTTTTGTAATGAAAGCTACCTAAAATAGGACAATAACACTATCCGAAGCAAAGACAAAGACTGTGCAAAATTTCCCTAAACCAACTACAACAACAAAATTACAATATTTTTTAGGTTTAACAGGATACTTCAGAAAGTTTATGACGAATTATGTCAAAATCGCCAAGACTCTAAGTGATTTATTAAGGAAAGTACATTCTTTCAAATTTGAAAGAGCTCGAAGCTTTCAATGAGTTAAAGAGCATATTATCAACAAAACCAGTTCTTCAATTATATAAACAAGGAACTACACTGGAACCCCATACTGACGCAAGCAGCCAAGGATTTGGCGCAGTTTTCTTACCGAAAGGAGATGATGGACATTTTCACCCATTACTATATATAAGCAAGAAAACTTCGCCACAACAGGAGAAATATTCAAGTTATGAACTTGAAGTATTAGCCATAACAGAAGTTCTAAAATCAAATTAAGAAATTACCTAATGGGAAATAAATTCAAGATTGTAACGGACTGCACTGCTTTCCAGAAAACATTAAATAAAAAAGATTTAGCACCTTGAGTAGCAAGATGGGCACTACTCATCGAAGAGTACGGCTATGAGATAGAAGATAGAAGAGCAACAAGAGTGAGACATGTAGATACATGGTGTGTTCACAAAGTTTCAAGACTAGTTTGATAATTCAAAATTTATTAAACATTTTTCGTCGAAGCTGCCTGGATCGCTAGAATCGTGTCGAATCGCTTCCCTTTCAGGTCTTTCTTGACCCGAGGGAACAAGAAAAAAGTTGTTGGGACCGAGGTCGGGGCTGTAAGGGGCTTGCAGCAGTATTGCCACGTTAAATATAGCCAAAAACTGATGGAACACTCCAGAGACCCGTCGCGTCCGCCCAGACATTAGAAACGATTGGATTGTTCCCCACGACAATGCACCCTCTCACACGTTGCTTGCCGCCGCCGAAGTTTTGGCTATCTTTAACATGGTAATACTGCCACAAACCACCTACAGGCCCGACCTCGCTCCCAGGACTTTTTTTTTCCCGGATCAAAAAAGACCTGAAAGGGAAGCAATTTATCAGGATTCCAGCGATCCAGGCAGCTTCGATGAGGTCCCTTAACAGCCTTTCGTGCGAAGACTTCTATGGAGCCTATGAACAATGAAAAAAAAAACGATGGCAGCGGTGTGTTGATGCACAAGGGTCATATTTCGAATAATTTTAGTTCGCGGTACAAAAATGTTTAATAAATTTTGAATTATCAGACCAGTCTTGAAACTTTGTGAACACACCATGTATATTAAGCCGAAACGTTCGTTAACACAATCAGTATTAATGATAACTAGATCGCAAGGAGAAATAACGAAAAGGATCGCGATAGCGCAAAGCCTAGATTAATCCATGCAGTGTATCAAGTCTTGTTAAAAATGGATCACCCGATAATTACTTAGTAAAAGATGATGTACTATACAGATTCGAGAACGGAAAAGAAATGTTGGTGCAACGAGGAATTATACGAAAAATTCATGAAAGAGAACACTTTGCTGTATCAAATACAGAAGATCTAGTGAAGCAAGAATTTTACACAGCTGGATTAAGGAAGAAAGTAGAAACAGTAATCGCGAACTGTGTTGTCTGTATCTTATATAATAGGGAGCAGGGAAAAGCTTAAGGTTTTCTAAACCCTATACCTAAAGGAGACAAAGCATTGGAAACCTATCACATCGATCACATAGGTCCATTACTTCTCACAAATAAAAAATATCAATATATTTTTACCGTAATATATGCATTTACGAAGTTCGGATGGTTTTATCCAGTGAAATCAAAGTCGGCCAAGGAAGTAATACACAAATTGGAACTACAACAAACAACTTTCGGGAACCCAACTAGAATTATAACTGATAAAGGAAAGGCTTTTACTGAAAGCGAGTTCAAGGAATATTGCACAAAAGAAGGAATTAAGCCTCTAAATATAACTACTTGGATGCCAAGAGAAAATGGACAGGTGGAAAGAATACACAGAGTGATGATATCCGTTTTGTCAAAATTATCCAGTGATGACGAATCCAAGTGGTATAAGTATGTACCAAAATTACATAGAATTATGAATAGAACACTAACACGAAACACCAAATATATTCCCTTTGAATTAATGACAGGAGTTAAAATGAAGAACAGTGACATGCAAAACATCAAGAAGATTTTGGAAGAAGAATTTACCGAATGTATTATGGAAGAACGCGAAGCCATGAGAGAAGAATCAAAGAAAAATTTACCCAAAATATAAGAAGAAAACTCGGTGCAGTTTGATAAGAAAAGAAAACAGCTACGAAAATACAAAATGGGAGATATCGTCGCCATAAAGAGGACGCAATTTGGCAATGCTCTCAAACTTAAAGAAAAATATTTGGGGCCATGTGAGATAACTGCAGCCAAGAATCATGATCTGTATGAAGTAGAGAAAGTAAGAGATCATGAAAGTCCAGGAAAAACGTTAACCGGGTCCGAATATAGGAAGCCGTGGTCTATGGCTTAAACTCCTGGATAAGTCAGATAGATTAAATATTTGTGAATGTGTAAGCGTATTGAACATGTAATCAAAATTTTATGTGAAGGAAAAATATATAAAAGGCTCAATAGTTTGGCTGTTTAAGCATAAAAAAGTAATAAGCCAAGATGCTCCAATGTCGAGACGCCATCATGTCACGATGACCGATTTGTAGGATTTGAATTTAAACATCGCTTATTTTCTTTATGACGTTGATGATCAGCAAATTAACTAACACTCTGGTATTTTTATTATCCATGATTTGAAAGCATGAGTTATGAAAATTCACGATCACGAGATCAAGGTTCGGAGATATTCAAAATAGGAAAAGAGTCAGTCTATTAAATTATATTGTTCATGAAGCATCGACATATGAAATGCTAAGGAAGGTACTGTTAGGCCTAATCGGATTGTTTGAAGGAAAGTGTATTATAGGATTTAAGTGAGAAATGTAATGTATTTGAAGAAGCCATCAACGAAGTGGTGTAAAATTATTGTATAGAATCGTATTAAAGCTCATGCGTTGTTATTCCAACGTCTAGTTATTCAAGTGATCAATAAATTAACATTTTGCATATAACCGTCCTACATATATATAAAAGTCTTTTGTCTGTGGGTAAAGACAGACTTTTCTCCATGAACACCTACTGCCACCCACACGTTGTTGGTGTGGTTAGATAGCCCTTGGTTATTGCTGTTAATAAGGCAGTTTGGTCGCGGTGGGTCGAAGTGGGGGATTACAGGGACACTCAAAAGAATTCCATTACATTACGGCCTATGGGGGAAAGTGTGTGGGTAAAGACAGACTTTTCTTCATGAACAACGACTGTCACCCACACGTGGTTGGTGTGGTTAGATAGCCTTGGTCTCCTGTAGGCAATGTAAGGCAGTTTAGTCGCGGCGGGTGGAAGTGGGGATTACAGGGACACTCAAAAGGATTCCATTACATTATGGCCCATGGGGAAAAATTGTTTGAGATAATTTTTAATCCTTATCTCCATATGTAAAAGGTCCAGCCCAAACTACTGAACATAGGAACATGAAAATTGGGGGGAAAAGGGCGGATTTTTGAAAATGCCCCAACCTAAAGGGGTTAAAAGGAGGGGATCAAAAATTTTAGAGCATGTGACCATATCTCAGCAGCCGTTTTAGTTATGAGCGTGAAATTCCAGAAAATAAATCGACTAAAAAAATAATTAAGCATGTATTTCAGCTGTTTTAGAACACCCCCCCACACACACACACACCAAAAAGGGGTTAAAAGGGGGTCGAAAATTTTAGTAAATTTGCCATACCTCACCAGCCGTTTTACCAGAATATAAATCTACTAAAAAATAATTAAGCACGTATTTCAGCTATTTTAGAAGTTCCCTTCAAACGGGGTTTAAAAGTGTGTCGAAAATTTTAGAATATTTGCCATATCTCACCAGCCGTTTGAGGTAGGAGCGTTAAAATCCAGAAAATAAATCTACTAAAAAAATAATTAATTGTGTTTCAGCGTTTTTTGAAATTCATCCTTAAGGCGGTTAAAAGGGGGTGTTGAAACATTTAGAACATTCAGTCATATCTCAGCAGCCGTCTTAGGTAAGCGAGAAATTCCAGAAAATAAATTACTAAAAAATAATTAAAAACGTGTTTCAGGGATTTTACAAATTCCCTACCCTAAGGGGTTTAAAAGTGGAGGTCGAAAATTTCAAAACATTTGGCATATCTCAGCAGCCATTTTAGGTAGAAGCGTGAAATTCAAGATAACAAACATACTAAAAAAATAGGTAAACACATTTCATATTTGCTAGGTATATTTCGTTTGATTCAAGGTTCTTTTAGAGAAACGGCCCAGCGAAGCGGGCGAAGTCCGCTAGTATGGTTATAAAAGAAACATCAGCCCAGTGAAAATTGCAAGTTTCTGTCATCTATGAAATAGGGAACGAAATTTTGCAATCATCCAATATATTTTATATCTCTTACTGATAGTTCATAATCCTCATACTAAGAAATAAAACTGCATAAGTTAATGTCTGTCTCTCTTTTACATTGTAAGCCAGGCTTTATTGATGCAAAAGATTAATACGGCGTTGAGAACTATTGTTCCGTCTATAATTAAAAATTCTAATATTAAATCTTGTAAATTTGATCAATAGTGCTTAGAGATAATATTAAGGTGCTTTATTGAAAGACAGGCCATTGTTTAATGTAGCTTTTAGCTCACAAGCTATCAACGTCTGAGAGCTAATGTGCCGGCCGGCCGGCCGGCCGGTTCTGTATGTGGAGCATTCTTACAATTTTTTGACTCTCATGTCCCTGAATAATAATTTTTTTAATACACTTTTTCGCGTTTTTATTTTATTTCATATACTGGGGAACATCTCATTGCATGATTGCATAACAATATTAACGAGATAAATAAGTTTTGGACGAAGTTGGGGGTCCAGATACCAGGGAAACTCCTATACCGTCCCGTGTCCCTGATGCTGATTTTTAAGTTTGGAGCTGTCTGTATAAAATTGTTTCAATAAAAGTGATTCGATGTACTTTTTTCCGAAACTGGGATAATTGTTTTATATAAATACACTGACGGAAAAAAAAATCCCAACACCAAGAAAGACATGTGTTAGATGAACGAAATTTGGTAGGCGTATTTATACATCTGAAAGATGACATCGATTGAAATTTCGCGCTTTGCGCATAAGTGTGGCGCTAGTAGCGCCACTCAGAACTTGCAGATCAGGTTTATTTTAAATGCGTGCTGTAAAGTTCGTGGGCGTTATTTAGCTTCGATATGTGACGTATTGAGTTGATGTTAGCCAAGAATGTCTTTAACAAGACAAAGAAGCCACTGTCAACAGCTCACCGAGTTGGAACGAGGTCGCATATTCGGGCTACGAGAAGGTGGATTTTCTTTCCGCGATATTGCAGAAAGCGTTGGCTGGAATGTATCCACTGTGCATGATTGTTGGAAGCCGTGGTCAAGGGATGGTACTGCCTCAAGAGTACCAGGTTCCAGGCGGCCACGTGGCAAACGGCAATGGCTTGAAGTCAGTAGAATGCACGCTACAGGGCGCCTGGCTCGGAGCTGTCCTTGAAGTAACCGATTTCTAACAGTTCATTGTGTCACTGTGGTACCAACTGCAACTCGAATTTCTGACGCAAACGCAGTACAATGCGCCACAGTCGTACGCCGAATACGGCGATCTTCCCTCACAGGAGTGCCACGTGGCCGCCTGGAACCTGGTATTCTTGAGGCAGTACCATCCCTTGACCACGGCTTCCAACAATCATGCACAGTGGATACATTCCAGCCAACGCTTTCTGCAATATCGCGGAAAGAAAATCCACCTTCTCGTAGCCCGAATATGCGACCTCGTTCCAACTCGGTGAGCTGTTGACAGTGGCTTCTTTGTCTTGTTAAAGACATTCTTGGCTAACATCAACTCAATACGTCACATATCGAAGCTAAATAACGCCCACGAACTTTACAGCACGCATTTAAAGTAAACCTGATCTGCAAGTTCTGAGTGGCGCTACTAGCGCCACACTTATGCGCGAAGCGCGAAATTTCAATCGATGTCATCTTTCAGATGTATAAACACGCCTACCAAATTTCGTTTATCTAACACAAGTCTTTCTTGGTGTTGGGATTTTTTATTTCCGTCAGTGTATATATCAAAAAAATAACCTGCACACATTTTTACGGTTGATATTATTTTTTGAACTCTGTCCCTGGTTTTTTCCTCCATACCGTCCCTCTTGTTACACTTATACAGAAAATCACTTCAGATGCAGCCACAGAATTTTTTCAAGTTTTTTCTCATGCAGAAGTACCCTAGAGAAAGAATGTCTAAAATTCTTTGACAGGAAATTTACTGCAGAATTTAAATCAGCATTTAAATATCAATTTCAAGATCGTGGCTTTATTGGTAGTCTTACCATCCCCAAGGTTTATTCCTGCACTTTTCTAGGTAAATAAATAAAAAAAAATAATCCAGTGTTAACAACTGTTTCTAAAAATCAATGAACATTATGGCTATCACTTAGTCTTAAGATGATTTGCCTAAAATAGGTGGTAATTTTCCTTGCCCTTCCACCCTTACCGTCGCTTTTTTCCCATTTCGTCCCATTTTTCCTATACCGCCCCTTTTTTTACCTTACCGTCCCTTCTTTAATACCCCTTTAAGACAATGGGTACAGATGTCATATTCGCCCCATATTGGCGCGATTTTTTTTCTGTCGCCAATATCATATAGGCAACACGTACTTAACTTGCGCCAAAGTGTCGTTATTTTGCTTGATGTGGTAACCCGGATTATGTTGTTTATGCTGTTGATGTTTTCGCCAAATTGGCAACCGAAAAAAATCGCGCCAATATGGGGCGAATATGACATCTGTTCCAGACAATGTTATACCAAAATTTTGTGCTAAAAATACTACATTGTTATTATTTCTTATTTGAATGTCCTGTGGGCATTATGCAAATTCATTATAAGTAAAAATTTCGAAGAAAATCAAAAGGTTTAGTGGTAAAATGGTAAGGAAAATTAAACTCGCAAAGTTTAATTTTCCATAACATAAGTTTAACATAAACCTCAGTTAAATAAAAAAACTTTCGCTGCAGACATTTTTTTCTTTATTTTGAATCATTAAGGCATTCGTCTATAAGATTAAAATGTTATTTTATCAAGTTTAATTTCGCCAGATTTTTTCCCCGAAAAGTTAAAAGATTGTGAGAATGCCCCATGTATGTACGTACGTATGTACGTAACGCGATAACTCTCGATAGATCTCTTGATAGATCTTGATATCCGATTTGCTTAAATTTTTTTTCTAGGTTCATTCTTATTAGGCGCTTCCCTTATTAGTTTCGGGGGTTCATTGGCCAAGCATAAAGAGGGAAAGGGGCTAATCCCCCTTTAACATAGATAAATTGGTTTTTCATGCAGAATTATCAGATTTGCTTCAAATTTAGTATACCGGTTAATTCGGATAAGGCGCTTCACTGATTGGATTTGAAGGTTCATTCTTTAAGTCTAATGGGGGAACGGGGAGCTACTACCCCCTTTAATTTTGATAAATGGGTTTTTCGATCCGATTTGCTTCTAATTTGGTATACCGGTTTAGACTGATAAGACGCATCGCTGATTAGATTTGGAAGTTTATTGGTTAAAAACAAAGGGGGGAACAGTGGGCTAATACCCCTTATTTTAGATAAATGGGTTTTTCTATCCGATTTGCTTCAAATTTGGTATACCGGTTTATTTTGATAAGGCGTTTTCCTGATGACATTTCGAGGCTCATTGGTTAAGTACAAAGAGGGGAAACGGGGGGGGGCTAATCCCCTACCCTTAATTTATTTTTCGAGGGGCATTATTCTTTGAAATAAGAGTAGAATATACAATTAGTATGAATAGCTTGTGAGTTCAATGTCATTAGTTTAAATTTCCACTTTTCTTTTTTATTATTTAAATTTCTTCAGTAAAAAGCGTATTTATCGTAGAGTTTTTTATTAAAAAGTTAGAAAGTCATTTGTATATTTTCTTCTGAACAGGGTTTAATGATATTTCAAGATTTTTGAGAATTTATTTACTTCACTTGTTTAATAACACTAATGTTTGAGCAAAGGAAGTAAAATCTATTAAACCGAAAAAGAAACATAATCCTCTTCCGTAAAAATTTTAATAACATTTCATTACTTATTTACCAACCAAAGTGAAATGCAGTTAAAACGATATAATTTATTAAAAATATTTTCTTTGTAACAACTTATTATGCGTCAACTTTTCCTGTGATAAATTATATAAATTAATTTGACAGACAAAAAAAAAATGTGTAAATTTTACATCAAATGTATTAGATTATATCACATGTTATTAACTCTTGTACACTGTGCTGTGCACATTGGTGTGCTGTGAAAAGGCTGTAAGTGGTTCAAAAAATTTTTAAGAGATCAATTAGGTAACTTTTTTATTATGTCTTAAGAATGGATTTAAGATTATTTCAAATATACAAAGGCATTAAATAAATGTAACAGAAAGTATTTTTCTCATTTTCAACTTCTTGTTTGTATGCTATGAACTTTTCTGCCTCATTACCATAAAAAATAAAGAGCAATAATAGCTAGAATTAAAAAAAAATAATAATTAACAGTTTGATTCAAAATATGAAGAATCAAATACATAACTTTATAAAAATTTTTTTTAAATTAAGCTCGAGTAAGAAAATGTCCTACTCATTTATTTCACTATATATTATAAGTTGTAATAAAGGTGAAAAATAATGACGAAAAGTTTTGAAAAACTTCTTGGTATATTTTTTATAGCAAATAACAATACTTTTATATTTTTATAATCGACTTCCAAAATGCAAGCGGTTATATAATTCGTCTGTGCATTATATATATGTACTTATATGGCCATTAATCACCAGATTCAATTTTAGACATTTTGTCGCACATTTAAAGATACATTTGTTGGATTTTTCTGGAACTTCAGGATTATGAAAAATATGTTTGACTCCTTATTTATCACCGGCAATTTGATCAGATGGACAATTAGGGAGCCAACAAAAAAACAAAGAAGAATAATAATGTTTGTGATCACTTTGTAAAATAACATGTACGAAATGATCTATCGTTATGGCTTACGAATATATGGATATTGTACAATATATGTATTCACTTGCGGAAAAATAGAACGTATATTCATGGAGATATACCGATTTTTATAAAAAGTTCAAGAAATTCTTGCATGTTTTTTGTTTATATCATGCAGGATTTTTTTTTACCAAATTTAACGCCAGTTTCAGAAAATTTGACAAAATGTAGTAGAAATAATATGGATAATATAGTGTACTTGGAATGTAAATATATTAAATATTTAATGAAATATGAGTAGTTGAACGAAATAATTTTTTATCTGCGCAATTGCACACGATAAAAAATATTTTTTCCATGATTTGATAGACACTCTAACGGAGCAACTCATAAAAAAAGCCAGTCAAATATCATTAAAATTCAGAATGATATCGGCAATATAGTGAGCGAATTTTTAGTTGCTCTCTAAAAGCTGCTGAATGATAAGGAATTTTCCACAAATTGTCATTTTATTATCTGGCTTTAAGCAAAGGAGTTTGTGCTTAATATATGTCAACGGGTAGATTTAGAGGAAATGCTTAGATTTTTATAGGGTAAAAGCACCAATAGTCGGCAACTTAAGCGCTTTCTTTTTGTATATAGCTCAAAGCTTAATTTTAAAAAGCAATACAACATTTTTAACAGTGACACATGTTAATGTGTACTTTTCTTTTACTGTTTCAGCAATTGTTTTTAAAAAAACTGATTATAGTTTTTATTTATAAAAAGTTAAACTTAAAAGTAGCAAAGGTCTAGTAGTCGGCCACTCAATTCTAGTGTTCGGCTATCACTGGACTATTAGCCGGCCACTTACATGCTTTGTTATTTAAATAACTTAAAGTATAACTTTTATAAACAGAACAACATTTTAATGATAAAATGTGTTAATTTACTCTTTTCTTATAATGCTGTAGTAATAATTTAAAATATTATAATAGTATTTAACACTTTCCAACATAGTTTAAAAGTGTTAGTGAATTTGGATTGTCTTCAGTCTTTCCGAGTTCTAACACTCGTAAATATACTCGAACCTCCTTGAAATTTTGTATGTTTTTGACGTTAACAATAGCATGATCGCTATTGAAAATAAAGTGTGTTCATCTACAGGGTGTGTTCATCTACATCATACTACATCTATAGTTCATCTACAGGGACAGTCAAAAGTATTCCGATGCATTACGCTCAATGAGAAAAAAATTGCTTAAAGTTTATTTTAATTATGTTGGCCATTTCAAACATAATGAAATTGATATACATTTATGAAATGCATTTAACTACGCATTCTGGACAATATCGGGTCCAAAGAACTTATTATTCATTTATAGGGACCCGCAAAAGGATTCCTTTACATAAAAGTGTCAGGGTATAAGCGGTTTGCAGCGTATTTTAGTTCTGTTATACTATATCAAATAGAATGAAATTGATATACTACATTACTGAGGCTTACTACAAAATACTTGTTGTATAACATGATATGCATAGCATTTATCGTTCATTTACAGGGAAACACAAAAAATTCGAATACAGTACTGTATCTTTCTATTAGCGATTATTGCTTGATGTGTGATTTTGTTTATGACATGGGTTTTTAAGTTTAATTAAATCTTTGCTTAGTATGCGGCGTGTATATAACTAATCTAGATTATATACAAGGCTACACAAAAGAGTTTGTAAGCTTTAAGGAGTATCAGCGTGAGTGGCTTAAAAGAGGTTTTTAATTGAGTTATGCTCTTTCAAGCTGAACTATATTTAGTATGCTAAGAGATGTTTGTATAATATAAATAAAATCATATACAGGGCCACGTAAAAAACTGAATACATGACCGTCCAGGGATATTAATGTGTAGAAGTATGATTTCAGTAGTTTTAAACACGTTTTAGCCTGAATTAAATTTTAGCTTAATATGTACGGCATATAAAAATCTGTTGGTAATATTCAGGGTTGTACAATATAATTTAAGTATGTTTCCATATAGTGGTAGAAGTTACTGAAGGTGAATTTTTAATCTGTTATGCATTTTCTTACTATACTAAGTTTTATCATTATATGTATAGAATAATATACAAATTTTTAGATTTAAACAGGTCTGCACAAAAGAATTGAACTACTATTCCGGATCGGGACAGTAATCTGGTTTTCAAAAGCATTATGCCATTTCTAAAATGTTTACTTTTTTTGAAGTATTGAGCAGATAAATTTCATTAAAGAATTCTACAAGTCATGGGAAGTGCTTTTGTAATCTATTCTTGATGCATGATTTTTCATTCTTGTTCCTTAAGGAAAGTAAAGTTCAAAGACCAAATTATCTATATATAGTCTATATATTTTATAGTAGTCAGCCTTTCACATTTTGTGTTTAGCCATCGTAGACTCGACGGCGGGAAGAGAAAAAATTATTACGCCATCTTGTTTCAAAATGAAATTATGATGTAGAGCAAGATTGTCAACAGAACATAAAATGACTAATCTGTCGATGCATATCTTGGTATGATATTAGCAGCAGGGAGCCCCAAATCGTAATTTAGCTTTACTACCATGTCATCGAGTTTCGAGATGAAATTTTAATATGTTGCACATATCGTCTAGTACAATGCAAATATTTCAGTTTGTCTAGGGATTTCGTGGTTAGATATGAGCAGAACGCGGCACCAATTCTTCCTTTTTTGTGGTACAATCTCGTCATCTAGTTTTGAAATGTAATTTTAGCATATCTGCATGTTTTTTGTTTATATCATGCAGGGTTTTTTTTTTACCAAATTTAACGCCAGTTTCAGAAAATTTGACAAAATGTAGTAGAAATAATATTAGCATTTTAATAATTTTAGCATATATGAGTTGCATATCTCGAATAGTACATTACAAATATTACAGTCTGCCTCGTAATATCTTTAAACGATTTAAGCAGAATGAGGTTCCAATTCTTATTTTGGCGGTACTATCTGGTCATCGAATTTCGAAAGGAAATTTTAATATCTCTCTTTCGACTAATACGATTTAAGTATTTAAGTCTGTTCGTGGTATTTGAGCACTGTACATGCATAACGGGTCGCCAACTGATTACTTTGGTGGTACGATTTCGTTTTCAATTTTGAGAATAAAATGTTAATGATTAAAGCTACAGGTTAGTATAATACAAATGCTTCAGTCGATTTCGTGATATCGTGATAGGATATGAGAAAAACGGGGCGCCAATTCTTCCTTTTAGTTGTACTATCGCATCATCGAATTTCGGAATGAAATTTTAATATGTTGCATATTTAAATTAGTACAGTAAAAATACTACTATCTGCCTCGTGATAGCTTGAAACGATCCGATCCGAATAGAGCATCAATTCGCCATTCAAGCGGTATTAACAGATCGAGTTTCGATGTGAAATTTTAACATGTCATAGACATCGATTATTGATATTCTGTGTCATGTATATTTTATAGTGACAGTTCCGTTGAAAATGAACAATGTTATCTTCATTTTTTTTATTTAAGTTCTATAGAAGCAGAAGATGGGATTTAAAAATATATAGTTAGCCTCTAATTAATATTATTGCTGACTATTGAGTTAATCAACCAGATAAGTTTTATTTTATATTATTGAAAAGTTGTCACAATCCGTGGCTTTGTGGTTATTGAAATATTGCAAATGATATTTGTGTGCATATTAAAATTTGGATTATTAAAATTATATTTCCTCAGAAAGTATAAATATTATTAATTAAAACGCAATTTGTTGAAATTAAATCTTAATAACCCGTTAGATGATTGTGAGAAACATTTCACCCCTTTAAATTTCTATTATCTTGTAACATACTTTGTGAGAGCATTTATGCCTTAAAAGTAAAACACATGTAAAATTTCAAATTTCTAGCAATAGCTCTCGCAATTCCCAAATAAATCATCGTTTTAAGTATGCTTTCCGCACATTTCACACTTTAAATTTTTCATATTGAATTAACCTCTTCTGTGCGAGTAACTAACAGCTATATCGAGTTTCAATCCAAAATTTAAATTACATGCATTTACTTCTAGCCCTAAAAAGTATAACTTTTTTTGATTAATTTATCTTTTAAAATTTCAAATTTATCATAATTATTATGCGAAAACAATTACGTTTTATAAATAACTGTCATTTAATATTTCAAGTCTTTATCCTTAACATTTTGATATTAAGCAAAATTTTTAACGTTTTTAGAATCATTTTTACTCATTTCAGCATTTTATATTTCGCTTTTTTTAGAAACCATTTTCAGTCGGCATTGAAAGTTATCTCTTTGAAAACTCCATGTCAAGTTTTAATTATGTAACACCCTCAGTATTACAAACTAGTTGTATGTGCCAATCCCAAAACATTCTTCTATCTTATACATCTTAATATTTCAAAAACTAGTTACACATGTTAATACTTCAATATTATTAGTTCAATACTACACCAACTTTGATTTCCATCTTAAAATTCTGCTTCAGTCAATTAAACGAGCTAAAAACGAATTTATCTATATCATGATATTTGTTAAAATTAATAGTTTTTCCTTATTCTGTTGTTATCAGATGTCTGCGATTAGCCGGCTTAGCAGGGAGCGAGTTCCTGTCTTTGCACGAGCCACCGATGGACAATAGAACTACGAAAAATCAAGAAAAGTATGCAAAAATCGCTATCACAGAGCCCCTTTACCGCGCGATATTTCAAATTCAAGGAGGACCTGTTGGCAAAAGCCAAAAACATGCACAAAAAATTTGGTTCAATTGTATGCATAATTTTATACACTTTTCGATTTTACAATGAAGAAAATGGCACAAACATCGCTATTACAGCGCCCCCTTCCGGCATATTTTTTTCAAATTCAGGGAGGACTTGTTTGCCATAGCCAGAAACATACACAAAAAATTTGGTTCAATTCTATGCATAAATTCATACACTTTTCGATGATACAATAATGAAAATGGCATAGAGCTCCAATTATAGCGCCCCCTTCTGTCGGAATTTTTTTCAAGTTCAGGGAAGACTTGCCTTCCACAGCCAGAAACATACACAAAAAATTTGGTTCAATTATATACATAACTTCATACTCTTTTCGATGGCACAATAATGGAAATGGTACAGACATCGCAATTATAGCGCCCCTTTCCGGCGGATTTTTTCAAAATTCAGGAAGGACCTTCGTGCCATGACCATAAACAAACACAAAAGAATTGGCTCAATTCTATGCATAAATTCATACACTTTTCGATGGTACAATATTCAAAATGGTACAAAAATTGCTATTACGACGCTCCCTACCGGTGAATTTTTTCCAAATTAAGGAAGGACCTGCTTGCCATAGCCAAGAACTTAAAATAAAAATTTGGTTCAATTCTATGCGTAACTTCATACACTTTTGGATGGTACAATATTCAAAATCGCACATAAATCGCTGTTACTTTTTAATAGTACAGTTTTATAATTTTAGAAAATAATAAAAAGTAAATTAGTACTAGTCTTTTAAGGCGAAGGTGGACTCTCAAAAAAAAAAATTTTTTTTTCCAACCGATTTCTTTGAAAATGAAATATGTGATTGAATTTATAGTTACATAAAAATATCAGAAATTTTACAAAAAAATATTAATTATTTTAGTAATTATTAATTATTAATAATTGAAATAATTAATTAATTAAAAATGCTCCAGGCGCATTTCTTTCGCATATAATATGGTCATTTTTATTTATGAGATACCTTTCAGACCCAAGAGTAAAACTTAGTTGGAATTGAAAGTATAAAAAGAAAATAAAAATTAATAATAATAATAAAAGTGTAAAAACCAATTTTTATTGTACAAAAACACTGTAAATTATTCTTTTGATAAAAAATTTATAGCCTACGAGTTCTGGAGTACTATTTATTTAGCTAATATTCATTTTATACACCATAAGGTAAATACACAACAAATTTTGAAGAACTTGGAGAATTAGGGATGCGCATGGAACATTTTGAAAATTGACATTATTCGGAAATTTTCATTTTGAGAAAATCAACTTTTAAGTTAGAAATTTTAGTATTTCAATAATAAAGAATATTAAATACTATATAATGGATGAATATTACTTATAACACATATATATAAGCATACAATAACATTTAAATAATAAACATGTTAAAAAACCCCATATTTTTACTAAAAAAGTATTCATCGTTTTACGAGATGGTTTCGCAGCAACGCATCGTTTTGGTTAACCAAAAAGAAAAAATGTTCCATGCGCATTTCTTTTGCATATAATCAGGTGATTTTTATCCATGAGTTACCTTTCAGACTTACGAGTAAAACTTGGTTGGAATTGTAAGCCTGAATAGAAAATAAAAATTAATAAAAATAATAATAAGTGGAAAAAACAATTTTTATCGTGCAAAAACTCTGTAAATCATTCTTTCGCTAAAGAATTTACAGCCTATGAGTTCTGAAGTACTATTTATTTAGCAAATATTCATTTTATAAACCATAAGGTAAATACACAACAAATGTTGAAGAACTTGGAGAATTAGGGATGCGCATGGAACATTTTGAAAATTGACGTTATTCGGAAATTTTCATTTTGAGAAAATCAACTTTTAAGTTAGAAATTTCAGTATTTCAATAATAAACAACATTAAATACCATATACTGAATGAATATTACTTACAATACATATATATACGCATACAATAACATTTGAATGGTAAATATGTAAAAAAACCATATTTTTACTAAAAAAGTATTCATCGTTACGAGAAGCTTTCGCGGTAACGCATCGTTTTGGTTAACCAAAAATGCTCCATGCGCATTTCTTTTGCATATAATCAGGTGATTTTTATCCATGAGTTACCTTTCAGACCTACGAGTAAAACTTAGTTGGAATTGTAAGCCTGAATAGAAAATAAAAATTAATAAAAATAATAATAAGTGGAAGAAACAATTTTTATCGTGCAAAAACTCTGTAAATCATTCTTTCGCTAAAGAATTTACAGCCTATGAGTTCTGAAGTACTATTTATTTAGCAAATATTCATTTTATACACCATAAGGTAAATACACAACAAATGTTGAAGAACTTGGAGAATTAGGGATGCGCATGGAACATTTTGAAAATTGACGTTATTCGGAAATTTTCATTTTGAGAAAATCAACTTTTAAGTTAGAAATTTCAGTATTTCATTAATAAACAACATTAAATACCATATACTAAATGAATATTACTTACAATACATATATATACGCATACAATAACATTTGAATGATAAATATGTAAAAAAACCATATTTTTACTAAAAAAGTATTCATCGTTACGAGAAGCTTTCGCGGTAACGCATCGTTTTGGTTAACCAAAAATGCTCCATGCGCATTTCTTTTGCATATAATCAGGTGATTTTTATCCATGAGTTACCTTTCAGACCTACGAGTAAAACTTAGTTGGAATTGTAAGCCTGAATAGAAAATAAAAATTAATAAAAATAATAATAAGTGGAAGAAACAATTTTTATTGTGCAAAAACTCTGTAAATCATTCTTTCGCTAAAGAATTTACAGCCTATGAGTTCTGAAGTACTATTTATTTAGCTAATATTCATTTTATACACCATAAGGTAAATACACAACAAATTTTGAAGAACTTGGAGAATTAGGGATGCGCATGGAACATTTTGAAAATTGACGTTATTCGGAAATTTTCATTTTGAGAAAATCAACTTTTAAGTTAGAAATTTCAGTATTTCAATAATAAACAACATTAAATACCATGTACTGAATGAATATTACTTACAATACATATATATAAGCATACAATAACATTTGAATGATAAATATGTAAAAAAAACATATTTTTCCTAAAAAATTATTTGTTGTTTTATGAGGTACTTACGCAGTAATGGTGTTTTAGTTGATCATAAAGCATAAATGATCAATGCCCCTTTTTTTCAAAAAGAAAAAGGTGACTTTTGTTTGAAGATACCTGTCAGACCATGGGATAAAACTTAGTTGCAACTGTAGTACACATAAATTGAAAATATAGATAATGATAAACATAAAAACAAATTTTTCACATGCAAAAACACTATAAATCATAACTAAAACATTCCGGCACCATAGGTGATGCCTTCCTTCTTTTCATTTTTAGCGTTTAGAGCTAATTTTTTCATTTTTTTTTGCATCACAGGTTTTTTATTAGATTCTAATGATCGTCGCTCTTTTTGTTTCGATCTGCGAACATCTCGCTTTTTTGCTATGGTCATCGATTCATTACATATTTCTGTATCTTTGCACATTACTTTCAATGACTCCATGCACCCAAAATTAAACTCACTCACAGCTGTTGTTACTGCAATTTCCAACCGTTTTTTTTGACACAAATACTTCTTTTGGGCACTTCTGCCAAATGCAGCTGTGCAAAGTTTCATTAGAATTTTGAGTCTTTGCAGAAGCACAGCGTTGAAGGATTTCATCCGAGGCCAATCTTTGGTACACAGGTAATATATGTGCTACAACGTTTTCAGACAAGCGAGTTTTCATCGATTCATGGCTTTTAGGTTTCTCATTACAAGCTATCGCCCGCTGATAGAAACACCATGAGTTGGCTCCAACTGGACATTTATTATGTACTGGCTTTTTGTCTGATGACATACAATGATACAATGTAGCAAAAATAGCTGATTTCATCTTTTCAATGTCTGGAGCATTGTCCTTTATCGCCTTTCTGTAGAAATTTTGCAATTTTAAAATAGTTTCTTCCTTTAAATTACCATGTCTGCGTCCACCAATTGTAATCCCCTTTATCCTCAGCTCTTTTACTTTATTTCTTAAAGCCGTTCCTAACCTTTTTGAAACGTGATTTACACATTCTTCTTTTCTTATTGGAACGTTTGTGCCATAAACACAATTTTCATTAAGATGCTGATGTGTTTTAGCATCACCATCTGATAACATTGTAGTGTAGCGCATTTTATTATTTTCAATTGATCGCTTCCAAATCTTCAATGCTGCGCTCATCTCCATGCTGCCTGATGAACCTTCAAAATTTTTTTGGCAGTAGGATTTGTGTCCTTCCTTCCAAATAGCAAATTCCGCACTGTTTTCTCCCAGATCTTTTGCAACGGAGGCACATTCAGGGCAGTACTTTGATAATATCTCAAAGTCTAGAACGAGCCCCGTGATTATATCGATGACAGTACCAATACCATACAAAGACGTATGGCCTCTTTTCTGCCAAGTTCCATCATATGAGACGGCTATATCTAAAATAGAATCATCACTGTTATCCAGTGAATTTTGTTCAATATATGTGCTTCGCACCACATCTCGAGACAATTTCAAAATTTGTTTTTTCATAGAATCATTTTTGAAAGCCAAGTCTTCTAAACACTTAGAAAATGTTTTCTTATCCATACATGGCATGTTTAAAATCATGGCAAAAGTTTCGACTGCTGAATGACCTTTACCCATGCTTAAAAAGGCCTGTACAATTTTTTGGTTTATTACGAATTTCCTTGAGCATTCTTCTCGTGCACTTGAAAATGTTTTTCCAAAGGAATGGCCACATTCAGAACAAATGAGTTCTAAATTTTTTGAAAACCCATACGCTTGTCCCACAACAACTCTCAAACAGTTCACAGACGTACACAAATCGCATGAAACTTTGCTGAGTAATGATGTCCATGCATTTTCATCAACAACTGTATAATTTACACTTTCAAAAGCAGTCTGTTCAGTTACTTTAGCTCCAATTTTAGAACATTTACGCTTCGAAGCATTTTCAACAGCAGCCTTCCTTCGTTTGTTCGGGCGTCCTTTAGGCTTACGCCAGCGGGAGCTAATTGTATCCATAGCGAATAAAAAAAGTTAGTTTGTATTACGTACAATTGCTTACTGTTACTTATAACTAATCAGCGAAAGCTTTTTATCAGATTTTGAACGAAAATTTACTTCAAAGAGTGAAAAAACAGCCTATAATTAAGATACAACGATCATAAACAAAACTCAGAATCAATAAATCAAACTGTTGCCAATTAGCGTTCATAAATAAAAACTTACAGTTAATTAGGGCAAAAAAATTCGGCTGAAAACATTTGTAAACAAAGTACAAACACAATGTAAACAAAGATCAGCTGATCAGCGCGGCCCTTTAAATTTTCTTAAAATATTAATAAAATCCATAAAAATCATGCGATTGCAAAAATTCGACCTGAATACGGTAGCTTGCGAAGCGCTTCATATTTTGGGGACAAAAAATAATTTTCGAAATTTTGAATGGTTTTGGTCGATTTGAAGGTCCACCTTCGCCTTAAAAATTTTGTCATCGATTAACAAAAAAAATAGCAAAAACGGTTATTTGACCGCAACCAAATAAAAAATGGTTGATTACCAATGCAATAAAAATACCCACAATTCTTTGCTGATGGCTTATGATGTATAAAGAATGGTTACATATAGGGGGGTTGTAATATTTCATTTGAAACCAAAAATAAACTATTTCTAATGTATTTTATCTGAAAGTGGCCGACTACTGGAGGGTGGCCGATTACTGGCGCATTTACCCTACTTCTTTTTTTCTTGGAATAGGCTCGTTCTGGTGGTTATCCAAGAAGAACTAAAGCATCAATAAAAAATGAAAATTAAAAAAAGTAAAAATTAAATTGAAAACTCAACTTTTTTTAACTTCGTCGAGTGAATTAGCGTTTTCCGTGTATTTTTTTAAAATGCTGATTCAAAAGACAGCATTCGCAAGTCGATAGATCACTTTTTACGAAATTACGACAAGTTTTATAAATAAAAAGTTGAAAATTACAATTTATGCGAGAGCACATACTTATTTTACACGCCACATACTCACGTAACAAGTTATTTTGATTTGTTACATATAGTGTGTTCAACAGTAACTAATAGATGATGAACACCAGGGTCATCAAAACTTGTAAAGTACCCCAAAAAGTATGTCTACACATTACATGATTCAGATAAGAAAACTGGGACCCATTGCATTAATTCCATTCTTCATTTATCCAAGGTCTTATCTTCAATAGCAGTGTGCACCTAGACGAGATCATAAGGAAGAGGAGAGTTGAGTGTGGCGAATACCAAGGATATAATAGAAGGCGAGAGGATTCCGATAAGTTTCCGACATAGGTGCTCCTTTTAGTTTATATAATATTTTCAAACATTTTACAATTGAAAAATATATTTACACGTGGATAATAAATGGGAAATAAAATTTTAAATTACTTAAATTATCGCGTGCGAAAAGCATTTAATGGGGGCAATTACGTCATATTAAAAAGCCGGAATAATAATTATTTCCAAACACTTTTGAATGGAAAAAATGTTTACACGTAGATATTAAAATAGAAAGAAAACTTTGAAATAATTAAGTTATTACTTGCAAAAAGAATTAAATGGTTAAAACTACGTCATATTTTAAACAATATATTTAAAACGATTTTATTATAGTCTCTAAAATTTAATTTTGCTTCTAGATGTTTTCATAAAAGTCTGCATTTTCTATTTAACCATTTTGTACAACTTTATTTTCAAATGTCTAATAGATCTTACTTTTCCCTTTCAGGGGCAAAAACAGTTTCATTCCTAACATGTTGAAATAAATAAATGACACTGAAATTTACAAACAAATTCACTTGAAAATAAGAAAAAGCTATGTTTCACATATATAATAAATGGAAAACTTTATAATCAAAATTCTGATGCCATTGTGTTATTTGGGAATTAAAATTAAGTGGTTTCATAAACATATCACCGCCCCTGAAAGTGCTAATCAATCATATAAATAAACGTCAGCTCTAGGGACAGAGGTGGATGCAACGTCGAAAACTGAAAAATCACCCAGTAAGTAAATAAATTGCAATCCGATCATATTATCGCCACTGGCCATGATAACACTGACCAATCTACTACCTATCTATCTATTCTACTATCTATCGTGTAATATCTTTTATATCACAACAAATTAGCATCTTTTTAGACCCTACTATGTCCTGAAGAGGTTTGGCGAGCGTCTTTCGAAGGGGTAGACAGCCCTAATTAGTAAAATGAAAATTTTCAATAAAAGTTAATTTATATTAAATGTCTATTGCGTGTAGTTCATAAATCTCGTACACAGAAATAAAATCAAATAAATTAACAAATCTTTGTTATATTGTAAGCCAGGCATTATTGATGCAAAAGTTCAACAAGGGGTTCATAACTATTCTTGTGTCTATAATTAGAAATGCGAATATTAAGTCTCATAAATTTAATCAATATTGTCTAGAGGATGAGCTAAACTGATTTATTGAGAGGCAGGTGATTGTTTATTATAGTTCTTAATTAAGTTTCTTGAGTTAAGAAGGTATTTATCGTAGAGTTTATTATTAAGCAGGCAAAAGGAGTATTGCATATTTTCTTCATAATAGATGTAATACGGATTCCAATTCTTTTTTAATTTCCGTTCAAACTAATGTGCTAGCGAAAGGAATAAAATTTATTAACGGAAAATGAGCTTTAAACTCCTTGATTAAAAATGGTAATACAAACAATAAAAGGCTAGAACAGCTTCATTACTTAATTAGAAAACAAAAGCCTATGCAGTTAAGTAAAGTATCCTATAGTAAATATACGGTGTGATCCATAAGACAATAACATATTTTAAAATTCGTATTAAATAAAGTAATCGGAGTATGAGAGTGCGTTTTGAACAAAGAAGCTTCACGGTGCTGAATATTATTTTTTAAGCTGCGTTAAGAAATTTAGTTTTTAAAATTTTCCATACCTTCAAATCTACAAAAAAATAAAAAAAATATATATATATATATATATATATATAAGAAACTCAAGTTAAGGATAATGTTAAAATGCTGCAATAAACTGTCCAGTCATTCGACCGTTAAAAAAACACTTTCTGTAAAAAAGGTCAAAATTTTGTTTGCTGCAAAATTTTAACAGTGGTAAATTTTAACAAGTTATAAGTTACAGAACATTCACGTATAACTTAGTACATTATTTAAACGCTTGGAATCCGATTAAGTACCGTTAGGATGTGATTAAAACTACAAAAAGTGTACATGTTGAAGCATTGTACTGGATTGTACAAAACAGACTGCTTAATGTTTTTAGGTATTTTGAAGCCTCCAACGTATAGTGTCATTCATGGGAAATTTTTGGAAAAACAAATAATTATAAGACGCATTTTTAGCTGCATTTTCGTGCGTCAGCCACATGACTTTTTTTATTGAATTTTCAAATCCAATCAAGAAGTGTTTTCCTGTATTTTCATAGGAACAACTTATTATGGTTGAGTTTTCCATATAATAAGTTTTATTGAATAATTTGAATGATATTGAAAATTTTAGTTATTGAAAATACATTACATACATTAGACCAGCCATACTCAAGCTTTTAATCTTGCGAGACGCAAACACATATTTGAAAATTTAGGTGAGCCACAAGCATAATTTAAGGTATTAGGTGAGCAGCAACATACAATACTCATAATATAATGTAAAAAAACTTAATTAAAATTGTAAGATAACAAAAATAGCACAACAAAACAATTTAAGAAAATATTTTTTTTTAATATTAGCTACATAATAAGAAAAATGTGTAATAATAAAATGATGCAAAGTTTCCAAGTTCTAAAATAAAATATCAAGATATACTGTTTATAGATTTGATTACCTTTTTAAAATGTAATAATGTAAAATAAAAATTTAATTAATGAAATAAAAATTTAAATAATGTTTGATTAGTGTTAAACATTAAAAATGTATGCACTACTGTAACGAAAATAGGATTACATGAAAAAAGAGGGGAAAAAATGACTAAGAAAGTGATAATTAAAAGGATTTATCACAATCTCACATTTGTAATAAATAACAGTGCAATTTTTTGTCTTCTAATAAAATGTGCAAAACAATAGTGAAGATCTTAACTACTTTCTATGTATTTCTCAAAAACTTTTAAACATGAATAAATGATATTGCGTTTACTAAAGTAATACATAAAATGTCGGCGGGCCATATGCTGTCCGCAGGTCGCAAGTTGAGTATGGTTGCATTGGATTAATAAGTAAAGTATTTATAGGCTAATTTTTATTCATAATCTTGAAATATTACATTTTACCTGTGAAATAAACATCAATTTAATATGAGTACCTTTAGCCTAATGATAGAAATAAATAAATTTTCAGTTATGAAAAAGCATTAATTAAATAAGTTTATAACTTTTCTAAATTTCCATTTCCATTTTTATTTTCTGTTACTATTTCTTTTCTGAAAATATTGATCGCATTACCATTTACCATATGCGAGATAAATTAATATCTGCTCGTAAATATTTTCATAAGAAAATGCATTATGAATAATCTGTTTTCATTATAATAAATTTATCTGTCAACTATGTTATAAACTATTTTACTTTCCATAGTTACAAATTTAATAAAACGTGTCACGAATAATCCTTTAAAATGAGAACTATTCTTTACACTAGTATTGTGTAGAAATTTATCAATTTAAAATTAAAAGTCAGTTTCCTATTTTTATTCAACTTAGTAATATTGTTGAATTCGTTCGGTATTATTTTTTAGACAAAAGATCTGTGAAATTTATATTTTCTGTTTAAAATTTAAAAATATTTTCGATATTTTAAGTAAATTTAAGTAAATTTTCAAAAAAACAATGAGATAATTAAAGGAAAAAAATAATTATTTATATAAAAAATAGAAATTAATCACTTTATAGTATTTAAATCATCGCGTGCATTTCAAATAAACGTTAACGTCCTCCAATTTACGTGACTGTTTTAAATAAAACTGAATGTTCAAGTAATCGGCCAGCATAAAACATTTATGTTAATGACCATTCAAGTAAAATTAAATAATATATTGGGGAAATATATTTAAGAAAAAAACTGTACAACGTGAAAGGGAAAGAAAATAATTTCAGATCATGAATATAAATAGCAATAGATGTAAAAGCATTTTCCATTTCAATAAAATTCTATAGGTAAGCTTGCGTAATCTTTCAATTTATTTTGTAAAAACTCAACGCAAGCAATCTATTATAAGAAATATTAACGTGAAAAAATCCTTTATACAAAAAATACATTTCATTTTTCAAATAATAAAATAATCTAAACGGGTAATGATAGGTATTTTGATTAACGCTCAAGAAATATAAATTTTTTTTTTCTTTCGAAATAGATTTTTATTTACAAAGTAAACCAATATACAGGCAAATTGAAATCGATTTAATAATGAAAACAATATGTTTTTTTATATATTTATTCATAAAACAAGTGCTTACTCTAATAGTTTCGTTTCCTGATACTTCATTCATAACTATTTTCTTTATGTGTTTATTATTATTAATGTTATTTTTGTTATAATTGTTGTTATTGTTGTTCCTGTGAATTATTTAAGCTTATTGAAAGTGAACTAGCCATAGCACCAGATTTTTGTAGTTTTGTCTATTGCTAATTTGGTGCATTAAGTTAGACGAAAATAACGTATTAAATTTACACGGTAAATTGAAATGTCTGAAATTCAGACACTTATGTATCCGAAATGGATGGTTCATAAAGGAGGTACTTTAACGCTTTGCACTCCATTGTCACCGATGCGGCGACTTCATCTTTCTTTGCAAAAGTTGTTTTTGACACCAGTAATAAAGGAAAATATGCCTTGTTTAATCAGAGCATTTTTGAAATTGTGTACTTGAAGGAAATTTCTTTTAAAAAAAATGGTACCAACCGAATAAAATTTGTGTAAGAGACGCCGGAGTCCAAAGGGTTAAAATTTCTTATTTTTTCAAACACTTTTTCTGTCTGATTTGCGGCCATTTTAGATCTAGCATTTGTCTGCAATAAGGTGCTATTTACTTACCTTTTTAAAGCATCATATGCAGCCATGTTTGATCTCATTAAATTTTCCTAGATAAATTAGAAAATATTTGACCACAAAACAGGGTTGGATTCCTTTCAGACGCAGAATCGGATTAAAATATGGAAATACTGAAAATTCTCCCACTCGCCCCAGATTTTAAGGACGTTCAAATTTGGTAAATTTGGCAATTTTAGTAAAATCCAAATCTTAAATCAGTTTGAAATTGCAGAGATTATAATCGATGACTTTTAGAATAGGGTAAGATTAAATATATATGTGTATATTTATCCATATATGGTAAAACCTCTCAATAGCGGGTCATCGTATCCGCGAAATTTGTACGCATTTTAAGGTCATTTGTCCGCAGAGGTAAAAATATACAAATATTTGTTGTGGATTGAAAAGTTGTCCGCTAAATAGAAATGACCGTTACTGATTTTTCTGTCTGAATTGCGGCCATATTAGATCTAACATTTGTCGGCAATCGGATGCTATTTACTAAGCTTTTTAAAGGATCATATGCAGCCATTTTTTATCTCATTCAATCCTCCTAGGTTAATGAAAAAATATTTGACCATAAAACAGGGTTGGATTCCTTTCTGACGCAGAGTCGGATTAAAACTTGGGAAAACTGAAAATCCTCCCACTCACCCGAGATTTTAGAGACGCTCAAATTTGGTAAATTTGGCAATTTTAGTAAAATCCAAATCTTAAATCGGTTTGGAATTGCAGAGATTATAATCTGTGACTTTTAGAATAGGGTAAGATTAAATATATATGTGTATATTTATCCATATATAGTAAAACCTCTACCATCGTATCCGCGAAATTTGTACGCATTTTAAAGTAATTTGTCCACAGAGGTAAAATTATAGTGGATTGAAAAGATATCCGCTAAATGGAGGTGTCCGTTATTGAAGTGAGTTTAGCCGACAAATTGAGAGGGGGTGATAGTAGTCATCAAGAGGATGGAAAATTGCCATAGATGTGTAGAATATGGGGTCGCAAACCACTAATTTAGTCACAAATACAGGATGTTTCATTTTAACTGAATTTGGGTTGATGGTAATAATTTTGAGAAAATAAAAACATTGTAATGAAAATGCAACGATATGTACCTTGCGTTGTGTGAAGTATTATAACATCAAAAAAAGTTCCGGAAAAACAGAGTGTTCAAGCATTCGATGATACCGTATGAATTGGTAATTGCAGTCCAAAATTGGTAGCTTCAAATGTATACTGCTGGAGCGTATCGTGGAAACTTCCAACACTTTTTTCAAAATATAATATCACATTTACAGCAAAGGTGAAAATGTCTATTAAAAGTTTTCTTGTGTTATACTTTAGTATTCTGATAGTTATTATCGTCAACCTAAACTGAGTTAGGGTCGAACACACCTTATTTTTGACTGAATATGTGGTTTGTAACCCCCATGCTCTATGATAATTGTTCCTCTCTTGATAGTTAATTATTTTGTCAAATTTATCTACACGCTGTATACATCTTGCATTTTAATATTACTCTATTTTAAAATTAAATCCCATGGCAAAAGTTTTTTAAGTCCATTATTTACATATATGTATCATATTGGTCACATTAGGATAAAAGTGGCCACATCCGCAACACAAAGTTTAATTTTTATAAAAATGTATAAAATCATGTGAAAACATAATTGTTTTTCCAGAAGGACATATGCTACGCTATTCTTTAATGACAAATATACAAAATATTTTAGTGATCCATAATTCGCAGATATTTCAAAGCATGCAGTGCGAAATCAAGATGCATGTCGTTTTTATGTTACAACCGTAAAGTATAAAAAATATTTTTTTAAATATGAAAAATATTTTAAAAAACGTTATACCAGGTCTTAAGAGATGTAAAAGCTACTTCTATAAAAATCTGTGTAATAAAAAATTTGGTCATTAAATCTTTTACGTACAATGGTAAACTTGTTGTATGGCTCGCAACGATAGATTGGGTGTGCAAGGAAAAAAATAAGATATTTTTTCTGTTTTAAATACACCGAATAAACCACAGAGTTTACTATTTTTTTTACCTCTTTGTTATAGCGACACCCGAAATTACTATTACGCCAAGAATGTAGTTACGATTTCGCAAAAATCGTCATCAAGCTATATTTTTGCACCATCATATGTACGCCTTGAGACCTATACGCAGATTACATGTCATATCTAAGTATTATATGTCATATAATTTCATACAAATCTTATTTACCTGTCAGTATATATATATATATATATGTCTGATATGCCTCATATATGAACTCATGTATGTTATGCAGCTCAGGGCTAGATCTTGTTTCGCAGGTGATTCATTTTCGTGGGCGGATATAACAGGGAAGGGCCCTAAATTTTAACAAGATTAGAGTAAGGAAATTGAAAGAAATGTAAAGCTTGAAAAAAAAAAGAGTGATAAGGAAAATTCGACAAAATTCACTTTTTCATTTTTGTAATTTAAAAACTACAAAGTTTCTAAAGAAATCCATTTATTGACGACATTTTAAGAAAAAGTTTTCTGCAAAGTTTTCCACTTACTTATTTGGTTTCCGTCAAATTTCATTTTATAACGCATTGAGCTGAGAATATCACTTTTAAATTATAATTTAGTATTTTAAATGAATTTTTGATTAAGAAAATGTTACAATGGAAATGCATATTAAATTAAAATTATAACTTTGTTTCAAAATATGAAAAAGATAATTTTGTCCAGAAACAATTTTAATAGCCGTTATGTCTCAATTAAAAATTTTATATTTTCAAAAAATTTCATTTGTTTCTATAATTCAAATTTCATTTCATGCTATATTTTTCTATGTAAATTTAAAGAAAGATCCATGTTTCTCAAACTACGAAAATATAATGTAACCACTTACACAAATATACAGTAGCCTCTTCTGAATTACCTGCAATTCTAAGAGCGTTTTTTATCTTTAGAAATCTCAGAAACCAATATATTTTCAAAATTTAAAGAAGATTTTATAAAAACAAAGATTTTTTGCTGCCGATGTTTCTCGGAAACGTTTCCGATAAATATTATAGCGGATTACTCTGTTTTCCCAAATCGGAATATTGGTTTTTAGAACTCTCAATTAAACATTTTCAGATGCGTATTTGAATGTTTATATGCAGGAATAAAAAATAATATTACTTTTGATTTTGTTAATTTATGACGTTTGTCTGTGAAACAGGTTTGTTGAACATAAAACTGTTTACTTAAAAATTGATACCATCCGAAAAACCTATAGTCTAGGTTCAGAAACTTCAATAATACACTATAAAAACTACTGAGAAACATTTACGAAAATTAGTGGTAGCAATAGAAACTTTGCTCTTATAAATGCTTCTTAAAATATCGTACATATACTAGTATCTGACGTTTCTAAAGAGAAAAACGGATTTTGAAATGGTGGACAACTCGAAAGTTTTAGTTTGTGGTTACATTACGTTTCGTAGATTAAAAAACATTTGTCTTTTTTTCACGTTGGGCTGATCAAGCATGACTAATCTTAAAATAAGAGATTTTATAAAAATCTTTGAATTCATATTTACAAGTTTTTATTGCTTTATGAAACGTGTTTAACCCATCTACATATTTTTTATAATTTTTGCAACAAAACTACAGTAAACACTGTCTAAGGCGGAATCGATCGAGATTGAGAAACTTTTCGGTGGTACACAATATTCCGCATTATGCAAAAAAGACCACTCCCGCCGCAAAATAAATGAAATGCGCACATCTTATATTTTTTTTACGTCCGTGACCTTTAGTAACGTTCTTGAAAATGAAACTTTTAATGAATTTAGACTTGCTATTAAATTTGAGGTTTTTAATAATTTTGAAAAAACATTATTTGAACACTAAAATTAATATTCCCGACACGAAATTGCTCCAATTCTGAAATTTAATGAAAATCATTTACTTTCACAAATACAATTACATACCTCATATTTCAAATAGTAGTTTAGAGAATCGAAAAATAACATTTTATCGATGCTTGTTTTTTTCTTTCGGTTTACAATGCATTCTTCACTAACATATTGCAAGTCTGTTATTATCGATAACATTTTTTCATTTCTTTAAATAAGAAAACAATTTTCGAGTCACTAAAATACTTCTGAAGCATTATTTGTTTGAATTCCACCTCTGTCTTCAATGTTTTCAGAATCGTGGTAATCTTCAATTTTCAATATCACTTTCCACATCATGGTACAGCACCATCAAATCTTCTTGGAAGTATTCGCTTACGTTGCGCGATATTGTGTTGGCTGATGCATAACATGCTTCAATAATCTTTTCATTGTTATGTACACATTTTAAATCATTCATTAGACTTTGTAATTAAGTTTCTCCCAGATTTTCAAGGTTATTTTCTGAGGAAGGAATTACAAATCCAGCTTTCCTAAAACAGCGATCCCTGTTTTCCAGCGTCATTTCTGAGCAAGATTTGGCAACCCATTTCATAGCATCTATAGCACTGATGTTTTATGTCGGTTCGATGGCTGACGAGAAATTATCTAAAGACGCAATAATCAACCGCAACAGATAATTTTTGTTGCGGGTTTTATTCTTTTTATAACTCATTGATCCATTGGTTGTGTCACTTCAGTAGTATACGCCAAAAGAAATTGTAACTTTATATTCGATAGTTTGAAATCGGCATGACAAGATGCATTATCGAGAAACAGAAAAACAATTGATTTTCTTTTATCTTTCGTCTATTGAATTCTGTCTGTCAGTCCTGAGACCTCCAAGTCACAGGCAGTTTATCAATGTTCACATTCTTGAAACATCGCGCCATTTCCAATTCTCAATTACAACGGTGTTTCTAAATTGCCATCCAGATTCGCACAAAACAAAACAGTGACACGCTCGCTGGATTTTTTTTACCTCCGTGACATTCACTTCCTTTTTTAAAAGGGATTTAGTTGGCAATGCACTATAAAATAGTCCGAGCTCATTGCAATTATAAATGTCCTTATATCGATATCTTTCAATCAGTTGATCAAATTTTCCTTTCCCTTCTTGAACTTCATGCTCTGGCATATCTTTCGGGTCTCCACAAGCTTTGTCCAAATTGATGTTGTGCCAATTATGGAAACTTATTAACCATCTGCTGGAAGCCATGAAATTCATTTTACCTATATTTATGTAACTAAGTTCCAGGTATGGTATGTATGTCGCTCTAGTATTCGAAAACCATTCAAAAGTTAATGCATCAATGTCCTCATTTTTCACGGCATTTTATCGGATGTCCCGTCTTCAAATTTTATTTCCAACTCTTTTTTCTTTTTATAGCATTATAAATTTGAGTTTTAACGCAATTAAACTTCGCACAAAGATCTCTTACAGAATATTTTTTTCTTTTAATTTAGTAACTTCGATTCAATCCTTAAACCAGATAAAACTACGAAGAACAGGTCAGGTCAGGCGGGGAGACGTACCATATGGCTTAAGCTCTGCAAGCCCCGCCCAATAACACGTGCAATGATCGAGTTTTCTCACCGTGTGATTTATTGGGATGAAGAATAAATAACTTCGACTTAATTCTTCCCCCCCCCCCCCACACCACTCCTGAAGGATTTTTTGTGCGGATTTGCATAATGAAAACAATGCATCATGTAGAATTTCTCAACAAAGACATAACCATGATACTGAAGAATGAAGAATCGACGCTAATGAGCTAAAAATGTTTCTTCGTTTCATCTCACTTCAGGGTCCGTCTATAAAAGATTGTTTGTTCAGAAGAAGCGATTTAAGGTCAGTTTACTCCTAACTTCAAATATTCTCCTAAAAGATCAATTATCGCCTATCTTTCTGCAACCGTTTGTGATTATCAACAAAATGACAGTAGATTCAACAATGGAAAGAGGCGGAGATGTATTTGTAGAACGACTTTCGTTATACAGAATGATTTTCTAGTATACTTGAAAAGTAATTAAAAATTAAAAGCACCTCGAAACCAAAAAAAAAAGAAGCCAATAGTTGATTGATACATCTATTTGGGACTTAAGACATGAATGTGGATACCTCTCTTAATTACAAGTCAATTCAGTAGGCTGCTATTTGTTATTCCTTTTCCTTCTTCTTAGAGAACTGCACCCCCTTCCGTGGGATAGTCTCTAAACTAGCACCCCATGCAAAATGACAACGATTCTCGCTTCCCTCCCCTATCAAGTTAGACAAAGAGTTATAGCGACCAAATCACTTATTCGCATAGACGATCTTCGGGAGTCAAAGTATCAACCAAGCAAAAAAGTGACATTCTTACTCAGTACAACCAGAAAAAAATGTCGCTCAACAACGCAGATCGTTCTGGTACATTCTGAGTATCATTTTTATTCTAAAAGCATAAAATGTAGTGGCATGACTAATGGATTGATTTAGTATTGCAGAGCGTTTTTCGTTTTTGATAAGTAGATTCGATTCTGAGTTATAATGAATTGCTCTCCGATGACGATTTTTCATTGATTGTCCTGACTTGAAAATCTGTTGAAAACCGAAATTCAGAAAGATCCTTTGTCTTTATAGAAAAAGGAGAAACACTATTCAATTTCTTCATACTGCTGTAATAAAAAGTACTGCAAATTTGACCTTTATATGAAACAAATGCCCAGGAATTAGACAGAAAGTTGTCACTTTTAACTTGAGTCTTAAAGCATAATATATTGTATATTAGAAAGTACACATAATTTCATAAATTTCTTCTCTGCTACTACTACTATCTTTTAAATGCAAATTTATGTAGGAAATAATGGAGTAAGAAGGAATTCCTTAAAATTTAAACAGATTCTGTTCTTTTAAATTAACTTTATTAATGTATTACGGAATTTATTTAAAATTATTGGCATTAAGTATTTGATGTGTATTTATCACTTTTAAAGTATCATAAATCAAACTTCATTTTTAAAAAATAATTTTTTTTCACCTTATGCAAAATTTTGGTTTTGGTGGCACCTTAAAAATCTTTCCGTTTCTGTGTTAGGCAGATTACGGCTTATGCAGCATGAATTAATGTGATTTTCGATGAGTTCTCCGGGACTTGAAACATTTTCCGGAATAGACAGATTTCCGGCTTACACAGAGTACCCCTTAGACAGAATTTACTGTATTTGTACGAAAATCCGATATTCACAGTATTTGAAATAAAAACAAAAAGATGGATTAAACTAAGCTGAGAAAGCAATTGAAAGGAAGACGGAAGGCCGGCTTTTTTTCTGAATTATAATATGCTAAACACGGCTTCGTTTTTCATTTTGTACCATTTCGTCTTAATAAAGTTTCAAAATTAGAAGATCTGATTTTGATATACTAACTAAAACACTTCTAATTTTTAACATCCATATTTTGGGGGCTAAAATCAATATTTTTCAATGAGTTTTCTATATATTTTAAAACTTTTTGTTCATTGAACAGGAAAATGTCTGTATGACAATGTGGCAAGAGGAAGTAAAAATGCATTAAACAGAATTGAGTGTACAGTTGTTAGCGTAAACATAAAATTTCAATGTCTATACAATATTGCCAATTTTAAAAAAATTGAAAAAAAAAGTATTTACAATTTTGTTTCTATAAAAGTTTCTATAAAAGTTCTTTTTTGTTTCTATATATATATTTTTGTAATATTTTGCGTTAAAGTAAAAAAAATGTACTCTGAATCTAGGAAGTTTCTTTATAAGCAAATTTTTTATTAAACAAATATTAAAGTAGAAAATTAAATTAACGTTGTAACTTTTGTTTCAAAATATCAAATAGACGATTTTGTGCAGAATGTTTTTTGATAGCAAATATATTTTTATTACAAATTTCAATTTCTTTTCTAAATTTTATGGTTATTGCATATTTGGTATATCTTCCTTGTTGATTCTGCATGATTAATCTTAAAGCAAGATACATTTAAAATTTCCCATCTTGTTTTTAATTTCATAAATGAATGCCTTTAATCACTTTGTGAAAAGAATCATTAGTGAAAAAACATGAAATATGCCAAGCAGTTTTATTCACAATGGCAGTCATGAAAGCAACATGTTTAAGGCCTCCTTTATATTTCTTGTACTTTTTTCAACAAAAAGATTTCAAAGGAAAGGCGATATTCACGGTATTGCGTACACAAAATCTATTCGAATAAACTATGCTTGATAGCATGGTTCAAAGGAAAGCAGATGGCTTCATTTTCTTTTTTTTCTTTTTTTTTTTCAAATAAAGAAATGCGTCGTTCTTCATTTTGTGTCACTGCGTCTAAATAAAATAGCGAAATAGCAAGTTCTATTTTTACAGCATTAACAGAAGTTATTTTTGGAATAAAAAACATGTATTTACGCAGCATTTTTGTATATTTTCAGAAATTTTAAAGATATATTGTTATTGTAACTTTGGTCTTTATTGATTTCTTTTCATTTAAAATATTAATATTAGTGTAATTAATTACCTCAAATGATCCTTTTTAATTAATAATATACAAATATATGTGAATATTTACCCCAAATGATCCATTAAATTTATGATATTACATAAATGCATTGAATAAAAATAAATGTAAAAAGACAGTTTAACGAAATAAAGTTTTCGTGTAAACAATTAAACGCATAATGCAATTGGCCATATACTTCTTGATAAGTATATTCAAGTGTGCAGTACAATTTAAAATGTGCCCATTTGATATAACTTTTGTGCATCAATGTGACTTTTGTTCTGTCTCCTGTTCAGTTTCAGAAATTATGGAAGGGCTTTGGTGCGATTTAAATGTTTCGTAGTAGTTTACTTATTGATGCTATTTAGTTTTGCACGTGGTTGTTTCCTGTATAAGATAAAGTTTTCACTGGCAAAAAAACAGTGAACCTGACGGTAATATCTTGGTGATCAAGTTACTTCATAGCTGTCTCTCTTTAGACTCTAAAGTTTGACGCCATTTCGGTGGTTTTCTGAAATGTGCTTGTAGCTTAGATATTATTGGTATAATCAGTACATTATCTGTTTAAATAAAGCTTGAAGGTGACTTGCGGAGTCTCTTTAGGGATAGACCTATTTTTTTCGAGATATGTTTGATTGCTATTTTAATATTAGCGCAGAGAGAGGATTTTACTGTGTAATTTACAACATCCAAGTTCTTTGAACAGAGCATTAACTTTTAGACCAGTGGTGCTCACTAAAATGTAAGCAAGAGCCAAACTTTAGTAGAAAAATGAGCTTGATTTTCACTCTTTTTTTTCTTGCAGTTTTATGGCAGTACTTTAATTGTTTAAATAAAGTTTGAAGGTGACTCACTGAGTCTCTTTAGGGATAGACCCCTATTTGTTTCGTGATATGTTTGCTTGCTATTTTAATATTAGTGCAGAGAGAGGATTTTACTGTGTAATTTACAACATCCGAGTTCTTTGAACAGAGCATTAACTTTTAGACCAGTGGTGCTCACTAAAATGTAAGCAAGAGCCAAACTTTAGTAGAAAAATGAGCTTGATTTTCACTCTTTTTTTTCTTGCAGTTTTATGGCAGTACTTTAATTGTTTAAATAAAGTTTGAAGGTGACTCACTGAGTCTCTTTAGGAATAGACCTTTTTTTTCGGGATATGTTTGCTTGCTATTTTCATATTAGCGCAGAGAGAGGATTTTACTGTGTACTTTACAACATCCGAATTCTTTGAACAGAGCATTAACTTTTAAACCAGTGGTGCTCACTAAAATCTAAGTAAAAGCCAAACTGTAGTAGAAAAATGAGCTTGAGTTTCATACTTTTTTTCTTGCAGTTTTATGGCAGTAATTTATCTGTTTAAATAAAGCTTGAAGGTGACTCGCTGAGTCTCTTTAGGAATAGACCTTTTTTTTCGTGATATGTTTGCTTGCTATTTTAATATTAGCGCAGAGAGAGGATTTTACTGTGTAATTTACAACATCCGAGTTCTTTGAACAGAACATTAACTTTTAGACCACTGATACTCACTCAAATCTAACTAAAAGCCAAACTGTAGTAGAAAAATGAGCTTGAGTTTCATACTTTTTTTCTTGCAGTTTTATGGCAGTAATTTATCTATTTAAATAAAGCTTGAAGGTAACTCGCTGAGTCTCTTTAGGGATAGACCTTTTTTTCGTGATATGTTTGCTTGCTATTTTAATATTAGTGCAGAGAGAGAATTTTACTGTGTAATTTATAACATCAGAGTTCTTTGAACAGAACATTAACTTTTAGACCACTGATGCTCACTAAAATCTAAGTAAGAGCCAAACTTTAGTAGAAAAATGAGCTTGAGTTTCACACTTTTTTTCTTGCAGTTTTATGGCAGTACTTTAATTGTTTAAATAAAGTTTGAAGGTGACTCGCTGAGTCTCTTTAGGGATAGACCTTTTTTTTCGTGATATGTTTGCTTGCTATTTTAATATTAGCACAGAGAGAGGATTTTACTGTGTAATTTACAACATCCGAGTCCTTTGAACAGATGATAAACTTTTAGACCAGTGATGCTCACTAAAATCTATGTAAGAGCCAAACTTTAGTAGAAAAATGAGCTTGAGTTTCACACTTTTTTCTCTTGCAGTTTTATGGCAGTACTTTATATGTTTAAATAAAGCATTAGGGTGACTCGCGGAGTCTCTTTAGTGATAGATCTTTTTTTCCGTGATATGTTTGCTTGCTATTTTAATATTAGCGCAGAGAGGGGATTTTACTGTGTAATTTACAACATCCGGGTTCTTTGAACAGATTATAAACTTTTAGACCAGTGATGCTCACTAAAATCTATGTAAGAGCCAAACTTTAAGTAGAAAAATGAGCTTGAGTTTCACACTTTTTTTTCTTGCAGTTTTATGGCAGTACTTTATATGTTTAAGTAAAGCTTGAAGGTGACTCGCTGAGTCTCTTTAAGGATAGACCTTTTATTTTCGTGATATGTTTGCTTGCTATTTTAATATTAGCGCAGAGAGAGGATTTTACTGTGTAATTTACAACATCCGAGTTCTTTGAACAGTGCATTAACCTTTTGATAGTGGTGCTCACCTAAATCTAAGTAAGAGCTAAACTTTATTAGAAAAATGAGCTTGGGTGTCACCCTTTTTCCTTGCAGTTTTATGGCTAAGCATTAGGAAAACTTACAAATATATATTTCTCAGACCCGAAAGTAAAATAACACTGCGGGAGCACATTCATTGATTTTGCACAAACAAAAAGATACCACAGATGACGAAAGGAGTCATTTTTTCTAAAACTGAAACTTTACTGGTAATTTAGGTTCACAAATACGGATCTAAAATTACTAGCATCCTTATAATATCGATTTAATTATTGATAACGAAATTACGCAGTAACAAATTGAAGGTCTTTAATTCTGCAAATCCTCAAAATCTTTTATTCTAAAGCGTTTAAGTTAATTAATTATGAAAATTTCTTCCTTTCTTGGACACACTGTCTGGAATGCATTTTGCAAACAATGATAATAGCATTTATTTTATGATGAAATAAGCATCAGTGTTACCATTTATTGGTTTTGATCTAAAGCCAGAAACGTTCAGCTATATAGGAGCAAAGTAAAAATCTAAAAAAAAAAAAATCAAATAGTTTAGTTTATATTGTTCTCGGTTAGGAAGAATCACCGCGCTTAATCTTTATCAGCTTAATCTTTTTCGTGCAATCTAATTGGCTCCAGGCTTTCAAATCTACATGCTAATGGAAAGGTTTCCGGTTCAAAGCTCGACGTGAGAGTTTGAAATTTTTCGCCGCGGAATAGATTTCATTACCTAAAAAATTCAATTTTACAGATTTTTTTTTTTTTTTTTTTTTTTTTTCCATTGGCCAAAAGTTGTAAAATATTTTACCAATTATTTTTTTTATTCAAAATCTTTTTTTTTTCTTGAGAAATTGCGAAATTTTAGAATGACTACATTTCATTGTCCGATGGATTTAATTAAAAGAACTTCCGTATTGATTTACCATTTTAAGGATTATTTTAAGTTAAAATTAAATCATGTAATTAAACATGCTTTTCAGATATATAAACATATGCTGTTAAAATTGTCTTAAAAGCAGTTGCAATAATTTTTAATTAAATTTAATGGTGCGGCCATCAATGTTCTTATTGAAATAGGTTAAGGGTTTAATAATTATAAATTAACGATTTGGATTTATTAATTAAAGGGTAAAGTGTTTTGAAAGGAATGTTAAACGAAACCCTCTGTGCGATCTTCGATCACATTTACCCACTTGTTTATGTCTATCTTTTATTTTAATTTTACTAATATTTTATTTTCCCTGTTAGCTCGCTAACTTGAATCACAAAAGTAGATTTTCATAAGGGATACTCAATTAATTCCGGCCGGCAGTAGAGTACACTGTAAAAAAATATAATGCCAGATTTCCGGTAGGAATAGGAAAAATAGTTGCCCTTATCGTACTGGAATAATTTTCAACCCAGCTCGGAATAAAATCCGTAAAATACCGTTTTATATCCGTAAAATATCATTATTATTATTTTTAAAAGGCGCCGTTATAAGCAAAAATTTAATGAGGTTCTTTTTTTTGTTGTTAGTATTATAGTCTTATATATATATATATACATATATATTACACTGCTCTCACGGATGGCAGTATCAAACACAAGAAAAAAAACTTAAAAAGCTTCTTAATTAATAATAAATTAAATTTTCTTAATTAAAAACTTAAATCTAATACTTTTTTGAAATTGTAAATAATAATATTTTTCATCGAAAGCTATTTCTAGAAAAAAAAAAGGTACAGATTTTTTTTTTTTTTTTTTTTTTTTTTTTTGTATCCTCATGCAGAACAGGTGATTGCGAATAATAATAATAATAATAAAAACTTTCATTTATATGTTTGAATAACAAAGTATTGTCTGGACAGGTAGAAACACAATCAACGGCATGATGGAAGATCTTTATTTTGTAATTTGAGTTAGTTTTTGATTGATGTCTCGGCTAATTAGCAAAAAAAAAAAAAAAAAAAAAAAAAAAAAAAAAAAAATTGGGCCTCACGTACAGTCGAACATGTCTTTACATTTAAAGGTATATATAAATATTATACAGATATACATACAATAAATACAATAAACCCAACTGGAGTGAAAAAGTAGCCAGAACTAGGAATGGAACCCGGGACCACAGTATACAAGACTGCTGCTCTAACCACTGAACTACTCCAGCCGATACCTGGATCTGCAATTTCTCACTAATAAACCATGTTGGGGAAGTCACCAGCCATCTATACTACAGCCTTGGATGACCGGACAATGATGAATTATGTGTAGATATGTAATATGTGTAGATTATATGTATTATATATGTAGATTATATGTATTCATCGTTGTCCGGTCATCCAAGGCTACATATTACATATCTACACATAATTCATCGTTGTCCGGTCATCCAAGGCTGTAGTATAGATGGCTGGTGACTTCCCCAACATGGTTTATTAGTGAGAAATTGCAGATCCAGGTGTCGGCCGGAGTAGTTCAGTGGTTAGAGCAGCAATCTTGTATACTGTGGTCGCGGGTTCGATTCCTGGCTTTGGCTAATTTTTCACTCCAATTGGGTTTATTGTATTTATTGTATGTATGTCTGTATAATATTTATATATACTTTTAACTGTTGAATGCAGGCGTTATTTATGTGTGTATGTGTGTTTTAATATATATTGTAGTATGCGTGTTTTATTATGTCTTTACATGTATATTCTCAGTCGTACATGTATATTCTCATCTGAATTTGTAGACCTCCACATGTGTAGATTCAGCTAGCCATCGCCAACAAACAAACACTGACACACTCACCGAAACATTATTTTGTTAATATAAATGCATTTATTTCCATACAATTTATTAGCAAGTACAGACAACTTTGTAAACATATTTACTGCACATATGTTAAATTTTTTCAGAAATTTTAAATGTTACTTTTAGATGAAATAATATATTATTTTGTTAAATTTTATATGTTAAAAATTAAACGTTTCAAGTTTTAGGAAGTTAAAATAATCAATATAATCGTATTTTACAATTTTAAATTTATTTCCTCGCGTGTTGAAATATTTACATTATACAAACATAACTACTAATAGTTTAATCTTTTATAAAAATAAAATGGGTATAAAAAGTAAAAAGATTTGTAATCACTATAAATTTCATTTTTTATTCTTTCATTTTAAAAATTGATAACAAAATGGAGTCTGGATTTACATGTACTTAATGAAAACCAAATGAAGCTTGCTTTGCTTCTACACTCTTCTGCAACTTAAATGTTGCTGTATGGATTTTAACTAAATGTGTCATTTTTATTTGCATATTTATTGAATCTTGGAAGTCCCATTAGTTTAAAAGCTATTTGAGGAGAATTATGCACATAATTTTACTGCATTTTTATTTAAATATATAAGTAGATATTAAATTTTAGTTCTTGTAGTTATTTTTTGTTAATAGAATCTAATATCCAGACTGCAGTTATTTTTCGTTGCGACAATGCTTTGTTTTACTACGTATTTATCAAGGTTAGTTGAAATACTTGTTTTTTTTTAATGCATAATGTTTTATTCGTAATAATAAATATAAACTAACATTAATATTTTTTTAAATGACTGAGTATAAATTTAAAGTTTTTTTTTCTTTACCTTGTATAGGCAGACTGTAAAACATGCGATTACTTATCTTCTTGTTAAATATGACAGCGGAAATTTTTATTGGAAAATACTTTAACGATAAAAAAATATTCAATCGCAAAAATTTCTAATGTAAACCGAATATTATATTAATTATATATTAAGATATATAACTTAATAGTAACTTTATGAAGAGCAATAGTTATTATTATTATTAATATTATTATTTTGGTACGGCAAATTTAGAAACACAATTGAAGAACATTTATTTATCTTTGATTTTGTATGTTAGACGAAAAAATTCAACTGTTTATACTCTTAACATAACTATAAAAATACTAAAATTTTGCGTCGTATACATATATTTCAATCTAGCTAATCTAACATTTTAACTATCTTTTGGTAATGCGTTATCAAATATGTCAAAGTAAATTAACGGTAAATAAGTATAGTGAACTGTTGTTTAAAGTTTAAACAACAGTTAGGTTTATTAGTTAGGTTTAAAAGATATATTTTAAAAATATATATGTATATAGTTATGAATATTTACTTTTAAGCAGAAAGTTATATTAGCTCTTGAACTTATATTAAATTATTGTATTCTATCTATTACATTACATTGCTTCGTATGTTGCTTTGCTTTTTATATTATCTTCATACATTTAAAAGATAATGTATTTTTACTCAATTATTTTAAACTTTTTTTTAATAATCAGGGTTTGGTGATATATATCAATGAATATCTATCTTGATGTAAATCATAATATATATCCGATATTTATTTTCAAAATATCAAGATGTTTGATATTTTCGATATTTGCATACATTTGATATTTCTTTTCAAAATATCATTGTGCATGATGTTTTTGATGTTTTCAATGAAAAGAAATGTGTGTCGTTCAATAGACAAAGAACTTTATCTCTACCCTATACGTTTTGAGAGTAAAACCTATTCCCGTATATATGGATATCTTGATACAAATCATGATATATGTCCGATATTTATTTTCAAAACTTCAAGAGGTTTGATATTTTCGATATTTCCATACATTCGATATTTCTTTTTCAAAATATCATTGTGTACGATATTTTTTATATTTTCAATGAAAAGAAATGTTTATATCTCAATATACAAAGAACTCTATCTCTACTCTATACGTTTTGAGGGTAAAACATACTTCCCGTTGACTTTGATTATTGAAATTTGGCACAAAGAAAGGTCTTATAGCACATGTAAGGAAAAAAGATCGAAAATCATTTATTTATATTTCTATGTCGGTATATTAAGTCGTCGATTATTAAAATTCTTGAGTTTGTCTGGCAATAAATAAACATAGAATTAAAAAATAATGATTTTATTTTATTTTTTTTTTTTTTGTCGGTTATTAAAATTCTTGAGTTTGTCTGGAAATGGATAAACATAGAATTAAAAAATAACGACTTTTGGGTGTTTTTTTTCTTTTGCATGTGCGATTAGACTTTCCTTCATGCAAAATTTCATGGTGAATGGTTAAAATCAACATATTAACAGTTACGCATAATACCCGTGAAGACAATAAAAATTATTAAACGCACAAACACATATTTTAACTAATTACTGTTGTTAATTACTCTAATTATTTCGATTCTAAAATTAGTTTAATATCACAAATTTAACATAAAATATTCCGCCTAACCTTTGTAAGGGTCATTTGCTTTAAGCAAAATTACAGTGCTGAAGTCAAAGCCTCTAAAGAGGTAGTAATTCCAAAGGACAGGAATGTCCTGTTGTATGCAGTTAATCACTTCCCTTTTTATGGGAAAAACTCGGCTAATATTGCAATAGTACATACAGTTTTCTAGTTTTTCATTTCACATATTCTTTTCATATTAACAGTTGAGAATGGTTTCCCAATACGCATTATTGGTAAGCTTATAAACTCACAGAAGAAAACATTTGGAAATAGAAAAAACCCCACGGAGTAATATGAGATATTGCAAAATGAAGTACATACCAGGAATTTTCGAAAAACTCAGATATGCACTTTTTTGCTTCCGCGTAAACTTAATTGTCACTCCTCCAACAGAACTGAAAAATCTAATTAGTGCCAAAATAGACCCGATCCCGAAAGATGAAGTTTCTGAAGTATATATAATTCCACTGAAAGCAGAAAATATTTATCTTGAATACATAGGAATGACTTCGCGTAAACTTAAAGTTCGTATTAAAGAACATTTGAGAGATTTAAAGTACAACCGACCTACAACAGCCCTGTCAAGACTTAACCAGAAGCAGAATATACAAGTTAATTTCGTAGACGCAAAAATTATATATCCCTCAAAGAATTATCATAATTTAATCATCCGCGAATCAATTGAAATTATTACTAAAGAAAATACCGTTTGTAATGATGTTTTATCCTACAATATATCCAGAATATGGCTCAGTTTGCTTAAAGTATCATAAAACGAGTAATATTTCACTGTCCTATATCCATGTTTTATTTTCCCATTGTTTCCTGGATCTAAAAATTGACTTCCACTTTCACTCCTTTCGTCATCATCTACGTGGATTTTGAAAATTAGACGTTAATAACAACTAGAGGAACGTACCCGGGCTTCCCGGGTTAAAGAATATAGGTGAAATCATTTTTTTAAATTGAAAACTAATAATTTTTTTATATTCCATAATATTTTTAGATTGACAACTTACATTAAAAAAGTATTTTTCATATGGAAAATACGAATTATACAGTCAAATAAATTTTTGAAATTTGTCAAAAGCGATATTTTCTTATTAGCCGCATGCTAAGAGTTATTTGCCAAGATTTTGCTACTTATGGCATCCTTTTATATTCTGATAATTTCAGAGCTTATACATGTCTGGTAAATTTGTGTTTTATTTATATTATTTTATTTATTTATTCATAGGGAACTTTTTTAATGGCTATTAACCGTAAGAAAAGGATGAAGTCTGTATTTTGTTTTAAGGGCAAACGGATTAATCTTTCGTAATCGAGCCCCGCGCGATATAGATAAATTAAAAAATATTTCATGCTTAAAATTTTTTTTTAAACTATAGACAATCAGTAAACTGAGATGGACTTTGCAAAGTTATTCCATTAAAAAAAAATCCTATTTGGTGATCTAAAAATTTAAATTTTACGATTATAAATATGTTAGATTTGTTGTTTTCTCAATATTATTCTTTTATTTGTTTATAAAAGAAGTATTAATTTCGTTAATTTGTCTTTCACAAATATGTTAGATTGGTGGTTTTTTTAATATTATTCATTTATTTGATTATAAAGAAAGTATTAATTTCGTTATGAAAAAATAGTCAGAAACAAATGCTGAAAAATATTTGTTGCTTTATGTGAAAAATGTTTATTATTATTATGTATTGAAACCGGCACGTGTTAAGATAAACTTTTAAAAAAATCATGCTTAAAAATTATTTTAGAAAATATAATACATCAGTCAATTAAGATAAAGTTTTTAAACAAATTGCATTTGAAAGTAATTTTTTTCTCTATGCGACGAAAATTGAAAATGGTCAGAAGATTGAAAAATATACTTTATAAAGATACTCTAAATTTTTGTAAAACATTGCGCTTTATCAGTGTGTGATTTCGATTACATTATTTTTAAATGTGAAGCATTTTCACCTGTGAAGAATTTCAAAGCAGCTGGGCTGTGAAAATGACGCACTTCTACAAAACATAATTCAGGTTTAAGAATTAAAATACACGCTTTTTTTTAAAATGACGTCATTTGCTTCCGCTAAAGCAATCCACTTTTACAATCCAGTTTTAAACTTCGTCTATAGAAAAGTGTGCATATGACGTCATTATCACAGAATAACAGACAATATTCTTGACATAGCCCATATTTTAATTTCAACTTTTTTTTTTAGGTTTTATGAGAAAATGGCAACAGAAAGATACAGTATCTCCTATTTTCCACTATTTTCCGTTTACTTTCAATGACTTTCAATGAAATGAGGTTCTTTTGTTGCCACGATAAGAAAAATGGTATCAAAAACTACAAAAAAATTAATATCTCAAAAATAAATTGTGATACAGTTTTCAAACAAATTGCATTTAAAAGAGCATTTTTTTCTTATACGACGGTGTAAAAATTTAAAATGTGCGATGTTTAGAAGTTTAAAAATTTGCAGTAGAGAAAATTGCAAAGCCAAAATTTTATTTCAAATTTCAAAATGTTGCCATTCGCAAAATGACGTATGCGTTACGCACAGATATGTTTGTCCTTTATAATATAGATAGTACTTCTTGTATATTCCTCTGACGAAAACTTTGTTTTTTATAGTTGAAAGTATTAAGGTATTAAAGTAATTTAACATCTTTTTAAATATTGTCATCTTTTAAGTAGTTTTGCACATAGTGTAAATTTAAGTTGCACTTTTAAAGATGAATTAAGTATTTCTATTTATTTATTTACTGGTTAAAGATTTTCTTCTATGCTCTTTACTTTTCCGTGGCTGCGGTATTTAAAACGTCTCTCTCTCTCTCTTCTTACAGTCATTCTTTCAGGACTTAACTTTCTCAGGTTGAGGGTCTCCTTGAAGATTGAAATTTTGCCTCGTAAAACTGATAAATTACTACAGTTTTATAAACAGATTTAATTTATGATGGGCAGAATAGACAGTTTTGATTAATGATGGGCAGAATGAATGATTTTACTATCGAAGAATTCATTCGGGCATGCCCAAGAACATATTTTCCAACATTTGCATATATTTTTAATCAAATACTGTCAGAAATTTTATAAAAAAAATCTTATTTGTCAACCTTTGTAACTTTTTTACGCCAGCGAGTTGGATTCGTTGGATAGGTTTTGCAGAGAGCAGACGTGTTCTCTCGGAGGTGATTTACAATTCGTTGCCCTTGTATTTTACGGGCAGCGGTGCTTTTGTTGCTAGCTCCTATAATGAGTATTGGTGACAGCGGTATACATTTATGGTGGATCTCGTTCTTATAAGAATAAGACACATTTTTATGAACTGCTACTATACCATAGTAGTGAACAAGTGAGTGTTCAGCGGACATTTTACCATACGTACTGAAAACCCATTCAACTTTAATCAGAATGCCAAGCGCATTTTACAAGGTGTTGAAACACCAGATGTAGCCTCAGCATGGTGCGAATTTCCGCATCTTATGGACGACAAGCAGAGAGATATCGTCAAGCACTTCCTGTTGGAATGTGACGTATACATTAAATGTACCATGCAAAGGCCAGACTACTCCAATCTTCAAGAATTTCAAGAGCATGTGAATAGCCTCTTATCTTCTTTGATGTTTTTCTTTACTGAGCCATTTGACCCTGTTAGATTATGTAAACTACCTGAATTTAAAACCTTTATGCTTAAAAATAACTTAGACTTAATTGAGACTCTTACTAATCTAAAAGCAAATGCGGTAAATCCTACTGAGGGTTTCGTCCCTGCTAGTAAATCGAGCCGTAAAAGGAATAGCGTCGATTCAAGCATACCCTCAAAAACAAGTACGCTCTTTTAGCGGATAAATATAATGAAAGTAATGAAATGGACTCTCCGATTTCCAACGAAGGTGATTCAGCCAGTGGCTTTGCCTCCCCCATACCCCCAAAATAAAAATCTACTCTTCTACATAGAAAAAAAAGGGTAAATGGAACGAGCTAGCTAAAAAGATTAATGAAAAAAATGAAGCTAACCCATTGATCAAAATGGACGGAGAGTTGCTCAAAGTCCATTGTAAAAAGGATGAGGATTTTAGAAAAACTCAATCATAGCTGGATTCTAATGCAATAGCATATACTACTCTTAGCCGTACGGAACAGCGCCCTTGTAAAGTGGTAATTCGGGAAATCCCCCTCCCCCCTATACTGACCCCCAAATCATCATAGATGCCTTAAAGGAACATAACTTCATTGCTAACCGTGCATCAATTATGAAGAGCAGGAGAACTGGCCATCCAATGCCTCTTTACATTGTAAATGTATTGCCAAGGACTGAATTTGAAGATATCTATCAGATCAGTGAAATTTGTTACGTAAAGGTAACAGTTGAAATATTTAAAGGCAGGGGCATTGTAAAACATTGCTACCGTTGCAAAAATTTTGGCTATTCATCGGAGATTTGCCATCTCTCTCTCAGCTGTGCTAAATGTTCAGGAGACCACCTTACTCCAGAGTGTGACCAGGTTGGAAAAATCACCCCTAAGGGTAGTAATTGTTCTGGCCCGCACCCAGCTGTCTACCGCGGTTTCCCTAAGACCCCCAAATTCACAAAAATAATCAGACTTCTTCAAAAACTCCCCCAAAGGAAAAACCTAAAGCCTTCCCAGATATGTCAAGCGCAAACCATGGCTAACTATAATTATGTTAAACCAGCTTCGGCCTCTAAAGTGACCATGAAAGCCGCATATGTGGACACTTTAACTCCTTAACTCTGAAAAAGCTAACTCTTCTGAGATATATCTGAGAATAAGCCAACTGCCCCGTAAATGCAGCACCGGAAAATCCTACCAGCTCAAACTATTCCACTGATGTAAAATATATTCTTAAAACTTTACAAGAAATAAAAGGCTATTTAAATTTAACAAATTTATTCAATGTTTTCAAAACATAGCTAAACTATCCAAAAATTGCACTGACCCAATGGAAAAAATGTTTATTATTATAAGCGCGTTCGACAACTTGGCCACGGAATTTAACTCAACGAATAATGTGTAGTTCCTCTTCCTGATTTTCCTCTTTAATTTTTCTCTCTTGGAATTGTAACTCTTTACAGCATAAAAGAAATGAACTCTTTTTGAAAGAATGAATTTTGAAGAAATGAAGTTTTTATTTCTGATCACCCTCAAACTGATGTTATTTTTCTCCAAGAAACTTTCAGTCCTATGTGTAATATTAACATTCCTGGGAATAGGCTCTATAACACACCCCACTCTGACGGCACCCCAAGAGGTGGCACCGCAATATATATTAAACACCACATCCCTCACTATCATTTTCATAGAATTAATTATAACGATATTGAATACACAAGTATTGTCTTACAACTTCCCCATATTAACATTAATTTAGCATCCATTTATTCCCCACCCAATGGTAACTTTCCTGTCACTAGTTTAACTCAACTTTTCTCTCATCACCAACACTGCTTCTTTGTTGGCGATTATAATGCCAGGAATAGGCGTTGGAATTGTCATGGCAATTCTCATCGGGGTGCCTCTCTCCACAATCTAATCCAACACTTAAACTTAAGCTTATACGCACCCTTATCCCGTACACACATCAGCACAGAGCCTAATGCTCGTGATTCCATAATTGATCTTGCTATCACTAAAAACCCTATCCTATCATTTCTACTGCTATTAACGATCTCTCTTCCGGTCTGCTTTAAAATTGATATTATTAACCCTATCTCCCCCCCCCCCGCCTCCATGTCCATTGATTGGAATAAATTTACCAAACATCTTGCTAGTCAAGACATTACTTTTCCTGAAATTCATATTACTTCTGATATTGACGCTGCTGTGGAATTTCTCAACTCCAAAATTATTAGTGTCCAAAATTTTGCTACTTTCAATACTTTCAAAAATAACAACTCTTTTATCCCTCCTCTCTCTATATATACTCTTATTAAAAAACTTAATCAGCTCCGTCGGCCATTTCAAAATTCCATAGATTCCTCCCTTAAACCCCTTATTAACAGGACTAACAATAAAATAAAAAATTGCCATTACAAAGAAATACAAAAACATTGGAATAACTTCCTCAAAAATCTTGCTAGTAAGGAGAATTCCCTTTGGCTTATTAAACGTAAACTTAACAAAAATTACTCACCTACCCCCCCCCCTCTTACGGACAGTAATGTAACAGCTTATACCGACCAAGATAAGGCAAATTTACTTGCCCACTCCTACGCATTGCAATTTTCTCCTAATCTAACCCTCGCTAGCCATCTTGATGAGGTTAGTGAAACTTTTCGCAGTTTCCTAGCCATCCCCCTGATGACCCCCCCTCCCTACTATTCAGCCCATTGTTATTCATAACGTAATTTAAAAAAAACTTAAAAAACGCTAGACCCCCGGTTACGACAAAATTTCTATCACTGCTCTCAAAATCTTCGTCCTAATTGTATTATCTATATCCCCAAACTTAGTAACTCTATCTTTAAATTCAATTATTTTCCAAAACCATGGAAACTTTCTATCATATCGCCCATTCCCAAACCTGGAACTAATCTCTCTGATCCAACTAACTACAGACCCATCTCACTCCTTCCTTCTCTCAGTAAAGTCATCGAACGTATCATTAGGGCCCAGTTGAAGGACTTTATTCAGCAAAAAAACATCCTCATGCCTGAACACTTTGGCTTTCGCCCAAAACATGCAACTCAACACCAGCTGCTTCGCGTTGTTGAATTTCTTAGTGAGAAGCTCAACGCGAAGATTTCTGCTGCCGCCATTTTCCTTGACGTCGCAAAGGCTTTTGATAAAGTCTGGAATGGCCTTATATACAAACTAATTAAGCTTAAATTATGTGCCAGACTAATACACTTAATATACTCCTACATTTGCGGCCATACATTTCGCGGCCGCATCAATAACATCCTTTCCATTATACTTATCCTAGCGGGCATCCTTCAAGGGAGCGTGTTGGGCCCAATGTTATTTAACATCTTTTTTAACCACATTCCACTTTCTTTACGCACTTACCTTACTTTGTATGCGGACGATACATGTATTTATGCCTCTGCTCATCGCCCGTATAGTCTGTACGGGTACCTGCAGACCCACTTTGAAGACTTCCTGGACTGGTGCACCCTATGACGCGTTCTTATCAACGAAAATAAAACTTCTGCTGTCTATTTCTCTGGTAAATTTATCCATTCTTCAAGACCAACAATCAATAACATTGCTATTCCATGGTCTGATGAAACCAAGTACCTGGAGGTCATCCTTGACCGTAGGCTCACATGGAGTAAAGATATTCTTTCCATCAGGGGGAAAGTCGCTGGAGCTTCTATCTCTCTTAAACGTCTTATCAATAGTAAAACCCTTTCAATTTATAGTAAACCCCTTCTCTATAATTCATGTATACTTCCTATCATTACTTATCCCAGTCCGGTTTGGGGCTTCACCTGCAAGTCCACCATGGATAACCTTATTAGACTGCATAATAAGAATCTTTGTATCGTTCGTGGCGCCTCCCGATATCTGCGCAATACTATCGTCCGCAGGGACCTTAAAACCATCACCATAAGGAAAAGAATAAAAGATCTAGCTAACAAATTCTATTCAACATTGTAAGACCTTCCCAATGATATTGTGTCAGAGCTACCTGACCATGACGCCTTCGAGCTCCACCATCAAAAGCGCCCTAAATATTGCACTATTATGGACTCCCCGTGAGCTTTGTGTTCACCGCACTAGAATTGCTTCTGTCTATTTTTCTTATTTTTACCATTCTTTTTACTTTTTATATATTATATAAAAAAATTAAAAACACCTTATCTATATATATTTACGTATATAAAAAAGAAAAAAAATATTTTGCCTTGATTAGTGCCTTTTTGTTAAAGTGGAAGCCTTTCTGCCTCCCTTTACCGATTTTCCTGCCCAAGCTTGGCGAGTGTAACCTTTGAACTAGTGCTAACTTTTATTTCTTTTTCACATTTTTTTCCCCTTTTTATAGTAGTTCTTGCAACTACAGCTATACCTATATTTAAATATAACTTTAACTTATCTTTCTAGTTATTAAACTTAATTTTAACTTTTTATCTCTATTACTTATCTGCTATCCTTTTTATCTGCCAGTTTCTATCTTAAATACTTTACAATTTTTAATGTAGTTTTAAACAACTACACCTCTTTCTTTTTCCCAATGGCTCATTAATTGTAAGACATCATATCTACAGCCTCGGTGTTAAGTTGATTACAACTAAGAAACCCGTCAACGCTGCTTCCCTGTTCAGCACTGTTCAGCAGCACAGAAAATTTTTTAATCAATTATCTTCAGAAATTGTGAAGATAAAAAGAATTTATATAATTTTATCGACTATATAAAATAATTAATAAAATTCATAAAGTAATAGGATATATGAAACAATAACTATTTCTCCGATAAAAAAAATTCTTGTAGAATCTGAATTAAAAAAAATACAAAGTTTGGCAGCTATTATTTTGCGTATGCCCGAATTATTCATTTCAATAGTAAAATCATTTATTCTTCTTATTCTTCTGTATTTTTCGCCGAAAATCACATTAAAATGAACAGATGCATCGGTCGAATTAGCTGTGATAGAGCTTTTGTTGCTCATAAAAAGCGTGACAATCTTAATATAATTTCAATGATGAATCATTCTTAACGTGCATACTGTTCAGTTTAACCATGTCGACGTTTGGTTGTGCTTGTACTAAACGAGTTCGACTGTACATAGTTTTTCATCTGAAACAATATTCTAGAATTTCTTTTGAGAAATTGGGTCAATCCGAACCCGACCTGCAAAGAATGAAAACTCAATTCGAGAATTACCCGAACTCAGAAGAAGTAAAACCAATTCAACTCGGACCACTGTTCGATCTGGTTTGGTCGGGTAAATTCACATAGTTTTATAGTTATTTAAATAGATTTATCCGACCTGATACAAACTTTCAATCTAGATTCACTATGTACATTAAATTTAGATTGACTGTCTAGATTAAATCCAGATTAACTATCTAGATTAAATCTAAATTCACTATATAGATTACATTTAGATTCAAGAACCAAAGACTCCTTCTTTATTGTCTTCTGTACTGCTTTCCACTATTTCCTATGCAGCAACTAGTATTAGTTTACTATTTTTTATGAGCGTCTGGGGATCTTTATGGCTAAATTTATAACTTATTAATTGGAAATTCTGATGTCTTTATCAGTAAATATATAATTTAACAGACAAACGCAAATTATGAAAAACCTATATAGATTTTTTAATCATTTTCCGAAAAATAGGCACCAAAACATACATAAGAAGCGTACGTATACTTCTATTTTTACCCGACTGAAAAGAAGGGTTATGTGTTTCACGCGTATCTGTGTAAGTGGATTTCTTTATACCCTCGAAACATCCCAACGGCTGGATGGATTTTAATGAATGAGGTCTCTATCGATTCGTCTTAACGGCCCGATGGTTATAGGCTAGGTTTTGTTTTTATAAATTCAAGATGGCGGCAGTAAAATACAAAATGGCTGTAGAGACAAAAAAAAATTACGCACCTTATTGAATGGCATATCATTGGATAGGTCTTTCAAAAGGAAGACGATGTTTCATTGACTGTTTTACAGTCAGAAGCTCCGTTAAAATATTATACAACCTGGAAGTTGTGTAGGTAGAATCTCTAGCTTTACTACAACTCTAACTATCATAGATATCTATAGACCTCATCAAAACAGTGTTTATAGATAGGAACTTACAATTAAACACAACTTAAAAGTCATCAATACAAGTAAATAAATAATACGTAAGTAATATAAACAAGTAACATAAAAAAATATTTTAAGTCAATTCCTACTTAGGTCAATATGACAATTCATTTTCTCCCATTCTTCTTTCATCTTGAGTGGCGCTAAAATGCCTTGATCAAGAAGTTGGCTATCTCGGTCTTAAAATACCTTGATCAAGAAGACGGCTCTCTAGATTATTGAAAATAAATTAATTTAATATAATTAATAAATTAATATTTAAAAAAAACTGGATTAACATCAAGTGTCATCCACTAGATACTTTATTAACTTTATTAACCACTAGTACTTTATTAACGATTGAAAATTTGAACAAGATATATACAGGGTGTCCGGTCTCAACGGTGTCGAATGGCTAATTCCTAAACCGTTAGTCATAGACATATAGTTCCAATTACAAAAATGTTTTAAATCAGGTAAAGAAATATTTTAAAAGCGATTTGGGTCAGTAAAAACATTTCTTAAAAAATTACGAAATTTAAATTTTTATACGGTCCCCAGGTCCTATAAGTTATATTTAGTAAAATTTTCCTGTTACACTGACAAGTAAGACAAAAAAAGTCCCATTCATATAACTCTAAAATTGAGCGAGTTATGAAACTTTAAAAATGCATGACTTATGCCACTTTTCTGCTCTGAAAACAAATGAGTTCGGCTTGACTTTGAGGGATCACATACGAAGGGCTTAAAGTATTCGAAGATCTTATTTCATGTGTATGTGCGCTTTGAAAAAAATCGTACAAGTATTACGATTAAGTTAACATTTATAAAGTTTCAGATTGGCTAAAATAATATATATTTTATTTAGTCATGATTTGAGACTGTTTCTTTTATGATTTCTTTTAACAAAAATTATGTTATTTTTATAAGTTTTTATGTTACTTCAATGATCATATGTATGTTTTTCCAGTTCAAAATTTGTACCCGAACTTTAACTCACTTTTAAATATCCGACCGAGATTACATTTTACATACTGGCGCAAATCCAATAACAATCTAATATTATTATGATTTTCGGTGGTTACCATTTATACTTATTTTACAGGATAACACAAAAAATTTCGGATAGATTCCCGCCAAGAAGTTTAAGAAAAAGTTTTAGATAATACAAGACTGCGATCGTTGGGTTTTTTTTTAACGTTTATGTATTTTTTAGCTCTGAATCCGAAAATTACATTAATTTTTAACCATTATGTCAGAATATTTCGCAAACCATAAATTGTCAAATTTAAAGAATAACAAAAATCGGATACTATAAATTAGAGGAGATGGTTGTGTTTTTTAACTTTTGATTTATTGATTTTTACGTACTTTTTAGCACTGAATCTGAAAATGACCTTCATTTTTAACCATCACGTTAGAATATTTTTGCAAATCGTAAATGTGTAAGTTAAAATATAGCGAAAATCTCATACTGTAAAACATATGTAAAACTTTTTTTGTTTTGTTTTATTTTATTTTATACAACAATTTATTCGATATTTTTGCTTATCTTGGGATTCTTACAGCTAAATAGCTGAGTGGTCCGATGAGATGTGGGAGGAGATTCAATTTTAATTTGAATTCTGCGAAAAATCCTGATGTGATGGTTAAAAATGAAGGTCAATTTCAGATTCATTGGTACAGAATACATAAGAATCAACTTTCAAAAGCTAAAAAACATGACATAACCCAACTTTTGCAGGCTGGTGTAATCTAATAATATTTTAAAATACGTATCATTTTGTAAAGAATTGAGGCTGTTAATTTAGCATCACTTTATTTAACAAAAATTCTGTTTTTTCTTTGTTCTTAAATGTTTATCACAAATTGTATATTTAGCATTAATATGTCAGAATGATTGAAGATTTCAAATTTATATTGCAATGTTAATTTTACTCTCAACCATTTTTTAATATATCTGACGAAATTATATTTCGACTAAATTTGTGAATGACCCCCAATTTGCAGCGAAAAATATGCTCCAACTTTAAACAGCTATTACTCGGTCAATTTTAATCGTAGAATAACGGGACTTTTTGTGTATTACTTCTCAATGTAAAAGGAAAATTTTACTAAATATAACTTATAGGACAGAGGGACCGTATAAAAATTTAAATTTCGTAATTTTTTAAGAAATGTTTTTATTGACCCAAATCGCTTTTAGGATATTTCTTTACCTGATTTTAAACATTTTTGTAATTGGAACTATATGTCTATGACTAAGGGTTTAGGAATTACCCATTGGACACCTTTGAGACCGGACACCCTGTATAGCGAGAGTGTGAACTAACAGTAGGAATTAAAAAAAAAATAGTTTCACATTGATGAGAAATAATTAATTAGTTCGCTTTTTACGCAGTCGGGTTTTTTGATTTTTTAAATTTAATTGTTCATTAATTTTCAGGTTTAAAAATCTCTTAAACAAAAAAAAAGTGTATCCTGTTAATTTTGTTGCTATATGAGGGTATATCAAAGGTTTAATGTAGGGCCCCATGTGGGAAATTCATCATTGGTTACGCACATATAAACGATAATTTAATCAATCGTATTTTATGAATTTTCAACTAAAATTTTCTTTTTCAATTAAAATATTTATAGAAATATTCTTGATTTAAATTTTCTGAATAAATAATTAAAACAAATTCGTTTCTAAATTAAAACTGAACTTTCTAACTAAAATTCTCAATATCCTCATCAGATCTGCTATTTCAAATGCTATATATTATACGAAAAATCAATCCAATAATTATTCTTCATATAGTTTTATATTTTATCAAAAAAGTGAAAAAAATCATCAGCAGTAACAATAAGCTTTATTGATTGAAGAAAACTCGTCCATCAACATTAATTATTTTCTGACTTTTATAAGATTAATCTTTAATTAAAAATTTCTTTCAAAACTTTCAATTATTAAGCTCTGTTTAATGCATAAAACATAAGTTTGAAGTATTTCTAGCAGTAATAAATTACAAAATTTTTCATGAGCATTTATTTTCATAACATCAAAACGGTCGATCAATTATAAAAATAAAAATTTAATTTAAAAAAAAGGATTTATTTTAATGCAATATTTAACCACAAGATTAAAATTAAAACCTTTTCTTTCATAGCATCTGAATTTTGAATTGAATAATAATAACTTTTAAAAATTAATTAAAAAAGAAAAAAAAATAAACCTTGCTTTATTTTACACCAGGGGAAAGCATATAACTTACACAACTAATTAATTTATGAACGGTTGTACTAGCTACGTAAAAGTGGTATGTACAGACAGGAAAATATGTATACACAAGTCCCTCACAGTGTCCCTGGCGACGAATCGGAGAACTAAGTGATTCTATTATTTTTAAATTAGTTGCCATTTATGCAAAATTAGCAAAAGCAACGCTCTATTAACATTTCTTACCGACAATTCAAAATTAATAATGTGTCACAAGTGCTTTTTTTTAAATTGTTATAATGAAAAGTAGCAGTATCTTATCAATTCAGTTTAACTGCCTCTGTTGCTGATCTAGATATTTTTTACTATATTGCAATGAAGTAGTTTAGTTTCTTTAACACGTTCACGCCGGCGCGGTGGGTCACAATCGACTGTCTCAGAGCTTCCAAGTCTCCGGCTTTTTGGATACCAGTATTTTAATACCGAAAATGTTGTTTTATTTAATTAGAACAATTGGGCGATTTAAAGAAACAACATTTTCTCTAAAATAACAGTGGTGTGCAAAAAGCCGGAGACTTAACAACTCTGAGACAGCGGAGTGTGACCCAGCGCCGGCGTGAACGTGTTAAAAGGGTGTTCACGTGCAGTGCATACACAAGAAAATAAGTATGGGCTACACAGCGAAATGCGTCGCAGTACAGCTAGCATCTAAATGCAGAACTAAGCGATACTATTCATTACAAATTACTTTCCATTTATGCAAAATCAGAAACAGATCCTGCTTAACATTTAAAATCGAAACTTTAAAATGGATAATTAATCATAAATGTGTTCCTTTCGTTATAATCAACCGTAACAGTATCGTACCAATTCAATTTGTTTGCTCCAGTTGCTGACATGCTGACTTACATATTTTTTACTATGGTGGCACGGAGTAGTTATGATTCTTTGAACATGGTGACCATACACAGGGAAATGAGTATGCTCTGTATAATTAAATCCCTCGCAGTGCCCCTTGCGGCGAAATGCAGAACTAAGCGATCTTATGTATTATAAATTAGTTGCTGTTTATCCAAAATAAGCAACTTCATCGTTTCCCTTAACATTTCCTATCGAAACTTCGAAATCAATAATGTTTCATAGGTGTGTTTCTTTTGTTATAATCAAAAGTAGCAGTATCCTATCAATTCAATTTGACTGCCCCAGTAGCTGATCTGGATACATTTTACTATAGTGGCATAGAATAATTCCGTGTCTTTCATGAAAAATGCATACCGCGAGTGTAATTATAGCATTTCTTTATTTCATACCGTATGTTCAAAATAAGCAGAATCAACTTTTTTTCTTACTATTATTTAGCAACTAAAATAAACAAAGTGCACTCTATGACAGGTAACAATTGTACGCGAAATTAAGTGAGCTAAGTGAAACGTTTTTGTGAAATAAGCAAATTTCTATACATAATACAGCAAGAAACATTTACTTTTCGCACTTATCTTTCTTTTCTGCACCTATCTTCTGATGATAGTAAGAAGAATTTACATATTGTTTTTCTTTCTTTCTTTAGTTTTTTAGGGTTCCGTACTTAAAAAGTAAAAAAGGAACCATAATAAGATTACTCTTGTGTCTGTCTGTCAGGGCCATTTTACTCGTAAACTATGGAATGTGGAAAATTCAAATTGGGGAAAGTAATAAAGACTATTAAAAGCACATATTAACAGATTATTAAACATTCACAGATATATTTAGGAAAATTATAGAGGGGCTAATTAAGTTATTTGAATAAAAAAAATAGTTTCTTTGCATATCGTGTGAGGTATCATGTGAAAACTTTCCTAACTCTGAACTCAAAAATACATTTCTTTTAATTTTAAGTATTATATTTTCAGAGATATCGTCGAAAATGGAGTGCAAAAATATGTCTCCCCCTCCTCTATTACCAAATCTACTAAAACTAAAATTATGAAAAAATTAGTGGTAGTAGACGTTAATTTAAAACTTGCAGGTAAACTATAGCGATTACCCTAGATCACATAGTTTTTGAGAAAAGCGCAGTTTCTCATTACACACAAATTTCAATTTGCGGGCATTCAGCAAAGATGGTGAGAAACGCTTGAGGAACCCATTGTAGCAGAAGAATAAAAGCATTATTGATAATGATTTTTGATTAAAAGCACAGGTAAATAGCCGAGATATTAACCCTTAAAAACACGAAGGTTTAACATACATAATGACAGGGGCGGCGTACACTACGTACCATCAGCATTTAAAGCCTAGTTAGCAACTTTTAATGATATAATTGTGTAATACAATGCCCAGGATCAGTATAAAAGCAATAAACGTCAAATTGTTAAAAATAGACTAATTTAATTATAATTAATCACATAAATACTTTAGGATTAGCGACTTATTTGCACTGCTTGGATCTTGCAATATGTCTCCTGTGTCTTCAAAGAAAAACACGGCACGGACCAAAGCGGCGTTGCAGATTTGCGACCTCCTTTCGAAGCGCTCTTAGCACAATGCCAATTTTAAACTTTGAACAAGGTTTTTGTTTTAGCTACACTATAAAAAGAAAAGATTATTATTCCGCTGAATTCAGATCTATGAAATGCCAAATGAGGTTTAAATATGCACTACTTTTATTGTCAGTACCGAATTAAATTCACCATAAACAGATTAGGATAAAATTTTAAAAAAGTGTCATACAGAATAGCAGTACTTGATATTATTTGGGCTTCATATCTCTTTGCACTTTTATGGTATACCTATTCATATTTTTCTAGCATACACAACTAACCCAATTCTACGTTGTATAGTTTTTACAAAGTCTTATTATTTTTTTAGCAACGATTGTTTTCAATAATACAGTTAATAATTCATATATTTATTGTAAGGATCCCTCTGAGAGCAAGTAATACTCGCACATGACCTTTTTTTTTTCACTGAAAAAGATGCTAAAATAAATGTATCGAAAAACAAACGAAACATATAAAATAAGAAATGTACATATTTTCTCTATGCATCCGTGCTGTTTAACTTTTCGCAGTAAAGACCGAGATATTTAACTGTCATATGAATCTTAGAGCAAAGCGAATGGTCATTTCATGGTGCAGTGTTAACGACTTTGGAAGGAGAGAAGGTTGCTTTTCACTGCATTTAGAGAAAAAAAAAATGTTTTTATAGGCTAAGGTTTTAGGCAGGAATATGCGGTTATACTCTTAGCTAAAAATCCAGTTAAATTTTTTCCATGCTGTTTTATTAAATTTCTCTTAAAATATTATTATTTTTATATTTAGAATTTTACATAAGGGAACTTTTTGCTTCAGAAATGAAGTTGCGTAGAAAAATACACACAATGTCGATATATGGTGGCAGCAGCTCCCTCTATACAGTGAAACCTCCCTGAAAGACCACCTCTATAAGGACACCACCTCTCATAAAGACCTTTTATTTATAGTCTATAATTTTTGGCAATAGGCTTAATGTTAATTTTCCTCCATTAAAGTACCTCTATTTCCCGTCTCCCTCCCTGTAAGACCACTTTTCAACTTTTTAGTCGAAGAGTAGGATTACTTTCCTTTGCGTAGGGAAATCTTGAAATCTCACTTCTCTCTGAAAAACACACTCAGCTAAGTCTACTTCCCTAGACTCGGCGAATCAATATCACCTCTTCTCCCACCCACCCATTTAGGAGGGAAAAGCTCGTTCTCGCGCATTACTGTGTTTAATGTCACTATGGTCACGGAGGGATAGTTGGTGCTTATGGGAGAAGGGCTATTGTCTCCTTTCCTGGAATTGGCCAAGTGACAGACAGCTGTAAAGTGCACGAGTCTTTTATAAGAGGGAGAGTGGGGGTGGTCCAGATTCCAGTTTATCTCATTTTTTTTTGTTTTCTCAGAAAGACTGCCATTTGTTATCACCTCCATTTTGTGTAACAGTGGAAGTTATAACACAGTGCATATTAGCATAGAAGTTCACATTGTGTTTTTCTTGCTGTGTGCTTTGTAAGGTAATTCAGGGGAAGACTCAATTTGGGGGAAGACGTAAGTTTGTTTCTAGTACTTTTATGTGTCAACAGATGGTAATAACGACTGACTTGTGTGAGGAGTCTTGTGCTAGTGTGCATATGGTTCGTGAATTTATCTTAATATGTCGCCTTTAATGGCCATTATTTTTGAATCTCGTGAGCATTTAACCGGGTGAGTAAAGCCCGTATAATATTCTGCTGCTCATATTTAAAGTTTATAAACGAATGTTTTATTTTATATGAGATATTAGCAATATAAGTGAGTTCCACATTCTGTTATACACACAAGGCAAGCAGAAGCAGTCATAATCTTGCAGCAATGCGGAAATAAGTGTTTGTGGTATCTTCCCCCTCTACCTTGGGGAAGACGCAACATGGTTAAGAAATAAGCTAAAATAAAGACAAAAAATAATTCATTCTTTTCTGTCTTCCAAATCACATTATCCAGTACTTACAGACACTTGATCATTTATTTTCCAAACCATTAAAAACATATTGGCGACAAACACTGAATGCCTGGATCCACAGCAAGCTTTCAAGACTTAAGTTTTGATCACTTCTGAATACAGCTTGCAGGAAGGTAGCCACAGTAGGAAATGGTACTTCTGGGTTTTCATTATCTGAGATTTATTCCTATAACCTACAACTAATCCCAGAACATGCATTTGATATCTATGAGGGTTCCATTAAGTATAGAGTTGTTGCTTCCACAAGCAGAATTCTGAATACAAGACGTTCTGAAGCAAGACATTCTGAATACAGCTTGGATCAAGGCAGCTACTTTAGAAAATGGTACTTCTGGGCTTTCAGTTACTAAGATTTATCCCTATAACCCACAAGCAATCCCAGAACATGCGTTTGATATCGCTGAGGGTTCCATTAACGATAGAGTTGTTGCTTCTACAAGCGGTGCATGTGGCAATAGGCCTACACCAGCAGTTGCTTCCACCAACTGATCATATGGGCCTACGCTAGCAGTTGCTTCCATCAGTAGATCTAGTGGCAGTGGATTGTCACCAGCAGTTGCCTCCACCAGCACAGAAAAAAGAATTTCTTCTCTAGAAGCAATCAGTTCTATTCCTCAGGTCAGAAAATCTAAACCATCTGGGCGTTAGAAACAAGCAGCTGAGGTGTTAACTGCATCAAAGAGAAGAAAATCTATGCGGGGAAAGGTTAGAGAAAATCTGGAAAAGGTAATATGAATAAAAAGAAACCTTCGAAAAAAAAAAAACGGAAGTAAAAGAAACGTGTAAGCGCGTCTTTCTTAAGTGAAGAAATTCCTCTGGATACCGGTGGTGATAGTTTTGATGAGGATAATGATGATGACTTTTGTGCTGTATGTAAAGGATACTTTTACGCTAAAATTAGGTCTGTAGTGTGGTTGGATTCAGTGCATAAAATACAAGAAATGGTTTCACGAAGATTGCAATGTTGATCACTTGCGCTAAATGAAATGTTGTGCAGGCCTGTACCATTATTAGTTTTAGCAAAGAAAATTTGAAAAAATGATTTCAGTTTACAGATTTGTTTGTCTGACCATAGTTATTGTTAATTCGCAGATAATGTTCCAATATTAGTGTTATTTTTTCTTATTTTCTGTGGTGTGGCATCTTCCACCATAACAGGTGGCATCTTCCCCATATATGTGGGAGAACATACTACAATTACACGAGTTTATTTAATATTAAATTTGTCAATAATTTAAACACTGAAAAGGAATTAATGATAACCAATTATATATTAAAGAGCATGGTAGTATATTGTTTCTTTATCTTACCATTTCAATTATGACTCTACTAATGATCTATTATGTGAAGTCTTCCCCCGAATTACCTTATACCAATTTAGATGATGTCTAAGAGAATTGCATTAACTTTGAAAGATAAAGTGAAAGTTTTAAGAGCACACGAGAATGGAACATCAGAGAGGGAGTTGGCGGCACAATTTAATTTTAGCAAAACTCAAATAAACAATACATTGAAAAACAAAGATTTTCTGTTAAAAGAGTATGAGGAATTGAAATCTTGTGGGAGTAAAAGGAAACGGAAGGGGAAATTTGGCGAGCTTAATGAAGCTGTATTGCAGCGGTTTAAGTGTGCAAGGTCGAAAAATATCCCATTGAGTGGAACTTTGTTGAAAGAGGAGGCCGCAGGCGATGTGTGGCTGGAGAAGTTTTATCACAGAAACAATATTGTCTTCAAATCTATTTGTGGAGAACTGGCTAATAGAGGTGAATAGCTGTTAGTGAAGTGTAAATCTCGTCTTCCTTTGATTCTTGCAGGATATTCAGATCGTGACATTTATAATCTGGATGAGACTGGATTATTCTTCCGTGCCTTGCCCACTAGCACTATTATGGAGAGAATAGATGATGCAAAAGGAAGGAAACAGGTCAAACAACAACTTACTATGGCCCTTTGCGGGAATGCCACTGGAGAGAAAGAAAAATAAATTATAATATGGAAGGCTCAAAAGCCTCATTGCTTTAAAAATCTTGATGTGACAAAAATAGGAGGTGATTTGGAAATATAACAGAAAGGCGCGGATGGCATCGACCATTTTTGAAAACCTGTTACCTGACTTTGAAAAAAATATGACCAAACAGGGTAGAAACATTATCCTTATTTTGGATAATGCTTCATGTCACTTGTATGATGCACAGCTGAAAAGTGTGAAACTTCAATTTCTCTCTCCTAACACGACATCCAAAATTCAGCCGTTAGATCAGGGAATTATTCATTGTTTCAAGCTGGAATACTGACGTTTTGTTTTACGAAAGCTCATTTCACTAACAGATTAGACCAAAAATGCGTCTGACATTGTGAAATCCATCAATGTATTTGATGCTATTCGATGGATGAAAAAAGCATCGGATAACGAAAAACGCAAAAAATGTCAATTGCTTCAGTACTTGTGGATTAAGCAATGTATCCATAGAAAAATCCATTGATGATGTCAGTGCTTTAGAACAGTGGTTCCCAAACTTTTTGTCTCGCGGAGCCCTTTTTAGAATGAATTTCTATGGCGGAGCCCCTGAAGCTTACCATGCCCTATGTTACAAGGTAAGGATTTTTAAGTGCATTTCTACCGAGCATAGGAAGTGAGAATGAATAGTAATCTAAACAATTGTGCATCGTCCCAGAAAAAAATTGTAATTTGGAACTTTTAGCGATACACTGAATTTATTTTCAATTACCATCAATACAGATGGAATTGTCAAAGTTTATATACTTAAAAAACTTCAAAACGCAAAACATCGTAACATTTTACATTATTTGAGTAACGAACAATAACGCATGAATGTTTAATGTGATTCGATTGTTTTGCACAAATATCTGAATTCGGGTCCTTTGATAGTAATGGCAGGCGAATGTTTGGTTCTGCATTTTGTTTTAATTTTAAAGTAAGATCGTTAACACTAAATGTACCAAGAATTTTACTCAAGTTTCATAAAAATATTTTAGATCAGAATTTTTATTTATCATTATCTACGTTACTACGAATCTTATTTCTGTTTGATTTTTATCTGTTATTTTATATAAAATTTCTGGTTCGAATCGAAATATTTTCATTTGTTATCACTGAATAACCGGTTGCGTATATGGGATGTTAACTTCATATGAGATATCAAATCAACGAGGACTTCGTGTTTCGCTGAAATTAAACTGTGTGTTTTTTTTTACATCGCTGAACACATTCAGTACACATTTAGAGTCATCCAAAGCCTTTCTATTCAGCTGTTAAAAAAATGTTGCTTAAAAGAGTTTTTCAAAACTGCAGGATGTCCCTGAATATTTATTTGTATTTTTATTTTTTAATCTGGTTTTGTTTGGATTCCTTTTTAACAAGTGGGATGTAATCGATATCATCGTTTTGCTCAGAATCAGACCAATACATATTTCATCTTAAACGAAGACACGTTTGGTAAATGCATCGGAAATTGCGACAGATTACCATTGCAATGATAGATACATTTATTTCATTTTGCTAAACATATTGGACAAATATGCAATTAACATTCACAATCTTCATTGACAGTTTAGAGTTATGGTTCTTCTAATATCACCTCTGTAGTTTCAACAATCGTGCAAACGCTATTCCTCGACAATACCATCTTACTTCGGTATGCAGTAGTAGGGGCGAATGCTGGCTTCCAATAATTTCACGTATAAGCTTACAAAGTTTGCTTTTAAGATTTCTTTCGTGAATATTGTTTTCTTGATTTTACATCGTTTGTTATTTTAATGGCATCATTCAAACTTTTCATAAGTTAAGAAGACATTTTCTCGGAGATAGCGTGTATCTAGTATAAAGAGTGCTATAGTGCTTTGCAATTTTGTTCAATTTTTGCAATGGCTCCTTTGCCCTTCATAATGAAAAAACTGAGGCTGTTTAACTTTCAAATCAGAATGGTTTATTTTGAAATGATGACGCAGCTGAGCATGAAACGTGGAGTTATTGGATAACGTTACACCTCAATTGACACTGAGAGGATGAGTTGAGAAATTCAAATATCCAATTTTTCATCCAGAAATACAATAGAATACAATTTCTTGCTTTCTCATATTAAATCTAGATTTTTTTTCCATTTATCGCATTTTTTTCATCGGAAAATTTAAAAACAGAGTGCTAGTAGAAATTAATATTTTTTAAAGAAAGTAGAATTTAGTTTGTAAAAAAACAAATAATCTGTTAAAATTTTTGGAAGAAAAAAGAAGGAAACAAAAACCTTGATTTAAATGTGTTTTTCGTTCAAATTTTCCTTATTTTCCTAAAGCGCGGAGGAGCCCCTGGAATGTTCACGCGGAGCCCCTAGGCCTCCGCGGAGCACACTTTGGGAACTTCTGCTTTAGAAGATGACGTGACCATCTAAAGTTGATTATGACCACAAATCACATGAATATGAGGAAGCTCTTGAGTGTTACAATGATTTATCCGAAGACTGGGAGAATCGTATTATAGAAAATCTCGACAAAAGTACGACATTCAAATTTTTATATTTAAAAATGAATGATACTACAATCGATATTTAAAAAAAAATCTATTTTAGAAGCTCATTCTGATTCAGAAGATGAACTTCCGCCAGTTAAAACTTCTATTTCATGTCAAGAAACGTTTGTTGAAATATTGATAGAAAGTTCGACACCTATTAGAACAGATACTAAAATAAATAATTTGTCTCAAGAAATCAAAGAATGATTGGAAACAAAAATTGTTAATGTGAAACTGTTAAAATCAACGCAATCTACAATTAATTCCTTCTTTAAAGCTGTATAGGCATGAAATATAATAAACTAATTAAAAAAATTTTTTTGTAATATATATTTCCCGAAACTTTGCTTTACCCATCCTCTTTATTCAGAGATCACCTCTCTGAAAGACCATTTTTTATGGTCTAATGGGTGATCTTCTTAGACAGGTTTCACTGTATTATTAATAGCTATACTTTTTTTCTGTTGGGGAGAAATATTAGTTTGAAGTATTATCGGGTCATTCCATACAATGTGAGCAAAAGTTTAAAAAAAGTTCTGGCCACATAGTAACAGACTTTATTTTAATTCAGTACATAGATTCAATTCATATGCAAATAGAATTATGCAAAATATCTTGACACGCAATAAAATATTTTGGAAGTTTTGGACATTTAAAAACTTGTGATATAGAACAGCATTTGTACAATTGTTCAAATTTCCAAGTTTGAAGTTTCATATTTTATAAAACTACTTAATTTGAAACATAAATTAAAAAAATATATATAATATTGTGATCTCTGGAAAATTATCTACTTATTAGGTGGTTAATTTTGAATTAGTTGTAAAATTTGAAATTTCTACAAAAAAAAAAAAAAAAAAAAATGTAAGAGTCAAAGAATTTAAAAACATCTTGAAATTCATGCCTGATGGATATTACATATGAAAATCACATTGCTAAAGTTTGAAATTTGTTTTTTACTTCCTTCATTTTCAAAATAGAAAGTTTAAACAAATGTGCAAAGTCACAATTTTTCCAGATATGAAGCCACGAAATATCTTAGGGAGAAAAATTCAGACATCAGCAATATTGCGTACGCATAAAGGTCAATGTATCTACGATATACCTGAAAAAAATCAAGGTTGTCTATGATACCTAACGTAACAGAGTTACGTTCCAAACTATGTTATTTTTTAAATTTTATGGGCCATTTCCATGGTGATTGCATGATCCATTAGTTTACAGTATATTTTTTCATCTCATAACGACTTATGTAACCCTCTTTCAAATGAAATATTTTTTCCTGCTTGCAAACACATCAAATTCTGGAAAAAGTTCTTAATTTAAAATTATTTAAATCATATAAATGGCACAAGTGGTCATTAAGTTACAATACTGCACTCCGTTTTCCTAAAACAAGAAGATGCGAATGTGATATAATATATGCTAATATCAATGAACAGGAGCTTCAAAATCTATTAAGGTAATATATATTCAAACACGAATAACATGCACCAAAAAAATCAATAAGAATAAAAACAGATCAAAATAATATTATCAAATTGAATAATATTTAAACTTATCTTCATTGAAGAAAATTTGTATATAAACATGTACTATTATAAAAAGCTTAAAGAAAGGAACATCATGCAACAGTTGGGCGGCAGATTACTGGGATCACTTTTGAGATATTTCTTCAATCTGATTAAATGTGTGTTGTTCGATCTGGAACTGGTACTGTAATATGTGTATTTTCAAGTGGTATGTAACAAAGATTTTCTGTAATGAGCCGCGGAAAATGTAATGAAGGTCCATGTGGACTCATAAACTTAAGAAAATCCCGCTTAATTGGTGAAATATGAGACACAATAAGACATAAATGTTTGTCATATACACAATAAACAAATGAAGAACAGGAAATTAGTTCATGGGTTGCAACAAAACTCGTTTTCATGTTTTTTTAGTTTTCTTCCAGATTATTTTCTTTTTTTGCTAATGATTGTGATAAATGTTCCCAAACTTTAAAATAGACGGTTTTATCTTTAATGTCAAATAATTTAAAAATTTTAAGTGCTTTCTTTCACGTTCAAACAAGTAGTAAAGATATTAGATTTACCCTGAAAATTTATCATTATTTTTTTTTCTCACTAAGGAATAAAAAGAAAATTACTAAGTTGCGAAAAGCCATTACTTATTATTCAATCTCTTATAAAAATTATTTACATTGCCTTTCAATTCCTTAGGCTAACAACCAAAATTGAAATTTCAAATATATAGACAAATATCACGATTTTCTATTAACTTTTAATGAAACTTTTAATACTTAAATAAGCAGTCCTGAAATCTATTATTTAAATTTATTCATAAATAAATATTATCTAATTATAAGCTGATATTCATTAAAATCTGTGACATGTCAGCCACAACTTTTTTACTTAGTTTGTATGGAACGACTATAGCAACTTATTACCTAAATATGCAGGAAAATGTTTCATATTTCTAGCTTTTAGAATTTGTAAAGAATGTACATCAATATGCAAAAAATGCATTGGGAGAAAAAAATTCTAAAAGGATTTGTACATGTACGCATGGTATGATTTGTTTACGAACTTAAAGTCACTGTTTAGGGATTTATATATTGGGAAAATTTTATAAATTAGTTATATTCAGAGATATGTTATGTCTGAGTATGTTATAAATTTTAATCACAAAATTGAAAATTATGAAATTTGAAGCATTTTATATCACTTCTGCCCAGGGCTTAATTTCTAACAAAAAAAGTACCGGAGCCCTAATATTCTGTGGTACCGGTACAACAACCGTACCGTCCCCCCCCCCCTGTCACTCCAATCTGCATATTTATATTTCGTACATTATTTGCAGAATTTAAGGCAGTTTTTTTTTTCTTTAGCAAAATAAAAATTTTAAATATGTTTATCAGCATGTACTTAGCTGTCAACTATACCCCTTTTTAGTTACCACTCCTTCTGAATAGTAATCTTTACCTAATTTTAAAGTTAATTAACTGCACAATTCTGCGATTACATATTGTAAGGATTATGATTAGGAAATAGTATTAACACTAAAAAAGGATAGTTCGCCGCTATGGATTTTTAAGAAAAAATAAATGAAATTTACAGAAATTAATATTTATATGCTGAAGAATGGAACAATGTTTTACAATTTGCATATCTTAAACTATAATCGATTCTTCCGCATAAAAATCTTTTGTGGTGAATCCCTGAAAATCAGATTAAATTAAAGATATTTGACACCGTTATCGGAAAGAACCGATGCTTTTACAGAAAAAAGGTAGACGCTGCTCGATTGCCTTCTATCAGAATAACAATAACATGGCAATTACATCTACTTACAAATGAAAGTGACTTTGTAAATGTGCAGAGCAGAGCCTTAGCCTGTGTACCATTCATGATACAAAATAAATAGAAAAATGACTAACGTGATTTTTATACTCGTAAGCAACAGAAGACAAAAAACCTCAAACAAACAAAACCTCAAGCTGATGCTCTTCGGCTAAAACAGAAAATATCCTTTTCAGGTTAAATATCTACAAAAAAAAAAAAAATATTCTACTGCCACAAAAGAAAATCGAATTCAAAGCAAATTCATTGTTCAGTTTCTTGAGTGGCGCCGTATCAACATGCCATCTCCAACATAAATTTGAAATGGAAAAACAAGATTTCTGTTTCCCCTTCATTTTGATCAAAATAGCATTAAAATGATTTGAAATAGATTATAATAAGTACTTTTAAGAAGCATTGTGAATGGATAATACTTAAGCAAAAAAGACGCCCGTCTGACATTGGTCTAAAGGAGGAAAAGGTTTTTTTATTTATTTTTCTATACATGAATAAATAAAATTTTAGTTGTTATACAGATTGAGCTCGAGTCAGTCCAAACCCAAAAACTGATATAAAAATTGAGTCCGTTTTATCTCCCTTTTTTATGTATGCGACACATTACGTCACATATAAGTGTTTTGATAAAAAATATTGCAAAAGCTTGGAAATGGGAAGGAAAGGAAAATGTAATTTAGACTTCGGTTTTTCGGAAGCGCTATTGCACTGGGCTCCGGAGCCCTGTATTTATGAGCTCCGGTGAATTCCGACCAATATTTGAATATTTACTAAAAACAGAGAAGTACCGGAGCCGGGCTCCGGTGGGCTCCGTCGCAAATTAAGCCCTGCTTCTGCCACAAAGAGGGACAAACTAAGAAAAGAAATGTTATGACTGAATGAATGATGTAACAACAAATGTCATAATGAGGATGGAGGGTGAGGTACTATGATGCAGTTTTTCTTTGTGTTTGAGGATTTGAACTGTTTATTAAGTTAGATAAAACAAAGAAGTATTCACAAAATAAATTTGGTACAATTTTATGCATTGTAGAAAAAGACAAACGTTTCTTAATTTATTAAAATATATTATAAATACGAAAGAAAATATACAATTATCCCTTCCGAGTTTCCGACGATTTCGGCTTTTTAAAAAACCTCAGAAACTGATATATTTTCGATATTTAACAAAGCATTTATAAAAACAAAGTTTCTTTTAGTACCATAGAACTCCGGAAACGTTTCCGAGTAGTTTTTACTGTGTAGTGATTCGTTTTCTGCAACTGGAGTTTCCGTATTTAGAAAGCTGTCATTTCTTAAACATTTTCAGATGCGTAACTGAATTTATACATGCAAGAGTAATAAAATAATTGTAATTTTAATGCTAAGGTTAAGGCTGTTAATTTATTACCTTCGTCTGTAAAATATGTTTGATGAACATGAAAGTGTTTACTTGAGAATTCATAGCATCAGAAAAATCTGTATTTCAGGTTGAGAAAATTGATTGATACACTATAAAAATCACACGGAAACGTTTCCGTAAATCACTGACAGAGAAAACAAATTATTTTTTTTAAATATGTTTCTTTAAATCTTGAAAATATATTGGTTTCTGAAGTTTCTAAAGATTAAGAAGTCTTTTGTAATTGTGGGTAACTTTGAAGAGTTTGTTGTATATATTATTTCAAGGTTATGTTAAATTTTTCAATTTTAAGAAAAATTTTTTACGGTGTAGTTATCGTGTTATTTATTCTTTAAATAATACAGTGTGGTGATAATTAAACTTCCCCTGTTAACAGCATCCTACAGCGCAAACGGGTGAACGGAATGCAACGAAATTTGGTATAAAGACTATACACCAGATGCGCTCACCGACCTTCGAAAAATAAATTTTAGTTCCAAAATGTCCACCAGAGGGCGCTTTTTTCCAGAAAAACATTAAATTTAACTTAATAAACGGCCAAAACAGAATCCATAAACAATATTAACATTTATTGACTATTTTTTTATCATAACGTTGTCATCGAAACACATTGAGTAAATGTAAGGAAAAAATAACAGTATGCTGTTTTAGAAAAAAAAAGTTCAGTTTGTCGAAACAAGAACTTGTTAGGACGAATTTGAACAAGAGGAGCAGTTGTTAATAGTGCACAGGGCGATGTAGGGAAAGATGCTCCATATGACCACCCTCATTCACCTGCAAAATTTCAAGTCGATGGACAGTTGTTCAACAAGAGATCGTAACTGATCAGTTGTAAGGCTTCGCACATGAGTGTCATGGAGTTCTTTAAGTCATTCAACTTCGCAACATCTCCACGATACACCAGACTTTTTAAATTGCCCCATAACTAGAAATCGCACGGATTTAGATCCGGCGAACGTGGTGGCCATGGATTACGAAAGAAGCGACTAATAACACGTTCGTATGATGTGAAGTGTTGGAGCAATAAGCGCCTTCACGGACTCATGAATATGTGGGGCTCAACATCATGCATGAAAATGGTCGATGCAAGGAACCACCTTTGACGTAGTTGCGCACTAAAAGCGTTTGCAGCATGTCATGGTACTGACGGTCCATAATGGAACACGTGACAGGATCATCTCCAGTTATTTCCTCAAAGAAGAATGGCCCAGAGATGAATGTCGCCGTGAATCCACACCAGATAGGCACCTTTGGAGAATTTAGGGGAATTTCAGTGTGCACCCGCGGATTTTCCTGAGTCCAAATGCGGCAATTGTGTGTGGACTGTCCCAGCGAGGTAGAAAAGTACCACGTCCCTCCACAGAATGTTCCAAGGCCATGACAGATCAACAGTGATTCTGTTGAGAAAACTGACTGCGAATGAGAGACCTTTTGGCTTGTCCCTATTAAACAGCTCTTCGGTATGGTGGATCTTGTATGGGAAGTAGTGCATTGTGTTTCTGAGCACTTTTCGGACGGTGCTGTTAGAATAGCCTGTGTGTTGAGAAACTGCACGTGCGCTACTGCCTCCAAACTCTGATATCTGTAACTGTGCGGCAACAGCTGTCTTGACGGCATCAACAAGTACCAGTGTGACAGGTTTACGGCCTCTTTCAGGTTGAATTCTCTATTTCCCCATCTCTTCAAATATCTTAATCATGGCCCGGATACCTTTAGTAGATATTGATCCACGCCGTAGGTTCTTTATACGACGTAATTCAAGAACTGCAGCAAAAGCATTCCCCTTGTTTTCGTAAAACAGTTTCACCAACAACGCACATTCGACTAAAGATACCGTTATCATTACAGCTGGAAACATCGGCATAAAACATGTCAACGTCTGCAAACGTTTTATACCTTAACCTGTTTTACCTAAAGCTTCCTCTTCTCCGCAAGCATACAAATCTCGATATTTTTCCCCCCTAGAACTGACAGTTTTTTCCGGTTTACATTTTCTTACTCATAATTCTTGTTCTGGATTGTTAATATTGTTTCTGTATACCGTTTTGGTAGTTTATTGTGTTAAATTTAATGTTTTTTTCCGGAAAAGGCGCCCTCTGGTGGATATTTTGGATTTTTTTTTATTTCGAAATTCCGTGAGCGCATCTCGTGTATAGTCCATATACCAAATTTCACTGCATTCCGTTCACCCGTTTGCGCTGTAGGATGTTGTTTATAGGGGAAGTTTAATTGCAACCACCCTGCATATTCATTCATTAATATTCATCATATTCATTAATTTATTCATATAAAATATTTCATTCCCAGTTAAGCAGAATAATGAAAATTTCTATGATTTTTAATCTAGTAAAAGTATCTTTATATTAGTTTCTTAATACGTTTTTATGCTCAAAATTTTATATCAAATGCATTTTCTCTGCAGAATTAAGTTAATTTGAAACAGAGTTCTTAAGAAAGTAATCCGAAAAGAAAACAACACTGTCCTTGAAGGAAGGTAATTATCGTCGCGGGAAATTAGCGTTGAAACTATTTCAACTAAAAATTTTTATGAGCTTGATGAGTTAAAAAAAAAGAAATATATATCATTTAAATTTACATATTAATGTCTCTTAAGTTTCAAAAATAGTTTTTTCTATAAAAATTCTACTTTCACATATGCTTTCGAGACTGAAGTTTTAAAAATCATAAATTAAAAGTGAAACATATTTTTAAAATTCCATTTTTTACTTCACATACTAGTCATATGTACGTATAGTTAAAATTAGTTTAATTTTATATAAAGATTTTGATGATTTCTCCAATTTTAATAAAAAATGTGTATTGTAAATTTCAGTTTTGAGACACTTTAATGAGGAATATATATTGCATAATTTATTAATTATAAAAATTGAAAATAGTAATATCTAAAATTATTATTCTTGTATAAAAAATTAGTAACAAATAAATTTTTAAACCCCCTGATTGTTATTCATTCTTTGTATCCAAAACAGTGACATCTTTTTTACTCTAAGCATTTTCCATCAACTGAATTTTACGAAAAATACTATTGGTTTAATATTTTAGATGTTTAAAATTCATTGCGATATACCATTATAATTTTCCTTTAGATATATGTAATAGTGTGTGTGTGTGTTTCGGGGGGAGAGGGGGTATTTCGACACATATGGGATTAATTTTCATTAAACATTGTGACATTATGTCATTATTTGAAAACAAATGAAAATCTATTTATTTTTTAAGCTAAAATAAAATGATAGAATAATACGAAATATGAATAAAAATTATAAGATAATAATAATTAGCAGTGAATCCAAAAACTTATATGTTCATTGGTGCGCCTAATTTTTATTAAATCTGTCACAAGCTACGGAAATAATAATAATAATAATAATAATAATAATAATAATAACTTATTGTTTATTTCTCCGACGGTACCAAACTATTCTATGCAAAAAATATAGATGTAGTTGTTATGTTACGATTGATAAAAAAAGTTTTGGGATTTTATATATTTTTAAAGATTACTTAACTTAAAGGGAATAACGTAAAATGCATTATCAAAATATGCTCAAAGTAGAAAATAATAATTAAAAGTAGAATATAATAGTAGCAAAGCAAAGTAGAAAATAATAATTAAAATAAATATTAATAAATTAAGACACCAACTATAAAAATGATATCTTTTTTTCTTATTTTATTTTCTAAGTAAAGTAGCTGATATTATAAATATCAAAGGAAACATTTTTTGATTTTTAATTTTTGGCTTCAAATTTTGCTTCATATTCCTTTATCGGGGAAGGGGATTCCATATAACTAAAAATATATACATAAATGTAACATAAATTAAATATTCTATTTAACATACCTGTTCAGTCGATTGTTAAAATGTTAGCACTAGCAGTAGATTTGTAAGTAGTAGGAATTGGATAGGCAGATATTTATTCACAGGAAATCATAATGCCTAAGAACATCCTAATGATAATGTTTTTCGAAGCTTGTGATTCAGAAGACATCATTTAAATCAAAGTCTCCACAAAAAATTATACTTAAGCATTATCTTGATAAAAGTATTGACTGAAAACTGTTTTTTAATTCGAAACAAAAGAAAATATCATTTATTTGAAAGGTATTGAAATCTCAAAATTGCCATTTACTAATTTTTGTAATCTTCACATATAGGATTATTTATCAATATATCGATATATATTGATATTTCTTAACTATCGCAATAACAATATCTAAACATTGACTCTGTTGATATATCCCAATAAAATAACAGTGTTAACAAACACTACAATTACGAACACGAGCACCGAAAAAAATATCGCAAAATATCTCAAAACCCACTAAAATAATAATATTTTGCAGAGTCCAGGGAAAAAAAAAATCTATTCCAATGTCTTCAACCTCCAGCCTTATCCAAAACAGAAAATGTACATTGACATCTATAATTTTTGCCTTTCCGCTGATTATCTGCAATAGAAATTATACCAATAATTGCAATACATCCATCCCTTCGCTGTAAACCTAGAGTACGTTAGACTCTCAGCGTAATACTGAATAACACTTATCGTCCTTAGTTATCTCATAACTGTGATTGGCATATACATATTCCAATAACTCCTGATAACTGATACATCATGAATAGTCACCCATGAGCATTAGTTATTCATTTTCGCGTTTGATACGGAAGATAGCTCGATATCATCGAATTTACACTAAGCTGATAAATTGCTTGGCTTGCAAGCAACCAATCAGAGTCCTCTAATGGGAAAGATTCCCCTTTTGTTTATAGCCAAGTTTGTGAAAAGCCCGAGACCGAAACTGTCGTTCACTGTGATGATTGATTGCTTTTAAAAAGAGCTTCCCAGCCAGTAATGCTTATTCATATTGACTTTCTTCTTTATCGTCCGTCATATTTTCGTTAGAGCGAAGTTTTCTGTAGTGAATTTAATACATCCTGTCTTGATATTTTTCAGCTATGAATATTTATCAAAACACAAAATTTAAATTAGTATAAAACTATTCTCAGGTGTGATTTGAGTATTTATATTTAAAAAAAAAAAAAAAAAAAAAGGTTTCAATGTTTTTTCTTGTAGTAAATAGGTAGGAAGATATAAATAATCAAGAATGAATTGATTCCTATAGAAAGAATGAAAAGCAACATTTCTCTTGCATCTATCATCCACTGAAACCTATTTCATAACAAGTATATTAGTACTTGTGGCATTAAATTAATTTAAGTTTTTTCTGGGATTCCTCTGTTCCTGTGTTAATTAAAATAAAATCGTCAATGTCCTAAATTTAAGAATGTTTTATTTTTTGTATTTTATAATTTTGTCAGTTATTCGCAAAGTAGTTAAATAGTTAAAATGTCACTGATAAATAATGCATAGATTAGGAAGAATAGGAAGCATACTATTTTTGAAGGAAAATACTTTGCAACAAACGGCATAAGTGCAAACAGATATGAAACTAGGGTGTAAAAAAATAAAAAAAATCCGATTTTTTTATTTAAATCAGATTTTTTTTATTTAAATCGGATTTTTATGATTTTTTTCCCCAGCGTTCAAATACGGAATAGCTAACAAGAGTTTTAGGTTTCCAAAACAATTAAACCACTAATTGCTAACATAATCTATGTTTTTACACTTTAATTAATAAAATTGTTAGTTAGTAATTACAGAAATTATAAAAACTACAAATTAGTAGTTTCATTAGGTAGTATCATACAATAATGTTATATTCATTAATATTGTAATAATTATGTAAAACTTTATAAATACTAGTGATATTTATAATTTATTAAAATTATTAACTGCATTTTATATTAAATAGTTAACACTACTTCAAATTAATAATTATTAAACAATTAATTCTCTAATTAGGAACATATTATACATTTTTAAGACTTAATTATTAAAATGATAATAATGTAGTATTCATTTTAGAAAGGAAAAGGGACAGGATGCTAGTTCCAAAAAAGGGCACTATTTCATGAGGAAATATATTAGTAATGATATAAGGGAAAAAAAGAATAATTTTTAGTATTATGAATAAAGTGTCCTTAATGTTTAATAATTTTATGAATAACAAATTGAAAAATACAATTAAATAACATATTTTAATAATATCCTGTATTTTCTAAAGAAATAAATTTCTATGTTTTTGCGAGATCTTGGCCACATGAATTTAGAAATACTGTTGAATGGGGTAGTTTTTTACAAGAAATCTCTGGCTACAACTACAGGTGAATTTCAACTATTTTTTTTAAGGCACGGTGCATTTTGCCAATTTCAAAAGGGGCATGGTGCGGCACCATTTAAAAAAGTCCCAGAAGAAATAGTACAAGTAATTACAGGATTAATAAAAACTGCAAATAAGTAATTCATTAGTTAGTAACACAAATAACAAAACTAACAAATATTATTTGCAGCTCGTTTTGCATTTGTATTTAGGAAAATTACTGTAAACCACCAAAATCTAAACTTACACACATGTATGTATATGATAACCAAAAGAATTATGAAAATGAGTTAAACCCATTCATATAGGATAAAGTTAGCCACTTATATCTGAAATCCTCAAAATATTTAAGTAACAGCATTATAACCTTTCAGTGTGGATTATTAGCTTTCAATGGTTCATTTTTTTTTCTTTTTAAGAAAAATTTTGCTGCATTTTCAATCCCTAATCATTATTTTTTATTTAGTATTATGTGAGTTAGAAAGTTAAAAACATTTATTCAACCTATACCGAAGAAGTTCTTGGTGAGCTTAGCATTTTTATACCAATTATTTCTTTTTCTCTTATGCATTCATTTACAATTTAGCTTTGAAAAGATGTCGTTCTTTCATTCTTCTTTAACTTGAGATTGCTACTAATTACTATTTATTCTTTTACATGTAGAAATGTATTACACTTGCTATGTGTAATTTTATATAAAATGATGCATAAATTGATTACCTAAAGGAATTTATGACATTGCAAATTATATTAGATCTAAATATCATTTTTAAATTAAACTGTTTTAATTTGGATAAAAATTTAAAAACAATGCTTTTTTATAAACTCAATTGTTTTTAATTTTTTACAATACTCATGAATTAAGCTTGGAAACAATTATTTAAAGCTCTTTTTTTTTGTTTATTCATAAGTCAAAATACCTGTAGAAACTTTCAAATTATGTTTATGTTAGATTTTAATATATTTTTTGACATTTTAAACATTTAGAAAATTTTTGATTTAAATCAGTGATTTTTTTAAAAAAAATCAGTTGATTAAAATCATGATTTTAATCGGTGATTTAAATCAACTGATTAAAATCGTTGACACCCTATATGAAACATTGGTCTCTTTTCTAAAATATTTTTTTATAAATATATATACAGTGGGTGATCGGTTAATGAACTTAATCCGTTCCCAAACAGTGTTCGCTATCCGAATTGTTGGTTAGCCGAACATAGATTTAGAATAGATTTGTATGAGAATTCAATGAATAAGTATAATTTGAAAGGATTACAAATGAATAAGTATAATTTGAAGGGAATACATGAAGGCATTAATTATATAAGTCAGAGAAATTGTACCTAAATTTTCTTGATTTTTATATATATATATCGACATATTTAGTTATTTATACTTATGTCATCACAGAAATATGCAAACATATAGAGGTGTACATATTTAAAAGACCCTACTTCAAAGTTGTATACAGACGAAACTATTGTTCTTAAAATTGTGGAATTTTGTGGAAGAGATAATAAAGGGATGTGAATTTGTTTAAACGAAAAAAAAAAAGTTCAAAATTTCCCCATAGGGTTTTTTTTTAATGAAATACACATTTAGCATACATTTAGGATATTTGAGAATGTTTACTTATTAACTATACGGGTTCTTAAAGACAGCATTTCCCGAAACACACTGCGGTCAACTGTGTAACATGCTATTTTGCGAATCCAATATGATATCTGAACATGATGACCATTATGTGGAACATGTTTGGTTGTAATAAACATGTTTGATTGTAATTTGGTTGCCTGCCTTTTTTTCCCTCTGCGAATAATCTTATGTGAGTAAAGAAAGTAGTAAAATGAAGGAATGTTTTTTTTTTAGAAGGAGTGATCGGTTACTTATTTTTCTTCTGTTTGAGTTCGGACCTGATAACGGTTCCTCTAGCCGTGATGCATCGACGATTCTTCAAATAATAAAAGTGGATAGAATCTTATCGTATGTCTGTATAGCATGTGTTACTGCTATTTTTTATTCAACTGGTAATTGTGTTAAAAGTTGTCGTATTCGATGCTAAAAAAAAATCTAAATGCTCTACTTCTTTTTACTTGTGCCTCCACACTCCCCAAAGGAAAAAAAAAATGATTATAATTTTCTCCAGTAAGAGCATATAATAAACGTTGATTGTATGTGTTTCATCATAAAAAAAGTACATCTAAAAGAATAAGAGTTGTACTCTACGACAATGCTCTATGTTTTCAAGAGAATTTTTCTCATACATAAACATTTTTCAAGGAATGATTTGTCATCTGTATATTTCCTGTCTATACTGCGTCCATCATTTCTGTTCTTTCAGGTCAATAAAGGTAATGCTTTTGCTTTTATTTTTTGTTCCTGATTATCAAATATATGAAAAGTACAGAATTATTTTTATTAATGACTGTTATGTCAAAGTGGTCTTTTGTGGCCACAACAAAATGTTATAACACTATACGATTGATCCTAAAAAAATGATTTCTGGATTATTAATTGGCAATATTAAAAATAACTTTATAATATTATTCTTTCACCTCCTATCTCCAAACACAACATCTGGCTTCCATAATTGCGGTTAAATAATGAAGTTAGACCTTTTTGAGGTTATTCTGATACTTTATTCGGTACTTTCGTTAACAAGAGTGCAGATTTAAACTTCATTTGATATATCATAAATCCAATTTAAGTGTAATAACACTCCCTTCTTTTTACAGTGTACGGAAACTTTCAACATTTCTCATAGATTTGAGCTGTGTCGGCTTAAATGACACATTGTTTATTGATTGCTATGATATGTATATGTCGTAGGCTAATTGAGAAATAAGGCTGATTGCAAACAGCATAGGCTCTTTGCAAAGAGCCGGACTAATTGGAGAATCCTCTCCCTTTTTCTAATTAGCTTGATATTTTTCAGGCTTATTGCAAAGAGCCTAGAAAGCATTAAGCTAATTGAAAAATGACCCGATCCGAGGAAGGCAAAATAATTTTCGTTGACGCGTAACCCGACCCGACCCTAAAAATTCCATTTGCAAAACGAATTGAAATCTGACCCAAACCAAATCTGAATCCGACAAAAATATTCCAAAGAACCGTAACCCTATCCGAGGATGACAAAATAATTTCCGTTGGCGTGCAACCCGATCCGAACATGAAAGTTCTACTTTAAGTTAACGCGAACAGTACCCGAAATAAAAATACACCAGTCCGTACCCCAATACGAGCAAGGGAAATTAATTTCCGTTTACACGCAATATGATCAGAATCTGAAAATTCCATTTGAAGCCAACCTGAAACCCGACCAGAACCCGATCTGAAAACGACAAAATTATTTTAAAGAACCGTAACCCGGTCCGATCAAGACAAAATTATTTCCGTAGACACGCAACCGGATCAGAACTTAAAGGTTCCATTTGAAGTCAACCCGAAAACTGACCACAACCAGGTTTCGGATTGAGTTCCATTAGAACTTTCCGGATCGAATCCTGTTGCCGGTCGACGGAAATTATATTGTTTTGCTTGCAACGGGTTATAGTTCTTTGGAATATTTTCGTCGGGTTAAGATTTTGTTCGGGTCGGGTTTCAGGTTGACTTCAAGTGGAATTTTTAGGTTCTGGTCGCGTTGCGTGTCCACGGAAACTAATTTGTCTTGTTCGGATCCGGTTATGGATGTTTGCAATATTTTTATCGGGTTCAGATTTGGTTCATGTAAGATTTCAGGTTTTTTTTAATAACATTTTTATGTTCGGGTGCGTGTCCAAGGAAATCATTTTGTTTTGCTCGGATCGGGTTATGGTTCTTTAGTTTTTTTTTTTTTTTTTTTTTTTTTTGTCGGTTATCATATTTGGTTCGGGACATATTTCGGATTTTTTTCAAGCAAAATTTTTAGGTTCGAATCGGGTTGCGTGTCCACGGAATTTATTTTGTCTTGCTGGGATTGGGTTATGGTTCTATAGAATTTTTTTGTCGGTTATCATATTTGGTTCCGGCACATTTTGGATTTTTTTCAAACAAAATTTTTTAGGTTCGGATCGTGTTGTGTGTCCACGGAAATTATTTTGTCTCGCTCGGATCGGATTATGTTTCTTTGGAATATTTTTGTCGGGTTCAGATTTGGCTCATGTCAGATTTCGGGTTATTTCTTATAGAATTTTTAGGTTCGGATCTGGTTGCTTATTCACGGAAATTATTTTGTCTTGGTCGGATCGGGTTATGGTTCTTCGGAATATTTTTATCGGGTTCAGATTTGGTTCATGTCAGATTTAAGGTTTTCTTCAAATGACATTTTTAGGTTCGGTTCGGGTTGCGTGTCCAAGGAAATTATTTTGTTTTGCTAGGATCGGGTTATGGTTCTTTAGAATATTTATGTCACTTATCATATTTGGTTCGGGTCATATTTCGGAATTTTTCAAACAAATATTTTAGTTTCGGATCGGTTGCGTGTCCACGGAAATTATTTTATCTTGCTCGGATCGGATTATGATTCTTTGGAATATATTTGTCGGATTCAGATTTGGTTCATTTCAGATTTCGGGATTTTTCTAATGGAATTTTTAGGTTCGGGAATGGTTGCGTGTTCACGGAAATTATTTTATCTTACTCTGATCGGGTTACGGTGCTTTAGAATATTTCTGTTCGTTATCAGATTTGGTTCGGGTCAGATTTTAGGTTTTTTCAAATGGAACTTATAGTTTCGGGTCGGGTTGCATGTAGACTGAAATTATTTTGTCTTGCTTGGATCGGGGTACGGTCTGTTGTAATTTATTTTTCAAGTTCGGGTCGGGTTATGGATTAATAAGCCTAAAAAAATCACCCTGGTTGGATAATATGTGGCCATTTTTCAATTAACCTAACGCTTTCTAGGCCATTTGCAATAAGTCTGAAAAATATCAGGCTAATTTTAAAAAGGGAGATGATTCTCCAATTAGCCCGGATCTTTGCAAAGAGACTGATTTCTCAATTAGCCTACGACATATATAACTACCAGTCATGAGTCATGATTGAATCAAGACGTGAATGCAAATTATACAGTAAGCAATGCATATATGACGCTTTTCAGGGATAATTTTTAGTTTGAAACCCCAGAAGTGTTTCGAATACTCTTTGAAAATGTTCTAGTGTAACTCGTGATCATTCACAAAAATCGTTATAGAAGATAAATCGAGGTATGTATACCTAAAATATTTTTTAATTATATAAAATTCGTATAATTAGAAAATCATTCACTGTTGTAGATGAATTAATTACATTTTATTGGATATGAAGTTTTGTTCAGAGGCACAGAGCACCAACTCAGGCCACGCGTATAATTACGAGTATAATTAATTTATAATTTTGCATGTTTATGTATGTATTAATTACATTAAAAAATTTTGTATATTTTCGTTACCAGCTGAAAGTAGGAAGATTACCGAAATCCGATTTCGGTCTTAAAAACATGTTTCGGTCGATCCTTAGAAATAATATTCTTATTGTATAATTTTCCATTTTCGAGGCCCACTGGAAAATGTGGTCTGTTACATTACATTGTGATTAATTTTATGTAGCTATTTATGTGTTAACAATTTTTGAACCTATTACATTTTTCGCGATGTAATAGTTTTTTTTCTTCTCTTCACCACTTTCACAAAAAAAAATCTTGATTTCTCATAAACCAAAATTACACCGAAGTTGTTTTTGAAGCAATAGTGTACAAAAGTTATTTAGATTTTTTCTCGTCAATTTCTGTGCAGCATTAAGCAAAGTCTGTAACATTAACTGCAAATGGAAAATGATGAGGAAAACGAAATTTTGCTACTCTGTTAAAAAATATTTTGTGAAATTACCGAGGATCTATTGGCAAGGGATTATCTTAAGTCTTATGTAAAAATACAGCGATAAGAAAAACAGAGATTCTGTTAAATAAAAGAGAAATTAGTCGGTAAATTTACAGTAGACTCCGTAAATTTATTTATTTTATATGATAACAAATTATTTTAGTTTTCAAAATTAGTGAATTTTAGAACTTCAAAGAACAAGAATTTTTCGAAAGAATTTGAACAGTTGTATCATTTAGCTTTTACGCAATTTATTTCTTTTCTAGCCGGTCCAGGATTTGAACCAGATATCTCTGGGTTGGGAATGGACACCTTTCTGAATGCGATATAGGGGCTGTTATTATTGTATGTATACAGAGGATGTCTTTTATGATTCAGTGGGGAAAAATCTATTGTACTTGTGCTTTTCAAAGATTTCGCTGAAAGTATATTCATTAGAAAATTCGTAAAAGGTTTATTTTAATTTATTTTAGACCGATACATAACACTTATTTAGTATATACAAAAAAAGATTCAATCAATTTTAATTTTTTAGTGTACGTAATTATGTAATAAAAAATTTAAATGTATTTTTTAAATAAAAAATTAAATCTAATTAATTTTTTACAACAATAATGTTTTGAAGAATTTTTCGAAATTGACACACACTATTTTTTTAACACGCTAATATTTTTTAAAAGAAGTTAAAATAGACAAGGAGAAAAATAAACGGAAAAAAGTAATTTATTTTTTAAAAGTGACTCTTTATGTTTTCATTATTTTCTTCATTTTGTGTAATATGTTTTTAGAAGATATATATATATATATATATTTATAATACGTTTACCAATGAAATAATAATAATAATACCATTGAAATAATAATAATAATAATAATAATAATAATAATAATCTATTTATATAAAATCCAAGTCTCTGTGTGTCCCTCACGAGTCCGGTAGGACCACCTCATTGAAATGGGTAATTTTTGAAAAATACTAATGCAGGGTTACCACAGTAGCGCCAAATGTTGGCAACTTGGCGATAGCTGGCTGATTTGGTGAAATTCCCATTTGAAACTATTAATCTTTCATAAAGGAGGTCACCAAAATTTAATTTAAACTCCGCTCTTTTAAGATATTTTTTCAAAATCTATGGGTGAGAATTTAAAGTACATCTTTACATCTTCCTCCCGATGCTACTAATAAAATAACCGCCAATAGACGACGCTGTACTGTATGAGCTCCTAACTGCGCGACTTTAATGTGCTTTAGGTACTTTTCCAGTATAGGTGCCTTGGCGAAAAAGGAAATTTGGCAACATTTTCCGGGAACCTATCCACTGTTGCCCCACCAGTGGCTGAGAGGTTCTGCTCTCGAAGCAGAGGTTCTGCTCTCGAAGCTCCTAATCGTTCGGAGTTTTCGTGGTTTTCTTCGAACCGTGGATTTCCATGCGTTAATACGGATTAGGTTCCCTTAGAAAGACCCCCACGGAAGGCACTCCCCCTCGGGCCTATATCCCTCGTGTAGATAATTGGCCGTCAAAAATCAACCCAACCCAACCTATCCACTGTTTCATTTTATATACACACGCATTTTTTTTTCGATATTTATACGATTAAAAAAGCCGTTTCTCTAATTTTATACAGAAACAGATGCAATTTGTACATAAAAACATGAATAATATACATATAAAATAAACATATACTAAAAAAAAAACGCTCATCAAGTTTGTTTTCATAGCTGTTTATATGATTTGACAACAAATCTCAATATTTTTCCGTTATACGGACACCATGCCAAAATGTATGCGGTACTTTTCCGTTATACGGACAGCATTGTCGCCAAGCGCAATAGTTGGTGCAAAATGAAAATCACGTAAATTGAAACATTTGAAAAATAAAAGAAAAAACATTCTCGATAGTAAAGTGGGCATTTTAAAAATATAACATTTGAAAATTACAAACTTTTACGAACTATTTTATTAAATCACAAATATATACTTAAAATAAATGTTATAACAAATAACTGTTATACAATAAAGTAATAAAATAAAAAATCATATTAAACTGGGTACAGATGTCATATTCGCCCCATATTGGCGCGATTTTTTCCGTTGCCAATTTGGCGAAAACATCAACAGCATAAACAACATAATCCGGGTTACCACATCAAGCAAAATAACGACACTTTGGCGCAAGTTAAGTACCCTTTGCCTATATGATTTGGCGTCAGAAAAAAATCGCGCCAATATGGGGCGAATATGACATCTGTTCCTTAAACTGCTGCCATAAAATTATAAATATCTTTCAGCATTGCAGTAAACATTTTATTTTTTGAATGAAGGCGTCGCCACATAAAATCTATGAGATACGACTCTAAATGATGACTCCCCGATGTCTTTTGTTGCGCCATTTTGCGATGCCCCATAATCTCTCAACATTTGGAGTATGACATCCAGTATTAGGGTCGACAAAATTGTATTTGTGATTTACTGTGAAATGATCATAACCAGCAATTAGCAGTTCCTCTGTTTTATATCCTTTCCAGCAATCTGTATAAATAATACAAGACTTTCATCTACTTCTATAATTTTATTAGGTCCACCGATTTTTCTATGGCACAGATTTTCACAGATCTTATGGTGCGATTTTTTTTTCTGACGCCAATGTCATATACGCAACTGACACCAAAGTGTCGTTATTTTGCTTGATGTGGTAACCCGGATTATGTTATTTATGCTGTTGAAGTTTTCGCCAAATTGGCAACCGAAAAAAATCGCTCCAATATGGGGCGAATATGACATCTGTGCCTTTTCTATTTGGTCGTGAACATAAAGCATTTGCACAAACCTCTCGAATAACTATTCCATTCCACTGTTGTGTTGTGGTTCATATCAAGTTGCAGCTCACAAAACTCAATCGATGTCAACTCTTTGCACGATAAATATATAATCCTCAAAGCATTAAGAAAAGACACCCGCGATCCTTTAAACCAAGTTTTTTGTCGTATTCCTACGCTTTCTTCGCATGATCGTAAGCTACAACTCAATTTCGGATTTCCAGAACTCATCCATAATTTCATTTCATGATTTTTTGAACACAGTCTTTTATTATGCAGAATTCCAAATTCCTGAAACAGTTTTATCACAAATTTCTCATCATCTGGTAATTGCCAAATGATAAAATCCATCTCAGCAGTAAAAGTAAACTACAACTTTATAAAAAAAAAGCATTTTTTAATTCGATTAATAGCAGATTAAAAAGCTTTCCAAGGTTAAGGTTAAACAATAATCATTCATGTGATTCACGTTTCATAAATAACAAATCACAATGTTTCGCATGGTTTACAATAAAAATCTACGATCAGGGTTGAAATAATTGGCGTATTAGCATACATTTTGGCATGCTGTCCGTATAACGGAAAAGTACCTATGTATGCTAATGCGCCAATTATTTCAAAATGCTAAAAGATATTTGTAATTTTATGCCAGCAGTTTAATATGAGTTTTATTTTATTGCTTTATTTTATAACAGTTATTTGTTCAATTATTTTAAGGATATATTTGTGATTTAATGAAATAGTTCGCAAAAGTCTGAAATTTTCAAATGTTATATTTTTTAAATGTTCACTTTAGTACGACAATATTTTTTCTTTTATTTTTCAAATGCCTCAATTCACGTGATTTTCATTTTGCGCCAACTATTACGCTTGGCGAGAATGGTATCCGCATAACGGAAAAGTACCCAAATCTCACTTTCTGATGCCCAAATTACACCAAACTTTTTTTAAAAAAACGCCAAAGCCCCTACAGTGGAAAAGTATCAAACTGTCTATTATTTTGCGCTATCTGTGTTATAATTTATACTATATGCAAGGTGAGTGGAGCGAAGAGTTTAAACATTAAATATTAAAGTTTCGGCACAGATGTCATATACACAACGGGTACTTAACTGTCGCCAAAGTGTCGTTATTTTGCTTGATATGGTAACCCGGATGTTGTTGTTTATGCTGTTGATGTTTTCGCCAAATTGGCGTCGGAAAAAATCGCTCCAATATGGGGTATATATGACAACTGTGCCAAAGTTTCTATAAAGCAGGGTACAGATGTCATATTCGACCCATATTGGCGCGATTTTTTTCTGTCGCCAATATCATATAGGCAACAGGTATGTGGTAACCCGGATTATGTTGTTTATGCTGTTGATGTTTTCGCCAAATTGGCAACCGAAAAAAATCGCGCCAATATGGGGCGAATATGACATCTGTACCTAAAGCAGTATAAGACTAAAAATTAAGAATAAAGTAAATGCAAAATAAGATTAAAGAAGAAAGAAAAATCATGCGTTAAGCATAGAATATGAAACACTTTCCAACACATCCTGAATGCTTTAACAAAACTTCGTTATTTAGGGAAATAAGGTAAATAAGATAACTAAGTAAACATTTTACAAAACGCATAAATTTTTTTAAAAATTGATTTCAGCAGTTACCGTCCACAGCCAATAGTACCGTTATTATATGCCACTATTTAGCTAAAATTTAATTTAAATTACTCTTAAAGTTTCTGAAATCATATTTCCAGATATTATCATCCATAGACGGTTATGTATCCAACTCTTTGCGTGACCCTGTATATCAATTTATCTATATTCTACAAAGATTTCGGAACAGATGTCATATTCGCCCCATATTGGCGCGATTTTTTTCTGTCGCCAATATCATATAGGCAACAGGTACTTAACTTGCGCCAAAGTGCTTGATGTGGTAACCCGGATTATGTTGTTTATGCTGTTGATGTTTTCGCCAAATTGGCAACCGAAAAAAATCGCGCCAATATGGGGCGAATATGACATCTGTACCAAGATTTCTTAGTAATCTAAATGCAGTTCAGCGTAAAACTGCATAACTCCTTTAAAAACCACCTTTAAGCAATTTATTCTCATACTCAGTAACCCTTACGATTTTTTTGTGTAGCCCTACATATGAAATGTAGCATTTATACACACGGTATAGTATGCATAAATGTAGAGAAACATAAAAGCGCAAATCATAATTAAAAATGCATTTCTAGCAATCATTGTTTATGTACGTACAATACTTCGGAGAAAAGTTTCTTGGCGAGAAAAAAGTTTGCCAACATATTTTCTGACAACCTATTTACTGCTTCATACTTACAAGCAGTTTTTTGCACATGTATACAATTTATTTAATGTAAAAAAAAAGCTATTTACCCATTTTTATAAAGAAACAGAAGTAATTTTTGCACAGATGTCATATACGCATCGGGGTTGGCGTGATTTTTCTCTGACGCCAATTCGGCAGAAATCTCGCTTTCGAATACCAGTTACTTATATATTTTTAAATTATTTGCTATCATTTTGAAAAGGAAATAACTATAAATAAATAAAAGTTTGAATAACAACTATAGAACAAAACAGTTTATATAATTTAAGAACAGAAAATAAAAGTAAATAAACAATTTATTAATAAATAAAAAACGATAGCCGGCAAAATAACACCATTTTAGAGCCATAGGTATCCCGGTTCATATCTGAAATCTGTGCCGTAATTTGTATATAAAAAAATATTATATATATTTAGAAACGATTTTTTTTTGTATATAAGTGCATATATAAACAAAAATAAAAGTTCATTAGATTTGTTTTCATAGCTGTATATTTTGGCAACATATCTCACTTTCTGATGCCCGAATTACGCCAAGATTTTTTTAAAAATGCGCTATAATGGAAAAGTAACTAAATAAATAATTAACAGAAATAACCAATTATACAAACTAAAACTTTTTATTTCGAGATCAAAGCATTGTTTTTAATTTCGATTAAAAAAATACATATATCCTTGGCTAACTTTAGTTGAAATTAGGTTCACGACTTAATGTCTCATTCCATAAACCTAAACAAACACAAGTAATTCATTCATCGTGAACTGTAGAAAATATTAAATCATTGAGGTAATCATTCAGAAAGTAAGTTCTCCAACAATCAATGGACAATATTCTAATGACGTCATAGTAGGTAAAATGGTGGCGGTATCATTTGTTTATGGTTTGAAATCACAAAGATTTAATTTTGCAATGTCTCTTAGTTACATTATTTTATTGTCATATTTATGAGATCAGAACAAAAGCATATTTTTTCATTATTTAGTTATTAAAAACGGGAAAAAAATATAAATGTGCATGATTTAAAAAAATTAAATAATTTTCTTTCTTAATACTAAAAAATAACATCGGGAAGTAACAGTGATTTTAAGTTAAATAAGTTTAGCTGTTTAATTCTGTTGTAATATTCAAAATAACTGTATTTATTAGATTTCAGTAAACAACACCAGGGCCCGATTAAAGTTTGAAGTTAGAGGAATTACAATGTCATTTCAGGACCTTTCTTTTGGAGAAGCTTTTCTAAATTCCACATATACATGGAAACTCTTCAGTGTTAGAAATATTATTCCCAGGACTGGCATAACATGAGAACGGCCTGCAGTTTTACACAAGTTTTTGAAAACTACTTTATATCAGAAATTTTACTAAAAACTGGTTACTTTTTTGTTATAGAGGCCCACACTATTAGAATTATGACAAGTTGCAGCCAATTTCGCCAAAGTCGTAACCAAGATCGTGAAGCACACACATATAATACCATATAATACCATTTCATGAAATCGTATACGATAATTTAATAGTTTTTACCTTACTTCAAGCGTGTAATTTATTTATTTTTAAGGCTTAACAATCTAAATTGTCCAATATATGAATTTAAAAAAAAATGTAAACAAAGACTAAATAGACATACATGACCGCAAAAATCCTCAAATCTGCAGAACACTTGGAACCAAACTGTGCAGATTAGTGATCTTCTACTGTACACAGTTATTCATAAATGTGTTTCGTTCTTAAAATGTGTTATTTTCATCTATCACTGTGGAACAAACGAGAAAACTCATATTCTTGCACATGAGTTGTATATATCTTTATATCTAAATCTCCGTCATTTTTGACGGGCTACCTTCCTAGTAATAATAATAATAGCTTTGAAATAATTCTACGCCATTTACTTTTATTATTACCATTCTCCAGGCACATGGTGAAGGAAACAACTGCAAAGTGATTGTCGATTAAAAAATCCTCGCTAATTCTCCAAAGACGAATTTTTCCTTTCTAAAATATTTTATTTTTAATAAAACAATTTTTAAACCAAATTTTTTTGTTGATATTTCTAATAAAATTAGAAAAGTATTTTAAAAGTGTGTATTTTGAATTACAAATTTTAATAAAGACAAAAATATCTTTAAATAAAGTCATCCCTACAGGGAATTTGATATAAGAAAAGAGAAATGTCTGTAAAATGATAACCCAGAAACTCAATCGAATGCATTTAACCCAGAACTGATGCAAATTTACAGAGAGTTTCGGTTTTTATTGTGTTTTTTACAGAAATTTTAACAGTGTAATTAACTTAAGATACGTATTAAGCGGAGACGCATTAATGAGGGTCCGCGATATTACATGTAACCAAATTATGATTCATTTTTTCGGGCATTTTTAAGAACTTTAAAAACCACTAAAACTGTAAAAATACCTTCTTAAATCTACAAGATGCTATATATATATTTTTTTTTGAAAGAATCACATTTTAATTCATTAATTAAAAAAAAGTTTGTAATCTATTAATTAAATTTTGAATTATCTCAAATTTTTAATGGGTGAAAAAAAAAGATGAACGAAAATGTACTATTATATCGTGATGATTGCATCATAACATCTAAATACAGAAATGCCTTTTAAAAAAATGTTCTTTATAAGAAACTAGTTAAAATACCCGGCATTGCGCTGCATTAAATTTTTTTTTTTTTTGAAAGGTCAATTTGAAAATTAAACATACAGTATAAAACAAACAATAAAACTAGTATGTTGTGGCCATCACAAAACTTTCTTCTATATAAATCGCGTCAAGTAAATCATTTAAATAGTACAAGAAATAACATCGATTTAGTACCAATTCATATCAAAGTATATCTGAATTTGAAGTTTAATGAAAATTCGTGCATTAGTTCTTGAGATAGAGCTATTACGGAAATTCTGAAAAAATTACCATAGCAGCGCCACCTGTTGAGCAATTTACACCAAAACATAAACATCACTAATTGATATCAAGGTATACTTGAATTTGGAGTTTGTTGAAAATCCAAGCATTAGTTCTTGAGATAAAGCTATTGCAGAAATCGCCAAAAATGCAGCATAGCAGCGCCACCTGTTGAGCGATTTACACCAAAATGCAGAAAACGTCAGTTCATGTCAAGGACTAACTAAATCTGAAGTTTGATGAAAATTCGTGCATTAGTTCTTGAGAAACAGCTTTTGCGGAAATCGTCAAAAATGCAGCACAGCAGCGCCACCTGTTGGGGGATTTACACCAAAAATTAAACAGTACTGATTTATATCAGAGACTAACTGAATCTGAAGTTTGATGAAAATTCGTTCATTTTTTCTTGAGTTAGAGCTATTACGATAATCATGAATAATACAGCATAGCAGCGCCACCGGTAGGGCGATTTTAACAAAAAAGTAATCAGCATCAACCTATATCCTGGACTAACTGAATCTGAAGTTTTATGAAAATACGTGCAGTAGTTCTTGAGATATAGGTATTTTAGAAATCGTGAAAAATGCCGCATTGCAGCGCCACCTGTTGGGGGATTTACACCAAAAATTAAACAGCACTGATTTATATCAGAGACTAACTGAATCTGAAGTTTGATGAAAATTCGTTCATTTTTTCTTGAGTTAGAGCTATTACGATAATCATGAATAATACAGCATAGCAGCACCACCGGTAGGGCGATTTTAACAAAAAAGTAATCAGCATCAACCTATATCCTGGACTAACTGAATCTGAAGTTTTATGAAAATACGTGCAGTAGTTCTTGAGATATAGGTATTTTAGAAATCGTGAAAAATGCCGCATTGCAGCGTCACCTGTTGGGCGATTTTCACCAAAAACTAATCAGGTCCAGTTTATATCAAGGTCTAACTGAATATAAAGTTTTGTGAAATTCCGTGCATTAGTTCTTGAGATAGAGCGCCCACATACAGACTCACAGAGTGACAGAGTGAGAGACAGAGTGACGAACAGAGTGACAGACAGACATTTTCTAAAAACCATCAAATCGTGTTCAGGATATTCTAAAACGTATAAATTCGTCGAAAACCGGAAGTCGAAAATTTTCAGAAATCCAATACTTTCTTCTTGTAAAGATAGAAAAAAGTAAAAAGCATCTATAAAGGTATCTTTATTTCAGTTCTTCAGTAAGAATGAGCTGTAGGGACATAAACCATTGTGAAAATTCTAATATACACACATACACACACGTATATTATATGGAATAGATTGTCGAAAACGAAATCAGAGAACCTCAAAATGTGAAAATATGCCAATATTTTCATAACCGGGTTTTTGTCAGATTTCAATAAGTTTTATTAAACTCATATGACGTTAATATATTCACTTGCTGACGTCCATCGTAACATTTCACCAATCCTGGCTTCTAAACTATGGATTTGTATACCATTACAGACAGACAGATGAAATTTCATTTTTATATATTGGATTCACAGTACTGGCAGTGGCGTAGCCAGGATTTCGTTTCGTGGGGGAGGGGGGGGGGGTTCCAGAATTTTTCTTTCAGGTTATATATATAGTAAAGCCTGTCAAGATGAAATCGTAAATATTGGTGAAAATTTCCGTTTTACACAGGTTTTCTTGTTATCAGGTGTATTTGTATAGTATTCCTTTCCGTAGCACTATGGTACATTTCTGTTTAAGACAGAATTCCGTTATAGGCAGGTTATACTTTTACAAGTTTTGTGTATTTATATAAATATACTTATTTATGTCATATGAATATACAGGGTGATTCTGAATTCATCATCAATATTTGGTGGGCAGGTAGGGAATAGGAAAAGAACACTATTTCACATAGGAAAGTATGGACGCAGACGTCATGTAGTAGGGCAATATGAATCCGGTTAAATGATGGAAAGAAAACATAACAAGAAAGTGGTAAGAGAAAAAAACTTTTATTTGTGCATCTTTTGTACAGACTTACAAGAGGTGCTCGAAATTCTGACCATTTGCTAGAGTACATGCCTCACAACGACGTTGCATGGACAACCGAACTTTCTGGAATATGCCTGGCGTTTCCCGGATGTTTGCGGCGGCAACCGATATGCGTGCTACAAGGTCCATAGCACTGGCAACAGGGGTCTCGTACACCATGTTTTTCATGGCACCCCATACAAAGAAGTCTATTGGAGATAAATCCGGTGACCGTGGTGGCCAACAAACCGGTCCACCGCGACCAATCCATTGAGCTCCAAATTTTCTGGTCAGGTAACAACGCACATCATTTGCGAAATGTGCTGGAGCGCCGTCATGCTGGAACCACATTCGCCGGAGAATAACAGCAGGAACCTCGTTCATAAGACCCGGTAACACAGTCTGAAGAAATATGAGGTAGTTTGCGCAATCTAAACGGGATGGTAGTAAATACGGTCCCAGCAAACAGTCGCCGACGATCCCAGTCCACACATTGACGGCAAAGCGTTGTTGCGCAGCTCTAACTCTCGTACCATGTGGATTCTGATTAGCCCACACATGCGAATTGTGTGTGTTGAAGACACCTTCACGAGTGAAGGACGCTTCATGTGTGAAAAGAACATACGTTGGGAAACTGGGATCAACGGCTGTTCTCTGCATGAACCACTGACAAAAAGTAACACGCTTGGGATAGTCCTCTGCTTCCAGTAACTGCACTCTTTGCAAATGAAAAGGATGTAAACGTTCCTCGTTTAGTATCCGCCACACTGTTGATTGTGAAACTCCAAACTGGCGAGCAATACCTAGTGTGCTAGAACTTGGCTGTTCTTCGATAGACTGTAGGACATCTTCCTCGACTGAAACTGTCCGTGTTGATCGGCGGCTGCCTCGATCAACATTAATACCAGCAAATGATCCAGTTTCGCACAGTTGTCGATGAACACGTGAAAACATTTGATGCCGTGGCACGCGCCGGTTGGGGTAGCGCTCTGCATACATTTGCCTAGCTCTAAGACAGCTTTCTCCTGCGGCACCGTAAGTTAGATGCATATCTGCAAGTTCTTGAAACGTATACCGGTTCATGTTACTTCTGCGAAGTCACCTTGTCGTATGACGACTGGCTGCACACGGCAGACAGCTATGCGCGTTCATGGGAGATGCGGACACAAAGCGCCCTCTACACCGTCATGCGTTCGTTTGTGCCTATGCTTTCCTATGTGAAATAGTGTTCTTTTCCTATTCCCTACCTGCCCACCAAATATTGATGATGAATTCAGAATCACCCTGTAGAATAAAACTTGTCAAAATAGTAATTGTCTATAACAGAATCCTGTCTTTAACGGAAGCGTTACATGGTCTTAATATGAATTGCGATACAATTAAATTTGCTGAAAACCTGTCTGAATAGGATATTCATCGTTCTTTAGTGAAACATAGTGAAAACTGTGAAAGCGGAATCTTTCTATAACGGAATCCTGTCTCAAACGGAAGAGTTTCAGAATCCCTGAGAAATGAACAATAGATTTTATTGAGGTAGTGTATCTTAGAAGCATAATTAATTACACTTCTTTACATGGAAGCCTGTCTAAAATAGAGCTTTTTACCAGTCCCTTGCAATCTTGTCTTGACTGTGTATGTATAATAGAAATATTTCCAGTAGTTATAAGAATTTAGGTATATCCTTATTTTATTTCTTAATTTAAAAAAAAGCATGGATAAAAAATATAAGGCCAATCTCTATAACTGCAACTAATAATACATTGAAGTTGCATTAATATTTACCAGTGGAAAAGATTCACTATGATGTAAAAAGCTGAGCGCATACTGAAGAGTTAAATTTAATTAACCCATTCGCTGTCACCCACGAGTATACTCGTGGCTTTAATTTATTAATTACTTTATCGCCACTATTTTAGAATTTAAAAAATTGCCTCATTTATTGGCAGAAATTTCGCTGTACTAGTAAAGCGAAATTTACCTTTCTGAATTTGTGGTGGTAAACGACTTTAAACAAAAATTTGAAAATTCTTGCTTTATAGTTTTGGCAGCGAATGGGTTAAATCAAGTTTCATATTACATAACATTAGCCTACAATAAAGTTAGGATCAAGTGGTTAAGTTTAAAACAGTAATTTCCATGTTTAATTTCTTGCCATTGAATTAAGAACTTGTGCTGTAATAAATAATGGATAATGATTTCACCATAAGTTTCAATCGCATGAACCGTTCATGCGATCCGCCGCGCTCCCCATGGGAGTTTTTGAAATAAGGTTTTAACTTTAAGAAAAAGATCTTGCATTTTCAGCTACAGAAACTAGTAATGTCGAAGCACACACGTCAAATATAGTCCATGCTGGAAAAAACAGTTTTGTTACAATTATCTTATTCAGCCATAATTCTTTTGGGTTTCCATGTTTCATGTCTCGCCACTTTTGATACCATATTCGATCTAATAGTTGCTTCCGATATCTGGTCGTCTTTAACCCCTTAACGGTCTCTTAATATTTGGAAAAACCATAAAAAAGTACCTATTTTTTATTACAGAAATTGAATAATTATAAGGCTTCTAAATAAAATATGCAATTAGTTTTTTAAGGCGAAAAAAAAGAGATTTTATAGAAGAAATTCATATTTTTAAGAAAAGCCATCATGCGAGAATTCTATGTCTTAATGTTTGTTTTACACTATACCAATTAATGCGAGTAAGACCTTTATTTTTTACATCTTAGATCTTTATTTATCATCATCACATAAATTTTTACAAGTAATATTTGAAATAATGTGTATACATTAAATTTTGATTATTAATAATTTTTTGAGTGTGATATATTTTGAAACATGCAATACAGAGTCCAACATCATAATCAGGGCCAAAAACCAAACCCAAACGGTAATATTTAAAGACTTCACTCGGATGACGTTTAAATTTCCTGGTTTCGAAGTTTTTACCAGCAGTTAAATCTCCAGCCCGGAAATATGACGGGCACGAGAAATAACGAACGACATCTCAACCCGTGATATTGACGGGAGCGAGAATTAAGGGGTTAAGGAAATTAAAATTTTGTAATAAGTTTATTTGTGATGGATTAGCACTTTTTTGGAAGCATTAAAATGTGTAGAAAATGGTTCATGGTGGTTTCTGTTTTTGTACTTCCCAGCCAAGTTATTTTAGATGGTTCGAAACAATTTTAGAGCATTCGCCAAGTACAGCAGTAAGCTTTGGACTTTGGTACGTTGATTAGTTTCAATGTATACTTTCGATTTCTCATTATTAAAGACAAAATGTCACCTAAGATCTATTCCATACACAGAACTCTGATTACTACCATGAAATTTCTTGAAGCAATGTTAAACTGAGCTTTCGTAAATAGTAATTGGGTACAAAGGTAATGTTGAATCCAGGCAATTTTTTTTCCGGGTAGAATTTATGCATCTCTGGAAGGGACACTTAGGAGTTCCGTGGAAGGGGGTAGCGCCCTTCTAGATCATTGATAAACATAAAATCCCGAATCTTCCGATTGCACCCTTAAACAACTTGACATGAGAATCAAGAACCACATCTCTGTATATTTCAGCATTCACAGTTGCACTGGTAAAAATGTGTCGGTCACTGCGGCCATTCAAAATGATGTCCGTGTATACCATGATTCCACGACCTTTGTATCGATGCCTTTTACGGATGTTTGCAGTTCTATTGACTGTGATTTTCTCCCTCCATATGGTAACACGTCTGTAGTAAATCTCTCAACAAAATCGGGATTCATCGATAAAGAGAACTCCTCTCCAGTCCGTGGTACTCCAATGACGATGATCTCTGCACCACTTTAACCAGGCGCATTTCGCTACCGGAGTTACTGGAACACAAATAATGGGTTTCCTTGCATGCAGCCTGTCGCTCACAGTAAACCAGGATAGTCGAGTTCTTGTTGCTACATAAAACTTTCTGTAATCTGAACTGATGTCAATTGCCTATTTCTTTTAGCATTCGTTGGAAAATTACGGGCCTGAGAGCCTATTATGGCACGCTTTCTATCTTACCTGGTTGACTGTGGTCATTATACCAGTATCTTTAAACCATTACCAGATTCTTGACATGACGCTTTTGGCTATTTTTAAGTCTTTACAGACGCCTAAGTGTGTGTGTCCTGCTTCCATTCTCCCTATCGCACGCAATTTCTCAAAATCGGTCAAATGTCTTCAGAACGACATAGTCCATCTACTAGAAGCGAAAGTTTTACCTAATTACACGTACAATCCTTAAAATTAGACTTCAAATTACCCACGTGCGCTCCTTTTCTCACGTGAACTGGAAGAACGAGCTGAGGCTGAAATATTTGCATATTTTTCTGTAGCGAATGTTAATCTCATTGGAGTACGTGATAACGTTGACATTGAGTTACCTTTCTGGAAGTTCCCTTAATAGGATTAACATAAAGCACCTTTTTATGGTTGTTCCTTTAATTTTTCTCACCAGTGTATTTTGAAAGTGGTAACAAATAATCAGTCCAAAAATAAAGTTACTTTTATTAATTGCAGGCAGCAGGTTTAAAGTAACTGTTAATATTGTCCATTATAAAGTGAACAAAGATAAGGGTCACGAAACTCAACCAAAGTACCGTTATTGTGTTCGTATAAACTCATTCTTTCCCATAAGTGTCGACAACAGAACCCCGTCGAAGTCCAAGATAAAGAAGTTTTACGTTTAATTTAATTACAGTAAATTTGTGTAAACGGAATAGCAGATATACTTGTATAGTTATCCTTCCGTCTCGGGACATTAAAATGTTTTTGTTTATGAGAGGATTCCGTGATTACAGAAAACCTGCCAAGAAGGATTCACAATTGGAACAAGTTCCGTTTCAGATATGTTTCAAACGTTACCAAGCACAAATATATAGTGTTGTTTTTGTCGAGCCTTGAATTGTTTTTGTTTGAGATTGGCCATCTTCACAGATTTTCCTATAATAGATTTATGCTCTTCAGAGGTGGTGTTATTGCAGCGGTTTCCAACCTGGGGTAGCGTACCCCTGGAGGTATGTGGCGGGTTTGCTGGGGGTGTGTGAAAATAATATCGGTAATGGCGAAAGTCACAAAAATATTAGGAATATCAATGTAATTTGCATCGATTTATTATATGGTTGTGATAAGAAGATTACTAATGAAAAAAAGCATGTTTACGTTATCTCCTTGAGTGGAGAGGGGGGGGAGGGGGAGTGTTTATGAGAAATGGTGGAATTCCGAAATGAAAAACCTAAGAAAAGGGTACGTGAAAGAAAATAGTTTGGGAAGCGAGTACGTTTTAGCAGTTTTAAGGGATACTGTGAAAACGAAAGTGTTTATAACGGAAGCCTGCCTAAAACGGAAAAGTCTATAGTCCCGAAGAAAGACATACCTTTGAATTATATCTTCTAAGACGAACCTCTCTAAAGCGGAATTATTTAGAAAACCGTTGTGATTCTGTCTTAGCAGTTTTTACTGTTGTATCCATGATTCAGTAAACCAGTTCTACTTTCGTGGGTGGGGGGTGGGGGGTGGGGGGGGGGGCGTCCGGACCTCCTGGACCCCACCTTGGCTACGCCACTGAGTACTGGCTAATTTTAAAATCTACTGTACATTCGGTTCACACTTGTCAGAAATAACTCCTGTAACATAATCAATTCGAAGATGTGTTTCTGTGCACTCCGTTTTTAAAATGCTAAAAAAATGTATATTTAAGTAGAAATTACTCTTTGTACGCACATATTCCGCATGCATTAAGGTTTTTTTCTTTATTTTAATTTTTTAATAATGCTGAACTAGAAAGTTTTCCCTTCATATATATATATATATATATATATATATATATATATATATATGGGGGTGAGACTCCATACATAACTCACAACTCACTTTTAGGACGAACACTGACATTTATTGAGACGAATACACACACAAAAAATACAGATATAAACACTCTTCTCGTTCTTTAATTAGCTTAAAGTCTATAATTCAGGACGTCGTTGAATATATTTCTGAGATTTTCTTACGTCGTGTAAATATTTAATCTTATTTCACCGTAATATGTTCTGTTCTTTTTTAACAAAAACTCCGCGTCGTAAAAAACTCATTTCGTTCTCTTTACTTCTTCCGCATTTCCACTTCACACAGCTTCGTTAAGGCTCGTTTCCTTTTTAATCTCGAAGCGGAAAATACGGGGACACTCAGTCTGATGCAAGTGTTGCTTGCGAAATCTCCACAAGCGGCCGTCCTGACATCTGGAGCTGCCGCAGCGACGTGTGGTAAAATAGAATCTGAAAAACAAAAAACAAAAACCAGTAACTGTTCTTAGGGGAAAAGAAAAAAAAATTAATCTGCACATCATAGTTGAAGTAGCGTAACATCATAGAAAGACAAGATAAAAAAAATTTTTTTTTGAAGTTTCAGTTATCGTCAGGCCAAGGTTTCATGTATTCAGCACAGGAGCTAGTATTTATCGGTCCTTCAGTTGATGAGATTTTCGTTACGTCGTAGGTGTCGTTAGACTTCACTTTGATTACTTTATACGGACCTAAGAATTTAGATTTCAACTTTAAACCTGGTCCTTGCTGGGTTCTCTTAATTGCTACAAGGTCACCAAGCTTGTACTTACGGGGTTTCTTACGTCGTAAATTATAGTGCTTGCGGTTTTCTTGTTGAATTTCCAGAATATTCTTCTTGGCTTCTATACGGAGCTCTTCTCTGTCTTTCATAAATTGTTCTTCGACTGCACTGTTTAAGAGGTCAATAATTTGTACATCTTCTTTCTGTTTCATTTTTGTACCAAATAATATTTCAAACGGTGTTCTCTTAATGCTTCTTTGGTAAGTTGAATTAATGACTTGTTGAACTTTAGGAACATGTTTAAACCATTTGGTCGGTTCGTCTTTGGACATTTTAGAGATTACAGAAATTATGGTGGAATTAAGTCGCTCTACTTGACCATTGGCACGGGGAAGGCCTGTTGTAACTGTCTCGTGCTTTATATTTTCATCTTGACAATAATCAGCAAATTCTTTGCTTGTAAATGCAGGACCTTTATCGCTAATGATAATGGAAGGATTGCCAAAAGTATGACTTTGTTGTCGTAGTTTTGATATAACTTCGGTAGCAGAAGTACTTTTACATGGATACAAGCAGACGAATTTAGTAAATGCGTCTATTAAAGACAAAATATGTTTATAATTTTTGTTGGTTGTTTCAAGAGGGCCTAAATGATCAATGTGGTAGGTTTGGAGAGGAGTCTCTTCTTTAGGTAAGGGATGTAATTCACCTTCTTGTTTGCCACGTTCGCGATTATACAAAAGGCATGTTACACAATTCGCTATAATTTTATCAATTTTATTTGACATATTAGGGATGAGAAATTCTTCGTTAAGGAGTTCTTCACAGCGTTTACGGCCAAAATGTCCTTTGTCATGAACGTGTTTAATGACATTTAGCTGCATTTCATCCGGCACAACTATCAGATCGATACCTTTATGATTTTTATAGAAAACGTTATTTTTAAGGAAATAGTTGTCATATGGCTTTGTTTTCAAAATTTCTTTGATGGCCTGTATATGTTCGTCAGTGTTCTGTGATTGTATGATTTTGGTAGTAAAACTATCTTGAATGACCATACATATTGGATTTCTACTTAAAGCGTCGACATGGCGCATGCGTGTACCTTGTCTGTGTTCGATTGTATAGTTATAGTCAGCTAACATTAAAGCCCATCGAGCAATCTTGGTGCAAAGATCTTTTTTTATTCATAGTAAGGGCGAATGCGTTGCAATCTGTGACTATCTTGAAAGGAATACCTAGAATGTAAACGCGAAATTTTTTAAGGGCTTCTATGACAGCTAAAACTTCTAATTCATAACTCGAATATTTACGTTCGGCATCTGTGGTTTTTTTGCTCATAAAATAGACAGGGTGAAATTGATTGTCAATAGAAGACTTTTGAAGGAGGACTGCTCCGTAACCGTCAATAGATGCATCACAGTGAGCTTCTGTTTCGTTACTAGGGTTATAAATGCTTAAAACAGGACCTGAAGAAAGGATGTGTTTCAGCTGATTAAATGCATTTCGTTGCTGGTCGCCAAAGTGAAATTTACTGTCCTTTCTAAGAAGATCTGTTAAAGGCTTAGCTATTAAAGAGTAATCTTGAATGAATTTACGAAAATATGAAGTTAATCCGACAAATGAATGTACATCTTTTATACTTTTAGGTTCTGGGAAATTAAGGACAGCTTTAGTTTTTAAGGGGGATGGGTGCAGTTGACCATTTTTAATGTGGTAACCCAAAAAATCAATTTCTCGTTGTAGAAAGTGGCATTTTTTTGAGATTCAGTTCTAAACCATATTCGGATGCAGTTGTAAGGACGCGTTGTAATTTCTGGAGTCCTTCGACTTTGTTTTCAGCTGGTATTATGAAGTCATCCATATAGACAATAAGTACTTTTTCATTAATGAGGTCTCGAAAAACGTTATAAATATATCTTTGAAACACTAACGGTGCATCGCTAAGGCCATAATTCATATATAAGAATTCAAATTGACCAGAATGTGTTACGAAAGAAGTATATTTTCTACTATTTTCTTCTACTTCGACATGAAAAAAAGCATTTTTAAGGTCAAGAGTAGTAAATACTTTTGCAGAATGCAACTGATCAATAATGACATCAATTACTGGGAGGGGAAAACGTTGATTATGTGTTTTAGAATTTAACTTCCTATAGTCAACACACAATCTATATGAACCATCTTTCTTTTTTACTAGGACAATAGGTGATGAAAAATTACTAGTGCTTTTACGAATAATTCCTTTTTCGAGCCACTCAGAAATTTGTTTTTCGACGAAGTTTTTCTCTATTTGCGCCAAGCGCCTGGGAGGACAAGTAACAGGTTCTTCGTTTTCCAGATGAATTGATAATTTAACATCAGTTGTCTTTATTTTTTAGGAGAATAATTTTGAATAAGTTCTGAAATTTTTGAACGTATTGTTTCATCGGTAATATGAGATAAATCAAGATTAAGATCGTCTAACACATGAGCAATATTAATCAAAAAATTATTGGACGTGTTGTCATTTTTCTCGATTTTTTGCATCGAAATATTATTTCCAGAAATTTTTAAAATACTTTGTTGAATGATATCTGTACCAATAATAAGATCAAAAGATATGGAATAATCTGGGACTACATAAACATTAGTTGTATAATTAAAATCATCTATCATAATGTTCGTAGAGAAAAAAACCTAGGGGTTTGATTATAGTATTTCCTAATCCAGTTAATGTGATAGTTGAATGTTCAAGGTTCGAAATTGTAGGGAGTTTGCGATAAATACTTTCCTTTAGTAAACTTCTTTCACTACCTGTGTCTACCAATGATGTAACATTTACAGACGAAATAATGACTTGTTTGGTCATGAAAGTGTTCGACGTGACAGTGGAAACATTGGAGGGTTCTGACTTAACTCTAGGCCTCCTTGGTTGATCACATTGAGCCGATTTATGGCCGAAATTCGAACTATTAAAACAACGAGGGCCTTTATCTTTATGTCTGCATTGGCTACTTTTATGATTCGACAAACCACAATTAAAGCAAAAAAGATCAGATTTTGGTCGAAAGGATTTCTCTTTCACTAGCATTTCAGGTTTGACTTTACGAAATTTAGTGTTCTCAAAGTCATGTCGAATTTTGTCATAAATTTTGAGCTTTTGCTTGAATTCTACAATGGATTGGCATCCATATAACATTGATTTTCTGAAAACGGGGTCGGGTATGCCGTTTATGATGTATTGCATTAATGCGGAATCCTCGATTTTACCACGCGAGCATATTTGTTTCATGATAAGAAAATATTCTTCTATTGATTCATTTTCTTGCAATTTTCGTTTATTTAATATATCATGTAACTCGGCAGAATTATAAGTGGTGCTAAATTCTGATATTAAGAGTTGTTTAAGTTTGTCATATGAATTGATATGAAATTCTGTTTGTGCTAATAACTGGGCTTTTCCTCGTAATGATCTTTTACAAAATATGAATTTATGAAAGTCAGATAAATTAAACATATTAGTAACATCCTCAAAATTATTAAACCATACCTGTATATCACTAAAAGAACTACCATCGAAAGGAGGTATTACACTTTCAATATCAGTAAAATTTATAGACGATGGCATAAAACTTTGAACTGGAAATTGCTGTTGTTTGTCAAAATTTGATAATTGAGTGTTATTACTTGAAGTCATATTATTTGAAGGCAGTTCGGGTTCCGAGTCGGTGTCACTTTCATTTTGTATAATATTATTTTGTAGTAAGGTCAAGTCTGAAAGGTATGTCACTAATCGGGTTGCGAGATCGTTTAAAGATCCCTCATTATCAATACAAAGTAGATTGCACACTGTAATCAGATCATTTAATGAAAAATCAGTTTGAACTTTAGTTATTTTATTTTTGAATTCGGTGCTGTCGGTTTGAAAACCGAAACCAGTAAAATCACGTATTCTCTTTCTATTAGAGCGATCACCGTCAGCATCAAATAGGAATTTATGCAGCAATTTAATTTTTACAACTCACTTTTAGGACGAACACTGACATTTATTGAGACGAATACACACACAAAAATACAGATATAAACACCCTTCTCGTTCTTTAATTAGCTTAAAGTCTATAATTCAGGACGTCGTTGAATATATTTCTGAGATTTTCTTACGTCGTGTAAATATTCAATCTTATTTCACCGTAATATGTTCTGTTCTTTTTTAACAAAAAATCCGCGTCGTAAAAAACTCATTTCGTTCTCTTTACTTCTTCCGCATTTCCACTTGACACAGCTTCGTTAAGGCTCGTTTCCTTTTTAATCTCGAAGCGGAAAATACGGGGACACTCAGTCTGATGCAAGAGTTGCTTGCGAAATCTCCATATATATATATATATATATATATATATGATTATTTTTCGAGTGACAAAAGTTACTTTTATTTCCTTTTTTATTCAACTTATATTTTTAAACGAAAACGAAACACCAACAGAATATTACTAAGAAATTTAATATTTTTATACAATGTAATAAGCTATCCAAATAAGAAATATAATTAAAATGCACTGCAAACAAATATTCCCCATAGACCAAAATGTGACGAAATTCTTTTTTGTGTCCCTGTAAATGAATTGTAAATGCTACATACTTCACTTTTATGATCAAACATTCTATAATAAACCTTTTTAATGTAGGAAAGTTACATGTAAACCCGAATATATTTACATGGGTTAGAGTACGGTCAAAGGACGGCAAAAAGATAGACGTACAGACGGGCAAAGTGACGAGCAAACTGAATTCTTAAATACTTTTCAACTGTGTTGGTTAACCTTAACAACTATGCTGAGAAGTGCTAAAAAGATTTATCATTAGAATACTTGCGGAATTTTTTAGATGAAATTTCTTTTTAGATTAGGCTCTGCTGCTTATTTCTCCGGTTACTATAAAAAAAAGAAAATTCTAGAAAGACATAAAGAAGGAAAGAAAGAAACCTTTATCTAATACTGTTAGAGAATCGCCAGAATATATTTTCAATTATATAGTAAAAAAGTTTAAATTTCCATATTATATCATTTATATTTCAAACTCACAAGTTTACTTATGCGTGTCAAATGTTTCTGTGTTTCCAAACTTAGATGGAGATATTATATATGTTTGGTTTTCAGCAAACATTTACCTAACGTGATTTGTATGACTAAAAAGACTGGAAGTGATATTATTCAAATGTTTTAAAATTGCAAGATGTAAGGGAGACCAATTTAGATATTACGATATTGAAATTCTTTAAGTAGCTTTCAGCTTTAGTTATTACGTATTCAAGGAATGATCATTATTTATATTTCTATTTCGTTTTAGACGGGAATACTTATAGTCAAATATATATATATTTAAATAACAACTTCAATAACTAATAATTTCTCATGCTGGAGTTGTTCATTAGAAACAGTTTTGAATACCCATGTGAATGCCGAATTCTTTCTAGAAAAGAACATCTGAGAGAAATCAGTTAACTGATAACTACGTGAATTATATTTAAACATGGAATTAGATTGATTAGTTGTTTGCATGTTTAACGAGGAATATTTTTAAATGATGTATTTAATCACGATATAAAATATTAACGCAAGGCTTAAGTATCTAAACAACTATTTTCTTTTATTACTTTATTCATGTTAAAATCATTTGTATGATCACACTGTTTTATTTTATTTCTTCAGTTACTGAATATAAAATCAGAATTCCGTTCTAAATTTGTATATGAAGGTTGTGTGTTGTTGATTGTATGTTCAGTAGTTGCCGCTGATATGAATCACTTGTTAACCTATTCAATCTTTTAAAAGGAATGAAATCATAATCACTTTCTGAAGTTAAGAATCAATAAATACGTTTTGCATGATACACTTAAACAGCGTTTACTGTATTAGCGTTAGAAAACTCAAAATGCACCAGTACAATAACAATGACCAAATTATGATGGATTTATACAAAATGATAAAAAAGATTTGGCAAACTTTAACAGATGGAGAAGCATACTACGGTAAGAAGTTTTTTATGTGACACTAGGGTCGCAATTTATTTGTTCAGTCAAAAAATAAAGGATGTTTTACTGCAAGCCAGTTAAGGAAATTTTGAATAGACTTGCCTTGTTTTTCACCAAGTGTAACAATATCAAGACAACCGGGGGAAGTTATCATCATTCGTGGTCAAACACGCTGACTTATCTACCCCATATTTCGGAATGTAGTTGACATTACGTATGGTATCATTCACTTGATTACTGTGCATTTCCAGCTCTTTTAATGATATCGTATATTTTGCATGCAGTAAATCTCTTCAAAGTTTCGTTAAATTGCCTTCATTACAGTCGAATTTCTGATTAACATCCAGGTTCGGCATGAATTCTATACACTTTTCTTTAAACTGAACAAATGAATTAAGGCCTGGTTTCCGATACCAAAATTGTTGATTGGTAGTATCTCCTACTACCTTTTAAAGAATATACCATCATTTTTAAAACCCAGTATATGTCACATAATTTTTTTTTAAATATTTATACAGAATATTTAGACATATTTTGTTTTCCATTGACAAATATCAGGATAAAACAATTTTCTTTTTTTGGTCTAGAAGGTATATTTCATTTGTCATATTAATGCAAAAAATAATGTACAAAAAAATCTAAAAGTATCTTTCACATGAAACATTTTTAGAAACTTTTCATGTTGAAAACATACTAGATACTAATCAGCATACATATATCTACCCTATATATATAAAATCCTAATGAAACGAATTTATGAAATGGATATATGAAACGACTGAAATGAAACGAATTTATGAAAGATTCTTTGAAACGACTGATTAAACAACTGATTAGGTTTCACGGCGATTTCTCCTAAAATATGGAATAGTTTGCGATAAAATTAACACCAAAAATCAGCAGTATTGATCCACAGATATCAAAACTGGTATTAGAATTTTTAAATTAGAATTAGTTTTCGAAATATTAATTTTTTTTTTTTTAAATTTTAAATACTTGTTTGTAATGATGGCAACTGGAATTTTAATCATAACAGACATTTTTTTTCATATTTCAAAAAAGGTTATTATTTTAAACTAATTTGGCGACCAGTTTGGCCTCCCTTAAATCTATGCTAAGAACAATGCTTTTTTTTTATTATTTCGTTATCATTTTATTTAATACAAAACTTTCATTTAAAACTGAAACATTTAAAATTAATGGCTTTCGCTTCTTTCTTTTTTTTAAACGAAACAAAATGAAAAATATTAGGCGCAGATGTCACATACGAACCGGGGCATCTAATTGGCGCCAAAATCGCGTTATTTTGCCTAACATAGTAACCCGGCTATTGTTGCTTATTTATTAATGATTATTTATTTACTTTTATTTTCTTTTTATTTAGAAAAAATGATAAATTGTTTTGTTCTATAGTTATTAATTAAACTTTTTTTTAAATTTATTGTTATTTCCTTTTAGAAATAATAGAAAATAATTTAAAAATACATATGTAACTGGTATACGAAAACGAGGTTCTCACCAAACAAATATTAAACAATGCAACAAATCATGACATTTAATTTCCACTTCAAAGCAATCCTTTAATGGTACTACTTAGTTATACCGTCGACCAATTTCGTCAAATTATCTAAATCGTCAAATTATACAAATTGACATAATTTTTATTTTAACCCTTAAATGCCGGGTGTTTCTTTTCGACAACATACCCAATTTAGGGTTCTAAAATACTATTAGAATAAAATTGAAGCTATGATGTCTAATGTTGCCAATAAAATACATTCTGAAAATATTATTAAATCGATTTTCAACATTTAGATGGCAACACTTGTGCTGTTTAAGAATAAAGATAGATTAATTTTTCAAGTGTTGCTACTTGTTCTTTTTGTTTTGTTTGGAAGCTTGCGAAATACCCTATTTTGTTCTGCAGTAAGCAAGTAAGATTTATTTCTTATTATAGTTCCTAAAATTCTTGTGTGTTTAGTATTATAGAATTTTATCAAGGAAAATTAATTTTTCAATTAAAGACCAATATCGCCAATTATTAACAAACTGTTTTTTAGCCGTAAACCGCACTTAAAACAAAATAGGATTTTTTAAAGTATTTTTTTCCAGGATTTATTTAAAAAATGAAAGCCGAAAAACATTATTACAGTGATTTTTGAAAAATCAGGCACATAAGGGTTAAATAACGAAAGAACAAATAAATTGGTATAAAATTAATAAAATACAAATAAAACGTCGAAATAAAAATCACTTGATGGCGTAAACACGTGTAACTTCCTTAAAGTCAAGTGAATGTGACATTTACAATCAACCATTATAGGCATTTAATCTTATAGTTTGGCGATAGATTTTTGGTCGACGGTATAACAAAGTACTACCGTTTTAATTTAACACTCGAAAAAAAAATTATAACTGGCGAGTTCGAAAAAGCTATTGGCGAGATATGCACCCGGCTAACATAAAAGTAACAAGAATTCTTTGCGACCATAGCAACTTTTATGTAGTTTTATTCGAAAATATAATTTTGATTCTTTAATCAAAATGGAAACCTTTCATAAGAAAAGCGAAGGGCCGTAATTGTTTATGGCAGCGCAGTTATATGACTTGGACTATTATAATATAGGTGAAATGGTGGCGATAGAATAATATTTGGCCACTTATGACCTGTGGCTGGCTAACATTAAAGTACTAAAATGGCCACCTGGAATATAAAAAACGAAGGGATTCATCCGGAACTGTTGATGATAGTCACATAACTTTAAGCTTTTATTATAGAGATTGTTTTCAATTCTAAAAACATCGCAAAGAAGAATATTATTCCCTTACAATTAAAAAATTATTTACACGTGACTATTAAAAACAGAAAAAACCCTTTAAAATTAATATTAAATGAGTACGTGTTAAAAACAGGAAAATATTGAAAATTACGTCTTGAAAATTGTATTTACACGTGAATATTAAAAAAGAAAAGAAACTTTAAAATAATAAATATATTAATATGCGTTTAACCCTTTCAGGGGCAAGGTACTTTTATTCGTAAAATGTTGAAATGAATGAATGGCACCAGAATTTACAAACAAATTTATTTCGAAGTACGAAAATGCTTTGATTGACTTACTTAATAGAAGGAAAATTTTCATTCCAATATTCTGGTGCCAGTGTGGCATTTAAGAATTAAAATTAAGTGGTCCAAAAATGAACCATCGACCTTGAAGGGGTTAAAGCAGTAAATTGTAGTAAATTATATTATGTCAAGCGTTTTATAACGCTGTTCAGAAACACCTGGACCGTGAGAATGATCTTCCGACTGAGATACTCAGGCGATATCTGGCTGACATATTTTCGTGTTATGTGTATAATTAGGTCACAATGAAGAGAAAGATATTTTTTCAACTACATAAATCATCAATGTTGCAGTAGCATAGTTGAGGTTTGTTCCTTATCTGTGTTCAACAATTTTCATATTGTTGGAATCAAAGGTAAACTTATGAATTATGTGTGAATCAAAGGTAAACTTATAAGTGTAACTTTAAAAAGTTACAAATATAACTGTGTTGAAATTTGAAAGTTTATTCTGTATTCTATACGTGTATTTGGTTTACTTATTAGTTTATTATTATCAGTTACGTAAAGTGTATTTAGTTTGTTATTAAAATTAGCTGATTGAAATTAGTAATATCGTTGTACTTAATTAACAATGCAAGCGTTTTCCCTAAAAATAAAGCAAAAGTAATTTCAGGTATTTTCATCCCTTGGGGAAAATTATGAGGAATAAGAGAAATAAGATTATCGATTGCATGTTGATTACAATGTTATATGCATTTTATTGTTTGTTTTATTTAGATTATATATACATTATATCCGTACAATTATGGAATATTCCAAGGAGGTAAAAAATGAAAATACGATGTTTAAATACAAGGACACGAAAATAAAAAAAAATGTTATTAAGAATATAAACCTGCGGAATATATTGATGTTGTAATGAGATTTTTCAGTCAACCGTCTTAGATTTTAATTGGGTTTGTTTTAATAAGTTTTCCTTTTTCATTTAAAATGTGTGGAATAAAAACGCACAATGGCATCTAAATATTCTGAACAATTAATCTATTTAAGAGTTTTTAGTTTTTAAAAAAATAAATAAACTTACACAAAAGAATTATTTCCGAAAAAATATTAATAATTTTAAGTTTCACATTGTTCTGTATTTTACATCATATAGTTTTCATAGTAATGAAAGACTGATTTTATTTTCACATTCTAATGATTATAATTACAGTGTCTCTTGTCAGTTCTATATAGAACTAGTTCTGTTTGCTATATTTCGCTGAAATTAGGCATGTAAGACCATGGGAAATAGAAATTTGCAGTAAAATGCAAAATTAAAATTTTATGTACCAGAAAGTGTTTTTCATACAGTTTAGAAAATATGTAATTTTGGAAATGTTGAAAATAGCAGTATTCGGTGCTGGAAAATCAGTTTTAACCATTCCATTAGAGAAGAGAAATCAAGCTTTGATGGTCAAGCTGTTTTTATTAGAATACAACAATAGTTTAGATGCATTGTGAGAATATGCGATAGTTTAAATGCTTGTGAAATAAACCAATGTCAAAGAATGATTTGATAAAGACAATTAGTAAATTGGAAGAGATTATGGAGTTAAATGTGCTGCAAGAATGAGGTTAGAAAAAAATTACAAATAAAATTGTGGTACGCATTAGAGGTTGCTGTTGTCGGCAAAACGAATTTTTCCTATAATCTTTGACAAGTACTCTTCGGTTTCCCGTGAATTGTTATTCCCTCGGTCTCATGACCGAAAGGTTCTTCGATTCATTTTAAAGATGCATACGTACAAGATCCCATGATGTAAAAGTTACAACCTTAAGTCCCGCATCGACGTACTGGTTTTGTCTGCCCATTTTTGAAAGATGAGCTATTCAATGGTCTGTAAATATTTTGTCATCAGACCTGGTAAGTTTTACCTTAGTCCCTGATCAGATAATTAAGATCAGATAATACTCAGGACTATCGCATATAGAACTCTGTAAGTCCCTATACTACTGATGCACAGACTCTACATTCTGATTAACTAGTTGTATAGTATGGCTTGCGTCATACTTCCCTGTTATTTTCTTTGGAAAAATCATTTCTCGATGTTCTAAAATGTGTGATTGTCTAAATTATTATACACTTTTTGGGTCAAATAAGTAATATTTAGAAAAACATTTCTCTGTTCAATCTCTAAGGAATAAAACAACAAACATTTACTTTTAGTACGGCTAAAACTTAACGAGTTCTGATTCTGATACTTTGAATTTTATGATAATTCAGTAGTAAAAATAACCAGAAAATGCTGAAATTTCATAAAATTTCAAGTAAAAGAACTCAATAAGTTTTAGCTATGCAAAAATTAAGTGGTTGTTGTTTTATTCGTTAAAGATTATATGAAGATTTTTTTTTAAATACCTCTTATTTGACCAAGAAAGTGTATAACAATTTAGACAATCACACACGTACGTTTTATACAATCACACACGTACAAAAATTATATTTTTACTTTTTTTATTCGTTATAATGAAAAAAAAAAGTTTAAAAAATATATGCAATGAAGAATAACTTTGAAAGCAATTTGGAAATATGAACTAAAAGTAACGGTTTAGGATCTAGTTATTGTTCAACTATACCGTTTATTCATTTATAACGATTTATACATTTATTCGGTTTATATTATATATATATATATATTAATTTTAATTCCTGTTTAATTTTAGTGCGCTCTTAGCTACCAAATGAAGTTAATAATATTTTAATTCAAAGATACGCCCAAGAAGAAAAACAATAATTTAAATCCGTTGAATATATCAGTTTTGTTATGAGTTATTTAATTCGACTGTCTTACTTTTCAAAATATTAATTACTTTCGTCTTAAATAAGCTTTTGGTTTTAACAGCGAGGAAGTATAATATGGAATAAAAACAACAACTTTTTCTAACTAATTAGAACATTTTAAGTAGGCAAATATATATTTTTAAAGTAACTTTTTTTCAAAAATGTTATTTAAAAAATATATAAATTATTTTAAAATGCATTTTTTTCCTTCTGCATAACAAACGTGTTTGACTAACAAAGAATAAATTTTGAAATACCAAAAATGTACAAAAGTTATTCTAGAATAAAATTATTATTGGAATAAAAAATAGATACAGAATAAAAAATAAATATGCATTAATTAAAATATCGTATACATAGATATTTTTTCTGTTTAAATTTCAATAAAAAATCTATTTATTAAATTATAATCCCTTAACTATACGTATCTCATAAAAAGAATTTAAATTATTTTTAAATCCATATGAATTATTGTTTTTATATTCCTAGTAAAAAGTATTATAATGATTATCAAATCAATTACTATTTTTAATGTTTTCAAAATAAATTAAAAACATTTTATTCGGCAAAACTCATTTCAACTTTTTAATGACTTTTGCATTCTTCTACATATACTTATAGATTATTATATGTATCTTTTATAAAACTGTTTCCTTAAGCAACAAATTAAATTGGTGGGGTCCCGGTATATTGTTGGGTAAATTATATTATTATCTACTAAAGAACAACTTTTCAAAAGTAAAAAAAAAAAAAAAAAAAAAAAAAAAAAAAAAAAAAAAAAGCCAAGCTAAAAAAAAAAAAAAAAAAAAAAAAAAAAAAGATGAAATTTGTGGCTAAAAAATGGTGTGATATCATATTTCCAAGCTTATATTATGGTACTTTTTTAACATTTTCCACTAAAACATTTACCATTTGTAAGTCAAGTGACTTCGTATACGTTGATAGAAATCCTCTTCTCTGTACTAAATACATCATAACGTGTTTCTGAAAATTCAAATGTTTTAAAATTATGCATCATGGGCTTGGCGGCCATCTTTCCATATTTGACACAAATTTCTATGTACCCTAATCCATAGTTAAAATCCGAAATTCAAAATTGTTACTTAAGCAGACATTTTAAGCTTTTCCGTTACGGACTTGTATTCGGAGAACTTTGTGTCTTAAAATAATAGTGACTTATCTAAAGGATTCATCTAGTGATTTATTTCACAAAGTAATTAATCATTTAAAGGCAATAAAAATATATTTCTTTTCTCAAATTATTAGTCTTTTTCAATTCATCCGATGTTTGCAGTTGAAAACCAAAGTTCGACATTGTTACCACAGCACACATTTTATGCCTTTCCTTCACGGAGTTGTGTGCTTAGAAATTTGTGTGTTAAGGTAATGGTGACATATCTTCGCTATTCCTTTTATGATTAATTTTTTAGAGTAATTAAGCATTTAACAGCAGTAACAATGAACTTTTTTTCTCAAAATAAAAGTCTTTTTAAATTTATTTGTCCGTAGTTAAAATCAGAAGTTCTAAATTGTTATTAATGCAAACTTATTACCCTTTACAAACTTGGGTGCTTAGAAATATGTGTAGCCGCCAAGCCCATGATGCATAATTTTAAAACATTTGAATTTTCAGAAACACGTTATGATGTATTTAGTACAGGAGAAGAGGATTTCTATCAACATATACGAAGTTACTCGACTTACAAATGGTAAATGTTTTAGTGGAAAATGTTAAAAAAGTACCATAATATAAGCTTGGAAATATGATACCACACCATTTTTTAGCCACAAATTTCATCTCTTTTTTTTTTTTTTTTTTTTTTTTTTTTTTTTTTTTTTTTTTTTTACTTTTGAAAAGTTGTTTTTTAGTAGATATCATTTCTTTTTTTTTTTTTAAAACAAATTATATATAATTTAAATAATCTATTCACTTAAATTAAAATGAGTTTTATTAGAACATTTGTAAGTAGAAAGGAAACCCAATATGTGTACATTTTGTTTACATATCATTCATTTCTTAGAGTAATTAAGGATTTAAAAGCAATGAAAGCTAACTTCTATTCTCAAAGTATCAATCTTCTTCAATTTATATGGTATTTTAATTTTTATGAAGAATGAAAATTTTGTAAAAAAAAATGATAGAGTCGAAATAACATATAGACATAATAGTTGGTCTTTTAGTTAGATATTTGTTTATTGTTAGATAGTTAGTCAGGTATTTGTTTAAAGATAACTTTTTATTTTATTTTTTGCAAAATTGTTTTACCTTTGCAAATATCTACGGCTAATCCGAGAATAAAGGACGACATACAAAACAGTGCAGATATTTTTAGAAACGATTCTTAATGAACCTATACATATTTTAGATAATTAGTATGCCAAATTCAGGCTTCTACCCCGAACGGTATCACAAAAATTGGAATTTTAGAACTTTTTTTTTGTTTTTGAACCCTTTTAAACTTTGAACTTATTAGGAAATTATTTCTGAGAGTATTAATGTTTCAAAAGTTACAACCATGTTAAATTTCAAGGTCGTGCTTTGAGAATTCTATTTAAATCGTTATTTAGAACGTTTTCTGCTTGTTTAATCTGTTTAAAGATAGACTTCCTTTTTCGAAACAGTTCTTAACACTCTCGCTGTGTAAGTAATTCTTCGCGATGAGCGTCTTTTACAAAATTTTTAATCGTTTATCACCGGCTCTTTAAAGCAGAAATTTTTGACTATGGTAATCGGGGAAAATGTTCTGATTAAATCAGACAAAGTTTTCTTTAAAAGATAACTAGTGGGAATAACTAAATAGTATTAATTTGACGGGAAAATGCATGCCCGAGCATAGCTCAGGCTGCGGATCGAGAGGGTTAACGAGCACTTAGATCTTAAAATTAACAGCTTGCCAAAATTCAGGTTTCAATCTTTAAGGATATCAAGATAAACCCAATTTTAGAACTTTTTTGCTCCTGCGCCGTTAAAAATTTCGATTTTTTTAGGAACTGCTCGTGGTGAATATTTACGTCTTAAACGTTACAACTATGTCAAATTTCGATTTCCTTAAGGCTAAGAATTCCAAATAAATCATAATTTAGAACATTTTTAGAAAGCTTTTTTACTCGTTTCCCCCTTTTAAATTTCGAAATTTTTTAGAAATAGCATTTAGCGAGCACTTACATCTTAAAAGTAATCACCATATCAAATTTTAAGTTTCTCCCCTCAACAGTTTCATAGAAATCTTAATTTATGAATGACTTTTGCTCTTGCAACCTCTTAAATTTCGAATTTTTTAGAAATTGCTTAGGACGAGCATTTTCGTTTTAGTATCTGTAATCATGTTAAATTTCAAGTTTACGCTCTAGCAATTCCATTCAAACCAAAATTTAGAAAGTTTTTAAAAAGCTTTCCACTCATTTCAACCTTTTAAAATTCGATTTATTTTGAAACAGTTTTTAATGAGCATTTACGTCTTATAAGTGACCACCATGCCAGGTTCAAGGATTCTATCCCGAACAGTATCACAGATTCAAAAATACAAGAATATTTTGCTCTTGTACACTTATAAATTTCTAATGTATTAGGAAACGCAAAGCATTTACGGCTTAGAAAATGACATCTGTGTCAAATTTTATGTTTCTAGCCGAAACAATCTCATTAAAATCATAAGGCAAACCGTTCTTAAAACGTTTTCCGCTCGGTTCACCTCTTAAGATTTCGATTTTTTACTAACAGTTCTTAGCGTGCATTTACATGTTTAAACAAATCGCCATGCCGAAATTCAGACCACTATCCCGAACGATATTACAGAAATCGCAATTTTAGAAAAAAATTTTTTACGCCTGCATCCATTCAAATTTCGAATATTTTAGGAACTTTTCTGTGAGATCATTTACGCCTTATAAGTAAAAAGCACGTCAAATTTCATGTTTCTAACAATTTGCAAATTCAGCAATTGTTGCAGACTAACAATTGCAAATAAATCATAATTTAGAACGTTCATAGAACTCTTTTATGTCGTTTCGAACTTTTAATTTCTACCTTTTTTAGAAATTATTCTTATCGAGTATTTAAAATAACCACTATGTGCCAAATTGTCGGTTTCTATTCCGAACGGTATCACAGAAATTTCAATTTTATTAAATTCTTTTCTTTTCTATTATTTTCAATTTCGAATTTAATAGATTATTTTCGCCTCTGTCTAGCAGTTTGATCCCCGTTAAATGTATGCTAAGCATTACATCATGTTACTTTTATTCATAATTTAATTAACTATCTGAATCCTTCGCCAAGTAAGAAGATTCTGATAGAGAAATCATGAACTCGTTAATTTTATGCTAGCGGGCGCAGGTGATAAATCGCCTATTATTGTTTCCTTCTCATGCATTCGTATTGCCTTAATTTTACTTAAACTTTAATCCTTTCACTTATTTTATATAAAATGCATAACTTTAATTTAAAATACAAACGTTTAAGATACATGCCTTTCATTATTTAATAAAAAAAAAAAAAAGGAAAAGAAAAGAAAAAAAAACTAGAGAACAGGAATTCTGCTTTTTCAGAATTTAATGTCGCCCCCGGCATTTCCATTACTGCATTTTCTTCTGACGGTCTGATGGCTTCTATTATTATGAAACAGCCATTATAAATGAAGTGTTAGGTGAAGATGAAAGAGCAGCCGTAAAAAATTTGAACTCTGATTTTCTGGTCAGAATGGGGGGGAGGGAGGGGAATGGCCATAATTTTTTTTTACGGATGCTCTTTCATCTTCACCTAACACTTCATTTATAATGGCTGTTTCATAATAATAGAAGCCACCAGTCCATCAGAAGAAAATAACTCGGTTAAACGGGACTCTACTGCAGTACAAAACAAATTTCAATTTTAAGACTTAAAGCACACGTTTTATTTTATGTAAAATGACGTCATTCGCATCCGCTTAAGAATTCCCCTTTTACGATTACCTTAAACATCTACCTTAAACATCTACAGTAAAGCATGCATAGCACATCACTATCGCGAAATAATGCACAAATGCAGCAAAAAGATTCCGTCATTCAAGAAAATCGAAAAAAAAAAAAAAACCCGGCTTTCTAATAATTCATAGATACTTACAATTAAATATAGTAGCTCCATTGTTTTAACAGAAATCATTCGTTTATATTTTTTTCAAAATAGCACGTATTTTAATTACATTTTCTTTTGGTTGTTACGAGAAAATGGCAACAAAAATATATAATTACGATTTTAAAACTATTTTTCCTTTAATTTCTACAGAAATGAAGTACTTCCGTTGCGACCATTGGTACCATTTTTTGCATAAGTACCATTTTTTTACGCCAATTTGGCGAAAACATTTACAGCATAAACAACAATATCCGGGTTACCATATCAAGAAAAATAACGACACTTTGGCGCCAATTGAGTTCCCGTTGCGTACATGACATTGGCGTCAGAAAAAGATCGCGTCATTATGGGGCGTATATGACATCTGTGCCAAAACTTTTATTAGAAACACGCACAAATTATTTTATTATAAAATGCACAAAGTTTGATCTAATGTAAAACACACGCAATCTCTTCTATTGGATTGTCATATGAAGTATAATATCATCAAAATTTCTGGGTTGCTATGGAATAAAATTGCCATTTTGGCACTAAAAGGATACCCCAATGCGTCTGAGACATCGTCTTTGCCTCCGTTTGCTCATATGCTGAAATAAGTTCAATAATAGGGAGATTTGGCACAGATGCCATATACACCCCATATTGTCGCAATTTTTCCAACGCCAATTTGGCGAAAACATCAAGACAATAAACAACAACATCCGGGTTACCATATCAAGCAAAATAACGACACTTTGGCGCCATTTAAGTACCCGTTGCGTATATGACATTGGCGTCAGAAACAAATTGCGCCAATATGCGTATATGACCTCTGTGTTTGTTTGTTTTTTTACCTGAAAACCTTTTCATATTCAACTCAATTCATTTTCAAAAGTTTTGTTTACATTAGGAATGAAACCTAAAATGCCGTTAACTTTGAATGCATTCTTCTTAAAAGATACCATTTCTCTATAAAATCATTTTTATTTTAAAAATCTTTCTAAAAATTAACTTTTATGCAGTTTTATTCGAAAAAATAATCTTGATGGAAAATATTCATCTACCAGATAGAAGTTGAAGTGGATTTGTGCTATTATAATGAGGATAGTATGCGCTCGTTGGCGGGTTTATCACTGATTGGCACAATTTGATAATTTTAGAATGAATTAACAGTTTTTTGCATATTAAGGATAGAAATTTTATTTTTTTTAAACTAAATTTTATAAAAGCACGTAGATCGAGTAATTACCAGTCCGAAAATGCATTCCACACTTTTTTCTGTCCATTATTTAAGTCTGTAGCTTAATTGAATTAATATATGTTTGACGAAGGATTTTTTGATCATTTTCAGTATCTCGACGTTTTTTAAAAAATCCTGTATCTCTGTTTATAATTATTTTATAGAGACGAGTTTGGTCTCAAATTGAAGCTTTTCTTCAGTAGATTCTTCTAATCTTAATTTTATTTCTCTGCAATACTTGCTTTCTTAAATATCTGAAATTTTAAAATGCCACGTTTGGTCGATTTAACATGGACAAGTTGTCTTCAGCATAATAAGCAGTTACGCTGTTCTGGCTTTTGTTTCTTGGCGTTTGTTTGTTTGGCGGGGTTAGCATTTTTTTATAGCTTGGCTTGGCAGAACGACCGTCCTGCTGGATTAACAGCACAAATTCTTGCAGTAGGTTAAACAAGAATAGACGACCTCTTTGACTGATAATGTGGCTATTTACCTCCTAGAAATTTTATGTCTCTATAAAAAATAAAAGTGGAAACAAAGCTATTTTGCAGCAATACAAATAGATGAATCTAATACACATTTAAAATAAACAAAATAACGATAAAACATCAATAAATACGGACTAAATAAATAAATATGGTTACTAGAAAGAGTTCGAAATTTCTGATCGCCATCGGAGAACTAAAATTTTAAAATGAGGATTTCAAAGCTGTCTACGATATCAGATATCTCATCAACAGTTTATTTAATCGTCTAAAAAAATTTATGAAACATAATTCTCCACATATTCCTCTTTTTTCTACTTATCGAAAAAAAAGAACAAAAACAGGTCTTAAACTCAATAAACAATATAGCATACTTATAACTACTTAAAAGGTGACACAAACATATAAAATATTATTTAATTCAACCCTGAGATCTTTCGAACCATGAATCCATTGAAATTTTACTTAGAAGTGATAATGTTTGTAACGATGTCCTTTCCTATAATATTCCCGCAATTTGGTACAATATCCTAAATATTTCAAGACCACCTGATAATATGAAATGATCTTTTCACCCCTCTGTAGAGAAACGGACTGAACTCCGCTTGCGCATGCGTACTATTTTTGTTTTTGTTTTTAAAATGTATTTCTATTCAGTCAGTAAACTTTTTCCCTTTGGAAATGAACGTGTGTGTGTTCAAAAGATCTCAAGGTTGCATTAAATAATATTTTATATGTTTGAGTCACCTTTTAAGTAGTTATAAGTATGTTATATTGTTTATTAATAACAAGGTGAAAATTTCCTTCACGATACTAGTGTTTAATACAGTGTTTTGACTCTACTTAAACTCAATGCTGTATTTAATTCATTTTGAAAACTTTGTAGACTAGCAGCATTTTCAGTGATTTAAAAGATGAAAATGCAATTCAGTTCAGAAGTTCAGAGTTCTCAACAGAAAATGTGAATAATCATTTTTGATGTATACAACAATAGACATTCCGTGAAAACAAACAAATAAATTTCCTTATATGAATTCGGAATTCTTAAATTTAAAAAAAAAATCGCAAGAGTTTGCAGCACTGCAATTATACCACTTTCATCGCTATGGGAATCAGGCAAATATTTTTCAAAATGCATAATGGATAATATTATAAAAAATATAATGAAACAAAATTGAACTTCCTTATAAAGTCACGAAATGCAGTATTTCACTGCTGTTGATCACGCAGCTGAGATTAGAGTCTCCTGTTTTCATCGTTTTTTCATATTCAGATCTGTGGTCACATTTTTCCTTCTGGAAAGTGTTAATAGAATGTTCTTATGTATTTCTTTTTTTATATAATTCAGCCATATGCTAACATGATCCAAGACTTTATTATGATTTTATGGTTCTATTAAAAGTTTCACAACTTTTATTCAAATCCTGATGGGTAATGCATGAATAATTTATTAATAGATAACGATTTTATTTTTTAAACAAAAAAAAAATACTAACAAGTTAGTCGCAATAAACAGTAGGTTTGCGTTATATACTCATACAATGAGAAAAAGATTTTCAAGTGGTATAAAAATTTACTGACCATCATTTTTACGAGTGTCGACTGTAGATTTGAAATTTCATGCCGTGGGATAAATTGTGTCTGAAGATTTAGTATTCATATTTTAACGTTAAGCAATTATTATAAAATTATTATTTTCAAAAGACTATTAATTTGGTGTAATTTAATCTTCAATATTTGATTTTCAGGTCATTCTTCCGGACACTCCACGCAGGTTGTGCTTGTATAAAAGAGCATGATAAACATCATCTTGTGAATGATATTAAACTCATTCTATACGATGAGTTTTATACTTTTTGAGAAAATTGTACACGAGTGTATTCTTTGTAAAAGAAATATTCTCCGGGTTGGGTTTTCACCAAAATGTGCAAGAGAAATCTATAAACAATATTTTTTCTCTGAAAAAACTGGTATTAACACTAGAACTACCGTGAGTTGACATTTTGACGGCTACCATATTAATATGTTTCGGTTCAAACCAGAAATTTGATTATAAAATAAGTTTTAAAGATACAAAGAAGAAAAACAATAAGTAATAAAGTTAAACCGCTTGAAATCAAAATTCTGGTGTGAAAATTTTTTATAAAACTTGGCTCAAATTTTCGGTAGCTATAGCGTAAATAAAACCCGGAAAATTTATGACCCTGCTATACATAATTTTTAAAAAATGTGTTGTTTTCATTTTTTATTCATGCCGTTACACATGTTTATCATACTTTTTTGCGAAAACTGTACTGTTATTAAAATATATTTGAAACATTTCACGTGCAAACATTTATTTTATCTAGCTATGCTATCGAAGTTAATAAAAAAAATAAAGATCGTTGTTGCAATTGTTTTTTGTTTTTATAAATAAAATTATAGAAACTTTTATAGCGTCAACTGTGGAAAAAGATAATCACAAGCATAACAGTTAAAGGTAAATTTATCTTTGCCTGACTTTATATAAAGAAAAAAACTTTGGCAGTAATAATACTAGTAAATTCTTTTCGAAACTATAATAGTCCAGTCAATAGGGAATTTTACCTAGCAAAATTAATGATAGTACTGGAAATCAGCTTTCTAGATGTTTTTTGGGTCGCTGAATCCGATTTGTAACTTCCCACCAAAATTTCCCACGGAAACCTCCTCAAATTTTGGTAAAAATCCCCCCCCCCCCAAAAAAAAGATCTTTATTAAAAAAATCCATTTTTTTATTGTTTTAGAGAAAAAGTATCTAAAAATTTAGACAGTAGACAAAATTTCAACAAATTAGATATATGACATTATGACTTAGGATGAAGGGGAAAGGGGGATCTGCCTCAGAACATGCGCGCGGTGCTGCGTAAACTAAGTTGAGCAATTCCACTTAACCCCTCACACGTTTACATTCGCCCTCCCATCTCCCGTCCGAACTTTCTCTATAAGGTTTACTTTAAGATTTTTGGGTCGCTGAATCCGAATTTTTAACTTTCCACTAAAAATGTCCCCCCCTCCCGAAACCCCCCAAATAGTTGTTTTAAACTTAAATTTCTTATTATTTTAGGGGAAAAGCATTACGAAATTCAGAAACTAGTCAAAATTTGCAACAAATAGGATATATGATATTGTGAATTAGGATGAACGGGAGGGTGAGGGCTGCCTCTGAACATGAACTGGGGCGCTACGTGCACTAAATTATGAAGTCCAGGCATTAGGGGATTTTATCTGGCAAAAAGAATACTAGTTCTGGATTTCGACTCATTTTATGTTTTTTGGGTCGCTGAATCCGAATTTGTAACTTTCTACCAAAATTTCACCCCGCAACCCCCTAAAAAATTGATTTTTTGAAAAAATTTGGTTTTTGAGAAAAGCGCGCGGTGAATGTTCCGAGGCAGCCCCCTCTCTCCCCGCTTATCCTACGTCATAATGTCATATATCCTATTTGTTGCAAATTTTGTCTATTTTCTGAATTTAATAATGCTTTTCCCCTAAAACAATTAGAAATTTAAGTTAAAAACAACTATTTGGGGGGGGGAAATTTTAGGGGTAAGTTAAAAATTCGGATTCAGCGACCCAAAAAACTTAAAGTAAACCTCATAGAGAAAGTTCGGAGGGAAGATGGGAGGGCTAATGTAAAGGTGTGTGTGGTTAAGTGGAATTGCGCAACTTAGTCCACGCAGCACTGCGGCGCATGTTCCGAGGCAGATCCCCCCTTCACCTTCATCCTATGTCATAATGTCATATATCTAATTTGTTGGAAATTTTGTCTACTTTCTGAATTTCTAGATACGTTTTCTCTAAAACAATAAAAAAATGAATTTTTTAATAAAAACCTTTTTTGGTGGGCTTTTTACCAAAATTTGGGGGGTTGCCGGGGGAAATTTTGGTGGGAAGTTACAAATTCGGATTCAGCGACCCAAAAAACATCTAGAAAGCCGATTTCCAGTACTACCATTAATTTTGCTAGGTAGAGTCCCTATACGGTCTCTATTGCCTGGACTATAAAACAGAAAATTTAAACATGTTCGGGAATAATTTCTTCAAGTAAAGACAGTATGTAATTATTTTTTGAGAAATAAATTATTCCTTTATATCTACTACAGCAAATGTTTTCCAAAATCACAATTCATAGGCTATATATCATTTTTCGAAACAAAATCCGTCATATATATGGTGTAGGCTTGCATACACTGTTAAAATATATGCAGCAAACTCCACTTATCCAACATAGTTAAAAAGTGTTTAAGAATTCAGTTTGTCTGTCCGTCTGTCTGTCCACGTTCTAACTCGTGTAAATATTCTCGGATTTCCATACAAATGATGTATGTTAAGGACGTTTATCATGTCATTTTCAGTATTGAATATAAAGTGTTTAGCATTAATAGTTCATTTACAAGAGCACCGAAAACAATTCCATTACATTACGATGAAAGGGGAAAAATCGTTTGCAGTGTATTTTAATGACATTACGCTACTTCAAATGTATTGAAATTGATATAAATCACTGAATTTCACTACAAGATTATTACTATAGAACAGGGCGTTCATAGCATTTATTTTTTATTTACAGGGATACATAAAAGAAACCTGTTACAGTGCTGTCTTGTACATTGCTGTCTTCTCGGTTACAGTGCTGTCTGTAATAACTGGTCTTCTGTCATGTAAACCATAGAGGTTTAGGCGTCGTCTGACTGATGAAATGTGTATGTATATGCCGTAATTTTCTTTCAATTCATTTTTTATTACTACAGCGGACTTACAACAATCACTTGTAGATATCATTTTTATAATACAGTCAAAATTCCAGGTTTTTTTTTTTTTCGGATGACCACTATGAGGCTTATTTTCGATGTAATTCTGTTTATTAAAAGCTTTATTCCATGTAATAACAAGTTACCGAGACACGTTAAAAAAAAACGAGCTAATTCTGCTTACAGTCTACCTTTCTTAAGTGTATTTACAGCGGCTTTTCTAGAATCACTTCAATATTTTTTACATTTCGGCATTTAAAAATAACCGCAATAAGTCAATATAAACACTAACCGAAGCTACAGCGCCGCTGGCACCTTCAACAATTAAATGCAAACTAATTGTCAAAATACTTTTGAGCTAAGGGGGAGTCATTTTTCTTCGGTGGCGCCGGATGTAAACAAACAAGTTGAAACTTGATACATTTGAATAACTGCAGTCATGGTGTTCTCAATTATAGGGAATATATTTTCTTTTACATTTTTATATTAAATAAAATAAGAGAGAATATAAGGTTGTAAAAATACTTTTGAGCGCTACTGTATATGTATCTGATCTTTGTCACACTGTAACTCTCGTATTTATGAACCAATTTGGATGTAACTTGGGGTATACATAGTACATACCAATGTCTCGACCGAGTTCGTTGGCCAGCTTCATCCACCGTCTTGTTACAAAATGGCGGCCATTTAATTTTTTTTTTAACCCTCCGTCTACCAGACGGGTCCATTGGACCCGACAGGTACATACAAAATATTCATTCAAACCAGAAATTTCTTTAAAATAAACTAAGTATATAAACCAGACAAAAATAAGGTAAATAAATAAGTTAAATAGTTTTAAATAAAAATTCTGGTGTAGAACGTTTTATTAAAACTTGAATAAAATTCCCGGTAGATCTAGGGTTAATTTGAAATTTGAAAAGTGGTACCAAAAATTTGAAAATGGAAAAATATTTTTTTCTTATGTGTTTGACGTTAATACAAAGATTCTGGAGCAGTGTTTGTTTCGTCTATATCTTAAAAAATGACTGAGTTATAGCACTTGGAATTCCTAGCGTGGCTGACATTTTGAAACGACCTGAGTTTTGTCACGCGATAACAGGCGTATTTACGAACCGATTTGGATGTACCTTGGTGTATACACAGTACATACCAATGTCTCGACCGATTTCGCTCGCCAGCTTCATCCATCATTTTGTTTCAAAATTGCGGCCATTTAAAATAAATTTAAAAATTTTAAATTTAAAAAGAGGTACCAAAAATTAGAAAAAAATGAAAAATATTTTGTTGGTGTGTGTTTCAACTTAATACAAAGATTCCGAAACAGTTTTTGTTTCGTCCATATCTAAAAAAAATGGCTGAGTTATAGCATTTTGAATTTCTATTGTGGCCTGACATTTTGAAACGACCTCATATTTGACACGCGATAACAGGCGTATTTATGAACCGATTTGGGTATAACTTGGTGTGTACATAGTACATATAAATGTCTCGACCGAGTTCGTTGGCCAGCTTCATTCGCCATCTTGTTTCAAAAGGGATGCCATAAAAATATTAAATTTTAAAGTTAAAATGAGTTATAAAAAATTGGAAAATGAAAAAGATTTTTTTTATGTGTTTGACATTGATACAAAGATTCCGGAGCAGTGTTTGTTTCGTCTATATCTTAAAAAATGGTTGAATTATAGCACTTTGAATTCCTAGCATGGCTGACATTTTGAAACGATCTGATATTTGTCACGCGATAACACGGGTATTTATTAACCTATTTCGATGTAAGAAGGCATGTGGATAGTATATAGTAATGTCTCGACCAAGTTCGCTGGCCAGCTTCATCAGCCATCTTGTTTCAAAATGGCGGCCATTAAATTAAAAAAAATATGTTTATAGTGAGGTGTAAAAAAATTAGAAATTGAAAAAGGTTTCTTTCTTAAGTATTTGACCTTGATATAAGGATTCCGTAGCAATTTTTTTTTTGTGTTTATCGTAAAAAAAATGGCTCAGATATAGCAGTTTGAATTTTTAATGTGGGTGACATTTTGAAAAATCGTATTTTTTGTCTGCCACAGCACTTATATATATCAACTGATTCCGATGTGAGTGAGCTTGTGCACAGTAATTACTAAGGTCTCGACCGAGATCACTGGTTAGCTTCATCTACCATGTTGTCTTAAAAGGGCAGGCACTTCAAGATATCGCCCAATTTGGCAACCAAATATAAGTTACTTAAAATATCAGCAGCTTGGATAAAGCTGACTAATTTCGCGAAATTCTTATTCATAATGATTTAGTATTGATAAGAATTAGTATTGAATCTCCTATAATCGGTTTCCACTAAATTGAGCTTCGTGTGTTTAAATAATATAAGCTGGCTTTCTAAAAATAAGGAATATGAAAGCTACCTCTTTCTCCCGGCACTTGCCGGAAGGTCTTTTTTTCTATAATGCTAAATTCTTATTTTCTAAAATAAGTATGAAATAAATTAAAAATAAAATAAAATTTAATCTAAAGCTTCGCGTCTAAAAGATAACAACATTTTAAAAATAATGGCTCATTTTACATATTAGATTTTAAATGCATAAAAATAATATTTTAGTTTTTGTGGATTTTTTGTGTTAAAAAAAAAAAAAAAAAAAAAAAAAAAAAAAAAAAAAAAAAAACCCTCCAACCATATTTTTATCAAACATATTTTCATCTTTTTTTCTCTCTGCAGATCATTAAATTCTCCTTTTAATCATTTTTTTTTTACTTCTTTCGTTATGTAAAAATATTTTAAAATTGAAATCATAAATAACTTTTCTTTTATCAATTTAACGGTTTGGCTTAAAATAATTAATATTTTCAATAAGTGTGAAATGAAGTTTACTTTAGTTGTCTTTTTTTTCTTTCTTTACTGTTCTTTTCTCTTTTTTTATTTTTGAATGCAAAAAGCTGCTTGCTGAAAATACTTTTTTGCGTGTGTTTCAACGTTTCATATATTGTAAAAAAAAAAAGAGAAAAAAAAAGAAAGAAAGATAGAAACAGCATTGTTTTAGCAAGTCCTTTTTTTTTATATTTCATTACAAATATTTTTTTACATCCTCTGGTACATTTTTTTAAACCGAAACACTAAAAAATGTTTATGAATCAACAGGCCAGTGTCTTATTTTTTTTTCTTCATTAAAACATAACGCAGTTTTCTTTAAAAGTAATGTTTATGTTCAAAGATACTTAAAATGAAAAGCTGCCTCTTCGGCTTTCACTGACACTTTTATCACTGTAGGTTGTATTTCTTCAAAAGATACGAGTAGAAAAACATGTTATTTTCTCATTTTAAAAATCTCTTACCGAATTTTTTAAAGTAAAATATAAATAACATCTTATTCACTGAAGGGTCAAAATATAATTTAGTTAGAAAACCACCTGAATATCTTTTAAAAAATAATACGTATAAAAAAAATAACAAAATGGAAAAATATGCTACACACAAGAAAAAATACACATTTTTATTAAATGGTTTATAATTTTTTTATGTATAAACAATTGCACAGCAGATAGCGTATAATATTACGGCAGCATTTTAATTACAATGTAATATTTATGCTGTTATTTTAAATAAAATCTTTTTTCCAGATGCATTTAATTTTCGTTACAACAACATCAATAAATAGAGTCAAAACATTGTATTAAACACTAGTGTCGTGAAGAATGAAACAATAACATCACTCAAGTAATAAACTGAGAGCATAAATATTAAATTTGATTAATAAAGACACGTATGGAATTTCGTGAACAATGTACATATTAATATCTTTTGTTTCCCTTAATTATTTATAATTTAAAATACTATTTAAATACATAAAAAATGTCATCAAAATATAGAATGCAATTAATTTATTGAATATACGTATAAATTGTATTATTAGACCTTCAAGCCTGATTAGAAAAATTAGAAAGAAAACATACAAAAACGTTTAAAATGACTTTGTTTAAAAAAAAAATCGAATTATTATTTGATTCTCATTTTTCCTTTATTTTCTGCTTCATTTGTTTAGTATTTTCGATTATTTGTATGATTTGAGTTTCATGAACTATTTAAATTCTGACTGAAAGCCCTTTTGTATACTACGTACGGTAGGAAATAATGAAATTAAATTAAATCAAATACGAACGATAGTGTTAACTCCAATTCTAGAAGTTGCAAAATAAGGATTACGCTAAAATGTTCTTAATTTATGATTTTCTATAATCTCAGTGTGATTAATTTTATCCATGATAAATGATTATTTTAATTGCCATATTTTTTGTTTACGAATTTTGAATATCTCTATACGAATACCTTTGTTTATTTTTTTAATTCGATTTGTAAAGCCGTATTTACTAAGTATACATGTTTATTGCTGCATGTTATGAAAAAAAATAATAACATGCCAAATATAAGATGAACTATGTTAGGGAACTGTGTCAGTATTGAGAAACGCAGTTTGAAAATTGAGTGATATTGCATCAAAAATCTATGAAAATAATAAATCAATTAAAGGACCTGAAGAATGCGATAAAACAGATTTCTAAATGATGTATTAACTTTAAAGTATTTAAATTACGTTAAAAATATAATAAAAATATAGAAATCAGCGGTTTCGACCCTCTTCTGGGGCCATCATCAAGATCTAAAAGTAAAAAACAACTAGGTTCTTTAAATATTAATGATGTAACAGCCCATGCCTTTATAATACAAATCAATTTTCTGTTAACGAGAACATTCATTAAAAGAAATAAGTAAATATAGTTTTGAATTATTGTGTATCGCATACATTAAAAAATCCCTGCCCGTTCAGCCTGCAGGCAGATGTGGATTATTAAGTTAAGTACTAATTTCACAAACAAAAACTAAATCAAGATTAGACATAAAACCAGTTTAACAATTTTATAGGGCCGCTTTTGACGGATTTTTAATTTCATTTTTCTGTAATAGCTGTTTTTTTCAGAATCATATTAAGGCAGTATTTTAAAAAAATATAGTTTTCCACGCTCAACAACTCGAAATTTTCAGACTCATTTTTAAAAGTAAGAACATGAAACTTGCTGCCGCGATCCTTTTAATAGATTTATAAGCGAACTGTGTTTTTATTTTTCGTTCAATTAATTATAACTTGATTTACAAACAATTATTTTCTCAGTACGATCATTTTATTTTTTGTTTCCGGCACTATCGCTTCGGGAAATTCGGTTCAAAATGCCCACTTTGACTGCATTATAAAAAAATCGACAAATACAGCACATTATATACTGTCTAACGAAGAGAGCCTGCCAATTGGATGCGTTTGAGACCAAAATTGAATTTAAAAATGAGTCACAAAATAAGACGTTTGGATTTGAGTACACCCTTAATATGGTAATTTTTTCGTCAACCCCTATATTTTAAATTTGTTTTTCTATAAGAGTTTGGTCCTATAAAAAACTTGTAAATATGGAAGTTGTAGATAATATTGAGAAGATGTATAATAAATTCAAGCGGTTTAGATATCTTGTGAATTGACGAGATTATGAATTTTTTTCCGCATCAATTCCCCCCTCCCGTCTCCACAATACTTTCGTTTTTTTCGTTTTCAATTTGTTTTGCGGTAAGAGTTGGTCCTATAAAAAACTTGTCAATGTAAAAGTTGTAGATAACATTAAGAAGGTTTATAATAAGTTTAAATGAATTTGATATTTTTAGAATTGATGAAGATATCAATTTTTTTTTGCCCTTGAACCCATTTTTAATTTTATCAAAAATCTGTGATACACAAATTTTTGTCCCTTTTCCTAGAAGTAATAATAACTATAAACTGATTTGATATGCATTATAATTAAGAAGTTATGGATTAACTAATAAGTAAATAAGACAAGAGTGGATCCAAAGTACAAGTGCAAACGTTGGGCACAGGAGTCGTGTGTCACTGGGGTCAGAATACTCTATATTTAAATTCATTGTGATGATGAGAAACATTTCGACGAATTTCTTTGGTGTATTTGAATAAAATAGCTTTTCTTATGCTTTGTATATTTTATGTACCAAATTAAAATTACATTTGATATTTTATGTGGTTTTTTTTTCATTTTCATTAGTAATCCGAAATTAAAATAAATTTAGATGTCCAACCCACCCCGTTCGATGTGGTAGGTTGGCCCAGTAATTTTATGTCCTTCTGAGCTTAAATAGAAACTATTTATTAATATCTTTCACATTTTCTCATACGTGATTAAGCTTTAAGGTACTAACTAAAATAATTAAACATTTTAATAAAATAAATATATATATATGATACGTTTTCACTAGTAAGAGATAAACATGTCCGTCTTAAGCAACAGCATACACTCGTTATGTAACTCAATGAAGAAATCAAAGTTTTTGCAGTCGTAAAATCATGATTAAGAGTGGAAGGTCAGGCTTCTGTCCATTGGAAGGTTTTCCGAAAAATAATAACCGAAATCGTTAGATTCATCAAACATTTATAAGATGATCATAAAGTGCACCAAACTCCACTAGCCATATGTTATCCATGTTCGGGCAGTTGCTACGTCGTAAAAGGTAAACCACTAGATGTTACGTATTAGAATAGCATGACGAAGATTCAGGAAAAAAACTCTCCAGGTGACGTGGGTTATTTAAACAACTCAATAACCGTAAAAATCTATCTCTCCTAGGCCATGCAACATGCTAAATACTTGCAAAAACTGCACGCGTATGAATAGAGTACAAGTGAAAGAGCAAATCCCGTAAAAGTAGCCGGAAAGCCTCGATGAGATGCAGAATACGATAGGACCTAGCTCCGGGGAAGGGGGGAATCACGCGTGACGTCCATGTGAACTATTTAGCCTCCCTGTAAGAATTATTACGCAAACAATATTGGCGGGAGGCTGGCACGGAATTATGGGAAATCGAGCACCAGAGAACATATGCTATTAAAATAATCGAAACAAAAAGAATTTATTTTCAGAATAAAATGAAAAAAGTAATTTAATGGGTTTTATAAGATTAGACGAATGAATTTAAGATTTTTAGAATAATAAAGAATACGCATTTAAAGCATGGAAAAAAGATATTTAAGATAGTATTAAAGCTAAGTGAAAAAGGTAGATATTATAATAATTTGGACTAGTTTAATTAAGATAAAAGGGCGAAAATTTTTATTATTACATACAGTGGCGGTCAAAAATTTCCGGCCAGTTAGTTTCTTTGATTTGTTTGCCAGAACATTCCAGCGAAGAAGAAGCGCAATCACTCCAAAAGTTAGGAATATGCAAATGAGCTCTGACCACGTGATCATTTTGATTGGATACTGGAAACACTTGATGCAAAGAGGAGGAATTCGAAATTCGCGTGTGCAAAAGTTTCCGGCCATTCGTCGTTCGTTAGTTTTTGCTATCGGTAAAGTGTCTTTTTGGCCGTGTTTGTTAATTAATCAACGTGAATAACGAAATTGAAATTAAAAAATGAGATGTTCAACAATTATTGTTCGTAAAAGAGTGATTTGTTTGCCGCTAAAGGGCCATGAGATTGCGGCAAATATATCGATCGGAAAATTTACAGTGAACGATATTTTGTAAAAAATATAAAGATGGCCATGGCCCACAGTCCAGTAGATCCTGGACAACGACTAATCGTGTGGACAGAATTATCAGAAGAGAAGTAGTTGATGACCCGCATAAAAATGCCGCTGCAATATCCCGTTATTTACGGAGTGAAAATATTGCTGAAATAAGTCAGTCTACCGTGTCAAGTCGCTTACGTGACGTAGGACTTTATGGAAGAGTCGGTGTTCAAAAATATTTGATAAGTAAAAAAAAAAAATCACAGTGCCCGACTGGCGTTTGCCAAGGAACCTAAAGACTGGTCAAGTGAAAACTGGGAAAAAGTATTATTTTCCGATGAATCGAAGTTTAACCTCTTTGGGAGTGATGTCAGACGACCTAAAACCAAAAGATATGATTCGAGATATGTTATTTCTACAGTGAAGCATGGTGGAGGACACGTTATGCCGTGCGGAGCATTTCTAGAAAATGTGTCGGTCCATTAGTTGAAATCCGCGGCAAGATGAATGGTAAAATGTATAAGGATATCTTACAAGATCATTTGCTGCCTCATTGGAGAAACAATTGTGGTCTAAACTATTTGTTTTAGCATGATAACGACTCAAAGCATACATATAAGCTCGTCAAGCAGTGGCTTTCGCACAAAAAAAAATCGCTTTTGAAATAGCCAGCCCAATCATCCGGTTTGAATCCAATAGAAAATCTTTGAAACAAACTTGAAAAATATGTGCGGAATTATAAATATTCCAATTTAGCAGAATTTTCCCAAAAATTACAAGGAGAGTGGAAAAAACTTACCATAGACAATCTTCAACCGTTCATTGAATCGATACCACATCGCTGCGCCACAGTACCTGTTGTTAAAGGTATGAAAACAAAATACTAATTGTAAACATTATTGATCACTGTTATTTTTTATTATAACACCAATTTTTTGCAAATTTGCCAAGATGGCCGGAAACTTTTGAGAACACGCTTTTTCCTTTCCAATTAATTTTGTCAATTAAATTTATTGATATTTATTTGTTATTCCATAAATAAGTTCCTAACTATTATGTCAATAAAATGTATAAATACCACTTTGAGATTCCTCTTCATATGGGTATACTTACAAATAAACCAAAAATTTTATGCTGACCGGAAACGTTTGACAGCCACTGTATATATCTCTCTATTCTAAAAAAAAGTAACCACCGCTGTCACCGCCGCCGCCGCCGCCGGTTTTGAATTTTTTGTGACCGGAGGTCTTTCTTTGTTAATATTAAGAAAAATAATGCATACAAATATATGAATATCGGTGGTATTATACAGAAATGTTTGATAAACACGCTGATGCAGGCAGTTTTCAAATCGAAGAATTATTTTAAGAGATATTTAATCCTAAAGTTGGACAAAATCGTTCCACTAAAAAAGTTTTATAAGGGCAAAAACTATTCTTGGGAATTTAATGATTTTTAGATCATTTTATACGTTTGAAGTTCCCGGTGTGCAGACTGTATTTCTTTTTTTAATTTGACTCATTTTTTGAGGTTTTATTTCTATTTTAAATTCAAATTTTGAGCATTTCTAGAGATATTTTTTACATTATTTTAGAAAATGGTATTAATTTAAACTATTGCCAACTGTATAAACAACGCAAAAAATTAATGTTTGCTTCAAATTAAAAATTTATTTATACGTGACTATTATAAACAGAAAAAATCATTTGGAATTAGAATTAAATAATTACGTACAAAAAGCAGGAACTTATTAAAAATTACGTCATAAAAACTATACACGTGAATTTTAAAAGAGAAAGGATATTGTAAAATAATAAATTCATTAACATGCATTAGAAGTCTTAAATAGGAGAAATTACGTCATATTTACGTCACATTACAGTTATTACGTAAAATGAACACAAAATAATATTGCAAAACAGTTTAAATTTAGAAATTACGCTAGACATTTATTTGGTATTTTGAGAGGATCTTTTCAACTATTTTTGTTAGGAAAGCGCAAATAATATTTCATTTCTAACAAAAGTATTTTCACGTGAATAATTAAAAGAGAAAGAATAGCTTGGTCAAAATTACGTCAGATTAAGAACGATTAATTTAAAATGTCTCATTTAAAAGAACTTTCTTTTTGCTTTGTTAAAAAATACCAGGAGACAAAGACACTGTTTACTTAATTCCTTTTATATAAGCTTATTTTGAAATGTTTAACTTATTTTACTTAATCAAAGACGAAAACAGTGATTGTATCTTTGGTACTACTTAGTTATCCCGTCGACCAAAAATCTAACATTCGCCAAACTGTAAGATTAAATGCCAATAATGGTTGATCGTAAATGTCACATTAACTTGACTTTAAGCAAGTTACACGTGTCTACGTCATCAAGTTATTTTTATCTCTACGTTTTATTTGTATTTTTATTAATGTTGTACTAATTTATTTGTTCTTTTGTTATTTAAAATAAAAAATATGTCAATTTGTATAATTTGGCGTTAAAATTCCCCAATGATAGAGAAGTGAATAGAAATCCGTTTATACGGAGATGGCCACTATTTTTTAAATTATAATTCGATCTATCGAAATCTTTTTAAAGCCGATCAAAATAGCGTGCATTTAGAGTCTGCGGTGTCTTGACGGGGGTTGACGAGCGTAGCTCGTAGGGTGCAGAGCCCCCTATTATATTAAAGAAAAAAATTGGTCAATAGGTTCCGGTCTACCCTAACAAGTAAAATAAAAAGTAGTAATGTCAGCTGTGTAAATTTCTTGCAGCCAAATTTAGTATCGGATGTTTTACGTAGATTTCGTATGAAATACAACCTATTGCAATCTCCCCTAAGTTGAAATTTCTGAAAAAGTTTTGCAGATCTACACCGAGTATGCCTCAACGAAAAACTCCAATAACTTCTTAATTATAATACATATCGAATCAGTTTAAAGTTATTTTTACTTTTTAAAAAAGGGCTAAAAATTTATGTATGACAGATTTTTGATAAATAAAAAATGGGCTGAAGGGGCAAAAAAAAAAAATGGTTTTGGGGAGAAAAAAAATTCATAACTTCGACAATTCTCAAAATATCAAATCCAATTAACTTTATTATAAATCTTCTTAATATTATCGACAACTTTTATATTGACAAGTTTTAGATAGAACCAATTCGTACTGCCAAAAAATTAAAAGCAAAAAAAAAAAAAGGGGGGGGGGCGAGGAGAGGTGTTGAAAAACATATAAATCCATAACTTCGTCAATTCACAATGTATAAAATCCGCATGATATTATTATATATCTTCTTAATACTATCTACAACTTTTATATTGATAAGTTTCTGATAGGACCAATTCTTAGAGCGAAAAAAAAAATTAAAAATACGTAGCGGTTGAAGGAAAAACCACCGTATTAAGGGTGTACTCAAATCCAAACTGCTTTTTTTCTGACTCATTTTTAAATTCATTTTTGCTCTCAAACGCAACCAATTTGTAGGTTTTCTTATTCAGAAACCATATAATGTACCGTAAAGTGTTCGATTTTGTGATAGAGAACGAGCATATTTCAAAAAATGATGTCAAAGTGGGCATTTTGAACCGAATTTCACTAAGCAATTGTGCTGAAAACGAAAAACATTGTCCTACGGAGCAAATAATTGTTTAGAAATCAAGTTCTAATCCATTTAACGAAAAATAAAAAAACAGATCGCTCATAAATCTCTTCAAAAATCATGTCAGCAAGTTTCGTGAGTTTTCTTTAAAAATGAATATGAAATTCTGTCTGAAAATTTTGAGTTATTGAGCATGAAAAGTATTTTCTTTTTAATTTTCTTACAAAAAAAAAAAAAAAATAGACGTTGGTAGTATAAGTTTCATGCCCTCTCATTTTCTGCACCCGGATTGACCGCCCCCTTCACCCCCGTTCGCGCTCGTCCTCGTGACATAATGTTAGGTTATTGGAGCTTTACTCCAGGGATACGGGTTCGATTCCCCGCTTCGACATTTTTCACTGTTTGTTTCACGCGTAAAAAATTTTATCTATTTAATATTCAGCATATCCGTTTTTAATTGTTTTTTAAGATACTCTTCAGGTTAGTGTACCTTTCATTTTTAGAAAAACTACTGAAATATCAAAGTTACGATTTTCTCCTTAAAATAAATTTAGACGTGTGCATATATTCAGACGAAGTTTCGTAAAGACGCGGTAATTAATAATACGCGAAAAAAGCTTTTTATTGCACCCATTTCCCTTTAGGGGTACAGAGTTCCAATATTTAAATGCATTTTTTTCTGATTGTGTTATTTTTCAGTATAGCATTACGATCAGAATCCTAAAATTTCAAATGATTGGACATTTTAATTGCGACTCTTATGGTGCATTTTACAAAACTAAAACTATGATTTTTAATAACATAAATAATTCATCTCACTATTCTAAAAAAAAGGAACTAACGCTGTCACCGCCGCCGATAATGAGTTTTTTGTGACCGGGGGTCTTTCTTCGTTAATATTAAGAAAACTGAAGGATATAAAAACTTGTCGTTGGGGGCCACCGTAATACTTACCCATCACGAATATGCATAATATAAAATATGAATATAAAACATGCGTAAACTATTTATAAAATCCATTGCAATTCCAAGATACAATTTAAACGTATATTTAAATAATTTTAATACATACTAATGCTCTTTTACTGAATTGAGGATACTACTTGATTATCCCGCACACGCATTTCGAAAAATTATATAAATCGCCAAACTACTCTCAAAATTATACAAACTAGCCACCCTTGGCGGCCAGTTTGGTCTACTTTAAAATTTGTGTTTGGGAAAACATGCTAAGCATTGTATCATGTTACTTTTATTCATAATTTAATTTACTTGGACTCCCTTAAATATAATTAGCATAATCTCTTAAGCAAATTTAGTTTTTGTTGTATTAAAATATCTGAGTTTGTTGATTTTCTGTAAGCAAGTAAACCCTATTGGTTTACAATGGAAGGCTATGGGAATTTGGTGAAATATTAGAGATATCGCCAAGCTAGCATCACATTTGGCGACTAATTTCGGTCGTCAACTTTGGCGATATATCGCCACGTTGGTGACAAACTTGGCAGCATTTGTCGACGAAACAGATATATACACTGGCCTCCAAAATTTAAGGTACAGGGACTGGATGCTTTCGATTGTACACTGCTTGTCGAATATCTACGAAAATTATTGGCGAATTGTTCTTGAACTTCTGGGATATAAAGAACATGTTTGATTTCATATTTCTCGGTGAAGATTTAGTCTGGAGGACAATTGGGGACTAATAATTAATTTAATGAAAAATTAATATTTGCGATCATCTATGTAACAGAAAATACTAGAAATGGTTTCTCGCTTTCTTAAATGACTACTTGGGTCCTGTTCAATATTTGTGTGCAATTGTGTAAGCTTACAACTCATATTCGTGAAGATGTTATTGTGTCTGTGATAAATTCAAATTTTTTTTGTTTATAGCATACAGAGTTTTCAGTCAAATTTAACACAGCTTTCGGACAACTTGACAAAGAATAGTAGCAACAGCATATTGCAATTAAAACATGGATATATTGAATATTTGATGAGATATGGGCATTTTTATGAAATAATTTTTAACTGCGCATGCGTGGAAAATTTCAGAATTTTTATTTCATAATTTGGTAGTCAGCTGTTCTGGACAACTTCTATAAAAAGTCCAGTCAAATATCGCGAAAATTCACAGAGATAGAGGCGATACAGTGAGTTGCTTTCTAAAAATAGCTTTATTATAAGGGATTTTCCACAATTTTTAAATCAGCTCACTATATCTTTCTGAGTTTTCACAACACTTGACTGGACTTTTTAATGAAACAAAATGTGTTATGAGTTTATCCATACATTTAGATAAATAAAATTTTCCTACAAGAAGACATATCGGGAACATTTAATGAGTTACGTGAAAAAATTATGTAGAATTCTTAATGTAAAATAAACTCACTTATTATGTAAGAAAATACTGTATTTTTTTTTCAATTTAATATCTAATACTTTCTTTTCTGTAGATGCTTTGATAACAAGAGACGGTCTTTTTAAACCGTCGAAAAGTTAAATTAATTTGTATCTCGAAAGATAATGACTGGCATGTGCTGCACACTTACATACCCGTATTTTTAACAAATGTCGTTCTTTACTTGTGAAAATTAATATCGATCGTAATTCATAACTCTTTAATATAAGTTTATAAATAATTTTTAAAATTAGATTTTTTTTAATTGAAAAAACTGTCTGAAACATCTTTGCTTGCATGTATTGCATCACATTAAGAAAAATCAATCGGATGAAATTTTGGAAGGTAATAAATAATTTTTTGCCATGGGAATTAACTTTAGCATCCTCAAACTCAACCAATTTAATTCAGCTAACTCTATGAAGGTTTCATAACAGTATTCAATCAGAGATTTGTTACGGGTTACCTTGATCAAAGGAACTAAAAAATGGTGTCAAAAATGGGTATTACCGTTGGAAAATTCGAAATCGATGCAATTTTTAATATGTAGATGACCTTCAGTATTTGTAATACAATTCGAAAAGTAAATACATTTTCCAGTGGAACAATTCCTTTCGCATCTCTCTGTTGCAATCTGACAATTAAAAAGTATGGGGTTGTTATCCCTTTCTTATCTCTTTCTCTCTCTTTTTAACGACTGTACAATATCAATAATTTACACAAACAAAGAGGAAAAAAAAAGAAAAGAAAGAATTCGACAAGACACGTCAAGAATGGATACCCGGGCTGGCCAATAACTGCATAAAAAATAATAACCTACCTTCACTTTATTTAATCACAGAATGTCTGTCATTAAACAAAACAAAAATTACTGCTCGAAATTTCTGATACCTGAATAATTGACTTCGTTTTATTTAGTCATGGAAACACAATCGCTTCGGGAAATTCCGTTCAAAATGCCCACTTTGACATCATTTTTTTTAAATATATTCTGCCTCTATCAAAACATCAACCATTACGGTACATTATATAGTTTCTGAATAAGCGAATATACCAATTAAATGCGTTTGAGAGCAAAAATGAATTTAAAAATGAGTCAGAAAATGAGCAGTTTGGATTTGAGTACATCCTTAATACAATGATTTTTCCAACACAATCCTCTTCGGTAAATTCAGTTCAAAATGCCCTTTTTAACAGCATTTTAAAAAATATATTCTGCCTCTATCAAAAAATCAACCATTACGGTACATTATACAGTTTCTGTGTAAGTAAACGTACCAATTGGAAGCCTTTGAGAGCAGAAGTGAATTGCAAAATGAGTCAGAAAATAAGCAGTTTGGATTTGAATACACCCTTACTAAGATGATTTTTTTCTTCAACCGCTATGTATTTTTAATTTGTTTTTTGCTGTAAGAATTGGTCCTATCCAAAACTTGTCTATATAGATGCTGTAGACAATATTAAGAATATATATGATAAATTCATGGGGATTTTATATCTTTTGAATTGACGGAGTTATGGATTTTTTTCTTCTTCAAACACCCTTTTTGTTTTCATTTTTAATTTTTTTTGTGGTACCAATTGGTCCTATCAAACACTTGTGAATATAAAAGTTGTAGATAATGTTAAGGAGATTTATAATAAAATTAATTGGATTTTATATCTTGAAAATTGACGAAATTATGAATTTTTTTCTCCCAAAACCCCTATTTTTTGCGCCCCTTGAGCCCATTTTTAACTTTATCAAAAATCTGTGATACATACATTTTTGGCCCTATTTTTAGAAGTAATAAAAACTTTAAACTGATTTGATATGTACAAAAATTAAGAAGTTATAGGGGGTTTTCTGTTTTCACAAAAACCCTCCCTATTTCCATTCCCTTGGTCCGATTTTGCCCATTAACGAACTTGACCGAGATTTTATGCCCATGTATCAGTTTGGAAGAGATTGGTGCAGAATTACGAAAGTTATCGTGTCCAGAAGAAAGTGATATACATAGATAGATAGATAGATAGATAGATAGATAAAGTTTTTTACTGAGGGTGGTTTTGGGTTCTAGGGGTCATGATCGGTGTAGATCTGCAAAAACATTTCAGAAATTCCAACATAGGAACGATCCCAATAGGTAGTATTTCATACGAAATCTACCTAAAATCACCTAATTTTATGCGAATTATTTAAAATTGGTGTAAAACATTAAGATTTTTTCTTACTATTATAAGGTTAAGGCAGCACTTTGTTACATTACATATAGAGTATACAGGTGTAGTGGAAAAACGATGCAAGCTATTTTGCCATTACATATTCTCATAAATCAACATTGAAATTGGTTCATTTTCAACAGTTATCATATATTTTTTGGAACTCCAGTATGTTTTTTTTAATCAGTTTTACGTGTTATTTAAAGGTAAAAATGTTTTCCTTTGGAAATTAAAATAAATTAATATCTTAATATACTTAACATTGGTAATACATTTCATTTCTAAAATATCATAGCAATTAGTCGTTGAAAAAATATCGTAAAGTTATAGAAATTTTCGTCCCAGGACAGGAAGTTTCGGGATCCCAGGATGGACTCAATTTACGCAATCCCGAAATCTCGGCATTAGAGGCCATCATTGGAATTTTATTCCCTAAGTGGATGTCTCTAAGTAAGTCAAGTATTTTTTTATCGTTAAGTTTTTTGAACTAGTCAGCCAGACCGAAGAAAGAAAGTGCCGCTGTAGCGGTGTTGTCTTTTATATTGTCTGAGCTACATGACGACAGTCCTTAAGCCCTTGATACTGAACTCGGTGACTATCCGGCGCTTTCATTACTGACATTTCGACCACCAATGAAGTCCGAAGGAAGTCTAGGATAGGAAGTTAATTCATGCAGTTTGGTTCCTTTGTTTATGTTCTATGAAGGTATGAAAGACTTTTGAATGTGTTGGATTGTTAAATCCGAGTGGAGCAGTAGGCTGGGATGGAAGCTGAATAGTCATAATAATAGCTCTCGTTCGAGTGAGTTCATTATTAAAGATTTCGGTATTTGAAATCCAAATGCTACAAAATAAAAGCAATAATTCATTCATCCTTAAACCAATGTCAGACGGGCGTCTTTTTTGCTGCTTTTTTGCTTAAGTATTATCCATTCACAATGCTAGCATTGTGAATGGATAATACTTAAGCAAAAAAGCAGCAAAAAAGACGCCCGTCTGACATTGCTCTTATATCAAAATTATAGAGTAGAGTTGCTTAGTAGTTACTTTAAAGGTTATCTGCGAACTATTATGCATTTTTGGATTTTTTTCTTTATTCTTAGAGAAAATAAATTAGGGCATATTAGACCCGATGCACGTGCTTTTTATTTAGATTTGATTATATAATTTGAAAATGTATGGTTATTTAAATTATAAACATGGAATCAAGTGATTATAGACCTTATTAGTTGACTTGTGAGCTGATGCAAATCTTTTAATTAAGAAGATTAGGAAAACATTTTTCAAGAATTCTGAAAGTGTATTAGATTTAAAATTCTTAAAAAAAAAATAAAAAAAAAATCGTGAGAAAACGGAAAATGGGCATCAATTCTGCCGCCTATTTTCCGTTTTTTCACAAAACTTCCTTTTTGATATTGCCCCGTTATCAAAATGGACTTAAAATTGAGGGCGGAAATTTCTATTTTTAGATATAAATATGAGCAAGAGTGCAATAACTAAAAAAGTCTATATAATAATTATTTATACTGAAGAACTATACGGAATATGTATTTCTACTGCGTATTATCGCATCCATTTTTTACCGCTTTGTCTTTCTCAGGATTCGTACATTTGCACTCACTATTAGCAGATAAATGCTCTGTCTCCTTCAACGCCGGTCACATCAAAATACTCTCTTGTAGGCCAAAGTATCAATTGCAAAAATTTACCTGAGTATTTTCCACTTCCTCTGAATTAAAAATGGACATAAGATTTATCTATTTTACCAATTTATTAAAGCCATTGTGTAGCATTAAATACACTAAGAAGATACAATAATTTAAAATAGACTAAAAAATAGTGTAGATGTCAGAAAGTTAAAAAATACACATAATCTACAACATAAATAAAATATCCGTATAAATGTAAAATGATTGAAAAATATTTTCACTTCCCTTACTGAGGAATCTTCAATTAACGTTGTTTTCCGTCTTATTTCTCACTAGTCATAGTCTTCGAAATTTTTCCTGTCACTTTTCCCTATTTTTAACGTGTCGCTAGCTATTTTCAATTGTTGCGTGAACCATATTATTGCATATTTCAGATTTCACTGTAATTATTTCAATGGCTTCTCTTAGTAACGCGTAATTTAAATTATTGTGGTTTGCTAATTTTTCAATATTTTAAAAATCTATTGTGATGGGTGATTTATTATTTAGTCTTGTCATTGCAGTAGAGGATTTATTCAGTTATATATCATGTTTATGTGCTTTTATTCTGTCCTCAAGTTTCCTTTTTGTCACACCTATATATGAAATACGTTTACATTCATTATTTTAAAATTTGATTCTGTATATTTACGATGTCTGTATGTATGAAATTTTCTCGATGTCTGCTCTTATTAATATAAAGATCGATAGGTCAAGGGTGATAAGGTATTAATTCCTAGATTTTTAAATTCTGTTTTTAGTTTTAGCGAAACTCTTTTTATGAAAGGATTGGTTAAATTTGTAAATTTAATTTCTTTCTGTGCTGGTTTTATTCTATTGTATCTTCCTGCCTCATTATTGATTAGTTTCTGTATCATTTTAGTGGCTAATTTTGCATCCTTGGATATTGATTTAATTTAATTTCTTTCTGTTTATAGAAAGTCCTCTGTTGAGCATACTTTTAGTGCTGTGGGAATATAGGTATTTATTGTTGCTATTTTGTATGGAAAGGAAGTTCTTGAGTGTTTGGACACTATGTAAACATTTGCATTTGATTTTCTGTATACTGTAGTATGGAGACTATGTTCTGAACGAATAAATAAAACGTCAAGGAATGTCTGATTGTTGTTTTTTACTTCTACTGTAAACTGTATATTTTTGTAATATCAATTATGATTTCCCAGTAAGGGATAGAACAGATGAATCTTATGATTAATATATGACATTATAAAAGAATACATCTACAAAACTTTAAAAACAAACATTTTCTGTCTTGGAAGTATTATTTTAGTTTTTAAGATTCAACGAATAAGGATAAAAAGAAAATATTTCGTTCATTACAGAAAAATGTATGATTTCCATTAAAAATGAAAGTTTCCGCTAAAAGACAGACATATCACAAAACCACCCGCATATATACGGAATTTGTTTGTACAGTGAACTGATGAATCCGACATTTGAGAATTTTCTTACTATTACCTTTGGAATGATAGAATTATTAAATCCAGTAAAAAGGTACAAAGATAAATATAAGAACTCCGACACAAAATATTTTAAAAACGAAATGCATAATTTCGTGCATATTTCGTGAGGAAAAATTGTCTTGGGGCTGAAAGACGCCCAGAACGCTGTTTCGTGTAACAAAAAGAGGTCCCCGTCTCCAAGTTTAAAATGCAGTTGAAAATCTAAATTATAAATAGATTTTATTTTTAAAGTTCTGAATGCCTCGATTATATTCTACAATTCTCAATGCCCTTAAAAAGCACACATCTTCATTATACGTACTATATATACATAATATACATGATATATATATATATATATATATATATATATATATATATGTATATATATCATGATATATACTATATATTTAAAATACATTTTATTGTATTCTATTATTTTTTTATATCAAGGCTATTAATATTTAACCCATTTATGTTACTATCGTGTTCAAAATCTATTGTATATATTTAATTTTTTTCTAAAATCTTTTCATTCTTTTTCATATTTTCCCACCGAAAGTATTCTAAAACTTCGATAGAAAACTTATATTCTTTAAAGAAGCAAGTTATTAAAAGACCATTTTCTTAGGAAAAAAGGGAAATAATCTAAAGATTCTTTAAATGATTTTGCTATTTTAATTTTCTAACATTGTCTTCATTTGAATGAAACAGTTTGCAGTTTTTACTTTAATTCTGTAATTTAATATTTCTTTGTAATTTATTCTTCTTAAATAAGGTAAATTGTTTTGAACAATCAAATTTTATTATTATTTTTTAAAAAATAGCGACATAGATAAATGGATTAAAGATGAGATTTCCTTTTATAAACTTGCATGCTTTAATCTAGGCTATTTTGAATGGTTTTTAAAAGTTAATCAACCATATCTCGGATATTGCCTAGAAAAATTATAAGATGACTGTTGATATTGATATTAACATTTTAAAAAACAGTGTGAGAACAGTTATATTACCGTCAAAAGGCATTACAAATATATTTGTTAATTTTTTAAAAAAATCTTTCTGAAAGCGGTGCAAAGTATACAGTACAAGAGAGTTACTTTGCAACACCTAATATGCTAATTATTTCAAACGTACTCAATACATTACAAAAACACAGATCTACCTAATGCGGTTTCTAATAACACTATACGAAACTGACAGAAAGCGAATAAAAAAAGAACGAATAACTAAAATTCACAAAAATGCAATTCGTCGTATAAACTTGTAAATATCGATGCTAACTTGAACGAAAATTGGGAAAATGCTTTCGTAAGATTTTGCTTTGCTTTAAATGCTCTTATTGATTTTAGGTGATCTATAAATCTGCTTTAGTAGATGATGGTTCAACTGCTTTTTTCCAGGCGAAGTTGCATCACATAAAAAGCGGTGTAAAGTTATACCAGTTTCGCTTGAAAAACAGCCTTTAAACTACTATCAATCATATAATGATACATAACAGAATAATTAAGATTTTACAGGTATGATTTTACCAATAATTAGTCTTAATAAGTAAGCAACAGATACATTATTTCTATTTAAATCATTTTATACCAGAAAAGTACAACTTAAAATTTCTCTGCGAAAATCATGTCATATAGAAATGTTTAACAAACCAATTCTATAATTTTGTATACATCATTGACTAAAACATCTGTATCGGAAGGAAGTACTTCTTATTGAATAGCATCAAAACTGTAACTATTAGTTTCTCATATTACAGAATTTATTGTATTTAATTATTTTATTAAGTGATTGAATTGCTTATTGCTATTAATATACAAGGAAATCTCGTGTCATTTATGACAAAACGTCCAAACACGTTAAGGCATTATCTCTTTTTTGCATTGTAGAGAAAAGCTGTCTTATTGATTCACTTGTGTAGTTGCTCTTGTATCTCACTTATAAGTCAAACTCTACCAATTTTCGCAAGAGTTGAATTGATTCATTACTTTTGATAGTTAAATCAAAATAATGGAAAACTTGTTTATTAGTCGGTATCACTTTCATTTGTGGGGAAAAGGATTGTTGTATACCCGGTATGCATTGAAAATCTTCGTATGTAAGTATAAACTGCGGTTCTAGAGTGTAAGATGGAAGTACGTAAATACAGGGTGATTCATAAAAGATGGGCAGAACTTTAAGGGGTTATAGTACACTTAAAGACAAATAATATTAAATAGGAGACTAAGGGTCCCAGACGTATTCCCAAGGAGATAAGGGGCATTAAAGTTTAGGGTCCGAAATTTCAAATGATTATAAAACATGGAAAAATTGGTCGATTCGTTTGCGGTTTTTGCAAAAAATTTTCTTTATGCCAGTATTTTCTTGAAATAAAATTTTAAAGTTCAATTTCAAAAAATGCCGATAGGGGGCACTTTAGACTTTGGAGTAACAAACAACTATTTTTTAACGTTATTTTTTGTATTTCTTTAAATGATTTCGAAAGCTTAGACTTAAACTTAAATTTTGATCTAAAAATCTGAGTCCTAACGAGTAGTTAAGTAGCGTAAACTGAAATTTGAAATTTGAAACCATTCTCCCCCCAGAACAAAAATCAGTTATTCCCGATCTTTGTGTCGTAGATTAGGCTCTAACTACTGCCGCGTTTTGCTAAAATTATTCTTTATGTCAGTATTTTCTTGAAAATAAATTTTAAAGAAAATTTTCAAAAAATTCCGATAGAGGGCGCTTTAGACTTTGGAGTAACGAACAACTATTTTATACCGTTATTTTTTGTGTCTCATTAAATGCTTTCTAAAGCTTAGACTTAAACTTAAATTTTCAGCTCAAAATCTGAATCGCTGAGCGTGGTTCAGTAGCGAGGGGAGGGGGTTCAAATTTCAACTTCTGAACATAGTTCAGTTTGCACTACTTAACCATGCCCAACGATTCTGTGCTGTGATACGAGGCAAAAATACAACTTTCGTCAAGGGCTGCATAGTCGGAATTCACTCATAAAGGCACTGGCACAGTTGGAAACGTCGCTCATGCAAACGTTAAAGCTCCATTCCTGACGTTAGTCACCGGGTGAAGAAGGAAACAGAAAGTATGCAAATGTCAAATGGGGAAGAAGAAGAACACGTATGCAAAATTTCGACACGATTCAGGCATAAAAACCACTGAACGGTGAGTCAAGTGCAAGTCGCTGTAGTAATGAATCGGAAGATGGTGCCCTTCACGAATAAGGAAAAGGCTGAGATGCATTTAATTTACGGAGCGGCAGATGGAAATGGTGCAGAGGCACAACGAATGTACGGAGAGCGATTTCCCAACAGGCGGTTGCCTAACCGCAAAACTTTCGAGCGCTTGCACAGACAGTTGTGTGAGACGGGATCATTTCTCGCTTCCCGGTCGAATGCAGGTCGTGCAAAAAAGGACGAATCAGTAGTTGTTGCAGAAGCCATTCTGGATGTAGTAGTGGCGCAGCCAAGTACAAGTACACGAACAGTGGCTAGGCAGGTGGATACCTCACAGTCCATGACTTGGAGGGTACTGAAGGATGAACATTTGCTCCCGTTTCATGTGCAACGAGTCCAGAAACTGTCTCCAGGGGATTATCCAAATCGTATTGAATTCGCCCACTGGTTTCTGCAGCAGAACGCGCTAAATCCACATTTTGGACGAACTGTGCTTTTCACCGATGAATGTACCTTCACACGTGAAGGTACATTTAACACACACAATGCACATGTATGGGCGGATGTCAATCCACATGCTACGTATCCACATGCTCATCAGAGACGCTTTTCCATCAATGTTTGGGCAGGAATCCTCGGAGACCACCTAATCGGACCGTACCTTCTTCCTGAACGCCTCAACGGTAAAACATACCTCACATTTCTGCAACATGTGCTGCCAGACCTGTTAAACGTTGTTCCTCCACGCATCCGGCGGATCATGTGGTTCCAGCACGATGGAGCGCCAACCCATTACGTACGAGACGTCCGCAACTATCTGGACATCACATTTCCGAACAGATGGATTGGTCGAGGTGGTCCTGTTGCTTGGCCTGCTCGCTCGCCAGATCTTTCACCCCTCGATTTCTTTTTTTGGGGACGATTGAAGGCTCTTATGTATGAGACACCCATTGAATCCCCCGAGGAACTGGTCGCCAGACTTTCCGCCGCTGTAGGGGAAGTGCTCGAAAAGCCTGATGTTTTCGCGAATGTTCGCCGTTCCATTCTTCGCCGTTGTTCTGCGTGCATAACCTCTGGTGGTCACAATTTTGAACATTTATTGTAATTACATGTTAATAAATATGCTTTGGTAACATAATCCTAATTTGTGTCTTTTTACCTCGTATCACAGCACACAATGTGTGGACATGGTAAACTGAACTGTGCTCAGGAGTAGAAATTTCAAACCCCTCTCCCCAGAAACTTAACCACGTCTAACGATTCAGATTTTGGGCTGAAAATTTAAGTCTAAGCTTTAGAAAGCATTTAATGAGACACAAAAAATAACGGTATAAAATAGTTGTTCGTTACTCCAAAGTCTAAAGCGCCCTCTATCGGAATTTTTGAAAATTTTCTTTAAAATTTATTTTCAAGAAAATACTGACATAAAGAATAATTTTAGCAAAACGCGGCAGTAGTTAGAGCCTAATCTACGACACAAAGATCGGGAATAACTGATTTTTGTTCTGGGGGGAGAAGGGTTTCAAATTTCAAATTTCAGTTTACGCTACTTAACTACTCGTTAGGACTCAGATTTTTAGATCAAAATTTAAGTTTAAATCTAAGCTTTCGAAATCATTTAAAGAAATACAAAAAATAACGTTAAAAAATAGTTGTTTGTTACTCCAAAGTCTAAAGCGCCCCCTATCGGCATTTTTTGAAATTGAACTTTAAAATTTTATTTCAAGAAAATACTGGCATAAAGAAAATTTTTTGCCAAAACCGCAAACGAATCGACCAATTTTTCCATGTTTTATAATCATTTGAAATTTCGGACCCTAAACGTTAATGCCCCCTATCTCCTTGGGAATACGTCTGGGACCCTTAGTCTCCTATTTAATATTATTTGTCTTTAAGTGTACTATAACCCCTTAAAGTTCTGCCCATCTTTTATGAATCACCCTGTATATAGAAAAAGAAACCCTATTAATTAATGCCACTACTGAGGTAATATATTGAATATGGGGTTTCAGCAAAAAAGGTTACTTAAAATATATTTATTCATCCTAATCATGCTCTTGCTTAAACAAAATTTGTAAATAAAGCAGCTTATTTTTTAAAATACACTGCTCAAAACATTTGAAGGGTATTGAGGTTGCGGATGATCTTGCAGCTGGGGAATGGTTTAGATGATTGGTACATGATCCAAAGGTGATCGAAAGACGTGGTAGGCTATATAAGAAAAAAATATACACATGTTTGGCAGAAAAAAATCCATTCTATTGAGCATTTGGGTACAAAAGAAAAAAAAAAAAGACAATTGTCCATACGTGAACAAACGAATAAAAAAAGGTGTTTCCTAAAAAAAAAAATCGTTTTTAGTAGGGGATATGTTTTCCCGGATGGCCAGCAACGTTGAATAGCTTTGAGGCATGATGTCAATGAAGCTATTATTGAGGAGCTGGGGTATATTGTCCTACTTTTTTAGAATAGCTGTTTCCAGTTCTTGGAGAGTTTGTGGGGGTGGTAGGCTTCCAGCAACTCGTCTGCCCAGAATGTTACAATCATGCTCTATTGGATTCATATCCGTATAACACGCTGGCCATCCCATTCTTATGATTTCTACCACGAAAAGGAAATCATTTTCCAAGTGAGCATGATGTGGCCTGCAATTGGAAATTCATTAATATGGTCATCTCCAATTTTTGCAGCGTAAAGACAAAAATATGTCCCAGAGCTCCATTTTGAATGATGTAGTGATCAGTGAGCCCATCAATGGAGATGCCAGCATAGACCATCATTCCCCGACCGACAAATCTAACACTTCCTTGCAAAAACGTAGGTTTGTTTCTAGTGTCACGTTCCCTCCAGATGAAAATACGCCTATTATCAGGATGAACAGAAAAACGGGACTCGGCCGAGAAAATAATATTACGCCATTCATTTATCCCCCAGTTTCCATATTCTGTTGCTCACTCCCTGCGGGCGCCACGGTGTCTTACTGTTAACGTAACACATAACACTGGTCTGTGAGCATACGGACCTACTGCGTGGAGCCGGTTTCGGACAGTTTGAGTCGAAATTCAGGTGCCAGTAGCCGGGCGAATGTGTTGATGAAGAAGAGCTGCATTCATATCTCGGTGTCTGCGAGCCGTTTGCGTTAAATATCCATGTTCATTGGTCATTGTTGCACGTCTATGACCTTGCCATAGTCTTCGGCCTACATTTCGAGTCTCCAAAAAAAAAAAAAACGGTTCAAGACCGTGGAAATCACACTTTATGAAAGTCCAGTGACTTCTGATACTCCGGCTTGTGTTTGGCCCCTCTCTAACCGACCAACAACTTTCCAAGCTTCTGATTTGGTTAAAAAACTTAGTTGAGAAACAGCGCTCATCGAAACAAAGGACTTACTGAATGTCAGTTATTATTTTCCATTTTGTCTTTCAGTAAGTTGAAATCCAAATTTCATTCGCTGCCACTAAAGCATCGTTTTTGACGTCAAACTCAAAATTTGCATACTCCGAAGTTTGAAAATGAAAAAAAAAATCGCATTTGTGACACTCTTCTTCCATTTTCTGCAAAACACAAATATTCGCTTATACCATTGTTTTTTATAAGACTTACAAAATCCTTTAATTGTTTTGAGCAGTGTGTATTTTAATGTAATTATATTTACCCTTGAAGTATAGCCTGAGAACACGGCGTGCTAAATAATTTAATTATTTATTTGGGAATGTTTAAATATAGGCAACTAGCTTTTCTGTGTTAAATATGACCCTATTTTTGAAAAAAAACTTTCCGTAATGCGAGAAAAAACAAGTTAAAGTGGTAACAGAAATTATTATAGAGAAATTATTCCTTTTCAAAACGCATTTATCATTTACTTATCATTAGTAAAGATATAAATGTTTTATTCAGGCATTAAAATGTATTTCGCTTAATTAAATCTAATAAAATCACTCATTCCCACATGGCGTTTTTTCTTGTGAAATGTAATTATTCGATCTTCTTTTGTCATTTTTCTCATATAATAGTATTAAAGTGGTAAAAGAAACAACAATGTTCAAAGTAAAAAAAAATCTTTTTTTTTCTTTCCGTACATGATTATGTTTAATTAATGGTGATGCATATATACCTAATTGTATAAGGAATTTTATGAGCTGAAATAATGTGTAAGTACTTCTATATTATTTATAAATTGTCAAAGAATTCTATTTGTGTTGAAAAAAGTGTGTTGAAAAAAGGTTTTTATATCTATTGTATGTGATAAAAGTTTCGTATGTGTGTGTGTGTTAGATAAGTTCTAGTATGTGTGTTTGTGAGAAGATGTACATTTATATATAATCGGTATGTAGGGAAAAGAACTGCATAGTGTTTTGAAACCAGATACCTTAATTTTGATACGAATTGATCATCCCTCTAACGGATATTGGATGGAATATTTACTGTAGAGAAGAAGAAGTATATGTTATTGTATCGTAAAACTAACAATTATATAGTTCCTATATTTGGAAATCTATATTATCTTCTTTTTGTTTGAATGTTTGCTAGTTTTAAATTTTAGGTAGCTTTCTTTACAAAAAAGCTACCTATTGCAGCCGTTCGGAGGAAAGCGATTTCAAAAAATTTTGGTATATTTTCATCGATCATGACCCCCAGACCCCGAAACCACCCTCCGTTCAAAATTGATATATATATATATATATATATATATATATATATATATATATATATATATATATCTGACCTATGTCACACTGTAACTCCCGTAATTATGAACCGATTTTGATGTAATTCGGTGTATACATAGTACATACCAATGTCTCGACCGAGTTCGTTGGCCAGCTTCATCCGCCGTTTTGTTTCAAAATGGCGGCCATTTAAAATTTTTAAAAAAACTTAAAACTTGAAATGTGGTACCAAAAAATTAAAAATGGAAAAATATTTTTTTCTTATGTATTTGATCTTTATACAAAGATTCCGGAGCAGTTTTTGTTTCGTCTATATCTTAAAAAATGGCTGAGTTATAGCATTTTGAATTTCTAGCGTGGCTGACATTTTGAAACGTCCTGAATTTTGTCAGGCGATAAAAGGCGTATTTATGAACCGATTTGGATGTAATTCGGTGTGTACATAGTACATACCAATCTCTCGACCGAGTTCGTTGGCCAGCTTCATCCGCCATTTTGAAACAAAATGGCGGCCATTTAAAAATTTTTTTTTAATTTAAAATTTGAAATGTGGTACCAAAAAATTGAAAATGGAAAAATATTTTTTTCTTATGTATTTGACCTTTATTCAAAGATTTCGGAGCAGTTTTTGTTTCGTCTATATCTTAAAAAATGGCTGAGTTATAGCATTTTGAATTTCTAGCGTGGCTGACATTTTGAAACGTCCTGAATTTTGTCACGCGATAAAAGGCGTATTTATGAACCGATTTGGATGTAACTTCGTTTATACATAGTACATACCAATGTCTCGACAGGGTTCGTTGGCCAGCTTCACCCGCCATCTTGTTTCAAAATGGCGGCCATTTAAATTTTTAAGAAAAATTTAAATTTGAAATGTGGTACCAAAAATTGAAAATTGAAAAAATATTTTCTTCTTATGTGTTTGACCTTGATAAAAAGATTCGGGAGCAGTTTTTGTTTCGTCTATATCTTAAGAAATGGCTGAGTTATAGCATTTTGAATTTCTAGCGTGGCTGACATTTTGAAACGTCCTGATTTTTCTCACGTAATAACAGGCGTATTTATGAACCGACTTGGATGTACCTTGGTGTGTACATAGTACATACAAATATCTCGACCGAGTTCGTTGGCCAGCTTCATCCGCCATCTTGTTTCAAATTGGCGGCCATTTAAAAAAATTAAAAAATAAAAAAATTTAAATGAGATACCAAAAAATTAGAAAATGAAAAAGATTTTTTTTGTATGTGTTTAACCTTAATACAAAGATTCCGGAACAGTTTTTCTTTCGTCTATATCTTAAAAAATGGTTGAGTAATAGCATTTTGAATTTCTCTTGTGGCTGACATTTTAAAACGACCTGATTTTTGTCACGCGATAACAGGCGTATTTATGAACATATTTGGATGTAACTTGGTCTGTACATAGTACATACCAATGTCTCGACCGAGTTCGTTGGCCAGCTTCATTCGCCATCTTGTTTCAAAAGGGTTGCCATTTAAAAAAAATTAAATTTAAAATTCAAAATGAGGTATTAAAAAATTGGAAAAAGAAAAATATTTTTTTTATGTGTTTGGCCTTGATACAAAGATTCCGGAGCAGTTTTTGTTTCTGAAAATTTGTTCTTTTGTTGATATCTTAAAAAATGGCTGATTTATAGCACTTTGAATTTCTAGCATGGCTAACATTTTGAAACGATCTTGTATTTGTCACGCAATAACACACGTATTCGCCTATTTCGATGTAAGAATGCATGTGGATAGTATACATCAACACCTCGACCAAGTTCGCTGGCCAGATTCATCAGCCATCTTGTTTCAAAATGGCGGCCATTAAATTAAAAAATATATGTATATTTAAAGTGAGGTGCAAAAAAATTAGAAATTGAAAAAGGTTTCTTTCTTAAGTATTTGATCTTGATATAAGGATTCAGGAGCATTTTTTGTTTGTCTTTACCTTAAAAAATGGCTCAGATATAGCAGTTTCAATTTCTATTGTGGGTGACATTTTGAAAAATCTGATTTTTTGCATGCGACAGCACTCCTATATATTAACCGATTCCGATGTGAGTGAGCATGTGCACAGCAATTACTAAGGTCTCGACCAAGTTCACTGCTTAGCCTCATCCACCATGTTGTCTTAAAATGACAGGCACTTTAAGCAATTGCCGAATTTGGCAGCCAAATATAAGTTACTTTAAAGAAAAGCAGCTTGGATAAAGCTGACTAATTTCGCGAAATTCTCATTCATTATATTGATAAAAATTAGTATTGAATCTCCTATATTCGGTTTCCACTAAATTGAGCTTCGTGTGTTTGCATGATATAAGTTGGCTTTTTTTAAATAAGGATTATGAAAGCTACCTCTTCCTCCCGGCACTGGCCGGAAGGACTTTTTTTATATATTAACATATTTAAAAATACTAAAACTGTTTAAATTATTACATCTTGAAAAGTTAATAGAAATTAAATTTAAAAATTCGGAAAATCCGACTGCGTAAAAACCGAACTAATTAATTATTTCTCACCAATGTGAAACTATTTTTTATATTACTTACCCATTTTTTTTTATTTACTTGTATTGATGACTTTTAAGCTGTGTTGAATTGTTAGTTCCGCTGTTTATGAGGCTTATAGATGTCTATGTAAGTTAGACTTGCAGTAAAGCTAGAGATTCTACCTACTCAACTTCTAGGTTGTGTAATATTTAAACAGAGCTTCTGACTGTAAAATAGACAGTGAAACATCGTCTTCATTCTGAAAGACCTATCCAATGATATATCAGTCAATAGGGTGCGTAAAAAAAAAAAAAAAAAAAAAATTCGTCTCTACCGCCATTTTGCATTATACGACCACCATTTTAAATTTAAAAAACAAAACCTAGCCTATAACCATCTGACAGTTAAGACGAATCGATAGAGACCTCATTAATTAAAATCCGTCCAATCGCTGGGATGTTTCTAGGGTATGAAGAAATCCACATACACAGATACGCGTGGAATACATAACCCTTCTTGACAGTCACGTAATTACTTCCCACATTGAAGCTGTCGCTAGTATTTAAATGCGGAATTTTACCACTTGCTTTCTTATCCTCATTATCTTAGAGAAGATAAGGTATCCCAAGTGATGTAAAACCGGATACCGAATATTATATTAAAGTTGTTAAATGAAATTTTTTTTTCATAACAAAGAAAAAACTTAACATTATTTTTTTATAAGCTTAATATATACATGCGGTCTTACTACATCGGTGCGCTAAGACCGGATAACTTGACATTTTCAAGAGAAGCATTCATTAAAAAAATAGCTAAACTAATTGTAAGTACATAATGATCTCTGAGAGTATTTATCCATAGTTTCATATTATTCTGTCTAAAATTATGGCCTTACGAAGCAACTAATAACAAAATACCCTACTTTACCCTGTTTCCCCTCTACGTATGCAACATGGATGAATGCCTGTAACGTGTACGTATATGTAAGTATTAGTAAGGAAATGGTGTATATAAATATGAAGATAAGGTACTAATTGATGTATATAAATAGAATATTCAGCATAGACATAATTTAAAAATTAAAACGTATTTATTAATATTGACCATACAGGTGGGTGAATGAAATGTGGTGTTAAGGTAATTTATATATATGGTGTCTTTTCTTACCGTTTACCAATTCATAAACCGCTAGTTCCAAAAATTAATTACTTCCAATTGGAAAAATGTTTCAGATATTCTTCTACATAACTTGAAAATCCATTTAAGCCAAAATAGGCCTTTTTTGTAAAAATTGCAAAATTTAAATTTTTGTATGGTCCCTGTGTCATAGAAATTAACAAATATATTTGGAAAATCAGGTATATTTGGCAAAAAAATGTGTACGCTATAACAAGTAAGACAATATAAATTATTTTACAATCAAAACTTGTAAAATTATGCCCGTAAGGCATGGTGACGTCACGACGACGTCATTGTGAAGTCACAATGTGATTTTGTGACCGTCGGTGTGACGTCATAGTGACTACAATGCGAAGTCGTTATGGCCGTTTTAGAGGTCGTTTGTGACGTCACATTGTGACCACTCTGTGAAGTCACGGTGTGACTAATTTGTGAAAAGTGTGTCATTTGTGACTATTTTGGCATTTACTTTGTGATGAACCTGTGACGAAAGCGACAATGCTTTGAAGTCACATTGTGACCAATTTGTGAAATATGTGTCATTTGTGACGAACTTGTCATAAACAATGTGATGATTTAAAATGAAAATCAAATTACAAATTAATTGCTTAAAAGGCGCTAAGGCCAACATAGCGAAAAAGATTCCGTGCCGGGACTCGAACCCGGGCCATCAATATGGCACACTGACATTCTACCGACTAAACCACATGTAACGATACCCAGCCGGGAAAATTTCTCACTATTACATGTTGGCAAGGCTACAAAAGCAGCACAAGATGGAATATTTATAGTGAGCCACCGACATTGAGCAAACACGAAAATTAATTAAATCCAGCATCGATTGAAACTATATTAATACTTGGAAATTTTTTTAAAGAGAACCATTCGCCTTGCATACAATATTTCGAATGAAAATCAAATTTCAAATTACATGCTTAAAAGGCAATTTTAATTTAAAATTTGATTGTCATTTGAAATATTGTATGCAAGGCGAATGTTTTTCTCTGGAAAAATTTCTAAGTATTAATATAGTTTCAACTGATGCTGGATTTAATTAAGTTCCGTGTTAGCCCCATGTCGGTGGCTCACGATAAATATCCCATCTTGTGCTGCTTTTGTAGCCTTGCCAACATGTAATAGCGAGAAATTATCCAGGCTGGGTATCGTTCCATGTGGTTTAGTCGGTAGAATGTCCTTGCGCTATACTGATGGCAGGGGTTCGATTCCCGGCATTGAATCTTTTTTACTATGTTGGCCTTTGCGCCTTTTAAGCAAGTAGTTTGAAATTTGATTTTCATTTGAAATATTGTATTCAAGCCGAATGTTTCTCGCTGGAAAAAATTCTGAGTATTAATACTGTGATGGTTCTTGCCATAAACACTGTGATGAATTTTAAAATGCTCAATTTTAAAATAAAGTTTTGTTTGAAATATAAATTCTTACCTTTTTATCGTACTTTTTTAGCAAAATATCCATATTTTGGAGTCCTATTCTTCTAAAATATTTTAAATTTTTCCACTTAAAAAACAATGCTTATCAACTGACATCTTTTTTTATTAAGTTTTAAGCTTTATCTTGAGTTCAAGCTTGATATTAAGAATGTGTAAAATTTTAATGTGTTGTGATTAGTCATTGCTTTATTAAACACGACATGATAAGCCATATTTATTTAAATTATTTATTCCCGTGTATATTGTATTTTTTTAATATGGGCTAAATAGATTTGGTATGTTTTATAGGAAAAGACTGATCTGCGAAATAGAAAAAAAAAACAAGTAAGAAAAATCATGCGTTAAGCATAGATTATAAAACACTTTCCAACGCTTCCTGAATGCTTTAACAAGACATCGTAATTTAGGGAAATAACGTAAATAAGATAACTAAATAAATATTTTAGAAAACACATAAAACATTTGAAAAACTGATTTCAGTATTTACCGTCCTAAGCCAAATATGTTTTCTAATTCTTTTGAACAGCCCTGCATTTGATCTGTAAGTTGATATATATATTATATAATGGGAAAATTTAGTTTAGCAAGAAAACACATAACAGGTTGAAATTCTCTTTCAGCAATTCATACTAATATATGGAAACATACTTGAATACTTTTGAATAACCTTGTAGTTTACCTAGAACGTTTATTACATGCTACTACTTAGTTAAAATTTAATTCAAACACTCTTAAAACTGCTGAAATTACATTTCCAGAAATTATAATTTATAGATGGCCATGTATCCAATTCTTTGCGTGACCCTGTATATCATTTTATCTATATTCTACAAACATTTCTTAGTAAATTAAATGCAGTTCCACGTAAAAATCCATAACTCATTTAAAAACTACCTTTAATCAATCTGCGCATATACTCAGTAACCCTTACGAATACTTTTATGTAGTCCTGTATATGAATTATAGCAATTATATATACCATACTCTATGCATAAATATAAAATAATAATCATAAAAGCAGAGAATCATAATAATCAATCATAAAAGAATCATAAAAGCGCATATCATAATGAAAAATGCATTTCCAGCAATCATCCCTAATGAACTTCGGATACAATATAGTATCGGAAATATTTTGTGTGTCCTGTAAATGCTATATACATTTCGTATTATCATGAAATAATGTATAGTGTGTAAACCTCAGCGACGTATATCAATTTCATTATATATGAAATAGATTAACATAATTAAAGTACCTCGCAAACAATTCCCTCCATCCCTGTATAATAAGTTATTGGAATTCGTTTTTTCGCCCTGTCAATGAACAATAACTATTCGTTGGACTGCATACTCTTCCGAATGCATATTTTAGTACGTTACATAAATTCATATCAATTTTATTATGTTTGAAAGCGTGCAGAATCGTTAAAAATCATTTGAAACGATTTTTTCCCGTAGGCCGTAGTGTAACGAAATACTTTTGACTGTTCCTGTAGATGAATTAAACACGCTACAAACTTCATTACAAATAGGGGCCGTGTAATGGTAAACGTCAATAACATACAAAAATTTCAAGACAATCCGAGTATATTTGCGAGAGTTAGAGCGCGGACAGACGGCCAGACAAACCGAAGTCATAAACACTTTTCAACTTTGTTGAAAAGTATTAAAAAGGACATATAAAAGTAAAATAAATGATTGCATAATAACTATTTTTATTGTTTAAAAAACATTTTAATGTAGAAAGTAGTTATTAATCGCTTTAAAAAATATTCAGTCCTATATTACGAAAGTAAATACCAAATTTTAAAAATATACTAAAGCGGTTTAATCCGTAAACTTGTTAGCACGGGCATGAAAAACACTTTATTTCAATGCTTAAATATCATATTTAATTTTTTTAATGCCAATGATTACATATATCGAAAACGTAGAAAATGAATTTACAATCGAAGAAAATTTAATAACTGATTCTGAGTGTCTACAATTAAATGTTTGATTAAAATCACAAACAACAACGACAACAAAAAAAAATGCTTACATACAATTTAAAAAATAAATATACTAATATGAAAAACACTAAATTATTAGCATTTATAATTGTATTATTAAACACAACAAACTACAATAGATGAATTAAATGCAAGATTTAACAATTTCTCAAAAACATTTCCACACGTTATAAGGAATTACTATTATTTTATAATGTTGTCAAATGTTAAATTTAAAAACATTGGTATGAAGATTTAGGATTTTAAATAATAATTTAAAATATTATTAGCAATGAAAAAAAAATCTTTCAAAAGTTTCACTACTATAATATGTAAAAAGACATTTTCCCAGTATAGTGTTAATTTCTAATCTGAAACAATTTCTAATTTCATATTTAACTCCAAAATAATAATGATGCTATAAGTGTTAGTAACTAGAAAACATTAAGAAGCCGAAAAAAATTCCACACCACTGTTTCAAGACATTTTCAATCTCAAGTGACTAAAAATTAATATTTACATTCATTCTACTATGAATGTAGGCATGAATCAGTCTCTGCGCTATCTTTTATTTTTTTTTCGAGCGATGGCAGATCGAATAGGAAAATATCCTTCTGAAAAAAAAAACAGATCAGTCTCTTTCTATATGTGTAACATAAAACTACTTAACTCATCATTATAATAAATACAAAACAGGAATAAAATATTTAAATTAAATAAGACTTATATATATGCTTCATCAATAATATCCGTGTATTTGTAATATCCTAAAATGGCAGATGTCTTTCTTTTAAATTAAAAGAAGTGCTGTAGACGTGGTGATGTTCTAAACAGTGGAGTGAAGTAACATCCCGCGTATTCTCTTGTTTATTGTATGGTAATATCGCGAGGCAGACGATTTGAGCAGGTGTTTTTTTTATCATTTATTTGTTTTTGTAAACAACAGATTTGAATCTTAAATGCGCAATAATTATATGAGAATGTAACAATCAGTGGAGGATTATTATATTAAATTGCAATGCTAGATAAAATTGAAATCATGAAAAAAGAATACTTTTACTGTCTTAGATATCAAATTGATAAAATACAGCGTGCAAATTTAGTATATTAATGCTTGTATCGTGCAATTTATTTATTATGCCCCCCCCCCCCCTTTCGTGACAGAATTTACTATTTGCTATCCACTAATATATTTTCATTCCTTATGCCGCTGTAACTCAGGACTGTTTAAAATATTGTTTAACCCTTAACTGATGTGACAAAAATTGCCGCATAACTACTGTGAGCGGTCTGTGAGACCGCTTAATCTATCAAATTGATAAAATATAGCATGAAAATTTAGTTTATTAATGTTTGTATCGTGCACTTTATTTATTATGTCCGTTCCCCCTCCCACCTTTCGTGACAAAATTTACTATTTGCTATTCACTAATATATTTTAATTCCTTATGCCGCTGTAACTCGGGACTGTTTAAAATACAGTTTAACCCTTAACTGATGTGACAAAAATTGCCGCATAACTATTGTTAGCGGTCTGTGAGACCGCTTAATCCATCAAGTTGATAAAATATAACATGAAAATTTAGTTTATTAATGCTTGTATCATGCATTTTATTTATTATGCCCCTTCCCCCTTTCGTGACAGAATTTACTAGTTGCTATCCACTAATATATTTTCATTCCTATGCCGCTGTAACTCGGAACTGTTTAAAATATTTCTCTTTATTTTCAAAGATTTTTGAAGTTCATATTTTTGTCACACTGTGACTTACAATATGGTGGTTTTTTTATCACATATGTGACCTGACATTCGTCACATGCAGTGACATAATAATGTCGTCACTATTTTCTTTTAATTGCCAGAAAAATATAATTTTACAGTAAATAACATGTTTTAAAGAATTTTTGCAATTTTTTAAAGTTTTCTAAGAAGTTCACATCTCAGTCACAATGTGACATCACTGAGTGGTGGCATTTTGGTCACAGATGTGACGTGACCACAGTGACTTACAGTGACGTCACAACGACGTCACCGTGACCATGCATGCTATGAGGGTGATACTTTGAATTTTCCAAATTTCGACCTTTCCTAGAAACAAGCACAAACACTGAAAATTTTACTTTTTTGCGTGCATGGCATATTTTTTAAATGTATCTTACACAGGATACAGGGAGAGTGCATAAACTGATTTTTTTTTAAAAACTTTTAATCAAAATAACTATTTTTTCGCTTGAGAATTTTTGAATGACGTAGAACAACATTTGGAACATTTTTGCTATTGGAACTATAAAAACTAACTAATTGGAACTACTAATTGAAAATACGACTATTGAAACTAATATTTCCTATTTAGGAATTAGCTACTGTTCAAGATTAAGAAGGGACTTTTTGCATATATATATGTAACGTTGTATAAAATCAAACTAGTGAAATATTGTAGTTGGATGCATTAAATTCGTAGAATACTGGCAGCTGTTGACAGGTTGTGTTAATTTTGCAGTTGAAAAATCCAATCAACTACATGAATCTGTAGGTAATTGTTGAGATCGGTAACGTCCAATCGAAACAATAGGATTTGTTTAGCAGGTGGTCAGATCATACATGTAGCATATCAAAGGACTTAGAAGTTCGGTAGTTTCTCAATAAAAACAGAGCCAAATGCCATTCTACACTTGTATTCATAACAATATGAAAACATTAACAATTCCCACATTATGATAACACTCGTAAAGCCCTCAGGCTGGAGCACGAATCATTACTTCATCCCAAAAATATCTTAAACAACAAATTTAGATATTCTACTAGACTGTAAGCCACTTGGTAACACATTTTAAAGAACTGGAACAAGAAAGAATTCTGAGTTCCGAAACCATCACAAAGGCTTTTTGATAGAAGGCGCGTAGGGTGACAGATTCCAAGGTAATACAGAGACGAACCAACTGGTGAACGGGGAACTTCGATCAGCGGGATATAAACCAATAGCGTGAGAGAAGAAATGTTTTAGGAGAATGAAGCCCAGACTTCGTAATGTAGTAGATTTTTGGGGTAGTCTCACGTCTCCAAGGCGCGGGAAACAGATTCGTGGAGTTTAAGATCAGAAATAAATAAACGGTCAAGTGCGAGTATTACTCGCGCACAGAGGGTTCCGTAGAATAAATATATGAATTTTTAATTGTATTATTAGATAAAAACCGTTGCTAAAATAATACTAAGACTTTGTAAAAAACTATACAACGTAGGGTTGGGTATAACAGTAAATATTAGAAAAGTGTAAATGGATATATCATGAAAGTTCAAAGAGATATGGAACCTAAATAATATCAAATATAGCTATTCTGTATAACTCATTTTTTAATATTATCCTAATCTGTTTATGATGAACTTAATTCGGTACTCACAATAAAAGCAGTGCATATTTAAACTTCATTTGGCATTTTATAAAACTAAAATCAGCCTAGAAATAACCTATATTTCTACAGTGTAACTAAAACAAAACCATTGTTCAAAGTTTAAATTTAGCATTGTGCTAAGCGCGCTTCGAAAGAAGGTCGCAAAGTTGCAACGCTGCATTGGTCAGTACCGTGTTTTTCCAGATAGGTTTTTAATTAACTTTTAAACTCACTCGAGGCGTATTGACAGATACACTCATTGCAAACTTGTCGCGAATCGCACAGTATTTATGTGATTCATTTTAATTAAACCTTTCGAGGGTAGTGTCCTTAAAAAAAGCACACCTAATTTTAATTTCAAAACAGACAAACGGTACCAAGAATATTTAATTAAAATTTTCCTTTTATCATGTACCTGAAAATAAGCAAGTTCGTATTTTCTAATAAATTCGTTTATAAGTTCTGGTGTCATTTCATTATTTCATAAGTTTATAAACAGAATTACTCCGCGCCGGAAAGGATTAAGTGTTCACATGACTCTTCAAGCTTCAAAATTTTAGAAATTTTAATATTTTTAGATGTTAAACTCCTATCTTTTCTGAACATATTGATATAATTGTTTCCTTGAAATTCCCATTAGAACAGACGTTGTGGCTTTTAGAATTATACTAGTTCAACAGCTGAAGTGGCGTTTCCGAAACTTTGAAAAAATTTTTCTCCAAATGTCGTTTTGGGGGCATAACGCGCAGGATACCCCAAAAACCTCTGAATATTTTTTCATGAAATTTTCAAAACATATATTTCATGTTAGTCGGTATAAACTGAGCCGAAAATTTCCTTTTTATTGTTCAAAAAAATATTCTTTTATGTGATTATACTGTTGAAAATTTCAAAATTTTGTATTAGCTAAATGCAACATTGCATTAAAAATATGAAAATGCTTTAAATGCAAATTTACTTACGTTCAGGGTAATTATTACAATCTGAAGTATAAGTAAACACTAAAATTTTCATTCTAGTTGCAATATTTATTTTCTAATCCTGCAAACTGTTATGCTAAATTTCTTTTCGACAAATGTCTAACAGTTTCGAGCTAAATACTAATATAAATACTAATTCTGCATCTTGTAATTTTTTAAATACATTAAATGAAAGAACATACTTATATCTTTCATCCCAATTAAAATTGTGTTTTAAAGTTATATTACTTCCCCGAATTTGAACCTTCCACGTTCCATAGTTTTCGTGTAAAATGGCTGTGACAGACAGGCAGATAGACACAGGAGTGATCTTATAATGGTTCCGTTTTTACTTTTTAAGTATGGAACACTAAAAAATTGCAAAATGACTTTTAATAACATTCGAAAATAAAAACTAGCTTCTCTCAGAATATTATAGTTTCGGTAGCTGATAAAAAATATGAAGGGATTAATAGTTTTAGATTAAGATTCCGAATAAGATAATTATTCATATACGCGTTTTAAATTTAATGGAAATTAACTAGGAATAAATAACAGATATTATTAAGAAATAGGTAAATAATGAATATGCCGGAAACTTAGAATAATTTAAATGAATATTGCAACGTAAAATTTTTATATAACTTTTATATCGCCGCACTCTTCTTATTATTCTTAACTAAGGAAGAAAGCATAACTATAAGATTACTTATAGTTTATTATACATATTTACAATAGCTGCTAAAACGCAGCTTTCAGAACTAAAACTAAAAACTAAAACTAAACTCTGTGGCTATACAATCCAGAACAAGTCACATTTTACAACTGCGCAGAATATTCTCGGCTACGTGCAAAGCCTTACAATTCCGGACTGTCCGTGTATGGTGCTGCAATCTATTAATACAGATCGCTACTAATTCTGATTTTTAGGGATATAACACCCCTCCCTTCATAGTTCAAACGAACTACAGGCAATATTCCTCTTTGACTTCTTTGAACTGGAGCACTTTTCTTACAGTCCTCGTCATAAGTTTCAGTCAAATTGTCTTTTACAGTTTTATCTGTCCTAACATCATTTTTATTACTCACAACTGTACCTGCCACAATATCATACGAAGGCTGGAATTGGCTTGGTTCTATAGTATCATCATTATTAAGCTGTTCTTTTATTTTTCCATTAATTCCCGAAAAATGGTTTTGGTTAACCCTTTCATATTTATCATAATTACTGTAATTTTTACCACTATGTCCCATATTTTCCACTTTGTCTGACATTAGTTTATCATTTCGATTCATCTCTACAACTCTCTCTGGTATTTCATGACTTATTTTTTATTACGTCTCAACTGATCAACGTGACGCTTACACATTATTCCGTCACATCTATTTACTAAAACCCATCTATTCCCCAATAATTTCATGATTTTTCCTTTTACCCATTTCTCCCCTTTTCCAAAGTTTTTAACAAAAACTAAATCATGAAGCTTAAATGTATGCAGGGGTTGCTGTATTTTAGGTTTTGATGGTAATACCAAGTGAAGGGCTGTTCGATCTGGCCTCCCAAACATTAATTCAGCAGGAGTTTTACCAGTTACCGAATGAGGAGTGGAATGATTTTCTAACAAAAATCGTGAAATTGACAATGTTATGTCACTTTTATCTAGCTTTTTAAGACAATTTTTCACAGTTTGCACACACCTTTCTGCTTGTCCGTTCGAAGACGGATGATAAGGTGGAATAGGCGTATGCTTAATTCCATTATTTTTAAGAAATTCCTCAAATTCATCACTTGTGAACGCGGAAACCATTATCACTGACCAATTCAACAGGTAATCCAAATGTAGCAAAAATACTCCTTAATACCTTAATTGTAGTTTTACTATCAGACCTGGGTACTACTTCTACTTCCAACCATTTAGTATAAGAATCGACTACTATTAAAAACATTTTACCTTCAAAAGGACCGGCATGATCTATATGGATCCTTTCCCATGGCAGTTCAAATCTCCATTTGGAGGGTTCCATTTTGGGACAATCCCTCGCAAACATCTGACATCTATTACAAGAATTTACCATTTGTTCAATTTCTTTATCCATATTTGGCCTCAAAACTACCCCCCTAGCTTTCGCTTTCATGCTCGATATACCTTGATGAACAGAATGCAGTAATTTTAATATATATTCACGGCCTTCCTCTGGTACGATCACTCTATGTCCCCACAATAGGCAATTTTCTAAACAGGAAATGTCCTCCCTTCTACGAAAATATGGTTGATATTCTTCTTGTTTAACCTTCCGCGGTCACCCATGTAACACCCACTCTAAAATTTGTTTAGTTACAGGATTTTCAGTTGTCCACTTTGCAATAGTTTTAGACCTAACAGGCCAATTATCATTATTTGAAACAAACATTATTTCCGCAGGATTACTTACTACATTTACAGTTTCTGGGAGAGGTAATCTACTTAATGCATCCGCATTTTTATTATTTTTACCTTCTCGATACTCAATTGTATAATCATAACCAGCCAGCATTAATGACCATCTCAGCATTCTAGGTGATAATGTATCAGGTACCTTTTTAACAGGATCAAATAATCGAGTTAAAGGTTTATGATCTGTTACAATTTTAAATTTTTTTCAGCTAAATATTGGTGAAATTTAGTGACACCAAACATTACAGATAAAGCTTCCTTATCAATCATGGCATAATTTCTTTCAGTTTTATTTAAAGTTCTCGAAGCATAAGCAATAGGTTTCTCTTTACCCTCAACAATGTGGCTTAAAACTGACCCTATACCATATTCAGAAGCATCACAGTTTAAAACTATATCTTTGTTTACATCATATAATTCTAAAACAGGAGATGTACATAATAATTGTTTAACTTTTTGAAACGCTTTTTCATGCTTTTCTTGCCGTGTCCACTTTACATTATTATCTAATAATCTATATAAAGGTTCTAAAACATCTGAAATATTAGGTAGGAAGTTTCTATAATAAGAAATTAAGCCTAAAAATGAACGCAATTGTGACACATTATTTGGAATAGGAGCATCCAAAATAGCATAAACTTTTTCTGGAATAGGTCTAATTCCTTCCTGAGATATTTTATGACCTAAATAAGAAACTTCCAAAACCATAAATTTCAATTTTTCTTTATTTAATCTTATACCATGCTCAGAAAAGCATTTCAGAACATTTTCAACTCTTTTAGAATGTTCTGATTCATTACTAGCTCTAATGATAACATCATCTAAAAATACACCAACATATTCAAATTTTTTAAAAATATGTTCAATTTTTCTTTGGAACATACCAGGAGCATATGTTACCCCAAATGCTAATCGTAACACATTGAACAAACCTTTATGTGTATTTATAGTCAAAATTTTGCTACTTTCGTTATCTACAGGTTGTTGTAAATATGCATCTTTTAAATCAAAAATACTAAAAAAATTACCACCTGATAATTTAGAAAATAATTCTTCCATTCTAGGAAGAGGATAATTATCATTTTCAGTTATAGCATTAACTGTTGCTCTGTAGTCACCACATATTCTAACAGAACCACTAGGCTTAGGAACAATTACTATAGGACTAGCCCATTCTGAATGATCAACAGGTTTTAAAATACCCTCATTAGTTAATCGTTCCAATTCTACATCAGTAGCTTTTCTTAAAGCAAAAGGAACAGGTCGAGACTTAAGAAAAACTGATTTTGCATCTTTTTAGGTGCGTTCGTAATTATATAAATACGTAGCACCTATAGTCGTCGTTCAGTCCGTCCGTCCGTCTGTCCGCATGTAACAGAGCAAAAACTACCCAACCGAATGGTCTGAAATTTCAAATATATGATTGTTGCAAAATTTTGTCGAGCCATTTCAAATTTTATGAAAATCGGATGTATAGTTTAATTACAGGGACAGTCAAAAGTTTTTCTTTACATTACGGCCAATGGGAAAAATTATTGAAAGTGCATTTTAATGATATTAGAGCCTTCCGAATGATCTGAAATTTTACAGATATAACTGTTGCAAAATTTTGTTGAGCCATTTCAAATTTTAGGAAAATCGGATGTATAGTTTAATTACAGGGATAGTCAAAAGTTTTTCTTTACATTACGGCCAATGGGAAAAATTATTGCAAGTGCATTTTAATGATATTACAGCCTTCCAAATGATCTGAAATTTTAAAGATATAACTGTTGCAAAATTTTGTCGAGCCATTTCAAATTTTAGGAAAATCGGATGTATAGTTTAATTACAGGGACAGTCAAAAGTTTTTCTTTACATTACGGCCAATGGGAAAAATTATTGCAAGTGCATTTTAATGATATTAGAGCCTTCCGAATGATCTGAAATTTTAAAGATATAACTGTTGCAAAATTTTGTCGAGCCATTTCAAATTTTAGGAAAATCGGATGCATAGTTTAATTGCAGGGACAGTCAAAAGTTTTTCTTTACATTACGGCCAATGGGAAAAATTATTGCAAGTGCATTTTAATGATATTACAGCCTTCCGAATGGTCTGAAATTTTAAAGATATAATTGTTGCAAAGTTTTGTTGAGCTATTTCAAATTTTAGGAAAATCGGATGTATAGTTTAATTACAGGGACAGTCGAAAGTGTTCCGTTACATTACGGGGAATGGGAAAAATTATTGCAAGTGCATTTTAATGATATTACAGCCTTCCGAATGGTCTGAAATTTTAAAGATATAATTGTTGCAAAGTTTTGTTGAGCTATTTCAAATTTTAGGAAAATCGGATGTATAGTTTAATTACAGGGACAGTCAAAAGTGTTCCGTTACATTACGGGGAATGGGAAAAAATTATTGGAAGTGCATTTTAATGATGTATCAGACTATGCGCTTTATGAAGTGCAAAAAAGTATACATTCAGTACAATATGGGGTGCAAAAAATAATTATAAAACTAGTTATAGTACGAACGCACCTCATTTGCCACGTTTGACGAGCAATTTCCAACTTGTTTTCAATTTTATTGACACGGCAGGACCCTTGATTGTCCCAATCCCGTCAGCAAAAACATTAGGAAAATTTCTAATTAAATCATCTTTCGAAATGCTTTTAATCATATTTACATTAGGCCAAAATAATTTTGATGCTTTTAACCAAGTTTTTCCTATTAGACTCGGACCCTCCTCTTTAATAACTAATATTCTTAAATTTAAGTATAGAATATTCATCAAAAACAGCATTTACTTTTAATTCCCCCAAAACAGTTAAAGAGTCTTTAGAATAGGTTTGTAGCTTAATATTAGATTTAATTAAAGGCAGCTTACCTGAGAACAATTTATGAGCAACACTTTTACTTACAATAGTATGAGCGGCACCACTATCAATTTCAAATTGTATATTTATACCATTTATTTTAACCGATTTAATCCATGACACCTTATTGGAGTTGTCGTCCATAAAATTTAAACAATATTCTTCCTGAACAGTTTTAATTTTTCTGTTTTTAAAAGTTTTCTCACTTTTCATTCCAAACTTTCTATTACGACAACAAATTTTTAAATGCTCCAATCGATGGCAGAAATGGCATTCTGCAGATATAAAAGGGCAAAACTTGGGATTATGATTTTTAGAACATCTGTAACACGGTTTCTCAGGCGCGAATTTATCTTCTTTAGGCTTAGGTGCATGAGCACACTTCTCCACTTTCGATTTCTCTCCTATCGAAACACGCACTTGATTGACAGTTGTAGTATCTCCGATGTGTAAGGATGTCACTCCAGCCTCAGCTATCTCAAATGACTCAGCTATTTCCACCGCTGTTTGGAAAGTTAAATCCCTGGAATCCAGTAATTTCTGCTGTCTCTTGTCTATTTCTGCGGTCTCTCCAGTAATTTCTGATTCATCTTGGATGCCAAACACCAACTGATCACGCAGGTGGTCATTAAGCGTATTCCCGAATTTGCAATGTTCGGATAAACGACGTAACTCTCTTATAAAATCGGCTATATTCTCTCCTTGCTTCCTTAGTCGTTTCTGGAACTTAAATCGTTCGACAATTTCACTAGGGCGTGGTGAAAAGTGATCCTTAGCTTTCTTTAAAAGATCCTCGTAACTGATTTCTTTCAGCGTATTCGGAACAATAATATCTCGTAAAATAGCAAAAGTTGTTTTTCTAACAGAGCTTAGTAAAATATTCTTCTTCATATCATCATTTTTGATGCTATTCGCTGAGAAATAAAAATCAATTTTCTCGACGTAAATAGTCCAAGGAACATTCGAATTATATTCTTCTAAGCGTCCCAGAGAAATTATTTCTTTATCGGTCATTTTTCCGTTCTCTTTTTCTTTTTCGAATTTTTTTTTCACAACATTTCAGTTTGGGTTAAAATCTCATTTTCGTAGCCACTTTTATATCGCCGCACTCTTATTATTATTCTCAACTAAGGAAGAAAGCATAACTATCAGATTACTTATAGTTTATTATACATATTTACAATAGCTGCTAAAACGCAGCTTTCAGAACAAGTCACATTTTACAACTGCGCAGAATATTCTCGGCTACGTGCAAAGCCTTACAATTCCAGACTGTCCGTGTATGGTGCTGCCATCTATTAATACAGATCGCTACTAATTCTGATTTGGAAGAAATATAACATAACATACATACATATATATATATATATATATATATATATATATATATATATATATATATTGAATGAATTAATTTTATTATGGCTCATCAGAAATTGGACACATCTTTTACTATATAAGATTTAAATTTTTAGTTATATTATTCTGACAAAAATGTAATGAGATTTGGAAATTGTTGAGCTGTTATATGGCCATAAAAAACACTTTTTATAGTAAAAACTTTTTTATTGAAATTTATTTCAACAAAACATCTTTTTACTCTGAGTAACTTTTAACTGTAAAAGATCGAATAGCGAGACCCAAATGTAACAGACCGAAAAATCTGCGAATATGTCCTTGTGAATATAATTGCATGCACAGATACTAAACTACATTCAAATGGATATAGTGGAAGTCTTTTTATATATGGGTCATTCCATGTCTCGTGTGAGACATCTTTTTTACATATTTCTGCTGCTTTAACAATGTTATTATAACTCAAATTAAAAGAACCATGCTAATATTGAAACCTACAGTTTCTTGTTACTTTTGTATAGTTTATATTTTAACAACTTATAAGCCAATACTTATGTAAGTGTCGCGTGCGGGACATTTTGCCATTTTTTTTATGGAATGGCCCTGAAACGGGCAGATTACTTAGGTCTAGGATTTAAAATGTGGAGATTTTTATTATACAAGGTGATTTATAATGAATGGAACAAAAAGAAAACATGATTGTGAACGTTGTAATTAATATATTTAAAAAATTGAAATTTACCTAAAAACTACATTTATTCAAGTGTCTATAGGTGTTCAATATGTGCCCCTCCGGTGACACGACAAATGTCTACGTGGTAATCAAGCTCAGTGGCGCCAACTTTTGAAAAATATTGGGTGGGCTCAACCATTTTAGGATAAAATGAAATGGGTACTTTGTTTTCTTTGTAGATAAGGGGATAGATGTGAAAATTACAACAATGAAGTTAGAATTTTTTTAAACAGAATGTAAAGTTGTGATTTTATTAAATTACTTTCCCATATGAGGTCTTCATTTTATGCACTCTAATATTTACTATTATACTACACTGTTAAAACACTATTCTTAAAAATAAGTAAATTGTACTAATTATTGAGCACTTCCCGATCTCAAAATAGTTTTGAGTACTTAACTCTTAAATTTGAAAAACGCATGTACTCATTTTTTTAGTACATACAGGGACTCGAAAATAAGTATGTATAGAAACACACATACACTATAAGGGGAAAAAAAGCGAAAATGCAGAGAACCGACAAATCGCAATTTTTAATTCCGAAGAACTACAATTTTTGGAGTAAGAAACAACAATTTTACTATTTTAATTTTTGAAATTTTGTGCATGAGCCGCCTCGTGATTTGAACCCGAGTCCTCTAGGTGATAGATCAGTATCGTACTGACTGTGCTATAAGAGCAGTTACCAGCGGTTTCCGAATGACACCTTTTATGAATCAGCGACGGAAGACCGCTAACAGCAGAGATGAATTTTCCCTTTCTTAAATATTCTAATTTCTAATAAAACAACTTTTAAACTAAATTTTCTTCTTTAACATTTCTAATCAAATTGTAAATAAATTTGAAAAGTGTGTAGTATAAATTAAAAATTATAACAAAGATAGACATATCTTTAAATAAAAGTTTGGAAATCCCTACTGTCAATTTGGTATAAGAAAAGGGTTTATCAGAAAACTCATATTTTTGAGCACATAGGATTTAAACATGAATATTAAGACTTTAAAATACAAAATATATGTATTCATTTCTGCATACATTTATAAATCAAGTATAAGTATACACAACTTCAAAATATCATGTACTCGTTTCTGAAATAATTGTACTTTAAAAAATCGAGTACAAAGAATTTTTCATAAGTAAATTAATGCTCCTTTTTGAAGCAATTGTACTTAAAAAGTATGAGTGCATAGAAATACTCATTTTTAAGTAGATTATTTTTAACAATGTATTTCTTTTTGAAACAATTGTACTTAAAAAAATATGAGTACATGGAAGTTCTAATTTTTAAGTAAATTATTTTTGAGAATATGAATATGACTACAAACTCAAAGGACTAAAAAATAACGTATGTCAAAAATAATTTTAAAAGTCTTTGACAGCATGTTCTGAAAAACACATTTAATCTTTTTTTTTATGGAAACTATTTGATTTCTTGTTTTCTGAACACTTGCGATTTTCGTGCATTTACGATGAAAAATGAATTCGGAAATGAGTCTGAAAAGAGCCAATCTCTATTTGAAAATAGTCTAGCATTATTACTTTTGTATGCATTTAGTTGCTAATTTTGATTACAAAGTCTGAATGTATTCTCAGAGAATTTCTTTGCTAAGTACAGTCGTGGAAAAAAAAGTAAACACCCCTTACTAACTCTGCAAAATATTACCGTAGAAGAAAGTTACTAATGCCACACGATTGGTAATAAAGTCTACTTTTAAATGATGTATATAAAATTTGCTTAGGGGGGCATCTACATACTAAAACGAACCACAACTTTATTTTTTCCAATAGCAGTACACAATTCCAACAGCATAAATACATTCTACACCCTTCAATTAGCCCCAAAACTAATTTTTATTCACTTCGTACGATAAGTTTACGAGAAATTAGTTATTTTAAAACGAGCGTATTTTAAGGGCTGTATCCAAATTGAAGTTCGGTACACGGTTGTTTGCCGATAGTGCCCCCTTCTTGACCAAGGCTGATTAAGTGCCGCTCAAGCAGTCATTGAAGACAGCTAGATTACAGGATAGCATAAGGAATTTCAAAATATCTAGTCACTTCTATAGTAGACGGACCCTTAAACCATCATTTTGACGTTTTTAAAGCGTAATTTGAAAATTACTTGCAAGAAAAATGTGAAATTTTGGATTTCCATAAAGCAGGACTTAATAAATCTAAATCCATCAAAAAAATTGTAGGTTGCAATTCATAATTTTTTCAAATATTAATTTCGTAATTCATATCATAAAATTATACAAATTGCAAATTCAACGTATTTATGTTAGGGTATTTTAGTATTATTGCTACAAAAAAAAAATAGCACATTAGGAGTATAATTTCAGGAAATATTAATAAAAATTTGAAGGTGTAATTAAACATTAGAAGTACTAAATTTTGAATTCTTATAATTCAAAAACTTATCATTCCAATGACTTGAAATTTAGTGTCTAGGCATAATCTGAACTGAAAATTTGAAATATTTTGTTAAAATTGGGTATTGCCATTAAAAAAAATGAAATTTGGGTTCGTTTTAATATGTAGATGCCTCCCTAAGCAAATTTTATATACATCATTTAAAAGTAGACTTTATTTCCAATCGTTTTGTACCAGTAACTTTCTTCTACGATAATTTGTTGAGGAGTTAGTAGGGAGTGTTTACTTTTTTTCCCACGACTGTACATGTACTTTGTAACCATTCATTACCATCTCTATCATATATAGACAGTAATATTTTAACTGGATTATTTGGGTTAGGTAAAATCGGTTGGATTAAGGCCTTGTGTAATTTTAAATGGAGGAATTTGTTTTTGGCGATTAAAAAATAAGCAAGAAACAAGAGAGAATAATGGAAATCGGGTGGGCTGCGAGCAAATTATTGGGTGGGCTCGGGCCCCATGGGCCCATATAAGTTGGCGCCACTGATCAAGCTCCTGCCACACTCGTGATAGCATATCCCTTGTGATGGAATTCAACACTGCATTTATCCGCTGCTTCAATTCCTCTAAGTCTTGAGGAAGTGGAGGCACAAACACCTTGTCTTTAACGAAACCCCAGAGGAAAAAGTCACAGGGCGTTCACGAATTCTTTCAGCCACTTCGGGTTTTTTTTTTTTTTTCGTCCTGGACTTTTGTTCTTGCATATGCGGCCGGTATCCTGGTACTGCTTCACCCACCTGCTTATGTTATGCCGATGCGGTGGTTATTTACGAAATTCCGTGCGAAAATGTCTTTGCACAACATTTATCGAGGAGGTTTTGGCATATTCGAAAACGCAGTACGCTTTCTCCTGCATGGACGACATTTTGTTTAACAGAGCCTCTAGCGGCGAGTTCGTCATTTAATGATTTTTCCTTGTTGCCAAATAAAACTTGTATAATTGTAGTTGCAGAATAAATTTGTTTCGGCTGAACAAATCCATTACGGCAGTCACACTGCGCTATTCTTTTTTGGCCTATTCATTATGAATCACCCTGTATATTATTTTCATTAGTTATTTATTTAAAAAACTGGCTCCTTACTAAGGTGTAGATTTTAAATGTGGAAATTTTTAAACCTATTGAATGACCATTCCATATCACGTGTGAAACAGATTTTTTCTACACATTACTGCGGTTTTAATAATGCTGTTTTATTCTCAAATTAAAACAACTATACTAATATGAAAATATAGGATTTTTTGTTAATTTTAATATATAGTTTATATTTTAACAACTTATAAGTTAATAAATATAGTTATTAAGGTAAACATCACTTGCGAGACATTTTGTCCGTTTCTCATGGAATGGCCCATATGGAAAAATCAATCTTTATAAACAAATGCACTGTGTTAACACTTTTAAACTTTTAATATCAATTTCAGTGTTAAATTGCAGTACATTCAGACAATAAACTATTGTTTAGTCAGGACAGCTGTGTAGAGAAACGAAATCGATTTTGATATGAGGTTGAATTTGAAACTTGATGCTCATTAAATCATATTCATTAATTATTTACAAAATTTTAATTGTACATATAATATGAAATACTAAACAAAACGTTAAATATATTTATTTTAAATACGGATAGGTTTTCAACTGTTATTTTTCATGAAATTAAGGACATTTTATTAAAAAATATACTAATTATTTCATTACTTAAACATTTTAATTACTTAAATATACGAATAATTATAATAAATATACAAATGTGTAATTATTAAAACGTTGTTATAACTATTATTTTCTTTTACTTTTATGTATTTCACGTTATAAATTTGAATATTTGCCTACATCCGCCTGCTGCTTCAAAACGGCTATAAATATTTCAAATTTATTGAAAAATAGTCAGTCAGTGACTATAATTATAAGTTGAATCCGATTGAAAATAACGAATAGATCTTGAAATCTAAATATAGACTTGGTTTCTACAGTACAAAAATATTTTGAAATGCAATTTTGATCAGTTATTTATGCTTGTTTACATTCAGAGACACTTGATTTTAATAAGAGCATTATGAGTACAAAGTGCAAGTGACATTTTCTTGACATGTAAATTGAATTGTCACGGTTGAATGGATGTTGATTTTGAATTTAAAGTACATTCTAATTAGTAATCTTTGTCACTCGAATGTATAGAATGAAAATTCTGGTCTTATATAAATAGTAATGTGAATTTCACAGTATGTATTGAAATTTAAAGAAGGATGTCTCATTACAAAACAAAGCTTTGTTTTAGTTGGAAATTTATACCGTGCATTACAGATTCGAACAACCTCAATTTTAAAGAAACTACGATGGTAGAGGTATTGTTGATACGTGTACACGACTGTATGCATAAAAATCGAAGCAATTGCATGTCTATGTAAGTAGTGTAAATCTATTTACCAATGATGAAATCAAAAGTACAAATAATAAGCTTCGTACCCAAAAAAAATTCAAAATGCCCTTACAATTTTAAGTACGAAAGTTTAATTTGATTCCGAATAATTGTGTTTAATAAATTAGTGTAGTAAAAATACAGCTGGATAACAGAACGGCAAAATTTCTTAATTCTATTTTGAATTGAATATGTTCATCAAATATTTTTCTTGATATAAATAAACAGAATGTTTTAGTCGTCATTTTAAAATATATCATTAATAATAAATAAAAAATTCATATTTAATATAAAGTAGAAGCATTCAAAATTAAAAATAGTTCCAATAACATTATAGGTCTCTGTATAAAAGTAGCAATTTAAAATTTTATAAATTCAAAAGCAACGCTAAAAACGACAGAAAGCAAACTTTCAACAGACTAGTTTCTGTAGCGTTTAGGGTACCGTCTTCACTGCAAAGAATAACGGAAACTCTCTCATTTTTAGAGAGGAGAAGCGGATTCAACTGAGAAGTTCATTAACCAATGGGGAAACCGGAAAATGTGGGTACTAGCCAATAGGAGAATAGTATAGATAGTGCCACCAAAAATGTGAAAAAATTTAGTAACTAAGCAAAAGAGGATTTTATGAAATATTTCCAGCAATCTGATAAAGAGGGAATAGCGAATTCACTATTAACATTATTGTCATAATCTTTATAGATATGAAATGCTTCGAGAAAATTAAATTCATGTATAGAAGTGGGTTTAGAGATGACTTTGGCTGAATTAAAATCAAAAGAGTGATTCATCTCTCAGCAATGAAGATTTATTGGTTTCCTTTTTTTGACTATATTGTTGGTGTTCTTTAATATGAAAATTTAAACCCCGTTTAGTCTGTCCAATATAGGAAAGACCGCACTGGCAATTAATACTATAGATACCCATAAGTTGTATAACTCAATAGGATCTTTGAGTTTCGAGAGAGTAAGTTTATTCGTAGGGGTAAAAATTATTCTGAAGTCATGCTGTCTAAGAATTTTGGCAATAGGAAAACTGGATTTAGGAAATAAAGGTAATACAATGCTACTTCTGGAAAGAAAAGAGGGCTGATTTGAGTTAAAGAACGAGGTTGCTGCAGTTTACGTAAAGCAGTATCGATAATAGAAGGGCTGTAACCTCTGTTAATCGCAACGGCTCTAAGATACTGAATTTCACTATTAAGTGAGTGAGAATCAGAACAAAGATGTATGGCACGATTTATGAAAATAAAAAAAGGTCTGGAGGGTCAGGCTTGGAGGGTGACAAGAGCGAGCATGGGAAAGTAGACAAATTGCAAAACTTTTGCGATAAACCAATGTAGAGAAACCGTCTAGATTACGCGTGACAAGGGTATCCAGAAACGGGAGAGAACCGGTATTCCTATATCGGACAGACCAAACGGGGTTTAAAATTTCGTATTAAAGAACATGAACAATATATTCATAAACAGGAAACCAATAAATCTTCAATTGCTAAACATTGCTGGGAGATGAACCACTCTTTTGATTTTAATTCAGCCAAAATCATCTCTAAACCCACTTCTATACATGAACTTAATTTTCTTGAAGCATTTCATATCTACAAAAATTATGACAATATTGTTAATAGTGAATTCGCTATATCCCCTTTATCAGATTGCTGGAAATATTTCATAAAATCCTCTTTTGTTTAATTACTAATTTTTTTGTTCACATTTTTGGTGGCATTACCTATACTATCCTCCTATTGGCTAGTACCCGCATTTTCCTTTTTCCCCATTTGTTAATGAACTTCTCAGTTGAATCCGCTTCTCCTGTATATAAATGAGAAAGTTTCCGTTATTCTTTGCACTGAGGACGGTACGCTAAACGCTACCGAAAATAGTCTGCTGAAAGTTTGCTTTCTGGCGTTTTTAACGTTGATTTTGAATTTATATCATTCTCCGCCAAGTAGCATCTTAATAGTTATTTAATTTAAAATTTTGTTTCTGTAAACATACGAATTTGTAATTTGGCGAATATAATTGAAAATATTATTTTCTCTACCGTCAAATGGGGCTAATTTGGTCCTTGTTACTTTGGAATGTTACTTTGGTCCGTCACATAAAAAAAAGTGTTTATTCTTTGTATTGAACAAACAATTACAAGATAATTTGTAGTTTATGACCTTGAAAAATATTTTATACCCTACTATAGGATATTTGAATAGTTTGGGGGGTAATTTTAATTTTTGTTATTGGCAACACTGGATGGGTTTTTAAATAAATATGCTCGTGTGTAGATATTAACTATCCAAATTTTCTATAGTGCAACAATCTGGATAAGAGCTACAAATAAAGTGTCAAAATATTACCTTTAGTAACCCATGTGTGATAATAGTTTTTCCTTTAACTTTTTATTTTGACTGGAAATGTTTACGCTTTCATAAAGCTAACATGAAAACTAGTGTTTTGTGGCTACTTTGTGCTAGGCCTGGTTTGATCCGAAGTAGCTCCAGTTACTTTGAAATTCCTTTTATATAACCAAATCTCTTAAAAAATGTTTTAAGTAATATTTTTTTCAAAAGTTACTGCAGCAATATGTTACATTAATTGTTTTTGTTCCAGTTGCTGAGGATAACATGACGAAAACTGTTTCTCGCGTCTTTAATATTTATAATTGGTTTATTGTGTTTAAGTGTTAAAAAATGCTTTGTTTATCGAGTTTGCATTCTTAATTCATTAGCAGATCCTATTGTAATAGAGTTTCAATAGTCCAACATATGAAATGTATTCAATTTATATGAAACTAAAGAAGCCTCTAGCAGGTTTTACTTTGTTCCAAAACTTTAAAGATAGTTAAAAAATAAAATAATAAAAAACTGCCCCTTTAAAACCATACAATTTGCTTCATTGTTTCCTGTTACTTTTTTACAACTCAATTTTGACGTTGAAAAATCATATATAATATTTTGTAATAATGGTAATGGAACCGGGGAAAAGTGGCCCAAAGACGGTCCCTTTTAACATTATTGTTTGATCAATTGAAGTTTTTAGCATCTTGGAAAGGGGTTTAGTTACAATTTATTAAAAATACTCAGTAATTTACCATAATATAATGATGAATGATATATGATGATGAATTTGCATGCCAAATGTAAACCGATTGCAAGAAGATATATAGCCTTAACTTCTACAAAAACAATAAGAAATATGTTTATATGATTGTGGGCGTTTGCAAATACTTGACTTTAATCAAGCGATTGTGGATTTAATAATAAAGTAGAAGTGAAGATTAGTTGAGAGATAAATTGATAATCGAGGTTCAACATGTATTCATTTTAGATTGAATGTCAGTTGTAGTTTGTAAATTAATATGTATTGTGTATATAATTGTTACTTCTTTTTGGCAATGAAAGTTTTCGTTTTCTATAAATATAAATTTCAAAATTTCTATTGAAATTTTGTCTAAGTAATGTAAATCTATTTATCAATGATGAAATAAAAGTTCGAAAACAACTATGCACCATTCTAAATCGATTTTAACATTGACTGAAATCTTTAGAATTGAATATCATTTCAAAATCTTAATTTAGACAGAATACGTTTGTTTAATGAATAAGTAGAGTAAAAGTATAGTTTAATATGTTCATCATGTAATGTTGTTGAATAATTAAGTAGAATAATTCATTTAAATGTTTTGTCTTAAATATAGCAATAGTATGCAATAATGCAATAGTATTAATATCACATATAGTACATATTTAATATAAAATATAAGAATTCAAAGATATTTGGATGGTACAGTGAAAGATAACATGGTTCTCAGTATGAAAGTAGTATCACTAAATTTTTGTTGCTTGCGGAAATATATAAAGTTGTTAATTTTTTCAACATTGTCATAGACACTATTTTTCTTGCTTTTAAGTATTTTGTTTTGATGCATTTGAATACTGCTTGAAAAATGAATGGGTCTTTATCAAAATGGTTTTAAACATTTTTTAATTTGATGAAAAATAATCAGTTGTTGAACATAATATATTAATGAATGTGCTTCTTAAAAGTATAACGATCGTAAGAAATAAATACAATTTTAGTTTCGGACATAAAAAAAAAGTTTGTATATGCAATTTGCATAAGTTATTTATGACTGTGTCCATTTGCAGACTCCTGAATTTAATCGAGGCTTTGAAGATTGGAATACAAAGTTGAATTTACATTTGCATGAGATAAAAATCGATCTGTCGCTATTCAACCGAAACTGATCTTCAATTAAAAGTTATTCTAAATAGTATTCTTTGCCACTAGTTTGTGTACAATGAAAATCTGTCTCTTACATAAATACAAAAGCGATTTCCCCATTTTCAATTAAAATTTAAACAGGATGTCCGATTTCAAACCGAAACTGTATTTTAATCTGTAATTTATTCCGTTATAATTATAGACTACTATAGTAATTTATTCTATTATTCTTTGGTGTTCTGACTGTTACGGTTGCATGCTTATCAATTCAGACAACAGATGTTGCTAGAGTTTTTTTTATTCAAGACGTAAAATTACCCCCTGATTTAATTTAGAAGAGTTAGTTTAGGTTTTTAAAAGCACAAAAACAAAGAAAGACATAAACGTGATCTGTACGGAAAAACGTTTCACTGTTACGCCCACAAAGAACAAAGGGGTTGGAGAAATGCACACTTTTCTAATATAACATTTAAATTATTTTATTAGGCTGTTCGTAAATCCTTAACCCTTTCGCTGCGTAATTGTTTTATTAAAATAGCTTCTTTCTTGCAAATTTTGTCTATTTTCTGAATTTCTACATACTTTCCCCCTAAAACAATAAAAAATTTAATTTTAAAAAAAGTATTTTTGGGGGGGAAAGGGGGGTTGCGGGGGGGGGGAATTTGGGGGGAAGTTAAAAATTTGGATTGAGCGACACAAAAATCTTAAAGTAAACCTTATAGGGAAAGTTTGGAGGGGAGACGGGAGGGCGGATGTAAACGATGCGAGTGGAATTGTCCAACTTAGTCCAAGCAGGACTGCGGCGCATGTTCCAAGGCAGATAACCCCTCCCCATTCATCCTATGCCATAATGCCATATATCTTATTTATTGCAAATTTTGTCTACTTTCTGAATTTCTAGATACTTTTTCCATAAAACAATAAAAAAATTGATTTTTTTAATAAAAAATTTTGGAGGCATTTTAGGAAATTTTGGTGGGAAATTAAAATTTCGGATTCAGCGAACAAAAAAACATATAGTAAGCCTTTTCCCAGAACTAGCATGAATTTTGCTAGGCAGAGCCCCTATACGGTCTCTATTGCCTGCACTATAAACAAAAAACATGCAAGCATTTTTTGAGCTTTAAAAAAAAAAATCGATATACCTCCATGAGTATACGTGCAATTTTTACAAAAATGAATACACATATTGTACAATATCCAAATATTCTTATGCTATTCCGATAGAACATTTCATGTATTTTATTTTACAGGGTAATCCGAAATATTATTATCTTTCTTTTATTTTTTTGTTGGCTTCCTAATTGTTCTTCTGATCAAATCGCCATTGAGAAATATGAAGTTAAACATATCCTGCATAATCCTGAAATACCAGGAAAATCCGACAAGTATATCCTTAAATATTCAACAAAATGTCTAAAATTAAAAGTGTGAGTTGATTAATGGCTATACAGTGTATCTTTTAAATAAATGGAAAAGAAAGTCGTCTGGGATTGTATCTTCCTCACACTTGTAGTATGATATGCAGTTATCTGTATATGATTGTCACACTGACATCCTGCATTAAAACAACCAGTTTGTGAGGAACAATATGTTTTTTTCAGCTGCTATCAACATGCATTTGTAGAAATCTTCAATCAAAAAATTTATATATGACACACAACTAATACATGAGGAAATGACAAATTTAAATAAAATCATTAATTTCACTGTTATTTTCTATGTTATAATATCAGAAATTTATAATATTCCTAAAAATATTAATCATCTATCAATAATAAAATTAAATTTTGGGAAAAGATATTGCACCAAGTTAAATAGATTTTAATATATAATCTTAGTTATAGAGTTAAATTTTACTAAAAAAAAATCTTAGTTCAGTCTGGATACTTTTATTTAGTGAACGTGTATTGAAAAAGTGCAGTTTCGTAATATATAAAAGTTTAGTAATTCCATAGAAAGTTGAATAGTAATATTGCTGAATAATTAAACAGAATGACAAGGTGAAATTTCTCTCGTAAATATAGAATCTGATATTAATCCATTGATTGCCAAATGCTAGATAATTCACGCATTCTGAATATTTCCACAATAGGTTTCGGGGTCGATATATTAATATTAAATGCACTTTATAGTTTATTGAAGGTAAAATTATTCAACGTTCAAGCTACTTAGATGGTTTACTTAATGATAGGCATATAATGCTGTGCATATACGAGTATAACGTTATCATTTTAGGGGACAGAGGGGTCTGGCACATATCATTAGAGGGAGGTGGATTTTGTCATTTGATATCATTATCATTTTTGATCTAACGAAAAATTTCTTCTGTGGTAACATTTTCTTTATATCAAAATAGTATGAAAACTTTTTAAAGTCTTTTATCTATTTTTATGCAAATAAAAAGTTGTTATTATTAAAATCATTAAATATTCATTAAATCATTTTTTTTTTCAAAATATGGAACTTCCAACATTCGGCATTCCCATTCTTCCGCCATATGCGTATGTAATGCGTTGTTAGAGGAACCAGGTTCGAAATTATACTTGTTATAATTACAAGAAATAACGGGGAAGAACGTAGGCCACCTCTTTTGTTGATAAGACAATACTACTGTTGACTGCATTATGTAATAAAAAGTTATTATTAAATAATTTTAAATAGTAAGTATTTCCTTGAAGTGTTATTTTATATAAAGGTGTTTTATATATAATTGTGATATTTATTGACTTCTTTTCATTTAAATCAGTAAAATATGCGAATAATAAATATACATCATTGTAAACGTATAAAAAGAGCAAGAAAGAATTAAAAAAAAATCAATAAAATGATTTTTTAGATATTGATAATGATATCATTAGGGATGTTTGGGGGGCGAGGCTCGAGGAAAGATAACGTATGATATCGTTAGGGCAGAGGGTTCAAAATTGTCAAAAAGTTGATAACATTTGATATGCGCAGCCCCGTAGTTTTGTTTGTGTTCTCAGTACACAAGTAGTCAAGCTGAATTTTGTTTACGTGAGTAAATAGACTTCTATGTTTTCGGACATCATTATAAATATTTTCACTCTTACTTTTAAGCATTTGCATTTCATAAATTTAAATACCTGTTTAAATTCATTTGTTGTTTTAAAAAAGATTTGGACAATTATAATTCATTGAAAAATAATCCATTGGTAAACATAATATAATGATGAATTTGCAATAAAAATGTAGAATAAATTCATGAACTAAATATAATCTTGATTTCTGCAATAAAAATTCCTTCGCATGCAGTTCCTATCAGTTGTTTATCACTGCGTTTATTCACAGATTCATCCATTATTGTTTAAATTTACAAATGGAGATGACGAAAAGTACGAAAGAGAAAATATTTAAAATGATGTTCAAAAATTTATAAATTTGCCTTATAATTTAAGTTCAAAAAGGGATTGATATTTGTTTGAAATTTAAATTGAGTTGTAATGGTTCAGCGGATGTTGATTTTAAATTTAAAGTGAAGTTTAATTAGTTATCCTTTTCACTTATTTGTATGGGATAAAAATTCCCCAGATATGTAAATAGAAATGCAAATTTTCCAGTTTCTATTAAAATAAAAGAATATATGTTTAATTTCAAAACAATAGGTTATGCAATACGGGATTAAAACATAATATTTTAGTACTAATTCGTTATTTTATTCTTATAGAATTAATACATTAAGGAATTTGCCCAATTTTTAAAGATGATAAATAGGATTTTGAAATGAAGGGAATTTGTCTACGCAGTAAGGGGTTGAAAATTAATATAAATTAGACAATAACACAGCTGTGCAAAAATGTTTTCAAATGCGATTTCTTTCTGTCGGTTATGATAGTGTTTATTTAGAGACATTTAACTTTCGTTCAGGCAGTATGATTTTAGGAGAAATTAGGAGAGACATTTACTTAGGCTATAAATTGAATTGTCAACGTTCAACAAATATTGATTATGAATTTAAAGGCTAATCTAATTAGAAATTCCTGTCATCTGTTTGTATAAAATAAAAATTTTCTCTTTTAATAAATAAAAGATATACTTTGATTAAAATAAAAGAAATGAATAACATCTTGTTTATAATCAAAAAGAAATATGCTTAATTTCAAAAGAATAAACAGTGCAATACTGAAATTAATAAAAAATAGCACAAATAAATGACATAATTAATGCACAAATAAATTTCCAATTAAAATTCCTCGCAGGTGCATACATATAATATAAAATTATTTTAAATACATTAGAAATACTATAAAATACATTAAAAATCACTCAAGGTGAATTTAGCACACTAACTTTAACTTTCATTTATCGAGTAGAATACAGGTTTGAAACATAAAATTTTAATGTTGATTCATTATTTTTTTGGATTTAAATATTAATTTATAAATTAATTTTCAATAACCATTAATGTGATAAACTCGATTTTGAAATAATTTAAACGAAGTTTTCTACAGTAAGTCTTGATAATCTATGTAAATTAGACAAACTAAAGATATAATATGTTTTTGCGATATAAAAAAAATACACTTTTAAATGCAATGTATATCAGTTGTTAATGATTGTATTCATTTATAGACAATCTAATCTAGGCATGTTTAAATTAAAAAGCGGTTATGCCCCTTGCTTCTTAAAGGTTGTTCTCAAATACTAACTTCCTAAAATCGGACACATCTTTAAATTCCCTTTTGTTCGCAACGTATCAAATTGGTAGGTGCATTTATTAAGAAAATTTCCAATCGAAATGTTTGTACCGTTTTTCATTAAACGAAGAAAGTTTTTCAAAAAAATGCTCTCAAGTTGTCTTTTGAATCGAATTTTCGAAAGCGAAATCGTAAAAATTGCCGTCTTGAAAACATAATTGCTTATAACTCAAGATATAATTCATTTATCGGAAAATGAAAAAAAAAAAACTGTTCGATTAAAAATCACTACAATAATTATACCTGCAAGCACCATGCTTTTAAGTTTAAAAATGTGTCACAACGTTTTGCGTTGTTGAGCGAGGGAAAATATTATTTTGAGAACCTCCTTAAATTTGAATAGAGGAAATGTTATTCATGAAAGTATTCCGTCAAAACCTTTTGGAATTGTAGAAGCACATGCATTTTATGTTGAAATCTACTATGTAAAATGAATTCATATGAGATAATAGTTATATTAATGGACAAAATTATTTTGAAGCAATATGGTTATTAATATTTGAGAATGTCATTTACACGTTTATGATAGAATCGTAATTAAAAGTATTTTAATGTTTTTAGTAACAAGTAAAAGATTTTAAACAAAAATAAAATGAATTCCTTGAGTATTCCTAGAAATTTGTTCTACAGAACAATGGTAATCTGAGCGCTAAATGAAATTAAATATTAATGTCTATTTATTTTCTAATTTATATTTATCTACATTCTTTATTTCAGAATAATTTATCCAAAACTTCATTGTCTGAAAAGGCATGATTAAAAGAATTTACACAAAAGTTATTTTCTCAAGAGAAAGTATTTTTTCCATTTTATTAATTTACCATATTCAAAACAATAATGCATTTATTTTTAAAAAAAACAGGACAGTAATTTTACTCTAAGTACCTATAAACTTCATAAACTCTTAATTATGCATAGAATAAATAAATAAAGTATTTTTCACTAATTCCGTAACAACATTTTAGAATTTGAAAAAGCTCCAGGTTAATTACATATTTAGCCTTTTCATTTGAACTTATAAAACTAACATTATGAGTAGTTAATTAATTAAATTATTTTTATTATTTTAATGAAGTGTGCTATATACTTGTTGTTTCTTTCACGAGCTAAACGGGCTTTTTAGGTGCGTTCGTAATTATATAAATACGTAGCACCTATAGTCGTCGTTCAGTCCGTCTGTCCGTCCGCATGTAACAGAGCAAAAACTACCCAACCGAATGGGCTGAAATTTTAAATATATGATTGTTGCAAAAATTTGTCGAGCCATTTCAAATTTTATTAAAATCGGTTGTATAGTTTAATTACAGGGACATTCAAAAGTTTTTCTTTACATTACGGCCAATGGGAAAAAATTATTGCAAGTGCATTTTAATGATGTTACAGTCTTCCGAATGGTCTGAAATTTTAAATATATAATTGTTGCAAAATTTTGTCGAGCCATTTCAGATTTTATGAAAATTGGATGTATAGTTTAATTACAGGGACAGTCAAAAGTTTTCCATTACATTACGGGCATTGGGAAAAAAATTATTGCAAGTGCATTTTAATGATGTTACAGACTATGCACTTATGAAGTGCAAAAAAATATACATTCAGTATAATATGGGGTGCAAAAAATAGTTATAAAACTAATTATAGTACGAACGCACCTCATTTGCCACGTTTGACGAGCAATTTCCTACTTGTTATATTAATAAAGCACAGCTAAATTAGTATGGAATTTTTATAATGCATTTAATGCAACAATGGAATTTTCCTTAATTATATGTTCATGCTTATTAAATCACTAGCAAGAACGATCGAGCTACACTTGGTTAAAATTACTTTGTGTTCAACTAGATATAATAAAAAATTATCGCTGTATTATTTCTATACAGCATTTTATTATTTGATTTTGAAAACTAATTTTTTCGCCAAAAGTCTTCATTTGCTCCAGTCATGTGCTGGGAAAGGTCCATGTACCCTGATTAGTTAAATTTTGTTTTCAAGAACGTTCAATGGACTCTGATTCGTTGAATCATGTATCTCGGCTCCTATTGGGAATTTCTAAGAAAAAAAATCTTTCTGATTTTGGAAGGCAATCTTTTCGCCAAATTTTGCCAAAATGTTGCCAAATATCGCCAAATATGACGGCATTCTTTCATATGGCACCAAGCATGGGTTTTGGCATTGGTAAAATTGAAATTCGATTTTTCCGCCAAATCTTGCCAGATTTGGCAGTATTCTTTCATTTATTGCCAAGCATATGTGCTGAGAAAGGAGTGCATCCTTATTGGTTGAATTTTTTTTCGAGAATGTCCTATGGACTTTGATTGCTCGAATCATGTATATCGGCTCCTATTGAGAATGTCTAGAAAATTCCTTCAGGTTCTAAAAGCCAATTTTTTCGCCAAATTTTGCCAATATTTTGCCAAATTTGGCGACATTCTTTCATTTGGCCCCAACAATGTATTTTGTTACTGGTAAAAGTAAAAGTCGATTCACCCGCCGCATCTCGCCAATGCTGCCCTTATTTCGCCAAATATTGGCGGATTTTCGGATATTCTTTCATTTAGCGCTAAGCATGTGCTGAGAAAGGTCTATGCACCCTGATTTGTTGAATTTTCTTTTCAATAACGTTCTTTGAACTATGATCGGTTGAACCATGTATCTCGGCTATCATTGGAAATATCTAAAAAATTCTTTCTGATTCCGCAAGTGAATTTATTCGCCAAATGCTGGTAAAATTTTGCCAAATATCGCCAAATTTGGAGACGTTCTTCATTTGGCACCAAGCACATGTTTTGGCATTGTTAATATTGAAAGTCAATTTTTTTCACCAAATCTCTACCATATTGACAATATTTCGCAGAATATCGCCGACTTTCGCGGTATTCTTTCATTTGGAGCCAAGCTTGTGCTGCGAGAGGTCTATACACGGTGATTGGTTGAATTTTGTTTTCGAGAAGGTTCTGTGGACCTTCTGTGAAGATGATTGGTTGAATCATCTATCTCGGCTCCTATTGGGAATTTCTAGAAAATTCATTCAAATTCTGAAAGCCAATTTTTTTCGAAAAATGTCGCCAAACTTGGTGACATTTTTTATTTAGCATGTGTATTGGCAAGGGTAAAATTTAAAGTAGATTTTTCCTCCAAATCTCAGCAATGTCGCCAATATTTCGCCTAATATCACCAAATTTGGCGATATTTGGCAAATGTTGCCAATTCCGCTACTTCGTTTACTGCCAACTGTTCAACAACTTATTAACTATTTCAACCTTCATTTCCATTGGAGTCACTCGTAGTGATACCAAAATGATCCACTAAACGGATTTTTTCGAACATGTGACCTGGCCCAATGGTCTTCTGGTACTCCAAAATGGTAGGATGCAAAATTTAGTCAAAATCGCTGGAGGTATCGTTTTTCAGGAAAAAATTGGAAAACACACGCACACATAGACACAAGATTTGCTTGTATTATAATACTATATGGTACTCAAATTAAACCATTATTTTTAGGTAAAAAATAAAACATAACATTTCTGCAGTTGGAGAAATTTGGTGTCTCATCGAAAAGTTCTCAAAATATTCTTTTGAAAGCTCTAGAAATCACTTTATATGGAAATTAAAATTGAGAAATTCTAGTAACTTAAGAATGATTGATTACTTCATCCTACTAATGGCATTAATTAGTTTTATAATAATAATAATAAAAACAAACACCATACTATGTTGGAATCGGTGATTTCAAAAATTACAAAATTCATGCTTTTCCGAATTGCATTTTTTTGTTGTTATTTAAAATATGTCCTTGAAGGTAGGCCCACAAATGTAAACCAAAAATTTCATAGCTTTATTAATCCGTTGCCACTCAAACTCTCATATATTACAAAAGCAACATTACTTTATTAAAATACAAATATATATTTCAATGTGCAGCTACAGAACAAGAAGGTAACGCGATCGTGTAAATTTGTCCTTAAGAAATATGTGCCAATAATTACAGCTTCTAAATACCACTATTTTCGGATAACCATCTTCACCTTGTTTACTCGCATAATTCTGGCTAATTAATCTCCAATTTTATAAGCAGAATCTTACTATCGGAAGGAAATGTATTCAAAATTCGTAATACTGGCACCTACACTATACAGGGTGGTTCAGAATTATATGTGAAATATAAAGCCATGTAGAGGGGACCTAAATAAGCAGATTCCGTATAGGAATGAGGGTACAGAAATGCAGCATTGAGGCAGTTGAGGGCGCTGTTAAGTTCGGTGGATCTTTCCTAGCTTCAATCGTCATTCCCTCACGGATTTCAAGCAACATACATCGTTACACAAATGCGGAGCTTGCCGACATGCATTTTAATGTATGGAGCTAAGCAAGAAAATGACTCACAGCCAACGCACATCCAAAAGCTTTTGAGCTTGTCGAAGGATTATCCTCTACTGTGCGTAATACTGCTTCTTCCACTGCAGGAATTCTGCGATATCTGACAGTGCCCTTATCACGCCTGGAAGCTTCAAACGATCCACTCGCGCACAACTCCTAATGAAGACACTCAAATATTCGGGATTCGACAGAATCCTACCCGGGAAACGTTCAATCTATACCCTTTGAGCAGACAATCCCTTTTCTTGCACAATCCCATACATGAAATGCATGTCGGCAAGCTCCGCATTGATTTAATAATCCATGTTGCTCGAAATCCGTGCGGGAATTGACGATTTAACACTAGAACTACCGATGTTAAATATATACCTACTTTTACTGCACCCATCAAATTGACGGATTTTTTATCATGACTTTCATTGTAACTTTTGACTTAGTTATTGTAAATAAAAGATATAATTTAACAAAAACAACATTTACTATAATAATTCATGAATTATTAATAAAAAAAACAAAAAAAAACAGTCTCTATTTGGATTTATAATATAGCATATTTAATAAGCCATACCTTCTGGTATTCCGACGGATTGTAGGGTTCCTCTATTAGTCAGTGACATCGGCTGTCGGAAATAAAGCTGCGCATGACTTAATGAAAAGCAATTAGCCTTCCTACAATACTATTTTCCGAGATTGGACTTTTTATAGATTACACTTAGCACAGATCGCACTTTTCAGCAAGAACTTCATCACGTTAGAAGTAAAACTGATAATGATTGTGTCCTGATTTCATTCACCAGTCACACCTTTTAGTTCTAAACTGAATCGAAATCGGAGCAAAATAGATCCCGTTATAACGGTTGCCGAACACTTTGGATCATTCAACTTTGAAATTGCCAAAGCAGGGCTGCACAGGCGACTATTTTTCTATTCTATTTGCACCACTATTTTAAAAAAATAAATTTTGTAGTATACTTCTCTTAGAAATGTTGTCAAACGGTATATGAAAGATCTTTGTTTTGAAAAGGTGATGCGAGGTAGAATTTAAAAAATAGTCGCCTGTGGAAGCCCTGCCAAAATCGTCATTTTGACGGGTCTTGATATAAATAGGTATAGGTTATACTGATTATGGAAATTAAAGCGGGTGAGTGGAAATTGAATAGGAATATTTAACTATTCTTATGTTTCATTAAAAGTCGTATCATAAAATTCTAGAACAATACATAAATTATATAAAAATTTTAAGCATTGTACTAACAAGGAAAAAAAGTATTATCGTATTTTCCCCTTCCCCATTTTTCTTCTTTTTCTTTTGTTTTATATGTAGCTAAAGCTATCTCAAATATTTCCGAAGCAAAAATAGTCTCCAACTCTTTACATGTCGTGAATACATCTGTCGTAAAAACTTTCACCAATGGGCGGGGTTGGATCTTTTTTCCAGAACACAAAACATGTTTAACATAGAAAGTTTCTAACTTTTACAAAAACATTATATTCTGTCTATAGCAGGCTTAACATTTTTTCTCTTTCTAACTTCCTCCCCCATTTTTTTCTTCTAAACAAGAATTAAGTAACATGAATTGTATAATTCCATATTGTAAACCACTGAAATCGATAAATAACATGTTATTAAGAATATTTTCCATTTTTAGAAAATGGTATGTCTGTTTACTAATTACTGTTTCTAAATTCATTAGTCTATTTAAAATACTATTTAAATTAAACAAATAAGTAAAAATATATTTCTAATTTTAATTTTATTTCATTTATTGTTAGATTTTTTTGCATATAACTACATGTGTAACTGAAAATATGTTGTCTTTAACACATGATACATGTAATCAAGTTATTTCACATAGTATTATCTATTAAATGGTAGAATATATGATAACTATCAACTATCCAGTTGGACTGTCAAGCAGCGCTGCCAACTTAGTCTCCTTTTTGTGTCATATTAAATACTCGATAAATATAATAAAGTTATTTCTCATAGTATGACATAGCAAATTATAGTATAAATGGTATATATCTACTGAAAGCAAGGTTAGTCAGTTTTACAGTATGACTTCCTTTATATATACATATACATATATATATATATATATATATATATATATATATAAGGGAAAAAAAATTGGAGTTTATACCGGAAATTTCAAAACAAATTTTTTTAGTTTATGCAATCAAGAAATAGATGTAATTAAATAAAGAAAAAGCTACTATTCGGAATTTCTGATATGACTTTTTATTTTCTGAATAAAAAAAGATACCAAACTAGCCACCTTTTTGTCAAGTGGTTACGAAATTGAATAGACCATTTACATTCTTATTATTTTCTGAAAACAATTCTTCCTTTTCAAACAACTAAAAAATAAGTATCATATATCATTTGATTTTAACCCTCCGTCTACCAGACGGGTCCAATGGGCCCGATGGGTACATTCGAAATATTTATTCTAACCAGAAATTTCTTTAAAATAAACTAAATGTGTAAACCAGACAATAATGAGTTAAGTAAATAAGTTCCATAGTTTTAAATAAGAATTCTGATGTGCAATATTTTTATAAAACTTGAGTAAAATTTTCGGTAGTTCTAGGGTTAAACATTGAACATTAGATAACACACACACACACAAAAAAAGAAAAAAAAAGAAAACAGGAAGAAAGAAGGGAAAGAAAGTAGAAAGAAAGAACTCTAAAAAATGTCACTGCACAGTAGAGTTATGCCTCTTGAATTGATTCAATGAATTTAATGAATGATGTTGCCAAATAATTGTCAAAATATGAAATATCAAATGTGTTCTTTTTATATCTATGCACCCAATCTCATCATTACATAATCTTAATTATTTGACTTCTGAGACCTTTCATATTAACGCACTCATAAAAATATTCTTATTTAATAAATAACTCTGTAATTAATTATCCTTAATTATTTATAATGGGATGGGAATATTTTTCTTATTGTCAATAAGGTCATCAGATAAATAATTCTGAAAATATTATTATTCATTTAATTAAATTACTAACAAGTTTTTTTAATGCAATTTTTCTATGGATACCTAAAAATAATAGACAGAACAAAATAGCTTTATTTCATTAACAAATTGCCCCAATGCAACGCAAAAAGAAATTTCTATATAGATATTTCGTTGGATAACAGAGAAAGTTTACCAGTTCAAGAGGATTCCCTTGTCGATACTACGGAAAAAAATTGTTGCATGCAGAGAAAGTCTGTATGAATTTAACAGATTTTCTCTGTCGGAATTACAGTGCTTATCTGTCGGAACTACAGTGGTTATCTGTCAGCATTGCTGACAGATTTTTTCCGTTAAATTAACATTTTTTTAAAGGACATGTTTTTGCTTTATAATATAGTTTTCAGGGTTTAGCACGTTTAATATGTTTATAAGCGAAAGACAAATACGTTGCCCATTATGTGAACTAAGACAAATTTTTTAATAGATAAAATTTCTAATTTTGTTTGCTAATAATACCATTTTACCATTTATAAAATTATATTATTTACATTTTCCATTTATAATATTTCGTAAAACCATAAAAACAATTACTTTGGAATGAATTACATGAAGGAATGATTGGAATGAAGTTTACATTTTAAATAATATTTTTTACTACAGTGGTGGTCAAAAGTTTCCGGCCAATTAGTTTCTTTTATTTGTTTGCTAGAACGTTTCAGCAAAGAAGAATCCCAATTCGTCCAAAAGTTGGGGATAAGTAAATGACCTCTGACCACGTGATCATTTTGATTGGATACTGAAGATACATGATGCAAAGGGGAAGAATTGAAAATCCGCAAACATCGGCAAATGTTTTCCGGCCATTCGTCATGCGTTAGATTTTGCTATTGGTAAAGTTTTTTTTTTTTTTTTTTTGACCGTGTTTGTTAATTAATCAACATGAATAAAGTATTTGAAAATTTGAAATGCAAAAATGCAAAGTTACACAATTATTGTTCGTAAGCGTGTGATTTGTTTGTCACTAATGGGCCTATCCTCTCGTGAGATTGCGGCAAAGTTATCGATCGGAAAATTTACTGTGAACAATATTTTTTAAAAATATATAAAAATGATGGCCATAGCCTTCAAGACTTGCCACGGTCCGGGAGACCCCGGAAAACGACTATTTGTGGGGACAGATTTTTCAGGATAAAAGCAGTTGATTACCGGCATCATAACCCCCTAATCATACATGCAAGCTCGTCAAGAAGTGGATTTAGCATGAAATAATTCCGCTTTTGAAATGGACAACCCAATAACCCGATCAGTAAAAAATAGAAAATTTTTGGAACGAACTTGAAAACGTCCGCGAAATTATAAATATTCCAATTCAGCAGAATTTTCCTAAAAATTGCTAGAACCGTGGAAAAAACTTACCATAGACGATTTTCAACCGTTCTTTGGGTAACTGGACCATGCCGGATCCAGTTACCCCAATAGTTGTAAATAATTTTTTTGAGTTTCTCTTACTACGGGAAATGAATTTCTCCATTGTTTTTTGCTCACAAGTAAGAAAATTATAGAATACCTTATTAAAATTACGTAAAAAAAGCATATTGGGTGGTATCAAATCAAATTTCTTGCCCCCTTGAGAGGCGGTGATGACATTATGACGTCAGATAATTTTAATCCCTAATTGCCACATTGGCACTGGAATTTTATAATGAAAATTGCAGCTTTATTAATTACGCGAAATATACTTTTACTTGTTTACAAATAGATTTTCTTGTAAATGCTTGTGTCATTAAATTATTTCACCATTTTTTTACGAATACATGTTTTTGTTTTATAATATAGTTTTTAGGGTTACCTTGCCCCTGAAAGCGAGGGTGCCAAACCTAAAAAATTGTATGATACACAAAGGTCGCATTCTATAGGGAAATTTTTATTGTTCCTACCACTATTTTGAAAATAATATCTTCATCGCACCTTTCTTAGAAATATATTAAATAAAATGATCACGAAGGTAACTCATTAAGGGTTCTGGTATGAACAATAAAATTTTCCCTATATAATGCGACCACTGGATACAGATAAAGTACTGAAGTACTTACGTAGCCGTTAGGTTTACCTTGCTATTTTTTTCCTTAAAATACCCATGCGACTTTTATACTTATTACCTATACTAAAGTACATAAGTACTTACATAATTTTTATGTTTTTGGTATAAATAAATCTAATATTTTCACTTTTAGTGCTTTTTTTAGACACATTGACAGCAAAGGTTTCCCTTACAATGCTCTTTAGTTGATATATAATTTACATGATCTGCCTGGTTTAAAATTTTTTAAGTTGTTTACACTTTTTCAAACAGGACCTGATATCCCATATGAAAAAAAAAGAAATTCGTGTGGAACATAGACTCTCATAGTCCACTTACCCCAATTTCATGGGGCAACTGGACCCATGAGGAAAGAAAGATGTAATAAGCATATTTTTTTTATTTTTAAATATTAAAATGTAATTTTGAGCATTTCTGTCTGATAACGGGAACCTAACTGAACACATACAGAAGTTCTGACTTTAATTCAAATGAACATTAGCTTTTTAGAAGGTGAATTGTCAGAAGCTCCAGAGTCACATTGTAAAATCATGGCCCAGTTACGCCAACTAACCTTATCTGAATATATATCTTACTGATAGATATTTACTGAATAATAGATCTATTTGGGATTTAAGTTTGCCTTAATGATTAGTTCTTCATGCTACCAGAAGTTACAAGTCATGTTGCGTCTTATATTAAGGAATTAAAAGTAATATTTTCCATTGACTTTCATTTAAGAAAATGCCTAAACAATTAATATAGGAAAATAGAATTTCAGTTCCATCTTTAATTGAACGGATTAAGTAAATCTCAATTACAGATATTTGGGAATTTTTTAATCGATAATGCCTAGAGACAAAAAGTTGACAGTAATAATTCCTTACAACAATAGAAACAATGTCATTGAGGATAAAGTTATTAAAATAAAAGGTTTTAAAATATACTACACTGTAAAAAATCGACAACTATTTCTCAATCTAGAAAATATAATGCATGTATAAATTCATTTAAGCAGCCGAGGATGCTTAAATGAGAAATGATAAAGAAAATGAAAGAAATGAGCTTAAATGATAAATGAAAAAAATCCTATTACGACTTATAAAATCTAATTTACACACTGAAAACTACACGAAAATGTTTCTGAAAATCAGTGGCAGGAAAAAAACTTTGTTTTTATAAATGCTTCTTTAAATATTGAGAATATGTTGGTTCCTTAAGTATCTAAAGATAAAAAAAACCTTTTCGGAATTGAGGGTAACTCGAATGACGTTATTGTATATTTTCGTTTGTGGTTATATTATATTTTAGTAGATTCAAAAGCCAGTGATGTGCAAATTTGCAATTCCAATTATCTGCAATGTAATTACAGTTTAATTGTATGTAATTAATTATAGTTAAAATTACATGTCGTAAAAAATTGTTGTACCACTGTAACCGAAACCGCCCTAATACCATTTTTTGACAAATTTTTTGTGTTTGAATGTGTGTAACTATAATCAATTGCATGCAATTAACCTGCAATTACACTGCGAATAATTGAGATTATAATAAATTTTCCTGACTCTGTCAGAAACATTTGTCTTTATTCACAATGTCGTGGAAAAATTTGCCTCCCAAAATTTGAATAATTTAATATTCTTAAATTAATACATTTTTATCACAAATATTTTATAAAATAAAATTACAAATGTAACATTGGAATACAAAAGATATACCTACATAATTTAATACATTACGATACAATCAATAAAATATGTATTTAGCTACAGCTTTAATGTGAATTTGAGATTTCTTCTGTTAACAACAGTTTAAATAAGAAGAATGTTAATTTATTTTATCTGTAACTATACATTCTAATGTACATTTTGTGTAAAGAACTAATCTTTTTAAAACGTAAACATTCAAACGGTTTTCTCACCAAAATTGTCATGGCAACAAATCTAATTTTAATGGATCTTGTTTAGTAAGAGGTAATTAAATAGCTTTCATCAAGTTAATCGTTTTATATTTCTCTTTAGTTTTTAATTGTTAATTATATTTTCTAATCTTCTTTGTTTAAAATAAAAAAATTCTTCATAAAAAGCAAAGGCATAAAACTGTATCTTAATTTAAAGGCTAATAGCAACATTAACTAATTGTGATGTAACTCGGATTTTGTCAAATTAATCGTTTTTATATTTCCTCGTTGCATTTTAGACAGTAATTATACATTCTAAGCCTTTTTGTTTATTAATTTATCTATTTTTTACAGAACAAAAACGCATAAAACTGACTCTTTATTATAAAGCTCATACCGGCAAATCTAATTAATATGTAACTCAATTAATATGCGGTTATTAAATGTCTTTTGTCATTTTTTATAAAAAAGAAATATGTGCCAGAATGTAATACTACAAGAAACAAAAGATTATACAATTACTCTTTTTCCCTTCAGTCTGCGATTACATAAAAAAAGTAGCTTGTTTAATTTTTATTTTATCATTTTTCTTAAAATCAAAAGAACTTGGAAAAAATGAATGGTACTTTTTTACTAATAACAAATTCTATTATTTGATAATATTTAACAAATATTGTCTTAGGGATATATATATATATATATATATATATATATTTAAATAGTATCCTTGATTGTGAAAAAGAAGAAATTAAATAATACACAAAAACAGAAATTTATGATCTCTTATTTATATTTTTCTTAATTTTATAAACAAGTAAATAGTTTAAATGTTATTATTCAAACACTTTTTCCCGTCCTTCCTGATATCCACCAATTTTTCTGTATGTATCAAAATGTTATAAGCAAATGACTAAATAGAAAACTTTGTGAAAATCTTAAAAAAAATATCAGGTAAATTTGTGCGTAATTTTAATTTTAATTTTATATTCAAGGTGGCCGCAATTAAACAGACGGTACTCAGAGTGTTTTGTAGTGCGATCTAATTGCGAGAAGGGTGCCAAATTTTGTAGGAAGATTAAACAAGACGGAGAGCGAAGGACTCCACGAAAAAAAATAGTTCCAAAAATCACCGCCAGGGAAATATGTGGCGCTGTGTATTCGAAAAATAGAGTTTCAAAAAAGAAGAATCAACACTGAAATAAAATTACCGTTTACTTAGCACATCCAACTCAGGTTCGATGTGGCCGCCATTTTAGTGGACCACATATTGCATTATGTGCAGATCATTTACAACAGCAGAGAATAACATGTCTGCAGGAATCTCCCGTACAGTTTGCTATATGTTATCCTTCAACTTAGCCAGGTCCTGGACACCTCCGTGATAGACCTTGGACTTTAGGATACCCCATAGCCAAAAGTCGCAAGGTGTAAGATCAAGGGACCGAGGTGACCATGCAGTTAGAAAACAGTGGTTAATGAATCTTTCTGTTGTAAATTTCTGTCGTATCAGCTGCTGTACCCGCATAGTAATATGTGGAGGGGCTCCATCTTGCATGAAAATGATTTTCTCCAGGCACTGTCTTTACTGAAGTGCCGGAATAACAAAGTTATTCAGCAATATTTGTCTCCGGTAAAAGAACAAGTTACAGCTCCTGTCGGAGTAATGTTCTCATAGAAGAATGGGCCTATGATAATATCTGCTGGGAAACCATACCAAACAGTTACCTTTGGTGAATGCAAAGGAATTTTTTTGAATGCTCTTAGTGTCTTGTTATACCAAATTCGGCAGTTTCGGGTATTTATAGTTCCATTCAGGTAAAAGTGGGCCTCGTCTCCCCATAAGATTTTCCAGGGCCAAGCATCATCTAACTCCATTCTGGCAAGAATAGTGAGAGCAAAAGTCAATCGCTTATCATGGTCGGTGTGACGTAACTCTTGTACATGGCTCCTTTTGTACGGATAGAAGTGGATAATCTTTCGTACCATTTTCCATACCGTACAATAAGGCATATCTAGATTCCAAGCTGTCCCACGAGCACTGGAAGTGGTAGCAATATTGTCTGGTGCTTTGTCGACAATCGCCGTTGCCATACGATTGTATCCTGTGATAAGGGTTTTCATCCTCTGCCTGACTGAACATTTACAAAACCTGTTTTCTCAAACTTCTCAATCTTTGCTTTTAAACCATTAACTGACAAAGGATCGTTACCTTACGCATTTTTTTTTTGTGGTTTCTAAAAGCACGAAGAGCGGCTGGAGCATTGCACTGGTTGAAATAAAAGAATTTGACTAGTAGAGCTCGCTCGACTAAAGGAGACATTATGGAAGATAACTTTCAATGAAATTGCTTCTAACAGTAGCACAGTAGCACCAAAAGATACAACGTGAAATTTGAATAATGAACTTCTTCTGCTGTTGCTTTCTTTGGGGCTCTGTAAGTGAAATTGCAGATAAAGAAATTTTAGCAGTAAATTAATTATTAGTAAATTTTTAGCTTTTTATAAACTATTACCATTTTGAGCTTGGATTAAATTGCTAAATTCGTTAAATAAACGGTAATTTTATTTCGGTATTGATTCTTCATTTTTTGAAACTCTCTTTTTTGAATACATAGTTCCACATATTCCCCTGACGATGATTTTTGGAACTAATTTTTTTTTCGCGGAATCCCTCGTCCCCTGTCTTGTTTAATCTTTCTGCAAAATTTGGCACCATTCTCGCAATGAGATCGCGCTACAGAACACTCTAAATACTATCAGTTTAATTATGGTACCTTGTATTTGTATACATTTCGCAGAAAATATCACAAATGGTGTAAGTACAGTGAAAAAAATCCGCCAATATACACAATTTTTCCCGTAAAATTTTACAGAATAGTTTCATTTTTGCAAGAAAACAATACAATTTCCGTAACTGACATTTTGAGATTAAAAAATCCGTATAAATCCAATAAGTTATTCATGAAATTTACAGAATATTTCTGTACTGCTTTCAAAACCGTAGAAGTTCCGTAAATGATGTTTAGAAATAGTTGTTCCGTTTGGAAAGCGAAGTAATTAATTGTTGTATATACTTGTGTTATAGTGATATTATTTTCAATGAAACTCCTATATTAGCTAAATGTGGTTCTATGTTGAAAATAAATCTAAACCTTCCCAAATATATACTAAATAGTTTTGGTGTTACATTAGTTTTTAAACCTATAAAAGTTACAGCGCCATCCATAGTATGTATTTTTAAACAACTCGCTATAATATTCTTCTTTCTTTCTTTCTTTAATAATAAAAAATAATAAAAGGCTAATAAATTTTTAGAATACAAAAAAAAAATATATATATATATATAATCTCATTAATTCTTTTTTAAGTTTGAGACAGTTTAAAAGAAAGTTACAGTTTTTTCCCTTATAATTTTAAAATAATGTTTGATTTATTTATAGCATATTTAATAAAAGTTTGTAAGATATAGTAAAAGAAAAGGAAAATCTAATTTTAATTTTTAATTTTTAATTTTTTTGTAATCTATTCACTTTAATAGATTCGTGCTTAAAACTTAAAACATATCTGAAATATAATAACGAAATTATTATAAAATTGACGTTTATCTAAGTTATAATGAGCAATAAAGGAAATTTATTTTGATACCCTGTAGTAAATATCTTTATTTAGCTTACAATAGATTGTCACACAAACAATTTGTTAAAATACAAGCTTGAAAAAAATATGTTAGTATCCTTTCAAAAATAAATAGGTAAATAAATAGGAATAATAATACAATGGAATTTCAAAACACTTGCAAAATAGAAGGAAACATTACTCTTAATACATTCTTTCATGCATGTAAGGTTTTAAAGACTACACTTTATCTTTTATAAAGCATGAAATTAAAAAGCGAAATATACGAAATTAGGAAAAAAAAATGTGTAAAACATTTAGAATTGTATACTCAATAGAAAAACATTATCTCTACAAAAATAAGTCCCTCGTTTAACATCTTGTCTTTGCTTTATAAAATACACCTGGAATAAGTAAAGACGTCTGAAAGCGTAGCTTGTCTTACCTTGGCGTAACAGTAAACGCAGCAAATGGAAGAGAACAGTTCCCTATTTCGATTCCCGTGTTGGGTAACTGTTATTTATTCACTCTTGTTCGAATTAAATATAGGTCTTCTGACCTTGATGTGAACGTGTCCGTTAAAAAATGCTAAGCATAAAGATATAACTTTGTCTTTGAAAAATCATTTTTGTCTTTCAAACGGAAATTTTTAAATACGGAAATATGAGAAAAAAATCGGAAATATTTTGTGGCAAAATTGAAAATTTTCTGGAATTTAAGGATACTTTTTCCGCTAAAATACGGAAATAGTACTGGCTCTATAGCCAGTGTAATTTCCGTATTCTAACGGAATTATTGTTTAAAGTGTACATATTAGTGTGGGTGCACATGCTACGGTCACCGAAACTCAGAGGAGCCGAACAGTCATTCGCTCAGTAGTACCCAAGAGTAACAAACAATAGCTCTTCAAAAAGAACGTTTGTAACAAGAGACACTATGACCATACCAAAAGTTTCTTTTATATCTTTCTAATATATTAAATTGAATTCGATAGATTCTGCATGTATATTCAATAGATGGGATGTGATAGCTGTACCATATATTGGGCGATATACACCAATAGTTGATAAGCATATTTTTAAACAGACCTAAACATCAAATTTAATGAAATTTTTTCCATTAATGCTTCATTTTCAGCGACCACAAAATGTGCACAACACACCGAAAACTAAGGAATAAAACTGATAAAATGTAAAAGGTAATTCAAACGAAATCACGCGTGAATATGTATAATAAAAATGAAAAAAAAAAAAGATAAAAAAGCTACCAAGCCATCCCCCCCCCCCCCCCCTCCCTTAAAAAATTACGAGAGATAAATATTTAGAAATAGATTTAGGAATAAAAAATAATTTTGTAATATTAATTGCTGTTATTATAATTTAGAAATTTCAAAGTAGCTTTTACAGCTTATAAGCTATAAAAGCTACTTTGAAAACTTTTGCCTTTATTAAATATAGGTGAAAAAGTATTTTGCGTTATCAAAAAAATAAAAATATGTTGCTGCAAATTTGAACAATAAAAAATATCCTGAATTTATTCATAATGATTACATTTACTTTCGTAAGTTTACCTAACATATGTTTTGACATCCTTCTTAATATATATATATCAAATATAATTATTGAAAAATTATTGCATAACAGGCGCATAAGCAACTCACATTAAATGCAACATTGTGGTACCGCAGCACTGTGGATTGACGGGATGACCAACTTATGGTAGCATGCTTCCTGAATATTCTATGTGATGTGTTGGCCCTAAAATCTTGTAAAAAGAATGGGTTTGGACGGAAGCTTGGATAGATGGAGGCGTGCAGACTAAGATTTGAAATTTTTGAATTTGGATACGGAGAAAGAATTAATTGTTTTTTGTTATTGCCAAGTGAAGGACATTGTGCAGGTATTTCTATTTCATGTATTTGTGCTTTTTTTCCCTTGTAGGTTTGGGTGGGCGCTCGTCGTTCTGCATTCATACATGTTAACATAATTTAATTGCTTTACCTTTTAATAGTATTTAAGTTGCAATTTTAAAATTAACTTTTTAAAAGATAATTTTTTTCAAAGGCATTTTGTTTTGTAATATAATTATGCTTTGTTTATACTGCATTTTTGTTTAAGTTTGGTTTATTTACCATTTGAATTCTTAAATTTTCTATCTAAAATGACAATAGTTTAGTTTTTTTCTGTTGTTTTGATGCAAAATAGACGTGTGATTAGAAACCTGCAAGTTTTTAAAAGTGGGGGTTGAGTTAGGTCTGTCTGTCCGTCCACTGATGAAGAACAGATAGTATTTCATCTGTGTTTTTTACCTGCGTAATTTAAATTTGACAATTTTAGGATTTTTATAGTTAAATGTTATAAATATTGTTGTTATACACCTTCTTTCCAAAATTATAGTCTATTTGTATTATTTTATTTAGTGATGAAATATATATATAAGAATAATTATTAGTAGCAGTAATAAATAGATGCACAATTGATAGTACACTAGTGTGCAAAACTTAAGCAACAGTCACAAGATACTAATTTCTGAACACGTGAGTACTCAAAAGGAAATTCTACAAACATAATGTGTAGAAATTAGGTACTACCCTAACAGCACAACCAGTCCATTTGAACTCACCTTGACGCCACAAATGGTCACAAGCGTCACAGTCACTACAACGAACTGAAATGTGATATCTTTTATTCATCTCATTCTTGCTCTCAATTGGTCACTCCACTGAGAAGTCACTATGACTGTTTTATGACGAGTCAAGAAGTGACTTTAAAATGAAGTCACCTAGTGACTCTCATGTGACCGTCATTTTGAGACTCCATTGTAAAGTCATCATGACAGCTGTTTTGTGACAAGTTCTCAAGTTACAGAAAAAAATTATCCGGTGACTTTTCACAAACGAGCTCAATGGTGACTTCACGGTAGTCTCGCTCACCTGAAAGTCACCACGTGACTTCACCGTGACATTATATGGTAACTCATCATAATGCAATGCTAACGATTACTTCAAAACTGAGTCTTCAAATGATAGTCCCATTATAATCACAAGGTGACCTCATTGTAATTTTATCTGGTGACTCATCAAAAAGCAACAATCACAGTGAATTCTCAGTAGAGTCGTTGTATGAGGATTATTTGAGGCTAATAATGTGACGGGTGAAAGATCCCATATTTCGTTTTACCGTAGTGACTGCGATACTTGTGACCATGTATGTCGTGAAGGAGATGTCACTTGGACCGGTTGTGCTGTAGGGATAGTTCATATTTGAATTATATTATTTTCTTTTGAGTATTCGCGCCTCGAAAATTAGCATTTTATGATGGTTGCTTACGTTTTGCCTACCAGTTTAGTATGGCATAAAAATTTCCATCATCAAAAATCCTGAAAAGACACAATATTTGAAAAATATTGTCTAACATACCAGGTTATATTTTAAAGACAGGATCGGTCTACTGAGTGCGCCACCCAGTGAAAAAAACAGAGGTGAATTCTAAAATAATTATGTGATTAACATTTTTAGTTCATTTACTCTTTTGTAAAAGTTACTTTATTGTTAAACAAGTTGGTTGAAGTTCGTTATTTCTTCTCATCTGTTTCATTATTTTTATTAGTAAGTCACAATTGGTTCACGGAATATGCCACACGTGTAATTGTGCAATATATTCTATTTTCTTTTTTAGCTACACATTTGTTTTCAAATGTGATGTCTGTTACTTCTATTCTATTACTAGACATTAGAATCTCTTCTTCGTTAACAAGAAAAATTAATATTTCGGCTTTAAAAGAAGTTGGCGCATGGAGTACGCCTCCCGTGTCTTTATATTACTACAAACCGTTCGTGTTATATTAATTTTCATTAAATTAGTTTTTTTTAATATTATGTTTATTATTTTTGTACTAATCCTGGAGATTGTCCTAAACAAGGGTATCATTAAGAAATGTTATTTGGGCTTTTAAAACCGATGTCGCATAGAGTGCGTCGCTCGCGTTTTTATGATACTACAAGCCACCTATGTATTTTAATGTTAGAAGAAAACTTAAAGAGTTTATAAGATGCATTTAGATGCATTTTAATGTAATGAAGGAAACTTGAAGAGATTATGATAATTGTAGAATACGGCTCTCTTTTAAAACCGATGCCACATAGAGTGCATTGCCCGCCTTTTTATATTACTACAAACCACCTATGTATTTTAACGTTTGAAGAAAACTTAAAGAGTTTATAATAATTGTAGAATACAACTCGAAAAAAAGGAAAATGAATAAAGTAGTACATAAAATACGATTTTCCAAAATTCTTTGTGAAAAATAAGTTATTACTTTACATTTTACATTCTCAAAGAAATAATTTGCTACCATCTAAGATCTTTAAAATTTCGGCTTATTTACCGTTCAATTATTATTATTTCTAGCATAAAACAATAATAAAAAATTTAATGCGCATGTGGTAATGTAGCTCATAAAAGCATTATTTAAATAGAATCTTAAATGCCAAAAATATTTTGCTGATTAAAAATCAATGTTTCATTTATTTTCAAATATTATGCATCTAAAACTATTCAGAGTGTTTTTTTTTTAAGTTTAAGATTAGTTCTTAAATGATGATAGTTTCATACACATATTTTGTGAAATATTAAAATATTACTATGATTTTGAGAATCTTAAGAGTATTTATTTCTTGTTTCTTATTTTGTCATAATTTATGAATATAAAATGACGGTGTAATCCTTGTTGTTTCTTCATAATTCTTGTTTCGAAACATGTATGGTTTCATATTTTTAAAAATTATGTTATAAGTCTTCTATTTATTGAAAAATTAAATTTAAGAACTAAGATGTGCCAAATACTGAAAAAATTATATTGAAAATTTTTAAAACTTTTCGAATGTAAGATCATGAAATTAAACATCCTTTCAGTTTTCCAGTGGCGAATTTAACTACATTAAAAAACGATAACAAAAATTTGATATTTATGTAATTTTTCGTAATTACCTGCGATGATTGTGTTTTTTAATTTTTGATAACGGATTTTTATGTATTTTACGTTGAATCCGAAAATGACCATCACGTCAGGGTTTTTTACAAATCGTAAATTCCAATGGTAGAAAGTACAAAAAAAAAAAAAAATTGTGAAAATCTGATACTAAAAGATAGAGGAGATGTGTTCTAAACTTTTGATAATTGATATTTGTATCTTTTTTAGCGCTGAATTCGAACATGACCTTTATTTTTAACCATCACATAAGGATTTTTGCAAATAGTAGCGAAATTCTGATACTATAAAATAAATATGATGGTTGTGTTTTTTAAATTTTGATAATTGAGTTCTCTGTACTTTTAAGCACTAAATCTGAAAAAACCTTTCATTTTTAGCCAGCACGACAGAATTTTTCGCGAATCGTAAATTTCAAAGAAAAAAAAAGCGAAAATTTGATACTATAAACGAGATATTAGACTGTTTTATTTCAATTTAATTTTAATTCCATAATCTATTTAATTTCTTGACTTATACTGGGGATTCTTACAACTAAACAGATCAGGAGTCTGATTAGAAGTAGGGGAGTGGAGTTCTTTCAAATTTGAACATTTTAACTTTGAAATTTACGATTATGGCCAGTAAAAGTAAAATGTTGAATTGCTTCATAGACTATGAATTGAGGGGTTCACAACCATAGTAAACTAAGTCCATTTTGAAAAAAAAAAGAGATAGTCCATGTGATGTCTGGAGACTTATTTAGCCTGATCTGGCGCGTCGTCAGTCACGTGACACGCGGGAGCGAGAGAGAAGGAGTGAGATCCTGTTATGAGAAAAAAAGGGTGGAGTTAGATGCCAGCCTGTGTGCTTTGCGGGTTTTTGAGAAACCGAAAGTTCGTTATAAAAATGCTTTCAGGTGCTACGGGCACGGGAAAGTAAGAAATTTAATAGTATTGTAAAGTGATGATTAATGTGTATAAAATAAATAAGGAAGTGGGGTTGTGCACCCATGTGAAATTTATACTTGTTTGTATATAGTTTGTGTTGTCATCTGTGTGATCATCGTTAATGTCTTCGTCCTGTACTGTGTTAATAAACAATTATTTGTGATAAACAAGGAGTGCTCTTTCTAAAATTGTTAGCCTGGATATACGAATGTCATTAAAGACGTCACAACAGTCCATTTAGAAGGTACATAAAATCTGTTTTATTCACTCCCACAGTAAACCTAGCCTGTTTTTATATACTATCTCATGTATGGCATCTGTTTACAGATTTGGTTCACCGTGAAAGTGAATAAAACAGATTTTATGCGCTTTCTCAATGGACTATTTAATTTTTTTCAAAATGGACTTTGCTACTATGGTTGTGAACCCTTCAATTGTAGATTACGTATATGTTTCATTCTCAGATAAACAGAAATTTTGTGTCCTTGTCTAAAAAAGATAAATTAAACAGATCAACTATGAATGTTAAAATGTTTTATGAACACATCTATTCAAGTTTTGCCCATGCCTCACTTTAAATTTGATAAAATAATAATTTCAATACATAGAAAAATTGTAAAATTGAAGTAATCATTACCAAGGATTCTCCCAAACTTCATTTATTTAAATTGAAACCTTTATTTTTAAGATTCGGAAATCTTTAGAACAAGTCCAAATATTATGTGGGCATATGTCATGTCTCTATTATATATATTGTTGGCGCCGAAATTCATCTGACAAATAAATTTTCAAAATCCAAGTGAGATGGGAGAGCAATTAGGTTAAATAGTTTATTAAATAAAACTGAAATAGCATGTAAATTCTATTCATCATTAAAAGTTAATAATTGTTCCATAATAGTAATTCTCCGTATTTAACAGAGCCAATACAAAAAAAAAATGTGTTCTCTGCTTGGTTGCAGAGTCAGGACTTCCGCTATACACTCTGTATTAAACAGAACCATGATTTAACAATTGGCATCTCTGATTACAGAGTCAGGACATGTTACATGTTCTCTGCTTGGTTACAGAGTCAAGACTGACCATTTTAAAAATGATACATATTATAAAATAAACATCAAAATAAAAATTACAATATGCAGTTATAAATCTTCTAAATAGTTATAATATTCATTTAAATGACATCCAAGTAATTATAAAACTAATAAATCACCATCAATTCAAAATTATTATAAAGTAAATAAATCTATATTACATGACCTTGAAATCATAATGTTACTCATAAATATTGATTCAGGGTTATAAACAATTTAGATAAACAGATTAGATTTTTTTCTGTCAAAAGAAATCAGTTTTATAATTATATTTTGCAATATGAAAGATAAACAGAGTTAAATTATAAACAAATAAATTTGAGGGCATTTACGCCGTAACATCCTCCGCCTCCATGAACGGAGTTCATCGAACAATTATAACTTACCAAATTTCCACTATCACATACTAAATAATCAAATATTAAATACAAATTTAAAATATTACCTTAAATGTTAAGTATAACTAAAATGAAATGCAATTAAATCCTACTACTTCTATAAAAAACAGTTTCTGGAACAACTAAAAATAGAAAAAGACATTAATATACAAGATAGTTCAGAAAGTTACAAAAATTAGACATAGAAAAAAATAATAATAATAAAGTTAGTTAAAATAAAGTAAAATTCTATTATATTAAATGTCCATCGGTAGAGGAGACAATTTTGTGATAGGGCGTTTCAGTTCACCAGTAGAAGTCTTTAATTTGACAACACGAACAATATTATCATCCCCAGGAAATAGTTCAATTATTCTGCCCAATTTCCACCTTAATGGGGGCTGGTTTTCTTCCTTTATCAACACCAAGTCATTGATTTTTAAGTTCGGGTTGCTTCTAAACCACTTTGTACGTTGCTGCAATTGTGAGAGATAGTCTGACGACCACCTTTTCCAAAAACTTTGGAAAATCTTTTGTAGCAATTTCCAACGTTCCAAAGGAGTTACATAGGTAGAGGAGATATCAGGCTCAGGTAAGGAGGTCAAGGGTGCTCCTATAATAAAATGTCCTGGCGTCAGAGCCGTAAAGTCATTTGGATCAGAAGACTCAGCGACAAGCGGTCTTGAATTTAAGCATGACTCAATTTGTGCAATTAAGGTCAAAAATTCTTCATAAGTTAAAATCTGATCACCAATTGTTCTCTTCAAATGATTTTTCATTTGTTTTATTCCCGCTTCCCAAAGGCCTCCAAAGTGAGGGGCGGAAGGTGGGTTCAATTTCCATACTATCATTTCGTCAGTAAGATACTTGTGCAATTTTTCATCAGAAGCAATTAGAGACATCATTCTTTTTATTTCGCGGTCTGCCCCTACAAAATTTGTACCTCTGTCGGAAAATATTTCTAGAGGTTTTCCACGTCGAGCCACGAATCTTTTCAATGAGGCTAGAAAGGTTTCAGTTGTAAGATCAGTGACTAACTCAAGATGGATAGCTTTTGTTACGAAACAAACATACAGACAAACATAATGTTTAAAGGGTTTCACACCACGTCCCTTACGAGGTTTGATCAAAAAGGGGCCGGCTAAGTCAACTCCTACTCTTGAAAATACTCGAGATTGTGTCACGCGTGCTGATGGCAGATTTCCCATCAACTGAGATGAAAGGTGTGATGAATTTCGGAAACATTTCATACATTTCCTTATTTCTCTTTTCACAGCTTCTTTAGCATTAATTATCCAAATTTTTTGTCGAATTGCTGAAATTGTCAATTGAGTCCCGCTATGAAGATGTTTCTCATGAAAATACTTTATTATCAAGTCTGTAACATGATGCCTTTTAGGGAGAATGATTTGATGTTTTTGATATTCAGACAAGTTTGCATTTTTTAGCCTACCTCCAACACGAAGAATATCATTTCCGTCAAGAAATGGATGTAAAGGAAGGAGTTTGCTTTTAGAATTTAGGATCTTTCTGGATTTTAGAATTTTCAGTTCGTCTCCGAATTCATGGTTTTGAATTAATTTCACAATAGCATTTGTTGCCCTTTCAAGTTCTGGAACAGTCAAAAAACCATAGACTCGTTCAGATGGGCATGTACTATTTTTGATGAATCTGAGGCACCAAGCCGTAATTCGTTTTAATTTAGTCCAGGATGAAAATTTAAATAAAAGCTCAAATTCTGGAATATTTTGGGATATGGAGCAAACAAACGTTTTACGTTGTTCTTGCAAGACCTCTTCATCAGGTAGATTAGGTTGAGCTTCAGGGGGAAATACTGGTAATGATTCTTCCTTCAGCCAGCTAGGACCATGTAACCATACCTCGTTATTAATCAATTCAGATGCAGAGCAACCACGAGAGAGAACATCTGCAGGATTTTCCTTTCCTTTACAAAATTTCCATTGTACAGGAGCAACAAGTTCCTGAATTTCGCGTACGCGGTTTGCCACAAAGGGCTTCCAGTTGTTAGCACTTCCTTTAATCCAGTGCAAGGTAATTTGGGAGTCACTTAGACAAAATATATTTTCATTCACAATTTTAAATATTTCCTTTAAATAATTCGCTAATCTTGCAGCCGTAAGTGCTCCAAGAAGTTCGATGCGCGGCAATGTAATTTTCTTGAGAGGCGCTACTCTCGACTTTGCTATTACAAATGAAGTTTCACAAGAAGAAGAATCACGTAAATAAGCCACTGACCCATACCCCTTTAAACTAGCATCAGAAAATATGAAAAGTTGAACGGTTTCAGGATTTAATTTTGGGATAGTTACAAAATATTTTCTAAGAATTTCAAAATTTACCAAGTCTTTTATTTCATTATGCCATTTTCTGAATTTTCCACTTAAAGAATCTGGTAATGTAGAATCCCAGTCAATTCCATGTTCCCAGAGTTATTGCATTAAAAATTTAATTCTTATCACGAAAGGGGAAATGAGTCCAATAGGATCATAAATTTTTGCCACAGTTTGTAAAACAATACGTTTGGTAATAATTTTATGGTCAAATTCTGCCAAAAGTGGTTGTATGTCTATTTTCAAGGTGTCACTTTCTGTTATCCATATAATTCCCAATACCTTCGAAAGATTTTGTTCAAGAGTGTCTTCCTCAAAGTTTATTCCATGTTCCTTCCATAAAAATTTTAAATCGGAAGAATTGGTTTTAAATTTTCTGAGTTTCATATTGGCCTCACTCAATATCTTCTCTGCACCGTTTGATAAAACAAAAGCTTCATTTACTGAATCAGCTCCATGAAACAGGTCATCAACGTATAAGGAAGTATCCAGCATATTAACTATTTTTCCAAACAAATCTTTATACCCCTCAATGTGATGTTTGATGGTTGCAGAAAGGAAAAAGGGTGAAGTTGTTACACCAAAAGTTACACGGGTCATGCGAAAAACCTTCAAAATGGGATTGTTACTAGTGATATTGTCAAACCACAGGAACCTCAAAAAATTTCTATCTTCTTGTTGTATCTGGATTTGCAAGAATGCCTTTTCTATATCGGCCAAGAAAGCAATTTTGTGGAGACGGAATTTTAAAATAATGTCCAATATGTTAGGATTTAGATTGGGCCCAGGAAATAAGCACTCGTTTAACGATTTTGCCCCCTTATCTTTGGATGACGCATCAAAAACAATTCTTACTTTAGTTGTCGATTTATCTTCCCTTATTACTGGTCTGTGAGGGATGTAATACGTGTTTATTTCATCTTTATTAAACTCACATTCTTCAATTATACCCAAACCACATTGTTCATTTAATATTTTCTCATATTCCTTAAGTAACCATTCATTTTTGCACAATTTTGATTTTAATCCCCAAAGTCTATGTTTAGCTACATCAAAATTGGATTCCAATTCATTTTTATTTACTTTCCACAAAAGTTTAGTTTCATATCTTCCATTTACAAAATTTAAATTATCATTAAATAAATCAAGAGCATCTAAATCCTTTTGTGAAAATAATTCATTTTTACTATCACAAATACCCAAAGACTCTAGTTTCCAAAACTTTTGCAAATCAAAATTTTCTATTTCATTAACAGATACAAGATGAGCATTAACTGTTTCGTTACCTTTAGAGTTTATTTTTCCCACTATTGTGTACCCAAAAAGTGTATTAGCTACATATAAATGGTCATTAATTTCTTCAACGACACCTCTCTGAACATTCCAGAAATAATCAGCTCCAAGTAAAATTTGTACTTCGGATTCCTCGGGCGTAGGGTCGGCTAACCTCCATCTTTTACTTTCAATGTATTTTATAACTAGAGGGTCAGAACTGGGAACCTTCAATGTTGTTGCACTTATCAAATCGGTAGCTAGCACCTCAACATCTATAAAACGATGATAATTCATTTTACTTCGCAATTTAATTTTAAAAACATCATATTCTTCTTCGCGACCTTGATCCATGCCAAAAGCGAATACAGTTAAATGTTCTTTTCTTAAAACAGGCAAATTTAATTCACGAGCTAATGCTTTTGTTATGAAGCTTTTTTCGCTTGCAGAATCAAGTAATAATCGAACTACCTTTGATTTAGAATTACCTTGAGCAGTTACACAAGATGTTTGCAATAAAACAGCATGCTTAGAATTTCTAAAATTACAATGAGAATTAGATACAACTGTTTGATTTTGATTTTCATTAATTTCTGGTTTCAAACTTTTCTTAAAGCAAAATAATTTGTTATGTTCAGTGCTTTTACAATTTAGACATGGCTTTAATTTTATGCGGCATTGCGAAGATAAATGCGATTTCAAAAAGCATTTGTAACATCTACCCTCCTTACGTAACATTAATCTTTTCTTATCATCAGCTAAATTTTTACACTCGGAAGATAAATGATCATTACCTTTGCAAAATACACAAAAAACTTTAATAGTGGCATTTAAGGTATTAGCATGTTGATATTTATTTGATGTTTTCTTTTCACGAAATTCAGTTTTATTTTTATGTACAAAAGAAGAGGATGCATCATTTTTAGAACTTGTCATTGACAAAGCCTTTTCTCTACATTCTATTTCACATTTCAGAAAGGCAATTAGATCGGTTACATCTGACTCTTTGCTAGTATCACGTTTTCTATGATATTCAATCACTAATTCATGGGGCAATAGCTTTAGCAAAATAGGAATTAACAATTGTCCATAAGAACTGGATGTTACCCCCAAATTTCTTAAACTTCTAATATTAACTTCGCACATGTCATGCAATCTTCTTAATGCATTTAAATTTGAACAATTTTTAACTGGTTCCATATTTAATAAATTAGTCATGTGTTTATTAATAATAACATCAACCTTACCAAAACGGTCCTTTAATAAATCAATACAAGTATCATAATTTTGTTCTGTCAAAGGAAACCCTTCTACCACATTATAGGCCCGATTACATAACAAGGATTTTAGATAAGCGAATTTTTCTATCTTAGATAGTGATTTATTCTGGTGTATCGATGTTTCAAAACAGTTAAAAAATTCGACCCATTCTTCGATTTCACCAGAAAATTTTGGAACATTTAATTTAGGCAATTTCATGGCAGAACTCGTTTCTGTTCCACTAGCAGAACCATTCAATGAATTTACACGACTAGTTGCTATCATAGAAACATTATCCTTTTTACATTTTCTTAATCTATTTTTAATTTTAAATTTAGCACTGATCAATTGGTCAGTGTACTTTTCACTATTAGCAATGTCCTTTTCATATTCTTTTAAGTCGGATATTTGAGCTTCAATATCACGATTCAAACTTTGGAAAGCCGTTTCTTTTAAGAGAAATATTTCTTGAAGCTCTAATAATTCATCGGTTTTCGTATTATCAATGTCATCATTTAATAATGTTTCTAATTTTGTAATTAATTTCGTGAAACTCGTTCGTTCAACAGAACGTTTTGCTTTCAGCTTTTCAAGATTTTCCATTTTAAATAAAGAATAATTCTTATTTTAAAACATAAACCATTCATAGAAAATGAAAAAAATATTTTCTTACCTGTTAATTCCAGGTAATGTAGATGGCATGTCGTAATCCAAATGGCACAATAATAATTCCACACTAATCACAGGTTGAAATATAAATCACACACTAATCACATGTTGAAAAATAAATCACAGTTGTTAATCACAAATCTCTTTCACAATAGCTCACTATTATTTCCAAAAAATGTTTCGCGGGTTACTCGGCACCAAAAATAAATGTTGGCGCCGAAATTCATCTGACAAATAAATTTTCAAAATCCAAGTGAGATGGGAGAGCAATTAGGTTAAATAGTTTATTAAATAAAACTGAAATAGCATGTAAATTCTATTCATCATTAGAAGTTAATAATTGTTCCATAATAGTAATTCTCCGTATTTAACAGAGCCAATACAAAAAAAATGTGTTCTCTGCTTGGTTGCAGAGTCAGGACTTCCGCTATACACTCTGTATTAAACAGAGCCATGATTTAACAATTGGCATCTCTGATTACAGAGTCAGGACATGTTACATGTTCTCTGCTTGGTTACAGAGTCAAGACTGACCATTTTAAAAATGATACATATTATAAAATAAACATCAAAATAAAAATTACAATATGCAGTTATAAATCTTCTAAATAGCTATAATATTCATTTAAATGACATCCAAGTAATTATAAAACTAATAAATCACCATCAATTCAAAATTATTATAAAGTAAATAAATCTATATTACATGACCTTGAAATCATAATGTTACTCATAAATATTGATTCAGGGTTATAAACAATTTAGATAAACAGATTAGATTTTTTTCTGTCAAAAGAAATCAGTTTTATAATTATATTTCGCAATATGAAAGATAAACAGAGTTAAATTATAAACAAATAAATTTGAGGGCATTTACGCCGTAACATATATATATATATATATTTGACACTTTAACAGAATCAGAAGATATTTCTATTAATAATACTTAATTACAGTTTGTCTTTAGCGTTAATTGCCATCACCATGCGCCATAGTAATTTTTCATTCGGTTCTCCACTATATGACTTTTTGACTTGGAAACGTTATAGATTGTACAGGTCCTCATTTTCTTACGAGCAGTAATGTCTACTTTAATTAAATATGCCAAACTACCTGAAAGTGTGCCTTTTGTTCCAAAATTCCAGTGAGTGTATTTAATATGTGTCGATACCAAGTCCCTTATTGCTGCAATTTATATTCAATAATTTAACTTTACACAATCAATTTTAAAGAAGGTTCAGGATTGCTTTCAGAATAAGTAACTCATAAACTTTTATATATTGTATTAGGATGTATCAAAAGTAATTTCATTTTTACAATCATTCTTTGTTGCAATACTTTAATATAAAATAAACATATAAGAATATCAAAGTGAAAATCATGAAATCCTGTTGCTTATTTTCATCTTCGTGACAGCTGAACAATACCATTTTGGATTGGAAACAAAATCGTTTGGACAACTCCATTCCAAATTGTCAACATTAAAGAAGTCCCTTTCTAGAAAAACTGACACCATAGAATGGAACATGTGATCGTCCGAATGAGAAAGATCCGGACTGTGCTGTGGATGAGGTAAACTTTCAATTCCTTCAAGCTTCTCTATTTTTTGCGAGGCGTGTACGGTCTCTTATTGTCTTATAGGAGAAGAGTTCTCTTTCTGTTAACCAATGCAGAATATTTGATTTTGAAAGAAGCATGCACCATATCCAAATGTTCACATTAAATTCCAGAGTTGACCGATGAACTATGTGGAATGATTTTAAAAAGAATGACTTGCTTAAAAATCTACAAGACGCTGATCTTGAACTTCTTTTCAAACCAATCTTTTTTTGCAAGAGGTTGGGCTGATTGATCAACATCCAACCATTGTTTTGTATTATCTGAGTTTCGTAGATATAACACTTTCTCCTCACGTGTCACTATGTATTTGAGGAACTGCAAATTTTGCATTCCCACTCGGTAACTTGCTTGCTGTTTAGTCAGTTCACGAGGAACATTTCTAGAGTTCTTGTACCTTTGCTGTAGTTTATGCAACGCTCGACATATATTACTCGTGGATGGTCCAAGCTCCTTCGAAAGTTTCCATGTGCTGGTGGTTGGATTCGTCTCCACTTTTTGCTTAAAATCTTCCAGATTATCAAGTGATAGCCTACCACTTCTGAGTTTCATTTCAAGAAACAAGTCATCTAACTTAAAACATTTAACCACTTTTGGGCTTTACGACCGTAGATCGTATCATCCCCCCCCCCCCCAGTTTCTCGAATTTTACGAGCTTCTTCAGCAGCTTTATGACCCATTTTAAAATAATGTTTTAAGGTGGATAACATTTCAATAGTGGTATTAGCCATTATATTACCTAGAAATAAGTAAAAGAATATGTATTAGTGTAATACAATATGGAGGAACATGTACTCTTTGATATAAAATTTTACATTGGTCGTTAATTTTAAGATAGTGCCATCTATAACCTTTTATATACAGGTATTAGTAAACGAAAATACATTTTGATACACCTTAGTATCATCTCTGAAATGGTCTTTACATTTAAGATGTCATTACCGCGGTCAGTAGCAAGAGGTATTGGATATATGATTTCAGCGACATAGCAATGGCAGTTTCAGACACATTAAAAAAATCATTGGTATTCATCGGTGTTGAAAAATTGTCATAATTTTAATAACTGTAATAATTTGAGCTAAAAATCAGAAATAATCGAATAATCGAATTTAATCATATTTTCAAAGCCAAAATTTATTTTTATCTGAGAATGATCCATATATGTTTTAAAGAATATGTGATAAATATGCTATGTCTAGGTTAGAAAGAAGAAATGCGTTTAAAAAATTTTGCGTTTAGAAAATTTTAATCTATCAGTACAGTAAACTGATGCCCTTAAAAATTATTTACCTTTTATAAAAAAATAAAAACATTTTGAAGAAAAATAACACATAAAGTTATTTCTTTAGAAATATATATCGCTATAGAGAAAATATTTTCAAGGTGTAATTAAAAAAAATAGATTAATAAATCAATATTCTCATTTTGTAAATAATGTTTAATTAAATGAGTTACTCATGTAAGAAATTAACTGAAGTGTATCAGCTTTTCATATTCTAAAGAAAAATAATAACTTGTGCTTAACTTAATTAAAAAATTTATTCATTAAAAATTAGTGAAAAAAGTTGCTTATTAACAGTTACCTATTTTTTTTATTGTTGATGATGGATATTATTGAATAAATTCCAAAGTCTTATTCATGGACATTCTTACCTTATATGGGTAAAAGATAAAGAATATCCATATAAAAAAAAACATCTCCGTGAGTAACGAGGGCACCATACGGACGCTGGTAATATCTGACAAATCAATTTCGATTTTACTGAAATTTATTTAACTTCAAGGCATTGCACACTTTCATATTTTACACCGCCATATAGGGAAAAAATTGAATTTGAAATACAAATTGTTTAAAATCTGCAGTGTACTTTTTTTATGGCATTTAAAATAATTTGCAAGCATGATTCTTTTTAAAAATCTATCGCTATTGCGTGCAGCGTGATTACAAAAGTTTAACCCATTTGCACGTAAAACGAAAAAAATAGTTCAACATTTGTTTCTTGCTAATATACCATAACAAGAAAATTAAAACTTCATCAATAAATAAATTAAATAATATAAATATAATACAAATTTAACAGACATGTAATCGCACTACGTGTTTAAACCACTAACATTATCATAAGCAAAAAGACTGCTGTAGGTAGCTAAATCTCTGGCGATATCCTCTGCTATTACCTCCTGGCATGCGACTAAGACAGAAGTGATGTTTTTAATGAATTTTAAAGCCTTATTTGAATACATAATTTATATTTTCCATAAGTGTTTTCGTGCTGTTAGGTGTCATTCAAAAATATAATATTAAATGCAAAATAGCTATTTGAGTTTTTGGTAAAAATGCATGGTTTTCATTTATATTCTGTAGCGTGAGAATTCCCTAGTAAATTGTCTGTTTACAAATAAAACAATTTTTAATATTCTGTGTTTTTGGTCTTTTTAGCGGCAGAATAGGCATTATTTTTATACCAGATGGATTCAGCAATCCAAATGTATAATTAATAAGTTCTAGTTGAATCGAAATAATCTTAAACACAAACTAATATGCAAGCCGGGTCTGATTACCACCGGGCAAATTTTCCAACAGTAAATTTTAATCGAAAATTTCGTCTTATTTAAACGAATTATTCATGAAAAATTCCTGTCATAAGTAAGGCAAACATTTCTATTTGTTTTTACCGTTGGATAAAGGTCCCCGCGGTAATTAGACGCTGTTCACAATAAATGAATTAATTATTTTAAATAAAACTTATGATGTTATTTCATATTTGCAATACTTTAAAATAATTATTTTGAAGCGATTATAAGTTGTTAAATTCTATTTTTTTTCGTGAACCAATATACTGTTACCTCTCACATATTCATATCTCACTTATGAGAATCTCTCAGTTATAGTTCCGATGATGTGTTTTGTTCTAATTGTTAATCTTGCTTAACTTTTACCCATATCAGATACTATAAAATATGATAGTATAATTTAATGAAGAACCTACTGAATTTGAAAAATTGTTTTTAAACATAACACATTTAATCAAGATCATAAATCCAACTCATACAACTGAATGTACTTTTTTTTTCACTTACCGGCAAGTTTTCTTATCAAATTTATTTTTTCTTCAAGAAATATATCAGAACCAGCAAGATCGTTTTAAAAACCTGTGATAATATAAATAATTACTATAAATTAATTTTGAATTGAACTAGAGGAAATGCATCTTAATAACGCAATTTTCTTGCTTGAAAACTATTTAATGTGGGGAGTTGAAGCTTTTCATACCTGGGGAGTTTAGATGTTGGACATGAAAGTTTTGGTGATCTCGTAGTGGAAATGTAACATTTCGTGAATTAACTTAAGATGACATAGATAAGTGGACACTAGTTTTTAGTCGCAACAGGCGCAGAGACAACAATTCCACAGGTACGAAAACACAGATAATCATTTAGACAGGAATGACAACTTTGCAAGTATTTTTCCTCTACATGTGGTTTCATTGATGAGGGGATTCCAGAGTACAATTTTCGTACTCTGGTATAACCGTTAAGGTGTACCTAAAGCTTGCCTTTACGTACGATCGGGTCCAGTGCCTCCAGAGAATAATTCTGGTTGTTTGACCAGAACGTTGCACCGCAGATCCTACACCTTTAGCAAGCAAAATTACTCTCCCTGTGAGGCTTCAATACGTTTCTATTTAAGCATTGGGCTATTCAAGTAGTTGAAGCGTCTCTTAAAACAAACGCCCTAGAATTTAGAAGCTTCTAACTGTCTTTTATAGTGTCTAATATCAGTACTCGGCCAAAATTGCAACTTTTATAATGTCAAGTATGGTGGTCTGGAGCAGAATTGACAGCTAGTTTGAGAACCAGTGCTATAGATTTTTATGAGTTCCTGCTTCTCTTAACCTGAGGGGGAGACTTGGAGTTCTTTTAGAGACTCTAGTAACTGTTCATTAACCTTCTCACCCCCTCGAACTAATATATCCGTTCACTAATCTGTAGGTTTCACTGCAATAGGAGCATTATTTAAATTAATGTAATTCTTACGATATAATCCACTTTGAAAAAATTAACTTATGATTAATACTCTCAAAGCTTATACGCCTATACGTAACAAAAAGTTTTATATCATGTTGGAAAAAATATCTTTTTGTAACGTTAAAAAAAAAAAAAATTAAGAGAAAACAACACTATAATTTTTCCCTTTAGCTCGACGGTTAGGGTTTATTTAATTAATGAAGACAATAATCACAGAAAGAAAGTCTCGATTTGCAAGTCGTGTAGTCTGTTACTGCAAGTGACGTAAACTATTCGCAGTTTATCATATTCTTAGTAAAAACATATATTTAAGTTTATGTTTTAAAGCCCTTAGGTGTTTTCTTCATTTATGTAAGAAAAAAAACATAAAATGCATTATCTAAATATTTCTTTTAAAAATTATTTCAATGTGTAAGTTTAATGCGAACGGTTACTGTTGTATGGCGTCATAAAGAAACCATTGCGTTTGTGATTTTTAAACAGATTCATTTACCCACAAGTACAAAATATTACATAAATGTTTTTCGACATATTTAATTAAATCTTAGCCAAAAAGAAAATTAAAACACTCATTTTTTTATTTAGTTAAACAATATTTATTAAATAAACTAGCCACATAAATCAACAGTTGTATATTCTGATGATTAAAGGCATAGTAAAATATGTTAATTTGTTGTCTTAAGACAGATATGTACTAGTAACACAGGCGATGCTTTCACACTGCAATTTTTTAAATGTTTTTTCTGATACGTTTTCTCATTAATTTTTAAGTAACTGCAATTTTTAATCAAACAACGTCTTTTAATGACATGTAAAAAGCCTATTTAAAAAACCATCCGAATGACACATCATTCATCGTTGTGCTTTTTGTATGTGCTTAGAAAAAGCGATATAGACATCAGAAAAAAATATATATATTGCACCTGCATAAAAAGAGTACAACATGGTCTTATTTACAAGAATAGTATATAGCATTAGAAAATTTTGATAGTTAATAATAGATAAACGACAACGTCTAAAAACATACCGGTTTACTGTAGATCATTCCAGAAGGACCTGTGACTATCTCTGTCGATTTTCTCGTCCGGAAGTTCTTGGTAATGTAATAGCACATCTGGAAAACCTGGGGTTTTTGAGGTCCCGATGCTCCTATGAGTGGCCGGTACACCCGAAGCTCCTACGGGTTCCAGAGGTGTGATCCCTGAACCAGCCGGCTTAATCCTCACTTATTTCAGTCTTGCTGTCGCAGCTATATTTCTCCCCAAATTGGTTTTTGGCGCAGGGATATTGCCGCACGCTGAGCTGTGGTTTGTGTTGGCTGGTTTCAGTTGTCATAGTGACACCACACTGGCTTACGCCAATCGAGCTCGACACGATGCTCATAAGGGCTTCTCATACATTAGATTGGCGGGGTGACTAACTGTAAGATCTGTTCTTTTACCATAGCTCATTCTCCATGATATCATAACATTAATGTTATTCAGAGATGTAAAAACGAACTACAAATATTCGGCACACTATTGATGAATTATAAATAGTCTTTACACTGTACTGTGTGTTGGGTATACATGTACCTTAATGCCTAAGTATGTGAACCAGATAAAACGCATTTGATAACCTCTTTTGAGGATGGTTGGTTGGTTGGTTGATTTTGTGACGGCCGATTATCTACACTAGGGATATAGGCCCGAGGGGGAGTGCCCTTCGTGGTGGTCTTTCTAAGGGAACCTAACCCGTATTAACGCATGGAAATCCATGGTTCGAAGAAAACCACGAAAACTCCGAACGATTAGGCCGACGGGCGCGATTGGGATCGAACCCAGCACTTCCCGTCTACCAGTTTCGAGAGTAGAACCTCTCAGCCACTGGTGGGGCTCCTCTTTTGAGGAATTCAAAATTTCGTTTGAGAAGTTTCGTAGCACTTATAATAGAACAAATCCGTGCACTGGTATATCTAATCTAATACAATAACTTCTCACAATCATACGCTTATTTGTCTAGGTCACGACGTCTTTTTACATGAAAAAAATTAAAACTTCTGCAGTGCACTGTAAAAAACATACATGTTTCTTGATCTAGCAAGAAAGTTTACAAAAATATAATATAACCTCTACCTATTTATCCACAATTCCAAAAAAAGTTCCTTTATCATCAGAAACCGTAAAAAACAATAGATTTTCTAGACTCAACGGAGAATTTCTGAAACAAAAGCTCCTTTTTCTGCCTGCCATAACAGAAGACGTTTTTGAGTATTTTTTATGGTGTTCTAAACAGTTGTCTCTAACCGGTATATGCACGAAATATCGTTTTTGTTTGGATATATCTGTTATGAAGTAGACATTGTTATCTTCAACAAACATTTTTAACAGACAAATATGCTAAATAACAGCACAAAATAAACATTATGATTCACTCATCCGATATTTCCTATTGGTAGCTTGTTAAGAAAACTCATTAATACATTAGAAAAACTATTCGGAAAAGTATGCGAAAATTACGGGCAGAAAAAAAGGAGATTTCGTTTCAATAATTCTTCAGTGAATTTTGAAAATGTATTGGGTCATGAGACTTCTATAGGTAAAGAAACGCTTTTTAGTATCGTTGGTAACTCGGAAGAATCTATATTATATTGTCCTAAACTTTCTTTAAAGATCGAGAAACGTTTACAGCGTATTTGCAAAGTTTTCACTCACTTGTATTATTGTAAATTAAAATGTTCATAAAAAAATTTTATTTCTTTAAAAAAAAAAAAAAAAAAAAAATCTCACTTGATATTTTTCTCACGCTATTATTATTTTAAATCTTATTTAAATGTTATTATTATCCGTTAATACGAAGTTTGAGAGAATAATTTAAAAATCGTGTTGTACTACAATTTAACACCTTTAACTTTGACTTTCGAGACCTATCCCGCTATATTTTGTATTTAAATAACACTAATATACAAATTGAAAAATAATTTTCGAATAGAAATCGCATTAATTGGATTGTAAGCTTTTGTCAATACTGAATCTCGAAAGGAAACGAAATGCCTTCATCATGCATCACATTTTTGTTATACACCAAACAGGAAGTCATTTGGTCAGTTCTTTCAGGAATTATGCATGTTTAATTTTTAACTTCAAATTTTAAATTCATCTTCTAATAACTGTAAAACAAGTAGCTTTTAATTCGTAATGAAAAAGAACTTTCTATAATTAGCAGTAGCTTTGGATTGGCATACTAAATCTTCTATAAATCAATTTAATTTAGAATATTTATATGTTACCATACATATATATTTCGAATAATAATTTCATTATTCATATATTTAAAGTTACATAACTAGAAAACGTAACGAGAGAGAACATATTTAGTTGAATTTTCTGTTTTAGAATGATAAATACATTATAGAACACCCAGTGACTATTTCTTTTCCGATAATTGTAATCTTCCAAAATTTGTGCAACAAAACCATTTTTTGAAAGAAAAAAGATATTCTCATAACACTGCACCTATACTTTTAAACAATTTTACGAATATAATTGAGGATGTAATTAGGGTAATTGAAAGTCCTTCAAATTTCTGACTCTGAACGGCGAAAGACAAGCAATAAAATCAATTTGAGATCGAAGATTAAAATCCCTGATTCTGTTTAACAAACGCGTTTTACTAAAATTTTAAAATTAATCATTTGTAAATGCTTTCTTATGATTCTTTGATTAGCGTGGTTCTTTCGTTCTATCCGTGCCAGGAAGGAGAATTGCTAAAAATAATTGTCAATAGGAATCGTGTTTAAAACAGTAATTTAATGAGGAAAAATGTTTTGAATCATGACTCAATATATTTTCTGTACCTCATTCATAATTATTAATAATTCAGAATTCTCGCAGAGTTCTGCAAACCAGTACAGAGCTATTACCCGTCCACGATAAAGTAATCGACGAGTAATATAAATTTATACGCTAACTAAAGTGACAATTATCTACGGTAAAACAAGAGAAATGTTTTTGGTCTTAGAAAAATTTTACGAAAATATAACGTAACCTGTCCCGAGTTAATAACGATTCCAGAAAAAATGTCTTCAAAAACCAAACAGTATTCTAGATTTAAAGTAGCTTTCCTGTGTCAAAGAAAAAAAAATTAAAACAAGAAAGAAAAAAAATCATGCTTCAACAAAGATTATGAAACACTTTCCAACACATTCAGAATAATGTAACAAAACTGCGCAGTTTAATAAGTGCAGATATTGTGCTAATTCAACCACATGGAAACGCATAACACACTTGAAAACTCAATTTTAGCTGTTCCCATCTACAATCGGAAATTTATTCTAATTCTTTGAGCAACCCTGTATATAGATTTATATCTATGAACTACATGTTACGCCAAAATTTAGTTCAGTTAAGAAATAGATATATACATTGGTTGAAATTTCCCTTCAGCTATTTCCACTAATAAGGAGAGTGGTACTTGAATCTTTTTGTGCAGCCTTGTACAAGGTGGCCATAATTAAACTGACGGTACACAGAGTGTTCTGTAGCGCGATCTAATTGCGAGATGGCGACAGATTTAGTAGAAAGATTAAACCAAACGGGGGTTGAAGGATTCCGCAAAAAGAAAATTTAGTTCCAAAAATCACCGCCAAGGGAATATGTGGCGCTGCGTATTCAAAAAGATAGTTTCAAAAAATGAAGAATGAATACTGAAATAAAATTACCGTTTATTTAACGAATTTAGCAATTTAATCCAAGCTCAAAAGTGTAACAGTTTATAAAAAGATAAAAATTTACATAAACACTGCTAATGTATCTTTATCAGCAATTTCACTTACAGAGCCCCAAAGAAAGCAACGGCAGAAGAAGAAGTTCTTTATTCAAATTTCACGTTACATCTTTTGGCCCAGTGCCAGCTTGTTCGGCTTTAAAAGATAACATGCTACTGGTAGAAGCAATTTCATTGAAAGTTATCTTTCATAATGTCTCCTTCTTTAGTCGAGCGAGCTCTACTAGCCAAATTCTTTTACCTCAACCAGTGCAATGGGACAGCCGCTCTACGTGCTTTTAGAAACCACAAAAAAATGCGTAATGGTAACGGTTCTTCGTCAGTTAATGGTTTAAAAGCAATGGTTGAGAAGTTTGAAAAAACAGGTCCGCAAAAATGGAGGCCACATCGAACCTGAGTTGGATGCTGTAAATAAACAGTAATTTTATTTCGGTATTGATTTTTCTTTTTTGAAACTCTCTTTTTCGAATACACAGCGCCACATATTCTCCTGGTGGTGATTTTTGAACTAATTTTTTTTTTTTAGTGGAATCCTTTGTCTCCCGCCTTGTTTAATCTTCCTACAAAATTTGGCGCCATTCTCGCAATTAGATCGCGCTACAGAACACTATGAGTACCGTCAGTTTAATTATGGCCACCTTGTATATCAGGTATAGTATTTATATACAACTAGTAAGATGCAAGAAAAAGTTAAATTTAAAAGCGCATGACGAGATTGAAAATGCACCTCCCGCCATAATTACTGAAAGACTATACTTTAATCGATTTCGTCTGTGTGTCCCTATAAATGAATAAAAATGCCATGAATGCCCTATTCTATCGGAATTATCTTGTAATGAGATATTCAGTGATTTATATTAGTTTCAATACATTTGAAATAGCGTAATGTCATTAAAGACTCTGCAAATGATTTTTCCCCATATACCATAATGTAATAGAATTATTTTGGGTGCCCTGTTAATGAACTAGTATTAATCCAACATACTTCCTATACAATACCAAACATGCTCAGGTGACCCTAAATAAAGTTTGTGAATTTCATGAAAATCCGAGTATATTTACGGGAGTTAGAGCGTGGACAGACGGACAGACTGGATGCACAAACACTTTTCAACTTTGTTGGAAAGTGTTGAAAAGGAAAAAGAAAAAAGGGGAAAATAAATGTTTCCGAGTACTTTTTACAGTTAAACAATTTTCTGAACACGGAATATCAGTTTTTTCGATGTTATCATTTCTAAAGTAAGCATTTTCATGTTCAACAAATTTGTTCAACAGACAAGCGGCACAGAACACACTGTTAATTTAGCATGATGAACTCACTGTTAATTTAGCCTGTTAAGAACATACTAAATTAACAGTCTTTGCATTAATATTAAAATATATATAATTTTGCATTTATAAAGTCCGTTATGCAGCTGAAAATATTTATTCCTGTATTGATAGTATACGAAAAACAGATGTTTAGTATCGAGAAAGCTTATTAATACACTGCAAAAACTTCCCGAAAACATATCAGCTTTTTCATTTCTTTTCGGGGAGGTAGTCAGCAGAAGAAACTTTACTTTCAGAAATACTTCTGTTAATGTCAGAAATCAAATGTTTCTAAGGATAAAGAAACTCTTTTCGAAATCGTGGGTAACTCGAAAGGGGTTTATGTTAGATTTCGTAAATATCTGCTTGGTCCATTTCTCTTTTTTTTTTTTTACAGTTTCTAGCAACTAGCGGAATTCAGTTTTTCATTAAGTAAACCCTTTCTCTCACTATTTGAGTCTGTTAGCTTTCTTTCGGGTAACGACAGAAACACTTTTAAGTTCATCGGCAAACTTATCAGTGCCGGAGTGTAGAATTTCCTAAAATGCTGTTTGCTTATTGAAATCACTGTTGCAATGTTATGTCGAATTTTCACATCTTCGCTTTTCATTGACACGGAACAATTAAATGTCTTATTTCAGTATTTTTATAGGTGATGTTTACATGTAGTTAAAATTTTTAAGTCGTTTTTTATCAAAATTTTAACCGAGTTTTTAAATGAGTAAAAAGAACCACTCGGCCATAAATAAGGGATTATGTCCGTGAATACGATACTGCCATAAGCGCAAATATATGGGCCCATAATTTTAATCGCTAAGTTATCCCAGATAATAACGGAAATAGACATTCGACTGGAAAATAAGACTTCTTTGAATTTATGTTTAAAAACCTTAAGAGGCCACCCTCATACTGAAATTCAAGCAAACTCTAATATTTTCAATACGAACATATAATTTGGATGTCATATTTTGACACCTCGATAACTTTTACTTTAGGATACCAAACGAAAAGTCATTTAGGGAAGAATTACGACCATAAAGTTATTAAAATCAATATTAATAATTGCAAAGTGAACTGCAATGCCTACACTTTATAATAAAAACTAACTGAAAAATTAGTGGACGGTGTGAATTGATACGTTAGAATCACATAGTTGAACCTTTTTCAAAAAATCGATTTTTGTTAAAATTCTTATAGGTTACAATGCAATTTTCTAAAATAGTAATTTTAGAATTTTTTTTTAATTTTACTTAATATTAGTAAAAATATTTATTGCAACCTATAATTTTTTAGCTTAAAATTAGTAATTTAATTTACTACAATATCATCAAATGGTAAACGAGTTTAAAATATATTTAAAGATAATTTATAGATAATTTTCGAAATATTGGACTGACATTACGCTTTCTTTTTTATTTGTTTAAAATTTTTTGCATACGTTTTAGTAAGTTGTCGACACTATTTTCGTATTTTGGTTTATATAAATGTCTTTCTTCATCAAATACATTCCTTTCTATTGCCTTAAATTTGAAATTGATTTTAAAAAAAAATCAACTTTTTGGGGAGTTGCTGGGTGACATTTTGGTGGGAAGTTACAAATTCAGATTCAGCGACCCAAAAAACATAAAGTAAGTCGAAATCCAGAACTAGTATTCATTTTTTCAGGTAAAATCCCCTATTGTCTGGACTTCATAACTTAGTGCACGTAGCGCCGCAGTGCATGTTCAGAGGCAGCCCTCCCCCTCCCCGTTCATCCTACGTCATAATGTCATGTATTGTATTTGTTGTAAATTTTGTCTAGTTTGTGAATTTCGTAATGCTTTTCTACTAAAACAATAAGAAATTTAAGTTAATAACAACTATTTTGGGGGGGATTTCGGGGGGAGGGAAATTTTGAGGGTAAGTTAAAAATTCGGATTCAGCGACCAAAAAAACTTAAAGTAAACCTTATAAGGAAAGTTCGGAGGGGAGATGGGAGGGCGAATGTAAACGTGTGGGTGGTTAAATGGAATTGCGCAACTTAGTCCATGCAGCACAGCGCGCATGTTCCGAGGTAGATCCCTCTCCCCCTTCATCCTAAGTCATAATGTCATATATCTAATTTGTTGCAAACTTTGTCTACTTTCTGAATTTCCAGATACTTTTCCCCTAAAACAATAAAAAAATTTATTTTTTTAAATAAAAACCTTTTTTGGGGGGGGGGGGTGCCGTGGGAAATTTTGGTGGGAAGTTAAAAATTCGGATTCAGCGACCCAAAAACATATAGTAAACCTTTTTCCAGAACTACCATGAATTTTGCCAGGTAGAGCCCCTATACGGTCACTATTGCCTGGAAAAATACGTGTGGTAAAAATTAAGTGTGAGGTGTTTTCAACCTAAAAGTTGTGTTTTATAGAAATACCTTGTAAGCTTTTTCAGATAAATTATATCATGGAAATTTAAGTAAGTTGGTTTAAAGTAATGCAGAAATATCGAGCTTTCATTCCAGGTATAAAGATTGTACAGTATGTTAGGCTTAATATAACAATGTGCTATTCTTTAGAAAAGGTCTATGTAGGGACGCTTGACCCAGTCAATGTGATGGAGGGTTGACTAGATGCTTAAGGTTCCCTTAATTAAGTTTTTTTAAAATCTTTTTATTATACACTGTGCATAATGAAAAGTTAATGGTTATATATATAAAAGAATGTAAAAATGTATTCTGCAAAGTTTCAGTAAAATGGGGTGATGCAAAAGAAAATGTTTAAAACTGACTAAAGAAAGATGTGAAAAATTGCTAGAAAATGGGAAAGTTGATAGGAACTTTTTTTCATTTAAATATTACTTACAATAGGTAAATAGAAACAGTGCGAAAGACTAGAAAGGATTAGAAAGGATGAAAGCAGCAGTCTTAACACTTTCAAGGGCAGTGGTATGCTTACAAAACCAATTAATTTTAATTCCGAAACATCACAATGGAACCTGAATTTTGCTAAAATCTTTTCCATTTAATATGCATGTGAAATATAACCCTTTTCTTATTTCCCAATAAATTTGTTCGTAAATTCCGGTGCCAGTCATTTATTTCAACATTTTAGTACTGAAAGTACTTTGCCCCTTAATGGTTTAAATCATGTTAATGATAAGTTAAGTGCTCATACGGATGTAAAAGAACATAAGATTGATCGAAAAACCTTAGGAAAGTTTGTAGACAAATTTCACAAGGGTTAATAGTCCAGGGGAAATGTACATTTTACCTTTCAAAAAATCGGGTAGAAGATTTTTTTTCTGACTTGTTTATAATGATGCCAACATGGAAAAACCAAGTTTTCCAACAAAATTTCTTAAGGCTAAATTTTCTGTGGCCAAGAAACAACAAAATTTTGGGACTTTTTTTGATTTTTTTGAAATATCTCGATACCTGTTGCCGTAGCATGATTTTTGCCAATTACAATATTAAAGAAGACAAAATACTCTACAGCTTTCATATTTACAACTTTTTTATACACTCAACAGCAAGCGCAATACGCCGTTTCAAAAATAAGACAATTTTTTCAATTTTCTTAAAAACCGTGAAAACGTAGTTCTCCGCCGGTTATTCATATGTTTCCCAAGGAAATGTATTCTCCCAAGGCCACCGATCACTCCCTCGCAATTATTTTTCGACTGTCCATCACCGTGATCCCTTCCGCGTTCTCTGCATCGAGTGTGTATGTAAGTTGAAAAAACTAGCCATATATATATACATCAGTGCCGCAACTAACCTTTCTTGCACCAGGGACAAACATGCATTTTGGCGCCCCCCCCCCCCCTCGCAAACCTCCGCAAAAGAAATTTACAAAAAGAATTTTACTATTTTCTAATAGCCGAATTATTTTAAAATTTAAATGTAATCATGAAATACGTAATGCTGAACTGCGTAACCAGCTTTGTCTAATATTGATTCCGTAAAACCTTTAAAAGGGAACCCAAAATATTCCGCTTTATACAGGTTTCCCTCTCAGCAGTTGCAATTGCTAGTATTCTTTCTGTACTTTTTTCATTTAAGACAGGATTCCGTTATCCTATTTTAATGCATTTGTTTCAAATTTTCTTTTGGATTAACATGTAATTTTTTCATTTAAAACAGGATTCTGTTATCCAATTTTAATGCATTTGGTTCAATTTGCATTTTGGATTTTCCGGCTGTGAGACAATTTTAGCAAAATTTCATACTATATATTTTTTGGTATCAAACGACAAAATAATCTTTATTTGGCGCCCCTTCGCCTTCCACTCTGGCGCCCGGGACACATGCTCCCTCTGTCCCCTCTAGTTTCGGCCCTGATATATATATATATATATATATATATATATATATATATGAAATTTGGATAAAAAAGTCTCGCAGCCGGAAAACTGACCAAAAATAAAAAATAACAAAAACTGTAATCAAAATAGAAAAAGTAAACACTAATACGGTTGGAATTCAACGTCAGCACTTCTAAGATCCTCAAAAAAAAAAAAAAAAAAAAAATCATTTAAAACTATTAAATTGTAAACGACAAATTGGAAAAGGAACGCTTCCAAAGGTTATGACCAGTTGTACCTCCTAATATGGAAACCTGTTTAAAGCGGAATATATTTCGGTTCGGTTTTCAAGGTTTTAATGAATCCATATTTGAAAAATCTGATTACAAACTTAAAATTTTCAAAATCTGGCTATTAGAGATTTATTAAAATAATTAACGAGGGGTGGGGCAAAATATGCATGAATTTTGCCCCCCCCCCCAAAAAAAAGGCTAGTTTCGGCCCTCAAATACATAATTTACTGCTACCAATATATAGAAGTTGACATACATGATTAAATCCGTGGGAAACATATGAATAATCGGGGCAGAACTACGTTTTTCACGGTTTTTAAGAAAATTGAAAAAAATTGTCTAACATTTGAAATGGCGTACTGCGCTTGCTATTGGGTGTATAAAAATATTGTAAATATGAAAGTTCTAGAGAATTTTGTCCTCTTTAATATTGTAATTGACAAAAATTATGCTACTGCAATGGCTATTGAGATATTTAAAACAAATCGAAAAAAGTTCCAAAATTTTGTTATTTTTCGGCCACAGAAAATTTAGCCTTAAGAAATTTTGTTGGAAAACTTGGTTTTTCCATGTTGGCATCATTATAAACAATTCAGAAAAAAAAATCTTCTACCCGATTTTTTGTAAGGTAACCCCCCTTTTTTTGTGCATTTCCCCTGGACTATAATACAGTGATATGAAGCCAAACTTTGTGACAACTAGAGTTGTCAGGTCGAGTGTCACAAAGTATAGGACAAGGAGACAAAAAAAGCGGAACAGTGTCTCCTAAATCCGGACATAATAACATGAAACTCTATGAAAACGGAACTTGTCTCTAACAGAATACTGCCTTAAATGTTAAAATTTCATTTTCCCTGGTGTACAATTATTCCTGCTCAGACAAAATCCTGTTTAAAACAAAATTTTTCTCCTCTGACTTGCGATTGTGCCTCAACAGGTTTGTTTAAGCTTCATATTAAAAAAAAAATATTTTTTAAAATAACAAATAATTAAAGCATGTAGCATTACGTTATTTTGCTTTTTTTTTAAACTGATTTTATTTCTCTTCACAAATATTGCAATAAACAAAGTGGGTCAAGCCTCCCATATAGTGGGTCAAGCCTCTCATATATGGGGTCAAGCCTCCCATAGGTGGGGAGCAATGATCCATTATTTTTTCATGATGAAAATCAATCATTTTTCAAATTTCTTATATGTTACACTTATGTAGGAATTTTATTTTGATAACTGATTGTATAATGAATAAAATGATGCGTAAAACTTTATTCTACGTTCAGTAATTAAAAAATTAAAAATATTTTTGTAAAAAGTGGGTCAATCCTCCCTAGTCTCCCATAAGTTAAGAGCAATGCTTAATAATATTTTGTCAATGCAGTTTTAATTCTGTCAAAATGTGCCGTATGATTGTTATTGTACTCTTCAACGGTTCTGTAATGGTTTACACTCATATTTTATGAAAACATGTATGTTGTTTTAAAAGTTTGCTCCATGAAAGTATTTGACATATTATTTTTGATATTTTTAAAGATCAGGTATCATGAAACTTTTTTCGCGAAATCCTCATATAAGAGACACAGATGCTTAGAGCCAAAAGAATTCAAAATCTTTTCATTCCTTCATTTTTATGAGGGTTTAAGAAAGTTTTATCTTTATATGAATTATTCACGAGTTTTAAAATTTTCATAATCTTGCATTTATATTTAAAAGAAGTGGTTAGATATTTCTAAATCCCGCGAGTTAGTTCATCATTCAAACTCGATATAATCGTGAATAAAAACAATGGTCTGGAGAGTACAAAAAAAAAAAAAAAAAAAAAAAAAACGATTATTTTGTGATAAATGCTGCGAACAAAATCAAATACTTTGCTAGAAATGCATTCATAAACTAATTTTTGATTTATTTATTTGAAATATATTTGTGAACTTCAATTTCTTTTTCCATTCATATGAAGAAAATTTCAAACTTTATTTTTCCTTTCTTTATGTTGTTCTCTATTTGAAATTTATATGGGAATTTCCCTGACATTTAAAAAAGCCCAAAACAAATCTTCGTGTGAGTGAGCAATATTTTTTACATCCAAGAGCTTAATACAGCAAAATAATTTAACCATAAAATTACTTAATAAATAAATAGAAATAGAAGGCGATATAAAAGAAATAAGAAGAGTTTAGTGTATGAATGTATGTTTAACCCTTTGACTCGGGCCGAGCACAGTGTTGCCAGTGGGCTACTTTTTTTTTAAATTTTCAGATTTCTTTATTGGCACCACTTTTTTGAAATAATAAAATTCCCCTTGTTTCGCCTTAATTAATATGTCATTAAATAAGGCCTATTTTACCATTTCAAAAAAGTGGTACCAATCAAGAAATCTTAATAAAAAAAGTAGCCCTTCGAGGCATATACGACCCAGTGGACATTTTACTTTATTCTACACGTACCACGTTTTGAAAAACTATCTTTGACTCACACTTGTTCATCTATAATGCAAAAATGCATAGAGAAAATCTTTATGTCAGCTAATGTATCATACCAGTATAACGCCCATAAGCAGAGCTTTCTATTTAAAATTTATTTATTTCAAAGAGATAAGTATCTACGTTATCATTATCAAAGACGCAAACATAAATGATGTAATTGACGTAAACCATTCATTAAAAAACGAAAGCTAGACGCCATCAATGTGTTACTAGGAATGTGTGCAAAAATTAGATACCATCCTTTTGTCCTGTTACTTATTTGATTTGTATTTGTCTCGCAGTCAGTTCATAAATTAAGGAATTTTAAAGTTAGTGGGTTCTTTTCGAACACTCCGTGTATGCATAGCATATTTTTTTTCAGTCACATAAAATTCCTTTTCAGTTGAAACATTCTACAAAAATGAACATTCCTTCACGTTCACGAAAACAGTGTTTAAACAATATTTTTAAGATATGTTTACTTTTCGTTTTCAAAAATTGTGAAATTTCATATATGGATATTATCTTAAATACTTTTCAGTTCTATGTAAATCCATTTGAGTCTAAATATATTATTTTGAAATGTCATCTAAGAAATGTGTATAATATTGTGTTTTATGTATGTGGTTTCATTAAAATCAGGATCGAAAATATTTTATTCTAAAATAAGCTTGTATGCTCTGAAATACGGAAATTACAAGGTGGCAAAAAATAACCTGGAAAAAATTCAAACTGAAATTTAAAAACACTACTAAACTCCTTAATTAAAATGTTATTATTCCTGCATGAAAAATTAAGCTCAAACGTCACTGAAACAGGTTGTTTAAGTTTTGAAATAACAATCTGACTGAAAAATGGAATTCCCACTTTATACCCTGGAATCATAAAACAATGAGAGTTCGTTTAGTTGCTGCATATACTGTATCAGATGCCATGAAAATTACCTGAAAGAGAATCAGACGAATCTTCATATATGTATGGTTCTGGAATATTCTGAGACAACTTTTCGGAAACATTTAACTATCAGCACCGCTGTCTGGAATGATCTTTATTATTTAATCCTTATACACATGTCTTTTACAATTTCTTTTTTCTTCTCTACATGTCTTTTAATCTTGTCGAAATCCATAGCGAAGATGTCAGCCTTGATGCAGATGCTCTACAGAACGGAAAGCATGGGGATAGAACAACGGGACGAAGAAAAGGAAGGATTACAATCGGGTATTCTACAATATGTATATTAATAGAGTCACTGGGAGTCGTCTACTGCGCCGCTACACACTGGGACGAAATGACTTTTTTTTCCAGACATTGACCGCATATTACGTGCGAAATCCCAAATTTACGTATTAGAATGTCTTTTTATGTATTTTTTTTCACATGGATTCGATTGGTACTGTTGTAAATACAAAAAATTGAAACTATAATGGTTTTTTCCAAATGATTTTTTCAAATAATGCTCATGTTTTATTCAAATTTTCAAAATTTGGCTCTTGCAGATATGCATGGTATTTTTAACGGGGACTTTAATTCAATCTAACACCACTAACTACCAAAGTTATAACTGGGCGCTGATGACCCCAAATTTTCTAACTCCTCAAATGCCTACAGAGAAGGAAATCACCAACGATTTTGCGGGATATAGCGGGATCTTGATTTTAGAAGTAAAAAATGTTGAAAATTATAAAAATATGATAAAACATACATAGGCATCAAAACCCAATTAATTTAAAATACTAGGCTCATAATATTTTTCAGAAGGCGAAATAAAAAGTAATTAACAATATTAAAATTAACAAATTAACAATATTAAACAATTGGGCGTGGATGAACAGTTTATTTTCATCAGTTACTCATTTTTGTTTTTCCCCTGTTTTCCTATTTTCCCGATACATTTCCTTCTAAAAATGGGTCTAGACGTTATCTAAGGAAAATATATATATATGGTTTCTTATGTTGTAGATTTATATACTTCGCAAACGTTGGAAAAAACGCATATAATTTTCACTAATGTCGTAGGTTGGTTGGTTGTTTGGTTGATTTTTGACGGCCGATTATCTGCACTAGGGATATAGGCCCGAGGGGGGAGTGCCCTTCGTGGGGGTCTTTATAAGGGAACTTAATCCGTATTTACGCATGGAAATCCATGGCTCGAAGAAAACCATGAAAACTCCGAACGATTAGGCCGACGGGCGCGATTGGGATCGAACCCAGCACCTCCCGTCTACCAGCTTCGAGATCAGAACCTCTCAGTCACTGGTGGGCCTAATGTCGTAGGAATTCATCGTTTTTCACATTCTGCGTCACCGTAACAGACGATATCAGTAATACGTGGATCATGTACAAAAAATAGTAAATGAGATGAACGATTTGGGTATACAAAAGCTTTCTTGTATTTAGAGTTATAACACTACATTAAAATGAAAAACCTCAGTTTGGTATTTAGATCTCCTCTATGTTAAAATATGATACTAAATATGAATACATTTTTATATCTTTTGCACAATATTACTAAACCCTCAGTCTACATGCGCATATTCAACTTTGCGTGGAGTCCATGGTCTATCCAGATCAACAAGTTCCACTCTAAAGTAGGTAAAGTAAATTTTTCTAATGGAATATGTAAAACGGCATAAATATAATTTTCTGGAATATCAATATTTTTTTGTTAAAATGTTTCTCGTATAATTTGAATTGAACTTGCAATTAGAATAAGCAGATTACAAAATTCGATACTACTTAGATATCCCGTCGACCAATTTCGCCAAATTATATAAATCGCCAAACCACTCGCCAAATTATACAAATTGACATAATTTTTATTTAAAATAACTAAAGAACAAATAAATTAGTATAAAATTAATAAAAATGCAAATAAAACATTGAAATAAAAATCACTTGATGACATAAATGCGTGTAAATTGCTTAACGTTAACGTCAAGTGAATGTGACATTTACGATCAACCATTATTGGCATTTGATCTTATAGTTTGGCGATAGATTTTTGGTTGATGGAATAACTAAGAAGTACCCAAAATTCATTACATATACACAAATGTCCAAGTCTGTGTAAATATGCACGTGATACATAAGTTTTATTTTGATTTCGAAATTAAACACCAAACGTTGAATTCAGAACAGATAAAATTATTTAAAAATATTTTCATTTGGAGGTTATTTAGTGTCAGTTTTTAAAACTAGGCACCCTGTATTTTGAATGTGGTTTAATGTTTGTTTTCCAGTAGATTAGGCGCTTTCCTTTTGTGGTTATGAGCAAAACTTGATTCATAGAAAAATTCTATGATGAACGAAGGGAGAATTTCTTCTTACAGATATTTGATAATGAATTCAATTCATATAAATTTATTTTAAGAATCTAATTTTTTATAGCCTTTGTATTACATTATTATTACATTTTGTCCTAAAACCAAACTAAAAGTAACTTTCTGAGTTAGTTTTGCTGCTAGGTAATGTGAAAGCTTGTATGAGTTCTATACCACATTTTGGAAATCACGTCATACGTGGTAATGAGAGAAATAAACACTTCTAAAATAATATTTATATTTCGAAAAAAATAAATCCGACTTTTTAATTACGTGATTTTTTATTGACATTGCTAACAGGGCGTAAAACCAACAGAGTGAAAAATATCTAGGCCAGGGTTCGAATGAGAGTCTTTTGGTTCGAATGGACACAATTTCACTCTCTTAGGTTTACGCCTTCTTAGCAATATGAATAAAAGTTCAGGAAATCAAAAATTCAGATTTATCATTTCTCGTGCGTATTGTCTCGTTTCAATTATTATTTAAACAGGAAAAATAGTTATGAATGAATGAAAGATATGATACAATTCAATATTTTGGAACTGTCTCTTCATTTATAAATTACCCAATGATAGGAGTGTAATAAAAAAATATTCTGAACTCTACAAACCGTGTGAAAAATGTAAAAATCGAAGCTGGTTTGAAAATCGTTATCATTATTTCAATTGATTCAATATTTTAATGGAAAAATGTCGAAATGCTTCTAAGAAACATATTTTTTTGAATTAATAATCGATCAAAATTGGTAAAATATTTAGATTCTACTTAATTAGTAATTAATAATTAGTTGATCAATAGTAAACCAATAACGAAACTACAATTAAATGAAATCATCTGAGCTTAGTAAAATTAAAAGAGCATAAAACGTCTTTTAAGTGGAATGTTGAAAATAGCACTGAAATTCCATTTATATATTAAGTTTTTTTTTTAAAGTTTTTTTTCTAATTAATGATGAACGAAAATTGAAAATGACATTAATATTTCATCTCAATATTATTTTCTTTGGCACAACTTATTACACTAATTATGGATGCTCTCAGAAAATGACATTAATATTTAATTTCAATGCGTTTTTCCTTTCATAGAAAGATATTTAATTTAATTATAGAATATAGATACAAAGCTGGTGAAATTAAAATTTCTCATCAACGTTTGTCGCAATATGTCAAGCGAAATATCTTCATTTCATGGTTGAAGAAATGTTATTGCTGTAAGTAAAAGTTCTTGTTGGAAAAGAGCAAAATTCATTTGCATAAGAATAATTTCCGATGCCAAATAAAAAGCATGCTGCGTAACAATAGCAAGTCTAATTTAGAATCGGGCGCATTAAAAGTTTCAAACTAGCAATACGTTTAAATAAAAAATCTATGGGATATTGATTAGAAATAGTGAATTATAATTAGAATTCTCATAGACTCATTTGGACTCCGATATCTAACATAAATTCCTTTTGATATAAAAAAAAGAAATTGCTTACATATTCAAAACATAAAAACCAACTTGATTTACTTTACTTATTATTAGCAAACCCTCCCAGTACGTCCCTGGAAAAGTAGGTCTATCCACGCGGATTATCTCTGTCTCTCTCTTTTTTATTAATTGATTAATTAATTTATTTTTTATTTGCATCAGCCCAACTTAGATGACAATTTTGAACCACAGAAAATCCGGAAAATATGAACAGAACCTACAAAAAATACTTTTTTGTAATTTCCTCCGGGCTACTGGGATGACACGTTTATGCTAAAATTAAAAAGGATAAGAAAACGATCTTTAAAAATAGCATTTTTTTTCTTTTTGAAATAGAAATTATTCATTTTTATTTTAATAAAATGTACCATTGAGAGCAAAAGGAATTATTATAACTATTGAATTTCCATCCGGACAATTTGGATGGCAATTTTAAACTGCAGATAAACGAATAAAAATGAAAATAAAATACAGAGAAAATATTTTTTGAAATATTAATTACTCACATAATTTTGTAAAGAAAAGTGCTGTTGACAGCAGCAAAAAGTATCTATATTTGTGTATTTTTTTCTTATTTTCATCCGGCCTACGAGAATAGCAATTTAAAAGTGCAGAAAAAAACAATAAATATGAAAATGACCTACAGTTTTATTTAAATTATTAAACATTCACATCTTTTTAAACAAATAATAGAGTTACAATAAGGAAGGTAACAACTTAAGGTATATACATTTGTTTCTTTATAACTCCAACAGGATAGACGAACTGCGATTTTAAAATGCAAAAAAGATGGAAAATGTGAAAACAAACTTTAGAAAATATTTTTTTTGGACAGTAAATATTCATTTTTCAAAACGAAAAGTACTATCAATACCTAAAAATTACCGCGAATGTGATTTTTTAGGGGAGGGGGGAGGGGGGAAGGGGCGTTCCATAGGATAAACGGTGATTGTGATTTGAAAATGCAGAAATCGGAGCGTTAGCTAACTGTAATTTATAACTAAACTGCTACTGTAAATTAAGAACTCTATATGTATGGAGTTATTATAGTTGAATCCTGCACCTTTATCTACACTTATGGGATTCAGTTAGTTATTAATATTACTGTGGGTTATGGTTTAGGACATGTGCGATTTTAATTGGTATTCCGATACACTAATTACACTTCCACACCTAACATCTATAGGTTTCATATGAGAAATGATTTTTATTTTTATGGCAGTATTACAAAGTTGGACTACATTTTTTTAACCCCCTTGCTTTATTGTTACTACTTTTTTGAAATAAAAATTATTCACGTTAATTAATGATAGATAAATTAAAAAAATTAATAAAGCTATTATTAGCATTTCAAAAAATTGGTGGCAATCAAGCAAGCTAAATAACAGTAGCCCAACTGGCAACATTGTTTCAGAGTGTCCTAACGTGATTGTAACTTTTCTTAATGTTTTAACTGTTCGAAATAAGTAGAAAATCTAAATTATGAAAGCGTTAAAAATAAGTAAGAAATAAGATTATATTTGTTATTTCTAATAACTTAATTTAAAATTCATAAAAATCTACAACTGTAGTATCATAGCAATTAAATCTACTTTTAATCGACAAATATATCTGATTCAAAGATTAAGAAAAGCAAGTTACATAATCAAAACTTTAATATAAACTGAACATTATTACTCGTTTACATTCTCCTCAGAAAGAGTATCTGACGTCATTGGTGCCCACGCGCGCAACATAAGATAAATATATAAAGGCAATAAATCACACTTAATGTTTTAAGAAATTATTACAACATCAATAAATATTACTTAATGATTTACAAAATGATTATAATAACAATAAATCTCACTTATTGAATTGAGAAATTATTTTACTTAATTTCTGATTAATTTATAATATCTAAATGATATTTCTACATAACAATATTAATGAAATAGTTATTCCATTAACCCTTTCACTGTACACTAAGGATCAGCGACAATTTTTATATTCAAATTTATTAAAAAAATTGTTTGTGGTAGAATTCTGTTGAAATAGTCCTAGTATAAATAAAGGGCAGAGATTTTTTTTAAAAATATGTATACAAATACACTGCTCAAAACAATTAAAAGATATTGCAGTTTTAGGTGGATTTTGTATCTGGTAAACTGTTTAGCTGATTGATACATGGTCGACAGACATAGTAGGTTATATGAGAATAAATTACACATGTTTGGCAGAAAAAAATGCATTTCATTGCGCATTTGTGTACTAAAGGAAAAAAACACAATTTGTGCATATGAGAAAAAAAGAATAAGAAAAGGTGTTTTCTTCAAAGAAAATCATTTTCAGTAGGGGGTATGGCTTCCACGGGCGGCCAGCAACGTTGAACACCTTTGAGGCATGGACTCAATGAGGCTATTAATGACGAGTTGGGGTATTCTGCCCCACTCTTCCAGAAGAGCTCTTTCCAGTTCTTGGAGAGTTTGTGGGGGTTGTTGGCGGCCAGAAACTCGTCTTCCTAGAGCGTCCCAAACGTGCTCGATTGGATTCATGTCTGGAGAACACGCTGGCCATTCCATTCGAACAATTCCTTCCTCGAAAAGGAAATCCTCCACCAGGTTTGCACGATGTGGCCTGCAGTTATCGTCCATTAAAATGAAGTTATCTCCGATTGCTGCAGCGTAAGGGACTACAATAGGTCTGAGGATCTCATCCCTATATCGGCGACCAGTCAGAGCTCCATCTCGAATGATGTAGAGGTCAGTGCGCCCGTCAATGGAGATGCCACCATACACCAACACTCCTCCACCGCCAAATCTGACACTTTCGTGCACGAACGCAGGATTATTCCTACTGCCACGGTCCCTCCAGATGAAAATACGCCTATTATCCGGATGCACAGAAAAACGGGACTCGTCAGAAAACAGAATATTGCTCCATTCATTTCTGCTCCAGTTGACATGCTCGGTTGCCCACTCCCTGCGGTCGCGACGATGCCTTGATGTTAATCTAACACATACCATCGGTCGGCGAGCATACAGACCTACAGCATGGAGCCGGTTTCGGACAGTCTGAGTTGAAATCGTGGTGCCTGTAGCCGAGCGAATGTGTTGTTGGAGAAGAGTAGCGTTCATGGGTCGGTGTCTCCGAGCTGTTAACGCTAAATACCGATCTTCATTGGGCGTTGGTGCCCATCTACGATCTTGCCCTGGTCTTCGGCCTGCACATCCACTCTCCAAAAAACGGTTCCAGATCCTGGAAATGACATTTTGTGACACTCCAATGGCTTGCGCTACTTCGGCTTGAGTTTGGCCCCCTTCTAACCTACCGCCAATTCTCAAAGCTTCTGAATCTGTCAAATGACTTCGCTGAGACATCGTACTCATCGAAACAAAGCAATCACTGAATGCCGATCATCCTTGTCTTCATTCTCTTTTATCCAGTTGAAAGTCAAATTTCATTCGCTGCCGCTGAAGCGACGTTTTTGACGTCGAACTCAAAACTTGCATACTCCACAGTTTGAAAACCAGAAAAATTTGCATTTGTGATTCTCTTCTTCTATTTTCGGCAAAAAAAATTTCGTTTATATCTTTATTTTATATAAAACTTCAAATATCCTTTAATTGTTTTGAGCAGTGTAGAATAAAAAACTACAATGAATATTCGCCGATAAAAGGGTTAATTTTCCAAAAGTAGCACTTTAGGCAATTTTATAGGACCCCTCTAGACAAAATTGCTCAAATAAGGTAATTACCGGAGAAGTAGACCAAAGTGCGAGATGGACCCGTCAAATATTTCGTTAATGCCGCGTCCTACTGATGACGCAACTATTTCATTCAGATACTTAAAGATATTCTGTATGGCGTGAAACATTTTGTTTCTCAAAAATCAAAATAGTTTTTTCAGTTTAAAATCGTTATTGCTTTTGGTAAGTCAAATATTTTTTTTCATATCATTATAATTATGTATTTAAAGTTTCTGCTTATGTGTTATTTGGTTTATGTTATCTATTTTAAATGATGTAATCTCCGGGAACATTTAGGCTTGTAAATAACCTAAAATGGCGATGTAATATCTACAATGTACAGTCGGGTTGGGTTATGCTTCTGACCTAGGCGACAGGGAGAGGTGGACCAGATTTTCTGACGATAGAGATGGAGCATATAATCTTGAGTTTCAAATTTAGATATTTAAAGAACTACATTTAAAATACTGAACGATTATATTTTCTGTTTTCAGAAAATGCCGACTACTTATATTTGAAGAGGTTCGTCTACACGCGTGGAATTGACTGAAAATAATTCGTAAAATGCTATTAAAGCGTTTGAAGAAAAGAATATGGGTATCAATCAAGCAGCAAAGACTTTTAGCATTCCTAAATCTGCTTTAAGGAGAAAAATGGAATACAAAAACAAAAATTTTCCTCAAAAATAAATTACAGAATCGCGGTAGAGAGAACCATGTAGTGACTCTGCAAGGTCTATGGCATACGAACTAGCAGAAAAACATAAGATGCCTTATACTTTTAATAAAGATTCCAAAAAGATTGGTTATAACTGGATTTAATCAGTCCTTGCTCGAAATCCAACACTCTCAATAAAGAAAGCAAAAGCCGTGTCAAACGCTCGAGCAAAGGGAAGGAACGGAAATTAATTAGAAATTAATTATATACAGAAATTGATTGTAAATAAGTTTATTTAATTTTAATGTAATGAAAGTAAACTTTTATACATTTAATATTATATGTGCAATTATTTCAATATTTTATTGTGGTCCATCTCTCCCGGAGTAGTTCGGGTCAGACGGACCATATAGCAAAAATTAAAAAAATATATAAAATAATTTCCTTTAAAGATATAAACTTCTGCATTAGGACATTTTTAAGAAACTTTTTACTCTGTACATATTTAATGTGAAACGTAAAATACACTGCTAAACAAAATTAGGGGAGCAAACAAAAAAGTGAAGTGAACAGTGCAAGACAGCCATGTATGGGCATAAAATGGATAGTACACATGTATCAGTGCGCAATACTGAACAAAAGATGCAAAAAAATTGTAAGGGAGCTTTTATTCTTTGAAAAGATGAAAAGAACATAAAAAGATGGTTTAGGGCAACAATTTGGTTTCATGTAAATGATTAAAAAAAAGTATTGTTAAAAATGATGCAAGATTTTTAATATAGCGTGTGATCTTCTCAAACGTCTAAGACTGCTGCACACCTGTTTTCCATGGATGCGATGAGGTTTTCGATAAGATTTTAGGGAATACTGTTCCACTGAACAAGAATTGCAATCTCCAAGTTCCGGACAGTAAAAGGAGGCATCGGTCTCGCGTTAATGCGTCGTGTGAGTATGTCCCAAACATGCTCGATCGGATTTAGGTCAGGAGAGCATGCTGGTCATTCCATACCCTGTATTGTTTTAGCTTCAAGCATGTTTTCCACATGAGGAACTGTATGAAGCCTAGCATTATCATGCATGGAAAAACAGAAATCACTAATTTCTGCAACATAAAATATGCCAGCGATGACAGCGATGACCACCTCGGGAACTCAGCTTTCGCTTTAGGTCTCAGTATCTCGTCTGTATAACTTCGGACCGTCAAAGTGTCATTCCGAATGATATGCAGGCCCGTATGTCGACCTATGCTGATTCCAGCCAATAGCATCAAACCACCTCGTCTGTAATGTGATCTTTCACGAACGAATATGGGATTATTTTGAGTGGCTCTTTTTCTCCATACCAAAACACATCAGATGTCACATCCAGACTGAATTGGGGTTCGTCTATAAACAGAATTTGACTCCAACAACGTGGACTCCAAACTCGATGTTCAGTTCCCCAGCATCTTTGGGCCGCACAGTGACTTGAGGTCAATGGAAAACAGACCATTGGCTTACGTGCATAGAGACCTCCCTGATGAAGACTATTTCGGACTGTTTGCATGGACACCCTTCGTCTTGCGGCCAAGAACAATTTTCTTTGCAGCTGAGTAGCATTACACGTTCCGTCTCAACGCGCTGTTAACAGGATATATCGGTCATCAGTTTCTGTGGTAGCACATGACTGACGTTGCCCTTATCGATGTCTACCATTCCATGTGTCTTGGAAACGATTCCACAGCGTCTCATTGACATTTCTTGCGACGCCAACAGCGTCCACTACACTTCGTTATGCTTCCACAAATTCAACTGTCCCGATAACACGCCAAGCCATGGATTGTGGTAAAACATGTTTTTGTTACATTTGCAAGCCACCTTTTCTCAAAACACAAACTGAGCAATTGAATTTTACAACTGAGGCAGTGAAACAGACGTTTCTGCAAAATTCGGATTTCTGCACTTATCTCCTTTTTCTAGTTTTTGACGTCATAAACTTTAATTTACATATGAAGTTTTTTTATCTGTTTTCTACAACACTTTAAATTATGGATGTTTTACATATTACGTTACTTATTGGTGTAAATATTTGCTTAATTTCGTTAAAACCATGTGCTCCCCTAATTATTTTGAGCAATGTATATGTAAATATATGGCTTGTAGAGTGCCAAGAAAAAACGTGGTACATCTCTTCGGAATTTACTAGATTTTTTGTCCTTTTCTTTGCAACAAAATAATTACAAAATAAAAAAACTGCATATCTGTTTATTTAAAAATGAATGATTTAAAATTCTGACTATTGACTTAATTAAATATTCTCAATTGTAAATGGGAATCAAATATCAAATTAGAAATGTAAGTATGTGAGATATTCAAATAAAAATAATCCACTGACTCTTAATACCCTTTAAGTTGAACTTAACTAGCAATTAATCAATGCGTGCAACGGTATTAGGTTAAAAACTTATATTTAGGGCAGTATTATTAGAAAATCGCATATATGAATTGGAGATAAGAGAAAGCTTCTTAAAAATGCTTTGTAAATTGCTTTTTTTTAATTATGTTCCTGCGATTTAAAACTACATTCGGTTCATAAAATCTTCTTTGTCAGCAAAATACTTTATTTACATGTATTTTTAAAGCACTACTTTACTCATTAATATTTCAAATTTTAATTGCTTCAGAAGCGTATAGCCAACAAAGTGTAAAAAGTGTTCAAGCCAGAACTCGAACCTGGGTCATAGGTATAGCGCACCGACGTTGTACCAACTGAACCATTTGGAACGATCTGGCACATCTCTGTTCTACAGAAAAATGTCCAAGAATTACTGTACTTTGTGACACATTTTGAAGTTTTAATCACGCCAGCCGGTCTGTTTTATACGTAACCGAAAACTGACTATTGATAAATGTTGACATATCTTTTTGTTACATAACGATGTATTGAATGAATCTTAATCTTTAATATAAACTGAGAAATTTAGGTTCAAAAATACTACAAACTTGCCCCATCGGGTGGGGTTACTTTGTGACATGTGTGTTTTTGCCTTGAAATGCAAGAAAAGGAATTCGTGAATTATTTCTTCTCTGAAAAGTATGTTGTAAACAATTTATATTTCGAAAATGATATTTAAATGTCGCTGATTTATATCACTAATCTGCTCCCGCTTCGTTGCAAAGAATTGAATAGCGTTTTGCAGTTTTCTTAAATGCATCACATCTTTAATCGTAATGACGCTTATAATAATTCATACACATATTATCTCTTAAAGTATAGCATATCCTCTTTAATTTGATACTTCGAATGTTACTATTAAAAAATAGCATGATGGATTTCTTTTTTTTTTAATATCTAAAAGTCATACAAATAAAATAACTTTAACTAAAAAGAACTTAACTTGAAAATTAACTAAAAGGAAGAAAAGTTTATAAGGCAAACGATGGAATTATAAAAAATGAGGAAACAAGAAGTACAATTCTGTTTTAAGTTTTAGGAAATAACAGTCAACAAAATATACGATATTAAAGAAAGTTGAATTATAGTTTTTCTTTCCAATCGAGCCAGTAATGGATAAAACTCCAAAATTGGTTTTATCAAAATCTCTAATCCCCTAACGCTCAGTGTGTTTTCCTAACATCCGTACCCTTGAAGAGGTATGAATGATTACGGAATAAATTCTTTATCTTCAGTCAATCAGGAAAAATTCTGAGAATTTGCCGCATCCAGTCTGAAACGTATTCAGAACTTTGCCTAGTGCAAAAAATAAAGGGAAAACTTTGAGACCTTTCTGGATGAATGTCTTCCTTGGATTCCTTCTGATGCCAAATGTCTCCATTTTGCTGTTGCTATATGCAGTAGCCACGTCATTTTCTCTAGACGTCGTAACTGCGTCGTTTCCTCTGGTTTTTTGGCCATAAGCACATAAGGTTTTTTGGCGTTTTTGCACTAATTCATCAGACCGGCGGGACATTTATCTTTTGCATCTTTAATGACAAGACTTTTTATTATTTCTTCCCTATTCTTTATCAACACTTCCAAGAAAACTTTTCCACGTGCTTTTCTTCGATCTTAAGTTTTCTTCGATCTTAAGTTTTTTTCGAGGACTGCTTTTGGAAGCCGTTCCAAAACTTTGTTTCTTTTAGTCTACATATTCTGATCGCCCGAAATCCCTACTTCAGATTGTTCTAGATATGAGCTCTTTTAAAAGACACGGAAATTCGTCCTTTGGTACCTTTTTGTGCATCTGCTACCAGGGGTATTTTTTTTTCTAACTTGACAACACTCAGTGGGATTTTAAAGAACGGAAAAAAGCCACATCAAGCGGCTGCAAGAGATTAATCGAATTTAGAGAATTGCGAGACGATCTTAATGTTACTTCTCTCAAATAGACGTAGAAAATCTAGACCTATATGAGAGCTTAACTTGACCTTGACCTCAATTATTGTCTTTGGATTATCTTGCATTCCCATAATATTTAACGTCTGCCTTAAAACTGAAAACAAAAAATATATCTTGAATTTTTAAACAGTGATCTTGTGGGACTAATTTACAAGAGATTCGATGTTTCACAAAGTAGTCCCATCGAGTGTTTTTATTTTGATTATGCTGCTATATCTCACAGAAACAGTGTTGCCAGATTGGTGGCTTTTTTAATTCAGATTATCTGACTGTCACCACTTTTTAAAAATAGTATAATTCTCTTTATTTTTCCGAATTTTTAGTTTATTTCTAAATAAGCCGAATATTTGTATTTCAAAAAAGGTGACAATCAACAATCTGGGGACAAAAAAGTCTCCAATCTGGCAACACTGCACAGAAATATCACTTTACATAGGTTATGTTACTCCACATTCTAACTGCCATAATAACAACAAAGAATATTTACCTGTGTTAGGTGATTCTCATACGCTTTTGGCTTCATCACACAAAGTTTCCGGTTTTCGAGACAACAATACTGGAGCAGGTTGTAACCTTACATCGGCCAGAGAGAACAAGCGAGGTGTTAGAGCTTCAAGCAATGGTCAGTAGGTGATGTGGCACACCGTACTAGAAGATGGCATTGCTATTTGCTTTCCTGTCCTAGCGAACGGAGCGGGAGATTCGGAATACGAAAACTAGACCAGATGTCGCAAAGCAACCTCATCTTACGGTGTATATAGATTAATTCAATTTCATCGATGCTGGATCCTCCTTTGTTTTTTTGTAATACTTAGAAAAATTTCTGTAGAATATAATACAATTCCTGGAAATTTTAATCGATGTTGGATTCTCTTTAGTTTCGTGTTTGCCCCAGAATCGGTGGCTCATGAGAAAAATTTCTATCTTGTGCTGCGGTTGTAGTCTTCCCAACATATCATTATGAGAAGTGTCAGGCTGAGTATCGTTCCCAGTGGTTCAGTTGGTAGAACGTCTGTGCTCTATGCTTGATGACACGGGTGCTAGTCCCGGCTTCGAATCTTTTTCACTCTGTTGGCTGTACGACTTTTAAGCAAATAAAATTTTATATATTATTGAATACAAGGTGTGAGAAATTTTCTACAGTAATATTTCCAAGAATTATATATGGATTTACTTTACTCATATTAACCAATTTTTGATGTGAAGAATATCATCATCAATTTTATGGACTGTTTGTGAATTTTAACGATGAAATTTGATTTTAAAAGGTATCGAAAATTGGTATGACAGAATTGTTTTCTTTATTGTAATTCAGTTCATTTTAAAGATGCAAATTTTTATAATGATATTGCTAGAATAATGAGAATTAGAAAAAAAGAATTCTAATTGGTTTATTTTATGTAGGAGGAATTTGAAAACCGCAATTTTTTTTTTTTTAAATAATAGTGTAAGGACTATTTGATTAACACAATCTTGTGTGCTGATTTGAAAGTCGTAGTCATTATTGTAATTGCATTGATATTATAATGGATAAATATCGAAATTCTTCGAAGAAATATATTCTGTTAAGCTGATAATCAATCAAAATTGTTAAAATAGTTAGATTATAATTAATTAGCGTTTAACATTTAGTGGATCAATAAAACGAATCTACAATTAAATGAAATTTTGTTTATTAAAATTAAAAGAGCAGAAAACTTCCTTTTAGCGGAATTTTTAAAACAGCATTGATATTTATTATTAAAAAAAAAAGAAGTTTTACTAATTAATGAGAAACGAATATTGAAAATGGCATTAATATTTCATTTCAATATTATATTCTTTCTGACTACTTATTGTAATTAATTAGGAAAGCACAAAGAAAATCACATTAATATTTAATTTCAATGTATCTTTCTTTTCATAGAAAAATATTGGATTTAATTATATAATCCAGGCTCAAAGCTTGAGAAATTAAAAATTCTCATCAACGTTTGTTGTAATATGCCAAGCGAAATATCTTTCATTTCGTGGCTGAAGAACTTTTATTGCTCTAACTAAAAGTTCGTGTGGGAAAAGAGCGAAATTCATTTGCATGAGAATGATTTCCGATGCCAAATAAAAGGCACGCTTAAAAAGTACTGATTTAAAATCGTACGCATTAAAAATTTCAAACTAGTAATAAGTTTAAATTAAAATTTTCTAAATTAGGAATCTTGCAGTCTTAATTGAAATTCTGATGAACGCTTTTGGTCTCCGATATCTGACATATATTCCTTTTCATGTAAAAAAAAAAAAAAAAAAAAAAAAAAAAAAAAAAAAACTGATCAGCTTAAAATTTTTTACTTATTACTAGCAAATTCTACCAGCGCTCCCTGACGCCAACAGAAAACTACGTTTGTGCGCTGTTTTTTTAGGTAGATTTCGTAAGAAATACTACCTATTGCAGTCGTTACCATGGTGCGACTTTTGAAAAATTCCTTCATAACTTTTCATTATATGACCCCAGGAACCTAAAACCACCCCCACCTAAAAAGTTTATATATATATATATATATATATATATGTATGTATGTATGTATGCATGTACTAAATTTTGTCCGCACGATAAAAGTCGCAATTATGCACGGATCGTCTTCAAACTCGCCAACAACTTTGAGATGGTTAATATCTCGGCGGGGATTGAAAATGGGCAAAATCGGTCCAAGGGAATGGAAATGGAAAGGGTTAAAAATTTTGAATACCGTCTTAAGATGAATCTGATAAAACCAACTCTTACACAACAATGACAGGAAAAAATAAATATTTTTCGTTAAAGCAGTTGCCAACAATTAAAAAAAAAACAACAAACCAATAAATTTCTCACCACAACAATTGCTTTTCAGTTGTAAAATTTTCACGTGAAAAAATAAATTAAAAAAATAGTTTGACGAATAGATCAGTTTCAACCACGTGATTTTTTTCAAACAAGTTGAATATTACGTCATAAGTTTTTAGAGCAAGATTTCAGCATGAAAACTCAAAATGAAATAAATAGTTTGACGAATTAAAATATATATATATATTGCGTCATATTGGAAATATAATGGACCTCAGCAGGTGAATATGTAATGTATTTAATAAGTTTGAAGAAACGCATGATATTAAAACATGATAAAAACACTATGGAAATACTGACATATTTTAACACTTTGAGGTTCTCTGAATTTGTTTTAGCCATTTTTAAACCTATTCCATATACATGCGAGTGTGTATTCGTGTATATTAGAATAGTATTAAAAAATGCTCTGACGAGCACCAAAAAAGGCTAATATGTTTAAGTGTGGAAAAGGGTTTGACAAGTGCTTCTAATAGAGCATGAAAAAGGACAAGGGGTCCCTTCTTGGCTGCAGCTCACTGTCAATGCCAACTTTGAAAAAATCATATTTGCGCTTTTTCCATATATTATAAATTCGCGGTACTTTAGTAAAACTTTCCGTCGCGCTTTACATGTTAACTGCACTGTTGTACTGCGCATGCGTCTGCAATGCAACTTTGTACAGTGCACTGTGTACCATTATTTCTCTATAAATTGTACTACACTGTACATTACTATTATGCTTTTGATTTTTGAGCCTCAGCGCACATTCACACTGTGCTTTTGTACTTCCGTATTAAAGGTGTATGCGTCTAATGTTCGTTTATAATTTACATGCATTGCTGTACTGCATAGTACATTGTACAGCCACAGCCACTTGCTTTTAATTTCAACAATCAATGAATTAATAAATATGATGTTATGCGTGCACATGTGGAATTGTTCCTGTGCAGAGTGCTGCAACAGTCTGCACTGCACTACAAATCAGTTTTCTGTACAGTTCTACATTGCAGGCGTGCTTGGTGGCCCTACATGAGTGTGATACGCTGTAGGAACTAAGGTTTTTGGTACTATGTCGCCTTACATTCATGTTTAATCAGGCTGCGTCTTTACTGGTTGTGTCTTTACACTACACATTTTTATCGTAAATGTGGCTGATTTTTTTTTATATGAAAAAAGCGCAAATATGATTTTTTCAAAGTTGGCATTGACAGTGAGCTGCAGCCAAGAAGGGACCCCTTGTCCTTTTTCATGCTCTATTAGAAGCATTTGTCAAACCCTTTTCCACACTTAAACATATTAGCCTTTTTTGGTGCTCGTCAGAGCATTTTTTAATACTAGTCACTTAAATTTTTTGATAATTATATATTGAATATAAATAAACTTGAGTTGCTGTAAATATTCCCAATACTTTTTTTCTTATTTCGCACAATAATGCACTATTTAACCAAATTATGCACATTGTTTTAAGAGGTTCCAGGTTTGTTTAATCAAATTCACGTTATTTTTATTCATAATTTAATTTACTTGGGCTCCCTTAAATATAACTAATATAATTCCTTAAACTGATGTTAGTTTTTGTTGCATTAAAATATCTTAGTTTGTTGATTCTCTCTAAACAAGTAAACCCTATTAGTTTACAATGGAAGTCTATAGGAATTTGGCGATATATCACCAAGTTGGTGACAAACTTAGCGGTATTTTGCGACAGAACAGGGTCCCGTATATGGTAACCCTTCTTATAGGTATGGTGATGAATTAAATGCTGTTCTATAACCAATGAGATGCGTTTCATTCGAGCGTTGCCATTAAACAATTAACAAATAATCGCGATTTCTTTGTCACATACGATAGCGTAACATATATTGTAGATTATCGTGGAAATCGAAGGTTTAGGCCACATCGTATTGTTTAGTTAGACCGGTTATACTAACATCGTTCTCATGTTTTGCTACAATTTCTTTTATTGAACAGTAATTCGCTTAAGCTTCTTACTACTGCTATCACTAAGCGCTTTTTCATTCTTAGAAGCCATAATGAGAGCTAAAATTAGCGCAAACCTGAGTAAAAGTAAAAGAAAAAGTTAATTTTTTTACAGTAATAAAGGTACACAAAGCACTCTGATATGCACACCTTACTCAAAACTTGACTAATAACAAGAGTTATGTGAAGGTTGCCAACTGAACTATTCGGCAGCCTTGGTCGGGAACCGAGATATTGCACGCCAGCCGAGTCAAATTTTGATCACCGAAGTTGGACATAAACCGAACTGGTTATAAACTGAAGCGGTCGTGAACCGAGGTTCCTCTTGTATTTTGACCTATAAGCTTGCAAATATGGCATTATTTATATATTCAATGGCGATTATCATTAGGCATCTTGGCGATTTTGGCGATGAAACTCATCGATTTCAAAGTAAAGTTCCGAAGTGTACTTGAACCGCCACAGATGTCATATACGCTTCACGTTGACGCGATTTTTTTCTGACGCCAATGTCATATACGCACCGGGGTACTTAACTGGCGCCAAAGTTTTCTTATTTTGCTTGATATGGTAACCCGAATGTTGTTGTTTATTTATTAATAAATTGTTTATTTACTTTTATTTTCTTTTTTTAAAATTATATAAATTGTTTTGTTCTATTGTTATTAATTAAACTTTTTAAATTTTATTGTTAATCCCTTTTTTAAAATATATATGAAACTGGTATTCGAAAACGAGGTTTTCGCCAAATTAGCGTCAGAAAAAATATCGCGCCAACGTGGTGCGTATATGACATCTGTACCATACTTGGTACAACTTGATTATCCTGTCGACAAAAAAATTATCGCCAAATTATAAGATTAAATGACAATAATGGATGGAAGTAAATGTTACATTCATTTGACATTTAACACGATACACATGTTTGTTACGTCATCAAGTGATTTTTAATTCAAGTTTTGTCAAAGGTGTCATATACGCCGCATATTGGCGCGATTTTTTTGACGCCAATGTCATATACGCACCGGGTACTTAACTGGCGTCAGAGTGTCGTTATTTTACTTGATATGGTAACCCGGATACAGATGATATATTAAGGAGGTTGGCACAGATGTCATATACGCCCCATATTGGCGCAATTTGTTTCTGACGCCAATGTCATATACGCAACAGTTACTTAACTGACGCCAAAGTATCGTTATTTTGCTTGATATGGTAACCCGGATATTGTTGTTTATGCTGTTGATGTTTTCGAAAATTGGCGTCAGAAGAAAATCGCGCCAATATTGAGCGTATATGACATCTGTGCCACGAGGTTTTCACCAAATTGGCGTCGGAAAAAATCTCGCCAATATTGAGCGTATATGACATCTGTGCCCAAGTTTTTATTAGTATTTTTATTAATGTTTTACTAATTTATTTATTCTTCTGTTATTTAAAATAAAAATTATGTCAGTTTGTATCATTTGGTGAATAGTTTGGCGAAATTGGTCGACGGGATAATCAAGTAGTACCATATATTTTTGCTGTACATTTTCGACAATATCTCAAGCAAAAGTACCTAAAGTTAAACGAAACCCTAATTATTTAAGGCACAGATGTCATATAAAACAACGGGTTTGGTGCGGGTTTTTTTTCTGACGCAAATTTGACGAAAACCTCGTTTTCGAATAGCAGTTACATATCTATTTTTAAATTACTTTCTATTATTTTAAAAAGGAAATAAAAATAAATAATGAAAAGTTTAATTATTAATAACTATAGAACAAAACAATTTATATAATTTAAAAAAAAATAATAAAAGTAAAAAAAAAAAAATTGATAAATAAACAACAATAGCTCAGTTACCGTATCAGACAAAATAACGCCATTATCGCGCCAGTTATGTACTCTGGTGCGTATATGACATCTCTTCCTTATTAAAAATAGATGGAATGGTATTTTTTAAGGTATGCTTAGTATGTGAAGTATTTATATTACTGCATAGCTGTCGCTTGTGTAAGTCAGGATGTTATGATGATAATTAAAATAAACCTTACATTTAGCTCCTGAACAGAAGCTTGGGATTTACCCTGTTTTTCTTTTTCCTATCAACTCGTTTGTGCTCCATTGTGTCTATTACTCCAGTTCAAAATATTAATCAAGAAAGTTTATATAGATATTTATGACGATTATGCATTATCTATGCTTAGGTTGACGTCGATTTCACAAATACAAAAATCTGTCAGTTGAATTTCAATTTTTATTGACTTATAAAAACAAAAGTACACGTGTTATCCTTTTTTTAAAATTATTGTACTGCTTTTTAGGGAGTGGCAACACGAAATAAATTATTGAATTAGAAAATTAGAAAATGAAAATGAGAGATTTCTATAATTTTATGGGGACATTATAAAAGACAATTTCGATTTTCTCATCGACCGTCAAACATACAAAGATGAAAAAAAAACCTATTCTAAGTTTTAACAAGAGGATCAAAATAAAACAAAAACGAAGTTAATCCACCCACTGGAACGTTAGCTGCACTTTGTTGAATTTTGTGTCTTCATTTTTTCGTTTAAGATTAAATAAAAAACTACTGAAAGCTACAGTAATTTTTTAAATGCTATCAGTTTATTTGTCTCGTCGAGTTCTATCTTTCAAAAGAAAAATCATTGTCGTATGTCAACTGGTTCGCCAGAAATTTAAGAAAGTCGTTTGCATTTTCTATTTCTTAATCATATTATAGCTTAACGCTGCCGCGTTTGCTATGATTTTCACAAAATGTTTAGCTCCCTAGAGCTCATTCTTAGTGAAGGAAATGGGTTTATTTACCAATCTTGATTTAAGTTTTGTTGGTGAATTTAGTACTTAACTTCGAAATCTACCTCCGCCTGTAGGCCCGAGCCGGCAGGGATTTTTTTTTTTTCTTGCAACCGAGCACCATAGATGACAATTTTAAACTGAAGAAAATCCTTGATAATATTAATACCCATATAGCATGCACATTAGCAGCAAGTTTGATTTTTTCTGATATTATCATGCTGTTGTATATTTGACTTGACAAATTCGCAGCAAATCTCCCGCAAGGTGTACCATCACCCACTTGCATGAGTAGTTTGTTGTGAAACTGATGCAAGGCTGACAAGCATCTTCTAATAATGCATACACATCAATAGACCTGAAAGGGTTAAGCTTAAAGTGTAACAGTTGTAAAAAAGGTAGTGTTGCATGACAAGATTATTACTTTGCAATAAGTCTGCAGTGTTTTTGACAAGACAAAGCTAATTTTTTTAATAACTTGCAAAGAATTTGTATTACTTTAGTCATGACAGAACTAAATTTTCTACTTGTTTATTGTTAATTTGAAATACATTTGTCACAGCAAGAATTTAACTTGCACAACAAGTTAGGTGCAAGTTCAAAGTGCGCTGACTTCGGACTTTTCGTTATCTTGCTGCAGTCTTGTTATGAACTTTCAGCCTTGTCAGACTGAACTTGCTGAAACTTTGCAGGTTTGCAAAGCAAGACTGCTGCATATTTTCTGGAAACTAAAATTGCTATGTGAGAAGGACCTTTAAAAAATATTTTTTGTAATTACCTTCGAACTACGGGCATGACAGTTTTAAGATGCAAATAAAAAGGAAAACAGGAAAACGATCTATCTATACAATGTATATATGGTTTTTGATGATGGTCGGTAATGTTTAATTAATAGTTATATATATATATATATATATTATAAGTAATTATTAATATTTTTTTAACAAAAAGTACCATTGAGAGGAACAGAAAACAACATTCTAGATGTGGATAATTATAATTATTATTATTTTCATTGTTATTGTGTTTCCATTCGGTTACGTGGATGGCAATTTTAATCAAACAGAAAACAGTCAAATATGATTTGTACTTTGAAATATTAAATAAGCATACGTTTTCAAATAAAAGCTACTGTTGACAGAAGAAAAGACGCATTTCGTTTCGAGAATGGTAATTTTAAACTGCAGGAAAAACGGTAAATATGAAAATGACCAAAAGAAATTTTTGAAATATTAAATATTCAGAAATTTTAAAGAAAAGTGCCGTTACAACAAGGAAGGTACAATTAAAACTAGTTTGTAATCTACGTAGTTAAGATTTACATCTTAGTAACTACAAATCACGGTTATTGTAGACAGCACACACGCAAAAAACATAAAACCACACATAGATAGATGGAGACATTTCAGAACAATAATTTCACATATTTAAACACCTAGGACAAATGCATTACATTTTTATCGGCCGTCGGTGAGACATTCCTACAACATTCGCAGTCATAACTGATTGCAAAAATGAATGTGTAAGCATAATAAAAATTGAATACTCGTTTTTACGTGTTTAATAAGTAAATATACGACTCTTTTTAATGAAAAAATATATCGCTCTCTCTTATGCAGATTTTTCTCAAATCCGGATTATTCTAGTCCACACTAGTATACTTATGGAAGAGTCAACTGTAATTCTGATTTGTCATCTGGTGAATAGCACACGTAATTCGTTGGTCAACGCACAATGTATCGTAAACAGTAAGAAATGTTCTACTTTCCGAATTTTCCACAAAAATAACCCAGTACAGTGTCTCCGTAAAGTCATGGTGCAATTTTGCCCGGTAACAAGCAATCAAAGACGAAACAAGTTGGAAATGTGAAATCTTCACCAAATAAAAGAAAAACCGTTCATGTTTCATACATGTTCAGTGCAGTTCGATGGGGCCGCATTTGTTTCCCTACACACATCTAAACGATATTCATGTTCTTCCTACACACGGTTAAGGACATTTGGTGTAACAGAGTCAATAACGTCTGTGATTCTCTGTTTCCAATGTAGGCCACATCGAATTCCACTGAACAAGTATGAAACTTGGAGAGTTTTTCTTTTATTTGGTGAAGATTTCACATTTCCATCATGTTTCGTTGATTTCCTGTGACCGGTCAAAAGAGCACCATGACTTTACGGAGACACTGTATTAGCATAATTATAGACTTTTTGATGTATGTATTCTCCTTTTACTCTAATTATTGGAAGGCTAAAGACAAATTTATATGCTGCTGCTTTTTTAGAACTAGCTGCCTTTCTGTAACTTTTTTTGCTAACTTTGTGCCATCGGTAGTGAAACAAAGCATGTGTCGTTAACCTAGAGATTATTTTTTCGCACAGCCAATTGTCATCAAACAACACGTCGTTAAATGAGACCAGGTACCAGTCTATTTCTATATATAATTGCAAATACGAAAGCAATACAAACAAATAAATGTGTAATACGATTCAATTTTGAAGTCACTATATGGACTCAAAGAAACGGAAATAAATATACATATTTTCTATGTGATTTTATAATCACACGTTTACGAAAAATTCCTGTTTAATTTTTAAATATATTAAATAGAAAACGTTTCATTCCATCGGAAAAATATAGGTATCTAAAATGTGTTACCATTCCTGTATTAAAATTTGTCTTTTCTAAAAAAATCAAATGTTGAATTTTCAATTCAAACCTAGAGATAATTCACTGAGATTTCTTTCTCAAAAGATCATCAATACAATGCGATTAAAGTAGAAATAACAATTCTACACACAGAAAACTTTTAAATGCAAACAATTGGAAAATAATTTTAATTTGTTCCTTATTTATCTGAGGAACAATGATAAAGTTATTCAAAATTGCCTCTCTTTTAAAAGATCAATGTTAGAAGTTTTCTCCGAATAGTCGTTCAGGTTATTTAAGTACTTACAAAATTTCATTGAAATTATCTTGCAGGTATTTCTCATTTTATTAATCACATTTCCGAAAGGAAGATTAACGTAAATTTTTTTATTCCAGTGTAACAAAGGAATATATTGAGAATTAATAAACTATTTTCTTAACTCGTTAAATCATTTGATTAATTTACCTCTCCCAGAAAGAATCTCGTTTCAGTATATTTCGTCGATTTATAAGTTGAATTAAAATAATGAATTGGTTAGATTTTTGAATATTTTTTACCAAATCAAGTTATTTTAGAATTTTTCAAGATTCTCTAAGACTAAGAATGTTAATGTATTTAGTAGATCACTTATATAAATCTCTTGGTATCTTTCTACACACAACAGCGTGAATGAAGCGTCAAATATACTGTTCCGTCTTCTTTAATACTCGATTATACTTAGTTGAAATGGAACAATGTCAAAATAATCTTAAAAAGATCATAAAGGGTTGAAATGCCGAAAAATGTATTTATTTTTATTACGATTTTTACAAGGTTTGAACTTTTAAGAATGAGTTAGTCCAATAAGAAAATTCCTAAAATTTCAGTCGTACATAAACATTTAGCCATGCAATACCTACGATATTTGAGAAGGCAAAATTTTAAAGTTAATTAACTCAAAACTGATAGAAGATATATTCATATAATCCCCTTATCAAGAGTTTTGGATACCCATTTTCTCCCTCTTTCTACTGCAGAAAAACATCATTAGAGTTCATAGCGAAAAAGAAACACTTAGTAGTCGACAGATGTAATATGCACAGAAACTGCATCTCTTCATCTTTCTTCGCCTTATGTGAGATATGTTTTAAACCAGACTCGCAAGCACTTATGTTCTATTCTGGTTCGCGTTATAAACTTATAAACATTATAATTGACTGTTACACTGAACACTATTTTATCAGACTTTACTTCCTTGTAACTTTCATAAATATCCAATTATGTATAATTGGTTGATTACCTCAAAGTGCCGAAAATACATCCATATGGTTATCAATTTTAATGATGTAACACGCGCGGAAAAACATATGTAATATTCACTTTTAAAACGTCCTCACACAAGTGAAGACGTACAAAATGTAATCTCTTTCTTAGTATCTCTAATTAAACTTCTCCTTTTTCCTTTCCTACAATATGAGTAGTTTCAATGAAGTACAGACACAATAAACCGTCTGTTACATGATTCCTATTTTAAGCCTGATGCACTGAGACCTGAAGGAGTAAAGATATACGAATATATGATGATACGGGATACTCCATAATTCTTAGACGCCCTGACTAACCGCGAGCTGAAAAACGGATATCTATACATAGAAGGTAAGGCCTTTAATTATTCTTTTATTGTTGTGATGAGGCATAGTGCAGTTTGCGTTTATAGTATATGAATTAGTGAGGAGCGTGTGGATTCACCCCAAAAACTGTTAGACTCACAAGTTTTTCTAACATATTTTGATTATGAGACTGATTTAATGTCTCATTTAGTAAATTAAACAAATATAGATATCCATTTAGGCAAATTAAGCCAGATAAATAAATCCGGTAGTCAGGTGAAGGAAAAAGTATCTAATTGACTTAAAGGAAAGAAAAATTATGGCTTACGCAAAAGATAGTGCAGCCATTGAAAAACTTAACGCCAATAACTATTCTTGTTGGCGGTTTAAATTAGAAATGCTTTTAATTAGAGAGGAGCTATTTGATGTCATTACCGATCAAGCTCCAGACCCTTTGACTGAAAATTGGAATAAGAAAGACAGGAAAGCACGGGCACTAATCAATCTCAGTATTGAAGATGGGCAGATAATTAACATCAAACATTTAAACACGGCTCGAGAGACTTGGGACACTTTGAAAAATATTCACGAACGGTCCAATCTCTCAAGCAAATTGCACCTCCTTCGAAAATTGTATAGCACAAAGCTAAACGAAGGAGGGAACTTAATCGCACACATCACGAAATTAATGGAACTTATCGACAAATTAGCTGCGATCGGAGAAAATGTTACCGACTCTCATATATCTGCACTCTTTTTGTGCTCATTGCCGCCGTCATATGACACATTGATTACGGCGTTAGAGTCGAGAAATGAAGATGAATTGACGCCCAGCTTTATTAAAAGCAAATTATTTGATGAGTATACTCGTAGAGTTGAAAATTCCGAAAACTCGGAACATAGTACTAAAGCATACAAGGCTCGAGAAAAATTAGTTAACACAGACCGCAAGAGAGGTAACAAATTTTGTTCCTATTGCAAAATGAAGAACCATTCGTACAACGATTGTTGGTTCCTGAAACGGAAAAATAATAATAATCCAGTACAAAATAATAAATTTTACAAAAATAAAAATCACACCACCTCTCTATGTTTTGAAGAAAATGCCCCGGCCAAAACCGCGAAACCGCAAGATACAAGACAGATAGGAAATGAAAATAAAAATGTTGCGTTGTTAATTGAACGACCCGCAAATAAACAAACTTTTATTATCGATAGCGGAAGCTCTAGCCATATTGCCAACTCCAAAGAAATGTTTTCAAATATGACTAGCGACACAGAAACTAACGTAACAGTCGCGAATGGCAATAAACTAATTTCATATGGCTCAGGGGAAATTGTAATTCACACAGGAAAAAACAACAGGCAGATTATACTTCGTGACGTACTGTTTGTGCCTGAAATCGAAACTAACCTGCTGTCAGTAAGCAGGGCAACGAAAAACGGATGTCAAGTTAAATTTGAAAAAGATACATGCGACATTATACATAACGATGAAGTAATTCTTCAAGGTAGATTAAAGAACAATTTATATGAAGTACAAGTAAACAATGATAATCAATTTGAAAGCAATCATGTAAACATTACGCATAAGTGTTCAAACACAAAATGTATTGAGTTGTGGCACAGGCGGTTAGGCCACAGAAGCTACGAAACAATTAAAACCATTGTACAAAAACAACTAGTGAACGGAATTACCATAAACAACTGCCGACACGACAAAGAATGTGAGGTATGCATAAAGTCCAAAACCAACGACGCCCCATTTCCCAAATCGGGTGCACATAGAGCCACGAAAAGGCTAGAATTAATCCACAGTGACGTATGTGGGCCGATAAATACACCCACCATAGGGGGAAAGCGGTACTTCATAACATTCATTGACGACTATTCCAAATTTTGTGTTATCTACTTAATGTCGAAAAAGAGCGAAGCATATGAAAAATTGAGGGAATACATCTCAACCGTCAAAAATAAGTTTGGAAAATTCCCAACCGCCATCAGATCCGACAATGGCGGGGAATATGTCAACGATGAATTAGAAAACTATCTTAAATGTAACGGAATCGAACACCAGCTCACCGTACCATACTGTCCAAGTCAAAATGGCATTGCTGAGAGGAAAAACAGGACACTGTTAGACATGACTAGAAGCATGTTAAGCGAAGCTAACCTCCCACATAAATTATGGGGAGAAGCAATCTGCACCGCAAATCATTTGCAGAATCGCTTGCCTTCCAAATCTATTAGCACTACGCCATATGAGCTTTGGCTAAACAGAAAACCAAATTTAAGATATCTTAAAGTATTCGGCTGTACTGCGTACGCATACATCCACAAATCAAAACGCGGCAAATTAGATGATAATGCAGAGAAAGGCATTTTCGTAGGTTACGACAACCGATCGAAAGCGTACAGAATATTTACTAGTGACGAAAGAGTCATTTTAGCTAGAACCGTAAAATTCGCGGAAAATAACAAGGGTAATATAAATGCTGATGAAAGTTCAAACACGAATGAGTTAATGTCAGAAACAAACAAACACACACGACAGACTGACACAAGCGTAATCGAATTTGATCTAACACAAAACCAAAATTCTTCAGATACACCATCCGCGTCTCAACATACACAACAATTGAGAAGATCTGAAAGGCATAATAGAGGCGTGCCACCGGACAGGTTTGCCTATGCAGTCCGGCATGATCCGGTATATGAACCGAAAGGTTGGCACGACATGCTAAACATTGAAAACCCACAAGAAAAAATGAATTGGATTGAAGCGACACGCGACGAAATAAACTCGCTTATGAAAAATGAAACATGGTCTTTGGTAAAACCACCACAGGGAGCCAAAGTAATTGGATCCAAATGGACCTACAAGGCTAAATATGATGAATCTGGGAAAGTAAAGCGTTACAAGGCGAGATTAGTAGCTCAGGGATTTAAACAAAAATACGGTGTCGACTTTGACGAGACTTACGCCCCAGTAGTATCCCACACCACCTTAAGATGTTTCCTCACTGCCGCAGCCTATCATAACATTAGTGTCAGGCACATCGACATAAAAACCGCGTTCCTGCACGGAGACCTAGAAGAAGAGGTATACATGTCACAACCGGAAGGGTATGTGAACACAAACGAACCCGATAAAGTCTGTAAACTCCGAAAGGCCATATACGGGCTTAAACAGGCAGCCCGGGCCTGGTACACAAAAATTACTGAATCTCTTAGAGAACTAAATTTTATGCAAAGCAAGGCAGACACCTGCCTATTTACACAAGGACAGGGGGAAAATATAGTCTACGTAGTTGTGTACGTAGATGACATTCTCATAGCGGGAAACAATGCGCAAATTGAAGAAGTAATAAATAAGTTAAAAACACAATATACACTTGAAGATTTGGGGGAAATTAATAATTATCTTGGGATAAAAATTAAGAAAACACATAACGGCTTTAACCTTAACCAAACAACAAAAATAATGGAAATCGTTAAAAGGTTTAACTTAGAGGAATCAAAACCTTACGGAACACCCATGGAAACGGGCTTCTTAAGATCAGAAAAGGATAAAGATCCAATGCCAAACAACATAAATTATTGTAAAGCGATAGGCGCGTTATTATACATTGCAACTATAACTAGGCCAGACATACTACTGGCTGTAAATGTTCTTAGCAGAAAGAACGAAAATCCGTCGGAAAAAGACTGGAAAGGTGTTAAACGACTGATCAGGTACCTCTACCACACAAAGGACCTAAATCTCATAATCAGCACTGAATGTACACCAATTTTGGAAGTGTACACCGATGCCGATTGGGCCGGTGATACGCAAACACGAAGATCAACATCAGGGAATTTATTCCTTCTTGGGAAAAATCCGATACAATGGATAACCAAACGCCAAACTTGCATTGCGCAATCGTCAGCAGAAGCTGAATACGTAGCCGCAGCAAACGCTGCACAAGAACTTGTGTGGATAATAAAACTTTTACAAGATTTGAATTTACCACAAAACCTACCCGTAATTGTATATGAAGATAACATATCCTGCATAAAAATGATAGAATCTGAAAAATACACCAACAAGACAAAACACATCGATCTAAAATATCACATGATTAAGTATATGAAAGAAAATGGTACCATAGAATTACGTTATTGTCCGAGCAAATCTATGCTGGCAGACATTTTGACGAAGCCAGAACCCAAGCCTGAATTTCAAGAGAACAGAGACAAATTAAAATTACAGATCAATCTTGATTAGGGGCTTAAGGGGGAACTTGATAGAAGATATATTCATATAATCCCCTTATCAAGAGTTTTGGATACCCATTTTCTCCCTCTTTCTACTGCAGAAAAACATCATTAGAGTTCATAGCGAAAAAGAAACACTTAGTAGTCGACAGATGTAATATGCACAGAAACTGCATCTCTTCATCTTTCTTCGCCTTATGTGAGATATGTTTTAAACCAGACTCGCAAGCACTTATGTTCTATTCTGGTTCGCGTTATAAACTTATAAACATTATAATTGACTGTTACACTGAACACTATTTTATCAGACTTTACTTCCTTGTAACTTTCATAAATATCCAATTATGTATAATTGGTTGATTACCTCAAAGTGCCGAAAATACATCCATATGGTTATCAATTTTAATGATGTAACACGCGCGGAAAAACATATGTAATATTCACTTTTAAAACGTCCTCACACAAGTGAAGACGTACAAAATGTAATCTCTTTCTTAGTATCTCTAATTAAACTTCTCCTTTTTCCTTTCCTACAATATGAGTAGTTTCAATGAAGTACAGACACAATAAACCGTCTGTTACATGATTCCTATTTTAAGCCTGATGCACTGAGACCTGAAGGAGTAAAGATATACGAATATATGATGATACGGGATACTCCATAATTCTTAGACGCCCTGACTAACCGCGAGCTGAAAAACGGATATCTATACATAGAAGGTAAGGCCTTTAATTATTCTTTTATTGTTGTGATGAGGCATAGTGCAGTTTGCGTTTATAGTATATGAATTAGTGAGGAGCGTGTGGATTCACCCCAAAAACTGTTAGACTCACAAGTTTTTCTAACATATTTTGATTATGAGACTGATTTAATGTCTCATTTAGTAAATTAAACAAATATAGATATCCATTTAGGCAAATTAAGCCAGATAAATAAATCCGGTAGTCAGGTGAAGGAAAAAGTATCTAATTGACTTAAAGGAAAGAAAAATTATGGCTTACGCAAAAGATAGTGCAGCCATTGAAAAACTTAACGCCAATAACTATTCTTGTTGGCGGTTTAAATTAGAAATGCTTTTAATTAGAGAGGAGCTATTTGATGTCATTACCGATCAAGCTCCAGACCCTTTGACTGAAAATTGGAATAAGAAAGACAGGAAAGCACGGGCACTAATCAATCTCAGTATTGAAGATGGGCAGATAATTAACATCAAACATTTAAACACGGCTCGAGAGACTTGGGACACTTTGAAAAATATTCACGAACGGTCCAATCTCTCAAGCAAATTGCACCTCCTTCGAAAATTGTATAGCACAAAGCTAAACGAAGGAGGGAACTTAATCGCACACATCACGAAATTAATGGAACTTATCGACAAATTAGCTGCGATCGGAGAAAATGTTACCGACTCTCATATATCTGCACTCTTTTTGTGCTCATTGCCGCCGTCATATGACACATTGATTACGGCGTTAGAGTCGAGAAATGAAGATGAATTGACGCCCAGCTTTATTAAAAGCAAATTATTTGATGAGTATACTCGTAGAGTTGAAAATTCCGAAAACTCGGAACATAGTACTAAAGCATACAAGGCTCGAGAAAAATTAGTTAACACAGACCGCAAGAGAGGTAACAAATTTTGTTCCTATTGCAAAATGAAGAACCATTCGTACAACGATTGTTGGTTCCTGAAACGGAAAAATAATAATAATCCAGTACAAAATAATAAATTTTACAAAAATAAAAATCACACCACCTCTCTATGTTTTGAAGAAAATGCCCCGGCCAAAACCGCGAAACCGCAAGATACAAGACAGATAGGAAATGAAAATAAAAATGTTGCGTTGTTAATTGAACGACCCGCAAATAAACAAACTTTTATTATCGATAGCGGAAGCTCTAGCCATATTGCCAACTCCAAAGAAATGTTTTCAAATATGACTAGCGACACAGAAACTAACGTAACAGTCGCGAATGGCAATAAACTAATTTCATATGGCTCAGGGGAAATTGTAATTCACACAGGAAAAAACAACAGGCAGATTATACTTCGTGACGTACTGTTTGTGCCTGAAATCGAAACTAACCTGCTGTCAGTAAGCAGGGCAACGAAAAACGGATGTCAAGTTAAATTTGAAAAAGATACATGCGACATTATACATAACGATGAAGTAATTCTTCAAGGTAGATTAAAGAACAATTTATATGAAGTACAAGTAAACAATGATAATCAATTTGAAAGCAATCATGTAAACATTACGCATAAGTGTTCAAACACAAAATGTATTGAGTTGTGGCACAGGCGGTTAGGCCACAGAAGCTACGAAACAATTAAAACCATTGTACAAAAACAACTAGTGAACGGAATTACCATAAACAACTGCCGACACGACAAAGAATGTGAGGTATGCATAAAGTCCAAAACCAACGACGCCCCATTTCCCAAATCGGGTGCACATAGAGCCACGAAAAGGCTAGAATTAATCCACAGTGACGTATGTGGGCCGATAAATACACCCACCATAGGGGGAAAGCGGTACTTCATAACATTCATTGACGACTATTCCAAATTTTGTGTTATCTACTTAATGTCGAAAAAGAGCGAAGCATATGAAAAATTGAGGGAATACATCTCAACCGTCAAAAATAAGTTTGGAAAATTCCCAACCGCCATCAGATCCGACAATGGCGGGGAATATGTCAACGATGAATTAGAAAACTATCTTAAATGTAACGGAATCGAACACCAGCTCACCGTACCATACTGTCCAAGTCAAAATGGCATTGCTGAGAGGAAAAACAGGACACTGTTAGACATGACTAGAAGCATGTTAAGCGAAGCTAACCTCCCACATAAATTATGGGGAGAAGCAATCTGCACCGCAAATCATTTGCAGAATCGCTTGCCTTCCAAATCTATTAGCACTACGCCATATGAGCTTTGGCTAAACAGAAAACCAAATTTAAGATATCTTAAAGTATTCGGCTGTACTGCGTACGCATACATCCACAAATCAAAACGCGGCAAATTAGATGATAAGGCAGAGAAAGGCATTTTCGTAGGTTACGACAACCGATCGAAAGCGTACAGAATATTTACTAGTGACGAAAGAGTCATTTTAGCTAGAACCGTAAAATTCGCGGAAAATAACAAGGGTAATATAAATGCTGATGAAAGTTCAAACACGAATGAGTTAATGTCAGAAACAAACAAACACACACGACAGACTGACACAAGCGTAATCGAATTTGATCTAACACAAAACCAAAATTCTTCAGATACACCATCCGCGTCTCAACATACACAACAATTGAGAAGATCTGAAAGGCATAATAGAGGCGTGCCACCGGACAGGTTTGCCTATGCAGTCCGGCATGATCCGGTATATGAACCGAAAGGTTGGCACGACATGCTAAACATTGAAAACCCACAAGAAAAAATGAATTGGATTGAAGCGACACGCGACGAAATAAACTCGCTTATGAAAAATGAAACATGGTCTTTGGTAAAACCACCACAGGGAGCCAAAGTAATTGGATCCAAATGGACCTACAAGGCTAAATATGATGAATCTGGGAAAGTAAAGCGTTACAAGGCGAGATTAGTAGCTCAGGGATTTAAACAAAAATACGGTGTCGACTTTGACGAGACTTACGCCCCAGTAGTATCCCACACCACCTTAAGATGTTTCCTCACTGCCGCAGCCTATCATAACATTAGTGTCAGGCACATCGACATAAAAACCGCGTTCCTGCACGGAGACCTAGAAGAAGAGGTATACATGTCACAACCGGAAGGGTATGTGAACACAAACGAACCCGATAAAGTCTGTAAACTCCGAAAGGCCATATACGGGCTTAAACAGGCAGCCCGGGCCTGGTACACAAAAATTACTGAATCTCTTAGAGAACTAAATTTTATGCAAAGCAAGGCAGACACCTGCCTATTTACACAAGGACAGGGGGAAAATATAGTCTACGTAGTTGTGTACGTAGATGACATTCTCATAGCGGGAAACAATGCGCAAATTGAAGAAGTAATAAATAAGTTAAAAACACAATATACACTTGAAGATTTGGGGGAAATTAATAATTATCTTGGGATAAAAATTAAGAAAACACATAACGGCTTTAACCTTAACCAAACAACAAAAATAATGGAAATCGTTAAAAGGTTTAACTTAGAGGAATCAAAACCTTACGGAACACCCATGGAAACGGGCTTCTTAAGATCAGAAAAGGATAAAGATCCAATGCCAAACAACATAAATTATTGTAAAGCGATAGGCGCGTTATTATACATTGCAACTATAACTAGGCCAGACATACTACTGGCTGTAAATGTTCTTAGCAGAAAGAACGAAAATCCGTCGGAAAAAGACTGGAAAGGTGTTAAACGACTGATCAGGTACCTCTACCACACAAAGGACCGAAATCTCATAATCAGCACTGAATGTACACCAATTTTGGAAGTGTACACCGATGCCGATTGGGCCGGTGATACGCAAACACGAAGATCAACATCAGGGAATTTATTCCTTCTTGGGAAAAATCCGATACAATGGATAACCAAACGCCAAACTTGCATTGCGCAATCGTCAGCAGAAGCTGAATACGTAGCCGCAGCAAACGCTGCACAAGAACTTGTGTGGATAATAAAACTTTTACAAGATTTGAATTTACCACAAAACCTACCCGTAATTGTATATGAAGATAACATATCCTGCATAAAAATGATAGAATCTGAAAAATACACCAACAAGACAAAACACATCGATCTAAAATATCACATGATTAAGTATATGAAAGAAAATGGTACCATAGAATTACGTTATTGTCCGAGCAAATCTATGCTGGCAGACATTTTGACGAAGCCAGAACCCAAGCCTGAATTTCAAGAGAACAGAGACAAATTAAAATTACAGATCAATCTTGATTAGGGGCTTAAGGGGGAACTTGATAGAAGATATATTCATATAATCCCCTTATCAAGAGTTTTGGATACCCATTTTCTCCCTCTTTCTACTGCAGAAAAACATCATTAGAGTTCATAGCGAAAAAGAAACACTTAGTAGTCGACAGATGTAATATGCACAGAAACTGCATCTCTTCATCTTTCTTCGCCTTATGTGAGATATGTTTTAAACCAGACTCGCAAGCACTTATGTTCTATTCTGGTTCGCGTTATAAACTTATAAACATTATAATTGACTGTTACACTGAACACTATTTTATCAGACTTTACTTCCTTGTAACTTTCATAAATATCCAATTATGTATAATTGGTTGATTACCTCAAAGTGCCGAAAATACATCCATATGGTTATCAATTTTAATGATGTAACACGCGCGGAAAAACATATGCAATATTCACTTTTAAAACGTCCTCACACAAGTGAAGACGTACAAAATGTAATCTCTTTCTTAGTATCTCTAATTAAACTTCTCCTTTTTCCTTTCCTACAATATGAGTAGTTTCAATGAAGTACAGACACAATAAACCGTCTGTTACATGATTCCTATTTTAAGCCTGATGCACTGAGACCTGAAGGAGTAAAGATATACGAATATATGATGATACGGGATACTCCATAATTCTTAGACGCCCTGACTAACCGCGAGCTGAAAAACGGATATCTATACATAGAAGGTAAGGCCTTTAATTATTCTTTTATTGTTGTGATGAGGCATAGTGCAGTTTGCGTTTATAGTATATGAATTAGTGAGGAGCGTGTGGATTCACCCCAAAAACTGTTAGACTCACAAGTTTTTCTAACAAAAACAACGTCCTTAACCGTTTTGCACCGAAAAGTTTTCAACAACTTAAAGGATTTGCATATTTCTTTTTTTAAATGAAGGAAATTAAATTGTTTACAAACTGTACCAGGAAAACAAACAAGCAAAACATTTTTTTTTCGAGTTATAATAAAAAGAATTGAGGAAACATTTTATGGATATTCAAGTTTTTATCATAAATTTTAAATATTTAATTTTTTTGTTTCAGGTGTAGTCGAGAAACAATGTACTCTGACTTCCAAAAGTTAAGGAGCAGTGATCGGATGCTTTCGATTGTACGCTATTTGTCGTTGTCGTATATTTGCCAAAATTCTTGAGGAATTATTCTTGAATTTCAAGTATGTAAAAAACATACTTGACTTCATATTTTTCAGTGAAGAGTTGGCCGTGGGAACATTTGGGCACCCAAGAATAAATTTAGCGATAAAATAATGTTTGCGATCACCCATGTAACAGAAAATGTTCAAAACAATCTGTCACTGTAGCAACTACCGTAGTACCGTCCTGTTTAACGGTCAGGTGCATTTGTGTAAGCATGGCTCACATATTTGTGAAGGTGTTACCATTTCTGTGAAAAATTCATTTTTTTTAATAGAATACCAGAGTTTTCACCAAAATTTAACACCACTTTCCAAAAATTTTAAAAAGAAGAGTAGAAACAGCATACTGTAATTAAAACATGAGTATATTGAATATTTTATAAAATATGGGCCTTTGCATGAAATAAGTTTTAACTTTGATCTGAATCCCAAATTTTTATTTCATAATTTGGTAGTCAGCTATTTTGGGCAACTTGTACAAAAAGGGTAGTCGAATTTCGCGGGAATTCAGATAGATAGGGACGATATAGTGAGTTGCTTTCTAAAAGTAACTTTATAATTATTGATTTTTCACAATTTGTCAACCAACTCACTGTATGTCTTTGAGTTTTCACAATATTTGACTGGACTTTTTATATGGGTATCCCTTGACTACCAAATTATGAAATAAAAATTTTAGAATCTTCTACTCGTGCGCAGTTAAAAATTATTTCATACAAATATCCATATCTTATGAAATATTTTTCTTTGTTTCTTTTTTTTCAAGTTCTCGCGAAGGTGTGTTAAATTTGGTTGAAAACTCTGTATTCTATAAACAACAAACGATTAAATTTTAAATAGAAAAGTTAACAACTTCATGAATATGCTTTCTATTCTTACACAAATGAACACGACCGTTGAACAGAACCCACATAGGTATTTGCTACAGCGCTAGACTATTTTGAGTATTTACTGTTATATGGGTGATCGCAAACATTATTTTGTTATTAAATGTATTATTACCCCCTAATTGCTCTCGCTACTAAATATTCACGGTAAATTTTGAATTCAAACGTGTTCTCTACATCCTCGAAGTTCAAGCACAATTCGTAAAGAAATTGGGTTGATGTTCGACAAACTGTGTACAATCAGAAACATCCAGTCACAGAATCTTCTTATCCTTTGTAGGTATGTGAAATACACAGTATAAGTAAAAAATGAAGACTCAAAAATTTAGAAACTTCACTTCATAATTGTAGCAAAATTAGTTTTGCAATAGTAATTTTGTCTTATAATATTTAAACTTTTGTTATTGGTCTTTTACAATTTAACAAATATTTTTTTCGTTTCTAAAAAAGGTAAATAAATAAAGATAAAATGAAGAAAATGTTTACATTTAATTACAGGCTTCCCAATCCGCGATCAAAAACTTCAGTCAATTTGCGTCACTTCAAACCATTCTGATCCACTTAAGGGCATCATTTTACAAAAAAAATCCATTTTCTGTTAAATATGCGTCAAGTTAATAACCGTCGATTTTATTCCTTTCGTTAAATGCGATTTTCTTCTATAACGTTATATCTTGTGCTTTTATTATCTCGTTTCTCGTTTGAGCATTCACTTTATTCCGAAATATTTCTTCAATGTTCAGGGAACTTGTTCTGCACAAAGTAACTAGTAATGACTTTTGCATTGGTTAAAATTTTCATAATGCCTAAATATTCCAAATAAACAGATGAAAACCATGCAACCTTTGATCACGCATTTAAAGAAAATAGAGACACTCATCAAGGCGGAAGTTTATTCTTTAAAAAAAGAAAATCTGGTAATAGTGTTAATTTCTAAAATCCCTTCATAAAATATTTTCATTAACCCCTTAATTCTCGCTCCCGTGATATTCACGGGCTGTGTCTTTTATTCAGATTGTTTGATTCCCACCAGTTTTATAAAATAGTGTAATTGACTTTATTATGGTATCATTTTACCTGTCATTAAATAAGGTGAATATTTCTTTTTCAAAAAAGTGGTGCCAATAAGCAATTTGAATTTTCAAACCGTAATTTGATGCGGCCCTTAAGGGTTTAATATCTAACACCATAGAATATCATTATACCCAATAAAGATAGGAGCCATTTACAAATTTACAAAATCTTGTGTAAGACAACAAACTTGATTTTAAATGTGCATGACGCGCTCACTGATCAATCCCTATTCACAACAATCGACAAGATTTAGTAATTTTTTTTAAACATTTCCAGACAGAATAAGGAATCATAGAACTAAAAACTGTCAGCTTCTCCGAAGTTCTGGATAGTTGTTTTCTATTATTGGCCTATCATCGCATCTCCTGTCGATTTGCACTATTAAATGCCGCAAATTTAAATTATTCCAATTTTAATTATTCAATGTATTTTTTTGTACAGCTAATGCAAGTTAAACTATCCAATTTAAAGATAAATAATAGCATATCCAATGTTATAAATCTTATTTTTCTTTAGCTTTCTTCACATGACAGTCTTTGGTTATTTTTCTGTTATTATTATGCTCACTGAAAAAAGAATTCTTGTAAGATAATTCATTTCTAAAATCATTACGAAAAACATTTTTTTAATATCTACGCCATAGAACAACAGTACATCATATAAAGTATGTACGGATACTGTATGCACTAAAATAATAGTTCAGTGGTTTGGGAATTTATTTTCACACTATTAAAAAAAAAAAAAATGTAAATTTACGGTACTCTACCGTGAATTGCTTCAGTAAATTTACGGAAAATGCCATTTTTTTCCCGATAAACTATCAAATGCCGTAAATTTCATGTTTTACGAGCAAAACCTTTTTATCTATTGGCATAGTCCGTTTATCTAGGAACAAAGTCCGTTTTTTATATGCCTTTACCCGGAATTTCTGCTGCAGTAAAATTACTGCAGCACCTTTTTTACAGTGCATTGAGAAATAACAAATTCATTAACATATGTTGTCTTTGTCCAGCATGGGAAAGAATTTTCATATTGTGGTAACGCTACTAAATCGCACACAAGTTAATATTCCAATTTTTTTTTGTCTCTTTCTAGAAGATAGCGGCACTAGACGAGAAGAAATTTTTCTTTGGTCTAAAAGAATTTTCAAAAAGGCTTTTTAAGCGGTTCATTTGTAAAAATTGCAGCATTTTAACATTTATGACCTAAACAAATAATTTTTTGCTTCATTCTTTAAATGCCCATTTAATGTATTATTTGTTAATAAATAAATATATCAAAGAAAAAACAAAACGCCGAAGCACATGACGAATAGTTGTATTGTAACATCTAGATTTGTTTTAAGCATATTTTGCTGCTTATAAATAATATCCATATATTTTCACAAAATATATTCCGTTTATAAAATCTTTACACATGCATGAATGTATACAACATTACTAATTAAACACAACGCAAACCAAATGCATGTTTTTTACGATTTTTTCCCATTAAAGTATCTTAATAAGATTTGTCGTTAACCGATAAGAAGATCCAGTAAATTAGATTTCACATGTAGACGGTCCATGTAAAAATGAGAATTTCATTAGCTTTAATTAAGCATAATTCATTTTTATGCGAGAATTAAACGTTGATATTATAGTAAGAGATAAACTAATTAGAAGAATATTTTCAAAAGTCTTTGCAGAAATAGAAATACAAAATAATAATAATAATAATAATAATGGTAAATTTATCTAGAATACTTCTTTTAATGCCCTTGCCTGTTTTATCTCATGTCAAGGGAAACCTTTGATCAAGAAAAGAATTATATTTAAAACATAAAAAAATGTCAGTTATCATAAAAGTATCTTTAAAGAAAAAGATTTACCATTTATCCTGGCTCGCTGCTTTTTTAGTTATCAAGTTCTCAAACAGCTACAAAATCAAAATGTAAAATAACAAAAAGAAAAGTTTGTATGTCAGTCTATCCGGTGTTTTGTCATATTCTGTGAATGGAAGGTCAATCGCTAAGACATTTGACAGTAAAATACTCGAAGGAGGAGAAGGGGAGAATACCTTGAAGACATTTAGCTTTTCTGTTCTTTTTCTATTGTAAAATCGATGTACATTTTTCCTATTTAAACTATGGCAGAATTTCAGTATTTATGAGATACTCTGTCTTACACTACAGGGATAAACTATGTGAATTTTGGAAGACGGTATAATTGATAAATACTGGTAATTTGTTGGGTTTTTTTTTTTTTTTTTCGTTTTTATAATCGAAATGGCAGTTTTAGCTTCAGTTTAAGCTTAGGTTTTGTACTTAAAAAGTAAAAACGGAACCATTATGAGATCACTCGTGTATCTGTCCGTCCGTCTATCACAGCCGTTTTCTTGGAAATTATGGAACGTGGAAAGTTCAAAATTTTCAGAAGTAATAAAGCTATTGACCCACATATTTATAGATTATTAACCCTTCACAAATATATTTAGGCAAAATGTAGGCGGCTAATTAATTTACTTGAAAATAAAAATCTTTTTTGTATCTAGTGTAGGGTATCGTGTTAAAGCTCTGGTAATAACCGAATTAAAAAATACATTTGTTTGAATTTCAGTTATTATATTTGCAAAGATATAGTTGAAAATGTCATTGAAAAGTATGCTGCGCTAAGTTACACAAAACTGTTTATGAAGGTGTAATTTTATTAGGATGGAAACTAGAAATTTATTTTAAATTCTAAAGCAAAAAAGTCAGAAAATAAAATAAGAAATTCATTTCTAATATTTAAATGAAATTATACAATGCAACATGAATGTTCTATTGGGACGATAAAAATGAGAAATTCGATTTGAAAATAATCCAAAAATCAATGTTTTAAGATAAATTATAAACTGTTCTCTTGTTATTATTTAGAATCTTAACAAAAGTCTGTACTTAATTAGGTCTTTAAGAAGCACTTGAAAGGTGATAATCTTTAAGAATCTTTCGAACTGGTTACAGTTATGGAGAAAATTTCTTTCTCAAAAAATATAGAAATATATTTTATATATACACAGCTAACATCTAACTCACTAACGATCGAATACTTTTATGTACCATTTGTATATCATAAAATAAACCTGTGTCGCAGATATCTAAATAACTAGGTTTGGTAGAGCCGTATGTTTCTGCTACTTTGATATTAGTTTCTAAGCAAACTGCTATAAATCGTAATGGAAACATTGGTACATTATTTTGGAACCGCAGGTGAAAATAATATGTAGCTATTTTAATTCAAGCAAATATAAATAAATAAATCGTTTTTTGTTTAAATTATTTAACATTCTTGCATTTAATTGACATTTATCATCCATGATAGGTTTCATCTGGTACATATAAAATCATAAAATGCAACCATTAATCTTGTTAAAGAAAACAATGAATCATCAATATATTTTTAATCCAACTTATGACTTTAAAATCGAACAAATATTTTTGTTTTGAAAATATGCATTAAAAAATACAACATTGTCCTTTTCATTTGTTAATTTCTTCCCAGAAAAATTGTTTACTCTTTCGAAAATATTAAATTAAGAAATATAGTTCTTTCGAAGGATATTCCAGGGAAATAAAAAATACTTTAATTGGGTTAATAGTTCTTTGGGACAAAATAATTTCGCTCTATATATCATAATAGTTGAAAGCAGTTATGATACCTAATGAACCGAAATCAAAGAAAAAACTGAAAACGAGAGGTTTATACAGATACTAAAGAGGTTCAAACTCGGTTTTGAATGAAATGTCATCATAATATGTCCCAAAATACCTAGACTTTATGTTTCATGCGGTTATAGAAACAATGTAAAGTTAATAAGCATCATTTAAATTAGTTCAAATTATACTCACAAGTAAACGGGTCTTTGAAATGGGAGCTATTATAAAACAGAAAATGAATTATTATAGCTTTCAATATATTTTTATAATTACATATCTCGTTTTATTTTTTAAATTAGTTTTTAAAAAAAGTACAAAGACGAAAAAGAAATTTGAGAACGCTCAATATAGGGGAGACCGAGGCTAGTAGGCGCAGTTTATACTTATAGATTTTTATTATTTTTTTTTTTAAGTTTTTTTATGCAACTTTAACTGTACTCTTAAAGAACAGGAATTGGGCTATAAATACCCGGAGTTTTGAGTTTGTAGCTTTTGTAGTTTATAGTTAACGGAAGCCTAAAGTAAAAGGAAAAATGTGCGGCAACCTACCCCGTCACGGGGCAAGTTGTCTATAACTATGGGGTAAGTTGGTACGCACTTTATACAAATTTAAATGAAATTCAAATAAGACACGCAGTTAAGAGAAATCAATTTGGTTAATACCAGTAAGTTTAAACCAGTAAGTTTAAACAAAGGCGTTATCGCCGTACAATGTAAATTCTAAAATATACAGACATAAAAATAATGAATAAAACATTAACATTGAGTAACTTCTATCCTACTCGATATCATCATCAGAGTTACAGTTGTCACAAATAAAAAATCGAGTGTCTCCGTTTGGGAAGCCTCGTGTGCCCAAAATCTTGCATTGTATCCACTTTTCTTGGTGTTTGCTGTTTTTCAAGCTACCAGCACACACCAGACATCGAGCCAACTTTCCCCGTGTTCAATGCGCCTACTAGCCCCATAATGAATTTCTTCACAAAAGGGACACGTAATCATCTAAGCATATATAATCCAAGTAAAACACATATGTGATAGGTACAGTTAATCATACACTAAGAAAAACTGCACAAGTTAAATCGAAATTATTAAGATAAGTATTAGAAATTAGAAAAAGAATGGAGCAACAAAAAATTACTTATGAGTGCAAAAAAACAGAAAAATCGTAATAAATGTCCATTGCGCGTAGGTAACTCTGCAAAACTACAGTGACGATTGTAAAAAGCAAGAAGAAAGGTACTCTGTGACTGGTTGAGCAATCTATCCACAAACAGGCAATTTATGAGGACTGCGCCTACTTACCCCTGTAGCCAACTAGCCCCGGTCTCCCCTATATATAATTTAATTTACTTATAACGTAGTTATATATTAATGTTTAAATATTTAAATTTTTCTTTCCTTTCCCAAATGTAATATTTATCTTTTACAGAAAAAGCCGTTTCAAATCTAAGTTATTTCTCCTTTCTTTCAATAAATTTATCGCGCTGACTAATTTATCTGTCATATTAAACCACAGGAATAAATCAATAAAATATAAGAAATAAGATAAAGTCGTTATGCATTTAAAAATCATTTTCAGATATGATGCCTTTCCTTTGTTTATTCGCAGAGCTTCTGTCCAGAATTTAAGTAGATGATTGATTTCTGTTTTTTATGGTTTTAAGCAATATGCTATTTCTAACACTTAAATTACTTTCATAAGTGCAATTACAGATCCATTTTCGTGGATAAAAAAACAAGTCTTCATTATTTGCGTCTGCTCGGAGACAGCAATGATAGGGTTTATAATTATTAAAATACAGATTAAGTTGGCGAGATTGCGCCCCCCACTTAGACGTATGTATGCTTAAATTTTCTCATTGAGTTTTCCCATAACGAATTTTATTGCTTTGTTTTATTTGGCATTTTTATGGACTCGCCATGGCGATGATATTAGTTTTCTCTTATAAGTTTTCTTCTGTTTTGTTGTCATTTTGGTTGGAGACTTTGTGTTGTACACATCTGCTTTAAAATGTGTTAAATTACGGGGCCATCCCCCCCCCCCTAATGATGGAGCAATCCTCACCACTGTATGTCATAAGACTTTCAACATAATTAAAATGTATGCAAAGAATTTGAATCCAATGATTTATCATTTGACTAATAAGTATCAGTTCAGTTTTTATTACAGGATTACGGATTTCTTCGGTATTGTGGAGCAACTTACGTATTTAGCAATGTACTTCACGGAAACTTTAAATCACGTTGCCATATGTCCTCTTTCTGATAAAATGAATACAAACTTACTAGTGCACCAATAATACAAATAACTGTCACCGTATTACTGTTTGGGTTTTTTTTTATTATTATTCAATATGAAATACTCGATTACTATCCTCAAAATACTTACGTTTTGCTGTCTCTGTACCTGTAAGATCGCATGCAGTCTCCATATTTATACACTTTATAAAACGATATTTCGAGGAAAAGTTGTAATTAACTGGAAATGTATGTTTTTTTTTTTTACTTTTAATCATAAAAAATTAAAAAATATATATATACAAAATTTGCTTGTTCAAAGATGCCTTTTCAGTCAGAAAAGTCACTATAACATATAGATACAACGATAGTAATTGAGTGTTAAGTTGTTAGAAATATTTACTCTCAAAAAATTTCATAAAAAACAAAAAACGTTGTGGAAGCCCTTGCGATTGGAAAATAAATTTCTGTTATTTGGAGAAATTTCTCTGTGTCTCTATACCCCATTTGAAGAAATTGCTCTATATCTGAAATCTCACATCTTTTGACTAGAAAAATTAACAAAATTTTGAGCTTCAGTTAGCAAATTTTAAATGTTGTCAGGGACAAAAGACATATGTAAAATATCCGTTTCAAAAACGAAAAACTAATAGGCAGCACAACTGCTGGAACATATCTGTGATTTGACAAAAAATCAGCTTTAGTATGGAAGATTTCAGATAATCTTTAAGTTAGATTTGTGAATATTTTGGGAGAAAGTGCAAATCAAAGCAGAAAATTTTGTTTTTTAATGAAATAAAATCAACGGAACAATCCCCCCCCCCCTTTTAACTCAAAGATATTTTTAAGGGTGCAATCTAAAAATAGAAAATAATAATACTTTGTGAGATAGTGTAGTGTAAAACACGTATACTAGTGGAACAAAGCCTAGTGGATGTGGTCAAATGACCGTGTAGTATAATAAGAGAGTTTAGTTTCCAACCTAGAAGTAAAATTTAGCGTTGATAGAATGTTTAACATTATGCGAAAAGAGATTGTTTGTGTTCTTAAATACAGAAATTCTTGAAGTGGCCCCTGGTGGTATAAAAATGACATATTATTGCCAATGTATGTATTGATTTTGCAGAAAAAAACTGTCAGCTAGAACGCCAATAAAAAAGTGTTTATTGTACGGAACTAATCTATATTTACAATAAACGTTTTGTTATTTTAAAAGATTTTACCGAAATGTTTATCATAAATAGAGATTATTTCCGTGAAAAAAGCTATTTTGTGGTAGTATTTGCTAGTGAAAATTAAACTAATTAGTTTATCTGTAACTTCGGAGTGTCATGTTCACCTTGAGATTATATAAAAACCTTTAAACATACAAAATCAAAATTATGATTTTTAATAACCAAAAAGGTGCTAAAATACATATAGATAATGATTTTAAATCATAAAAAGCATATTTACTTCAAAAATTAAAAGATTTGTTTCAAACTGTAGTTGTAAAAATGAATGCAAAATACCAGCTTCGAGCAATTCTGAGAGACATGTGTGTGGTAATTTTCCCACATTTCACTTTAATAATCTTCTTTTGGTCGCTTAAGCCATTTTAATTCATTTAATCCCCCCCCCTTTTTTTCCCTGTACACCTTATTATTTTCTTTCTCTGCTAGCTCATTTAGCATGATTTTTAATTATTTATTTATATGTTTACATTTTTATTAAGCCCGATGGCTTTAAACAATATTTCAATTCGTCCATTTCAATTTTGTCTTTACGTGACGTCACCGGACTTTGGTAACAAACCATGAAACAAAAATTTAAAAAGTCTTTGTCAGTTTAGTTTAAAATTTTATCATTTTTCCCGTTGGCATCCATTATCCTTTGTTGGCAGCCCTATATTTTTTGTTTAATGTTTGCAGCCTTTTACACTCTCAGGTGTTAGTTCGATTACATCCGCATTCTGTTTGACGAACTTTCAGTAGCGTGGAAACCCATTTCTCTCATCAATTGACAGGGTTCTTTTTTTCTTCAAATCAAAATCTCTCTGTCAAAAGTCGTTGGCTGGTTTGGAGTGTAATGGATATATACGTCGGTAGTTCTTTAAGGTGTCGTTGGATTAAGATTAGTAATATATATGCATCTTTATGTGTGGTAGTACAGAGTGTTATCTAATATCCCATATAATAGGGGTAGGGGATGGTGCGTAATGGCATGTGCTATGCACAATTAACGGCGGATTCAAAATATTTACAAGGTTAAGTTTCGTGTTCATATCACAGCGGGGCTCGTAATAAAATAATGATCATAATAGTCTCCTGTTGTAAAAAAAAAAAAAAAATATGCTAAAGTCGCAGAGAGGTTGATAAGCCTTTTCTACAGTGTGTAAGGAGTGGAAATAAGAATTTGATATTTCTTTATATATTTTTTTCCTTGTATTATTATCAGTTTTAGTAAAAGAAAAAGTTATTGTTATGTTATAAGAACAGTAACAATATTTTATATTATGAGAAAAATAGCATCTTGCTATGATTAATTTAATACTTGTTGTTCCAAAAGATCACTATTCGTATAGTTGTAAAAGATGTTTGATATGTTATGTTTCAAAATTTACTATTTGCATCTTGAAACAATAAAAAAAATCTGTTTGTGTTTAGTGCATGAATAAACAGTTTGATGAATATTTTCTGTCCTTTTTTATTTTATCGAAGTGATGTGTAGTTTATTTATATACACTAATCATAATCTTTTACATTTTGAAAGTATTATAAAAAAAATGAGATACACCAAAGTTATATGTACGTGAGCATAAATTTCTCTAGGGAATAAAAAATATTGTATTCATTGCTCACAGTTTAAATAAAGATAGGTATGAATTGAAGGTCTGGTTTATCATTTAGAATTATGTAGGATTTGTATTTCTGAATGCATTTGTACTAAAATTCTAGAAGAGCTGATGAAATTATTTTCAACAAAATATGTCAGATAATAGAATTACTTGTACTTATTTTTATTTTACTACCATGTGTGTGTGGGATATAACGATGAATCGCGATGTAAACTTTGAGGCGTTTCTGTGTCAATTTTCTCAATCTCCTGTTTTAGTGTACTGATGGGAGTATGTTTGTTTATTGAAGGATATTATCGAGTATCAAGATGCCTCCGAAAGGCATCCCTAACACGTTTAATGAAATTTAGTGTTCGAAAACGTGACGACAACAAGTAAAAATTAAATTTAAAAAATTAAAAAACCCGACTGCGAACTAATTAATTATGTCTCATCAATGTGAAACTATTTTTTATATTACTTACCTATTTATTTATTTACTTGTATTGATGACTTTTAATTTGTGTTTAATTGTTAGTTCCTATCTATAAACACAGTTTTGATGAGACCTATAGATGTCTATCATACTTAGAGTTGCAGTAAAGCTAGAGATCCTACCTAAACAACTTCCAGGCTGTGTAATATTTAAACGGAGATTCTGAATGTAAAATAGTCAATGAAACATCGTCTTCATTTTAAAATAACTATCCAATGATATGCCACTCAATATGGTGCATACAAGAAATTTTCATCTCTACCACCATTTTGTATTTTACGGCCGACATTTTGAATTTATAAAGGCAAGACCTAGCCTATAACCATTGGACTATTAAGACGAATCCATAGAGACCTCATTCCTTAAAAGCCATCTAGCTGTTGGGATGTTTCGAGGGTATAAAGAAATCCACATACCCAAATGCGGGTGAAACACATAACCCTTCTTGGCGGTCGCACAGTGGGGCAAAATCCCAAAAAGCTGGTCAAAAGTCGAAAAATGAAGTTACTATTTAGGAAATTTTGACTATGCAGACGGCTAGAATTATGTTTGGAGGGTCAGAATCTATATTTATAAAAAGGTTTTCGTTTTGTGTTGGCAATCTGTATCATTTCAAAAGCGACGCTTGGAGGATTATCATCTGGGGCGAACAAAAAGAGCAAAAGAATGGTTCTTCTAAACACGTGCTATATTTTTCCATATCATCCAATTTTAATGCTTTAAAATGGATTCACACGATGATAGTGTGCACTTTTTTTACTCATGTTACAAAAATTATGTTAAGTACATAAAATTTAATAATTTCATGATTATTTTTGATAAAAAAATTTAATTTTTTTTTTTTTTTTTTTTTGCTTTCAAACATCAAAAAGTTTATAAGTTCCACGGTGTTCCGCAACGATATATAATGGAAACTATAGCCTGAACTATTATCTAATGAATCATGAAAAAACCAGCTGCCATAAACTGCCATTATGTATTTCGTGCAGGTTTTTTCAACCACAAGTAAAAATATCACTTTTTTAGTCGCTTCAAAAGCTATGACATTTATTATTTTTCACAGTAATTTAGCTGGCAAACATTTTTGAAATTTTTAGATTATTCAGTTTTGTGATAGATTATTATGTATTATATTACAAATAAGTGTTATAATCATAAGCATAAAGAAATTTGATAAGCAAGATTAGTAACAAAAAACAGAAAAGAATTCTCTATCATCGATACAATAGAAATACATTTTCTTATCTTTATAGACAATAATTTTGTGTATTCTATCATAATTAGAAGAATTATCTTGTCAATTGCAATCTTTGCTAGATCATACTGGTGAACGTATTTTATTAATGCAAACGGAAATTATTAAGAATCTGACTTCCGAGAACATTAGTAATCAAAATTTGATTTTCAAGTGGGGATGTGATAGTTATAGTACATCTGGTCAAAGTACTTTTAAATAAAAATTTAGCGTTGAGGATGGTAGAAATTAGGTTTAAATAGCTTTTTCACTTCTCTAGTGCCACTAGAACTTAGGTGTTGCAAAAACTTCAGAAATCGTTATCTGGAAAAATTCCAGATCTGAATCTCCTCGATTTTTTAGGCCCATCAGAATCCATTTTTTGCACGAAAATACGGAAGCTACTGTCAATGAAATGGATTATATTACAGATCAGGAGAGTAAACTTATTCCTTTTAAAACAATCATTGATAGAAAATAAGTAGGCGTTAATTACAAACTAGCTTTAACGATGATTGATTGTAAAATTGTTAATGTCATTACTAGTAATTTGTCAACTCAACGTTGGTACCAATATCAGGCAACTAATACCTATATCAGTCAATTTTTTTTCAAACTAAAAGTGACTGAAAATCATTTACAATTCGGGATGTCCACGTCACATGCCTGTATAAGATCTTTTGAGTGTACCTTGCATTTGGCATACAAACGGTATATAAAGGAATGGCAAGTGTGCACTCCTGACGAGAAGAAAAAAATTAAATTTGCAAAACAAAAGTTACAAAAAAGATTTCGTTTACAATTAGGACTTTTGGCCGATAAATCAAAGCCCGAATTTGGAAGCACAAATGCTTACAATACAGCTCGTCGATTCTTTGAAAACGCAACTATTTCTGCTTTCATACGGTGCGTAGACGAAGATTTGATCAAACGATTCCACGTCATATTACAAGTAATTTCTTAACATTCATTTGATCAATGTCTTGGATTATTGCTCACAAACAGCTTGTAAATTCGTCGAATTGTATTCCTAGTTCTATATGCCAACTTCAGTGCACAAACTACGTATTCATGGCACTGAAATAATAGCTTCCTCATTAATGCCTGTTGGGCAAATCTCGGAAGACGCTCAAGAATCGTGCAACAAATTGATCAAAAGTTATCGAGACGATTTCTTCCTGAAATGCAGTAGGACGTAAACAATAGAAGATTTTTTTGCGACTTTTAATGTTATTAGATCCCTTCATTTCAAGCTTACGTAAATTACCATTGATACCTTGTATGAACGTTACAAGGCTTACGTAAATTACCATGATACCATAATATCCTTGCCCCTAGAGGCACAGAAACTTCTGCAAAAAATTTCGACACCTCCCCTTCTGAAGAGTCTACTTAGTATACTACAGATTATTCAGAAGATGAATTTTAGAATATCCTTTCGTTTTATTTTAATAATATACAGAAATTAAACCCTGTATTATTTTATTTTTCATTAATGTACTTAATTGCATTTCATAAATAAAGATTCATCGTTTAATTTCGATTAAAAACATCTTAGTTCCTTGAAAACACCTTGTAACGTTTAGCCTCGAAACTTTTTAATTTCGAAATTCGAAATATTTTATTTAAATCTAATTGTTTTTATTTTTAATTCCCCATTTTTTTTTAAATTTAATTTTTGAATCGTACTTAGTATCCTCAAAAGTACATGCATACGAAATTTCATAGAAGTTGAAATTGAGTTTCATAGAAGTCAAAGCATTTTAATTTTAAGTTCGCCATATTGGATCCGCCATTTTGTATTTTGGAATTTTAATTTTGGAATCGAGATCAGAATCCTGAAAAACACCTGTGTACGAAATTTCGTGGCATTTTTATAACATTTTCATATTTTGGCCAGCTTTTCGGGATTTTGCCCCACTGTGGGTCGGGTAAAAAATTCCGTAAGGCATCTTGCGTAGCGACTGCGAAATGCCATGTTGCGTTTTCATTTATAAAATGAACTGTATCGTCGAAAGAACCACGGAGAATACAATCAAAGGCAAAGGAATTGGATTAATGCATCGATCATGCAAATATTTCTAGATACAAGGACATGCTGTGATTTTCAATCGTTGACAATGATTCTATTAAATATCTTCATACTACAAAATCATATTGGTTCTTTTCGTGGCTCTTTCCTAGTTTTAAAGGAACTGATATTCTCACACCAGGTCAGTTTTCATCTGTAATCAGATGAAAGATTAAACTTATTTCATTCTGAAAAGAGCACACTTAACTATTTGCTCTCAGACAAATTAAGGTACTAATGGAAAACATATCTAAAGGCCTCTCAGATTAATTTTCGGCGGGGTGACACAGACACAATAGGTCTTCGGGCATATAGTTCCAATTCTTGAAAAAAAAACTGCATACAATTTTGTGGGATATATTAGTACTTAGTGCTATTCAAGTTGATTTGCTGCCATTTATTTTTTGTTATTATGTAGATGTACCTGTTCATCAGACTTCGAACTTTTTAATACGACCTCACGTTTATATACCCAAGCCATTTTCTGCTAATTCAAAATGATCCACGATGCCTGTAGCAACATTGTAGATAGTATCGGAGTCCATGGCGAGATATGTTATATAAATTAAGATATATGCATGGGAAATAAAACCGCTACATAACTAATAATCTGCCTTAAATGGAAACTTTTATGGTTCTGACAAAAAAGGCATTATAAAAATGGTCAGAATGGTGTAAATGCTAAAACAACATTTTCGTCCGGTCTTTTTTCAATGCGATTAAACATTTGTTTTTGAAAATTACCTTTATGCTATCATAGAAATCATAACATTAAGTTATTTTTTGAAAAAGTTCTATTTGAAACTTTACCACTTTTTATAACATTCTAAAATTGAATTCGAAAATACTCACTTAGAATTTCAATCGTTTTCTTTTAACTTTGTTTTTTACGCAAGAATATTTTTTTACCATTTTAACAATTATCTAAAACAATCCATTTTAATTGATATTCATATAATCAAAGTATTTTTACGTTAGAAATACTCAATACAGATAATTTCAAGAGAACTTGTTAAAAATAAATGCATAACATTTAATTAGAATTAACTCAGGTTATTTCATGACGTAGTTCTGCTACTTGAATTTTTTTGTGTAGGGTATTATCGTTTTTTAGGGAACAATTCCTTAAATCGTTCAGCTTTTTATGTATTTTTGTTTTAATTTTCTAAAAGGGAAAAAAAATATTTGAGATGTGAAAGAACATGTGAAATAAAAAAGCGATTTTTCAGAAATTTTGATATTAGAATTTGAATATTGAACTTTCCTTTTATATGCATTTTACTCCCTACAAAGTCATGTAAATTGTATATTTCTATGGGTTTACAAATCCGTTTATAATATATATCTAGAGAAAATTTTATTCAGTTTTCAATTATGCCTTATCTGTTTCCAATGCTGTCAGCATTTCATAACAGCAATTGTAATGCTATATATGCTTTACTGAAACAATTACTGTTGTATAACTCTTCCTGAATGTCCTAGGAGGTATTATTATAATAACTGATATAGCTGTATAGTTTCCGAATTTATACCAGACTGCTCCTAGCGTGATATTAATTACAACATATTTCCTATCTACTAAGTATACCAACAATTGTTCAATACATATTTCTAACATTCAGTTAGTTTGATATTTTTGGTGATTTTGACAAATAAGAATTTAAAACTTTACCAATTGTTGCAAAAATTAAAAAAAAAACAGTGTTTAAAATAACAATTGATATTTTGTAAGTGAAATATTATTTAACTTCTTTTTATCGTACATTTATTCAAATCATATTTTTATACTTGCTGCAGACAACTTATTACTTAATTTTTATACTAAATGCTGATTGAACCGCATTTTGTCCTTAATTTCTAGTTGTCTAAAACAAATAGAACTGCTTTCAAATGTTTTAGTTTGCATGATTCATCGTATACAGTAAAAATGTCTTTTCATAGTAGTAATAATAAGAAGAAGAATAAAAGAAACTTTTTGATATATTTTTCTACTTATTTTAGCTAATTTGTGCATCTCGTAGAACATTATACTTAATACCATAATGATAAGAGCTGTGACTACTAAAACCAGTAAAAGTCCATCATGAAAATTAATATAACCATGCTTTAGCAATCTTCGTTTATATACTAAAATAACTAATCTCTACAAAACTATAATTATACTAAGACGATCATAGCTTGCGGTGCCAAGCTCTACTTTAGTCACCTTTGGTCTGGGTTATAGCCGTATAAATATATATATATATATATATATATATATATATATATATATATATATTATATATATATATAAATATATATATATTATATATATATATATAAATATATATATATATTATATATATATATATTTCTAGATGTGAACCTAAACATAGAAAGTGAAATTTTGATATCTAAGTTATTTGATAAGCGAAATGATTACGATTTTAATACCTTAAAGTTGTTATATTTTTATTCGAATGGTCATGTTTCAGTTAAAAGAAATGCCCTAAGAAATGGCTTAATACGAATCGAAAGACTGAGTACTAGAGTTAAGGATATGTTTAATGACATTTTAGAGTGGTGTCGTCGGGGATTCAGGCAGGGTTATCCTCGCAATTTCATCAGGAGAATAACTAGTGATTTTATTTAGAGTAGCAGTTACGGAACTGAACTGCACTCAGTGATGGATGAGAATGGTGGATTTGATGCTTTGATTGATCTAATGAGATAGGAAGATGTTTTGATGGATGTTATAGATCTGTTTAGTTTTTCATAGTTTTTCATTTTTAGGTGCGTTCGTAATTATATAAATACGTAGCACCTATAGTCGTCGTTCAGTCCGTCCGTCTGTCCGTCTGTCCGCATGTAACAGAGCAAAAACTACCCAACCGAATGGTCTGAAATTTCAAATATATGATTGTTGCAAAATTTTGTCGAGCCATTTCAAATTTTATGAAAATCGGATGTATAGTTTAATTACAGGGACAGTCAAAAGTTTTTCTTTACATTACGGCCAATCGGAAAAATTATTGCAAGTGCATTTTAATGATATTACAGCCTTCCGAATGATCTGAAATTTTAAAGATATAACTGTTGCAAAATTTTGTCGAGCCCTTTCAAAATTTAGGAAAATCGGATGTATAGTTTAATTACAGGGACAGTCAAAAGTTTTTCCTTACATTACGGCCAATGGGAAAAATTATTGCAAGTGCATTTTAATGATATGACAGCCTTCCGAATGATCTGAAATTTTAAAGATATAACTGTTGCAAAATTTTGTCGAGCCCTTTCAAATTTTAGGAAAATCGGATGTATAGTTTAATTACAGGGACAGTCAAAAGTTTTTCTTTACATTATGGCCAATGGGAAAAATTATTGCAAGTGCATTTTAATGATATGAGAGCCTTCCGAATGATCTGAAATTTTAAAGATATAACTGTTGCAAAATTTTGTCGAGCCCTTTCAAATTTTAGGAAAATCGGATGCATAGTTTAATTACAGGGACAGTCAAAAGTTTTTCTTTACATTATGGCCAATGGGAAAAATTATTGCAAGTGCATTTTAATGATATTACAGCCTTCCGAATGGTCTGAAATTTTAAAGATATAATTGTTGCAAAATTTTGTTGAGCTATTTCAAATTTTAGGAAAATCGGATGCATAGTTTAATTACAGGGACAGTCAAAAGTGTTCCGTTACATTAGGGGGAATGGGAAAAAAATTTTGGAAGTGCATTTTCATGATGTATCAGACTATGCGCTTTATGAATTGCAAAAAATTATACATTCAGTACAATATGGGGTGCAAAAAATAATTATAAAACTAGTTATAGTACGAACGCACCTCATTTGCCACGTTTGACGAGCAATTTCCAACTTGTTTCATTTTTAGTCTCGTCGAGTGAAGAGGATGCAGCATGCGTAAAGTCTGACTTAACCCTGCAGAGCATGTCGTTCCATGCCGCTCGCCTTCTGTTCTGTTTTGCTGTTATATATATTTTTCTTAGTTTGGTTTTAAGAGTTAATGTTTATGTTGGTTATTTTAATATTTTAGATGTAGAGTTTCAATTTAGATATGGTGGGTGAAGGATTTTGATATATTGATTGTGGTTTTAAATATATATATAGACAATCCGAGATACTTCTATCCCTCTTGTCTGCCACATGATTAAAGCTCGGTTTAGATGGTTGTTTTGCCATCCTTCAAAACTTTTCCAGGAACTTTTTTCTTCTGCACCGTTCTGCGGTATGTTCACAAGAGGATGGAAAGATTCAACTATGCGAAGGGGATAAGAAGATGAGATCAAACTTGAAAGAAACTTTTTCCTCGTGCAGGCCGTACGTCAGTTTTCTTGTAAAGTAATTAAAGATGAAAAACACCGCGTGGCCAATACAAAGAGGCCAACTGTTCAAAATAGTAGAATGATACGTCTAATCGTAGCTTAAGACAGGTTGTTATCTACCAATTTTCGAATTGCCATAAGAGCAAGGTAGGCTAAAAAAATGTGATTGAGTAAGGACTGTGGTCTGACTCTTTTGTTGACTGCGGATACGGCATTTGTTCCGATCTGGTGGTCAGCCTGATGTGCACAGACTTTAGTTCACAGACTTCAGTTTGCCGAGCATCCTTGCAACTCATAGTACATTCAGCGCTGTAAAACATTTGCAACTCTTTAAAAAGATTTATACATTCAAAAATAACAAAAAGTCCGCTTTATGATGGTAATTTAGCATGTTTGTCCGCTGAATGTGTTTGTGGAAAATGAAAATGTTTACCTGTGAATTGATAGTTTAGAAAAACCGATATTTTCTGTTAATACCGGATTCAAGAAACTGACTAATATACTTTAAAAGTTACTTCGTAACGTTTCCAAAAATTAAATGCAGCAAAGATACTTTTTGTTTCAAAAATGTTTCTTTAAATATCGAAAATTTATTGCTTTCTGAGATTTATGACGATAAAAGAACGTTGTTTCGAGAGATTACATTAAAGTTTGATAAACTTTGTTCTTAAGTCAAAAAAAAAAAAAGTCTCTAAATAAAGAATAAATAAACAATAAACACGGCTAATCAGTGTATAAAATAGAGGAAAAGGTCCAAATACCGGCTACCACTTTTGTTTTCAAGCTAAATCATACAATTTTCAAAATTAGTAAAAGAAAAAGTGGCAGATGTATACCTGGACATGTTTTACACTTGTTTATAGAAAAAAAATCAGTTTAAAAAGCGTTTTCTGTTTATAAAAAGCAAAATTCCGAAAGTCTTCAAATTTTGAGTTTTGAAAATGGGGTCTAAATACCGGCTACCTAGGTTTTTTTCCAGAAGATCACACAAGTAGAGCTAATGAAAATTATTAAGCAATTAGAATATTAGTTTTATAAATTTTATTGATCAATAACATTTCTTATGCAGAGAAAAATTACGCAATTATTAACCCATTAGAGACAAGCCATTTTACATTTCTTTTAATTCTCCACACCAGTTTTTAAAACATTGTAATTTTGAATTATTTAATCGCTAAAAATTTGAGATTAGATGATGTGAAAATTTCCAAACTAAAATACTAGAATTCAAATTTAAAAGTTTTGTTCACCTTACCTGGCAAGTTTTCTTGCCAACCGTCTTGAATGAGTTAATAAACAAGCATTTTTGTGTTTTTGTGAAATTTATAAAATTCTTTACGACTATTTCTCGCAGTATTCTTTCCATTAAGTTTCTAATTTTGTTTTTTAACGTGTAAAAAAAAAAAAAAAAAAAAAAAAAAAAAAAAAAAAAGGTTTGATGATTGAAACAAGAATTATTTTATCTGAAATTCACAAACATAATATCTCTCTCTGCGTCGGTTCAGTCGCTATTGGCCCACCTATCGCATTTTTAACATTTAGCCCAGAATCCCCTCCCCTACTCTTCTCCGTAGAAAAAGCACCTATGCAGAAGACACAAATTACATTATCTTCCTCTGTTAGATATCTTCCTTTATCACCTTTTAAAAATCCAATTTCTGCCAAAATTTTGAAATCTCCTTTCACCTGTTTTCTTCCGTCATTTTTCTTCTTTCTTTTCACATTTATTGCAGGCAATTTTGGAGTGTCCAAAATCACTTTTTTGTGAAGTGATTCGGTAACTAGTATCGCTCCTGAAGTATTACGGCCACGGTTGCTTTTTTTTTCACATTGCGAAATGGGATTGGGACTATTTCTGAATCATTTAAATTAATTTATTAATTATGAAACTATTTAAATTATTTTTTCTCCTCCCCTTTAACCAGAGCAACCGAGAGAGGTCCAAATACCGGCTAGCTGGTATTTAGACCACTCAAGGTAGCCGGGATTCGGACCACTGCTATGGTTAAGTTAAAACCGGTATTACTCATTCATATAATAATATACCAATAACGTGCGCGCGGCAATTGAGAGCTAAATATGTCTAGAAAATAACTTAATCATCAATTCAAGCTAGTATACGATCAGTATATTTTTAAAAAATGAGAAACACATATCTGAAAATCTTTTGATGCTCCAGATTACGTCGTTTCGGCCCTTTTGCATTTGCTGTTTGTAAATGAGACAGACTTCAGCAACAAACTTCTCGTAACTTTCTTCTCTCAATGTAAGTTCCAAATTCTGCCTATAGAAGCTAGACTGCGCTGCGCTCAGTTCTCAGAATACCTAGTAGCCGGTAATTGGACCTTCTCCTCTATATTAAAAAACTATAATTAAAATCGCATACTGTTAGCAATATTTAATCTTTGCTATCAAAAAATTTGCGTGATGTTCGATCTTTATCTCAAAATTAATTATCTATTTCTCAATATAAAAAGCATAGGTAAGATAAATTGGGCTTACCTTATATTTATGTATATCCTTTTTGACATCTGGTATTTTTCTTTTCCACCGGATAGAGTAAATAAATCTATATCTTGCTCCTGTATTTCTTATTTATTCCGTATATGTGACTGATGGTCTGAACTTCATGTTGTTTAAAAAGACGCATATTTTGAGTGTCTTATGAAGTTAAATTAGTGCCAAAACTTATGAATAGAAAAGTAAAATTACATTTAATAAGAGCTTTAAGGTTCATCTCTCAGTTTGAGAGTTTTAGTTACAACTGGAAGTAGAGAAAAAAAATACATGAATAAAATATTATTAACAATAAAGAAACAGGAAATTAATCCATAAATCAGCATAACAAATAATTTGTATCAATATTTATATTTACGGTAATTTAAAATTAGAGTTAATAAATGTTTTATAGTTCTTGAGTATTGCAAAAATGTTTATAATAAAATATCTGTTTACGATCGTACAATCACTTTTCAGTTTCACTTCCTTCTTTTAGATCGTAAACACTTTCGATAATTACTTTTGTAAATCACATTTGACACATGAAAAGCAATTTACTTCACTTGATTATTTTTATGTCCTTGTTTGGAGATTATATTTCACAATATATCTGTCAACAATTCCCCCCTTAATCTCCTAACGAGGATTGTTCTGTAATTTCAGTTTGTTTCTATTATTTAGAAATTCAGGCTTGGACTCTGGTTTCGTAAGTATGTCCGCCGTCATTGACTTGCTTGGGCAATAACGCAATTCAATAATTTTATCTTCTTTCAGCTGTTTAATCACATTATATTTGATGTCAATATGCTTCGATTTATTAGAAAACTTTTCGGATTCTATCATTTTTATGCAAGATTTATTATCTTCATAAATTACTATAGGCAATCTTTGTGATATATCGAGATCTTCTATTAGTTTTAGCAGCCATATCAATTCCTGTGTTGCGCTCGCCGCTGCAACGAACTCTGCCTCTGCAGATGATTGTGCCACACACGTTTGTCGTTTTGTTATCCACTGTATTGGATTCTTTCCTAAAAGGAATAAATTGCCTGTTGTCGATCTTCTTGTTTTTAGATCTCCACCCCAATCCGTATATACTTCTAGGATGGGTGGTTCTTCTGTGCTAATTACTAAATTTAAGTCTTTTGTTGAATATAGATATCTTATTAATCTTTTAACACCTTTCCAATCTCTTTCAGAAGGCGTTTCGTTTTTTCTGCTCAAGATGTTTACTCCTACTAAAATATCGGGCCTACTTATTGTAGAAACATATAACAGCGCACCTATTGCTTGTCGGTACTTAGTGTTGTTTGGCATTTGTGTTTCTTCATTGTCTAATCGTTGAAAGCCTGTTTCCATTGGAGTGCCATATGGCTTAGAATCTTCTAAATTAAATTTTTTGGGGATTTCTATTATTTTTGCTGTTTGATTTAGTTTAAAGCCGTTGTGAGTCTTTTGTATTTTTATCCCGAGGTAATTGAAAATTTGACCTAAATCTTCAAGTGCGTACTTAGATTTTAGTTTATTTATTATCTCATTTACATTTTCATCTTTTCCTGCGATGAGGATATCATCCACGTATACTGCTATATAAACCGTGTTTTCCCCTTCTTTTCTTATAAATAAACAATTGTCAGCATTGCTCTGTTTAAATTTTAATTCCTTTAGTGTTTCACTAATGTTTGAATACCATGCTCTTGCAGCTTGTTTTAGTCCATATAGCGCTTTCTTTAACTTACAAACCTTATTGGGTTCTGTAGTGTTTAAACCCTTTAGGTTGTGATACATAGACATTTTCTTCCAATTCACCATGTAAGAATGCAGTTTTGATGACAATCTGCCTAATATTGAGATTGTGGTATGCTGCGGCAGTTATGAAGACTCTTAAACTTGTGTGGGAAACTACTGGCGCATAAGTTTCATCGAAATCTACTCCGTATTTTTGTCTAAATCCTTGTGCGACCAATCTCGCTTTGTAACGCTTGATTTTTCCGAATTCGTCATATTTAGCTTAAAAGTCCATTTCGATCCAATTACTCTTGCTCCTTGTGGGGGATCAACTAAACACCAGGTTTCATTTTCATTAAGGGAATTCATTTCCTCTTCTGTCGCTTTTATCCAGTTTTGTTTTTCTATAGGATTTTTTATACTCATCATATCTTCCCAACTGTTAGGTACATATACTGGATCGTGCCGGACTGCATAAGCAAACCTGTCCGGCGGCACACCTCTATTGGTTCTCTCCGATCTTCTCACTTGTGGAATTTGTTGTTGTGACGCGGGTGGTGGACTTAGTTCATTTTGTGTTGGTGTCAGATCTATTTCCATTTCATTCGTGTCTTTCTGTTGTATTTGTTTGTTTGTTTCCGCGATTAATTTTCTTCTATCTAGATTTTCGTTAGTATCTGGATTATTTTTATTTTCGATAAATTTTACACTTCTGGCCAATATTACTCTTCCGTCACTTGTATAGATTCTGTACGCCTTAGAGCGACTGTCGTATCCGACAAAAGTGCCCTTTTCCGCTCTATTATCTAATTTTCCTCTCTTTGATTTGTGTATGTAGGCGTATGCAGTACAGCCAAAAACTTTGAGATATTTCAAATTTGGTCTCATGTTCATCCATAATTCATAGGGTGTGGTGCTTACCGATTTTGAAGGTAGCCGGTTCTGTAAGTGATTCGCGGTACATATGGCTTCCCCCCATAATTTGTGAGGGAGATGTGCTTCATTTAGCATACTTCTAACCATATCAAGTAGGGACCTATTCTTACGCTCTGCGACGCCGTTTTGGCTTGGGTTAAATGGTACGGTAAGTTGATGATGAATCCCATTTTCTTTTAGATATTTTTCTATTTCGTTCCCCGTATATTCACCACCGTTGTCCGATCTGATCTCAGTAGGCATTTTTCCGAATTTGTTTTTCACCATTGAGACGTATTCTTTCACCTTTTCTGAAGCCTCACTTTTATTTGCCATTAAATAAATTACGCAAAATCGTGTATAATCATCGATATAAGTGACGAAGTATTCCCCCCCCCCCCAATTGTGGGTGTATTTATAGGGCCGCATATATCAGTATGGACTAACTCGAGCCTTTTTGTAGCTCTATATGCACCTGATTTGGGAAATGGGGTCTCGCTGATTTTTGACTTGATGCATGCCTCACATTTAGCGTTAGGTTTGCAGTTGTTGATTTTAATTCCCTCAACTAAGTCCTTTGATAACATGGACTTTATTGTGTCGTAGCTCCTATGCCCCATTCGCCTATGCCACAAATCTATGCAATTTTCGTTTGAGCAGTTGTAGGTGATATTTGCATAGTGCTTGTGATTTTCATCTTTACCAACATGTATTTCGTACAGATTGTTTTTAAGTTTACCTTGAAGTAAAATGTGATATAATTCACGAAGGAAACGTTAATCTTTTTCAAATTTAACTTTGCAACCGTTTTTAGTTGCCCTACTCACTGACAGCAGGTTAGTTTCTATGTCAGGAACGTATAGTACGTCACGCAATATAACTTGTTTGTTTTTATTTTCGGTATGAATTATTACCTATCCAGATCCATATGAAATCAGTTTATTGCCATTAGCGACTGTGACGTTTGTTTCATTATTACTTGTAATTTTGGTAAAAAATTCTTTTGAACTTACTATGTGACTGGAACTGCCACTGTCCACTATAAAAGTGCCTTTATTTTCGGACTCTTCGGTTAGTAAAGCGACACTGTTGTTTTCATTTACTGTGTCTTTTCTTTCTTCATGTTCCGCATTTTTATGTAAATTATTTTCTTCAAAAACTAGTGATGTTGAATTGTTTTTATTTTTATAGTGTCTGTTATTAGTATAACTGTTGTTGTTTTTCGTTTTTAGAAACCAGCAGTCTTTATTTGAGTGGTTTTTCATTTTACAGTGTGAGCAGTACTTATTGCTGCCTCTTTTCTGTTCTGAATGATTAAATTTACCTTGTGTTTTATAGGCTTTATTGCTGTTTTCGGAGTTTTCACGATTATCTACTCTACGAATATATTCGTCCGTAAGCTTGCTTTTTATAAATTGTATGGTTAACTCAGCTTCATCTCTGGCCTCCAGAGCAGTAACTAGAGTATCGTAGGACGGCGGCAACGAGCACAGCAGCAGTGCTGAAATGTGCGAGTCAGTTATGTTTTCACCAATCGCTGACAGTTTATCCACTATCTCTAAAATTTTAGTAATGTGGGCTGTCATATTGCCACCTTCAGTTAATTTTGTACTGTACAGTTTTCGTAGCAAGTACAGCTTACTAGAGAGATTAGATCTCTCATGGATTTGTTTGAGTGCGTCCCATGTTTGCCTAGCTGTATTTAAATTTTTGACATGCACTATTTGACTGTCGTCAATGGACAAATTTATTAAAGCCCTTGCTTTTCTGTCTTTCTTGGTCCAAGCATCATTCAATGGAGTGGGGGCCTCTTGCGTAATAACTTCAATAAGTTCGTCTCGAATTAATAGCATTTCGACCTTGAACCGCCAATTTGTATAATTGTTGGCGTTCAATTTTTCAATGATCGTGTTATCTTTTGTAGAAGAGGCCATAATGTTGCTAAGATTCGTTTTTTTTTTTTAATAAATTACTCTATCGGACTATTACCAGATTTGTATTTTTATTGAGAAATTGTTTTTTTTTTTTTTTTTTTCGTTCTCATAATCAATTTGTTAGCAATATTTAATCTTTGCTATCAAAAAATTTGCGTGATGTTCGATCTTTATCCTCAAAATTAATTACCTATTTCTTAATATAAAAAGCATAGGTAAGATAAATTGGGCTTACCTTATATTTATGTATATCCTTTTTGACATCTGGTATTTTTCTTTTCCACCGGATAGAGTAAATAAATCTATATCTTGCTACTGTATTTCTTATTTATTCCGTATATGTGACTGATGGTCTGAACTTCATGTTGTTTAAAAAGACGGATATTTTGAGTGTCTTATGAAGTTAAATTAGTGCCGAAATTTATGAATAGAAAAGTAAAATTACATTTAATAAGAGCTTTAAGGCATACATCTCTCAGTTTGAGAGTTTTAGTTACAACTGGAAGTAGAGAAAAAAATACATGAATAAAATATTATTAACAATAAAGAAACAGGAAATTAATCCATAAATCAGCATAACAAATAATTTGTATCAATATTTATATTTACGGTAATTTAAAATTAGAGTTAATAAATGTTTTATAGTTCTTGAGTATTGCAAAAATGTTTATAATAAAATATCTGTTTACGATCGTGCAATCACTTTTCAGTTTCACTTCCTTCTTTTAGATCGTAAACACTTTCGATAATTACTTTTGTAAATCACATTTGACACATGAAAAGCAATTTACTTCACTTGATTATTTTTATGTCCTTGTTTGGAGATTATATTTCACAATATATGTGTCAACACATACTACTCACAATAATAAAATACAATCATATTCCAACAGTTTCACGTTTTGGTATCTCCTAGATATTTCCCTGGTGATGAACAAGTTTTTATTGTTCGAAACTCTTAGAATATGATTGTTTTTTATTATTGTGAGTAGTATGTGATTTTAATTATAGTTTTTAAATATATCGTATACACTGATTAGCCGTGCTTATTACTTATTTATTGTAACACAGTGTAATGAGTCCTTTTTATAGTAAACCTGTCTCTTTTCTTATAGTGTTCATACTCACTACTTGTTCAAGGTTGGCTTTCGAATTTTAATAACCTTTACTAAACTCCCTACCCTATGGGGTGTATAAAAGCCTTCGATAGTACCTCTTTTTTATTTCCCTTATTTCACCTCCCTAAAAAAAATCAAATAATAAAAATTCCGTTTTCTCAAAATGTGTAAGATATTGATTCGAATAAAATTTATGTTAATAATAACTTTATTACGCAATAAGTTTATCATTAGCATGCAGAAAATCATTTATACAGAGAAAATTTAATATATGAAATATAAAATAATATTTAAAAGAAAATATACTTATAAGCATAGAAATTATTGCAAAAGAGAGAGAGAGAGATAATGACAGGTAGATGCGATAGTTTCTTTAATAATATTTATTATGAAACATTTTTTAACTAAATTTGTTTCCACACTCTCTTTTAACTTGCTAGATATTTTCTTTTTTGACTTTCATTGTAATTAGAATTATACCTTTAAATTATTATTATTTTTTTTACGACTAACTTTTAGTTTCTCAAAGTTTACCTATGTTTTTCAATGCAAAAATATTTTCAGAACGTTATCAATAATACAAAATTAATTTTTCTGTATAGAATAAATGTATGCAATAGGAAACTAGATGTTTATGGAACTAAACCCGATGCAATTTTTTTTTAATTAATCGGTAGTATTAAAAGGTGTGCGAGAAATATTTTTTTAGGAAAAACATTGTATCTGTATCTAACTTATATGAAATAAAAGATAATTTGATTACAGTTCGTCTTCCCAATCAATCTCAGAATATTTATCATAAAAAGTTCTTTTATTTTAAATAAAATAGCGTTTTCATTTTAAGGTCGATTATATTAATTTATAAATTAATTGTTCTTGTTTTATATTAATGAAAAGACAACATTTTATAACTAACATATAATGAAGGCGTTTCATTAATTTTTTTTTACAAAAAACTTTTACCTTTTTCCTGTTTATAATTAAGCTTTAATCAACGAAACATATTACATAGATAAAGCGTTTTGCTTATCGCATGTTAGAGGATTATTTTCTTTGTTTTTGTTTAATGAATTATTTCACACATGAGAAAGTATATTTATTACACAGAAATAAAACCTGTCATTGATTAGTTCCTGTGACAGCAACACATTACTGCATCAGCATAAAAGAAAAATAGAAATGCTATGCATTTATGAATAGTTTGTATTGCAAAACGTTTCATGCTAGTGTTCGAATTATGGATAACTAATTTTGAGGATCAATTCCTTTTCATTAACGATATTTTTTGCATATGGTAAAGCGTCCTTTTTTATTCATAAGTAAAACGATTATTTTATTGTTCACAATACATGTCAAAATATGTCGACTGAACAATAAACCAGAAGTACTAGGTGATGAAGTCTAAAATAATAAATGATGCACACAGGTAAACAGAAAATGACTGCGCAATTTTGAAGATGAATCGTATAAATAAATGCTGTGACATAAATATGCTGTTGCAGTTTTATAAAACTTCCGATATACTTAATAGCTAATTTGTTTTATTAGTAACAGTTTAGCTGTAGGATGTTATTGAAGGCAATTCTTGTACCTGTATATCTAGTGAGCACATGTGTTCTCTTTCTCGTCCTTTTCAAATACGGTGAAATTAACCCTAGACCTATACTTAGTTTTAACATCCTTTTACTTTTGAGGGAAAACTGTTGAAGAGAGAGGGAGGAACAATTACACGAGATGAACAGACCATAAATACTTCAGAAAGAACAGAAGTAAATTAATAAACGATATCTGCAGTAATGATTTCATCTGTATTTGTAATTTTTTTTAAAAATGAACAGTAATCTGAAATCTTTCGATTAAAATGAAGTTAAAGTAAATGTCTTGATGGCATACTTAAAAAAGTGAAAATTTTCAAGAATAAAGTTGAACGTCTTTTACATATTGAACAAATTAACTGGGAGTACTATTCCCGCAGTGTTGTAGTTGAAAAAAAAATATTTGTGGGAACTCACCTTTTCATAGAGTAGCTGTTGATGCTACAGGATTTTTGCTAAGCTAATTTCAAATTTAAAGCATTTATCCAAAAGCCAAATTTTTTCAATTAACAATTATAATTATTACAGTAGACTCCCGATTATTCGAGTTAATATGGACCATTCTCTCCTCGGATAAGCAAAAAACTGGTATAAACCGGATTTACACAAATCGTCACCCAGTAACGAGATGAAATATAATATTTCACTTCATTCATTATTTTTTATTGTACTAGTAACGTTTCTTTGATGTACATTTCCGTTACTTTTAAGAAAAACGGGAATGAAATTGTTTATTTGAAAAAGCGCTTGATAGTTTTTTGTTTGTTAAATGTCAATTCTGCTGCTGTTTTTTTTTTTTTTTTCAGTATTACGCTACTGCATAACTACCAATTTCTAAGATTTTTTCCTTACCACTAACACTTACCAGCAAATTTTGCGTAGTTCAATCGCCGAAAACTAAAAATTGTCAACGATTAAATAGGGCAAAAATTTGTATTAAATTTTAGAAGTAACAAAACCGTACACATTGGCAGCTATGTGATTCTATTAGTGTCATGAAAAAAAAATTAAAAAATTATGGCCATTTTTTTTTTCATTCTGACCAGAAAATCAGATTTCTAACATTTTACGGCTGCTCTTTCATCTTCACCTAACACTTCATTTATAATGACTGTTTCATAATAATAGAAGCCTTCAGCCCATCAGAAGAAAATAACTCGGTTAAAGCGGCTTATGAATATAAGTGAAACGGATCTTCTTAAAACTAGCATAAATTACCGTTTCGCTTAAAAAAAAAATTGTGTTCTCTCGCGATATTTTATTTTTTTACGGTAACAAACCAAATATTCCTGGGAACGGCGTTCCCATGCGTTTCCACCCAACTACAGCGCTTCCTTGCCCCATAATTTTTTCTAGAATGGGGTAACTGGACCATGCTGGATCCAGTTACCTCAATAATTATAAATATTTTCTTTGAGTTTCTCTTACAACGGGAAGAAAATTTCTCCATTGTTTTTTACTTACAATAAAGAAAATTATAGAATACCTCATTAAAATTACGTAATAAAATTAAAAAAAAGCATATTGGGTGATATCAAACCAAATTTCTTGACCCCTTGAGAGGCGGTGATGCCGTTATGGCATCACATAATTTTAATTCCTAATTGCCACATTGGCACCGGAATTTTATAATGAAAATTTCACCTTTATTAAGTACGCGAAAATATGCTTTTATTTGTTTTCAAATAGATTATCTTGTAAATGCTGGTGTCATTAAACTATTTTAATATTTTACGAATGCAAATACCTTGCCCCTGAAAGCGAGATAGCCAAACTTTGAAATTGTACGATATATACAGATAAAGTTCTTGAGTACTTACGTAGCCGTTTCTTCATTGATTTACCTAGCTATTTTTTTCCTTAACCCCTTAACGGTCGAATTAAATTACGGTTTAAAATTTCACATTGCTTATTGGCACCACTTTTTTGAAAAAGAAATGTTCAATGACAGGTAAAATGATACCATAATAATGACAACTATTCTATAAAACTGGTGGGAATCGAACAAATCTGAATAAAAGTCACAGCCCGTGAATATCACAGGAGCGAGAGTTAAGAGGTTATAATGCCCATGTGACTTTTATACTTATTACCTATACTAAAGTACATAAGTACTTATTTAATTTTTATATTTTTGGTATAAATAAATCTTAATATTTTCACTTTTAGGGCTTTTTTTAGACGCATTGACAGCAAAGGTTTCCCTTACAACGCTCTTTATTGACATATAATTTACATGATCTGCCTGGTGTAAATTTTTTTTAAGTTGGTAACACTTTTTCAAACAGGACCTGTACATGAAAAGAAATAAACGCGCGTGGAACATAGACCCTCCTGGTACACTTACCCCTTTTTTACCTGGCAACTGCACCCACGAGGAAAGAAAGATGAAATATGCATATTTTTATATTTTTAAACATTAAAATGTAATTTTGAGCATTTCTGTCTGATAGAGGGAACCTAGCTGAACACATTTACAGAAGTTCAGGCTTTAATTCAAATGAACATTAGCCTTTTGAAGCTGAATTGTCAGAAGCTCCAGAGTCACATTGTAAATTCATGGCCCAGTTGCCCCAACTCATCTTTAAGTGCAAATAAAATGTACTAAAATAGCTTGTAAGTGCATACATATAATATAAAATTATTTAATGTAATTCTTTGCCATTCTTCTATCTCCACTTCTTTCATCTCTTTTCTAGAAGAAAAATGATGTTCGCAAAACTTATTTTCCAAATGACATCAGAGGTGTTCTATGGGGTTTAAATCTGGAAACTGAGCCGGATTTTTAATGACATTTGGACAGTTGTGTTGCAACCAAAGTTATGTACTCAAAGGGGGGGGGGGGGATATGTTTAGGATCATTGTCCTGATAAAACTTATAAGTTTGCGTAGGACCCTATTTATGTGCACCTTGTTGCAAATTTATTTGGAGGGATATCAATGTATGAGTTTATAGTATCTTCTATTTTAACTTATAATACATTTCAGCCAAATTTACACGGTCATCCTCAGTGGTTATTTAAATGTTGTTATTACTGTTTGCGTTTTCAAACAGAAATAGCAATATTTCAATAACAACATTTAAATAAAACTAGAAAATTGATATTTTCTTCTCAAAGTGACGGGTAGCAAGGCTCCTTAAACATAATAGTTGTTATTGCTTTGCCTTGCATGAATGTACCGTGTCATTGGATCTAGGTATTTAATGTGGTTGAAACAAATTTTGTGTCCTTTCTTATCATTGATCAAATACTAATTCCTGAACTGTTTATTTTACCGGTATTATTCCGACTGCAAGAATGTTTCAAATATTGTTTTTATTCCACGAAAATCCACTTACATGAAAAAAATTATCTTTTAAAAGAGCATGATACTCTTAAATCTTCCAAATATTCAGTTTTTCTTGAAACATATATATAAAAGTGGAACTTTTTCTGCACATCTTAAAATCAATTGCACAAACAAATAGCTTATTGCTACGCTAGTTATGTCTAAAAACATATCAGGTTCCCCTATTAGCAGGAGATCTGTCGAACATTTTAAGGTAGGTATTTGAGGCACCATAAAAATTTGTGCAACAATTCTTTTGCAATGTCTGAATCCAAAATCGAATGTCTGGCTGAAGAATCGTGGCACTTAGCCCACCCGTGAATTCTTAAATTTCCAAAATTTTCGTTTTTTTTTTTTTTTTTTTTTTTTTTTTTTTGAGGTATTTTGAAATTTTAATACCTTCAAATTTAGTATTTAACGAAACAAAAAATATAAAAGCCAGACACTTTAGTCGGCCCCAAAACTGTGCTAGACACGTATCAAGTGCCAATTTAGGACTAACCAAAAAAGGTATTTGAGGCACGCTGAGATTGAGTCAGAATAATATGTATGCTTAGAAAAAATGTTTTGAAAATAACAGGCACTTTTGTTGGCACTTTCTACTTGCCAGATAACATAGAATGTTAAACGCGAGTGCCAGCAAAGCTGGACTTGCGGTGCCTCGCTGAAGAACCATTCATCTTAAGATGAATTTCATCTGGATGCGTGCGCAATCGCAACAAATCTAACTGTGATAGGCTCTCGCAAGATCACGTGACTCATAGCAAGTATGCAGTTCTGAAAATTTTGGAGTAGTAATCATGGAAAGTAAGAAAAAAAAAAAAAAAAAAAAAAAAGGTTATTTGCGCAAAAAGCGGCGGAAAAAAATCACTGTTTTTAGTGAAAAAATGCTACAAAGATGCTGTGAGGTATTAAAAATTCGGAAAAAAATGGGTTAAAATATAAAGATATTATTATGCTAATCTGAAAGAGGGTTATCATAGACATTGCTGCAAAAGTTTCATCGATTTAATGAAGAAATACGGCGACGACAACGCTGCAGGAATATCCAGTATGCCTTCTTCTATGAATTTCGTGGAAATCGGACTATATTTACTAGAGATCGAGCATCGAGGGACAGACAGAGAGGCAAACCAAATTCACAAACACTTTTAACTTTTTTGGAAAATGTTAAAAATGCTTATTAAACTGATATGCTTATTAAATGCTTATTATACATATGTTTTAAAGTATCAGTAATATTTAGCTGCGGAATTTCAGTAGAAAGTCTTTAAAAAAATTAAATATTTTCGATTATTTGGCGCTAAAAGACGAATGCGCACGCGATTTGGCGGGGGCCCCACCAGTGGCCGAGAGGTTCTGCTCTCGAAGCTGGTAGACGGGAGGTGCTGGGTTCGATCCCAATCGCGCCCGTCGGCCTAATCGTTCGGAGTTTTCGTGGTTTTCTTCGAGCCGTGGATCTTCCATGCGTTAATACGGATTAGGTTCCCTTAGAAAGACCCCCACGGAGGGCACTCCCCCCGGGCCTATATCCCTCGTGTAGATAATTGGCCGTCAAAAATCAACCCAACCCAACGCGATTTGGCGGGCAAAACTTTTCCTTACCAAACACGAATATTTTAATGCATCTAAAAATTGCTAGTTAAATGATTATTCGAATGCGCAGTACTTAATGAATTTAAACAATGAAACGTTTTGTTATTTTTGCCTATAAACTTGTGTAATATATACAAGTTGCTTGTTGCTGAAGTTATTTAATTTTCGGACGATTTCACAGGCTGGATAAATTTAAGGGCACTTTAAAAGTAACTGTACGATTAAGAACTATTTCATTATACATTTCGACATTAAATAAGTCGTTGTTTCTATGACAACAATACTTTTCTCATATTTTCTCCGACATTAGCACTATCGAAGTTAATTTGACAGTGCTCAGAATTGGCTCTTAACTTTGAATTTGAAGCAATTTTAATCAGTTTAAATTTTGTACTAACCGTCATTAAACGATCTTTAAATTTCCTTACATATACATACAAATGTATATGACAAAATCATAGTTATAAAAGTATATTTATTTAAGTTAAGCTTTCTTAACCCCCTTAACCGTCGCATTAAGTTACGGTTTAAAAATTCAAATTGCCTATTGGCACCACTTTTAAAAAAAAGAAATGTTCACCAAGTTTAATGACAGATAAAATGATACCATAATAAAGACAAATATACTATTCTATAAAACTGTTGGGAATCAAACATATCCGAATAATCTGAATAAAAGTCACAGCCCGTGAATATGACGGGAGCGAGAATTAAGGGGTTAAACTTATTCCGTATAAAGAGCAGACATTTTTTTTTATTAAAGTGTATTTTTCATAAAAGCTTCAAAAATATTCTGGGTATGCACTTATGCAAACCTTCCTAGTTAAAAGTTTCTAAAATTATGTGATATTAAAAAAATATTTGGTGTAAAATGTTTCTTTACATTCATTGAGGCAACTATTGAAATTCATGAAGGTAATAAATTCATAGACGAGATGATGTTACAGCTATTGTCTTGAGCTGTACAGATAAAAGATATAAATAGTACACATAAATATGTTCTATAGCTCGTACAATGAGTGTTTTCATCTATCCAGACAAGATTTATTTTAGTCAAGGACTAAGAATGTCTTACGCTATTTGTGAATATATTATTACAGTCGACTGATTTATATGTTGAGCACCGGACCCATGACGATTCCTGACACAATAGGGAAAAAACACAAGAAAAAATATTGGGTTAAAAGTGGTTAGGGGGGGTTGGAGAATTAAAAAGAGTCGGCGAGGGGGGGAAACTCCTGTTTTGGACTGATTTTGGATCGTGTCATGGGTTTCTGGTGCCGTGGAGTGGGTTGTGTGGAGTGGGTTTCAGAGTTGTGACTATCGTGGAGTGGGTTTCAGAGTTGTAAATATCGTGGAGTGGGTTTCAGAGTTGTGACTATCGTGGAGTGGGTTTCAGAGTTGTAAATATCGTGGAGTGGGTTTCAGAGTTGTGACTATCGTGGAGTGGGTTTCAGAGTTGTAAATATCGTGGAGTGGGTTTCAGAGTTGTGACTATCGTGGAGTGGGTTTCAGAGTTGTAAATATCATGGAGTGGGTTTCAGAGTTGTAAATATCGTGGAGTGGGTTTCAGAGTTGTGACTATCGTGGAGTGGGTTTCAGAGTTGTAAATATCATGGAGTGGGTTTCAGAGTTGTGACTATCGTGGAGTGGGTTGTGTGGAGTGGGTTTCAGAGTTGTAAATATCATGGAGTGGGTTTCAGAGTTGTGACTATCGTGGAGTGGGTTTCAGAGTTGTAAATATCATGGAGTGGGTTTCAGAGTTGTAAATATCATGGAGTGGGTTTCAGAGTTGTAAATATCGTGGAGTGGGTTTCAGAGTTGTAAATATCGTGGAGTGGGTTTCAGAGTTGTAAATATCATGGAGTGGGTTTCAGAGTTGTGACTATCATGGAGTGGGTTTCAGAGTTGTGACTATCGTGGAGTGGGTTGTGTGGAGTGGGATTCAGAGTTGTAAATATCATGGAGTGGGTTTCAGAGTTGTGACTATCGTGGAGTGGGTTTCAGAGTTGTAAATATCATGGAGTGGGTTTCAGAGTTGTAAATATCATGGAGTGGGTTTCAGAGTTGTAAATATCGTGGAGTGGGTTTCAGAGTTGTAAATATCGTGGAGTGGGTTTCAGAGTTGTAAATATCATGGAGTGGGTTTCAGAGTTGTGACTATCATGGAGTGGGTTTCAGAGTTGTGACTATCGTGGAGTGGGTTGTGTGGAGTGGGTTTCATATGTTTTGAGTGTGAGGGTTTCAGAGTCGTGTTTATCGTGGAGTGGGTTGTTTTCAGTGTGAGGGTTGTTGTCCGTGTGAGGGTTTCAAAGTCGTGTTTATCGTGGAGTGGGTTGTTTTCAGTGTGAGGGTTGTTGTCCGTGTGAGGGTTTCAAAGTCGTGTTTATCGTGGAGTGGGTTGTTTTCAGTGTGAGGGTTGTTGTCCGTGTGAGGGTTTCAAAGTCGTGTTTATCGTGGAGTGGGTTGTTGTCCGTGTAAGGGTTTCAAAGTTGTGTTTATCGTGGAGTGGGTTTCATATGGTTTTCCGATGTTTTTATAGGGGTCCTTTCATAGAATGGGTTTCACAGTTTTGTTTTGGGGGAGGTGCCCTCTGTGGTAGGGTCTTTTTCGAAACATCCCAACTCGTATTCACGCTCGAGGTCGAAGGAAAACCACAGTAAAACCTTCGACGGTTAGGCGGACGGCCACCACCCCCGCCGAAATAAAAAAAAGGGACTTTTGTGTGTGGGGTACCCTCTGTGGCAGGGTCTTTTGCGGGGGGTGGACCTAACCCGTATTCACGCTCGAGGTCGAAGGAAAACCACAGTAAAACCTTCGACAGTTAGGACCCGATCCCTGAAAAAGAAGACTTTATTCTTTCTCTCACCCTGAAAAAGAAAAACTTTCTCTTTATTCTTTCTCTCTCTCCCTGAAACCCATTTTATACTTTTCTCACCCTGAAAAAGAAAACATCGCCCTGAAAAAGAAAAACTTTCTCTTTATTCTTTTTCTCTCTCTCCCTGAAACCCATTTTATACTTTTCTCACCCTGAAAAAGAAAACATCGCCCTGAAAAAGAAAAACTTTCTCTTTATTCTTTTTCTCTCTCCCTGAAACCCATTTTATACTTTTCTCACCCTGAAAAAGAAAACATCGCCCTGAAAAAGAAAAACTTTCTCTTTATTCTTTTTCTCTCTCTCCCTGAAACCCATTTTATACTTTTCTCTCCCTGAAAAAGAAAACATCGCCCTGAAAAAGAAAAACTTTCTCTTTATTCTTTTTCTCTCTCTCCCTGAAACCCATTTTATACTTTTCTCTCCCTGAAAAAGAAAACATCGCCCTGAAAAAGAAAAACTTTCTCTTTATTCTTTCTCTCTCTCTCCTTGAAACCCATTTTATACTTTTCTCTCTCTGAAACATCGCCCTGAACTTTTATTTTTTTCTCTCTCCATCGCCCTGAAAAAGAACTCACTGTATTCTTTTCTCTCGCCCTGAAACAAAAAACAGAGTCAAAGAAAACACACACACCAGAGAAAAAAAAACATTTTTTTTATTTCACCACCTACCTTTCAGAAGGGGGGGGGGGGGGTGGTCTCGAGCGAATCCAGCCCTGATTCGAGCGGCCCCAAGTTTTTCTGACCCCCCCTCCCCGGCGCCAGGGAGCGGGGGGGGGGGGATTCGGTGGCCCTCGGCACTCGAAGCGACTCGAGCTCGGGACCCTCCCCCTTGGATCCAAGACTTTCCGTCACCTACCTTTTTTCAGATGCCACACACGGAGAGGGGGAGTATGTCCGGTGGTCCTCGGCACTCGAGCGAATCTAGCCCCGGATTCGAGCAGCCCCGCCCCTGAGGGGGGAATTCGGTGGCCCTCGTCACTCGAAGCGACTCGAGCTCGGATTCAAGCGACCCCGTTCGGACCCCGCTCGTGGTGGGAGGAGAGCGAGATGGGTTTTTTTTTGGGCGAGAGGAGGGCGGGTGGCCCTCGGCACTCGGAGCGAATCAAGCCCGGAAGACCTTCCCCACCCCGGACAACCGGTACAAATGAAAATGCAATATATAGATCTCTTTACTATATATGCAGGTGTCGGGGAGGGGGGTGGGCCCTCCGAGCGACTCCAGCTCGGATTCGAGCGGCCCCCTGTCTCTAATGAAACTCTCGATCCCTCCAATGCCCCCCGGGGCTCCCTTCCATCTTCTTTTTCCCCTCTCTCTCTATCCAGCGACCGTGGCCCGTCCTTTCCTCCTGCGAACCGCCGAAAGGGGTCAAGCGACTCTTTACACCACGGAGGTTCTCCCACTCCATACAAGGCCCAGGGCCCCACTAGGGGGGGGGGGGTGAGCACCTTTGGACCACTTGCCGCAGATTTGTTAAACCTCACCCTTCCCCAGCCGTGGCACCTCCCGCCCATTCACGCTCCTGGACCGCAGTGCAACAAAAGCATGCATGAGCGGGAAGCCTCTTCCACCGAAAAGGCGCGTCTCCACGCCTGTCACCCCCCATAGAAGGGGGGGAGTCGTTGCTCTCTGACAGGGCCCCAGACACCACACACACAAGCAATGTCCATGCAAGGCACCGAGCATCTATCAAAGTCTCCGTATCATCGGGTACCGTTTAGGCGCTATGCCTAGTCTGGAACTAGAAGAAGGGTTGAATCCTTTTCCGCTCCAGTGTCCCGGGTAACCCGGATAAGGGGTTCCTTGCCAGAGACCTCTAAAGACCCCGTCGAGAGAACAAAACTCGTTCGGTAGCCTCAGGGAAGTCCGCAGTCGAGAACGGGCCCAACAGTCACCGGGGAGGGGGGCGAGAGAGGGTACACGAGAAAAACAGAATCGAGCCGCCCCAAGAGGAGGGGGGGAGTGGCCCTCGGCACTCGGACGAATCCAGCCCGGATTCGAGCGGCTCCCCCGCAGTTTATGACCCCGGCAACTGGAAATAAAGGGAGGGCATTTATAAAAAAATGCGATATATAGATAGCTTCACTATATATGCATGAGGTGGGGGATGTTGCCATACACGGGGAGGGGGGGGTAGCCCTCGGCACTCGAAGCGACTCTAGCCCGGATTCAAGCGGCCCTCCCGAGTCTCGGACTCTTGTGGTCTGGGAGCACTGGAGGTGGAACACCTAAAAGGCACACGGCAATGGCACACATCGACTGGAGGTGGAACACACAAAGGAACTCTTCTCAAATCTTTGTTTTCATACGAAGGAATCTGGAGCGCTGCAATGAGAATGGAAAACGACATTTTAAAAACAAAAAACAATTTTTAATAACATTTTCAAAAAAGTTGCATGAAATTTCAAAGACTCGAGATAATATAAGCTGAAAAGGCTTTGGATTGGAACAATCAACATTTCTTGTCCCGATCCATGAGTGTCACATTTAAAGAATAGAGAGAAAATACATTTCAGCCAAAATATTATATTAGATACTTAAAATTAAAAAATTCCTTCAAGACACGACAAAGTTCCTGTAGAAATTAAAACATAGAGATACCAGTTTTTGATATACTATTATAAAGTTATAGTGTCTGGGAGTATTTTTAATGTGTATTACTCATTAATATATTATTTAATTCATTACTCATTTGCGGGTATGGAGTATTTTTAATGTGTATTACTAATTAATATATTATTTAATTCATTACTCGTTTGCGTATTGTTTAATGAAATCAAGAAAATTTTCGCAATGATTGCTTAAATTATAACTGTATTAAATTTCAAAACAATTGAATTTAAAACATTTCAAAAACCTTAATCCATTAAAAATAGTTTTTATGAAGGGGTCTCTCACTGAATATCAATCAAAACATCCAAAGTGTGAATGAGTGTATTTTTAATGCCTGTCTAAGTATAAACATGAACATTTGATAAAACAGATTTTGCCTTTTAATATACTACTATTAGAAACTGAACAGATCTTCAAAGAATTTCTTTATTGTGGGAAAAAAAAAATCAACTTTTTTTCTTTTTTATTGAATAACAATAATCATAACAAAAAATCTTACCCAGAGTTGTCAAGTCTCCGGCACACCACTATTATTTTAGAGAAAATGTTGTTCCTTTAAATCGCCCAATTGTTCTAATTAAATAAAACAACATTTTCTGTCTTAAAATACTTGTATCTAAAAGGCCGGAGACTTGGCAGCTCTGCTTACCATAGCAAATAATTAAAAGTAGGTCATTTTAAACGAGCCATCTATTTAAAATTTTATAGAAATCCATACATATGTTCTCAAAATATCATGCGCGCGCAATGACTTACAGAGTAATAAAAAGAGTTCTTTTAAATTCAATAATCCATCAATTCTGAAAAGGTCTGCTCAACAAGCGCAAAAACGTTTTGACACATTCATTTTTTTTAACGGAAAGTCATAAAAGTGGAAGGCGATTTGGAATCGAACTGTGTTTTTCATTATTTCTTTTTTGATAAAGCACCTATTGAGCTTATAAGCGCTTTTGATCGCGTGACATTCATTTTTTAACGGAAAGTCATAAAAGTGGAAGGCGATTTGGAATCGAACTGTGTTTTTCATTATTTCTTTTTTGATAAAGCACCTATTGAGCTTATAAGCGCTTTTGATCGCGTGACATTCATTTTTTAACGGAAAGTCATAAAAGTGGAAGGCGATTTGGAATCGAACTGTGTTTTCCATTATTTTTGATAAATGACCTATTGAGCTTATAAGCGCTTTTGATGACGTGACATTCATTTTTTTAACGGAAAGTCATAAAAGTGGAAGCTGGAATCGAACTGTGTTTTCCATTATTTTTGATAAATTACCTATTGAGCTTATAAGCGCTTTTGATCACGTGACATTCAGTTTTTTAACGGAAAACCATAAAATTGGAAGGTGGAATCGAACTGTGTGTTCCATTAATTTTTTTCGATAAATTACCTATTGAGCTTATGAGCGCTTTTGATCACGTGACATTCAGTTTTTTAACGAAAAGTCATAAAATTGGAAGGTGGAATCGAACTGTGTGTTCCATTATTTCTTTTTTTTGATAAATTACCTATTGAGCTTATAAGCGCTTTTGATCACGTGACATTCAGTTTTTTAACGGAAAGTCATAAAATTGGAAGCTGGAATCGAACTGTGTGTTCCATTATTTCTTTTTTTTTGATAAATTACCTATTAAGCTTATAAGCGCTTTTGATCACGTGACATTCAGTTTTTTAACGGAAAGTCATAAAATTGGAAGGTGGAATCGAACTGTGTGTTCCATTATTTTTTTTTGATAAATTACCTATTGAGCTTATGAGCGCTTTTGATCACGTGACATTCAGTTTTTTAACGGAAAGTCATAAAATTGGAAGGTGGAATCGAACTGTGTTTTCCATTATTTCTTTTTTTTGATAAAGCACCTATTGAGCTTATAAGCGCTTTTGATCACGTGACATTCAGTTTTTTAACGGAAAGTCATAAAATTGGAAGGTGGAATCGAACTGTGTTTTCCATTATTTCTTTTTTTTGATAAAGCACCTATTGAGCTTATAAGCGCTTTTGATCGCGTGACATTCAGTTTTTTAACGGAAAGTCATAAAATTGGAAAGTGGAAGCGATTTGGAATCGAACTGTGTTTTCCATTATTTTTGATAAATTACCTATTGAGCTAAAGCGCTTTTGTTCACGTGACAAAGACGTTTTCCACCCTTTCTTGCGTGTGATTATTTTTCTTTCGCGCCGGAGTTTGGTTCAAAACACTCACTTTGATACTATTTTCTGACAGATCTGTTGCGTTTGCAAAACAAGCGGGTAAGTGGGATCACAGATTGCACAGAGGGTTCCGTTTAATATTTCTTTTAAAACACTTTAATCCTTTTGCGAAATCTGCTTTAAAGCTTAAAATACACACAAATTGGAGCCCAGAGGGTTAAATATAAGACTTTCTCAAAATTGTATGATTTGTCGTTTGATGTGAGGTTTTCAGCTATAAGTAACCAAAATTTCAAGTCTTCAACTTAATTAGGGGCTCAGTTAGAAAAAAAAGCTTAAAATACACAAGTTGGAGCCCGAAGGGTTAAATAGAAGACTTTCTCAAAATTGACTAATTTGTCGTTTGATGTGAGGTATTCAGCTATAAGTATGCAAAATTTCAAGTCTTCAACGTAATTAGGGGCTCAGTCAAAAGCTTAAAATACACACAAGTTGGAGCCCAAAGGGTTAAATATAAGACTTTTTCAAAATTGACTAATTTGTCGTTTGATGTGAGGTGTTCAGCTATAAGTAACCAAAATTTCAAGTCTTCAACGTAATTAGGGGCTCAGTTAGAAAAATAAAGCTTAAAATACACAAGTTGGAGCTCGAAGGGTTAAATAGAAGACTTTTTCAAAATTGACTAATTTGTCGTTTGATGTGAGGTGTTCAGCTATGAGTATGCAAAGTTTCAAGCCTTCAACGTAATTAGGGGCTCAGTTAGAAAAATAAAGCTTAAAATACACACAAGTTGGGGCCCGAAGGGTTAAATAGAAGACTTTTTCAAAATTGACTAATTTGTCGTTTGATGTGAGGTGTTCAGCTATAAGTATGCAAAATTTCAAGTCTTCAACGTAATTAGGGGCTCAGTTAGAAAAAAAAAAAGCTTAAAATACACAAGTTGGAGCCCGAAGGGTTAAATAGAAGACTTTTTCAAAATTGACTAATTTGTCGTTTGATGTGAGGTGTTCAGCTATAAGTATGCAAAGTTTCAAGTCTTCAACGTAATTAGGGGCTCAGTTAGAAAAATAAAGCTTAAAATACACAAGTTGGAGCTCGAAGGGTTAAATATAAGACTTTTTCAAAATTGACTAATTTGTCGTTTAATGTGAGGTGTTCAGCTATAAGTATGCAAAGTTTCAAGTCTTCAACGTAATTAGGGGCTCAGTTAGAAAAAAAACTTAAAATACACAAGTTGGAACCGAGAGGGTTAAATATAAGATTTTTGTCAAAGTACATTATAATATTTATATTTATATGAATATATAATATATAACGATTTGTCGTTTGATGTGTGGTGTTCAGCTATAAGTATGCAAAAATTTCAAGTCTTCAACGTAATTAGGTCATCAGAAAAAAAAAAAAAAGCTTAAAATAGTTGTTATATGCAATTTTTAATACATGAACGTCATATTTTGCCTTTCTCAGCTGCTCTGCTCAACAAGCGCAAAACGTTGGGAAGCTTGACTATGGAAGCGATCGATCTGCGTTTTTCCATTTTGTTTTTCAATAAAATAAATTACCTATTGAGTTATAAGCGATTTTGATCACGTGACAAAGACGTTTTTCACCCTTCCTTGTATGGTATTCTTCTTTCGTGTGGGTTCAAAACTCCCACTTTGACACTATCTATTGCGTTTGCAAAAAGCGGAAAACACAGTTCAATTACATAGTTTCTGAACAACAACACCTGCTAGTTTCATGCATCTCCGAACAAAACTAAATTAAAACTTATGCCATAAAGTTGCCCTTTTGGATTTGAGAACAGCTTTAAATAAATGTTTTCGTTTTACCTTTTTATTTTGTTAGGATATATTTAACTAAAATGATTTTTTAATTTAGTATTAATAGTTGTATATGCAATTCTTAATACATGAACGTCATATTTTGCCTTTTTATGTAGTGAATTTTTTTTTCCTTTTTATTGGAAAAGCAATATACCCAAAGTTCGAAAAAATCTGAAGTTCGGATTTAGTAAAGTGTTGAGGATTCCGGAAAAGTGAGATCCGGCAATCAAATCATATCGATTTTTTTTCAAAACATGTATATTTATACAATTCTTAATTATTTAAAAATATATAAACTTTGCGAACGATTTTCACTAAATTTAAACATTGTGGGTGGTGATCATACAAAAATAAATAATAACAATGTTTACCGGTTTCACTATTTTACAGAATCTTTTTCCTTCAATAATATATTTTACATTCATCACAGAATAGCTTTTACAGAAAACTTTCTGGTTAGAAATTACAAAGTATTTTGTTAAAAAAAAAGTTGAAAAGTGTTTATGCATTCGGTTTGTCTGGCCGTCTGCTCACGCTCTAACTCCCTTAAATATGTTTGGATTTTTCTGAAACTGATAGGGGTTATTTGGGATCACCAAAGCATGTTTGGTATTGTACATGCAGTAGGTAGGATTCACCGTTCATTTACAGGGGGCGCTCAAAAGTATTCCGTTACATTAGGGTATATGGGGGTGCCGTAAATATACTCGGATTTTTCTGAAACTGATAGGGGTTATTTAGGGTCACCAAAGCATGTTTGGTATTGTACATGCAGTAGGTAGGATTCACCGTTCCTTTACAGGAGGCGCTCAAAAGTATTCCGTTACATTAGGGTATATGGGGGTGCCGTCTCGGATTTTTCTGAAACTGATAGGGGTTATTTAGAGTCACCAAAACATGTTGGGTATTGTACATGCAGTAGGTAGGATTCACCGTTCATTTACAGGAGGCGCTCAAAAGTATTCCGTTACATTAGGGTATATAGGGGTGCCGTCTCGGATTTTTCTGAAACTGATAGGGGTTATTTGGGATCACCAAAGCATGTTTGGTATTGTACATGCAGTAGGTAGGATTCACCGTTCATTTACAGGGGGCGCTCAAAAGTATTTCATTAAATCACTGTATATAATAAATTAATAAAATTGATAAAATATAATAATTAATAAAATTAATAATATAAATCACTGTATTTCACTACAATCACATTAGAACAGGACATTCATAGCATTTTTTATTCATTTACAGGGACACGTATAAGAAATCGGTTACAGTACAGTACCGTCTTTAAGTAATAAATGTTGGAGCGCACGGTTTAAAATTCGGTGTGCGTTTTTAAATTTAATTAATTTTTTGCATCTTACCCGTTATATATAAATTCCGTACCTCAAATACAGGGCTGTATAAAAGTATCCATGTACCGTTCTCCTTATGAGAGGAAATTGCTGAGGGTACATTTTTAACTAAAGTATATGTAGCTCTTAAGTGAACTAAATTTTGGCTTGCATGTAGCTAATAGATTCAAATTTATAAATCCTATACAGGGCTGCAATTCGCATAATTTTCCGATTGAGGATGGGAACAGCTGAAATTGGGCTCTGAAATGTATTATGCGTTTCCATAGGGTTGAATTAGATGTAATATTTTAATTTTTTAAACGGTGTAGTTTTGTTACATTATTCTAAATCTGTTGGAAAGTGTTTCATAATCTATGCTTCACGCATGATTTTTTTATTACTTGTTTATATATAATTTACTTCAGTTGACATATAAAAATAGTTAAATGTTATTCAAAACAATTTTAAAAACTATCGTCCACTTAATCAAAAATAGTTTAGAAAATGTTTAAAAAAAATAAGAATTACCTTTCATTGCAACATTCGTAGCACATCTGTTGTCGGGAATAGAACAGCACACACTTCCACAGGCACGGATTTTTTTTGCGAGGGGCAGGTGCCCCCACTTTGCCTTGCATGAGATCGAGAGAACAGCACACACTTCCACAGGCACGGATTTTTTTGCGCGGGGCAGGTGCCCCACTTTCCCTTGCATGAGATCGAGAGAACAGCACACACTTCCACAGGCACGGTTTTTCTTTGCGCGGGGCAGGTGCCCCCACTTTCACTGCAGTAGTTATTTAGACTGTCGATGGAGAGACTAACTTGAACCATTCACAAGTACGAGTGACACGGAAGACGGAAAAAGTTCCATTTATATAGCTTGCGTCCGTGAATTGTCTGCATAGCTTAAAAAAAAAAAAAAAAAAAAAAAAAAAAAAATAATTTTTTTTTTTTTTTTTTTTTTTTTTAGCTATGCAGACAATTCACTGACAATTCACTGACAATTCACTAACAATTCACTGAAGAAAAAAAAAAAAAAAAAAAATTATTAAAAAATTATTAAAAAATTATTATTATTATTATTTTTTTTTTTTTTTTTTTTTTTTTTTTTTTTTTTTTTAAGGGTCCACTGGTCATGGATCATTTCTTTTCATTTCAGTATCAAACCATCAACAACTTAAAAAATTTTAACTCCCATATGTGCTTTGCATATGTTAATAATATGTAATTAATAGTCTTAAGGAATATAGTAAATATTGAAATATTATTTCAAGACTTTGAATGAAATATATGAATCTTTTTCTATCTAAAATTTAAAATATGTAATATTGAACTACGTAATATACAATGGCAAATTCAAGGGAGGCTCGGAGTTCATAAATCCCCTCTGAACATCAACAAAAATATTCTAAACGTCATTTTAAAAATGAAATATACAGTAACCCTCAGTTATCAGCTGTTATTATTATAAAAATAAATCCACAAAGTGATAACACAACATGGCGGTGGGGCTGAAAACATCATTTTTAAAATGAAGCACGACATGACTTTAAATTATTGTAAAGTCGAAATCTTTGATTGTTTCAGGTAGAGGAATGTTTAAAGTGGGGGAGGGGGAGTCTGGACCCCCCGCCCCCTTTCGTTAGGGTACTTTAAAAAAATTTTCAAAGTGAGAGCAAAATCACAACATGCTTCGGGCCGAGAGCAACTACACTGTAATACGGATGCCCATAACTTAAGATATAAGATTAATCCAGATATAAGATTGGCCACAAAAGTTCAGAAACACTTTTTTTTAGAATTCACAATCCATGCATTTATGCACAAGAAAATTATTATAAGATAAATAGGGGACGAGTGTGCCCCCCCCCGGCATTTCCATTATTTCATTTTTTTCTCTCTCTCTCTAATGGACTGGTGGCTTCTATTATTATAAAAGAGCCATTATAAATGAGGTGTTAGGTGAAGATGAAAGAGCAGCCGTAAAAAGTTAGAACTCTGATTTTCTAGTCGGCCCTACCTGTGGCCGAGAGGTTCTGCTCTCGAATCTGGTAGACGGGAGGTGCTGGGTTCGAACCCAATCGCGCCCGTCGGCCTAATCGTTCGGAGTTTTCTTCGAGCCATGGATTTCCATGCGTCAATACGGATTAGGTTCTCCTAGAAAGCCCCCCCCCCTCCCCTCCTTCACGAAGAGCACGACCCCCCTCGTGCCTATAACCCTAGAGTAGATAATCGGCCGTCAAAAATCGACCCGATTTTCTAGTCCAAAAAAAGGGGGGAGGGCTATTTTTCTTTTGCGGCTGCTCTTTCATCTTCACCGAACACTTGATTTATAATGGCTGTTTCATAATCACAACATGCTTCGGGCCGAGAGCAACTACACTGTAATACGGATGCCCATAACTTAAGATATAAGATTAATCCAGATATAAGATTGGCCACAAAAGTTCAGAAACACTTTTTTTTAGAATTCACAATCCATGCATTTATGCACAAGAAAATTATTATAAGATAAATAGGGGACGAGTGTGCCCCCCCCCCGGCATTTCCATTATTTCATTTTTTTCTCTCTCTCTCTAATGGACTGGTGGCTTCTATTATTATAAAACAGCCATTATAAATGAGGTGTTAGGTGAAGATGAAAGAGCAGCCGTAAAAAGTTAGAACTCTGATTTTCTAGTCGGCCCCACCTGTGGCCGAGAGGTTCTGCTCTCGAATCTGGTAGACGGGAGGTGCTGGGTTCGAACCCAATCGCGCCCGTCGGCCTAATCGTTCGGAGTTTTCTTCGAGCCATGGATTTCCATGCGTCAATACGGATTAGGTTCCCCTAGAAAGCCCCCCCCCTCCCCTCCTTCACGAAGAGCACGACCCCCCTCGTGCCTATAACCCTAGAGTAGATAATCGGCCGTCAAAAATCGACCCGATTTTCTAGTCCAAAAAAAGGGGGGAGGGCTATTTTTCTTTTGCGGCTGCTCTTTCATCTTCACCGAACACTTGATTTATAATGGCTGTTTCATAATCACAACATGCTTCGGGCCGAGAGCAACTACACTGTAATACGGATGCCCATAACTTAAGATATAAGATTAATCCAGATATAAGATTGGCCACAAAAGTTCAGAAACACTTTTTTTTAGAATTCACAATCCATGCATTTATGCACAAGAAAATTATTATAAGATAAATAGGGGACGAGTGTGCCCCCCCCCCCCCGGCATTTCCATTATTTCATTTTTTTCTCTCTCTCTCTAATGGACTGGTGGCTTCTATTATTATAAAACAGCCATTATAAATGAGGTGTTAGGTGAAGATGAAAGAGCAGCCGTAAAAAGTTAGAACTCTGATTTTCTAGTCGGCCCCACCTGTGGCCGAGAGGTTCTGCTCTCGAATCTGGTAGACGGGAGGTGCTGGGTTCGAACCCAATCGCGCCCGTCGGCCTAATCGTTCGGAGTTTTCTTCGAGCCATGGATTTCCATGCGTCAATACGGATTAGGTTCCCCTAGAAAGCCCCCCCCCCTCCCCTCCTTCACGAAGAGCACGACCCCCCTCGTGCCTATAACCCTAGAGTAGATAATCGGCCGTCAAAAATCGACCCGATTTTCTAGTCCAAAAAAAGTGGGGAGGGCTATTTTTCTTTTGCGGCTGCTTTTTCATCTTCACCGAACACTTGATTTATAATGGCTGTTTCATAATCACAACATGCTTCGGGCCGAGAGCAACTACACTGTAATACGGATGCCCATAACTTAAGATATAAGATTAATCCAGATATAAGATTGGCCACAAAAGTTCAGAAACACTTTTTTTTAGAATTCACAATCCATGCATTTATGCACAAGAAAATTATTATAAGATAAATAGGGGACGAGTGTGGCCCCCCCCCCCCCCGGCATTTCCATTATTTCATTTTTTTCTCTCTCTCTCTAATGGACTGGTGGCTTCTATTATTATAAAACAGCCATTATAAATGAGGTGTTAGGTGAAGATGAAAGAGCAGCTGTAAAAAGTTAGAACTCTGATTTTCTAGTCGGCCCCACCTGTGGCCGAGAGGTTCTGCTCTCGAATCTGGTAGACGGGAGGTGCTGGGTTCGAACCCAATCGCGCCCGTCGGCCTAATCGTTCGGAGTTTTCTTCGAGCCATGGATTTCCATGCGTCAATACGGATTAGGTTCCCCTAGAAAGCCCCCCCCCTCCCCTCCTTCACGAAGAGCACGACCCCCCTCGTGCCTATAACCCTAGAGTAGATAATCGGCCGTCAAAAATCGACCCGATTTTCTAGTCCAAAAAAAGGGGGGAGGGCTATTTTTCTTTTGCGGCTGCTCTTTCATCTTCACCGAACACTTGATTTATAATGGCTGTTTCATAATCACAACATGCTTCGGGCCGAGAGCAACTACACTGTAATACGGATGCCCATAACTTAAGATATAAGATTAATCCAGATATAAGATTGGCCACAAAAGTTCAGAAACACTTTTTTTTAGAATTCACAATCCATGCATTTATGCACAAGAAAATTATTATAAGATAAATAGGGGACGAGTGTGCCCCCCCCCCCGGCATTTCCATTATTTCATTTTTTTCTCTCTCTCTCTAATGGACTGGTGGCTTCTATTATTATAAAACAGCCATTATAAATGAGGTGTTAGGTGAAGATGAAAGAGCAGCCGTAAAAAGTTAGAACTCTGATTTTCTAGTCGGCCCCACCTGTGGCCGAGAGGTTCTGCTCTCGAATCTGGTAGACGGGAGGTGCTGGGTTCGAACCCAATCGCGCCCGTCGGCCTAATCGTTCGGAGTTTTCTTCGAGCCATGGATTTCCATGCGTCAATACGGATTAGGTTCCCCTAGAAAGCCCCCCCCCCTCCCCTCCTTCACGAAGAGCACGACCCCCCTCGTGCCTATAACCCTAGAGTAGATAATCGGCCGTCAAAAATCGACCCGATTTTCTAGTCCAAAAAAAGGGGGGAGGGCTATTTTTCTTTTGCGGCTGCTCTTTCATCTTCACCGAACACTTGATTTATAATGGCTGTTTCATAATAATAGAAACCACCAGTCCATCAGAAAAAAAATAACTCGGTTAAAGCGGGACTCTACTAATACTAATACTACTAGTTTCATAGGAAATCTGACAAGTCGCAGGCGATTTTTCCCACTTGCAATTTTTACGTGTAATAACACTATTAATCTTTAATTCATGGAGTACTTAATGTATGACCAGCTCCGTAGAAGTTTAAAAATTTACAGTACCAAAAATTGTAAAACTGAAATTTCTTTTAAAATTTGATCATGATGGATTCAAGAATGTTATCGTTTAATCCATGGCGTACGTAATGCAGGATCAACTCCGTGCGATTTTTTATGTCTTAAATTTTAGTCTTTGAAAAAATAATTTTCCAAATGGTCGGTGTACTTTGTTAAATTATTATTATTATTATTATTATTATTATTATTATTACAAAATGTATTAAAATATTCATACTAAGTTATACTAATTCACTATATAATATGCTATCCCCACGATAGGTATTGATTACATTTTTCAATAAATATTTAGAAAGTATTCTGGAAAAATAATTTTCATTGTATATTAAGAAAAAACGGAACACTTTATTTAATTCTCTTTTTACTTATTGTAACAACTCGTCAGTCAGTTTTGACCTTGTGAAAAACTGACTGACACGATTTACACCAAAATACAAATAACACTAATTCATATCAAAGTATACTGGAATCTCGGGTTTGTTTCAAAATCCAAGGATTAGTCCTTGAGATAGAGCTATTGCGGAAATAGTAAGAAATGCAAGCCTTTCACGGATTCAGATCATTGCACAAATTTTCATCGAAGCGTGAAAAACCACATTCCCTTTTCACAGTTTTGAAGGACAGAGGTTTCTCTCTCTGAAATACAATTTAAAGAATGGAATGCACAAAATAATTTTTTTTTTTTTTTTTTTTTTTTTTCCTTCAACATAGTTAAATTTATATATATAAATATTATATACAAGAGTATTTCACACAGTATGAGATGAAATTTATCAGAGCCACTGAAAAAAATGTAGGTTTTTCAGTTTCCTAATGCACTTGTATTTCAGGGTTAAATATAAGTTTTATACTCAGTCAATTTTTAAGTCAGTAATTTAAGTCAACTTTTATACCGTCGTATTGGAAAAAAAAAAAGTTCTTTTAAATACATTTTGCTTGAAAACTGTATCTCCATTTATTTTTGAAATATTAATTTCTTTGTAGTTTTTGAAGCCATATTGTATACGATAATCGTAAATATGGAATTCTTAAGCGGATGGGAATGACATCATTTTAGATAAAATAAAACGTGTGCTTTAAGTCTTAAAATTGAAATATGTTTTGTACTGCAGTAGAGTCCCGCTTTAACCGAGTTATTTTTTTTCTGATGGACTGGTGGTTTCTATTATTATGAAACAGCCATTATAAATCAAGTGTTCGGTGAAGATGAAAGAGCAGCCGCAAAAGAAAAATAGGCCTCCCCCTTTTTTTGGACTAGAAAATCGGGTCGATTTTTGACGGCCGATTATCTACTCTAGGGTTATAGGCACGAGGGGGGTCGTGCTCTTCGTGAAGGAGGGGAGGGGGGGGGCTTTCTAGGGGAACCTAATCCGTATTGACGCATGGAAATCCATGGCTCGAAGAAAACTCCGAACGATTAGGCCGACGGGCGCGATTGGGTTCGAACCCAGCACCTCCCGTCTACCAGATTCGAGAGCAGAACCTCTCGGCCACAGGTGGGGCCGACTAGAAAATCAGAGTTCTAACTTTTTACGGCTGCTCTTTCATCTTCACCTAACACCTCATTTATAATGGCTGTTTTATAATAATAGAAGCCACCAGTCCATTAGAGAGAGAGAGAAAAAAATGAAATAATGGAAATGCCGGGGGGGGCACACTCGTCCCCTATTTATCTTATAATAATTTTCTTGTGCATAAATGCATGGATTGTGAATTCTAAAAAAAAGTGTTTCTGAACTTTTGTGGCCAATCTTATATCTGGATTAATCTTATATCTTAAGTTATGGGCATCCGTATTACAGTGTAGTTGCTCTCGGCCCGAAGCATGTTGTGATTATGAAACAGCCATTATAAATCAAGTGTTCGGTGAAGATGAAAGAGCAGCCGCAAAAGAAAAATAGCCCTCCCCCCTTTTTTTGGACTAGAAAATCGGGTCGATTTTTGACGGCCGATTATCTACTCTAGGGTTATAGGCACGAGGGGGGTCGTGCTCTTCGTGAAGGAGGGGAGGGGGGGGGCTTTCTAGGAGAACCTAATCCGTATTGACGCATGGAAATCCATGGCTCGAAGAAAACTCCGAACGATTAGGCCGACGGGCGCGATTGGGTTCGAACCCAGCACCTCCCGTCTACCAGATTCGAGAGCAGAACCTCTCGGCCACAGGTGGGGCCGACTAGAAAATCAGAGTTCTAACTTTTTACGGCTGCTCTTTCATCTTCACCTAACACCTCATTTATAATGGCTGTTTTATAATAATAGAAGCCACCAGTCCATTAGAGAGAGAGAGAAAAAAATGAAATAATGGAAATGCCGGGGGGGGGGCACACTCGTCCCCTATTTATCTTATAATAATTTTCTTGTGCATAAATGCATGGATTGTGAATTCTAAAAAAAAGTGTTTCTGAACTTTTGTGGCCAATCTTATATCTGGATTAATCTTATATCTTAAGTTATGGGCATCCGTATTACAGTGTAGTTGCTCTCGGCCCGAAGCATGTTGTGATTATGAAACAGCCATTATAAATCAAGTGTTCGGTGAAGATGAAAGAGCAGCCGCAAAAGAAAAATAGCCCCCCCCCTTTTTTTGGACTAGAAAATCGGGTCGATTTTTGACGGCCGATTATCTACTCTAGGGTTATAGGCACGAGGGGGGTCGTGCTCTTCGTGAAGGAGGGGAGGGGGGGGCTTTCTAGGGGAACCTAATCCGTATTGACGCATGGAAATCCATGGCTCGAAGAAAACTCCGAACAATTAGGCCGACGGGCGCGATTGGGTTCGAACCCAGCACCTCCCGTCTACCAGATTCGAGAGCAGAACCTCTCGGCCACAGGTGGGGCCGACTAGAAAATCAGAGTTCTAACTTTTTACGGCTGCTCTTTCATCTTCACCTAACACCTCATTTATAATGGCTGTTTTATAATAATAGAAGCCACCAGTCCATTAGAGAGAGAGAGAAAAAAATGAAATAATGGAAATGCCGGGGGGGGCACACTCGTCCCCTATTTATCTTATAATAATTTTCTTGTGCATAAATGCATGGATTGTGAATTCTAAAAAAAAGTGTTTCTGAACTTTTGTGGCCAATCTTATATCTGGATTAATCTTATATCTTAAGTTATGGGCATCCGTATTACAGTGTAGTTGCTCTCGGCCCGAAGCATGTTGTGATTATGAAACAGCCATTATAAATCAAGTGTTCGGTGAAGATGAAAGAGCAGCCGCAAAAGAAAAATAGCCCTCCCCCCTTTTTTTGGACTAGAAAATCGGGTCGATTTTTGACGGCCGATTATCTACTCTAGGGTTATAGGCACGAGGGGGGTCGTGCTCTTCGTGAAGGAGGGGAGGGGGGGGCTTTCTAGGGGAACCTAATCCGTATTGACGCATGGAAATCCATGGCTCGAAGAAAACTCCGAACGATTAGGCCGACGGGCGCGATTGGGTTCGAACCCAGCACCTCCCGTCTACCAGATTCGAGAGCAGAACCTCTCGGCCACAGGTGGGGCCGACTAGAAAATCAGAGTTCTAACTTTTTACGGCTGCTCTTTCATCTTCACCTAACACCTCATTTATAATGGCTGTTTTATAATAATAGAAGCCACCAGTCCATTAGAGAGAGAGAGAAAAAAATGAAATAATGGAAATGCCGGGGGGGTGCACACTCGTCCCCTATTTATCTTATAATAATTTTCTTGTGCATAAATGCATGGATTGTGAATTCTAAAAAAAAGTGTTTCTGAACTTTTGTGGCCAATCTTATATCTGGATTAATCTTATATCTTAAGTTATGGGCATCCGTATTACAGTGTAGTTGCTCTCGGCCCGAAGCATGTTGTGATTATGAAACAGCCATTATAAATCAAGTGTTCGGTGAAGATGAAAGAGCAGCCGCAAAAGAAAAATAGCCCTCCCCCCTTTTTTTGGACTAGAAAATCGGGTCGATTTTTGACGGCCGATTATCTACTCTAGGGTTATAGGCACGAGGGGGGTCGTGCTCTTCGTGAAGGAGGGGAGGGGGGGGGGCTTTCTAGGAGAACCTAATCCGTATTGACGCATGGAAATCCATGGCTCGAAGAAAACTCCGAACGATTAGGCCGACGGGCGCGATTGGGTTCGAACCCAGCACCTCCCGTCTACCAGATTCGAGAGCAGAACCTCTCGGCCACAGGTGGGGCCGACTAGAAAATCAGAGTTCTAACTTTTTACGGCTGCTCTTTCATCTTCACCTAACACCTCATTTATAATGGCTGTTTTATAATAATAGAAGCCACCAGTCCATTAGAGAGAGAGAGAAAAAAATGAAATAATGGAAATGCCGGGGGGGGGCACACTCGTCCCCTATTTATCTTATAATAATTTTCTTGTGCATAAATGCATGGATTGTGAATTCTAAAAAAAAGTGTTTCTGAACTTTTGTGGCCAATCTTATATCTGGATTAATCTTATATCTTAAGTTATGGGCATCCGTATTACAGTGTAGTTGCTCTCGGCCCGAAGCATGTTGTGATTTTGCTCTCACTTTGAAAATTTTTTTAAAGTACCCTAACGAAAGGGGGCGGGGGGTCCAGACTCCCCCTCCCCCACTTTAAACATTCCTCTACCTGAAACAATCAAAGATTTCGACTTTACAATAATTTAAAGTCATGTCGTGCTTCATTTTAAAAATGATGTTTTCAGCCCCACCGCCATGTTGTGTTATCACTTTGTGGATTTATTTTTATAATAATAACAGCTGATAACTGAGGGTTACTGTATATTTCATTTTTAAAATGACGTTTAGAATATTTTTGTTGATGTTCAGAGGGGATTTATGAACTCCGAGCCTCCCTTGAATTTGCCATTGTATATTACGTAGTTCAATATTACATATTTTAAATTTTAGATAGAAAAAGATTCATATATTTCATTCAAAGTCTTGAAATAATATTTCAATATTTACTATATTCCTTAAGACTATTAATTACATATTATTAACATATGCAAAGCACATATGGGAGTTAAAATTTTTTAAGTTGTTGATGGTTTGATACTGAAATGAAAAGAAATGATCCATGACCAGTGGACCCTTAAAAAAAAAAAAAAAAAAAAAAAAAAAAAAAAAAAAAAATAATTTTTTAATAATTTTTTAATATTTTTTTTTTTTTTTTTTTTTTCTTCAGTGAATTGTTAGTGAATTGTCAGTGAATTGTCAGTGAATTGTCTGCATAGCTAAAAAAAAAAAAAAAAAAAAAAAAAAAAAAAAAAAAAAATTTTTTTTTTTTTTTTTTTTTTTTTTTTTTTTTAAGCTATGCAGACAATTCACGGACGCAAGCTATATAAATGGAACTTTTTCCGTCTTCCGTGTCACTCGTACTTGTGAATGGTTCAAGTTAGTCTCTCCATCGACAGTCTAAATAACTACTGCAGTGAAAGTGGGGGCACCTGCCCCGCGCAAAGAAAAACCGTGCCTGTGGAAGTGTGTGCTGTTCTCTCGATCTCATGCAAGGGAAAGTGGGGCACCTGCCCCGCGCAAAAAAATCCGTGCCTGTGGAAGTGTGTGCTGTTCTCTCGATCTCATGCAAGGCAAAGTGGGGGCACCTGCCCCTCGCAAAAAAAATCCGTGCCTGTGGAAGTGTGTGCTGTTCTATTCCCGACAACAGATGTGCTACGAATGTTGCAATGAAAGGTAATTCTTATTTTTTTTAAACATTTTCTAAACTATTTTTGATTAAGTGGACGATAGTTTTTAAAATTGTTTTGAATAACATTTAACTATTTTTATATGTCAACTGAAGTAAATTATATATAAACAAGTAATAAAAAAATCATGCGTGAAGCATAGATTATGAAACACTTTCCAACAGATTTAGAATAATGTAACAAAACTACACCGTTTAAAAAATTAAAATATTACATCTAATTCAACCCTATGGAAACGCATAATACATTTCAGAGCCCAATTTCAGCTGTTCCCATCCTCAATCGGAAAATTATGCGAATTGCAGCCCTGTATAGGATTTATAAATTTGAATCTATTAGCTACATGCAAGCCAAAATTTAGTTCACTTAAGAGCTACATATACTTTAGTTAAAAATGTACCCTCAGCAATTTCCTCTCATAAGGAGAACGGTACATGGATACTTTTATACAGCCCTGTATTTGAGATACGGAATTTATATATAACGGGTAAGATGCAAAAAATTAATTAAATTTAAAAACGCACACCGAATTTTAAACCGTGCGCTCCAACATTTATTACTTAAAGACGGTACTGTACTGTAACCGATTTCTTATACGTGTCCCTGTAAATGAATAAAAAATGCTATGAATGTCCTGTTCTAATGTGATTGTAGTGAAATACAGTGATTTATATTATTAATTTTATTAATTATTATATTTTATCAATTTTATTAATTTATTATATACAGTGATTTAATGAAATACTTTTGAGCGCCCCCTGTAAATGAACGGTGAATCCTACCTACTGCATGTACAATACCAAACATGCTTTGGTGATCCCAAATAACCCCTATCAGTTTCAGAAAAATCCGAGACGGCACCCCCATATACCCTAATGTAACGGAATACTTTTGAGCGCCTCCTGTAAATGAACGGTGAATCCTACCTACTGCATGTACAATACCAAACATGTTTTGGTGACCCTAAATAACCCCTATCAGTTTCAGAAAAATCCGAGACGGCACCCCCATATACCGTAATGTAACGGAATACTTTTGAGCGCCTCCTGTAAAGGAACGGTGAATCCTACCTACTGCATGTACAATACCAAACATGCTTTGGTGACCCTAAATAAACCCTATCAGTTTCAGAAAAATCCGAGTATATTTACGGCACCCCCATATACCCTAATGTAACGGAATACTTTTGAGCGCCCCCTGTAAATGAACGGTGAATCCTACCTACTGCATGTACAATACCAAACATGCTTTGGTGATCCCAAATAACCCCTATCAGTTTCAGAAAAATCCAAACATATTTAAGGGAGTTAGAGCGTGAGCAGACGGCCAGACAAACCGAATGCATAAACACTTTTCAACTTTTTTTTTAACAAAATACTTTGTAATTTCTAACCAGAAAGTTTTCTGTAAAAGCTATTCTGTGATGAATGTAAAATATATTATTGAAGGAAAAAGATTCTGTAAAATAGTGAAACCGGTAAACATTGTTATTATTTATTTTTGTATGATCACCACCCACAATGTTTAAATTTAGTGAAAATCGTTCGCAAAGTTTATATATTTTTAAATAATTAAGAATTGTATAAATTTACATGTTTTGAAAAAAAATCGATATGATTTGATTGCCGGATCTCACTTTTCCGGAATCCTCAACACTTTACTAAATCCGAACTTCAGATTTTTTCGAACTTTGGGTATATTGCTTTTCCAATAAAAAGGAAAAAAAAATTCACTACATAAAAAGGCAAAATATGACGTTCATGTATAAAGAATTGCATATACAACTATTAATACTAAATTAAAAAATCATTTTAGTTAAATATATCCTAACAAAATAAAAAGGTAAAACGAAAACATTTATTTAAAGCTGTTCTCAAATCCAAAAGGGCAACTTTATGGCATAAGTTTTAATTTAGTTTTGTTCGGAGATGCATGAAACTAGCAGGTGTTGTTGTTCAGAAACTATGTAATTGAACTGTGTTTTCCGCTTTTTGCAAACGCAATAGATAGTGTCAAAGTGGGAGTTTTGAACCCACACGAAAGAAGAATACCATACAAGGAAGGGTGAAAAACGTCTTTGTCACGTGATCAAAATCGCTTATAACTCAATAGGTAATTTATTTTATTGAAAAACAAAATGGAAAAACGCAGATCGATCGCTTCCATAGTCAAGCTTCCCAACGTTTTGCGCTTGTTGAGCAGAGCAGCTGAGAAAGGCAAAATATGACGTTCATGTATTAAAAATTGCATATAACAACTATTTTAAGCTTTTTTTTTTTTTTTTTTTTTTTTTTTTTCTGATGACCTAATTACGTTGAAGACTTGAAATTTTTGCATACTTATAGCTGAACACCACACATCAAACGACAAATCGTTATATATTATATATTCATATAAATATAAATATTATAATGTACTTTGACAAAAATCTTATATTTAACCCTCTCGGTTCCAACTTGTGTATTTTAAGTTTTTTTTCTAACTGAGCCCCTAATTACGTTGAAGACTTGAAACTTTGCATACTTATAGCTGAACACCTCACATTAAACGACAAATTAGTCAATTTTGAAAAAGTCTTATATTTAACCCTTCGAGCTCCAACTTGTGTATTTTAAGCTTTATTTTTCTAACTGAGCCCCTAATTACGTTGAAGACTTGAAACTTTGCATACTTATAGCTGAACACCTCACATCAAACGACAAATTAGTCAATTTTGAAAAAGTCTTCTATTTAACCCTTCGGGCTCCAACTTGTGTATTTTAAGCTTTTTTTTTTCTAACTGAGCCCCTAATTACGTTGAAGACTTGAAATTTTGCATACTTATAGCTGAACACCTCACATCAAACGACAAATTAGTCAATTTTGAAAAAGTCTTCCATTTAACCCTTCGGGCCCCAACTTGTGTGTATTTTAAGCTTTATTTTTCTAACTGAGCCCCTAATTACGTTGAAGGCTTGAAACTTTGCATACTCATAGCTGAACACCTCACATCAAACGACAAATTAGTCAATTTTGAAAAAGTCTTCTATTTAACCCTTCGAGCTCCAACTTGTGTATTTTAAGCTTTATTTTTCTAACTGAGCCCCTAATTACGTTGAAGACTTGAAATTTTGGTTACTTATAGCTGAACACCTCACATCAAACGACAAATTAGTCAATTTTGAAAAAGTCTTATATTTAACCCTTTGGGCTCCAACTTGTGTGTATTTTAAGCTTTTAACTGAGCCCCTAATTACGTTGAAGACTTGAAATTTTGCATACTTATAGCTGAATACCTCACATCAAACGACAAATTAGTCAATTTTGAGAAAGTCTTCTATTTAACTCTTCGGGCTCCAACTTGTGTATTTTAAGCTTTTTTTTCTAACTGAGCCCCTAATTAAGTTGAAGACTTGAAATTTTGGTTACTTATAGCTGAAAACCTCACATCAAACGACAAATCATACAATTTTGAGAAAGTCTTATATTTAACCCTCTGGGCTCCAATTTGTGTGTATTTTAAGCTTTAAAGCAGATTTCGCAAAAGGATTAAAGTGTTTTAAAAGAAATATTAAACGGAACCCTCTGTGCAATCTGTGATCCCACTTACCCGCTTGTTTTGCAAACGCAACAGATCTGTCAGAAAATAGTATCAAAGTGAGTGTTTTGAACCAAACTCCGGCGCGAAAGAAAAATAATCACACGCAAGAAAGGGTGGAAAACGTCTTTGTCACGTGAACAAAAGCGCTTTAGCTCAATAGGTAATTTATCAAAAATAATGGAAAACACAGTTCGATTCCAAATCGCTTCCACTTTCCAATTTTATGACTTTCCGTTAAAAAACTGAATGTCACGCGATCAAAAGCGCTTATAAGCTCAATAGGTGCTTTATCAAAAAAAAGAAATAATGGAAAACACAGTTCGATTCCACCTTCCAATTTTATGACTTTCCGTTAAAAAACTGAATGTCACGTGATCAAAAGCGCTTATAAGCTCAATAGGTGCTTTATCAAAAAAAAGAAATAATGGAAAACACAGTTCGATTCCACCTTCCAATTTTATGACTTTCCGTTAAAAAACTGAATGTCACGTGATCAAAAGCGCTCATAAGCTCAATAGGTAATTTATCAAAAAAAAAATAATGGAACACACAGTTCGATTCCACCTTCCAATTTTATGACTTTCCGTTAAAAAACTGAATGTCACGTGATCAAAAGCGCTTATAAGCTTAATAGGTAATTTATCAAAAAAAAAGAAATAATGGAACACACAGTTCGATTCCAGCTTCCAATTTTATGACTTTCCGTTAAAAAACTGAATGTCACGTGATCAAAAGCGCTTATAAGCTCAATAGGTAATTTATCAAAAAAAAGAAATAATGGAACACACAGTTCGATTCCACCTTCCAATTTTATGACTTTCCGTTAAAAAACTGAATGTCACGTGATCAAAAGCGCTCATAAGCTCAATAGGTAATTTATCGAAAAAAATTAATGGAACACACAGTTCGATTCCACCTTCCAATTTTATGGTTTTCCGTTAAAAAACTGAATGTCACGTGATCAAAAGCGCTTATAAGCTCAATAGGTAATTTATCAAAAATAATGGAAAACACAGTTCGATTCCAGCTTCCACTTTTATGACTTTCCGTTAAAAAAATGAATGTCACGTGATCAAAAGCGCTTATAAGCTCAATAGGTCATTTATCAAAAATAATGGAAAACACAGTTCGATTCCAAATCGCCTTCCACTTTTATGACTTTCCGTTAAAAAATGAATGTCACGCGATCAAAAGCGCTTATAAGCTCAATAGGTGCTTTATCAAAAAAGAAATAATGAAAAACACAGTTCGATTCCAAATCGCCTTCCACTTTTATGACTTTCCGTTAAAAAATGAATGTCACGCGATCAAAAGCGCTTATAAGCTCAATAGGTGCTTTATCAAAAAAGAAATAATGAAAAACACAGTTCGATTCCAAATCGCCTTCCACTTTTATGACTTTCCGTTAAAAGAAATGAATGTGTCAAAACGTTTTTGCGCTTGTTGAGCAGACCTTTTCAGAATTGATGGATTATTGAATTTAAAAGAACTCTTTTTATTACTCTGTAAGTCATTGCGCGCGCATGATATTTTGAGAACATATGTATGGATTTCTATAAAATTTTAAATAGATGGCTCGTTTAAAATGACCTACTTTTAATTATTTGCTATGGTAAGCAGAGCTGCCAAGTCTCCGGCCTTTTAGATACAAGTATTTTAAGACAGAAAATGTTGTTTTATTTAATTAGAACAATTGGGCGATTTAAAGGAACAACATTTTCTCTAAAATAATAGTGGTGTGCCGGAGACTTGACAACTCTGGGTAAGATTTTTTGTTATGATTATTGTTATTCAATAAAAAAGAAAAAAAGTTGATTTTTTTTTTCCCACAATAAAGAAATTCTTTGAAGATCTGTTCAGTTTCTAATAGTAGTATATTAAAAGGCAAAATCTGTTTTATCAAATGTTCATGTTTATACTTAGACAGGCATTAAAAATACACTCATTCACACTTTGGATGTTTTGATTGATATTCAGTGAGAGACCCCTTCATAAAAACTATTTTTAATGGATTAAGGTTTTTGAAATGTTTTAAATTCAATTGTTTTGAAATTTAATACAGTTATAATTTAAGCAATCATTGCGAAAATTTTCTTGATTTCATTAAACAATACGCAAACGAGTAATGAATTAAATAATATATTAATTAGTAATACACATTAAAAATACTCCATACCCGCAAATGAGTAATGAATTAAATAATATATTAATGAGTAATACACATTAAAAATACTCCCAGACACTATAACTTTATAATAGTATATCAAAAACTGGTATCTCTATGTTTTAATTTCTACAGGAACTTTGTCGTGTCTTGAAGGAATTTTTTAATTTTAAGTATCTAATATAATATTTTGGCTGAAATGTATTTTCTCTCTATTCTTTAAATGTGACACTCATGGATCGGGACAAGAAATGTTGATTGTTCCAATCCAAAGCCTTTTCAGCTTATATTATCTCGAGTCTTTGAAATTTCATGCAACTTTTTTGAAAATGTTATTAAAAATTGTTTTTTGTTTTTAAAATGTCGTTTTCCATTCTCATTGCAGCGCTCCAGATTCCTTCGTATGAAAACAAAGATTTGAGAAGAGTTCCTTTGTGTGTTCCACCTCCAGTCGATGTGTGCCATTGCCGTGTGCCTTTTAGGTGTTCCACCTCCAGTGCTCCCAGACCACAAGAGTCCGAGACTCGGGAGGGCCGCTTGAATCCGGGCTAGAGTCGCTTCGAGTGCCGAGGGCTACCCCCCCCTCCCCGTGTATGGCAACATCCCCCACCTCATGCATATATAGTGAAGCTATCTATATATCGCATTTTTTTATAAATGCCCTCCCTTTATTTCCAGTTGCCGGGGTCATAAACTGCGGGGGAGCCGCTCGAATCCGGGCTGGATTCGTCCGAGTGCCGAGGGCCACTCCCCCCCTCCTCTTGGGGCGGCTCGATTCTGTTTTTCTCGTGTACCCTCTCTCGCCCCCCTCCCCGGTGACTGTTGGGCCCGTTCTCGACTGCGGACTTCCCTGAGGCTACCGAACGAGTTTTGTTCTCTCGACGGGGTCTTTAGAGGTCTCTGGCAAGGAACCCCTTATCCGGGTTACCCGGGACACTGGAGCGGAAAAGGATTCAACCCTTCTTCTAGTTCCAGACTAGGCATAGCGCCTAAACGGTACCCGATGATACGGAGACTTTGATAGATGCTCGGTGCCTTGCATGGACATTGCTTGTGTGTGTGGTGTCTGGGGCCCTGTCAGAGAGCAACGACTCCCCCCCTTCTATGGGGGGTGACAGGCGTGGAGACGCGCCTTTTCGGTGGAAGAGGCTTCCCGCTCATGCATGCTTTTGTTGCACTGCGGTCCAGGAGCGTGAATGGGCGGGAGGTGCCACGGCTGGGGAAGGGTGAGGTTTAACAAATCTGCGGCAAGTGGTCCAAAGGTGCTCACCCCCCCCCTAGTGGGGCCCTGGGCCTTGTATGGAGTGGGAGAACCTCCGTGGTGTAAAGAGTCGCTTGACCCCTTTCGGCGGTTCGCAGGAGGAAAGGACGGGCCACGGTCGCTGGATAGAGAGAGAGGGGAAAAAGAAGATGGAAGGGAGCCCCGGGGGGCATTGGAGGGATCGAGAGTTTCATTAGAGACAGGGGGCCGCTCGAATCCGAGCTGGAGTCGCTCGGAGGGCCCACCCCCCTCCCCGACACCTGCATATATAGTAAAGAGATCTATATATTGCATTTTCATTTGTACCGGTTGTCCGGGGTGGGGAAGGTCTTCCGGGCTTGATTCGCTCCGAGTGCCGAGGGCCACCCGCCCTCCTCTCGCCCAAAAAAAAACCCATCTCGCTCTCCTCCCACCACGAGCGGGGTCCGAGCGGGGTCGCTTGAATCCGAGCTCGAGTCGCTTCGAGTGACGAGGGCCACCGAATTCCCCCCTCAGGGGCGGGGCTGCTCGAATCCGGGGCTAGATTCGCTCGAGTGCCGAGGACCACCGGACATACTCCCCCTCTCCGTGTGTGGCATCTGAAAAAAAGGTAGGTGACGGAAAGTCTTGGATCCAAGGGGGAGGGTCCCGAGCTCGAGTCGCTTCGAGTGCCGAGGGCCACCGAATCCCCCCCCGCTCCCTGGCGCCGGGGAGGGGGGGTCAGAAAAACTTGGGGCCGCTCGAATCCGGGCTGGATTCGCTCGAGACCACCCCCCCCCCCCCTTCTGAAAGGTAGGTGGTGAAATAAAAAAAATGTTTTTTTTTCTCTGGTGTGTGTGTTTTCTTTGACTCTGTTTTTTGTTTCAGGGCGAGAGAAAAGAATACAGTGAGTTCTTTTTCAGGGCGATGGAGAGAGAAAAAAATAAAAGTTCAGGGCGATGTTTCAGAGAGAGAAAAGTATAAAATGGGTTTCAAGGAGAGAGAGAGAAAGAATAAAGAGAAAGTTTTTCTTTTTCAGGGCGATGTTTTCTTTTTCAGGGAGAGAAAAGTATAAAATGGGTTTCAGGGAGAGAGAGAAAAAGAATAAAGAGAAAGTTTTTCTTTTTCAGGGCGATGTTTTCTTTTTCAGGGAGAGAAAAGTATAAAATGGGTTTCAGGGAGAGAGAGAAAAAGAATAAAGAGAAAGTTTTTCTTTTTCAGGGCGATGTTTTCTTTTTCAGGGTGAGAAAAGTATAAAATGGGTTTCAGGGAGAGAGAAAAAGAATAAAGAGAAAGTTTTTCTTTTTCAGGGCGATGTTTTCTTTTTCAGGGTGAGAAAAGTATAAAATGGGTTTCAGGGAGAGAGAGAAAAAGAATAAAGAGAAAGTTTTTCTTTTTCAGGGCGATGTTTTCTTTTTCAGGGTGAGAAAAGTATAAAATGGGTTTCAGGGAGAGAGAGAAAGAATAAAGAGAAAGTTTTTCTTTTTCAGGGTGAGAGAAAGAATAAAGTCTTCTTTTTCAGGGATCGGGTCCTAACTGTCGAAGGTTTTACTGTGGTTTTCCTTCGACCTCGAGCGTGAATACGGGTTAGGTCCACCCCCCGCAAAAGACCCTGCCACAGAGGGCACCCCACACACAAAAGTCCCTTTTTTTTATTTCGGCGGGGGTGGTGGCCGTCCGCCTAACCGTCGAAGGTTTTACTGTGGTTTTCCTTCGACCTCGAGCGTGAATACGAGTTGGGATGTTTCGAAAAAGACCCTACC